>CM039672.1:84417809-85700417 GCA_022496015.1 Hordeum marinum
CTCAACCTATTCCACTCTTCTATACTCTATTCACAGGGTCAGCATGTCCGAGTCAGATAGTCAGAATTTGCCAGAGCAGGGAGTTGACATGAGTTCAGGCACAAGCCCAGAGCCTAGTTCATTTTTAGATCCAGGAACCCCCAGCTCCCATGGGTTGCCTATGGTGCCACTAGGGCCAGGAAGAAGCTGAATTCAGATGAAAAAGATTCAGACTTTGTGCCAAAGGAGGTTCTTGCCAAGAAGCAAGAGAAAGTTGCCAAGAAGTCAGCAAATGAGGCCACCTCTTCCAGGAGGATGGTCAACAAAATTTATGCATCTGCTGAAACCGTCAAAGCACATGAGAGTGCTAGGGCTACAATGACCATTGATCCCCCAAGGAAGTCTATACCTAAGAAGGCAGGGGAGAAGAAAGCCAGAAAAAGGATAATCCATGTGACTGGCAGGCTTACATCTATGTATGAAGATCCAGAGGAAGCAGTTTCTGCTGAAGAGGAGGATGAGCCCGCTGCAAAGGCTCCTCCCAAGAAGAAGGCCAAGAAACTTCTAGCTGATGCTATTCCTAAATCAGGCACATCCAAGAGCATCAAATTTGCATCCAAGAAGGCTGCTGCTAAAAAGCCTAAGAGGACATCCAGGCAGATTCCAGCTTCTGAAATGAACAAGGGAACTGCTTCTAGAGCTAAGCATGATGATGACTTGACAACCTTGATGAAACTTAGACCACACCTTCCAGTGCATAATGCCAGGTATCCACTTGCTGAAGATATGAAGAAAATGAAAGACTCGGGTTTGAGGTCATGGAGAGCTATAGATCCATATGCCCAAAGGAAGAAGACAACTATGGACTACAGATTCTATATCAAAGAGCAAGAGTATTTCTATGAGACTCTACTATTTGACAAGAGTCCAGTTGTGAGTGACGTGATATATGTAGACTGGAAATTCATTAAGGAGAATGAGGACTATTTTCCAAGTGTCCAAGACAATTTCCACTGCATTGGTCCGGATGAGTTTGTTGGCAGAGAATTTACTGCATGGAATGATGAAATGATCATGCAATTCTACTCCACTACACATTTCTATGGAGATGGTAGGATTGTATGGATGACAGAAGGAGCAAGATATGAATCAACTATTGATGAATGAGCTGCACTTCTAGGAGTCCCAGAGGTTCAGGATGGAGATGTGGATGTCTACACGGAATCCAAGGCAAGCCACAATGCCATGAAGGATATGTATACTCCTATCCCTACTGACAAGGTGCAATCTCACAAGCTAGGATCCATCTACTATCTTCAAGCTGGCCTCCGCACCATGAACACCATTCCGAGGCATACCTTGATGCCCAAGTCAGGAGATGACAAGATGATACGAGGCTATTCCATCAACATGTTGATCCACCTTGACAGACACACTAGGATCATAGTCATGGACTTGATTGTTAAGACTCTCAAAAGGGTTGCTATCGTGGATTTATCACGGTAGATGTCCGGGTGAACGGACGTGGATTCGAGGCCATCGCTAACGGGGTGGACTCAAAGGGGTTGATCGGGACGAAAGACACGGATTTACCCAGGTTCGGCCCCTCAAGTCGAGGTAATAGCCTACGCCTACATGTGTTTGTATTGCTTATGTATCGATTACAAGGAGCTAGAAGCTTGACCTAGTTCTCGATAGCCTATCCTCTAAGTTGCCCTGGGTCTGCCTTTATATAGGAGGTCAGGACCACCTGGTCTTTACAATTATCTATCCGGGTCTTCTTGTGACTCCGAGTCTCTTTCTATCTTTTTGTCCAAGTTGTCCTTGAGGCGGCTTACACAGTCTTCTACGTCCGGGCCATTATGCGGCCCACATCTTGAGCCGTCTATCTTCCTGGGCCATCAGTCTTACGGCTCACCCATGGGCCAGCTTACAAGTCATCAATATGAACCGGAGCCTCTAAGGCTGGTCATATTGCGGGGTTATATCCCCAACATTAGGCCCCAGGTTGAATTGAGCTTGCTCACTTCATCCTTCTCTTCTAATTTTTGTGAGCCGTCCAGAAATGACCCGACGTGACGACATGAGATCTGCTGACGTATCACCGAATCTTTCATTAATTGTCATCCCAAGAATCGAGGCGTCCGCCTCAGTCAAATGTTGTCGTCGCGTGGATTTTCGCGCCTTCCTCGTTCCTTCTTTAAATATGACTCATGCGGGTCGAAGCTTTTCATCCTCCCGCTTGTGCCTCTTCTTCTTCTTCCTGTCACCGCACCAGCGTCTTCGAGCTTTGCTCTGGCGCCGTCCGTACGTCGTCCCCAACTTGGCCGCTGCATCACCCTGAACGTACCAGAGATTCTTCCGCCACCACCGCGCCTTCTCAGGTAAGTTATCCAGTTTTCTAGATCACCACCGTCGTACTAGGGTTTTCACAGGGAGCTCCTCCACCGCCGCTCGGGCTCCGGCGCCCCCGCCTGCGGGTATACCCCGACGTTGTAGGCATTTTTAGAACGTGCACTCGCTCCGCCGCCCCGCGCGGGTTGGCCGCATGTAATTCATGGACCACGATGGCTGCGGTCCATTTCTTTCCTTCTGCTATTCGTCGCTAGGTCGGGATAAAATCTTTTCCTCTGTTTTTCTAGATCCATAGCCATAGCAATAGTTTGTGGAATCTGTTTTTTAGGACTTTGCCGATTTTCAATCTTCCTTTCCCTAGATGAGTCGCTAAGCCACGTCCGGCTCTTGTCACCCGGACGGAAGCATGATATCGTAGAGTCCTTAAAATTGTAAGCCGCCATAGATTCCTGCTTGTTCTTGACTTGCCGTCTTTATCTCCTTTGTACAGTAGTTAAGCCGCCGCCATGTCTCGTGCGTCCAACTCATGCAACTGGGTTGGCTCCTGCGTCACGGAAGAATATTTAGCAGATCTTGTCAAAGCGGGAACTCTCCCTCCCAAAGAGGTTCTTCATTGGCGGGTTCTGGGTAATGAGACCCAGCCTGCACCCAAGAAAGGAGAAGTAGTCATTTTCACCGACCACATTGAGCGAGGGTTCGTGCTGCCCGGCTCTAAATTTTTCTGGGACGTTCTTCATTTGTATAAGCTGCACCCTCAAGACTTGGCCCCCAACTCTATCTCGAATATATGCAATTTCCAAGTTCTTTGCGAAGCTTTTCTACAGTCTAGAGCATCTGTTGGTTTGTTTCGGGAGTTCTTCTATGCCAACCGCCAAACTGAGGTGAAGGGCGGTCCGAGTCTGGAGCTTGGAGGAATTTCTATTCAACGGCGCAGAGACATTACCTTCCCGGCTATGAGGATGCCGAGTCACCCAAAGGACTGGAATAAAACCTGGTTCTACTGCAAGGATACTTCTCCTGAGGGTGAACGCCCCTTGCCGAGTTATCGTGCTTCCCGGCTCAAGACAGATTCGGAACTTCCGGGCCGACTCTCAGTATCAGGACGTGCCACGTTGGAACCGGCTCACGCCAGGCTCAAGGTGCTCATGGCCAATGGATTAACAGGAATAGATCTGATCCTCTGTTGGGTTTCTTGGCGGATCATGCCCTTAATCTACAGGGGCCGGCTAATGTGCGAGTACGAAGGCAAGTATGATAGCTCCTTGTGCTTCAGCAAATCGACCTTGACAGAGGATGATATCGCCATAACCGTCCGGAGTTTTGTTCACGAAGGCTTCGGCTCCTGTAGCACCATCGGGCTGGCGCCTTTCTGCATCACTAACCCCGCTCCAGACGTAAGTTGATCTCTTCACGTCCTTCTCTTGTATGTTGCTTGTAACTTGCTGATTCATTCCCCTTTTTCCGGGTCACTTTTCTAGGTTGACTCAGACTTCTGGAAGAAGGAGTATGTCCCTCCTCCAAAGAAGGCCAAAAATAAAACTACGGGCAAGAAGCCAAAGAAGAGCGCTCCACAGGAAAACTGGCTTGAGCCACCTCCGTCATCCGACTCAGAGGTAAAGTCTTAATTTGCCTGCTTGACGCTTTGCCCCCTCTGCTTGTTATTAATGTTTATTGTATTCGCAGGATGAAGTGGAAATCAGCCATGCCGATGCTCCTAAGATAACTTATATTTCTTCCGACTCAGAACGTTTTGTCCCCCGAAAGCCGCGGCGAGTTATCTGAAAAGTTCCTTTCTCATGCTCTAGCTTACCTGGCTCCCGACTTTCTTTTGAAAAAGCAACAGCAGGCCGAGCATCGACAGAATCGGAGTACCGGCTCTACTGAGCTCGTGTCCGGGTTACCAAACTCTCTAGCTCCCAAGAAGCGCCCCGCGGAGGTTTACGTCTCTACTTTTCTTTGTCTCTCCTTTGTAATCTTGATGCTTTCTCATTTTTCCTGTTTCTTTCTTTTAGAAAACCCCGTCCTCTGGCGACTCTTCGGTGTCGGCTCTACCACCTCCCAAGATCAATCTGCTGTAAGTATTCTTTATCATGGCATCTGGATCTCCGGCTCATAATATGATAGTAACCTCTTCAAATGCTGCTCTTTCCATTTTGTAGTGCTCAAGCGAAGCGTCGTAAGACCAACAAGCCCTCCCCCAGCCCTGTCATCCAAGACCAGGAAATCGAACACCGAGGAGGTTCATCCGGAAGCAACTCCACCGGCTACCTTTGCGGAGCCGGCCGCTGAAGATGTCATTATGGAGAGTCCTCCCAGAGCTCCTTCCAAGCCGCCGACTCCTGCAAAAACTCCTGCAACCCCGAACGTTGTCATCACCGGGTCAACTCAGCAGACGCCTCCGGCTCATGTGCTGACTAAACATACCGAACCGTCAGAGGCCTCGAGGAAATTGAACTTTGATTCTTCGTACGAGAATATGACAGCGGATGAGCTCCATGCCGGATATATGAACCGGCTAAATACCAGCCATGACTTGGAGCTTCGGCTGGTGACTTTGATGAAAACCAAATATGAGGTACCTTTCCTTCTTACCATATCCTTACTTAGCCCCCAAGAGCCGATTTAATCTAGTTGATAGTTGAACCGGGTCTTTCTGTGACCTCTGTAGATATTGTCATGCCAAATTCACTTAGAATTGCTTTAGCTTAGTCCTGTAGATAAAGTGAACCGCCAATCGTAGCCCCCAAGGGCCGTCTCAGATTTTATTTGAGTCGGGTCTTTAATGTAGACAGCTTGAAGATCTAATCGTAGCCCCCAAGGGCCGAGTCAACTTTGAAAAAATTGAGTCAGATCTTCCATCAGAAGTAGTCTTTGAAGAGCCAAATTGTAGCCCCCAAGGGCTGAGTCAACTTTGAAAAAATTGAGTCGGATCTTTCACCAGTAGTCTTTGAAGAGCCATAGTGTAGCCCCTAAGTTTCGGATTAACTTCAAAGGAGATGACCCGAAACTGTATTGCATACTGAAAAAGCAAATATACATTAGCCCCCAAGTGTCAAATATATTGCTTGCAATCTGTTTGAGACTTGCAGAAATTTGCTTATATCACTCGTCCTATATTTTGGCGACTTATCCTGTATTTTGATGTGTTATAGGAAGCCTTAAACGAAGCCGGGTCTTAGTTGACGGATCTGAAGGCCAACTTGGTGACTCAGCAAGAAGCTCGAAGCATTGCTAATGAAAAGTGTCGGCTCCTCTCTGAGGAGCTGGCCAATGCCACTGCTGAGCTTACCTCTTTGAAAGAAACGGCAGAATCTGAAAAAGCCGCTCTGACCAAACGGGCGGACGACGCCGACCAGCGGCTTATAGTTGTGGCGGAGGAACTCCAAGGCCTGAAGCGGCACATAGAGAAGATGTTAGCCGCCCTATTTGGTAAGCTTCTGTTTTACTTTGTATTTTAACATTGCTATTGAAAAACTGGCGACTCATTAGCTTTATCCGGTTTATCCAGGTCCCAGGAGCCGGCAGTTGGCTTCTGATAGCCTTCTGCCACTGAAGGCCATCTACACCTTTTCCGAACAACTATACTATGGTGCCATCTTCACGATCAAGAGTGTTCAATATAAGGAGAAGATCCCCACCCTCTGAAAGGGGTCTTAGAACTCTTCTCCACCATGCCAAAACAGATTGACGAACTGAAGAAATCAGCTTTTCATCAAGGAGCAGTCGCCGAATTGAGCCGGGCTCTGGCCTTCGCCCCAAAGCTAACGCTGGCTGAAATGATGGATGTCTATCCATCGAAGAAAGACGACGGCTCAAAATTCACAGAGGCGGATTACATTCAGTGTGTCAAGGACTCCCGCTTCTTGGCATCTGTACTTGTAGATGAAGCCAACTTAAATGTCTACCAGGCGGCTTATGATGGCAAGGATAAGAGGATCCGCGGGCCTCTCTACGAGTGGAAATCTCTAACACCCGCCCACAGTAAGGAACTCTTTCCTAATGATCTCGACACGTCTCCCTTTTTGAAGAAGGGTCCTTCGCCGCGCTGGCTGACTGCAGCTGGGATTTGGAAACTCTCCAGATGAAGCCAGTATAAGAGCCGGAGCAGGATGATCCGGCCGTCTGACTTTGCATTTTGTAACCATCTGAGCGATGGCTCATGCAATGACCCGCCATGGGCGGTTGAAACTTGGTAATGCCTTTGCTCCTTCTAAGAGCAATTTGTGTAATAGCTTAAGGATGACTCTGCCGTTCTAAAGAAAGTGACGACTGTATATATTTCCATCTCTTTGTGTATACTTTCTGTCTCTCCGTATTTCAATTTGATGTGTTGCCGGCTCTCCATTGATTGATCGCTCCTTTGCATAAATATACCTTGAGATTTTCTGATGAGGGGTGTTTGTCTTTGAAGACGTCATTGCTTCTCCAGAAGATTAGAGCCGGATAATATATTTGAAAACTTGAATTTTGTCCACTGGAGCAACATGGCTCCGGCTCTTGTCGGATGAATCCATTAAGGAGCCGGTTGTCTTAGGATAATGTAAGCTATACCTGATGGTAAGAAGCCTCTATCAACAACTGTGGCTATTGATGAACTGGAAGTGGCCTAAAGTCAGCTGTATGAAGGGTAATGTAAGCTATACCTGATGGTAAGAAGCCTCCTTTTAACAGCAATTGTTGTATGCGCGAACGCCGGCTGTCGATGGGAGATGTAAGCTATACCCCAAGGCAAGAAGCCTCCATCGACAGCCGCGGCTAATAATTAGCCTGAGACGACATAAAGTCGGCTGTTTGAAAGGAGATGTAAGCTATACCTGAAGGCAAGAAGCCTCTTTCAACAGCTACAATTGATAATCAACTGAGTTTTGGTGTAAACGCCGGTTGTTAGGGTGAGATAAGCGAACCCGTCGGTAAGAAGCCCCCTTCGACAACCATGGTTAATAAGTAACCAAAAGTGGCATAAAGCCTGCCATTAGGGTGAGATAAGCGATACCCGTCGGTAAGAAGCCCCCTTCGATGGGCGCAGTTGATAAGCAACTGGAATTTGGTGTACACGCTGTTGTTTTAGGGTCATGTAATGTAACATCCCAAAATTCTAAATTTTGGAATGTTATATTAAATAAATAAGTAGGATTGTTTGCTTGAATGTTGTGTGATTGATTGTGTGAAATTGAGTGGAATTTTGAAACTTTTGAAATTTTAATGAGAGGGAATAAAATGACTTTCCCAAAATTTTCTATTTCGAATCCTTATTCAATTTTGACTTCGAATATTTTCAAAACCCTCTTATAAAATTTCTCAAATGAGAGGAGGTAAATGACACTCAAAATATCAGATACAATGTTTTGACTCAAATTTTAAAAATAAAAAACTATTTACCATTTATTTGAAATTCTAGTTCTTTTCATTTTGGAGTTATTGCAAAAAAAAATATTTTTTAAATTTTTTTATTAGGCCTTAAAAAAATGTTCATGTTTTATAAAATATTTTTCTGAAAATTTTGATATATAATATGCCTATATCAAATATTTTTCTATTTTTGTTTATTTGCTTTTGTTTGCTGTTTTAAAAAAAAACAGGAAACACTGTTCACTACGGACAGTGTTCATCCGGAAAAAAAAAACTGGGCTGCGCCCATGTGCACAGCCGGCTGATAAGCCCATGTGGCCGTCTTCTTCTCTCTTTCCCTCTTTGTCTATGATTTTAGTCCCACCTCGCTTAGCTTTGGACGTTTGCATCTCCCTTCCACCTATAAATATAGACCCATAGGTGAACCCCAAAGTCATCCACTTCGGGTTAAATCGAATCGTTTCGGTTTGACTAGCTTTATAAAAAAAATATTTTCTTCTCTCCGGCGGGATTTCTGGATGTCGTCTCCTCTTTGGATTTATATCTTCTCTGCATTCTAAAGGTATTCTCTTCGTATTTTCTTTTATACTCCTGTAGTTTAATATCCCTAGATTAGTATTTCTATAGTACTATACGATAGAGTAATTAGATTATTAATTAGTCTCCGTATTTACTCATTACTCTTAGAATTCTTTTAGACATAGCATTTTTCCTCCATAAAACAGCTTGGCCCAAAATTTTCAAATAGCCATAACTTTTTACTCGTTTATCAGAATTAGATGAAACCAACGCCTAGAGTTTCGTCTTGACCTCACCTATCCAATCAACCTATCACGTCAACTTTTTCCAAATTTCAAATTTCGAAATTTATTCAGATTTATATTCAAACTTCTTTTGATCATAACTTTTTATCCGTAGCTCCGTCTCCGATGAATCCAGTTGCGTCGGATCCGTATCAAAGTAATCTTTCCGTTCACATCATTAGTGTTATCATATCAACATATAATTTTGATCTTGCTCATACTTCTCTATTAGTCCCCAAAATGTGTTCACACACCGTACTAAACTAATTCAATGCCATATTGAATTGCTTATAACTTTTGATCCGTCATTTTGAACCTAGTAATTC
This sequence comes from Hordeum marinum, assembly GCA_022496015.1. Taxonomy (NCBI): domain Eukaryota; kingdom Viridiplantae; phylum Streptophyta; class Magnoliopsida; order Poales; family Poaceae; genus Hordeum; species Hordeum marinum. Next base: position 84,426,622 of record CM039672.1, read on the forward strand.
TTTTTTCTACACGTTCATATTGACTTCCCATATATAGTAACATCATTAGTTTCGGTCTTTGAACCTTTCAAATTGGAGCGATTCAATTTGAATCCGAATCTTCATTTGATCATATCTTGCAAACTGTAACACCTTTTCAATCGAGTCCTTTTGCCCCTAAATACTCGTGTCATATAATTCTATTCATAACCATCGTACGTCGGTTCAACTTCTTTTGACCTTTGTGAATTCAAATTCAATTCATACTTGGATTTACAGTTCAACTTCTTTTGACCTTTTCAATTAAATTCTTTTTACAAATAAATTCTTATGCCTTATACTATTTGTCAAACAACGTTCATGTTGTTCTCCCATACATTGGATCGTCTTTCGTAGTCTCTCCAACCTAAGCTTGTATAGCAATAGTTCATCATCCATTAACTCTTTTGAGTTGATTCCTCCACTTTCACTTTACAACACAGTTAGAACCTATCCTTTCTTATTTAACCCTAGTATGTTGTTATATTCGCTCCAAGACATGATTTGTTCTTGCATTCTTTCGGTGCTTTGTTTTGGCATGAATGTTTATTGAATGTTATTTACTTACGATAGATTTCTCGGAGTGTGACGAGTAGAATTATCCAGATTGTGAGAGCGACTATCTTCATCAAGTAATACCAGGCAAGTTCACTTTGACCATCTTTTCATACCTATGTTTTATTGCATGTAGTGACATCATTCAACAAATCCCTCCCGTAGTGTTATTGAAATTCTTGTAGTTGAGTAGAATGCATGAGGTAGGAACCCCCCACTTGTTACTAAAGCCCCGGGAACGCTAGTTAGTGCAATGCTATGCTAAAGTAGACGGGGTCTGGTATGAGTGTTCGTGAGTGGTGTGAGAAGGAGGACTCCACGTCAAAACGACGACTTCATGAAGGCTTATTCAAGAACTGCATATTCAAGACCTCAAGACCTCGAGACTCGAGAAACAAGTTTTTCAATACACACTACTGGGCGAGGGATGGTTGAAACGGTACCCTGGAGAAACCAGTGGATTTGCCTAGGTGTTGCTGGAGATGGCCAGTATTCACGCGGAAAGCCTCACCCAAACTCAAAGGGAAGGATGAATACTTCATGCCCGGAAGCTTACCTGTGTAGCCACAAGTCATTATGGGCTCTGGCTTGGTTGATCTTTGTTGTGACTCTGCTGGGCAGTGCTACGAGATGTAGTCGACATTAGGATTGGATGGGCACTGTCGGACAGTCAGGGAAACACTTTGAAAGACCATGTTTCATTCATCCTGTTCTCAAACAGCAGGCAGTGCGAGGACTTACCAGGAGGGAACGAATCTTGTGGGTAAAGTACACAACACTCTGCAGAGTTAAACCTAATCTATTAGCCGTGTCCCCGGTTACGGACAAATTGAGCCTCTGGACATGGATCTATCTCTGAACTCCCAACACTGGACTGATAATTAATTGTGGGCAACTTATGATACTTATGGGCATTGAGACACTGGTTGGCGGAACCATGTCATGATAGGTAACTCCATAGTGAAATTCCTGATATTCCTTTGTTGTAGGAAAATAAAATCAGCTTTTATGCAAAAAACTCAGACACAGAGCCACACAACCTTTGCATATAGAATAGTATTTATTCTTCTGTTCTACTATGGTGATCTTGCCAGTACATTCCATGTACTGACCTACACGGCTGCAACGTCTTATGTTGCAGATACTCTTCTATGACGGGTAAGAGTACGATTCAGGGTTACGGTCCGCACTCAACCTGCCGTTGGTGTTATTGGGACTCCACTCCCGTTAACTGTATCCGCTGCTATTTTAAGGTATATATCAGTTTTACGTTAATTACATGTGATTGCACTTTGATATATACATTGATGTACTGTGTGTGCCAGCATACTGATCCAGGGATGGCACAGAAAACACAGAGGCTTGACTCGTTTTGAGTCGGGTCGCTACATGTAAGCTATACCAAAGGTAAGAAGCCTCCATCAACAACAACGCTTAATGTAACCAAACTAGGCATAAAGCCAACTGTGCAAGGGAGATGTAAGCTATACCCGAAGGCAAGAAGCCTCCTTGCAACAGTTTAATAACAACTGGCTGTGTAAAGGAGATGTAAGCTATACACGAAGGCAACAAGCCTCTTTGCAACAATGCTTAATTGGGCGTAACGCCGGCTGTGCAAGGGAGATGTAAGCTATACCCGAAGGCAAGAAGCCTCCTTGCAACAGCGTAAAAGCAGACTGTGCACGGGAGATGTAAGCTATACCCGAAGGCAAGAAGCCTCCCTGCAACAGCGCTTGATAGGGTATAAAGCCGGATGATAGATCAGCCGTTTTTACGGCGAACAAACCACTTCAACTCAAATTTTTGAGCCGGAAAAATTTCATCTTGATTGCACAAAGATATACATCAGAGCAGAGGCCCCATTCTTTGCGAGGATGCTAGCTTTTACTCATGTAAACATGATATATACCATGATAGCTGCTTTCAACGCCTGCTAAGTAAAGTATGGTCGTAGATGCGCGATATTCCATGGCCGCAACGTCTCTTGACCCGCGGTTTCCGACTCATCTCGGATATCAATGAGGTAATATGACCCATTGTTAAGGTTTCTGTTGATCACAAAAGGCCCGTCCAATGGTGGAGATAACTTATGCGTTCCATATTGGTCTTGAATCAACCGGAGCACCAGGTCACCTTCCTGGAACGTCTGGGTCTTCACCCTGCGACTATGATAGCGTCGCAGGTCTTGTTGATAAATTGCCGACCTGGTTGCTGCTAACTCTCGTGCTTCATCCAAGGCATCCAACGCATCTTGGCGTGCTACCTCATTGTCCGTCTCAACATAAGCCGCCACCCTTGGTGAGTCGTGCCAGATATCGCTGGGTAGAACCGCCTCAGCACCATACACCATGAAGAAAGGCATGAAATCTGTAGATCTGTTAGGGGTAGTTCTGATGCTCCATAAGACGGAAGGCAACTCCTCAACCCAACATTCGGGTGTCCGCTTAAAAGGAACCATGAGCCGTGGTTTGACTCCTCTTAAAATTTCCTGATTGGCTTGCTCCGCCTGACCATTAGACTGTGGATGTGCCACGGCTGAAACATCAAGCCAGATATGCTCTTTCTCACATAACGCTTTCATAGCTCCTTTGGATAGATTTGTTCCATTGTCCGTAATGATACTGTGCGGGTAACCAAAGCGATAGATCGGCTTCTTAATAAATTGAACCGCTATAGCCGCGTCACATTTGCTAACCGGCTCTGCCTCTATCCACTTAGTAAATTTATCAATCGCCACCAGAAGGTGTGTTTTCTTATCCTTAGATCTCTTGAAAGGTCCTACCATATCAAGCCCCCAGACCGCAAACGGCCAAGTGATTGGTATCATCCTCAACTCTTGAGCCAGAACGTGAGCACGTCGGCCAAAGTTCTGATAGCCGTCACACTTACGGACTAAGTCTTCTGCATCCTTGTGAGCCGTCAACCAGAAAAACCCATGTCGAAAAGCCTTGGCCACTAAAGATTTTGACCCGGCATGATGTCCACAGTCACCAGCATGAATTTCACACAAGATCTGCCAGCCCTCCTCCGGTGAGACGCAGCGCTGAAAGACACCCGTCACACTACACTTATGTAACTCACCATTGATAACCGTCATAGACTTAGAATGCCAGGTGATCTTCCTGGCCAGATCCTCCTCCTGAGGCAACTAACCGCGTGTCAGATACGCCCAATAAGGAATAATCCAGTCTGGGATAGCATGCAGAGCCGCCACCTATTCCGCCTCCGGGTCAGGAATAGCCAGATCCTCCTCAGAGGGTATCTTGACAGTTGGATGATGCAATACGTCCAGAAAAACATTAGGTGGTACCGGCTTTCGTTGAGAACCTAACCGTGATAAGTCATCAGCTGCCTCATTCCTGCGACGATCAATATGATCCACCTGGTACCCCTTGAAGTGACCGGCAATGATATCAACCGCCTATCGATAAGCCGCCATCCGTGGATCCTTGGAGTCCCAAGTATCTGAAACTTGTTGAGCCACAAGATCTGAGTCGCCTAAACATCTGACCCGGCTTAAGTTCATCTCTTTAGCAACTCTGAGACCATGTAGCAATGCCTCATACTTAGCTGCATTATTAGTACAAGGAAACAATAACCGGAGCACATAACAAAACTTGTCACCCTTCGGGGAGGTGAGAACAACCCCCGCAGTGGACCCCTCAAGCTGCTTGGACCCATCAAAGTGTATAGTCCAATATGTGTTATCCGGTTCTCTTCGGGAGCTTGACATTCTGTCCAATCATTTATAAAATCCACCAAAGCTTGAGACTTTATTGCTGTAAGAGGAACATATTTCATGTTAAGAGGACCCAGCTCTAAGGCCCACTTGGCAATCCTCCCTGTGGATTCTCTATTTTGAATGATATCTCCCAACGGGTCAGAACTGACCACGGTTATCTGGTGCCCCAAAAAGTAGTGTTTTAACTTGCGGTTAGCCATGAAAACTCCGTATACCAGCTTCTGCCAATGCGGATACCTCTGCTTAGACTCTGCCAAAACTTCACTGATGTAATAAACCGGCCTTTGCATAGGATATTCCTTCCCTGCCTCCTTGCGCTCAACTACAATTGCTACACTGACCATTCTGTTGTTAGCCGCCGCATAAAGGAGCAACAGCTCTTTCTCAGCCGGAGCGGCTAACACTGGCGGCTCAGTCAACTGTTTTTTAAGAGCTTCAAGTGCTTCACCCGCTGCTTTGCTATACTTAAACTTGTCTGTCTTCTTCATCATCTGGTATAAGGGAATGGCCTTCTCCCCAAGCCGTCTTATGAACCGGCTCAACACAGCAATCCGTCCTGCAAGGCGCTGAACATCATTAATGCACGTCGGCTCTCCTAAATAAGTGATAGCCTTAATTTTATCTGGGTTAGCCTTGATGCCCCACTCAGAGACCAAGAAACCCAAAAGCTTTCCTGTTGGAACACCAAAAACACACTTCGTCGGGTGAAACATCATCTTGTAGATCCAGAGATTGTCAAAAGTTTCCTTTAGATCCTCTAGGAGAATTTCCTTCTTTCTGGATTTAACCATGATGTCGTCTACGTAAGCATGAACATTTCGGCCAATCTGACTGTGAAGGCAGTTCTGCACACATCGTTGGTAAGTTGCCTGGGCACTCTTGAGCCCGAAAGGCATGGAGACGTAGCAGAATGCCCCAAGGGGTGTAATAAACGTCGTCTTCTCTTGATCTTTCATTGCCATCTTCATCTGATGATAACCTGAATATGCATCCAGGAAGCATAAAATTTCACACCCAGCTGTAGCATCAATAATCTGATCGATACGAGGGAGTGCAAAAGGGTCAGCCGGGCAAGCCTTGTTCAGGTCCGTGTAATCTATACACATACGCCAGGTGCCATTCTTTTTTAGCACTAGCACCGGGTTAGCCAACCACTCCGGGTGAAAAACTTCCACTATAAAGCCTGCAGCCAAGAGCCGGGCAACTTCCTCCCCAATAGCTTTACGCCTCTCTTCGTTGAACCATCGTAGAAACTATTTAATCGGCTTAAACTTCAGATCCACGTCAAGGTTGTGCTCAGCGAACTCTCTCGGTACACCCAGCATGTCAGAAGGCTTCCATGCAAAGTTGTCTCGATTCTCATGGATGAATTCGATGAGCGCGCTTTCCTATTTGGGATCCATGTGAGCCCCAATGATGAACTGCTTTGATGAGTCTCCCGGATTGAAATCTACTGCCTTCGTATCATCCGCTGAAAACTTGAGTGGCGGCTCAACTTCCGTAGTAGGCTTCTTCAGCGGGGTCATATCCTCCGGGTCAATGTTCTCCTTGTAGAACTTTAGCTCCTCCTGGGCACAACTAGACTCTGCATACGCCGCATCTCCTTCCTCACACTCGAGAGCCGTTTTCCGATTACTGTGAACAGTAATTGTACCATTTAAGCCGGGCATTTTGAGTTGTAAATAAACATAGCAAGGCCTAGACATAAATTTGGCATAAGCCGGCCTCCCAAACAGTGCATTATATGGACTTTTGATTTTAACCACCTCAAACCACAAGGACTCCACCCTATAATTATACTCATCGCCAAAAGCCACTTCCAAAGAAATCCGGCCCACCGGGTATGCCGACTTACCCAGGACCACACTATGAAAGATGATGGAGGAAGGTTTAAGGTCTTTGTCAAGCAACCTCATCCACCGGAAAGTGTCATAATAAATGATGTTGATACTGTTGCCTCCGTCCATGAGAACCTTGTTCACTATATAGCCATTCACCTGAGGGGCCACAACTAAAGCCAGCCGGCCCGGGTCATCTACCCGTGGCGGGTGATCCTCCCGGCTCCACATTATGTCATACTCAGACCATGGTAAGTACCGCGGGAGAGCCGGAGCAACCGCATTAACCGCTCGCCTCCGCAACTTCTCGTCTCGTTTACTGTGACCGGTCGTGAACACGTGATACTGTCCAAAACTGAGCTGCTTTAGGTTACTCTAAAACCCGGATTGATTGCGCTGCTGCTGCTGCTGATTGTTGTTATTGCTGTTGTTGCCAGGATGTTGTTGGTGCCCCCCTTGGTTATTCTGACCCGGATGCCCGGCTCTTGAACCGCCGTGCCCTAAGCCTCCAGGCGGGCCACCGCCCTAGTTATTGCATGGTTGGGAATGCTGGTTTTTGAATCTCTGCATGATAAAGCAATATCCCCAACAGTTGTTGTTGATCAAAAGCGCTCTTGCTGCTATGCACTCTATATCCAGATGCTAATCAACTCTCAGATTGAGAAGCGCATATTTGCTCTTGACAATCCCCATTTGACCCTACAGCTAGAGCTTGAGGATAACATCATGGTGATGGACCCAGATCACCCCACATCTGCTACGGCTCATGAAGAGGCAGAGGCAGTTCAAGCCACTAGTGCTCAAGTCCCTAGATCCAGAAGTGAGCAAATGGATATGATGATTTCATCAGTACAGAATATGCAGAAAGATATTAAAGGGATTCTGGACAACCAGAATAGTCTTGTGAGGATCTTTGAAACAAGGATCAAGACTCTTGATGATAAGGTGGACAGGGTAACTAAGATAGTCATAGAGCTTCAGAAGGAAGTTGACTCAGTGCACATCCCTCGGGCTTCTTCTGATGATCATGATGATGATGAGGAGGATGGATCACCTCTCAGGAAAGGCACATAGTTTCCTACTTAGGCCAGATCAGCCACTGTGCTAGCTCCAGACTCGAGGCCCTCTTCATCAGCACCTGCTACTGTCAGTTCAGCTGCTGCTCCATCAACTCCAGTTCCTCCTGTATCCACTCCAGCTCCATCCACGACATCTGCAGAGATTTTTTCGACTCCTTCACCAACAATCGGAGGAGATCAGCCCAAGAATGCTTAGACATGTGCCTTTGAACTTTTTGGTAACTAGTTTCCAAAGGGGGAGAAGTGTATATAGATATTTAGGCTTCGAGTGGTAGAGCGTTTTGGTGTTTATTGCTTTTCAAAAACAATTGTCTTTGGTTGCTTGTGATACACTCTTTGTGTGTGATGCTACTACTTCCTATCATCTTAATGCTTTATGAGATGATCTTTCTACATTGCTGGATTGTGTTATGCTATGATGTTCACTCTAATTATTCTCGCACACCACCAAGATGTATGTGACATGGAAGAAGTACCCCATGTACCTAATCAATTGTGCATTTGCATTCAAACGCAAATTCAAAATGATGCACAAATTTAGGGGGAGCTCTTGCTCATCACATACATCTCAAAGCGATGATTATATTCATTGATTATATCATCTCTCGAAGCTTTGGTCTATATGTTGTCATCAATTACCAAAAATGAGCACATTTGCTCCCTTGGTGGTTTTGGTAATTTATAAAAACATATATGTCATTGAACTAATGCTTCCATCAAGTATGTTTCAAGAAAAGTTCAATGATGGGTTGGCAAAGAGATTGTGGAATACCCCAAGATGCAAGGAAATGGATTGGCAAAGCTTCAAGCAAGAGGACTCTATATTTATATTTGTGAGAAATCACCTTGAGTCCATAGGAAAGCCAATACAATTAAAAGGGGGTAAAGTTTTGTTGGTGAACAAAATGCTCATACGTGCACAAGTGATAGTCACCAAAGACACCCACAAACTCTCCCACCAAAGTCTGTCCTAAGCCAAACACTCAAAATCGATGCAACCAACAATCCACATTCGGTGCCACCGATTCCAAACCCTAGTCAGACTCAGCCAAACCCTAACCCTTTGGTACAGCCGATAGTGCTTTCGCTGCCATCGAGTTGGGCTGCCAACTTTCTATTAAGCAAGTTCATAGTTTCGGTCCCTTCGAGATTATTGAATCGGCATCACAAAGATTGGGCTTTCTGACCGTTGGTCACCTTATCGGTGCAACCGAGATTCCTATATCGGTCCCTCTAAGATTCAAAAGTTGCCACTTTTTGGCCACTTCGGTAACACCAAGATTAAAACATCGGTGTCGCCGAGTTGGTCATTTTATGTGTAACGGTTGGATTTTTGGGGATGCCTATATATACCCCTTCAACACCACCTACTCGAAAGAGAAGCACTCAGAACCATTCCATACCTATCCTATCAGTTTTTTGAGAGAGAACCCGCTACCCTTGTGTTGAGGTCAAGATCTTCCACTCCAACCATATGGATCTTGATTTCTAGCCTCCCCAATTTGCTTTCCACCAATACCATCTCTTCTACCAAGCCATATCTGTAAGAGAGTGATTGTGTGTTGAGGAGTCTATCATGTTGAAGCACAAGAGCAAGGAGTACATCGAAATTACCGAGCCTATTACCTTTTGGAGGGTGGTGCCTCCTAGATTGGTTAGGTGTCGCTTGGGAGCCTCCTACTTCATGTTGTGGAGTGAACCAAGAAGTTTGTAAGGGCAAGGAGATCGCCTACTTGATGAATATCTACCCCTAGTAAGGCTAGTCCTCCGTGGACGTAGGCCGTCATGGTATACTCAAGGTTGCTTCTTCGTGGAACCCTCCGTGGGTAGAGCCCTCCGTGAACTCTCGCGATCGTTACACTCCGGGGGTTGAAGACTCCATGAACGTGGACGTATGATAGCACCACCTATCGTAACCACGGGAAAAATCATCGTGTCACCAATTGTGTTTGCTTTCCTTACCCTCTCTTTACTTACATGTGCATTGTTTTTACTTTCTGCTGCAATACTCGTAGACATGCATGTGTAGGGTGTACTTGACATACTATGAATGCTAAAATCTGCCAAGAATTAAAATTGGGAAAAAGTAGATTTTCATTTGGTCAAGTAGTCTAATCACCCCCCTCTAGTCCTACTTTCGATCCTACAAAGGGCCCGAACCTGGGTAAACATCTTCTCCCTCGTCTCGTGTTACCATCGATTCTAGTCTCACAGCGCGGGACCCCCTACTCGAGATCCGCTGGTCTTGACACGGACAGGGAGCATGTGCTTGAGGTCGCGAAAAGCTTTGTCCACCTGGTCGGACCACTCGAACGAGGTCGTCTTCTTTATTAGCTGGTACAAGGGCAAGGCCCTCTGATGAGGACATCCATACCATTGTTACATCCATAGCCCCTGTTGCTATACATACTGGACCACTTACTAGAGCTTGCGTATGCCAATTGAATTACCAAGTACTTATGTTTCTTGGAAATCCTTCTAATGTTCATGAACATATGATGCTGACTAAATTAGATACTTTTGTTTTACTTATGAAAGAATTACCTATCATGCACAAGAAGGATGGCCATTGGAGCGGGAGCAAGCATGGAGAAGAAGGTGTGCGTGGGAGAAATAACAATGGAGCTTCTAGTGGTGATTTTCGCACTTTGAAGCCACCATAATGAGAGCATAAAGGCTTGTACAAAATATTCAAGACAACCCTTTATAAATTTCTTCCATAGACTATTATAGGTGTCGCGTCACCTTATTTTTCAGCTAGGCCCATGTAATTTCGAAATAACATATTGTAGGCTGTTTTTAAGAGTCCGTATGTGTGGGGAAACTGAGTTAGGGTTTGTTTCGGACCCATCCGCCAAGGGGCCACGAAATCCCCCTCTATTCCCCATACATATAGCCCTTAGGACACCGTTTAGACTTGAATTTTGTTTAGATTAAAAGTCGTCATACCTGCAACTTTGCTTTCTTTATTTGTGTTCCACGGCCAGACCAAGGCGTCATAGAACCCCACTTTTATCAATAAAGCTTTCCTATTATATTCGCAATATCTAGATTGCAATCTTAGTTTCTTTCTTGTTCTTCGTTTGCGTGTAGCAAACAAACCCTCATGGTCAGGTTGATCGTGCTCCAGCATGGTCAATAACCTCTTGTAGTTGATTTAGCGATTGATAAGGTGAGACATCCTCGCACGTTCATAGTCGGATTGTCAAAGTTGACTCTAGAAAAATCGATAGCCACATCTCATCAAAAGACAGGGACGAACTCGCCTCTATCACCCTCTCCCCCAGCCAGCTGACGAACCGGCTGGGCGAAGCCAAGTAGACGGTGAACTTCTGGACATCGTGCAGCTTGGCTGGCTTGCGCATGTGCTTGATGGCTTTGATCTTCTCTGGGTTGTCCTCGATCCTGCGGGCGGAAATGAAGAAACCAGGGAGTTGGTTGGCTGGCACATCGAACACACACTTTTATGGGTTGAGCTTGACCATGTACTCATGCAGGTTGGCGAAGGTTTCCAGGAGACCGTCGAGGAGGATGAAGTATTGCTTGGTCTTAACGACGATGTTGTCCACATACACGTGCACGTTCGTGATGATCTAGGGTAGGAGGCACTTCTGCATGCAACACTGGAAGGTGGGGCTAGCATTCTTGAATCTGATCGACATAGTGATGTAGAAGTAGGCCCTGAAGGGGTGATGAAAGAGGTGTTGAGCCAGTCGGCCGGGTCCAGCTTGATCTAGTGGTAGCCAGAGTAGGTATCTAGGAAGGACAGTAGGTCGCACCCGTCCATGGAGTCAGTCACTTGACCGATCTGAGGCAGACAAAAAGGATCCTTGGGGCACGCCTTATTCAGGCTGGTGTAGTCGATACACATGCGCCAAGTTCCATTCTTCTTCCGGGAGAGGACTGGGTTGGCTAGCCACTTGGGGTGGAAAACTTCCATGATGAAGCCGGATGCGAGAAGCCAGGAAATCTCTTCACCAATGGTTATTTGCTTCTCCTTAGATAAGCAGTCGAGTGGTTGCTTGACCGGTTTGGCATTCAGCTGCACGTGGAGTTTGTGCTTGGCATACTTCCTCGGAACACCAGGCATGTCCTTGGGAGACCATGCAAAGATGTCACGATTCTCATGGAGGAAATCGATGAACTCACCTTCCTATTTGTTGTTGAGGTGAGAGACGATGATGATGCACTGCTTGGGTTTGGTCGGGTCGAGGAGGACCTTTTTGGTGTACTAGGATGGTGTGAACACTGGCTCGCTAGCTGACTAGCTGGGCGAAGCCGGCACAGTTGGCTGTGAGTTAGCCAGAGCCACAAGCAGGTCGAGCTGGCGCCTCTCTTCGGTGATGACCAGGGACCCGACTAGCCGGGTACTGACTTATGCGCAATCGATGGACTTCTTGTAGTCGCCATTGATGGTGATGATGCCTTTGGGACCCGACATCTTCAGCTCGAGGTAGGCATAGTGGTGGAGCGTGATGAACTTAGGTCGCTGATACGTCTCCAACGTATCTATCATTTTGATTGTTCCATGCTGATATATTATCATTCTAGCATACTTTTTGGGCATTTGTTTACCAATTTATAATATTTTTTGAGCACTAACCTATTGACCCAGTGCCCAGTGCGAGTTACTGTTTTTTGCATGTTTTTTAGTTTTCTGGTTTACAGTACTAAACGAAGTCCAATTGACATGAAACTTTTTGATGATTTTATCTAGACCAAAAGACACACATGAAAGAACATTTGCTCCCTTGGTGGTTTGGTAATTAATAACAACATATAAGTCATTGAACTAATGTTTCCACCAAGTATACTTCAGGAAATGTTCAATGATAGGATTGGCAAAAGGATTGTGGAGATTGTGGAATACCCCAAGATGAAAGGAAATAAGTTGTCAAAGCTTCAAGCAAGAGGACTCTACATTTTACATTTGTGAGAAATCATTTTAAGTCCATAGGAAAGCCAATACTATTAAAAGGGGGTAATGTTTTGTTGGTGAACAAAATGCTCAAACGTGCACAAGTGATAGTCACCAAAACCACCCACAAACTCTCCCACCAAAGTCTGTCCAAAGCCAAATACTCAAAATTGGTGCAACCAACATTCTACACTTGGTGCCACTGATTCCAAAACCTAGACAAACTCAGCCAGACCCTAGATTTTCGGTGCAACCGATACTACATTCGGTGCCACTGAGTTGGGCTGCCAACTTTCTATTATGCAAGTTCACAGTTTCCGTCCCTCCAAGATTGTCGAATCGGCGTCATCGAGATTGGACATTCTGACTATTGGTCAACTGATTGGTGCAACCGAGATTCCTATATCGGTCGCACCGAGATTCAAAAGTTGCTAACTTTAAATCACTTCGCTACAGCCAAGATTCACACATCGGTTCCATCGAGTCTGACTTATTGTGTGTAACGGTTTGATTTTTGGAGATGCCTATATATACCCCTCCACCACCACCTACTCCAGAGAGAAGCACTCAGAACTGTTCTCCACTCATATCTACTGATTTTCTAAGAGAGAGAACCAACTATCCTTGTGTTGAGGTCAAGATCTTCCACTCCAACCATATGGATCTTGATTTCTAGCCTCCCCAAGTTGATTTCCACCCAATCAATCTCTTCTACCAAGCCATATATGTGAGAGAGTGATTGTGCATTGAGGAGTCTATCATCTTGAAGCACAAGAGCAAGGGGTTCATCGTCATTACTGAGCCTATTACCTTTTGGAGGGTGGTGCCTCCTAGATTGGTTAGGTGTCGCTTGGGAGCCTCCTACTTCATGTTGTGGAGTTAACCAAGAAGTTTGTAAGAGCAAGTAGATCGCCTACTTGTTGAAGATATACCCATAGTGAGGCTAGTTCTTTGTGGACGGAAGCCGTCATGGTATAGTCAATGTTGCTTCTTCGTGGAACCCTTCGTGGGTAGAGCCCTCCGAGGACACTAGCGACTGTTACCCTCCGTGGGTTGAGGACTCCATGAACGTGGATGTACGATAGTACCACCTATCGGAACCACGGGAAAATCATCGTTTCACCAATTGCGTTTGATATTCCTACCCTCTCTTTACTTACATGCTTGTCTTTATTTTCCGCTGCTATACTCTTAGACATGCATGTGTAGGGTGTACTTTACATACTATGAATGCTAAAATCTGCCAAGAATTAAAATTGGGAAAAGTAATTTTTTATTTGGTCAAGTAGTCTAATCACCCCCCTCTAGCACTACTTTCGATCCTACAGGTGGTATCAGAGCTTTGGTCTCCATTGCATTGGTCTCACAACCTAGGAGAGTATGGCGTCTAGTGAGGGAAATTATCACCATACAGATTCATACTTTGATGGAACAAATTTTGGTAGTTGGAAGCACAAAATGAAAATGCATTTGCTTGGTCATACCCCTCCGTTTGGGCTGTTGTTCATGTTGGTATGCAAGGTGAATTCTTTGCGGAAGGAAAGTAACTCGATCATGAAGCGACAGCGGATGAGTTGAATATGTTGCAACTCAATGCTCAAGCATGTCACATTCTCTTCAATTGTCTATGCCTCGAAGAATTCAACAAAATCAGCCGTCTTGAGAATGCAAAAGAGATTTGGGATACTTTGATTGATATGCATGAAGGTTCAGAATCTGTGAGAGAATCCAAGTTGGATGTTCTTCAAAGTCAACTTGACAAGTCCAAGATGAAGGTTGGTGAAGGAGTCGCTGAGATGTACTCTAGGCTAGCTCTCATCACCAAAGAAATGACTGACAAATTCATTATCAAGAAGATACTTCGAGCTTTGCACGATCGATATGACACCGTTTGCACATTGATCCAAATGATGCCCAACTACAAAGATCTCAAGCCAACTGTAACATCCCAAAATTCCATTTTGGAATGTTATGAAATATAGCTATGCATCCATCATCATCATTGCTTGAATGTATGAAATAGTTGAAATGCTTTTTCTGAAATTCTAAAAGCCCTTTCTACTTTCAATGTGTTGCTTTCACCTATTTGAAATCTTGGTAAAAAGTTCAAATAAGAGAGGAGGAACATGACACTCCACACCAGGACCTAATTGGTGATTTATTTGAACAATAAAAACCAGGGGTTGTTTTGAAAATATTTGCAAAGAGGATTTAAAACAATTAGGCAATTTCTGAAAATAATTTTTTTTCATAGTATTCAAATACCAGAATAAAAATGTTCAATAAATGTCATTTATTATTCTGTTAATTTTGATATATAATACTCCTATATTTAGAAATCTTTTGAATGCTTTTAAAGAGGTTTTACTGCTCTGACTATTAAAAACAATAACGGTTTTGTATTTAAACGGGTCGGCCCACGGGCAGTTACTCGCGAATTGATTACAAGCCGGTCAACCGACGCGCATTCGCTGCTTCTTCTCTCTCTGACACCGGGTCCCACCCCGATCGCCCGTAACGCCCGTGCGGTCATCCATCTCCTCGCACGCACGCCGCCATCGCCGAGATTCCATCGCCCCGGATCTCCCTCCTCTCTCCTCCCCGCACCCACCCGAGCACTCTATATAAGAGCGCCCCTCCCCACACTCCATTTCCACCCCGACCCCCACTCTCCCATCGCCAGACCGTCGCAGGAGAGCTCGCCGGAGTTGCAGCCCCAACCGAAGGTCCCCACCGCCGTGCTCGTCGCCTCGGACCTCCCCGCACCCCTTCGACCCCACCGTTCGACGCCGGACCTCGCCCGCCGTTGCCTGAGCTCCTTCACTGCCTCCCTCGACAGCCGGAGCTCCGCGCCGACGTCTTTGCCGCTTCGGACTCGCCGGAGATCCTCTCGCCGGCGACCCCATCCTCTGTGAGCCCCTCCCCTCCCTCCGATCTAAATCCAACGGCCCTGATTAGAACCACTTAATTCCCCAAACCGTTTTCTTTACGGTTCGGTTGACCGACCGTAGCGCCGCTCGCACACCCCCCTCTTAGCCAATAGGATTGTGCCGCGTCACCCCTGGCCGTCTGGTAGTTAGTTTTTTTTTAGTTTTAGTTAACAGAGTGTTTTAGTAATTTGTTTTGCTTATAACTTTTAATCTGTTTAATGTTTTGAGTTGATTCTTTTTGCAATAGCTCACATTTTTCATCTAGTTTCATCCTGTAGTTTTATATTTTAAATTCGAACTATTAAATTTCAAATGAATCAAATTTTCTCAAAACATTCAAATCTGAATAACTAGAGTTTGAAAATATATTTTGATATGAATCTTTTTGCTGCTGTTTGGTCTTAGTTAGGACTACCTCCATGTTTAGTTTGTGGATTTTTAGGATGATTCTTATTAGTGTTTTAGCTATAAACAGATTCTGCCTATTAGTTAGTATAGTTTTATTTAACATAGTTTTAGTTGGTTTAAATTATAGTTAGTTTTATTTGATTTAGTAGGTTCTGTTAGTTAAACTTTAGGTGTTCTACTTACTGTTAATAAAAATATAAAATTGTTTAGTTTATTTCTTTGTTAATATAGGAATCACAACTTCTTTTCTAATAGGTTTAATTTGATTAAAACAACTAGTTAATAATAGTTTCTTTCAACAAAGTTTTATATAATTTAATTCTCTTTTCTAAGATAAGTTTTAGTAGTTTTCTTTTCTATTAAGATAATGTCTTAGTAATAAATAATAAGTTTTGTTTGCCCTTTGTTAGTAAAACTATAGTTGCTTCATATAGTATTGTTTATCAAAACTTTACTAAAGTTTTTCTTACAAAACTTTAAATTGATTTTATTCTGTTTATTAGTAAAAATATTTATTGTTTACTTGCTGTCAACCATTGTTTTGTTAATACAAATAGTTTAGTTATGTTAGTAGTGATTTTCCCATCATATTCTAGTAAACAAAACCTTGTGTGTTTTCTTGTTTGTGATGTGTGCATTGTTTTTGTCTTGATTGTTTACTAGTTCATTGTTGATGTTTGGGAATTACATATTTTGTTGTATGCTTATTGAGTGCTTGTTTGCTTCGTTAGATTATCCGGAGTGCGAAGCTTGTTACCTAGAGTCACTCACGTACGAAGATCATCAATCAGGCAAGTCACTTTGATCATCTTTACCTATGTTTTTATTGCATTAGTTCTTCCATCACCCCAATTGCACGCAAAGTAGGTTAGTTGGAAACTTGGTTACTGTTGTAGTATCATGTGGTAGGTACCCCTTCTCAACTCTTGACACATTGGCCCCGGGAAACGTTGTTTTACTTTTTGCTATGCTATTAGTAGACGGGGTTGGTTGTTTGATTCATGAGAGTTGAGAGAGTTAATTACAAGACCTACATAATGATCAAGACTTCAAGATTTCGAGTTTTCAACTTACCTCTGGGTGGATGATGGTTGAATGGCACCCTGGAGAAACCAGTGGATTTGCCTAGGTGTTGCTGGAGATGGCCAGTATTCACGCGGAAAGGTCCACCCAGCCACAAAGAGATGGATGGATGCTTCAACACCCAAGGCTTACCTGCACAGCCACAAGTCATTATGGGCTTTGGCTTGGTTGGATATCGTGGTGACCCTGGACAGGCGGTGCTACGAGATGTAGAAGAACGGTAGGAAAGGATGGGCACCGACAGAGTCGCAGGGATACCCTTTGGAAGACCATGTTTTGGTCATCCGTTTCTCAAACACCCTGAAGTGCGAGAAATCAAACGGAGGCGATCAAATCTTGTGGGGAACGTGTCCAAAACTCTGCAGAGTACTCAAACCTAATCGATTAGCCATGTCCACGGTCATGGACAACTTAGTAATAAATTTTTGCTTACCCCTTCTCTTGATTTAGGAAAAACTTGGCTT
Source organism: Hordeum marinum (assembly GCA_022496015.1). Lineage (NCBI taxonomy): Eukaryota > Viridiplantae > Streptophyta > Magnoliopsida > Poales > Poaceae > Hordeum > Hordeum marinum. Next base: position 84,443,657 of record CM039672.1, read on the forward strand.
TACGCAAAAACTTACCACCCCACCTGCCATATATGCATATAGATTAGATGATTGTCTTTTCACCCCCTCTTGTGACTTTGCCGGCATATTCCATATGCTGACCTACACGGCTGCAACGTATCATGTTGCAGAGTACTTTTACGACCAGGAGTGAGGATACGCTCTACGCTCGGTGAGATGCCCTTGGAGTCAGATGGACCCATCTACCTTCGACGCTTCCGCAAGACTTAGTTATTCTCATGAGTTGGCCTTCGGCCACTTTATTGTAATGATTATTGTAATAAAGGACTCGATATGAGATTTCGTTAATATAATGCTGTGTGATTTCCCTTTGATATATACATTGATGTACCGTGTGTGTAACAGCATGATCTTGGGATGGTACGGAAACACCGGAGATTCGACCTTTCAGGTCGGGTCGCTACAGAAATGGTATCAGAGCACACGCTGACCGTAGGATGTAACCTCTAGGATTGGAAAGCCTTAGGACTTATTTCTCTTTGTCTTTAAAATTCTTATACTCTCATCTACTCGTTTCTGACTTCTCTCCGATTATTTCAAAATTTATAGATGGCCACCTTCATCCTAGTGTTGATCACGGAGTTTTGCCAGCCTGACGCAACGATGCCTTTTGGTAAGGAGCTGATGAGGATCGTCAAGGACGTAAGGATTGCTTTGCCGAGCATCATCGGGATTCATATCATGTCCTTTCCACAAGATGGACGCTATAGGATCGAGGTGCACATCCCAGGGAAGACCTTTGGGAATTGGAAGGAACCCATCGACTTCAAGTTCGTGGCACCCAGTTGGATACTTGGGAGAGACATGGCCATTCATCGTGCCCTTGGACGTATTCAGGAGGAATACAGAGGTGGAACCATTTCACCAGGACTCAGCGTGGTTTGTCGCAGGGATGCCAATGGAAACATCATAACCACTCCCACTGCAGACACCACCATTTCCTATATCCAGACCCTAGAGACTCAGATCAGGACTCTGGAGCTTCGAGTTCGTGCTGATACAAAGACAATCAAGAATCTGATGAACCATGAGATTGACCTCGAAGCTGACTTACGGGAAGCCGAGTACGAACCTGAATATGAGGTGAAGGATTTCTTAGAGAGGATCGACAAGCTGAACACTCGCATCGCCACTCTGGAGGAACAGATGGACATGGGTGAAAATCTTCATCCTGAGGGAGACTTGGCTCCTTTCATCAGCGACGATGATGACTATGAGGAGAGCACCACTGGAGGAGGCTCAGTCACCATGTACTTCTGAGGACAACTTTAGTCATGCCCTCCATGTATCTTTTATTTTCGCCGTTAAAGCGTAGGTCGATGTTTAGTTTGATGGAGATTTGTATCTTGATGTTTGACCTGGATGGAATAAATGAATTAGTGTTTGGTGTGATATGTTTGCTGCATTGCATATGGGTTGTGAATTTCTCCTTTTAGGCCCTTATTCTATTCTAATTCTCACCCCTCTGAAAACAGTAAGATGCCTCCACGACGTGAGTCCGACTTCACCTTCCTGCCGGAACTCACCCAACTTCTTCAGCAGCAGAATGCACTGATGCAGCTATTGATCCAGAATCAGACCAACAACCAGAACAACAACCACCAACATCCACCCCAGGCTGACAATCTCACCCGTTTTCTGAGGTTGAACCCTCCAACTTTCTCCAGCAGCACTGAGCCCATTGTGGCAGATGACTGGCTCCGTAAGATGGAGAGAGAACTCGTCACCGCTGGATGTACTGATGCTGAGAAAGTGCGCTTTGCCGCACATCAACTGGATGGACCAGCAGCTTCATGGTGGGAGAACTACACCACCACATATCCTATTGCTGATATAACTTGGGAGCAGTTCAAGCAAGCTTTCCGCACCGCACATGTTTCAGCTGGAGCCATGAGTCTGAAGAAGCGCGAGTTTCGCAACTTGCGCCAGGGAAATCGCTCTGTGGCCCAGTACGTGGATGACTTCAGCACATTGGCTCGTTTTGCACCAGGAGACGTGACCGATGATGCGGCCAAGCAAGGGAAGTTTCTGGAAGGACTCAACGATGAGTTGAGCATGCAGCTGGTAGTGGCTACCTTCAACAACTACCAAGAGCTGGTGGACAAGGCCCTCATCTTGGAGGGTAAACAACAGCAAATTGAGAACCGCAAGCGGAAGTATACTCAGGGGAAGTTTAACTCTTGAGCTCATCAGAAGCCCCGCTACTCCCCTACTCAGGGAATACCGCATTAGGGACCGGTAAGTTTGGAAGGCACACTCATGACGTGCACAACCATGGAGGCCACAACCATGGGGGAAATGGGAATGCCCGTCCCAACCATGGCAACTTCAAGACTGACAATGGGAATGGGAACAACAACCAACACCGTCACGCTCCTACTCAGAAGGATCTGAGACACATCACCTGTTTCAAGTGCCAGAAGACAGGGCACTATGCTACTGAATGTCCCCAGAGCAAGCATGGAAATGGAAACGGCAACTCCGCAGCCAAGAAGCCAAATCCGTTTCCTCGTGCCCAGGTGAACCACCTCGACGTGGAAGAAGTCTATGATCAACCCGAGACTGTGGTTGGTAAGTTTTTATTGCATTCACGTCTAGTTACAGTACTTTTTGATTCCGGCGCAACTCATTCATTCATATCAAGGGTAGTTGTGGATAAGTATGGTTTGCCCACCAAAACCCTTAGTCAGCCCATTAAGGTCAGTTCCCCAGGAGGTATGATGATGGCAGGGATAGGATGCCATGCCTTGAAACTCAATATAGGAAACCATGTTTTTCCCACCGACCTCATCATCTTAGAATCCCAGGAATTGGATGTAATCCTAGGCATGGATTGGATGACCAAGTATGAAGGAAATCTTGATTGTCCCAGCAAGTCTGTTTCACTCACCACCCCGGAGAACAAGAGGATTAAGTATGTATCCCGACGCACACGTATGAGTGCTCGGTTAAATTCCCTCACAGGAGTTGTTCAGGAGGAAGTACCTGTGGTAAAAGACTTTCCAGATGTATTTCCGGAAGAATTACCAGGCATGCCGCCAGATAGGGAGATTGAGTTCCTAATAGAGCTACAACCAGGGACAACACCAATTTCCAAGAGACCCTACCGGATGCCCGCAAATGATCTGTTGGATATCAAGAAGCAAATTAAGGAGTTATTGGACAAGGGGTATATTCGCCCAAGTTCTTCACCTTGGGGAGCCCCAGTTCTTTTGGTGGAGAAGAAGGATAAAACCTTGAGAATGGTAGTCGATTATCATGCCTTGAACGAGGTGACTATCAAGAACAAGTACCCTCTGCCGATGATTAATGACTTGTTTGATCAGCTAGTAGGCGCCAAAGTATTCTCCAAGATCAATCTTCGATCAGGGTATCACCAACTGAAGATTCGTGAACACGATATACCCAAAACAACTTTCACCACAAGGTATGGCTTGTATGAGTATACTGTCATGTCCTTTGGTTTGACTAATGCTCCTGCCTACTTCATGAATTTGATGAACAAAGTGTTCATGGAATACCTGGACAAGTTTGTTGTGGTGTTCATCGATGACATATTGATATTCTCCAAGAACGAGGAAGAACACAAGGAACATTTGCGTCTAGTTCTGGAGAAACTAAGAGAGCATCAGTTATATGCCAAGTTCAGCAAATGTGAATTTTGGCTGATGGAAGTCGGATTTCTTGGACATATTATTTCCGGAGAAGGAATAGCCGTAGACCCCGCTAAGGTTGAAGCCGTCACCCACCTCAGTTAAGGAGATCCACAGTTTCCTCGGACTTGCCGGATATTACCGGAGATTCATTGAGAATTTCTCAAAGATTGCCAAGCCCATGACTGAGTTGTTGAAGAAAGAGTCTAAGTATTTTTGGACTGAGGAATGTGAAGCTAGTTTCCAAGAGTTGAAGAAACGTTTAGTCACAGCCCCAGTGTTGATTTTGCCCAATATTCGAAAGGATTTCCAGGTTTATTGTGATGCTTCACGTCAAGGACTTGGAGGAGTACTCATGCAAGATGGAAAGGTTGTAGCTTATGCATCCAGATAACTATGACCTCATGAGTTGAATTATGCCACCCATGATTTGGAACTAGCAGCCGTAGTGCACGCACTCAAGACCTGGAGACAATTTCTTATCGGAAATAGTTGTGATGTTTACACCGACCATAAGAGCCTAAAATATATCTTCACGCGGAAGGAGTTGAACCTCAGACAGAGGAGATGGTTAGAGTTAATCAAGGACTATGACATGAGATTACACTACCATCCAGGTAAGGCAAATGTTGTAGCAGATGCCTTGAGTCGAAAAGCTTATGTGAACATACTCATAGCGGGAGGATTACCCCAAGAGTTAGCCGATGATCTCAGAGAGCTCAAGCTAGAGATAGTTCCAAACGGATATGTTGCCACACTGGAGATCCATTCCACCTTGACCGAAAGAATTCAAGAAGCCTAGAAATTGGACAAGGAAATAGCTGAGATTAAACAAAGAATGAAAGATGATAAAGCTCAAGGTTTTCGTGAGGATGAACAAGGAACTCTGTGGTTTGAGAACCGAATCTATGTGCCCAATGACCCAGAACTCAAGAAGTTGATACTTCAAGAAGCCCACGATTCACCTTACTTGATACACCCAGGCAACACCAAGATGTACCTGGATTTGAAGGAAAGTTATTGGTGGACAGGTATGAAGAAGGATATTGCAGAACACGTTGCAATATGTGATGTTTGTCAGCGAGTAAAGGCGGAACATCAGAAACCAATAGGGTTACTCCAACCTTTGCCGATACCCGAGTGGAAATGGGAAAAGCTTGGTATGGACTTCATCACAGGACTACCCAGGACCCGTTCAGGTTATGATTCCATCTGGGTAGTGGTTGATCGCTTGACCAAGGTGGCTCATTTCATTCCAGTGAAAACCACCTATACCAGTGCTAAGCTAGCCAAGATATACATGACCAGGATCGTGTGTCTGCATGGAGTTCCGAGAAGTATCGTGTTAGGTAGAGGAACACAATTTACCTCAAATTTTTGGCATCAGTTACATGAAACTTTGGGTACAAGGCTGGAGTTCAGTACAACTTTTCATCCGCAGACTGATGGACAGACTGAGAGAGTCAACCAGATTCTGGAGGACATGTTTAGAGCTTGTGCGCTAGATTATGGATCTAGTTGGGATGACAACTTACCTTACGCAGAATTCTCGTACAACAACAGTTATTAGACCAGTCTGAAGATGGCCCCTTTCGAAGCCTTATACGGAAGGAGGTGCAGAACACCGTTGACGTGGGATGGTGTTGGAGACCGACAACTTTTTGGTCCCGACCTTATCCGAGATTCTAAAGAGAAAGTCAAGCTGATTCGCGACAGACTCAAGATAGCTCAATCTCGACAGAAGAGTTATGCTGACAGCAAACGTAAAGAAGTGACGTATGAAGTGGGAGATTGGGCATATCTTCGTGTGTCCCCGCTTCGAGGAATCAAGAGGTTTGGTGTTAAAGGAAAGTTAGCACCCAGATTCATAGGCCCCTACAAAATTCTTGAACGTAGAGGCAAAGTTGCATACAAGCTGGAATTGCCGGAAGGATTGTCAGGAGTCCATGATGTGTTCCATGTGTCCCAGCTGAAGAAATGCCATGCTGAGATGGATGATATCCCTTTGAGAGACACCATGCCCCTAGAGGCCATACAACTTGACAGTGATCTGACCTACGAGGAGAAGCCTACCAGAATCCTCGAGACTGCCAACAGAGTTACCCGCAGCAAGATCATCAAGTTCTGTAAGGTTTTGTGGAGTCACCACACCGAGGAAGAAGCCACCTGGGAACACGAAGAAGATCTTCGTAGAGACCACCCGCACCTATTTTCTAGCCAACCCGAATCTCGAGGGCGAGATTCATCTTAAGGTGGGTAGGTTTGTAACATCCCAAAATTCCATTTTGGAATGTTATGAAATATAGCTATGCATCCATCATCATCATTGCTTGAATGTATGAAATAGTTGAAATGCTTTTTCTGAAATTCTGAAAGCCCTTTCTACTTTCAATGTGTTGCTTTCACCTATTTGAAATCTTGGTAACAAGTTCAAATAAGAGAGGAGGAACATGACACTCCACACCAGGACCTAATTGGTGATTTATTTGAACAATAAAAACCAGGGGTTGTTTTGAAAATATTTGCAAAAAGGATTTAAAAACAATTAGGCAATTTCTGAAAAAAATATTTTTTTCACAGTATTCAAATACCAGAATAAAAATGTTCAATAAATGGCATTTATTATTCTGTTAATTTTGATATATAATACTCCTATATTTAGAAATGTTTTGAATGCTTTTAAAGTGGTTTTACTGCTCTGACTATTAAAAACAATAACGGTTTTGTATTTAAACGGGCCAGCCCACGGGCAGTTACTCGTGAATTGATTACAAGCCAGTCGACCGACGCGAATTCGCCGCTTCTTCTCTCGCTGACACCGGGTCCCACCCCGACCGTCCGTAACGCCCGCGCGGTCATCCCTCTCCTCGCACGCACGCCGCCGTCGCCGAGATTCCATCGCCCCGGATTTCCCTCCCCTCTCCTCCCCGCACCCACCCGAGCACTCTATATAAGAGCGCCCCTCCCCACACTCCATTTCCACCCCGACCCCCTCTCTCCCATCACCAGACCATCGCAGGAGAGCTCGTCGGAGTTGCAGCCCCAACCGAAGGTCCCCACCGCCGTGCTCCTCGCCTCGGACCTCCCCGCACCCCTCCAACCCCACCGTTTGACGCCGGACCTCGCCCGCCATCGCCTGAGCTCCTCCACTGCCGCCCTCGACCGCCGGAGCTCCTCGTTGACGTCTTCGCTGCTTCGGACTCGCCGAAGATCCTCTCGCCGGCGACCCCATCCTTTGTGAGCCCCTTCCTCCCTCCGATCTAAACCCAACGGCCCCGATTAGAACCACTTAATTCCCCGAACCGTTTTCTTTATGATTCGGTTGACCGCCCGTAGAACCGCTCGCACACCCCCCTTAGCCAATAGGATTGTGCTGCGTCACCCCTGGCCATCCGGTAGTTAGTTTTTTTAGTTTTAGTTAACAGAGTGTTTTAGTAATTTGTTTTGCTTATAACTTTTAATCTGTTTAATGTTTTGAGTTGATTCTTTTTGCAATAGCTCACATTTTTCATCTAGTTTCATCCTGTAGTTTTATATTTAAATTTGCACTATAAAATTTGAATTGAATCAAATTTGCTCAAAACATTCAAATTTGAATAACTAGAGTATGAAAATAGATTTTGATATGAGTCTTTTTGCTACTGTTTGGTCTTAGTTAGGACTACATCCATGTTTAGTTTGAGGATTTTTAGGATGATTCTTATTAGTGTTTTAGCTATAAACAAATTCTGCCTATTAGTTAGTATAGTTTTATTTAACTTAGTTTTAGTTGGTTTAAATTAGATTTAGTTTTATTTGATTTAGTAGGTTCTGTTAGTTAAACTTTAGGTGTTCTACTTACTGTTAATAAAAATATAAAATTGTTTAGTTTATTTCTTTGTTAATATAGGAATCACAACTTCTTTTCTAATAGGTTTAATTTGATTAAAACAACTAGTTAATAATAGTTTCTTTCAACAAAGTTTTATATAATTTAATTCTATTTTCTAAGATAAGTTTTAGTAGTTTTCTTTTCTGTTAAGATAATGTCTTAGTAATAAATAATAAGTTTTGTTTGCTCCTTGTTAGTAAAACTATAGTTGCTTCATATAGTATTGTTTATCAAAACTTTACTAAAAATTTTCTTACAAAACTTTAAATTGATTTTATTCTGTTTATTAGTAAAAATATTTATTGTTTACTTGTTTTCAACCACTGTTTTGTTAATAAAAATAGTTTAGTTATGTTAGTAGTGATTTTCCCATCATCTTCTAGTAAACAAAACCTTGTGTGTTTTCTTGTTTGTGATGTGTGCATTGTTTTTGTCTTGATTGTTTACTAGTTCATTGTTGATGTTTGGGAATTACATATTTTGTTGTATGCTGATTGAGTGCTTGTTTGCTTCGTTAGATTATCCGGAGTGCGAAGCTTGTTACCTAGAGTCACTCACGTACGAAGATCATCAATTAGGCAAGTCACTTTGATCATCTTTACCCATGTTTTTATTGCATTAGTTCTTCCATCACCCCAATTGCATGCAAAGTAGGTTAGTTGGAAACTTGGTTACTGTTGTAGTATCATGTGGTAGGTACCCCTTCTCAACTCTTGACACATTGGCCCGGGAAACATTGTTTTACTTTTTGCTATGCTATTAGTAGACGGGGTTGGTTGTGTGATTCACGAGAGTTGAGAGAGTTAATTACAAGACCTACATAATGATCAAGACTTCAAGATTTCGAGTTTTCAACTTACCTCTAGGTGGATGATGGTTGAACGGCACCCTGGAGAAACCAGTGGATTTGCCTAGGTATTGCTGGAGATGGCCAGTATTCACGCGGAAAGGTCCACCCAGGCTCAAAGAGATGGATGGATGCTTCAAGACCCAAGGCTTACCTACACAGCCACAAGTCATTATGGGCTCTGGCTTGGTTGGATATCGTGGTGACCCTGGACAGGCGGTGCTACGAGATGTAGAAGAACGATAGGAAAGGATGGGCACTGACAGAGTCGTAGGGAAACCCTTTGGAAGACCATGTTTTGGTCATCCATTTCTCAAACACCCTGAAGTGCGAGAAATCAAACGGAGGTGACCAAATCTTGTGGGGAACGTGTGCAAAACTCTGCAGAGTACTCAAACCTAATCGATTAGCCGTGTCCACGGTCATGGACGACTTGAGCCAAAGGAACTGAAACATTCGGAATTCTCAACACAATTAATATGATGATGTGGGTATTAATAACTTGGGTATGAGAATTGGTTGGTGGAACCATCTCATTAATCAACCATCTCATTAATCAACCAACTTAGATGACACTCAAAGACAAGGAAGGGCTTCACCACAAGTCTAGCATTGATTACAAATCTACAAGTGATGCTCCCGCTACCTCAAGCGACAACCTTGTCACAAATGAAGAGATAAGCCTCATGGTCAAGAAATTCAACAAGTTCTACAACAATAGAAGCAAAAATCGAAGCTCCAACTCAAGATATGAAGAGAAGCATTCATCAAGTCATGACCGAAACTCCTACAATTGTGGGAAGACCGGACACTACTCCAATGAGTGCACGGCTCCTTACAAGAGGAAAGAAGAGTCTCCAAGAAGACAAAGCTCAAGAGATGAGTCACCTCGAAGAGAGAGAAGGAGTAGAGATGATCGTTATGAACGAAGAACCTGAAGGAGAAGTAGGGACTCGGAGAAGAAGGACAAGTACACCAAGGCTACTCAAGAATTAAACATCAAGCTAATGTTGGTGAATGGGTTTCCCACTCCGAATCCGACAACCACTCCAATAGAAGCTATCACTCCAACTCTGACTATAGTCAAGATGAAGGTCTTGCCGGACTTGCAATAGTGACTACCAACTCCTATGATCTATTTGATTCACCAAACGAAGGGAGTGTAAGTTGCTTCATGGCTAAAGTCCCCAAGGTATCACACCCCGAGTATCTTGATTTCAATAGTGATGAAGATGACTTGTTAATTTAAGGTGACTTGCTATTTGAAATATCGAGTAATGTTAGCCAAATGAACTTGCTAGTACTCACTCTAGTGTAGATAAGTCGTGTGATGATGATAAGTTGGAAATAGAATGACTAACTCAAGAACTAAAAACTCTTAAGTTAGTTCACGACTCAACTCTAGAAGATCATAGAGAGATTGTAAAGACACATGAGAAGCTACGCTTCGAGAAGCTCAACTTAGAGTAAGAGCATGAGTTCCTTAAATCTATCAATGACGATCTTCGAAAGAAGACTTCCTCCTATCTAGCGAAGCGACTTCTCGTATCTACATTCATGCCACAAGTTAAGTCTCAGCAAGCTTGTAACAAAGGAAAGAATGGTTCTTCAACTAGTAGCAATAAAAATGATAAATCCAATGATATTGCTTCTAGTAGTTCTCTTGATCCCACTAACTATTCTCTTAGCCAAGTTACACCTGAGCAAGAAAATGAACTCTTGAAAGGGATTATAGAGAAAGGTATCTACAAGAGTCTTGAAGGGTGCAAACAATTTGAGGAGATTGCACGCAAGCATGGAGGATACCGGAAGAATCATGATGTTGGCTACTTCAATGCTAATGGAGTTGAATGGGAAGAAGGTCAATACCCCAATTCCAAGTTTGTTCCACAAAAGGAGAAGTATGAAAATACTCTTCCCAACGGAACAAAAGCTCAAGATGACGTTCCACCACAAGACACCAAGCTCAAGGACAAGAACAAGATTCAAGAGGACATTGAATCTTATGAATATGAATCCCAAGCTTTGGTGAAGTGGGTTCCGAAGGCTACTACAAGCTCAACTTCTACAAGTGCTACTTCAACACCAAGGATCCCCATCAACTTGATGTGGGTTCCCAAGAAGAAGGATTAGAGAAGTTCTTGAGGGGTGACTCCGCCAATTAAATTCACTCATATTCATTATTGACAAGAACTATTTCCAAACAACATCAACTATATGCAATATTTGAAGGAGTCACACATTCCCTCAAAGGTAAGCAAGGAACAAGGTGATCAACAAATCAATGGACATCATAACATATGCTTTGCACGCCATGTCCAAAGATATCCTTGTGTTTGTCTCTTATGTGTTGGTACTAACCCATGTAGGTGAGAAGAGTAATTAAACAACAAGGATACTCCCAACTCTTGGTGATATTCATAAACTTTGAGCATCCACCACTACTTCACCTACATGAAGTCTTCATCGACAAAACGCAAGGTTAGTTTATCCGTCCTATGGGGGGATGTCACATCAAGGGGGATCTTTACTCAAAGACTTGAGTCAAAGCATCTCATAAGAATGTGACAACATTAAATGCTTTATGTAAAAGTGGTAACCCCACTTGTGCTTAAATTATGAGTATGACCTATGATCAAGTATTCTTACTCGGCTCCTAAGTCAATATATTCATATATATATGGCTCCGTCATTGCCAAAGTGCTTGTTAGATGATATTGTGTTTGTGCATGTTTACCATGATTTCATTTGACATCTTATTGTGTAAGCTTGTTGGTCTACATTTATTTACTTATTCGAGGATATCCAATTGTTGCTATTTGGCTTTTTCATATTTATTTGCCAATTGGATATACAAGAATGCCTAGGACCACTCCTTTAGCTATCTATGCTTTCTCACCTCACACTCTATTCATGCTGCATCACAAAATTTGACCAAGTGCTTTTCGATCCCTCTATGTGTGGAGCACTCGGAGTTCCGTATCGTCAAGTGATAACACACAAGTATAGGGGATCGCAACAGTTTTCGAGGGTACAGTTTTCAACCCAAATTTATTGATTCGACACAAGGGGAGCCAAAGAATATTCTCGAGTATTAGTAGCTGAGTTGTCAATTAAACCACACCCAAAAGACTTAATATCTGCAGCAAAGTATTCAGTAGCTAAGTAATATGGTAGTAATGGTAATGGTGGCAAAGTGATAGTAGCAGTTTGTAGTGTTTGTAACAGTAGCACCAGAAAAATAACTGAGCAAAGATCAATATATGAAAATCTTGTACGCAATGGATTAGTGATGGATAATTATGTCGGATGGCATTCATCATGCAACAGTTATAACATAGGGTGACACAGAACTAGCTCCAATTCATCAATGTAATGTAGGCATGTATTCCATATATAGTCATACGTGCTTATGGAAAAGAACTTGCATGACATACTATGTCCTACCTTCCCGTGGTAGCGGGGTCCAATTGGAAACTAAGGGATATTAAGGCCTCCTTTTAATAGAGAACTGGACCAAAGCATTAGCACTTAGTGAATACATGAACTCCTCAAACTACGGTAATCACCGAAAAGAATCCCAGTTACTGTCAGCCTGGGGGATGCGGATCATAACTCGTAATAGGTGTCTACAACTTGCAATATAGGATCAAGAACACACATATATTCATGAAAACATAATAGGTTCAGATCTGAAATCATGGCACTCGGGCTCTAGTGGCAAGCATTAAGCATAGCAAAGTCATAGCAACATCAATCTCAGAACATAGTGGATACTATGGATCAAACCCTAACCAAACTAACTCGATTACATGATAAACCTCATCCAACCCATCACCGTCCAGGAAGCCTACGATGATATTACTCACGAACGGTGGGGAGCATCATGGAATTGGTGATGAAGGATGGTTGGTGATGATGAAGGCGTCGCTTTCCCCTCTCCGAAGCCCAAAGCGGACTCTAGATCTGGTCTCCCGAGGAAGAACTGGCGATGGCGGCGGCTCCGTATCATGAAACGCGATAAACTCTTCTCTCTGAATTTTCCTCAAAATATAGGGTTATATGGAGCAATAGAGGAGGTCATAGGAGCCACGAGGGGCCCACAAGCCTGCCCCACGCAGCCAGGGGGTGGCCGTGGTTAGCAGGCTTGTGGCCTGCTGGTGTCCCCCCTCCGGTTAATTCTTGCGCCAGTATTTTTTATTAATTCCAAAAATATTCTCCATAAATTTTTGGGGCGATCCGAGAACTTCTATTTCTTCACAAAAACAACAGCAAGGAAATTCTGCAGAAAATAGCGCTAGTCCGGGTTAGTTCCATTCAAATCATGCAATTTCAAATCATGCAAATTAGATGCAAGCAATATTATCAACTCACTGACTCTTTCGTGCGGAGGTTTGAATTTTCATCTAATCGTAATTCTCATTCTGTGAGTTGACAAAGGTGCACAAAACTCAACAAAACTCATAGCAACTACTCCCTCAAGTGCCTAGAGACCATATCATGCATCAAAACTACTTGGGACCATAAAAATTGAGATGCGATCTCAAGAACAAGGTCACCATAGCAGTAAAAATTTGCAGTATATAAGGCACTAGAACAAAAACTAATTGGACCATTGGAGGAGTCACATATCGGTGAGAAATCCCCTAAAACAGTTTTGCAAATGGAGCTTTGAGCAAGGAGATCAAAAATGGCAGCAAGATGAGCTAGAACACGGGTTTGAGAAATGGTGGGATTTTTTCTTGGGAAAGATGAAGTGAATGGGTGCTGGAATAAGTGGAGGGGGCCACGTGGGACCCACAAGCTTGCTAAGCACGGCTAGGGAGGTGGCCACGCTCTGCAGGCTTGTGGCCCACTGGTGCAGTCCCGTGATGCATTCTCAGTGCCAAAAATTCTTAAATATTCCAGAAAAAATAGTACTAAATTTTCAAGGGATTCTGGGAACTTCTATTTTTAGGTCATTTTTCTATTGCACGGAAAACTTGGAAAACAAAAAAAAATAGCATTTTTACTTAATTTCATCTAGGTAACGTAAAGTAAAAGTTAGGTGCAGGAAGTTGTGCTTTCTAAATTCATCCATCTCATGCTCCTCAAAAGGAATCCATCCATAAGGTTGATCAAGTCTTATTGATGAACTTCTTTCGAACGACATGAAACTGAAGAATTTTCGAGTAACACTAAGTTACCTCAATGGGATATGCATTTCCCCAACAATAAGTATATCATATTTCTTCTTGACAGTAGGAAGTGGGAACTCAAAGTCTCCAATAATAATTGTTGGAATTTTTTCAATAGAGTTGATACTATGAACTTGAGGTCGTTTCTTCGGAAAGTGTTTCGTATGGTCATTACCATTAATATGAAAAGTGACATTGCCCTTGTTGCAATCAATAACAGCCCATGCAGTATTCAAGAAGGGTCTACCAAGGATGATCGACATATTGTCGTCCTCGGGAATATCAAGAATAACAAAGTTCGTTAAGATAATAGCATTTGCAACTATGACAGGTACATCCTCACAAATAACGATAGGTAGAGCAGGTTATTTATCAGCCATTTGCAAAGAGATTTTAGTAGGTGTCACCTTATTCAAATCAAGTCTACGGTATAAAGAGAAAGGCATAACACCAACACCGGCTCCAAGATCACATAAAGCAGTTTTAACATAATTTCGTTTAGTAGAGCATGGTATAATAGGTACTCCGGGATCTCCTAGTTTCTTAGGTATTCCACCTTTAAAAGTGTATTTAGCAAGCATTTTAGCAAAGCACTCAAAGTCCTCATCATACTTTTTCTTGGATGGTTTAGGAGGAAAGGGCATGGGTTTCTGAACCCATGGTTCTCTTTCTCTACCATGTTTCCTAGCAATGGAGTCTGTTTTATCATATATTTTATTCTTAGGTTGTGGGTTATCAAGATCATCAGCAGGTTCAATCTCCACATCATTATCATTACTAGGTTCAGCATCAACATGAACTTCATTATTAATGTTATCACTAGGCTCATGTTCATCACCAGATTGTGTCTCAGCATCAGAAATAGAAATATCATTTGGATTCTGAGATGTATCTATAACAGGTTCACTAGCAGCATGCAAAGTACTATCATCATTCTTTTTCCTACTCTTATTGGAGGGAATAGGTGCATCAGTATTAACTCTATGAGAATCTTGCTCAATTCTCCTAGGATGGCCCTCAGGATACAAAGGTTCCTGAGTCATTCTACCACCTCTAGTCACAACTTTACCAAAATCATCATTGTCTTTACTATTCATCTCATTAAGTAAATCATTTTGAGCCTTAAGTACTTGTTCTACTTGAGTGGTTACCATGGAAGCATGTTTACTAATAAGCTTAAGATCATTGACAGTTCTACTCAATTAATCACCCAAGTGATCAAGCATATAAGCATTATGTTTCAATTGTCTACTAACATAGGCATTGAAATTTTCTTGCTTCATAATAAAATATTCAAATTCATCCAAGCATTGGTTAGCAGGCTTATTATAAGGGATATCTCTTTCATCAAATCTTCTGAGAGAATTTACCTCTACTACCTGTGTCGGGTTATGAAGACCATGTATTTCTTCAATAGGTGGTAGATTCTTAACATCTTAAGCTTTAATACCCTTTTCTTTCATAGATTTCTTTGCCTCTTGCATATCTTCGGGACTGAGGAATAGAATACCTCTTTTCTTCGGAGTTGGCTTTGGAGGTGGTTCAGGAATAGTCCAATCATTATCATTGCTCAATATATTATTCAATAGGAATTCAGCTTGTTTAACAGTTCGTTCCCTAAAAACATAACCAGCACAACTATCTAGGTAGTCCTTAGAAGCATCAGTTAGTACATTATAAAAGATATCAAGTATTTCATTTTTCTTAAGAGGATGATCAGACAAAGCATTAAGTAATTGGATAAGCCTCCCCAAGATTGTGGGAGACTCTCTTCTTCAATTTGCACAAAGTTAAATATTTCCTGCAAGGCAGCTTGTTTCTTATGGGCAGGAAAATATTTTTCAGAGAAATAATAAACCATGTCCTAGGGACTACGCACACAACTAGGAGCAAGGGAATTAAACCATTTCTTAGCATCACCCTTTAATGAGAAAGGAAACAACTTAAGAATATAGTAATAGTGAATTTTTTTCCTCATGAGTAAATAGGGTGGCTATATCATTCAATTTGGTAAGATGTGCCACGACAGTTTAGATTCATAACCATAGAAAGGATCAGATTCAACCAAAGTAATTAACTCAGGATCGATAGAGAATTCATAATCCTTATTAATAACAAAGATGGGTGCAGTAGCAAACTTAGGATCATATTGCATTCTAGCATTAAGAGATTTTTCCTTCCACTTGCAAAGCAATTTCTTAAGATCATCTCTATCCTTACAAGCAAGAAAGTCCCTAGCTACCTCTCCTTCCATAAAATAACCCTCAGGTATATCAGGCAATTCATATCTAGGAGGGCTAGGTCTAGTAGGTGAATCATAGTGTTCAGTTTCAATAATTTCATCAGATTGACTAATATTATCAGTTTCAGCATTAGCTCTAGCAATTTGTTCATCAAGAAATTCACCCAGTGGCACAGTATCATCAAACAAAGTATTATCATAAGCATCATGCATAGCATAAGTAGCATCATCAATTACTTGCGGCATATCAGAATTACTAGCAGGTGGTGGTGTCGCAAACTTACTCACAACAGAAGGTGAATCAAGTGCAGAGCTAGATGGTAGTTCCTTACCTCCCCTCATAGTAGAGGGATAGATCTTGGTTTTTGGATCTTTCAGATTCTTCGTAGTGATGAAAAAATATCTATCCCAAGTGACTCAGAGAATAAAGCTATGCACCCTGGTAACGGCGCTAGAAAAAGGTCTTGATAACCCATAAGTATAGGGGATCGCAACAGTTTTTTAGGGTAGAGTATTCAACCCAAAATTATTGATTCGACACAAGGGAGCCAAAGAATATTCTCAAGTATTAGCAACTGAGTTGTCAATTCAACCACACTGGAAAGACTTAATATCTGCAGCAAAGTATTTAGTAGCAAAGTAATATGGTAGTAACGATAATGGTGGCAAAGTGATAGTAGCAATTTGTAGTGTTTGTAACAGTAGCAACGGAAAAGTAACTGAGCGAAGATCAATATATGAAAAGCTCGTAGGCAACATTTATAACATAGGGTGACACAAAACTAGCTCCAATTCATCAATGTAATGTAGGCATGTATTATATATATAGTCATATGTGCTTATGGAAAAGAACTTGCATGACATCCTTTTTCCTACCCTCCCGTGGCAGCGGGGTCCTATTGGAAACTAAGGGATATTAAGGCCTCCTTTTAATAGAGAACCGGACCAAAGCGTTAGCACTTAGTGAATACATGAACTCCTCAAACTACGGTAATCATCGAAAAGAATCCCAGCTATTGTCACCCTAGGGATGCAGATCATAACTCATAATAGGTGTCTACAACTTGCAAGATAGGATCAAGAACAGACATATATTCATGAAAACATAATAGGTTCAGATCTGAAATCATGGCACTCGGGCCCTAATGACAAGCATTAAGCATAGCAAAGTCATAGCAACATCAATCTCAGAACATAGTGGAGACTAGGGATCAAACCCTAACCAAACTAACTTGATTACATGATAAATCTGATCCAACCCATCACCGTCCAGCAAGCCTACGATGATATTACTCACAAACGGCGGGGAGCATCATGGAATTGGTGATGAAGGATGGTTAGTGATGACGAAGGCATCGATTTCCCCTCTCCGGAGCCCAAAACAGACTCCAGATCTAGTCTCGTGAGGAAGAATTGGCGATGGCGGAGGCTCCGTATCGTGAAACGCGATGAACTCTTCTCTATGTTTTTTTCCTCGACAAATAGGGTTATATGGAGCTAGAGAGGAGGTCGGAGGAGCCACGAGGGGCCCACAAGCCTGCCCCACGCGGCCAAGGGGTGGCCGCGGCCTGCAGGCTTGTGGCCTGTTGGTGGCCCCCCTCTGGTTAATTCTTGCGCCAATATTTTTTATTAATTCCAAAAATATTCTCCATAAATTTTTAGGGGGATCTGAGAACTTTTATTTCTGCACAAAAACAACACCAAGGCAATTCTGTTGAAAACATCGTCAGTCCAGGTTAGTTCCATTCAAATCATGGAAATTTGAGTTCAAAACAAGGGAAAAAGAGTTTGGAAAAGTAGATACGTTAGAGAACTGACCATTAAAACCTCCCAAGTGTATCTCGCTGGACCTAACCCACAATTCTCGGTCTCACCAAATGCCTAGGGTTGATCTGGTTTTCTTATCTCGGTAAGACCGATTTCATATTCTCGGTTACACCAAGTTTCCCTTTCAACTGACACTTGTGAAATTCGGTGACACCAAAAATATCAAATCGGTGTCACCGACAGTGATGGGTATATAATCGATGGACCCCGACTTTTAAAATCTATTCTTCAATCGTCACGCCTCCACAACCCTAGCTGCCATACAAGGACCCCCTGGTCATCGCCTTGCCTTTCCCGAGCGCCTTCGCCACTGGAAATCTCCCCATCGATGAGCATCTTCGCCGGCGTAGCTGATCCATCACCAAGCTAGGGTATGGATTCGACTTTTCTTGCGCTCCCCGTCCATGTCTTGCACAATGAAATCATTTTTATTTATAAGACACCGTTTGAAAGCTTTCCTATCATGCCCAAGATGCGTGCCTATCCATATTAAGACACGAGGGCCTCGATAGGGATAGAGGCGCATCATGTCGTTCGCAAGTATAGTATCATTAGATCATACATTTAAGAAGAGATGAGTATATGAGTTGTCTTACACTCGCCACATGCTAAAATTACAAATCCACCCAGTTATTTCAATCACCAATACAAAGGCAGGGTCCGACTATGGACGAAAACAAACGATGAAATGCTGCAATGACACTAGCTTGCTAGCCCAAAGATCACGACCATGGTCCTCTACTCCTCTAGATAAGTCACGTACATCCTGCCATGCTCCTCTCCATACTCCCACTGGAGCTGCGTCCCATCAGCCTGTACGATCTCATCTATACCTGTACCTGGATTTTTGTAGTAATCTGTGAGCCACGGGGACACAACAATCTCAGGCCCGGGTACCGAGACTATTCAAGCTCATAGGTTGGGAAGGGGTATGTGTTTAGTTTGCAACAGCACTTAGCATTTATGGTGGCTAATATTACGAAAACATGAAAGTAAATATGTGGTCTACGATAAGCGATCGAATCTAGAATGACCTCTATGAGATCCTGAACACCTAATAACGTCAATCATAAACCCACCATGTTCTCTCTCGGTTCATGTTCACGAGAAGAGACGATCACGGATACTCACACAGTTGGTGCATTTTATTAGAGTTTACTTCAAGTTAACTATAACCGGGTGTTAAACAAATATCCAAGTTGCCACATAACTGCGGGCATGGCTTCCCGAAAGTTTTAACCTTGCAGGGGTGCTCCAACTAGTCCATCATAACTTAACCACACTCCGCGGGAATAGCCTTAACTACGGATCTTGTGATCATCCCATGCAACTCCAAAGGAATTCCAACACCTCGAGATAGCCCAAAGAAAGTCAGAGCCCCACACGCAAGATACTCAATAAAGGTAAAACAAGTCCAGCAAGACCACCCGACGTGTCGACGAACCCGATAAGAGGCGTGTATCTCATTCTCAGGACATGATCGGATGAGCGCAACGTATAGTGGTCTGATAGAAATCTCCTGAGTTGCCCCGGGTTGGCCTCGCACACGACTCTAGTTTGGACCAACACTCATGAGGAGCACTGGCCTGGGGGTTGACTAATTATCCACGGGGTTGCAACGCCCTATTCAAATTTTATTAAGTTATTAAGCAAATGTAGTACCAAAGTTGGGTCTTGCCAGAAAAGTTTTAATCTCAACCGAATAAACAAGGGGGTCCCCATAACAACCCCGAGCATGTTAGGAGCACAAGTATGGAAACATAACAGCGGTAACAAGAAACTATGGCAGTAACAGCGGAACAAAACACCTAGCAGAAGGCCAAGCCTTCCACCATACCAAGATATATATGTCCATTACATTAAATAGCAGATAATATTGTGATATGCCAAAATCTATGTTATCACCTGGAAAAAACCTACACCTGCAACGCTATAAGAGGGGCTAGCAGCGGTAACTTAGCCAAACAAAGGTTGCTAGGATGGGGAGGGGTTAGAGGCTATCATGGCAATATAGGAGATATGCCCTAGAGGCAATAATAAATGTTTTTGATTATCACCCTATTCATAATTATGTTTATGTTCCATGCTATAACTGCAATGATTCTCGAGTCTACAAATAAAACGAGGCTTGGAGGGAAACTCATGTGCACATGTGGGATAATAAACGGTAAAATGTATTCCTAGTCTGGCCTCTAAGACTGGCTCAAGTATTGCATGATGATCCTGTTTTCCTGATCATGGGCATGGCTATGCTCGCAATTTTCAGGGCATAATGTTAGAAGAACATTTGTGTTGAATCGACCCGAATTGATGTTATGCTATGAGATACATTCGTCATAAGTTAATGGTTAATAACACAGAGAAGTTAATGTTTGCATAATTCCTTAGACCATGAGAGTATCGAGTTTCTTCATGCTTGCTTCATGAACTTTGGGGTTTGTTAAACGTCATCCGTAAATGGGTGGCTATTACGTCGGCTTACGGGTTCATGGAAAATTATGTGAAGTAACTTGATAGCTCAAGATTGGGATTTGCTCCTCCGACGATGGAGAGATATCTCTGGGCCCTCTCGGTGTTACGGTATCCATCATCGTCTGGCCAGACACTTTGTGATTTTATCACGGGGATGCCGGAACACGGGAACGAGAAAAGAGAACAATACCGTTAACGAGGTAACTGGCATAGTGGACAAGTTGTTGATCCACGAGGATGCCAACATGTCTCACCTCGGGTATTTGTAACATATCACGAAGCAACAGGAATAGCACACGGCAACTGGAGGTTCACTCGAATATTTATTCGTGTGGGTATAGGGATCGATATGGGTGTCCATGGCTCCGATGTTGATCATTGATCGGAAGGGGTTCCGGGTCATGTCTATGCTTCAGTGAACCTATAGGTGTTGGGGAACGTCGCATGGGAAACAAAAATTTTCCTACGCACATGCAAACCTATCCATGGTGATGAGCATCTACGAGAGGGAGAGTGGATCTACGTACCCTTGTAGATCGCTAAGCGAGAAGCGTTAAGAAACGCGGTTGGTGTAGTCGAACTTCTTCGCGATCCAAATCGCCGAGCGTCCCGCGATCTCATCACGATCCGTCCCGCGATCCAATCACGATCCGTCCCGTGAACTCATCACGATCCGTCCCGTGATCTCATCACAATCCGTCTCACGATCTTGATCACGATCTGTCCCGCGAACTCATCACGATCCGTTCCGCGATCTCATCACGAACCGTCTCGCGATCTCGATCACGGTTCTTCCGATCTAGCGCCGAACGGACGGCACCTCCGCATTCAGCACACGTGCAGCTTGATGACGATCTCCACCGTCTTGATCCAGCAAGAGGAGGTGGAGAGGAGAGAGAGTTCACCAGCAGCGTGCCGGCGCTCCGGTGATGGTGGTGGAGCAATTCCGGCAGGGCTTCGCCTAAGCGCTGCAGAAAACCGATCTAGAGGAGATACTATGCACCGGTGGAACGGGTAGCACGTGGCCGGAAATTCTGTCCAAAAACCACCCAATCCACTAGTATATATAGGAGGAGAGGAGAGGAGAGGCAGCCAAGGCCTTTGGGTCGGCCGAAATAGGAGGTGGGAAGAAATCCTACTTCACCTCCAATCCTAGTTGGAGTAGGATTGCCTCCTATTGGCTGATTTTCAACTTTTTGCTTTAGGACTTTCTCTCCTGCGCCATGGGCCTTTGTGGCTGTTTTCCCAGCCCACTAAGGGATGGCTATTATTCTACCACAGCCCATGGACCTCTTGGGGTCGAAGTACCCCTCCCGGAGGTCTCCCGGTACACTACCGGCACTCCCGGTACACTATCGGCACTCCCGGTACACTACCGATGAGCCCGAAACTTTTCCGGAAACCAAACTGGGACTTCCTATATATGAATCTTTACCTCCGGACCATTCCGGAGCTCCTCATGACGTCCGGGATCTCATCCGGGACTCCGAACAAACTTTGGTCACCACCATACATAACTCTACACTACCGAAACGTCACCGAACCTTAAGTGTGCAGACCCTGCGGGTTCGAGAACTATGTAGACATGACCGAGACACCTCTACGGTCAATAACCAATGGCGGGACCTGGACGTCCACATTGGTTCCTACATATTCTACGAAGATCTTTATCGGTCGAACCTCTATGTCAAGGATTCAGTTAATCCCGTATATCGTTCCCTTTGTTCTTCGGTATGTTACTTGCCCGAGATTCGATCGTCGGTATCTCCATACCTAGTTCAACCTCGTTACCGGAAAGTCTGTTTACTCGTTCCGTAATACAAGATCCCACAACTAACAATTAGTCACATTGCTTGCAAGGCTTATTGTGATGTTGCATTACCGAGTGGGCCCTGAGATACCTCTCCGTCACACGGAGTAACAAATCCCAGTCTCGATCCATGCTAACTCAACAGACACCATCGTAGATACCTGTAGAGCACCTTTATAGTCACCCAATTACGTTGCGACGTTTGATACACACAAGGCACTCCTCCGATATCTGTGAGTTGCATGATCTCATGGTCATAGGAACATATACTTGACATGCAGAAAACAGTAGCAATAAACTGACACGATCATATGCTATGTTTGTAGTTTGGGTCTTATCCATCACATCATTCTCCTAATGATGTGATCCCGTTATCAAATGACATCTCATGTCCATGGCTAGGAAACCTTAACCATCCTTTGATCAACGAGCTAGTCCATTAGAGGCATACTAGGGACATGGTTTTGTCTATGTATCCACACATGCATTTAAGTCTCCGATCAATACAATTATAGCATGGATAATAAACGATTATCATGAACAAGGAAATATGATAATAACTAATTTATTATTGCCTCTAGGGCATATTTCCAACAGTCTCCCACTTGCACTAGAGTCAATAATCTAGTTCACATCACCATGTGATTCGCATTGTTATGAATCTAACACCCAATGAGTTTTGGGGCTCGATCATGCTTTGCATGTGAGAGAGGTCTTATAGTCAACGGGTCTGCGATATTCAGATCCGTGTGTACTTTGCAAATCTCTATGTCAAACCGTAAACACTGCTACCACACTCCACTTGGTACTATTTCCAAATGGCTGCTCCACTATACGTATCCAGATTGCTACTACTAGTCATCCGGATAGGTGTTAAAGCTTGCATCGACGTAACTCTTTACGACGAACTCTTTATCACCTCCATAATCAAGAAACATTTCCTTAGTCCTCTGGTTACTAAGGATAATTACGACCGCTGTCCAGTGATCCACTCCTGGACCACTCTTGTACCCCTTGACAGACTCATGGCAAGGCACACATAGGTGCGGTACACAGCATGGCATAATATAGAGCCTATGGCTAAGGCATAGGGGATGACGTTCGTCCTTTCTCTTTCTTCTGCCGTTGTTGAGCTTTGAGTCTCACTCAACTTCACACCTTACAAATCAGACGAGAACTATTTCTCTGGCTGATCCATTTTGAACTCTTTCAAAATCTTGTGAAGGTATGCACTCATTGAAAGTCTCATCAAGCATCTTGATCTATCTCTATAGATTTTGATGCTCAACAATTAGGTAGCTTTATCCAGGTCTTCCTTTGAAAATCACTTTCCAAATAACCGTTTTATGCTTTCCAGAAACTCTATATTATTTCTGAACAACAATATGTCATCCACATATACTTATCAGAAATTCTATAGTGCTCCCACTCACTTTATTGCAAATACAAGTTTCTCGTAAACTTTGTATAAACTCAAAAACTTTGATCAACACATCAAAGCGTATATTCCAACTCCGAGATGCTTGCTTCAGTCCATGGAAGGATCACCGAAGCTTGCACACCTTTTAGCATCCTTAGGACCGACAAAACCTTCTGGTTGTATCACATACAACCTTTCCTCAAGTAAACCATTAAGGAAACGATGTTTTGACATCCATCTGCCAGATTTCATAATTGAAAACGCAGCAACTGCTAACATAATTCCAACAGACTCTAGCATCGCTACGAGTGAGAAAGTCTCCTCGCAGTCAACCCCTTGAACTTGTCACAAACATCTTTGCAACAAGTCGAGCTTTACAAATAGTGACATTCGCCATCAATGTCTGTCTTCATTTTAAAGATCCATTTGTACTCAACGACCTGCCGTCCAACGAGCAAGTCTACCAAGTCTATACTTGGTTTTTCATACATGGATCCTATCTCGGATTTCATGGCCTCCAACCATTTGTTGGAATCCGGGCCCATCATCGCTTCTCCATAGGCTCGTAGGTTCATCATTGTCCAACAACATGACCTCCAAGACAGAGTTGTCGTACCACTTAGGAGCAGTACACATCCTTGTCGACCTACGAAGTTTGATAGTAACTTGATCCTGAAGCTTCATGATCATCATCATTAACTTCCTCTTCAACTAACATAGGCTTCACAGTAACATCTTTCTGTGCTGCGCTACTCTCTGGTTGAACAAAGGTTTAACAACCTCATCAAGTTCTATCTTCCTCCCACTCAATTCTTTAGAGAGAAACATTTCCTCGAGAAAGGATCCGTTTAAGCAACATACATTTTGCACTACGATATGAGATTGAAGGTTCACCCAACTGATCTTAGGGTATTCTGTGAAGATGCAATTTGTCCGCCTTGGGTTCGACCTCATTAGGTGAAAACATTTTCCACACAAGTGTCACATCCCAAAATATTAAGAAATGACAGCTTAGGTTTCTATCAAACCATAATTCACATCGTGTCATCTCAACGGATTTAGATGGTGCCCTATTTAAAGTGAATGTAGTTGTCTCTAATGCATAACCCCAAAATTATAGTAGTAAAACGACAAGAGACATCACAGTATGCACTATATCAATAGAGCATGACTATGATGTTCGGACACACCATCACACCATGGTGTTCCAGGTGGCGTTAGTTGTGAAACAAATTTCACGTTGTCTTAAGTTGTATGCCAAACTCGTAACTCAGATATTCACCTCCACGATCATATCGCGGTCATTTTTATCTTCTTGTCACGATGATCTTTAAACTTCACTCTGAATTTGCTTGAACCTTTCAAACGATTCAGACTTGTGTTTCATTAAGTAAATATACACTATATCTACTCAAATCATCAGTGAAGGTAAGAAAATAACGATATCCACTTCACTCTACAAGACTCACTAGATTGCATACATCAACATGTATCATTTCCAATGAATCACTTGCCCGCTCCATCCAACGGGGTCCTTTAGTCATCTTGCCCAAGAGGCATGGTTCGCATGTCTCAACCGATTCGAGATCGATGAGTCCAAATATCCATCAGCATGGAGTTTCTACATGCGCTTTATACCAATATGACATTTAGCGGCAGTGCCACAAGTATGTGGTACTATCATTATTAACTTTGTATCTTTTGACATCAATGTTATGAACATGTGTACTACTACGATCAAGATTTCAACAAACCATTCTCACTGGGTGCATGACCATTGAAGGTATTATTCATGTAACCAGAATAACTATTATTCTCTGACTTAAATGAATAACCGTATTGCAACAAACATGATCTAATCATGTTCATGCTCAACGCAAAACACCAAATAACATTTATTTAGGTTCGTCACTAATCCTGAAGGTAGAGAGAGCGTGCGATGTTGATCACATCAACCTTGGAAACACTTCCAACACATATCGTCACCTCACCCTTAGCTAGTTCTCCGTTTATTCCGTAGCTTTTATTTCGAGTTACTAACATTTAGCAACCAAACCGGTATCCAATACCCAGGTGCTACTAGGAGTACTAGCAAGGTACACATCAATAACTCGTATATCAAATATACTTCTGTCGATGTTGCCAGCCTTCTTATCTACCAAGTATCTAGGGTTGTTCCGCTTCAGCGACCTCTCACCTCATAATAGAAGCACTTAGTCTCGGGTTTGAGTTCAACTTTGGGTTGCTTCACTGGAGCAGCAACTGACTTGCTATCCATGAAGTTTCCCTCCATGCTCTTGCCCTTTTCGAAACTAGTGGTTTGATTAACCATCAACACTTGACGCTCCTTCTTGATTTCTACCTTCGCGGTGTCAAACATCGTGAACAGCTCAGGGATCAATACTTCTATCCCTGGTGTATTATAGTTCATCACTAAGTTCTAGTAGCTTTAGTGACAGTGACTTGGAGAACTATATCAATCACTATCTTATCTGGAAGATCAACTCCCACTTGATTCAAGCGATTGTAGTACCCAGACAATCTGAGTACATGCTCAACGATTGAGCTATTCTCCTTCATCTTACAGGCAAAGAATCTTGTTGGAGATCTCATATCTCGCAACACAGGCACGAGCCTGAGATCACAATCTCTGCTCCTAGAACATCTCATATGTTCCGTGACGTTCAAAACCTTTCCGAGCCTCAATTCTAAGTCGTAATGCATGACACACTAAACTATCAAGTAGTCATCGAAACGTGCCTGTCAGATGTTCACAACATCTATAGACGATGCTAGAGGGGGTGGCGCACCGAGCGGTGCATTAAGGACATAAGCCTTCTGTGCAGCAATGAGGACAATCCTCAGATCACGGACCCAGTCCGCAATATTGCTACCAACATCTTTCAACTCTATTTCTCTAGGAACATATAAAAATACAAGGGAGCTACAGCGCGAGCTAGTAATCTATAACATAATTTGCAAAGACACTTTGACTATGTTCATGATAATGAGTTCAATTAATCATATTACTTAAGAACTCCCACTCAAATTGACATCCCTCGGGTCATTCGAGTGATACATGATCCAAATTCACCAACTCAAGTCCGATCATCACGTGAGTTAAGGTGGCTTCAATGGTGAACATCATTATGTTGATCATATCCACTATATGACTCATGCTCGACCTTTCGGTCTCTTGTGTTCCGAGGCCATGTCTGTACATGCTAGGCTCGTCAAGTTTAACCCGAGTGTTCTGCATGTGCAACACTGGCTTGCACCCATTGTATGTGAACGTAGAGTCTATCACACCCGATCATCATGTGGTGTCTCAACACGACGAACTTTCGCAACGGTGCACACTCGGGGAGAACACAATTTTATCTTGAAATTTAAGTGAGGGATCACCTTATAATGCTACCATCGTACTAAGCATAACAAGGTGCATAAAAGGATTAACATCACATGCAATTCATAAGTGACATGATATGGCCATGAACTTGTGCTTTAGATCTCCATCTTGAAAGCACCGGCATGATCTTCATCGTCACCGGCACGACACCATGATCTCCATCATCTTGATCTCCATCAACGTGTCGCCATCGAGGTTGTCACGCCCTGCATGCTTCTACTACTATTGCTACCGTTTAGCGATAAAGTAAAGCATTACATAGCGCTTAATGATTCACACGCAGGTCATACAATAATTAAAGACAACCCTATGGCTCCTGCCGGTTGCCGTATTCATCGACATGCAAGTCGTGATAATCTATACATCACATGATCATCTCATACATCACATATATCACATCATGTAATTGGCCATATCATATCACAACATACCCTGCAAAAACAAGTTAGACGTCCTCTAATTGTTGTTGCAAGTTTTACGTGGCTGCTACGGGTATCTAGCAAGAACGATTCTCACCTACGCATAAACCACAACGGTGATACATAGATTGCTTTTCAACCTTCTCAAGGACCGCCTTTGTCGAATCCGATCCAACTAAAGTGAGAGAAACTGTCACCCGCAAGCCATCTAAGCAACAAGTTGCGTCGAGGGAACCGGTCTCTCGTAAGCGTACGAGTAATGTTGGTCCGGGCCGCTTCATCTCACAATCCCGCTGAACCAAAATCCGACCAAGGGAGGAAGCAATCTAAGCATCAACGCCCACAAACCTTTTGTGTTCTACTCGAGATCTCATCGAACCATCAACCTAGCTCATGATGCCACTGCTGGGGAACGTCGCATGGGAAACAAAAAATTTCCTACGCACACGCAAACCTATCCATGGTGATGAGCATCTACGAGAGGGAGAGTGGATCTACGTACCCTTGTAGATCGCTAAGCGGGAAGCGTTAAGAAACGCGGTTGGTGTAGTCGAACTTCTTCGCGATCCAAATCGCCGAGCGTCCCGCGATCTCATCACGATCCGTCCCGCGATCCAATCACGATCCGTCCCGTGAACTCATCACGATCCGTCCCGTGATCTCATCACAATCCGTCTCACGATCTTGATCACGATCTGTCCCGCGAACTCATCACGATCCGTTCCGCGATCTCATCACGAACCGTCTCGCGATCTCGATCACGGTTCTTCCGATCTAGCGCCGAACGGACGGCACCTCCGCATTCAGCACACGTGCAGCTTGATGACGATCTCCACCGTCTTGATCCAGCAAGAGGAGGTGGAGAGTAGAGAGAGTTCACCGGCAGCGTGACGGCGCTCCGGTGATCGTGGTGGAGCAATTCTGGCAGGGCTTCGCCTAAGCGCTGCAGAAAACCGATCTAGAGGAGAAACTATGCACCGGTGGAACGGGTAGCACGTGGCCGGAAATTCTGTCCAAAAACCACCCAATCCACTAGTATATATAGGAGGAGAGGAGAGGAGAGGCAGCCAAGGCCTTT
This sequence comes from Hordeum marinum, assembly GCA_022496015.1. Lineage (NCBI taxonomy): Eukaryota > Viridiplantae > Streptophyta > Magnoliopsida > Poales > Poaceae > Hordeum > Hordeum marinum. Next base: position 84,471,903 of record CM039672.1, read on the forward strand.
GGGTCGGCCGAAATAGGAGGTGGGAAGAAATCCTACTTCACCTCCAATCCTAGTTGGAGTAGGATTGCCTCCTATTGGCTGATTTTCAACTTTTTGCTTTAGGACTTTCTCTCCTGCGCCATGGGCCTTTGTGGCTGTTTTCCCAGCCACTAAGGGATGGTTATTATTCTCCCACAGCCCATGGACCTCTTGGGGTCGAAGTACCCCTCCCGAAGGTCTCCCGGTACACTACCGGCACTCCCGGTACACTATCGGCACTCCCGGTACACTACCGATGAGCCCGAAACTTTTCCGGAAACCAAACTGGGACTTCCTATATATGAATCTTTACCTCCAGACCATTCCGGAGCTCCTCGTGACGTCCGGGATCTCATCCGGGACTCCGAACAAACTTTGGTCACCACCATACATAACTCTACACTACCGAAACGTCACCGAACCTTAAGTGTGCAGACCCTGCGGGTTCGAGAACTATGTAGACATGACCGACACACCTCTACGGTCAATAACCAATGGCGGGACCTGGACGTCCACATTGGTTCCTACATATTCTACGAAGATCTTTATCGGTCGAACCTCTATGTCAAGGATTCAGTTAATCCCGTATATCGTTCCCTTTGTTCTTCGGTATGTTACTTGCCCGAGATTCGATCGTCGGTATCTCCATACCTAGTTCAACCTCGTTACCGGCAAGTCTCTTTACTCGTTCCGTAATACAAGATCCCGCAACTAACAATTAGTCACATTGCTTGCAAGGCTTATTGTGATGTTGCATTACCGAGTGGGCCCTGAGATACCTCTCCGTCACACGGAGTAACAAATCCCAGTCTCGATCCATGCCAACTCAACAGACACCATCGAAGATACCTGTAGAGCACCTTTATAGTCACCCAATTACGTTGCGACATTTGATACACACAAGGCACTCCTCCGATATCTGTGAGTTGCATGATCTCATGGTCATAGGAACATATACTTGACATGCAGAAAACAGTAGCAATAAACTGACACGATCATATGCTATGTTTGTAGTTTGGGTCTTATCCATCACATCATTCTCCTAATGATGTCATCCCATTATCAAATGACATCTCATGTCCATGGCTAGGAAACCTTAACCATCCTTTGATCAACGAGCTAGTCCATTAGAGGCATACTAGGGACATGGTTTTGTCTATGTATCCACACATGCATTTAAGTCTCCGATTAATACAATTATAGCATGGATAATAAACGATTATCATGAACAAGGAAATATGATAATAACTAATTTATTATTGCCTCTAGGGCATATTTCGAACAATAGGGTCACACGCTTAAGGGTCATCTATCTGTTGAATACTAGACAGGGAGTCTGAGAGAAAATAACCGAAAAGTTTCGGACACCGGAAAAGATTCGGACAGTGGAAAAGTTCCGTAGACAGGTCACCGGAACAGTTTCGATGAAACTGAAAAGTTGTTTCAAGGGATACCATTAAGTCAAATTGGTTTCGGCACATGCCTGATAATTCTTGGAGGGTGCTAGAATCGTTCTGGAAACTTCTGGGAATTTTCCGGAAGAATAACCGGAAATGTTCCGGAGCTGTCGGAACTGCTTCAGATGCTTTTCGCAGATGAAAATCACTATTCCGGAATTGTTCCGGATCGCATTGAAAATTATTTTAGTGGGTTACTAGAATTGTTCTAAGCCCACATAAATATTTTCAGTTCGAGCGGACGCTGAAAAATGTCGCCGTGAATAGTGAAAGTGCTTTTTGGACTACTTTATGGAAAGCCACCTTTTGGGGCTTTGCTCCAAAAGATCTTGGGGATGACATGGATGGATTAGAGCCATTTTTGGGGCCCCACATGAGGGTGTGGCCAGCCACATGGTGGACTCCTTCATGGAGTCCCTCTTGTTCCTTGGTTTCACTTTTATGCCCTTGTGGAAGGACTTCATTCATGTGCATTTTGGGTTTTATTGTAAAACCACCCTACCCCTTGGTTTTCCTATAAATAGAGGAGATGTGGACTGCCATTTATTCATCCTTGTGCTCTCATACACATTCTTTGCTTTGAAAGCTCTCTCTCTCCCTCCCAGCGAAATAGTTTTGTAGAGCCGAAAGGCTGTCTGGGTTCCGGCAGGAACTAGTTCTGGACGGCGAAGCCCTGCCGGATAGATGACACCGTATGTGTGCAACTCTGTAGAGAGATTGTAGTTTTGGTCTTAGTTCGATAGTGCCTCCTGAAGGGCTGTCAATGTGACCATCCGAGTTTTGGAGGTCCTCCCGAAGGGCTGTCCGAGTGACAGTCCGAGCTTCGGAGGTCCTCCCGAAGGGCTGTCTACGACACCGTCCGGGGGACTGTCCGACCGCCTCCCGAAGGGCTGTCCGCGGGGTAGATGAGGGTATACATCCTCTCGGTTGGGAGGTTGTAAATCCTAGCTGCTGGGATCTGCACCGCCGATCGTCATCGACTCTACTTCCGCTGCGCTACGAGTCGGTAACGAAAAGATCAAACCTTATATGCAGTCTTCATAGTGGTCCTGGGCTGGTGCGTAGGTCGGAAATTTTTGTTTTCTGCTGCGTTACCCTACAGGCAATGTAGGAGGCTTTACATTCAAGTGGTAGGCAGCGCAAAAGTAACGATAAGAGCGAGACAACTAGCAAGCAAAAATAGTATTGGGATCCGGGTATGATCATCTTGCCTGTTGGTTCTTTAGAGGGACAAGTAGCGGGATCCTTGTAGTGGTACTCTCTTGGATCTTCATACTCAGGTTCAACGTTCGCGTCTACCCAAAATAAAAGTCAAGAATAAACAAGCAACCAAGGTGCAATGCAGAAGCATGGCAATCCTAACTAGTCATGTTTCACATGCAATAGATTAGTTATTTAAGAATCTGGACAGAACCTTGTGTTAAGTTATTTAGACATGCATGATCATGTAAAATACGGATGCATCATGCAAAATCGATACAAATGCATATGTAGAACGTAGGAAACGGAGTTATGGTTCTCACGCTACGCTCACAACAAGTTACGAAGGCAAAACACAGACAAAGAAGGCCATGGTCTATTCCTTGGCATTCCAAGGTAGCCACTGGTTAGGCAATGAAAAACCAAAAACAATAGAGCCAAGGATCAAGCAATTCCATGGAGTATAGCTCCCACAAGTCACAAAAGACTAAAACAAACAATCTACGACAAAACATCAACATAGCAACTTTCACAGCCCACATCTAGAGCTACAGGAAGCCTCTAACCACAAACAAGGCATTGACAAAAACTACATGACAAGCTTATCAACTTATTCAACTACACAATATGGAATGGACGCACACATCAATAAGCATTAAGCCCACAAGTTGGCATGATGAAACAGATTCCAGGGACAGTGAAAATAACAGTTTTTTGGAATCTGAGTTAAGCTGATAGCAAGTTGATAGCAGAAACTAATGGTGATAGAGACCACCTCATGGCATGACAATTTACAGGATGGTAGAGGGCAACATCTACTTCAAATCACTAGCACTGAGCTTTAGCTAATTCACAACATATCACAAGATAGCATCCACTCTTCATGGCATAAAAATATAAACAGATTCTCAGACTTGGAAATATTTGGCATGTTTGAAAACAACAATATTTTAGTGGCTACTTTAGAGCATGGTTCCCACTTGTATGCAAGTTTATCATGACAAAAATAAATACCATGGATTTCTACTCATCAAAGACTACCATATTCATGTTGGCACAAATATCATAGCATGCATGGATCAAATATAACAAAAATGACAAAATGGCACTTTGAGACAAAATGACATTTTTACAAACTTGCTCAAATGCCCAAACAAGTCACACCAATGAATTCCTTGGTTGATTCTACCCTAAAATCATATATCACACCCCTATGATTAAATGGAACATCATGGCAAAACTCACCAAGGCCCCCTAGTGTATGACAAGTGGGGCCTGGGCCCACTTGTCACACACACACTCAACACACACAGACACAACACTGCCACACACACTCACCCACATGGATCTGGCGCCACACCAGATCCACACACACACACAAGCACACACACACACACACACACACACACACTGCACAGCCACACCTGGATCTGGCCACAACCGCACCAGATCTAGTCACACACACAACACACACATAGGATCCGGTCATCACACCGGATCCAAACACGCAACACCAGAACCGGCCAACTAGAAAAAAAGAAATTCCCCGGGGTGGGCTGGGATTCGATCCCTAGACCTCACGGTCGAACCCCGGACGTGCTACCACTACGCTATGCTGCGGCTCACGACAGGAAGGAGGAGGAGCGCAACTAGTATTACCTGACCGTGCCTACACTGACGAAACTGACGAGAACATGCACTCTGGCGACAGCCAATGCACAACGAAAATTTGGCGTCTTCGAGGCATCTCCAGCGAGGAAAAACGGATGTGGGGCTGCGGGAACTACTGGGAGTCCAACCCCTGCTCGTCTCGTGATGAGGGGCGGAGGCAACGCCCTCAAGGCACTGCCTTGGACTAACGACGACGACCGAAACCTCTACGGCGATGGTGAGCTAGGCACGTCAACAAGAGGGGGATCGCGGCGGCTCACCGAGGGGGAGACGACGGCGATTCAGAACGCGACGAAGAGAAGGAAGAGGCGAAGACGCGGAGGTGACAAAGGGGAACAAGAACGCCGGCAATGACCAGCACCCTTGCGGACGACGGCGACATGAAGTTGCACCGTGGGGAGGTGCTCCTCACCCCCTAGCGGCAGGAATGGAACGCGGACGACGGCCCCGTGCTCCATGCCATCTTCACCAGTGACGAGGGCCACCAGAGGCACGAAGGCGACGGCGAGGACGACCGGCGGCAACTCTCTGAACTTACCTTTGCTACTCTGAACCCGGGAGAAGAAGAAGAAGCAGGGAGAGGAAGGAGGGGAGAGGAGATGGCAGCAGCGCGAGGAACCCTAGAGGGGGAGGCACGCACGCCGAGGGGGCTAAATAGGACCTGCCTGACGGGGACGCGACGACTGAAGCTGATGGCGGTGACGTGCTCGCTCTCTCCTGTCTGAACCTGACGGAAAGAGAGACAACGGAGCAGGTAGTCGCGAGCTACTTGGGCTGGGCCGCACGGGGGAAGGAACCGGCCCAATTCTCTCCCACACATAGAGAAAACCAGCAGGGTTTTCCACTAAATAAAACGAGCAGAAAAGAAAAAACACCAGAGGAAAATAAAAAGGATTTTTGATAAAACAAATATACTTTTGTCTAAAAGAAAATGAGACCTATTTAATGAAATTAACAAGAGGATATTTGAAGCAAGTATTTTCAATACTATAATAAAACAGCACCTCTGTTATTTAAAACCCCAACATCATATAGCTCAACACACCAAAAGAACAATACACATAGGCTCAAATCAATGTTAACTACAACTTTAACATTTTTAACAGATTTAGAAAGCAAATTAATTCTGTTGATTAATGATAATAGGAATAAAGGGTTTTAGGTTGGTTTGTTTTGAAATAATAATAGAGGGGGAAGGAGTGGATCCCACTCAAGCACACACGTCCACAAGACCACTCACATCACAACAAGGTCAAGAAGCACACCACATTCAATGCATGACATGATGATGAAATGATATGATGCATGATGCAAGAATGCATGCAAAGACATGGCAAAACAGCAAACTCATTTCATACAACTCATGACACAAGGTCCCACATAGGTTACATGCCAAAAAAGGTAGGGGCAACTCTTGGGCTGTCACAACTCTCCCACACCACAAGAGGATCTCGACCCGAGATCGAGGAATGAAAGAACTCTGGAAATTTGGAACCGAGAAGATCCTCATGTTCCCAAGTAGCTTCTTTGTCAGAATGATGAGACCACTTCACCTTGAGAAACTTGATTGACTTGTTGCGAGTCTTACGCTCAGTTTCTTCGAGAATTGCCATTGGATGCTCACGATAAGAGAGGTCTTCTTGGAGATCAATGTCTTGGAGGTCAATGGTACGCTCAGGAGTCTTGAAGCATCTCCGGAGCTAAGAGACATGGAAGACATCGTACACATTTGTTAAGTTTGGAGGAAGCTCTAGTTGATATGCAAGTTCACCTCTCTTGCCAACAACTCTGAAAGGACCAACAAAGCGAGGAGCTAGCTTCCCTTTAATTCCAAACCATTGAGTGCCCTTCATGGGTGAGACTCTGAGATAGATTAGATCATCAACTTGAAAGGAAACCTCCCGATGTTTGTTATTGTAATAACTCTTCTGTCGGGATTGAGCTGCTTTGAGGTTCTCACGAATGACACGAAACATCTCTTCTGCTTTAGTGATCATGTCATTGCCCAAAATTTAACGCTTGCCGGTTTCAGACTAGTTAAGCGGGGTACGACACTTTCTGCCATAGAAAATCTCGAAAAGGGCCTTGCTTGAGCTAGCCTAAAAGCTATTGTTTTATGAGAATTCAGCGTATGGAAGGCAGTCTTCCCATTTCATGCCGAACAAAATCACACAGGCTCTGAGCGTATCTTCAAGGATCTGATTGACTCTCTCGACTTGACCACTTGTCTGCGGATGGAATGTAGTGCTGAAACAGATCTTGGTACCCATAGCAGTCTGGAAGGACTCCCAAAACTTGGAAGTAAATAGGCTTCCACGGTCAGATGAGATGAGCTGAGGAATACCGTGCAAAGAAACTATCCTTGACGTATACAACTCTGCTAGCTGGAGCTACCGAGATAGATTCTTTGACTGGAAGGAAATGAGCAACTTTGGTCAGCTTGTCGATAACCACAAAGATGGCATCGTTGCCTCTCTTGGACTTGGGAAATCCAGTGACGAAATCCATCTCCACATGATCGAATTTCCACTCTGGGATAGGCAAAGGCTAAAGAAGACCTGCTGGATGTTGATGCTCTGCCTTCACTCTGCGACAAACATCACACTCGTTCACGAACTGAGCAATTTCACGCTACATGCGAGTCCACCAAAAGGTTTGCTGGAGATCCTGATACATCTTGGAACTGCCTGGATGAATGGATAGAAGAGAATTGTGTGCTTCATCCATGATAACCTTCCTAAGATCACCTTTTGGAACCACTAGACGGTCCTCAAAGAACAAGGTATCTTTGTCATAAACGTGAAAGCACTTATACTTCGGAATGCCCTTGGCCACACCTTTCTTCACTCTCTTCACCATTCTGTCAAGAAGCTGTGCTTGGTGAACCTGATCTTCCAGAGTCAGAGAGACTTGAAGATTGGCAAGAAATCCTTGCGTAATTGTTTGAAGGTTGAGCTTGCGGAAGGCTTCACGAAGCTCGGGTTGAAGAGGCTACAGAATGAGGCTGTTGCAGTACGCCTTTCGGCTGAGCGCGTCTGCAATGACATTTGCTTTTCCAGGAGTATACTCAATGCTTGGATTGAAGGCCTCAAGCATTTCCACCCAACGAGATTGCCGAAGATTAAGATTGGGTTGAATGAAAATGTACTTGAAGCTCTTCTAATCGGTGTACACCTCAACTGGTCTACCCAACAACAAATGCCTCCAAGTCATCAGAGCATGCACAACTGCCGCCAACTCGAGATCATGAGTGGGGTAGTTCTTCTCGGCAGGCTTCAACTGACGCGAGGTATAAGCAACTATGTTCTTATCTTGCATGAGAACACCACCAAGACCTTGGAGAGAAGCATCACAGAAAACTTGGAATGGCTTTGACTGCTCGGGAGGAACAAGAACTGGAGTTGAAGTCAGTCTCTGCTTGAGAGTATTGAAAGCCACATCACACTCAGGAGACCAAACATACTTGATACTCTTCTGGAGGAGATTAGACAAAGGCTTAGCAATTTGAGAGAAGTTCTCCATGAATCTTCGACAATAGCTTGCAAGCCCGAGGAAGCTACGAAGCTGCTTCACATTCTGAGGAGGCTCCCACTTCAAGATTGCCTCAACTTTGTTAGGGTGCACTTTAATACCCTCGGCGGAGATCACATGCCCAAGGTACACCACTTCACTGAGCCAAAACTCACACTTAGAAAACTTGGCATAGAATCGATGTTGTCTTAACTTGTCAAGCACAAGTGTGACATGCTCTGCATGCTCTTCTTCTGTCTCCGAGAACAGAAGGATATCATCCAAATAGACCAAGACGAACTCATTCTTGAAAGGAGAGAAAATAAAGTTCATCATTCTTGAGAAGGTTGGAGGAGCATTTGCAAGACCAAACGACGTGACGGTGTACTCATAAAAGCCAAAACTCATCCTGAAAGCGGTCTTTGGAATAACTTCTTCGCGAAAGCGAATTTGATGATAGCCCATGCAAAGATCAAGCTTCGAGAAAACCTTGGCACCTTTCAGTTGTTCAAAGAACTCATTGATGTTGGGAAGTGGGTACTTGTTTTTGATTGTCTTCTTGTTCGATGGACGGTAATCAACACAAAGCCAACTCATGCCATCCTTCTTCTTGACAAACAAAACACCGCAACCCCATGGAGAAGAACTTGGCCTGATCAGACCTAGACGTTCTTGTTCATCTAGCTACTTCTTCAACTCTTTCAGCTCTTTGGGGCCAAGTTTATAAGGGCGCTTGCAAACCGGTTCAGTTTCGGGCTCGAGTTCAATCACGAATTCGACTGGCCGGTGCGGAGACATTCTTGGCAATTCTTTTGGAAAGACATCTTCATACTCACAAACCACCGGAATTTGAGAAATAGCCGAGATTTCACCCTTCTCATTACGAGCAAAGAGACAGATTGTGTCATCGCGAGCTGTGAAAATAATCACATCTTCTGAAGGATGAGTCAGCTTGACTTCTTTTACTTGGCAATTAACATATGCCTTATTCATAGCCAGGAAGTACGTGCCCAAAATGAGATCAATGTCGGAATTCCGAGAACAATTGGAGAGGCCAGAAAAGAATAATTGCCCATCTTCATAGAAACACCCGGAACAAAGCGATTGGAATTCAAGATCTTACAAGGCAACACCACAGACAAGGACTTAGGCAAATCTTTATAATCAAACTCATGCTTGACAAATAATGGACGAGAGATGAAACAATGTAATGCACCGGTATCAAACAACACTTTTGCAGGAATAGAATTAACTGAGAGATTACCCAGTATCACTTTAGAAGAATCCGCTGCCTCTGCTGCATTCACCATATTCACTCTTGCGGTCTTGGGATTATGCTTCACTATTGCATTGCCTGGAGGCCTGACTAGAGGAGGAGGCGGACGCTGCTGGTTGCACTTGTTTGAGTAGTGACCCTTCTGACCACACTTGTGACAAGTAACCTCAGATAGTGGACGAAAGTTGCCTGGAGGAGGAACAAAAGCTGACTTTGGCGCCTGGGATCTCTGCTGATATCTTGGGTTGGGTGGGTGGGAAGAACCACGGCCACCGAACTACTTATGCTGCTGAGGAGGATGAAACGGAGGAGGATTAGGCACCCAACACTTCTGTTGCTTAGGAACCATCTGAGAGCTGGAAGAAAAAGAATATGAATCCTTGAGTTCTCCAACTTGAGCTGAGTTGCCTCGACCTTCAAAGCCATGTTGTAGAATCGATCAAACTCACGAGGCTCTTGAAGGACTAGACCTGGCAGAAGCTCATCCTTGTGACCACCTCTGAATTGAAAAATCATGTCCTTGTCATCTGGACCATCTTGCTTAGCATAGAAGGCTAGGTTCTAGAACTCGATGTTGTACTAATAGATAGACTTGCTCCCCTGCTTCAGGTGCCTGAATTTCTCACGCATGTCCTCGACAAATCTTGTCGGAATGTAATGGGTCCTGAAGTCATGGCAGAAATTGTCCCATGTAACAACATGATCGCCCCTAGAATCCTTGTACTGCTGCCACCAATCAGCTGCCTGACCCTTGAGCTAGCATGACGCAAATCTGACAAAGTCCTCTGGTCTGACATTGCTGCACTCAAAATGCTTACTCATGTCCCGGAGCCAATCATCAACATCAAAAGGCTGCTCACAACAGGTGAAAGACTTGGGCTGGTTGGCAAGGAACTGGTTGAGCATCGCAAACTGAGGTTGATTCTGAAAATTCCCTTGAAAGGCTTGCTGACCCCGACCTCTTTCTTGCAACAGCCTGAGCAACATCTGAGTGTTCGCATTGGTTGCGGCCTTCATAGCTTGCCAAGCTTCTGGAGGAGGAGGCGGTGGCGGGGGTGGTGGAACATCAACCTGCTCCTCACCACGACCCGGATTTCTGCGAGTTGGTGGAGCCGTCCTGGAGATGGACAAAACATCAACACCTCATTGATAAGATGAATTCAATGTTCAATCAAATGCTTGAAAGAATTGCACAAATAACATCACAGCCTTCCTACTGAAAAATTATTAAGAATGCTTTCTTCGGTTTGCGATAACATCATCAGATATTAGAAGCCACTTGCAATCACACAAAAGTATTGAGTTAATGTTGCTCGGAACAAATGTATATGCCCACATACATCTGAAGAAGATGATCTTAGATAACTACAAGAGTTCCCACCTCAGAACTTCCGAAAACTTTCTGGTTATGCAATCCGGTGTGGGGGATACAAGGAGGAAATATCTCACACAACTAGCAAAACCTACACCCCAACTGTATCCATACTTCAACACATAACCAGAGGCTTTCGCAAGTCCATCTAATTCGAATCCTCGAGAGCCCAATGATACTAAACCATGGTGGTACCCCGGACGCCTCCCTAGTACTGGGTGACTCCGACCTTATCTCACCACGACAAGTATTGAAGTAATTCCGAACACTCTCGGTCCTGAGATATCAGGGAAGCTGAATGATCACGATGTGCCAAAATTCCTTGGAGCTCGACTCCCCGGAAGAAATCAAGTCAGACAGGAGGCACCAAGACAGAACTCCATCACATCGGTATCATATAGACTCCAAAATACCCACGTGATCCAAAAAATTTTTTGAGCGAGAAGAGGAGTAGAATCAAAATTCCTAAGTCGAATACCTCACCAGAGCATAGAAGAGGAGTAAAAAGAAATCTACTCTCCAATATAACGAGACTCAAAATAGTTTTACTAGACTCGACTCGGCCAAGTTTAATCAAGCAAAGGCTCCTATGGTCGTATGGCTCTGAATACCAACTTGTCATGCCCAAGATGCGCGCCTATCCATATTAAGACACAAGGGCCTCGACAGGGATAGAGGTGCATCTTGTTGTTCGCAAGTACAGTATCATTACATCATACATTTAAGAAGAGATGAGTATATGAGTTGGCTTACACTTGCCACATGCTAGAATTACAAATCCACCCAATTATTTCAATCACCAATACAATGGCAGGATCCAGCTACGGACGAAAACAAATGATGAAACGATGCAATGACACTGTCTTGCTAGCCCAAAGGTCACGACCACGGTCCTCTCGTCTGGATAAGTCACGTACATCCTGCCACGCTCATCGTCATACTCCCACTGGAGCTGCATCACATCATCCTGTACGATCTCATCTGTATCTGTACCTGGATTGTTGTAGTAATCTGTGAGGCATGGTGTTGTGGTTTTCTCACAGCATATGTCCGATGAACGGACTTGGATTCGAGGCCATCGCAAAGGTGATGGACTCAAAGGGGTTGATCGGGACGAAGGACACGAGTTTACCCAGGTTCAGCCCCTCGAGTAGAGGTAATAGCCTACGTCCTGCTTGTGTTTGTATTGCTTGGTGTATCGATTACCAGGGAGCAAATTGCTTGACCTAGTTCTCGATATCTCTGATCTCTCTCTAAGTTGCCCCAGGTCTCGTCTTTATATTGGAGGTCAAGACCATGGGTCATACAAGTTGTAACCGACTCTCATTACATATTTGAATCCGTCTCTACATTGTCTTGCCTTCCTGAGCAAGTTGTCTCAAGGCGGCTCACCTGCCCGGGTCTTCATGCTTTCTTCGTTCGGGCCACGTCCCGGCCCATCTTGTTAAGATGCCCAACGTCTTGGGCTTGAGTCTTAACGACCCATTCTTGGGCTGGTGTACGAGCTGCCAGGTGTGACCCGGAGCCTTAGGGGCGGGTTTCACCATGGGGTTATTTCCCCAACATTAGGCCCCAGGTTGATTTGAGTCCGCTCACTTCTGCCTTCTTCTTAACCATCGGCGAGTCTCACTCATGTCACCTGAAAGTAAACGATACCTGCCGTGACGTCATGTCAAATCTGTCAGAAAGATCCTCTGACGTCCACAACGAATCTTCCCTTATTAAATGGGCGGTCCAGGAATCAAGGCGTCCACCTTGGTCAAATGATATCCGTCGCCTGGGTTTTCGCGCCTGTTTCCACCTTTGCCCATTAAATAGGACCGTGAGGGTTGGCATTTGCTTTCCTCCCCGCTCGCTCTTCGTCTTCCTCCTTCCGTCGCTGCCGCTCCAGCACACATCATGCCGGTGTCGTCTCCACACCGTCGTCATCGAGGCCGCTGCATCAACATGTTCGTTCCAGTGGTCTACCCGCGTCCGCTGCGCCATCTCCGGTGAGTCCTTCCTCCCCTTGATCCGTAGCCATTTCGGTAGGGTTCATGGAGCTCTCCCGCTGCTTAGAACACGAGCCTCTCTCAATGTCGGCCATGCTTAGTCCATAAGAACTTGATAATGTCATGTCCCCAATGCGGCGTTTTGTAGGAAACCGAAAGTAGCACCACGCAGATCTATAATGGCTCCGCCTGCCGTTTTCAAACTTTTGCCGTTTCGACAGTTCGTCTCTAGGTTTGAAATAAAACCATTTTTCTCTGTTTTGTAGATCCGTAATCTTAGAAATACTGTGTGAAATCTGTTTTCCACACTTAGCCAAAATTTTGCCTTGTCTTCCCATGAACTTGACCCGCCATGTAATTCCGGCTCTCATCAACCGGATCCTGGCGGCTTAATCTTAAAATCTTAAGTTTTTAACCGCCCATAGACGTCTGTCGTTCCCTGACTTACCATATATTGTTACATTGCGCAGTTTTGAGCTGCCGCCATGTCTCGTCCATCCAACTCATGCAATTGGGTCGGCTCTTGCATTGCTGAAGAGTTCTTGATGGACTTTGTACATGCGGGCACCCTTCTCGCCAAAGATGTCATCCATTGGCGGGTTCCGGGTAATGAACTGAAGCCCGTTCCTCAGGAGGGCGAAGTTATTGTATTTTCAGATCATGTCGAATGTGGGTTTGTACACCTCGGCTCAAATTTCTTTCAGGATGTTCTTCATTTTTACAAGCTGCGCCCTCAAGACCTTGCCCCCAATTCTGTTTCCAACATATGCAACTTCCAAGTGCTCAGCGAAGTCTATTTGCAAACTGAGCCGTCCGTTGGTCTCTTCCATGAGTTTTTTTACGCAAATCGCTAGACTGAGGTGAAAGTCGGCCCAAGCTTAGAACTCGGCGGGATTTCAATTCAGAGGCGCCGGGACATAACTTTTCCGGCTGTTCAGATGCCAAGCCATCCAAAAGACTGGAACAAGACTTGGTTCTACTACAAAGATACCTTGCGAGAAGGAGAGCATACCCTGCCGGGTTATCGCCCATCCCATCTCAAGACGACCTCTGAGCTTCCTGTCCGGCTGTCAACTGCTGAACGGGCGAAGCACGTGCTGGCTCACGCCAAGATTAAAGCCCATATGGCCAACGAACTGACGGGTTTGGATTTGATCCGCTGTTGGATTTCTTGGAGGATTATGCCCTTGAGCTGGCGAAATCACCTTACGTGCGAATATCCGGGCCAGTATGATGATTCCCTTTGCTTCAGCCGGACAACGTTAACAGAAGATGACTTTACAACTGTCATCCGGAGTCTTGTCCATGAAACTTCAGGAGCTTGTAGTGCCATTGGGTTGGCACCTTTCTGTGTCACTAACCCGGCCCCAAATGTAAGGCGACTCTTTATAGTCTCTTCTCTTTATTAGCTATGTCTTGGCAATCCCCTCACTACTTGCCGGCTTATCTTTTCAGGCTGACTCTGACTTTTGGAAGAAGAAATATGTTCCTCCTTTGAAGAAAACCAAGAAGAAAGCCGCGACCAAGAAGACGAAGAAGACCACTCCTCAGGAAGAATGGTTTGAACCACCGGAATCAGACGGCTCAGAGGTATAACTTGACTATTTTTTGCCGCCTCTTTATTCACCTTATTGACAACAACCATTCATAGGACGAGATAGAGACCAGCCACGCCAACGCCCCTGAGGTAACTTATGTTTCATCCGACTCAGAATACTTTGTACCCCAGAAGATACGGCGGGTCGTTCGAAAAGTTCCCCTTTCTCGTCCTCTTGCTTACTTAGACCCCCAATTTATTTTGAAAAAGCAACAACAAGCCGCCCGATGCCAGACCCAAAGCGCCGGCTCTACCGTCCTAATGTCTGGGTTGCCTAATTCTCCGACTCAGAGGAAACGTCCAGCTGAGGTAAACTGTTTGATTTTACTAATCCTTCCTTTGCAATTTCAAGATTGACTTATATTATTTGAATTGCTTTTCAGGGATCATCTCCTTCGTCTGGTGACTCTACGACCACTGCACTGCAGCCTCCAAAGATTAACCCATTATATGTGTTTTTCAAATCTTACATCCGAGTCTTTGGTGGTCATAAACCTTTAGGCTCTTAATCTTTATGCTTTTTAGGGCTCAAGCCAAGCGAAGGAAAACCAAGAAGTCCTCCCCTGCCCCTAATGTTCAAGAGCCGGAGCCTGCCAAACCGGATGCTCCCATGCCGGATGTCGATCCTTCGGCGGCTTCCAAGGAGGTACCTGGAGAAACTTGTCCTTCTATTGAGCCGGCGGCTGATGATGTAATTCCTGAGAGCCCTCCAAGGGACCATTCCAAGTCGCCTAGCCCCGCAAAAGTTGCCGAGGAAACAGCCGCTCCGGATGTTTTTACTACTGGCACCGGCTTCCACTCTCCTCAGCCTCATGTGCTGACAAGGCATAGTGAGACGACTAAAGCCTCCAAGAAGCTGGATTTTGGGCTCGCCGCTCTTGAGAAGATGACCACCAACAAACTTCATGCTGGTTATTTGAACCGTCTGTCTACAAGCCGGGACCTGAAGCTTGTCAATATAATGAAGAAGAAATAGGAGGTATTCCTTACTCTCCTTATACCCTTACGTAGCCCCCCAAGAGCCGGGTTAATATTGGCTGATGATAATCCAGGTCTTCAAAATTTCCTAAAAGTAGAGATGCTTAGCCTATAGGCCTCGACTTATTTAGAAGTAATCACAAATCATCATTCGTAGCCCCCAAGGACCGGCTCAAATTTGATAACATTGAGCCAGAGCTTCATTGAAAATAGCTATTAGAGCCAAATGTAGCCCCCAAGGGCTGGCTCAAATTTTTGTTAAGTTTCAGTCGGATCTTTTCCTTGGAAACTAGTTCAAAAGCCAAAGTGTAGCCCCCAAGTTCCGGGTTAGTTTGATAAAGATGGTCCAGAACTGCCTTTTAACCTAGGAGATCAAATAGACATCAGCCCCCAAGTGTCATACATATTGCTTGCAATCTTTTTGAGACTTGCCGAGTCTGTTAAACTTCTCTTTCTGACGGCTCATTTCATACTTTGATATGTCACACGAAGCTTTAAATGAAGCTGGGTCAGAAGTGGTCGGCTTAAAAAATAATCTAGCCACGCAGCAGGCCGCCCGTAGTGAAGTTGATGAGAAATGCCGACTCCTCGCTAAAGAATTGACCAAGATCAAGGGCGACTTTGCAACCTTCAAGGAGTCTCCTAAAGTTGAACAAGCCGCCCTGACTAAACGGGCGGATGATGCTGATCAGCGGCTTATGATCGTGTCTGATGAGATGCAGTCCTTGAACCGCCACATTAACAGGATGACAGCCGCCATCTTTGGTAAGTATTTGACAACTCAACTCAATTTGTGTATTGAACTTCTGCCGGCGACTCATGACGAGGCGTCCGTCTTATGCAGGTCCTAGGAGCTGCCAACTTGCCTCCGACAACTCGCTTCCCCTGAAAGCCATGTATACTTTGACAAAGCAACTTTATTGTGGCGTTGTGTGCACAATCAAAGTTGTACTGTAAAAGGATACTACCCCTCCAACTATCAAAGGGGTCTTAGAGCTTTTGTCCACGCTAACAAAGCAAATTGTAGAATTGGAGAAATCAGCCGCCCGTCAGGGGGCGATCGCAGCCATAAGCCGGGCGCTGGCCTTTGCTCCGGAGTTGACTCCTGCAGATATGATGGACAGGTTTCCCTCCAAAAAAGATGATGGCTCCGAGTTTACGGACGCTGACTATGGCCAGTGTGTGAAGGATTCCAAAATCCTTGCCTCCGTGTTAGCAGAAGAGGTCAATCTGACAACTTATCAGGCGGCTTACAACGCAAATCAGAAAAGAATCCGTGGCCCCCTCTTTGAGTCCAAGGATCTGACACCCGCGCGCAGTAAGCACATTTTAGCTTCTGAACTTGACCCGTCCCCCTTATTTGAGGAAGGAAACTTTGCATCTTTAACCCAATTCAACTGGGACTTGGACCATCTTCAGAATAAGGAGGTTGAAGACCCGGAACAGGGTGACCCGCCGGCCAGCTAAAGGAGTCATGAACGCCGTTGGTAGCCGGCTCTTTGTGACCCGCCATGAGCGGTGTGAAAAACTTTAAGATATTTTTGGGCTCCATACAGAGCATATGTAATAGACTAGTAACTTTGCCTTTGCTTGAATTGTTCCATCGTGCACATATGAAACATTCCAGCTGAACATATACATGTCATCCTCCTAACACTTCTCCCTTGCACTTCTCATTGGATGCTTTACCGGCTCTTGGCAGCTTAATTTCCTGCAAGAATAGATGTATCTTTCGTTAGGAGGGCCGCATAAAAGCATAACCCAAAGATTATGTATCTTCCTAACGTGTTGACGGAGTCAACTATTTGGCTTAAGAGCCGGCCAATAGGGTTTAACAAGCTACACTCGTAGGGTGGGAAGCCCCCTGGACGACTATGTTGACTTGTCAAATTTTTTTGGCTTAATAGCCGGCTGTTAGGGTTAGATAAGCTACACCCGGAGGTGGGAAGCCCCCTTAGACAACCAAGTTGACTCGTCAACTTTTTTGGCTTAAGAGGCGGCTGTTAGGTTAGATAAGCTAGACCCGAAGGTGACAAGCCCCCTTCGACACCTATGTTGACTTGTCAACATTTTTTGGCTTGAGATCCGACTGTTAGGGCTGGATAAGCTACACCCGGAGGTGGGAAACCCCCTTTGACAACCAAGTTGACTTGTCAACTTTTTTTGGCTTAAGAGCCGGCTGTTAGGGTTAGATAAGCTACACCCGAAGGTGGGAAGCCCCCTTCGATAGCTATGTTGACTTGTCAACATTTTTTGGCTTGAGAGCCGGCTGTTAGGGTTAGATAAGCTACACCCGGAGGTGGGAAGCCCCCTTCTTCAACCAAGTTGACTTGTCAACTTTTTTTGGCTTAAGAGCCGGATGTTAGGGTTAAATAAGCTACACCCAGAGGTGGGAAGCCCCCTTCGACAGCTATGTTGACTTGTCAACATTTTTTGGCTTGAGAGCCGGCTGTTAGGGTTAGATAAGCTACACCCGGAGGTGGGAAGCCCCCTTCGACAACCAAGTTGACTTGTCAACTTTTTTAGCTTAAGAGCCGGTTGTTAGGATTAGATAAGCTACATCCGGAGGTGGGAAGCCCCCTTCGACAGCTATGTTGACTTGTCAACATTTTTTGGCTTAATAGCCGGCTGTTAAGGTTAGATAAGTTACACCCGGAGGTTGGAAACCCCCTTCGAGAACCAAGTTGACTTATCAACTTTTTTGGCTAAGAGCCGGCTATTAGGGTTAGATAAGCTACACCCGGAGGTGGGAAGCCTCCTTCGACAACTAAGTTTTGGGTCTTTCTTGCATGGATGAAGATAGGCGAAATGGCAGAGGCCCTGACTTTCAGGGATGCTACTTTATTAATATGTAAATATGATATGTACAATGAGAGTGTACAATGTCGAGTCTCAACAACTTAGGTATAATAAGGTCGCAGATGTGCTATGTTCCATGGCCGGTGGGTCTCCCACCCCGAGGTATCTGAGTCGTCCTAGATGTCAATAAGATAATATGATCCGTTGTTGAGATTTATGCTGACCACAAAAGGTCCTTCCCATGGACGATATAACTTCTGCATATTTGTCTGATCTTGAATCAGCCGCAACACTAAGTCGCCTTCTTGAAACGTCTAGGTCTTGACCCTTTGGCTATGATAGCGGCGCAGGTCTTGGTGATAGAACGCCGAACGAGCAGCCGCCAGTTCTTTTTCCTCCTCCAAGGCATCCAATGCGTCTTGATGTGTCGTCTCATTGTACGTCTCAACGTAAGCCACCACTCGTGGCGAGTCATGCCGGATGTCACTTGGTAACACGGCCTCTGCACCGTAAACCATGAAGAAAGGTGTATAAAATGTGGATCTGTTAGGGGTAGTTCTGATGCTCCATAAGACGAACGAGAACTCTTCCACCCAACAACCCGGCGTCCGCTGTAAAGGAACCATAAGCCGGGGCTTGATACCTCTCAAGATTTCTTGGTTAGCATGCTCCGCCTAACCGTTGGACTGTGGATGAGCAATCGCAGAAACATCAAGCCAGATGTGTTCCAGGTCGCAGAATTTTTTCATAGCCCCCTTGGACAAGTTTGTGCCATTATCCATGATGATGCTGTGAAGGTAACCAAAATGGTAGATCAGTTTTTTGATAAACTGAACCGCCGTAGCCGCGTCGCACTTGCTGACTGGCTTAGCCTCTACCCATTTGGTGAACTTATGAACTGTCACCAAGAGGTGCGTTTTCTTATCCTTGGATCTCTTGGAAGGCCCAACCTTATCGAGCCCCCAGACTGCAAACGGCCAAGTAATTGGTATCATGCGCAATTCTTGAGCCAGAACATGAGCATGTCGGCCGAATTTTTGACATCCATCGCACTTACGGACTAGATCATCTGCATCCTTGTGAGCCGTCAACCTGAAGAAACCATGCTGGAAAGCCTTGGCCACTAGAGATTTTGAGCCGGCATGATGTCCGAAATCTCCAGCGTGAATTTCATTCAAAATTTCCTTACCCTCCTATAGTGAGACACAACATTGAAACACCCGGTGATGCTACACTTGTGCAACTCACCATTAACTATTGTCATGGACTTAGACCGCCGGGTGATCTGTCTGGCCAGGTTTTCATCATTAGGTAACTCGCCCTGAGTCAAATACGCCAAGTAAGGCACAGTCCAATTCGGAATAGCATGTAGAGCCACCACTAATTGTCCCTCCAGGTCAGGATACGCCAAATCTTTGTCTGAGGGTAATTTGATAGTCGGGTGATGTAAGACGTCCAGAAAGATATCGGGCGGCACCGGCTTTTGCTAAGAGCCTAACCTTGACAGCGCATCAGCCGCCTCGTTCCTGCGACGATCAATGTGATCCACCTGATAACCCTTGAACTGCCCAGCAATGACATCCACCGCCTGACGATAAGCCGTCATCCGCGGATCCCTGGAGTCCCAAGTGCCTAAAACTTGCTGAGCCACAAGATCTGAGTCGCCGAAGCACCTTACCTAGCTTAAATTCATCTCCTTAGCTACTCTAAGGCCATGAAGCAGGGCTTCATATTCAGCCGCATTATTGGTGCAAGGGAACATCAGCCGAAGCACATAACAGAACTTATCACCCTTGGGAGATGTTAAAACAATTCCTGCCCCTGATCCTTCCAGCTGCTTGGATCCATCAAAGTGTATGGTCCAGTATGTGTTATCCGGCTTTTCCTCGGGCGCTTGATACTCCGTCCAGTCGTTTATGAAATCCACAAGGGCTTGAGACTTGACAGCCGTACGAGGTACGGATTTCAGATTGAGAGGCCCCAGCTCTAATGCCCACTTAGCAATCCTGCCCGTGGCTTCTCTGGTTTGAATTATGTACCCCAACGGGGCAGAGCTAACCACGGTGATCTGGTGTCCTAAGAAGTAATGCTTTAATTTGCGGTTGGCCATGAACACCCCATACATTAGCTTCTGCCAATGTGGATATCTCTACTTGGACTCTGTCAGGAACTCACTGATATAATAAACCGGCCTCTGAACCGGATACTCCTTCCCTGCTTCCTTGCACTCAACCACAATTGCAGCACTGATAGCCCGGTTATTAGCCGCCACGTATAGGAGCAAAGGCTCTTTCTTAGCCGGAGCAGCTAATATCGGCGGCTCAGTGAGCTGCTTCTTGAGCGCCTCAAACGCTTCACCCGCCGCCATACTCCAGACAAAATTGTCTTTCTTTTTCATCAGTTGATATAGAGGGATAGCTTTCTCACCAAGGCGGCTTATGAACTGGCTCAACGCGGCGATCTGCCCTGCCAGGCGTTGGACATCATTGATACAAGCCGGCTCAGCCAGGGAGGTGATAGCCTTGATCTTATCCGGGTTATCTTCAATGCCACGCTCAAAAACCAGAAATCCCAAGAGCTTGCCAGCCGGAACACCAAAGACACACTTTGCCGGGTTAAGCATCATCTTATGGATCCGCAGCTTGTCAAAGGTTTCCATTAAGTCATCAAGCAGGGTCTCCTTCTTCCTTGACTTGATCACAATACCATCCACATAAGCATGAACGTTGCGTCCAATCTGGTTGTGAAGACAATTTTGCACACAACACTGATAAGTCGCCTGGCATTCTTGAGCCCAAAAGGCATAGACACATAGCAGAAGGCTCCAAAAGGCATAATGAAAGCCATCTTCTCTTGGTCCTAAACCGCCATCTTGATCTGATGATATCCCGAGTAACCATCCAGGAAGCATAAACTTTCGCAACCCGCCATAGCATCAATGATTTGATCAATTCAGCGGGTCCATATCCTCCGGGTCAACATTCTCCTTATAGAACTTGAGTTCCGCCTCAGCACAACTAGATTCCGTGTAAACCACATCTCCTTCCTCGCAGTCAATAGTCGTATTTCGATCACCATGGACAGTAATCGGGCCTTTTAACCCGGGAATTTTGAGCTGTAAGTAGACATAACATGGCCTAGCCATGAACTTAGCATAAGCCGGCCACCCAAACAATGCATGATACGGGCTCTTGATCTTGACCACTTCAAACCACAAGGACTCCACCCTGTAGCTGTACTCATCGCCAAAGGATACTTCCAAAGAAATCCTGCCCACTTGTAAGCTGACTTGCCCGGTACTACACCATGAAAAACTGTTGATGAGGGCTTAAGGTCTTTATCAAGCAGCTTCATCCGCCGAAAGGTATCATAATACAAGATGTTGATGCTATTGCCACCATCCATGAGTACCTTATTCACCATATATCCTCCCACTTGGGGGGCAACTACCAGGGCCAGCCGCCCCGGGTCATCGACACTTGGCGGGTGATCCTCCTGGCTCCATGTTATGTCATACTCAGACCACTTTAAGTACTGTAGCAGAGTCGGCGCAACTGTGTTAACTGCCCGCTTGCGTAATTTCTGATCCCATTTGTTAAGGCTGGTCATAAAAACATAATATTGGCCCGAACTGAGTAGTTTTGGATTAATCTGGTACCCAGATTGATTGTGATGTTGCTGATTGTTGTTACCAGAGTGCTGAGGATGTCTTCCTTGATTGCCCTGTCCAGGATATCTTGCAAATCCGGCTCCTGACCCGCTTGGTCCTAAGCCTTCGGGTGGGCCACCACCATGGTTGTTGTGTTGCTGCATGCTGTAATTCTTGAACTTCTACATGATATGGCACTCACCCCATGTTTGCGCCATAGGTTTATCGGGTTGGCTGTGCTCCGGACAGGGTTTTTTGAGCATGTCCTCCAAATTGAAAGGAGTCTTATTTTTGTTAAAAGGTGGTCTGAACTTCCCATTGCCCTTAGGATGATTCTGACCGGTGCTCGCATTGGCCACTAGTTCTGACCCGCCATCCGGGTTTTTCCGCTTGCTCTGGTTACAATTGTTTGCCACACCCTTGCCCTGGTTGTTCCTCTTACCTTGGCCGGCCTTCTCCTCATCAGAGCCTGGATCCTTCGTGTTATCAGAGTCAGCATACTTTGTGAGAGCCGCCATGAGTTCTCCCATGTCCTGACACGTACACTTAAGCCGGCCGAGCTTCTGCTTCAGAGGGACGAAGTGACAGTTCTTTTCTAGGATCAGCACCGCTTGAGCCGCCATGATCTATTTAGATGAGTGGATGATGGTCGACACCCGTTGGACCCAATGATGAGCCGACTCATTCTCCTGCTAGATACAATGATCGAGATCCACAATAGTCATAGGCTGTTTGCAAGTCCCCTGAAAGTTTTTCGTGAATCTTGCCCTCAACTCAGCCCAGGAATTGATGGTATTGGGTGGCAAAACATTTAACCACATGCGAGACGGACCTTCAAGCATCATGATGAAGTACTTGGCACAAACCGCCTCACTGACATCCAACATCTCCATAGCCAGCTCATAACTTTCGATCCAGGCCTCCAGAGGTAAGTCGGCAGTGTAATTCAGGACCTTGCGAGGTCCTTTGAAATCCTTTGGCAACTGCTCACTCTACAGAGCCGGTGCTAAGCATGGCACTCCCACGGCCCTAGTGTTCACTCCCGGTCCTACTGATATGGAGGCCATGGGCTCTTGGTGAGCCGTCGTGGCCAAAGCTGATGCCTCTTACTGGTTTCTCGCCTAGTTTATAAGCGCTTGCGCATCTAGAGCCTCCTGATCATCCCCCGGAGGCCCTCTGTGTCGATTGCTGCTAGAGACCGCCGGCAATTCATAGCGCTGGCTAAAGATGCGGCTGGGGAGAGGAGTTGAATGAACACGGCTCCGGCTATAAGCATACTTCTCCTGCTGGGCCATCGTCGTTTGAAGGTATCCAATGACTTTCCGTACCTCTTCTGCAAAAGGCGCCTCATCTGGAATAGGGATTGTTTCAAGTCGGGTGGCCGCGGCCACCATGTTCTCTCCCGGGTTGGAATAATGACCCGCTGGCGTTGGAAAGACCACTTGTGAGGCCTGTTTTCGTTGGGGCAGGTTAAGCTGCGGTCGAGCCGCCGACAGACTTCCAGGTGCATCTGCTGCCCATCCTGTTCCTGGCGTATTGAAGAGATTCCTAACCTCATAATGTTCTGGTAAGCGCGATTGATGCCTCATCCGATGCACCGTAGCCGCTGATTGCTTTTCTAGCCCAAGGCGGAAGGCATCCGTCTTAATGCGTTCTGCCTCCGCCTCCTTCTAAACTTTTAGCTCAGCTATCCTCTGTTGCTCCACCGCCATCCGGTCCTTGAGTCTCACAATCTCCAAGTTACAAGCGGCTTGATTATCTGGCGTGACTTTAGTGGCCATCAGGGCTGCGAGCTCGTTCATTAGATCCAGAAGAACTTGAGCCAGTGGCGGCGGGTCAGCCACCAAGGTTGCTGCTCCGGCGGCTGTGTTGTTCGCGCCTGGGGCTGACCCCGCCATGAACACGACCGCATGAACCGGCGGCCCAAAACTGTCCGGCTCAGACCGCTCCGACTCAGAATAAAGCTCGTCATAGCCCCCGAGCCCACCATTGTGAAGATGGTAGATCGATTCTGCTTCCCCGCTCGAAGATACGTCCTCTAAACAGACGAGAGTCTGCTGTGACGTAGAAGCTTCAAGATCCATACCTTGAGTGAAGCCCACGAAGATGTGCTTCCGGCCCGGGTTGACACGGGCGGGTCGCACACAATGGGCGGGTTGCGCACGCCGAGCCGGCTCGACGATGCTGGTGCAGATGTCCGGCCCAGGTGTAGATCCATTGATCGTGCCGATGAAGACATGGATCCCGCCGAAGGGAACCCGGAATCCATATTTGACAGAGCCGGCATCAAAACCCTAGTCGGCGCCGTCGATATAGAGCTGGCCATAGCGACTCTCGTTCATCCTTCCGACCACGTATCCCTGGAGCCCTGGGAGAGAGCCCTTTGAGAACTCAACACCACCGAGCGCAGGCCCCATGGTGGGCGCCAACTGTCATGGTTTTCTCACGGCAAATGTCCGGGTGAACGAACTTGGATTCGAGGCCATCGCAAAGGTGATGGACTCAAAGGGGTTGATCGGGACGAAGGACACGTGTTTACCCAGGTTCAGCCCCTCGAGTAGAGGTAATAGCCTACGTCTTGCTTGTGTTTTTATGTCTTGGTGTATCGATTACCAGGGAGCGAATTGCTTGACCTAGTTCTCGATATATCTGATCTCTCTCTAAGTCGCCCCGGGTCTTGCCTTTATATTGGAGGTCAAGACCACGGGTCATACAAGTTGTAAGCGACTCTCATTACATATCTGAATCCGTCTCTACATTGTCTTGCCTTCCTGAACAAGTTGTCTCTGGGAGGCTCACCCGCTCGGGTCTTCATGCTTTCTCCGTCCGGGCCATGTCCCGGCCCATCTTGTTAAGCCGCCCAACGTCTTGGACTTGAGTCTTCCTGGACCGTTCTTGGGCTGGTGTACGAGCTGCCAGGTGTGACCCGGAGCTTCAGGGGTGGGTCTCACCATGGGGTTATATCCCCAACACACGGGGACTCAGCAATCTCGCGCCCGGGTTCCGAGACTATTCAAGCTCATAGGTTGGGAAGGGGTATGTGTTTAGTTTTTAGCAGAACTAAGCATTTATGGTGGCTAATCTTATGAAAACATGAAAGTAAATATGTGGTCTACGATAAGTGATCGAATCTAGAATGACCTCTATGAGATCCTGAACACCTACTTACGTCAATCATAACCCCACCATGTTCTCTCTTGGTTCATTTTCACGAGCAGAGACGATCACGGATACTCACACAGTTGGTGCATTTTATTAGAGTTTACTTCAAATTAACTATAACCGGGTGTTAAACAAATATCCAAGTTGCCACATAACTGCGCGCACGACTTCTCGAAAGTTTTAACCCTGTAGGGGTGCTCCAACTAGTCCATCATAAATTAACCACACTCTGCGAGAATAGCCTCGACCAGGGATCTCGTGATCATCCTAGGCAACTCCAAAGGAATTCCAACACCTCTATATAGCTCGAATAAAGTCAAAGCCCCACACGCAAGACACCCGATAAAGGTAAAACAAGTCCAGCAAGACCACCCGACGTGTCAATGAACCCGATAAGAGCCGCGTATCTCGTTCTCGGGACACGACTGGATGAGCACAACATACAGTGGCCTGATAGAAATCTCCCGAGTTGCCCCGGGTTGGCCCCGCACACGACTCTAGTTTGGACCAACACTCATGAGGAGCACTAGCCTGGTGGTTGATTAATTATCCACGGGGTTGCAACGGCCTATGCAAATTTTATTAAGTTATTAAGCAAATGCAGTACCAAAGTTGGGTCTTGCTAGACAAGTTTTAATCTCAACCTAATAAACATGGGGGTCCCCATAACAACCCCAAGCATGTTAGGAGCGCAAGTATGGAAACATAACAGCGGTAACAAGAAATATGGTGGTAACAGTAGAACAAAAAACCTAGCAAAAGGCCAAGCCTTCCACCATACCAAGATATATATGTGCATTAAATTAAATAGCAGATAATATTGTGATATGCCAAAATCCATGTTATCATATGGAAACAACCTGCACCTGCAACTAACAATGCTATAAGAGGGGCTAGCAGCGGTAACTTAGCCAAACAAAGGTTGCTAGGATGTGGAGGGGTTAGAGGCTATCATGGCAATGTAGGAGGCTTGACATTCAAGGGGTAGGTAGCGCAAAAGTAATGATAAGAGCAAGACAACTAGCAAGCGAAAATAGTATTGGTATCCGAGTACGATCATCTTGCCTGTTGGTTCTTCAGAGGGACAAGTAGCGGGATCCTTGTAGTGGTACTCTCCTCGATCTTCGTACTCAGGTTCGACGTTCACGTCTACCCAAAATAAACAGCAAGAATAAACGAGCAACCAAGGTGCAATAACAAGCATGGCAATCCTAACTAGTCATGTTTCACATGCAATAGATTAGTTATTTAAGAACCTGGACAGAACCTTGTGTTAATTTATTTAGACATGCATGATCATGTAAAATATGGATGCATCATGCAAAATCGATACAAATGCATATGTAGAACGTAGGAAACGGAGTTATGGTTCTCACGCTACGCTCACGACAAGTTACGAAGGCAAAACACGGACAAAGAAGGCCATGGGCTATTCCTTGGCATTCCAAGGTAGCCACTGGTTAGGCAATGAGAAACCAACCACAATAGAGCCAAAGATCGAGCAATTCATGGAGTATAGCTCCCACAAGTCACAAAACACTTAAACAAACAATCTGCCACAAAACATCAACATAGCAACTTTCACAGCCCACATCTAGAGCTACAGGAAGCTTCTAACCACAAACAAGGCATTGAAAGAAACTACATGACACGCTTATCAGCTTATCCAACTACACAATCTAGAATGGAGGCACACATCAATAAGCATGAAGCCCACAAGTTGGCATGATGAAACAGATTCCAGGGACTTAGTGAAAATAACACTTTTCTGGAATCTGAGTTAAGCTGATAGCAAGTTGACAGCAGAAACAAATGGTGATAGAGACCACCTCATGGCATTAGAATTTACAGGATTGTAGAGGGCAACATCTACTTCAAATCACTAGCACTGAGCTTGAGCTAATTCACTACATATCACAAGATAGCATCCACTCTTCATGGCATAAAAATATAAACATATTCCCAGACTTAGAAATATTTGGCATGTTTGAAAAACGCAATATTTTGGTGGCTACTTTAGAGCATGGTTCCCACTTGTATGCAAGTTTATCATGACAAAAATAAATACCATGGCATTCTACTCACCAAAGACTATCATATTCATGTTGGCACAAATATCATAACATGCATGGATTAAATATAACAAAAATGACAAAATGGCACTTTGAGACAAAATGAAATTTTGACCAACTTGCTCAAATGCCCAAACAAGTCACACCAATGAATTCCTTGGTTGATTATACCCCAAAATCATATATCACACCCCTATGATTAAATGGAACAGCATGGCAAAACACTAGATAGCAATTTGCCCACCAATCCTATAAGTGAAAACGTACCTAAATTGGACATAGATATAAATGCTCTTATCCAGTTTTAGCAAATATACTAGAAATATAAATATCTATTTAATACAAACAATACACTCAAAAGAAAAACACAAAGGAGGGGGACCCACCTGGCATACTCATAAGGCCCCCTAGTGTATGACAAGTGGGGCCCGGGCCCATTTGTCACACACACACTCACACACATGGATCTGGTGCCACACCAGATCCACACACACACACAAGAAAACACACACACACACACACTGCATAGCCACACCTGGATCTGGCCACAGCCGCACCAGATCCAGTAACACACACAACACACGCACGGGATCCGGTCATCACATCGGATCCAAACACGCAACACCACAACCGACTAACCAGAAAAAAGAAAAGCCCTCAGGTGGGCTGGGATTCGATCCCCAGACCTCATGATCGAACCCCGGACGGGATACCACTGTGCTACGCTACGGCTCACGACACGAAGGAGGAGGAGCGCAACTAGTATTACCTAACCGCGCCTACATTGACGAAACTGACGAGAACATGTACTCCAGCGACAGCAAATGCGCAACGAAAATCTGGTGGCTTCGAGGCATCTCCGACGAGGACAAACGGCTGTGGGGATGCGGGAACTACTGGGAGTCCATCCCCTGCTCGTCTCGCGACGAGGGGTGGAGGCAACACCCTCAAGGTGCTGCCTTGGACTGACGACGGCGACCGAAACCTCTACGGCAACGGCGAGCTAGGCACGGCAATAGGAGGGGGAATTGCAGCGGTTCACCGAGAGGAGACGACGGTGATTCGGAACATGATGAAGAGGAGGAAGAGGCAAAGATGCGGCGGCGACAAAGGGGAAGAAGACCGCCGGCAACGACCCGCACCCTTGAGGACGACGGTGACGCGAAGCTGCACCGTGGGGAGGTGCTCCTCAACCCCTAGTGGCGGGAATGGAACGTGGACGACGGCCCCATGCTTCACGCCATCTTCACTGGTGACGAGGGCCACCGGAGGTGTGAAGGCGACAACAAGGACGACCGACGACAACTCTGTGAACCTACCTCTACTACGATGAACCCGAGAGAAGAAGAAGCAGGGAGAGGAGGGAGGGGAGAGGAGATGGCGGCGGCGCGAGGAACCCTAGAGGGGGAGGCACGCACATCGAGGGGGCTAAATAGGACCTGGCTGACGGGGACGCGACGGCTAAAGTTGACGGCGGTGACGCGCTCGCTCTCTCCTGTGTGAACCTAATGGAAAGAGAGACAACCTAGCAGGTAGCCGCTAGCTACCTGGGCTGGGCCGCGCGGGGGAAGGAACTGACCCAACTCTCTCCCACACACATATAAAACCAGTAGGGTTTTCCATTAAATAAAACCACCAAGAAAAGAAAAACCACCAGAGGAAAATAAGATAAAACAAATATACTTTTGTCTAAAAGAAAATGAGACCTATTTAATGAAATTAACAAGAGGATTTTTGAAGCAGTTATTTTTAATACTATAATAAAACAACACCTCTGTTATTTAAAACCCCAACATCATATAGCTCAACACACCAAAAGAACAATACACATAGGCTCAAATTAATGTTAACTACAACTTGAACATTTTTAACAGATTTATAAAGAAAATTAATTCTGTTGATTAATGATAATAGGAATAAAGGGTTTTAGGTTGGTTTGTTTTGAAATAATAATAGAGGGGGAAGGAGTGGATCCCACTCAAGCACACACATCCACAAGACCACTGACATCACAACAAGGTCAAGAAGCACACCACAATCAATGCGTGACAAGATTATGAAATGATATGATGCATGATGCAAGAATGCATGAGACAGAGACATGGCAAAAGAGCAAACTCATTTCATACAACTCATGACACAAGGTCCCACATAGGTTACATGCCAAAAAAGGTAGGGGCAACACTTGGGCTGTCACATTTCCACCCACAAAGAAAATCCTGTCGAGTAGCGAATGATAGATATTTAGGGTTTTGCCGTCCGCCACCTGTATCTCGGTAGAACCGATGTGGGAATTTGGTTTCACTGATTTTTGTTTCTGCCACACTGAGAACATCTCGGTGGAACAGAGTGTTTGTTTTCGGTCCGACCGAAAACGGTGCCAAGTTCCTGGAAAGTAGGTGCCAGTCTTAGTGTGACCAAAATTTCTTACTCGATTGTACCAAAATACATTTGACAGAATGCAAAACATCAAAAATCTTTTGTTCAAACTTTCAAAAACATCTACATTTTTGGATGACTTATCCTATTCTAGTCTTCTATGCTCTATTCATAGGGTCAGCATGTCAGGTTCAGACAGTCAGAATTTGTCAGAGCAAAACATTGAGATAAGTTCAAGCACGAGTCCCGAGTCTAGTTCTTCCATAGATCCAGGCACTCCCAGTTCTCATGGGTTTCCAAAGGCTTCCACTAGGACAAGGAAGAGACTCAACTCAGAGGAAGAGGATTCTGATTTTGTCCCAGAAGAGATTCTTGCTAAGAAGCAAGAGAAGGCTGCAAGGAAGTATGCCAATGAGGCCACCTCATCTAGGAAGGTGGTCAGCAAAATTTATGCTCCTGGAGAAACCTTCAAAGCACATAAGAGTGCTAGGGCAACAATGTCTATTGAGATCCCCAAGAAAGATATGCAAAAGAAGACAGCCAGGTAGAGGATCATCCATGTGCAAGGCAGGCCTACCTCAATTTATGAGGATCCAAAGGAGGTTGCTGCTACTGTAGAAGAGGAAGAGGAGGAACCTGCTGCTCAGGCCCCTCCTAAGAAGAGGGTCAAGAACCTTTTGGCTGATGCTATGCCCAAGCCAGGCACCTCCAAGAGCACCAAGGCAACTTCGAAGAAAGCTGTTGCACAGAAGTCCAAGAGGACTACCAGGGATATACCTGCTTCTGAGAAGAACAAGAAGTCCACTTTCAGAGAAGCTAATGATGATGATGCTATGACTGTTCTGATGAAGCTCAGACCTCACCTTCCAGTTCATGATGCTAGCCACCCAATAGCTGAGGATATGAAGAAGAGGAAGGATTCAGGCTTGAGGGCATGGAGAGCTATTGATCCATATGCCTAGAGGAGAAATACTGTTGTGGACTATAGGTTTTACACCAAAGAACTGCAAGACTTCTATGAGACAGTTTTGCTAGACAAGAGCCCAACAGTCAGTGACATGAGATATGTTGACTGGAAGTACATCAAAGATAATGAGGATTACTTTCCATATGTCCAAGATAACTTCCACGACATTGGACTTGATAAATTTGTTGGGAAGGAGTTCACTGCTTGGAACGATGAGATGATCATGCAATTCTATTCCACTGCTCATTTTTATGGAGATGGCAAAATTGTCTAGATGATTGAAGGAGCAAGATATGAATCTTCTGTTGATGAATGGGCTACCATCTTAGGAGTCCCAGAGGTTCATGATGGAGATTTGGATGTCTACACAGAATCCAAGGAGAGCCACAATGCTATGAAGGATATGTATAATCCTATCCCTATAGATAAAGTGCAATCTCACAAGCTTGGTTCTATCTACTTTCTCCAGCCAGGACTCCGTACCATGAACACTATCCTGAGGCATACCTTGATGCCCAAGTCTGAAGATGAGAAGATGATTCATGGATACTCCATCAACATGCTCATCCATCTTGATCGTCACACCAGAATTCGAGTGATTGACTTGATTGTAGAGACTGTAAAGAGGGTTGCTGCTCATCAGAAGCGCTCATGCTGCTACGCACCCTATATCCACATGCTTATCAACTTTCATCTTGAGAAGCACATCTTTGCTCTGGACAGTCCCCCTTTGCCACTTCAGCCGTACTTTGAGGATAACGTTGTGGTGATGGACCCAGACCATCCCACATCAGCTGCAGCTCAGGCACATGCAGAGGCAGAAGTAGAGGGAGCTCGAGCCACTAGTGCTCAGGTTTCCCAGGTCCAGGAATGAGCAGATGGATCTTTTGATCACTACAGTCCTGGAGATGAAGAAGGACATCAAGACCATAATGGATACTTAGGAGAGCCTTGCAAACATCATTGATGATATGAAAACCCTAAATGACAAGGTTGATGGGTTGACGAAGACAGTCAATGAGCTCAAGAAGGAGGTTGATGAAGCCCCAATCCGTCGCACCTCTTTAGAGTCTGAGTTTTCTGATGATGAGGAGGATAGTGCGCCTATTAGGATGACTGCCCAGTTCATGACTAAGGTTGGGACTCCTACAGTACCAGCTCCAGAGACGAGGCCTTCATCTTCTGCTCCAGCCACAGTATCTTCAACACCATCAGCTCCAGTGCCTCCAGTATCTACTCGAGCTCCATCCAGGACTTCAACAGAAGTCTTCGTCGATGGAGTTCTCTCGACTCCGACATCGACGACCGGAGGAGATCAGCCGCAGAATGATTAGGTATATCTCTTTGAACTTTTTGGTAACTTGTTGCCAAAGGGGGAGAAGTGTATATAGATCTTAGGCTTCGAGTGAGAGAGCATCTGCTTTTATTTGTTGGTTTTACAAAACATTTGGTTCATTTGGTTTGACGTGAGATACTTTTGTGTTTGTGTGTGATCATAGGCCGTTATGTGTGTTGCTACTATTTCCTATCATTTGATGATTATGTGATGATCACTCACTTTGCTTGTTGTGTTGTGTTATGTTGATTAACTCTTATTACTCTCGCACTCCACCAATTTGTATGTGACATGGAAGAAGTGCCCCATGCACCAAATCGATTGTGCATTTGCATTCAAATGCAAATCTTAAATAATGCACAAATTTAGGGGGAGCTCTTGCTTATCACATACTTCTCAAAGCGATGATTATATTCATTGATTATATCATATGTCGAAGCGTTGATCTATATGTTGTCCTCAATTACCAAAAAGGGGGAGATTGAAAGCACATTTTCTCCCTTGGTGGTTTTGGTAATTAATAACAACATATAAGTCATTGAACTAATGTTTCCACCAAGTATATTTCAGGAAATGTTCAATGATAGGATTGGCAAAAGGATTGTGGAGATTGTGGAATACCCCGAGATGCAAGGAAATAGGTTGGAAAAGCTTCAAGCAAGAGGACTCTACATTTTACATTTTTGAGAAATCACTTTGAGTCCATAGGAAAGCCAATACTATTAAAAGGGGGTAAGGTTTTGTTGGTGAACAAAATGCTCATACGTGCACAAGTGATAGTCACCAAAAACACCCACAAACTCTCCCACCAAAGTCTGTCCAAAGCCAAATACTCAAAATCGGTGCAACCAACATTCTACACTCGGTGCCACCGATTCCAAATCCTAGACAGACTCAGCCAAACCCTAGCTTTTCGGTGCAA
The DNA here is from genome assembly GCA_022496015.1 of Hordeum marinum. Classification (NCBI taxonomy): domain Eukaryota; kingdom Viridiplantae; phylum Streptophyta; class Magnoliopsida; order Poales; family Poaceae; genus Hordeum; species Hordeum marinum. The sequence continues at coordinate 84,504,259 of CM039672.1, forward strand.
CCGATACTGCATTTGATGCCATCGAGTTGGGCTGCCAACTTTCTGTTACGCAAGTTCATAGTTTTGGTCCCTTCGAGATTGTCAAATCGGCATCACCAAGATTGGACATTCTGACCGTTGGTCACCTTATCGGTGCAACTGAAATTCCTATATCGGTCTCACCTAGATACAAAAGTTGCTAACTTTAAGTCACTTTGGTACAACCGAGATTCACACATCGGTTCCATCGAGTCTGACTTATTGTGTGTAACGGTTGCATTTTTGGAGATGCCTATATATACCCCTTCCACCACCACCTACTCGAGAGAGAAGCACTCAAAATTGTTCCCCACTCATATCTACTAATTTTCTCAGAGAGAACCACCTATCCTTGTGTTGAGGTCAAGATCTTCCACTGCAACCATATGGATCTTGGTTTCTAACCTCCCCAAGTTTCTTTCCACCCAATCAAACTCTTCTACAATGCCATATATGTGAGAGAGTGATTGTGCATTGAGGATTCTATCATCTTGAAGCACAAGAGCAAGGAGTCCATCGTCATTACCGAGCCTATTACCTTTTGGACGGTGGTGCCTCCTAGATTGGTTAGGTGTCGCTTGGGATCCTTCTACTTCATGTTGTGGAGTTAACCAAGAAGTTTGTAAGGGCAAGGAGATCGCCTACTTCGTGAAGATCTACCCATAGTGAGGCTAGTCCTTCATGGACGGAAGCCGTCATGTTATAGTCAAGGTTGCTTCTTCATGGAGCCCTCCATGGGTAGAGCCCTCCGTGGACTCTCGCGACCGTTACCCTACGTGGGTTGAAGACTCCATGAACGTGGATGTATGATAGCACCACCTATCGGAACCACAGGAAAAATCATCGTGTCACCAATTGTGTTTGATCTTCCTACCCTCTCTTTACTTACATGCTTGTCTTTATTTTTCGCTGCTATACTCTTAGACATCCATGTGTAGGGTGTACTTGACCTACTATGAATGCTAAAATATGTTAAGAATTAAAATTGGGAAAAGGTAAATTTTTATTTGGTCAAGTAGTCTAATCACCCCCCCTCTAGCACTACTTTTGATCCTACAACACATCAAGGCGCGCCCTGGGGTGCCCTGATATGTGGTGCCCCCTTGTGCCACTCTCGACGTCCCTCTCTGGCCTATAAATTCTCTAATAATCCAAAAACCCTGGGGGAGCTCCCAAAACAATTTTTACGCCGCCGCAAGTCTCTGTTCTGATCAGAGCCCATCTAGAGCTCCGTTCCGGCACCCTCCCGGAGGGGGGTCGATCACGGAGGGCTGACATGGCTTGAGACTATGTCCGTATTTCCCCAAAGAGGAAGGGATGAAGCAGTGCCGCGACGATAAGTATTTCCCTCAATTATGAAACCAATGTATCAATCCGCAGAGGAAGATCACGCAACCACGTAAACATCACCTTCACACAAACAACAAATACTTGCAACCCGACGTGAAAGAGAGGTTGTCACGCTCTCTATGGTAATAAGATAGATTAGGAAATGATAGGTAGGGGAGATAGATCTTGCAAGAGCACAAAATAAAAGGTGTAAATATGCAGCAATATATTTTTTGTTTTTTGTTTTTGTAGATCCGAAAACAAAGAGTGCAAAAATGTAGATCGGAAAGCAATATGATGGAAAAGTAGACCCAAGGGCCGTAGGGTTCAGTTGCTTATCTCATGAGTATAGCGCGCGGTGGGTGAACAAATTATTGTTGGGCAATTGATATAAAATTGAAGAGTCATGATGATATCCAAGGCAATGATCATTATATAGGCATCACGTCCAAGATAAGCAGACCGACTCCTGCTTGCATCTACCACTATTACTCCACACATAGACCGCTATCTAGCATGCATATAGTGTATTAAGTTCATGGAAAAACGGAGTAATGCAATAAGAACGATGACATGATGTAGACAAGATCTATTCATGTAGGAATAGACCCCATCTTGTTGTCCTTAATAGCAATGATGCATGTGTGTCTTGATGCCCCTTCTGTCACTCGGAAAGAACACCGCAAGATCAAACCCATCACAAAGCACCTATTCCCATGGAAAGAAAATAGATCTAGTTGGCCTAAATAAACCAAAGATTCGAAGAAGAAATACGAGGCTATAAGCAATCATGCATATAAGAGATCAAAGAAGACTCAAATAATATTCATGTATAGAAACTGATCATGAAATCACAATTCATCGGATCACAGCAAACACATCGCAAAAATTTACATCAAATAGATATCCAAGAGGCCATTGAATTGATAATCATAAGAGAGAGAGAGAGGAATCCAACTAGCTACTGGCTACGGACCCGTAGGTCTATGGTGGACTATTCATGCTTCATGGGAGAGGCACCTATGATGAAGATGACCCCCTCTGTGATGGTGTCTAGATTGGATCTCGAGGTTCTGGAACTTGTGGCAGCTGGAATTGTGTTTCATCAACTCCCCTAGGGTTTTTGGAATATTTGGGAATTTATAGGCATCATAGGCGGTGGAGAGGGGTCCTGAGGAGGGCACAACCCACCAGGGCGCAGGGAGGCCCCCCTGACGCGACCTGGTGGGTTGTGGTGTCCTCAACTCACTTCCTGGCTCTTCTTTGGTCTATTGGGTGTCTTCTGGTCAACAAAAATTCTCCAAAAAGTTTTGTCGCGATTGGACTTCGCTTGATATTGATTTTCTAGGAAGTAAAAAACAAGCAAAAACAACAACTTGCACTTTGGCACTATGTCAATAGGTTAGTCCCAAAAAATGATATAAGTGGTAATAAAATGATGGTAAAACATCCAAGAATGGTAATATAACAACATGAAACAAGTAAAAATAATATATACGTTGGAGATGTATCAGCATCCCGAATCTTAATTCCTACTCGTCCTCGAGTAGGTAAATGATAAAAACAGAATTATTGATGTGGAATGTTGCCTAACATGTTCATCACATTCTTTTATTTTACATAGCATGGACATTTGGACTTATAATGATTCCAAGAAATAGTCTAGTTTTAACATAATGAGTTCAATACTCAAGCATGTCAACAAACAACCAAGTCTTTCAAAATATCAATACTAAAGAAAGTTATCCCTAGCCCATCATGCTCAATCATTGATTCATTCATGAAACACACTCAAATATTAGCTTTGCCCAATGCTCAACTACAATCATAATGCCCCCTAGTTGGTGCTTATAAGAGAAGATGGAGACTCAGTGCAAAAATAAAAATTGCATAAATTAAATAGATAGGCCCTTCGCAGAGGGAAGTAGGGATTTGTATAGGTGCCAGAGCTCAAGTGTTTAAATTGAGAGAGAGAAATATTTTGGGTGACATGCTTTTCTTGTTAATGAAAACGAAAAAGTAACTCACAATACTTTCCGTGCTAGATATATCATAGGCGGTTCCCAAACAAAAAATAAATTTTATTCCTTTTTCCACCAAGCTTTCACTTTCCATGGCGGGTCGTATCCACGGTTGCCTTCCATACCAACACTTGCCAAGGAATTTATTATTTGATAACATGAAGAAAATATTTTTTCTTTTTCGTTTCGGGAATGGGCGTCCCTATTACCGCTACACTCTCGTGCAATGACAAGTGAATAAACACTCATCTTGAGAATAACACATCTAGCATGAAAAATATTGGTTACTGCCCACCGTTTCATGAGCAGTACGGGCACACAAAAGAGAAAAAATATTTTGAAAATTTAGAGATGGCACATACAAATTTGCTTGGAACGGCATGGAAATACCGCATATAGGTAGGTATGGTGGACTCATAAGGCAAAACTGGGTTTAAGGATTTTGGATGCACAAGCAGTATTTCTACTTAGTACAACTAAAGGCTAGCAAATAGATTGGGAAGCGACCAAACCAAAAAACAAAAAATCACATAAGTGAGCATTGAACATAACTAACGCTAATAATGCACTACAAGTAGGATGTAACTTCATTGCATAACTATTGACTTTCGTGCATGCATAAGAATCACAAAACTTAACACCAATATTCCTATCAAGCATAATTACTCATCAACGTGACTCACATATTACTATAATTATGTTTCAAAACTATTACAAATAATAAAGTTTAGTCCAATGATCTTCATGAAGGTTTTTATTATATCTTTCTTGGATATCTATCACTTTGGGACTAGTTTCGTATATTGCCATTGCTTTTTGGCAAGCTCAAACAAATTTAAGTGAGGCACATGAGCATAAAGATTTCATCTCTCAAAAATGTATAAGTGAAGCATGGGAGGATTTATTCAAAATTTACTAACTCTCAAATTAATCTAAGTGAAGCATGAGAGTATTTCTACAAAAGTTTCCAAGCACACAGTGCTCAAAAATATATAAGTGAAGCACTAGAGCTATTTCTATAGCTCAAAAAGTTTAAGTGAAGCACATAGAGCAATTGTAACAAATGATAGCATGATTTTGGCTCTCTCAAATAGGTGTGTACAGCAAGGACACGAAGGAAAAACTAACTAACAAACAAAGAAAGAAAGTAAAGATACAAGACGCTCCAAGCAAAACACATAATATGTGACGAATAGAAATATAGCTCCAAGTAAAATACCAATGGTCATTAGAAGAAAGAGGGGATGCCACTCGGGGGCATCCCCAAGTTTAGTTGATTGTTTATATTTGGATATATATTGCGGGTGCGGTAGAATCCCCAATCTTAGGCTTTTGCTACTCCTTATTCCTTCATCCATTGTGATCTCACCCAAAACGTGAAAACTTCAATCACACAAAACTCGACAAAATTCTCGTGAGATCCATTAGTATAAGAAAGCAAATCACTAGTTTAGGTACTATTGCAAACCCATTCGTATTTTGGTCTTGCATTATACTGTATTTTAACTGTACAAAGGCTTATACCCCCCAATACAAACCATAGATTCAACAAAAAAAGCACACAATGCAACGAAAACAGAATCTGTCTTGAACAGAATAGTCTGTAGTAATCTGTACTATACCCGTACTTGTGGAACACTAAAAAAATTAGGAACAATTAGGAAAAACTAAATAATTTGTATAGAAATAATTTTTTAATATTTCATCTTAATATGACGTTCTAATAAAAAATGAAAATTCATATATTTAATGCAAAGTTTCTGTTTTAGATTCAACATTATTTCTACTCATCTTATGAATCATCCTAAAGGGTTTACTTGGCATAAACACTAAATAAACCATAAAAATACAATCATAAGAGAGGAATAATTGTGTAAACATACAAAAAATGAAATTAAAAATAAAATAAAATATTTATTCATTGGGTTCCCTCCCAACCAGCGCTATCGTTTAACGTCCCTAGGTAGGCATCACGCATAGATTCAAGTATTGTTATCTTTGGTTTTAGATCAATAGGATGACATCATGATTGATTCATATGGTGGCATAATTCTAATTCTAGGTAAGTGTTCCATAACCTTTATTAAGGGAAATTGAAACTTAACATTGCCTTCTATCATATCAATCACGGCACCTATAGTGCGTAAAAATGGTCTACCAAGTATGATAGGACAACACGGATTGCAATCAATATAAAGAATAATAAAATCAATGGGAACATACTTCCTATTTTCAATAATAAGAACATCATTAATTCTTCCCGAAGTCTTTTTAATAGTAGAATCCTCCAAGTGCAAATTAAGAGACTATTCTTCAATGTTGGTAAGACCAAGCACATCACATAGACATTTCGGAATCGTGGAAACACTAGCACCCAAATCACACAAAGCAAAGCATTCATAATGTTTAATCTTGACCTTAATGGTAGGTTCCCACTCATCATCTAATTTTCTAGGAATAGAAATATCCAACTCCAACTTTTCTTCAAAAGATTTCATCATGGCATCAACGATAAGTTTAGTAAAAGATTTATTTTGCTCATAAGCATGGGGTGAATTCAACATGGATTGCAGCAAATAAAAAACTTCAATCAAAGAGAAATTATCATAATTAAAGTCTTTGCAATCCAAGATAGTGGGCACATCACTAGTTAAAGTTTTGACCTCTTCAAACCGACTTTTATCAAAAATTTCATCAACATTTTGACCCTCCAAATTATTGGGACGCCTTCTAGCTAAAGTTGACTTCACTTGAGTCCCTTCATTATCAATTTTAATATTACTTAACAAGGAATCAATAGAAGAAACACCAATCACTTTAAGATCTTCATAGTTTTTATCTTCTAGAGAGATTGGTTTGGCAGCCATTTGATTTATTAAAGTGGCTTGTGCATCAGAGATTTTACCAAGCAAATTTTCTGCATGAGCATATTTAGATTACAAAATTATCTGCTAATATCATCAAGAAGAGACGATTTTCTATGCATGGTGGTAGCTACACACTCTTTGGCATATGTGCCTTCTTTTATATATGAGTGTTAGGTTTCTTATGGCATTGGTACAAGTGTATTTTTGTTGTATAGCAAGGACCTTTTCTCACTTCTCATTGTGTTTTTATTACCTTTTTGAGACAAGTGCCTTTTCATTGTGTAGTAAGGGCTTTTTCTCACTTCTCTCGATTTTTTCGCTTGCCTTTTTGGCACAAGTGCCTTTTTTCTTGCGTGGCTGGTCCAAAGTCGCGATATTTGGTTATAGAGTTATTTTTCGTAGTCCAAAATAATTTACTAAAATAATTAAAGATAAAAATATGGACCATGTATAGCTACCACCATGGGTAGCAAATTATTTTCGTATCATCAAGTTGATTCGTTATGGCACCTAATACGGTAGAGTGTTATCTAAGCTCATCGGTAAAATACTTATTATGCTAGAATTGCGTACATATTCCCGTGGTACTTTTCTCAATTTCAAGCAAAAACTTTATAGTTCTTTCATTGAGGCATCATGACTACGCAAACAAGGAAGAGATCCGGCAAAAAGAAGGGCAAACGAAAAAGAGAGGGCGAATAAAACGGCAAATTGGTGAAGTGGGGAAGAGGAAACTGAGAGGAAAATGGAAAATGATGTAATTGCAAGGAGATGAGATTTATGATTAGGAACATGGTAGATTATATTGCTTCCTCCCCGACAACAGTGCCAGAAATTCCTTTGACGTGGCTTGAGACTGCGTCGGTATTTCCCCAAAGAGGAAGGGATGATGCAGCATAGCGATGGTAAGTATTTCCCTCAGTTATGAAACCAAGGTATCAATCCTTAGAGGAATATCACGCACCCACATAAACAGCACCAGCACACAAACAACAAATACTTGCAACCCGATGTGAAAGAGAGGTTGTCACGCTCTCTATGGTAATAAGATAGATTAGGCAATGATAGGTAGGAGAGATAGATCTTGCGAGAACACAAAATAAAAGGAGTAAATATGCAGCGATATATTTTTGGATTTTGGGTTTTGTAGATCTGAAAACAAAGATTGCAAAAATGTAGATCGAAAAGCAATATGATGGAAAAGTAGACTTGGGGCCATAGGGTTCACTAATGGCTTCTCTCATGAGTATAGCGCACGGTGGGTGAACAAATTACTGTTGGGCAATTGATAGAAAATTGAATAGTCATGACGATATCCAAGGCAATGATCATTATATAGGCATCACATCCAAGATAAGTAGATTGACTCATGCCTGCATCTACCACTATTACTCCACACATTGACCGCTATCCAGCATGCATCTAGTGTATTAAGTTCATGGGAAAGCGGAGTAGTGCAATAAGAATGATGACATGATTTAGGCAAGATCTATTCATGTCGGAATAAACCCAATCTTGTTATCCTTAATAGCAACAATACATGTGTGTCTTGCTGCCCCTTCTATCACTGGGAAAGAATACCACAAGATCGAACCCATCACAAAGTACCTCTTCCCATGGCAAGAAAAATCGATCTAGTTGGCCTAACTAAAACAAAGATTCGAAGAAAAAATATGAGGCTATAAGCAGTCATGCATGGATAGAAACTTATCATGAACTCAAAATTCATCGGATCCCAACAAACACACCGCAAAAGTTTACATAAAATAGATATCCAAGAGACCATTGTATTGAGAATCATAAGAGAGAGAGAGAGAGGAAGCCATCTATCTACTGCCTATGGACCTGTAGGTCTATGGTGGACTACTCACGCACCATCGGAGAGGCGCCTATGATGAAGATAAACCCCTCCGTGATGGTGTCTAGATTGGATCTTGAGGTTCTGGAACTTGCGGCGGTTGGAATTGTGTTTCGTCGACTCCCCTAGGATTTTTGGAATATTTGGGAATTTATAGGCGCCATAGGCGGTGGAGTGGGGTTCTGAGGAGGGCACAACCCACCAGGGCGTGGGCAGGCCCCCCTAGTGTGACCTGGTGGGTTGTGGTCTCCTCGGCCCACTTCCTCGACACTTCTTTGGTCCATTGGGTGTATTCTGGTCCAGAAAAATCTCCAAAAACTTTTGTCATGATTGGACTCTGTTTGATGTTGATTTTCTGTGAAGTAAAAAAACAAGCAAAAATCCCCTACTCGCCAGCCAACCGAGCAGATACTAGTTAACGATTTCCTCAACAATGGTGTTAATAGGTTAGTCCCAAAAAATGATATAAAGTGGTAAGAAAATGACGATAGAACATCCAAGAATGATAATATAACAGCATGGAGCAAGCAAAAATTATAGATACGTTGGAGACATATCAAGGGCCTCTTCATCAACCTCGGTTCCCTCATGATGATGTGTGATTAGTTCACCATAGACTTATGGGTCCGTAGGTAGTACCTAGATGGCAATCTCTCTCTCTCTCTTGATCTTCAATACAATGTTCATTGCATCTTTGCCTTGATCTATCTGATGTAATCCCTTTGTATGGTGCGTTTGTTGGGATTATGTTCGGATTATTCATGAAAAGTATTTGAGTCAAACCTGATTACTATGATTCTTATTTGCATGATCATTATAGCTTCGTAATGATCTCTGATCTATTGAGATAGTTTGTCCAACTAGATTGATATTTCTTTGGTGGGAGTGGTGCATTGTAGTAGGTTCAACTTGACGAGTTTCTATATCCAAGTGACAAAGTAGGGGACAAGATACGTCTTTGTGTTGCTACTACTAAGGATAAAACAATGGGGTTAATTAGTATTGATTGAGTTTAGTTTGTCTACATCATGTCATCGATCTCCAAGCATTACTCTATCTTACTTAACACTCCAGATGCATGCTGGATAGCGGTCGATGAGTGGAGTAATAGTAATAGGTGCAGGCAGGAGTTGGCCTATTTGCTTATGACCGTGATGCCTATATACACATGATCATTGCCGTGAAAATCGCATGACTATTTTTTCTATCAATTGCCCAACAGTAATTTGTTTACCCACCATATGCTATTTCTATGAGAGATGCCACTAGAGAACACTACGCCCCCCGGGTCTATTCACTTATATATTTACAAACGCTACTATTAACTTGCTGCCATTTATTTTCTTTTATTTAATTTTGCAATTTAAAATTATCTCCAATTATCTACACAACTTACTTGCTTGCAAATAACGAGATCAAGGGGATTGCCAACCCTCTTTCCGATGTTGGGTGCAAGTTGTTTGTTCTTTTGTGTGCAACCGCTGAAGATGATTGAGGATTGGTATTCCTATTGGTTCTATAAACCTCGGTCTCGTAACTAAGGGAAATGCTTACCCACATTGTGCTATGGTAACCCGTTCCTCTTCATGGAAAATCAAACGCATATCACAAGTATCAGGAAGGATTTCTGGCGCCGTTGCCGGGGAATACCATCACCAACTATCAAGTAACTTCGCATAAATTTTCATTCAATTGTTCTTCTTTTTATTTGTTGTTATATTTAGTTTGTATCATAAAAATCAAAAATATAAAAATATTTATCTTTACTAGTTACTAGTTTACTCCTTTGCTTGTCGTGTTTGCTTGAAAGTTGTTGTGTCTGATTTTGAACTTAGTGATGTTTTCGTCACTAGTGCGCAAGCCCTTGAGCTTCCAACTTCACCTTGCGCTAAGAATGCTAAAGAAATTTTGATGAAGTTGATAAAGAAAAACTTGATAATCTTGCGCATGATGATCCTTCTAAAAGTGAACCTATCATGCAAACAAAGAAACTCCACATAGGTAGTGGGAATATTATTGGTAAAAGTGTGATTCAAGATTTTTTCACTTGTGCGGGATCATTACCATTGATAGGAGGTTCCATTTTTGCTAGAACTACAATGCGGATGCTATATATTTTCTTATAACATAGTTGGAAAGACAATTTGTCCATATGCATCCTTTCATACAATGGTTATTTCTAGAATTCTCTAATATTCAGGAAGCTTGTACTGAACGTCTAGCCACTCTTTTCTTGTTCAAGAATTTAACAATATCATACAAGAAGCTGCAGATATATTTTCTCATTATAGGATTTATTGTGAGTGCCCACCATAGAAGGAATCCTTTATGAGTTGGAAGGTATAAGGAAATTGACATCCATAGATTATGTTGCTTATGATGAAAACCTTAGAAAGAAGGTTCCACCTAATGTCCTAGTTCATAAAATTTCTGAACATAATGATCAATTTTCTATACTAAAAGTTGGAATGGTTTTGTAGCTTGAGAGAGAATTGAGGAAATATCTTTATCAAAACTTATACAATGAAGAGATGGTCATCACTTATGAGAAACCAAAGGAGGAGCCTCTTATTCCTCCCGAAATAGACCTTTTGGACCCTTGTGTTGTGAAGTTTAGTCCCTTCACTTATTTTTTCTTACCTATTAGAAAGCTTGATACTGAAATAAGGGAATATTATTATAGCATGATTGATCGTTTCCATGATTATTACAACAATTGAAACTATGCATTATGCCTAGCTAGGGGCATAAAACAATAGAGTTTGTTGGGAGGCAACCCTATAGTTATCTTTATTTTTGCTTTTTACCTTATGTTATTTTGTGATAAAATGATTATTTCCTCTATAACGATCATCTTCTTATCTTTTAATTATTGTTTGTGCCAAGTAAAGCCTTTGGGATAACTGACAAGATGAGTAGAAACGATGTTGAAACAAAACAAAAACTTTTGACTCCAGTACAACAATTTTCATTTTTTACTGGAGGGTTATAATGATATGCAATTTTTATACAATATATCCATAAAAATTATCTATGTTGCCCTAATTTTTTAGAATTTTTAGAGTTACAGAAGTATGGGCTCTTTACAGATTGCTACAGATTGTTCTGTTTTCCTTGCATAGTTTGCTAATTTTCATTATGCTATGGATTGTATAGGGGAGTATAAGCCATGGAGAAGTTAGAATACAGTACCTATTATGCAAAAAAACAAGAATCATTTATAACAGTACCAAAAGTATTCAATATGTTGCTTATACTAACAGATCTCACGAAGTTTTGTTGAGTTTTGTGTGATTAAAGCTTTCAGGTTTTGGGTGTTTTCACGATGTACCACGGAATAAGGAGTAACAAGAGCCTAAGCTTGGGGATGACCAAGGCACCCCAAGGTAATATTCTAAGGAAGACTCGAGCGTCTAAGATTGGGGATGCCCCGGAAGGCATCCCCTCTTTCGTCTCAATCCATCGGTATGTCACTTGGAGCAACATTTTTATTCATCACATGATATGTGTTTTGCTTGGAGCGATGTTTGCTTTTACTTTCAGTTTGTCACAATCATCATTTGCTGGAGAAACCTATTTGAGAGAGACACACCCACATCATAATTTGTTAGAATACTCTATGTTCTTCACTTATATTCTTTGAGTTTGGCAGTTGCTCTAGCAATTAACTTATATCTTTTTGAGCATGGTGGCATGTAGATTTTATAGAAATAATATGCTCTCGTTCTTCACTTATATTTGTTTGAGAGTTAATGAATAGTGACGGTAATTTTGCCTGGGTCATAAGACTAGTCCAAAAATAATAGGTATTCCATGAGTGATAAACAAAACCATCATGTAGCACATATAGAGAAATTTCGGGTTAATGACATTAATGTGGTACTATGAAAAGTGTGTGATTTCACAAATATTGATTCATAGAAGTATCAATATTAAGAGGTGTTAACTTGTAATTCATCTACAAATTAAAGAGGCATGGTGATGATGTGTGAGCATTTCTATTCCTCGTTGAAATCCTAGTGTGTTTTCGAGTCAGGAGCGCACGATGGTTAACTCCTCCCAACCTCCTCCCTCAGGGCATGAGAGTAGTACTTTGATTTATGCTAAAACTAATAAAACTTTGCAATAAGTATATGAGTTCTTTATGACTAATGTGATACCATGGGCATATGCATCATCACCTTCTCATATTTGCTAGCCTCTTCGGTGCCGTGCATAGCCCATTCTCACCTCGAGGATCGGTGCAAATTTCGGCGGTGCATCAAAACCTCGTGACATGATACGCTCTGTTGCACATAAGCCCAGTGACATGATCGTCCTTGTTAGAGCGTTGTCCAAGTGAGGAAAGTATGATGGAGACTATGATTCCCCCACAAGTCAAGGTGAGACTGCGAAGGAAAAATAAAATAAAAAATGGGGGAGGCCAAATGAGCCCACCATGTAAAAAAATGGGGATGCAAAAAGAAAAAAAGAAAAAAAGAGCGAAAAGCCCACCATGAAAAAATAAAAATAAAAAATAAATGAGAGAAAAATAGAGAAGGGACTTTGCTACTATCCTTTACCACACTTGTGCCTCAAAGTGGCACTATGTTCTTCATATAGAGAGTCTCCAGTTTTGTCACTTTCATATGCTAGTGGGAGTTACCTATTCATTATAAACTTGGCTTGCATGTTCCGATGACAGGCTTCCCCAAATGCCCGACGTCTTCATGAGCAAGAAAGTTGGATGCACACCCACTTAGCTTTAGTTGACTTTTCATACACTTATAGCTCTAGTGTATCATTTGCATGACAATCCCTACTCCTTGCATTGACATATATCGATGGGCATCTCCATAGCCCACTGGTAAGCCTAGTTGATGTGAGACTATCTTATCCTCTTTTTACACCTTTGATATCTACCATCATATTCTATTCCACCTACATGCTATCTCCAATGGTTCACGCTCATGTATTGTGTGAAGAATAAAAAGTTGATGCATACTAAAAAAGTACAACCCAATTACCTCACTTGCACACCGTGGTGCTTAACATTTGTATTGATGTGGTGAAGACGGAGTCATGCCTTGCTAATATAATAAGATGATTGGGGTAAACATTCTTTTAGGATCGTATACTTTGTAAATCAATGGTTTTGTTTCTTATGGTTATAAATATTACTATGCTAATGTTTGTTAATTCCTAATTTCTCAATGAGCATACATAAAAAATATTACATAATGGGTCGCATGTCAAATCAAAAATTCTATTTTCATGATTTCCTACTCGAGGACGAGCAGGAATTAAGCTTGGGGATGCTGATACGCCTCAACGTACCTATAATTTTTTATTGTTGATATATTATCATTCTAGGATAATTTTTGGGCATTTTTTACCAATTTATAATATTTTTGAGCACTAACCTATTGACCCAGTGCCCAGTTATTGGTGTCAAAACCAACGGTTCTCAGGTAGGGGGTCCCGAGTTGTGAGACTAGAATCGATGGTAACAGGAGACGAAGGAGATGATGTTTACCCATGTTCGGGCCCTCCTACGGAGGTAATACCCTACGTCCTACTTGATTGTATTGATGAGGGTTATAGAGTTGATCTACCTCGAGATTGAATAGCTAAACCCTAGAAGAGTTGTTCTCTGTCCTACGACCTAAAACCCTCCGGCTTATATAGATGCCAAGGGTACATAGGGTTTACACAGGGTCGGTTGCAGATCGAAGGAAAAAGCATGCCTATCTACTATCGAAAACTTGGAGGACACGCCACGACTCCTTGAAGCTTCCACCCTCACAACGGGGCCTTTGATCATCCAATGCTCATGCAGCAGCCCATATAGTGAGCCCATGAGAAACAGGTCGGCTATCTAAGGACCCCTTAAACTAGGACTCCCTCAGTAGCCCCCGGACTGGCCCCAAACACCAAGGTATATCTAGACAATCTTTGTGCATCAAGATCTTCGACTTGCGAGGTGAGTCCCTCATCCATTCTTGTTCAGCAACCGTTCCATCATCGGTGAAATCCCAAGCGTCACGAGATCGCCAGTTCCATTGTAACAACCGTCAACACTTCTTGATTCTTGTGCGTCATGGGAAGATGAGCGATTCAATGGATTTTTGTAAGACTGTCCCTCCATAAAGGAGGCACTACTCATTTAAACAAATCGAATCATGGTCTAAGCGACACCCTCTTCTTCCTCCCCATCGGAAAAAACTCTCAGCAGAAGATCACCACGAAAAACATGGCGAGTGCCCCTAGCTCTTCCTCACGCCCTTACGGCTCCCGCCCCGGGGATTGGACCAGCTACTCTATATCGCTCCTTCGACTGCTTAATATTGAGACCTAGGGGTACCTTCCTTCCTCGGATCTGGCAGTTACCCGCGCAGGTTTATCTTCATTCAACGGCGAAGCTTTCACGGAGAATTTCCCCAATCCACAAAGGGGGAATGCGTATGCTTCGTGCCCTTTCTTATACGTGGTCTCGGGTTTCCTATTCACCCATTCTTGAGGGGGTTATTGGAATTTTATGGCATCTCACCTCACCCCAGGGTCTATCCTGCACATCTTGGGCTTTGTCGCCCTTCGCGAGATGTTCCTGGGCTGCGAGGCACATTTCAAATTGTGGAGGAAGTACTTCTGCCTTGTCCCTTGTACCCAGGACTAGACAATTTTATAGGTCGAAGAAGCCAAAATATGCCGCATAGCAGGGACGGGGTATCCGATGGGAACACCGAAGGAGTTCGAAGAATGGTCTTCGGAATGGTTTTATATCGAGGACGTCCCCTGTTCGATCCACCTCGGAGGGGTCTGCCCGAATACTCTGATGCCCCATTAAAGGAAAGGTACAACTGGCGGCCGAAGAGTTCATCCCGAGAGGACGGCATTGAAGTGCAACGCTTGGCAGCCTAGGTGAGGGTACTAGCTCACGACAAGTTGACCATAATTAACGTCATGGCTGCCGCCATCACCCGGTGCGTTTAGCCCCTTTAGCAGCGGATACACCCCTAGTGGCGTTACAACGGGACAAGCACCACCACTCGCTCCTGAAGGCTGGGCCCTACCGATCAGACAACATTGGCTGCCGCACTTGTCAACCTATGCAAAGGGGAGAAAGAAGAATTTTTTCGGCTGTCGACCAAGGAGGGACACTTAAGCCACAATCCCATCGAATGGGTAAGCCTTTCAACTCCGTGGCCACAATTTGGGTTTCCATTTTGTCCCGTTTTTATCGAAGCCTTTAACTTTATGTGAACACGACTGGAGAACCTTCATCGAGACAGTTAACTATCCGGCCCCCAACCCGAAGACTATTCTCGCGGCAATGATCCGGGCTTTCATGAGGACCCGGATCTGTCAATTGAGCTTGAAGACGGGGTTTTCTACCAGGAGAGTCTTGACCACTCCAAGTTGGCTATCATAGCCGATTACCCTGGACCGTTCCCTTGTCCTGCAATAAACAAGAAGAAGAAAAGTTCATCCTGCAAAAGGCAAGTATCCGTTAATGCCCCAAACGTGCCGGTTCCTACTCCCAAGCATCGTCAATTCGTGCGTCATACGTCGGCAATGGCAGCAGTGCCCGGATTGGAAAGAGATAGGGATCCGACAAATGAGCCGGTTGTGGGGACGAGTCCGTCCACTCGTTCAACCGAAAGGTATTTTGTTCGCCTGTTTATTTATTATCACAACTGATAGAGCCTCACAGCAGATTTTATATCGAAATTCTCAAGCGAAAAGCCCAGCCTTCTTCTGCCGAGGAGGTTGCCAGGGTGTCGGGGGACGCTCAAAATTCCAGAGCTTCAGCTCATGCTGAACCTGCTACGGAGGTTCCAATGGTCAATCCGTCCCCTGCCGATTTCGGTGACGCTGTGTCCGTTACCAAATCCGAGGTAGGAAGCACCATGAATCATCGGTGGCGACGAGAGGCCCTGCATCACCCAGTATTCCCCGAACAGGAGTTCAACACTCTATGCACGGCGTATGCGCACATTGGTGCTGCCCGAGCTGGGTTCGGGGAGGCCATGAAATTGATGTCGTCCAGCTTGTAGGTAAATAATTGGTTTTGTAGAGTCCGAACACTCATGTAAACCCAGTAGCTCCCGAGCATTAAATTGGTCGGAATGACCAAATTAAGGGTCCTTGTTTTTTATTGCTAATACAAGCCTCGAAGCAGCAAAGGGAGCAAATGGCCAAGGAACTAGAAACCAACCGAACACAGGTTGAATTTGTGAAGGCCAAATTGGAGCAAGCGAAGAGCTTTACTCGGGAGGCACATGCTGAGTATATATGTGCTGCTGATCTTAGTATATGCCCGTGCTGATGCAAGGTTACTTTTTAGTAGCTGAATCAATAGGGCAAATGCAAAGAGATTTGGATGCAGCCCGAGAATCTCAACGATACGCCAAGTCCTAGCCCGAGGCCGGTTGTCGTGTTTTGCAACGACACCTTGAAGAGAAGAACCGTCTTCAGGCGGAGAACAAACAACAGGTCGAAGAAATTGAGAGCTTAAAAACACAATTGGTCCAGGCCCAAGAAGAGAACCAGAAACTACAAAGGGGCATGTTCGGTAAGTACTTCTTATAAATGAAGCATAATAGGCATGCCTTTGACTCATGTGTAGGTCTCCTGTCTAGGAGACCCGAATAAGAGATCAGATCCTACCGTGGGAGCCTTCTGAAGGAGCATTCCCCCCTTCATGAGAGGGCTCGGAAGGCCATGAAAAGCATGGTAAACGCGCTATGGCCCGCCAAGCAACCTCCGGAGGGGATGACCGAACTAGTCTATCGATTCAAGGGAGCCCGAAGTAGGTTCGAGCTGTGGAAGACATCGGCTTGTCGGGAGGGAGCACGGGAGGCGTGGGCGATGATCTAGACCCGCTATACCGGACTTAACCCTGAGCGTATGGATCAGGTTGGGCCAGTAGGGTCAGATACTCAGATGGACAAGAAGTGCCGCTCCACCTGGTGTACGACCATGTGATGCCTGTCACCCGTCTCCCACAAGAAGACTGCTCCCTGGATACCATAATCCACAATCTCGATCAGTAGCCGAATGTATGATTATATGTAACTATGTACAAATAATCTAGTAACTGCTCCATTTGTGTTATAAACTTTGTATTAACCGGCCAACGACTTCTACCTCCCACCCTAAGAGCTCGGGAGTGTTCCTCGTAATTTATCACTCTAGAAGAGTGAATTATGTTCGGGGAACCAGACAATCCGGACATTTGGTGCGAATAGACAGAAAGCACACAGGGAGATATGTTATCTGTTATATTACTACTTAGCGTAATAAACATCTTTCGAAGAAAATAGTACCTCTATCGATAGCTTTCTTCAGGGTTCTACGTAGATCGTAGGTAGTAAGGCCGTATACTACTAGTATGCGGCTAATGGCTTTTGAGAGAAAAGAAGCCCAAGTAATGGCGATAACAACCATAGTCGTATTAATTTCTTCCGTCGCAGCCGACCAAATGTCTACTAAAGATAGCTATCTTTTGGCTTCACCCGTCTGAGGTACGTATCCGGATGACCTGGTCATAACAATCGTAGAGGTGCTCCCTTTACCCTCTAGCCGAACAATCGGGAACGTAGAGGGTAAGCACAGGAGCGAGGCAACCCAGCTTGGCAAAGTCTTAGTTCGAATTGATGCATAAGATGGCTTAAAAACGACAAGGGAATTATGTGTACACAATAAGTTTGGATAAATGCTTATCATATAAACGCATTGGCTTCGGAAAGAAGCCCCGAGGTGTTGTGTTCATATTTAACACTTAAGGGTGTAAACCAAAAATCTTAGTACAAGATCGGTTGAACTGAACATAGATTTGGGAAGAAAAGGAAAATTTCAAATCTACCAAATAGCAAGGTGGGATGGGAAGGAAAAAGTAAAGAAAAAGAAGGTAAAGGGTAAAGAATGTGATGACACCGGTTTATACGTAGAAGCGCCGAAGACGAGCTGCGTTCCATAGGTTTGGTTCAAGGCGGTTGTTCGATGGGTTCCGAAGACGATAAGCCCCTCCCGCGAGTACTTCGTTAATTATGAAGGGGGCTCCCATTTGGGTTGAGTTTATGCTTCTGCTCCTACGGGAGCCGTAAGACGAGTTCACCCACATTGTACACTTTTTCCCTGACCTCCCTACTCTGGTAACGTTGGGCCTGCTGTTGGTAAAAAGTAGAGCGAGCCCGAGCTATGTTGCGCTCTCCTTCTAAGGCGTCTAGGTCGTCCTCCTGATCTAACTCAGCTTCCTTTTCATCCTACATGCGCACCCTTGGTGCGTCGTGAATAATATCACAGGGGCCATAGACCATGAAGAACGGTGTGTATCCCGTTGATCTGTTCGGGGTGGTGTGCAAGCCCCATAGAACGGAGTCCATATCCTCCACCCAATGACAGTCGGACTCATGAAGAGATTGGACCAAATGTGGCTTGATGCCACTCATGATGAGGTCGTTTTTCTTGTTCCACTTGTCCATTGGTCTCCGGATGATACACCGATGCGTAATCGAGCTTGATGCCCATTTTTGCGCACCAATCCTTGACCTCTTGGGCCGTGAAGTTGGATCCATTGTCCATTATTATACTGTGCAAGACACCGTAATGGTGTACCATGCCAGATATAAAGTCGATTACTGGTCCGGACTTGGCCGATTTGATGGGTTTGCCTCTATCCATTTGGTGAACTTGTCAACCATGACCAGTAAGTATTTATTCTTCTTGGTCCCCCCCCTTTAAAAGGTCCGACCATATCCAGCCCCCAAACCACAAAAGGTCAGGTGATCAGAATAGTTCGAAGATTTGTTGGGGGCATGTGACTTTGATTTGCGGAAAGTTGACACCCCATGCACTGTTTGACAAGTGACTAGGCGTCCGCCCGAGCAGTGGGCCAAAAGAAACTAGCTCGGAAGGCCTTGCTAACCAAGGCTCTTGCTGTGGCGTGATGACCGCCCATCCCTGCGTGGACTTCAGTTAAGTGTTGCCATCCTTCTTCCTCGAATATGCACCGCTATAATATTCCGGTGGTGCTTTTCTTGTATAACTCACCCTCGTGTACTTTGTCGACTTTGGATTGCCGAATTATGCGTCGCACCTCCGTCTGATCATCGGGGCCTTCTTTGTGCAGAATGTAGGCGAGGAAGGGCTCAGTCCATGGCGCGATTACTACTAGGACCTCATGAGCCGAAGGAGTTTCATCCATTATGGGGCCACCGATGATTTGGTCGTCTGGTTTATTTATAGGGGGAACAACATCTTCCGTGGTATTTAGACCGACACCCTTAGGATCGTCCTGCCAAAGAATGGATGGCTTAAAGAGCCGTTCTAGAAAAGTGTTTTTTGGGACAGGGTCGTGTTTGTCCCTCATGCGGGCCAGTACGTCGGCGGCTTGGTTGTTGTCGCGAGCGACATGGTGAAATTCTAGACCCTCGAACCGTGCGGACATCTTTAGGACAACATTTCTGTATGCTGCCATCTTCGGGTGTTTGGCATCGAATTCGCTGTTGATTTGGGAGATGGCAGGGTTGGAGTCTCCCCGTACCTCTAATCATCGTATGCCCATTCATACTGCCATCCGAAGACCGTGTAAGAGTGCTTCGTATACGACTGCATTGTTGGAGTCGGTATACATGATGTGCAACACGTATCGCACGTTGTCACCTATGGGGGATGTGAGGATAACTCCAGCCCCCAATCCGGCCAAAGTTTTGGATCCATCGAAGTACATCGTCTAATGGGAGTATGTATGTAAGACCCTGGTGTCAATGCTACACTGACCATCGTAATTAAGCACAGTGATGACCATGATCAGTGCCTAATCATTTTGCTAAACAAGATATGATCAATTTGAAATTCATATCTCATTTCAAATTCCACTTCACAAGGGGCATTGAATTTTAATGTGATAAAATAAAATTGCAAACAGCAAGAATGAAATGTTTTACACTTGTGAGAAATCACCAAACAAACGATGTTAAGGAAAACAACATCACCAAACATGTGGTGTGGACCCCACCATCAATAACAACAGCTTAAAAGCAATTTAAAGTGCTATGAAATTCAAATATAAAATGCAAACAGTTTCCAAAATTCCTCAAACTTGTTGTGGCCATGTGGAATATTGCAATATATTTATTGGACCAGGCCACACATTTTTGCTGTGAAGAAATATGGTAAAAGGAAATAAAACAGGAGCTGTGAGATAAAACGGAAAAGGAAAAGGGCAGAAAAAGAAAAAAGCTTCCTATGCACGCAAGCATGTGGGCTACAGTGCCAGGTCCAGCCCGTTAGCGCCATCGCCCCCTACCTCCTGCCTCCCTTCGTCGCGCAGTCGGGTAGAGAGAGCTCGCGCTCGCCAGGGCCCCCTCAAGCTTTATCTTTTGTCGCGGCTTGCGTGGATTCGATAAGAGTGACACCCTAACACCTCTAGACCCGTTGGTTCCTTCCCTCACTCTCTCTTTCGTCCGCTTCCTCCACCTCCGAGTGCGTTGCCGCCATGGCTCCAGGCTAGCCGTGACCACGCGCCCTCTCATGCTCAGCCAAGGTACCCACAAGCTCTGCACCGACCTCCTCGTCCTCGCCATGCTTTGGATCGAGCCCCAGGAGCCCCTGCATCGATGGCCACGCCCATCTTCCTCCTCGGACCCGGGCGGCTGCCATCGTCGATCTGCTCCTCTTTGTCGCCTCTAGCTGCACCGGGCCTTCCCTTCACCGCAAGTGACCTCCCACACGGCTTCCTCCTCCTCCCATAGCTTGAGTAGGCCGCCATAGCTAGCTTCTGTCATCACCGACCTCCGGCCGCCGCCATGGCTGATGTTCTGCTTAACACGGAGCTTCTCGAGCACCTCCCGACTAACCAGCGAGCTTCTGGTGCTCCCCTGCGCCCATCCGGCATTAGCCCCATTATTTTACTCGATGTTTTGTGCATGCCCGTGCTGGCCGAGCGCAACCGCCGCCACGGCTTGACATCGGCGCCAAATCCGGCCGCCCCATCTCGTACTAGTGGCCCAGATCGAAGCGCATCGCTGCCAGCTACTCGTAGGTGCTAGCGGCGCTCGAAATAGTGCTCGGTACACCATTTCCGAGCCATGCCAGTGTTTCTGGCCCTCGTCGGAGCGTCGCCGGCCATCGCTGACCTGGCCGACCGGGGCCATGGCCAGTGACAATGGCCGGTGGGCCAGTGTGACCCGGTTAACCAGTTGACTAAGTCAACTGGCTGACTCGGCACTTCCTAGTCACTGCTAGGTGGGGCCTCGCCCCTGGGCCTATGACATGTGGGCCCAGGTTTAGTTAACCCTAATGACATGTTTAACTAATTTATACAATTAGTTTAACCAAATTAGCCACTGACTAGTGGCCCCCTGCTAAACTAATATGTTTTTATTAAAACTAAGACCTGTTTAGCTCATTGTCTATGACAGGTGGCGCCCAGCTGTCAGGTTTGACATGAGACAGCTAGGGTTGACTACTGATGTCATCCTGACATCATGTTGGCATCATAAATGTTTTATTATTATTAATTTAATTCTGTTTAATTTAGAATATTCATAAAAATTTAAAAATTAATATTAAATAATCCATATCTCGGATGAAAATATTTTATACATGAAAGTTGATCAGAAAAATCCCACGAATCTCAATATGCTGTCTGTTAGTCTGTCACGTGCTCCTATCATAATGAACATGGAACATTTCCATTGTTTTCATCTATCTGCTAGAAGCCCGAGACCCGGAAAATATCGTGAGATATTCTTCCTAACCGTTTGCGGTGTTTAATACCGCGTCAGTGCATGCCTAGCTCTGCATATTGCCATGTCATGCATCATGTTGCATCTGTGCTTATATTTATTTGTCCCTCCCTCTACTCTCCGGTAGAACCCGAGACTGACGGTGCTACCGGGAACGACTACACCGTTGACGATCGGTCCTTTGCCGCAGAGCAGCAAGGCAAGCAACCCCCGTTGAGCATTCTGATATTGCTTATTCCTTTCCCTCTTATTCTTGCATTAGATTTTTTCTACTGTATTAGTTAGCTCCTATTCTGATGCATAGCCTTTTTTGATGAACTATTACTATACCTGCAATCATAACAACTGCTTAGTATAGGTTGATCAATGAACCACCAGTGACCCCATAGTCCCAGTTGCCCCTGCTTCTTCATCAACGACCCGACAACTCGAAGACCCGAAGACTCGATCAACCGACCGACGAGCCAGGCCCCTCACAACACCGCACACCCCTTTAGTATGGCATTGTAGAGCTACTACTGAGTGCGGAGGGTGATACCTCACTTAGCACTCCCTGTGTTAATTCTATAGCGTAGCTATTCGGTCGTGGGTATCGAGGGTGATTCCTCCTTCCCATTTATCGATAGTGACTCTTGTCATACACATACCTCGAGTGGGATCCATCGAGGGTGATTCCTCAGATATCCACTTGGTGTATAAACACACAGTTACTTCAACTTGACCTTGTTACATGTGAAATACGGGACTGGAGGGACAGGCGGTACCACCCTGGTTGAGGTGGACATGAGTTCCCGACAGTCTTGAGACGGGTCGGCCCCAAGGGTACCCGTGTGTTAGATGTGGTGGGATGCGCTAGTAAGGCATTCGGGTTTATGTTGAGGCGTGGACTGGCGAGAGAGTCCTTTGCCACACATCCTCAAGTCAGGGTGACAGGATCGCACTTTATGGGTCTCGCTTGCCCCGCAGAATAAAATGCTAATGGGTTGGGTATTTGATCCGAGTTGGTCATTTGACCTTTTACGCACCAAACCTTCACGTGGGAGAAGTTATGGGTACTCAACATCATTGTATCAACCGAAGATCTTCGGATGTCAGCAATGAAGAGGAGCGCGCTGGATCGGACTAGAAGGTACAGCTCCTAGACTGAGTGTACTAGGTCTGCTTCCGGCCGCGTACGCATCATGCAGGAGTGCAAGGGCAAGTGGGTCCATGAACCTACGCGCTTAGGAGTTAGACCGGTGAGCTGGCCTCTTTGTTGAGCCTAGGTGGGGCGATGACGGTTTGGATGCCGAGACCGGGCATTACCCAGGTAAGTGTGTCCGGCCGGAGGTGATCAAGCGTGTTGGAAATGCGGTGCACCCCTGGAGGGATGAATTCATCTATTCGAATAGTCATGTCCACGGTAACAAGACGACTTGGAGTTTTACCTTGACCTTATACAACTACAATTGTGACTTTGTTTTGAAATGAATGTTGGCTTCGGGCTTGCTTCCTCGTAGGGAGTCGAGGAAGAATCTCTGGGCGTGGTTACGTAGTAAAATTTCTACAATAATATGACTATATATGAGATACTAGTCTACTCTCTTCTAATGCTCCAAGATGCTGAAGATGCTAGTCTTCAATAGGACTAGGCCTTCCCCCTATTCTTGCTTTCTGTAGTCAGCCCAAATATAACCCCACCCCTTGATAATGATGCATACTTAGCATAGTTCTGATGTCAGTCTTGCGAGTACTTTGGATGAGTACTCACCGCTGCTTTGATTTCTCTTTCCCCCTCGATACGATTGTTGCGTTCAGACGATGGAGCCCAGGAGATGGAGTATGCCGGAGACGACTACTACACCACCACAGGAGCCTACTACTACGTAGAGGCGGCCCCGACCAGCGGTAGGATAGGAGGTTCCTAGGCAGGAGGCCTCGCCTCTTTCGATCCGTGTTATGTTTGTGCTAGCCTTCTTAAGGCAAAACTTATTTAACTTATGTATGTACCCAGATATTATTTTCTTCCAATGACTCGTGCTTGTCGAGCTTTGTATTCGAGCCCTCGAGGCCCCTGGCTTGTAATATGAAGCTGTACGACTTTAATTTGTGTCTAGAGTTGTGTTGTGATATTGATTGGTGAGACCCTAATGATCGTATGCATTGCGTATAGGTTTAGCGTACGGTCGAAATTGGGGGCGTCACAAGTTGGTATCAGAGCCAACTGCCTGTAGGTAGCCCCCTTTCCGACTCCTTGGCCGAAGTTGAGTCTAGTCATTGAAAAACTTTTACTAACATAGTTGTGTGGGTTATGGGCCCACATCTCAATCGGGTGGTATTAGGATCTTTTATTCCTCGTCTATACTCTGGGTTTTGATCTCTCTCCTCTTTCGGGTTAAATATTTTGCTAACTCTAACTCTAGGTTCTCGTAACTACTTCCTCCCGGAGAGCCCCTCATTCCAGATGACGGCTTGATTCTTCAGAAGACTCCAAAGAAACTCTCTAATGTTCTCCTGGGAACTTGTGCTCATCACATTTGCGATTCCCTTCCACCGTCAACCCCTATGGATAACTACATACAACGGTCGTTCGTACTCCTTTCCAGTTCCTCTTGTTATTATAAGGTACATCGAATTATGTTACCGGGGATTCGATTGTCCCCAGTTGTTCTTGTCTTTCACAAGATTCTTCGAAATGCTATCCGGTCTTCCGAAATCCTAAGTAGCCTATTGCTCTTGACCTTTCTCACCTGCTTACATGGTGGTTAATTCCATATGTAAACCAATATCCAATAAAACCTGTTGTGGTTTTCATTTGATTTTACTGATTCAAACTATGTGCGGATGCACACAGTCATTAGTTGTTTATCATAAATTATCCGTCCAGCTCAAACGTCTTTCTAAACATGAGTTGGTTCCCGACAAATCAACCTTGATTGATTGTCCATCTAAGTCCATTCAGCTTTCTTGTATTTGACCGGAGCATCTGATTCTGATACACCAAATTGGGAAATCTTAATTCCTTGGTTATTTAAGCATCAATTTAATTGGATGTTCTACAATATGATGCCTTGCATTATTTCTCCCTCTGATTGAGTACCAATCCTCACATCAGGTCCTTTGTGGACCGCTAGAACCATTGTTGGGTTATTATCCGATAGCATCCTTCACATTCAAAATTCTTAAATGATTCTCCACCTGATACACTATGCCATTGGCAAATTGTGTCTTCTCCCTTTGATAAGTCGTATCCTATGCTTTTGTCAACCATGCTCTTGTTGTGAGACATAGTAGTAAATCAAAAAAAATCCTACGTGTCACCAAGATCTATCTATGGAGAAACCAGCAACGAGTGGGGAGAGATTGCATCTTCACACCTTTGAAGATCGCTAAGCGTAAGCGTTACAAGAACGCACTTGGTGGAGTCGTACTCGTAGCGATTCAGATCGCGGTGGACTCCAATCTCAGCGCCGAACAACGGCACCTCCGTGTTCAACACATGTGTAGCCTGGTGACGTCCCCTACGCCTTGATCCAGCAAGGAGGAAGGAG
Source organism: Hordeum marinum (assembly GCA_022496015.1). Classification (NCBI taxonomy): domain Eukaryota; kingdom Viridiplantae; phylum Streptophyta; class Magnoliopsida; order Poales; family Poaceae; genus Hordeum; species Hordeum marinum. The sequence goes on from CM039672.1 coordinate 84,529,615, forward strand.
AGGTTGGGGAAGTGCTCCGGTAGCATGACGGCGTGGTGACGGTGGAGCTGCATGGACTCCGACAGGGCTTCGCCAGGCGCTACGGAGAACGAGCAGAGGGAGGAGTAGGGCTATGCCGAGAGAGGAAGAAAATTGTGTCGTTGGCAGCTCCAAAACCCCCCACTATATATATGAGGAGGGGAGGGAGGGCTGCGCCCTAGGGAGAGGGGAGGGGTGGCATCCTAGATGGGCCTAGGGACCATCTGCCATAGGGTTTGCCCCCCTCCACCTCTTGCTGCGCCTTGGGCCCCTTGTGGGGGGCGCACCAGCCCACCAAGGGGCTGATTCCCTCCCACTTGTGGCCCAAGCAGCCCTCTGGTGCCAGTGGCCCCTCCCGGTGGACCCCCAAAACCCATCCGGTGGTCCCGGTACACTACCAGTGACGCCCGAAACATTTCCGGTGACCGAAACCTCACTTCCTATATATGAATCTTTACCTCCGGACCATTCCTGAGCTCCTCAAGACGTCTAGGATCTCATCCCGGACTCCAAACAACCTTCGGTAACCACATACACTATTTCCCTATAACCCTAGCATCATCGAACCTTAAGTGTGTAGACCCTACGGGTTCGGGAGACACGTAGACATGACCGAGACACCTCTTCGGTCAATAACCAATAGCGGGATCTGGATACCCATGTTGGTTCCCACATGCTCCACGATGATCTCATCGGATGAACCACGATGTCGGGGATTCAATCAATCCCGTATTCAATTCCCTTTGTCTATCGGTATGATACTTGCCCGAGATTCGATCGTCGGTATCCCTATACCTTGTTCAATCTCGTTGCCGGCAAATCTCTTTACTCGTTCCATAATACATCATCCCATGGCTAACTCCTTAGTCACATTGAGCTCATTATGATGATGTCTTATCGAGTGGGCCCAGAGATACCTCTTCGTCACACGGAGTGACAAATCCCACTCTCGATTCGTGCCAACGCAACAGACACTTTTGGAGATACCCGTAGTGCACCTTTATAGACACCCAGTTACGTTGTGACGTTTGGCACACCGAAAGCATTCCTACGGTATCCGGCAGTTGCACAATATCATGGTCTAAGGAAACGATACTTGACATTGAAAAGCTTTAGCAAACGAACTACACGATCTTGTGCTAGGCTTAGGATTGGGTCTTGTCCATCACATCATTCTCCTAATGATGTGATCTCGTTATCAACAACATCCAATGTCCATGGTCATTAAACTGTGACCATCCATTGATCAACGAGCTAGCCAACTAGAGGCTTACTAGGGACATGTTGTGGTCTATGTATTCACAAATGCATTACGGTTTCTAGTTAACACAATTATAGCATGAACAATAGACAATTATCATGAACAAGGAAATACAATAATAACCATTTTATTATTGCCTCTAGGGCATATTTCCAATAGTCTCCCACTTGCACTAGAGTCAATAATCTAGTTACATTGTGATGAATTGAACACCCATAGCATTCTGGTGTTGATCATGTTTTGCTCGTGAGAGAGGTTTAGTCAACGGGTCTGCAACATTCAGATCCGTGTGCACTTTACAAATATCTATATCTCCCTTCTGAATGTAATCACGGATGGAGTTGAAGCAGCGCTTGATGTGTCTTGTCTTCTTATGAAACCTGGGCTCCTTCACAAGGGCAATAGCTCCAGTGTTTTCACAGGATAGAGTCATCAGGCCCAAAGCATTGGGAATCACTCCGAGGTCGGTGATGAACTCCTTCATCCAGACTCCTTCCTTTGTTGCTTCTGAAGCAGCTATGTTCTCCGCTTCACATGTAGATGCCGCCACGACGCTTTGCTTGCTGCTGCACCAGCTGACTGCCCCTCCGTTCAAAACATACACGTATCCGGTTTGCGACTTGGAGTCGTCCGGATCTGTGTCGAAGCTAGCATCGACGTAACCCTTTATGACGAGCTCTTTGGCACCTCCATATACGAGAAACATGTCCTTTGTCCTTTTCAGGTACTTCAGGATATTCTTGACCGTTGTCCAGTGTTCCGCTCCGGGATCACTTTCCTACCTCCCTACCAAACTTATGGCAAGGTTCACATCAGGTCTGCTACACAGCATGGCATACATAATAGGGCCTATGGCTGAAGCATAGGGGATGACACTCATATCTTCTCTATCTTTCACCATGGTCGCGCATTGAGTCGTACTCAATCTCACACCCTATAACATAGGCAAGAACCCCTTCTTGGACTGATCCATATTGAACTTCTTCAATATATTTTCAAGGTATGTGCTTTGTGAAAGACCTATGAGGCATCTCGATCTATCTCTATAGATCTTAATACCTAATATGTAAGCAGCTTCTCCAAGGTCCTTCATTGAAAAACACTTATTCAAGTAGGCCTTTACACTTTCCAAGAGTTCTATATCATTTCCCATTATCAGTATGTCATCCACATATAATACAAGAAATGCTACAGAGCTCCCACTCACTTTCTTGTAAATACAGGGTTCTCCATAAACCTGTACAAATCCAAATGCTTTAATCACTTCATTAAAGCGAATGTTCCAACTCCGAGATGCTTGCACCAGCCCATAGATGGAGCACTGGACCTTGCATACCTTGTTAGCATCTTTAGGATCGACAAAACCTTCCGGCTGCATCATATACAGTTCTTCCTTAAGGAAGCCATTAAGGAATGCCGTTTTGACATCCATTTGCCAGATCTCATAATCATAAAATGCGGCAATTGCTAACACGATTTGGACAGACTTCAGCATCGCTACGGGTGAGAAAGTCTCATCGTAGTCAACTCCTTCAACCTGTCGATAACCCTTAGCGACAAGCCGAGCCTTATAGACGGTCACATTACCATCCGCGTTAGTATTCTTCTTAAAGATCCATTTATTTTCAATGGCTCGCTTATCATCAGGCAAGTCCACCAAAGTCCATACTTTGTTCTCATACATGGATCCTATCTCGGATTTCATGGCCTCAAGCCATTTGTTGGAATCCGAGCCCGCCATCGCTTCTTCATAGTTGGAAGGTTCACTGTTGTCCAACAACATGATCTCTAGGACAGGGTTGAGGCCATTGTCCAACCACTCTTCATAGTTGGAAGGTTCACTGTTGTCCAACCACTCTAGTGCGGAACGTGTCCTAGTGGACCTTCGACATTCAACAGTAACTTGATCTGAAGTTACATGATCATCATCATTAACTTCCTCTCCAGCCGGTGTAGGCTCCACAGAAACAACTTCCTGTGCTGTGCTACTCTCCGGATCGAGTGGAGGTACAATTACCTCATCAAGTTCTATTTTCCTCCCACTTACTTCTTTTGAGAGAAACTCTTTCTCAAGAAAGGATCCATTCTTGGCAACAAAGACTTTGCCTTCGGATCTGAGGTAGAAGGTATACCCAATAGTCTCTTTGGGATATCCTATGAAGACGCACTTTTCCGCTTTGGGTTTGAGCTTCTCTGGTTGAAGTTTCTTCACATAAGCATCACATCCCCAAAATTTTAGAAACGATAGCTTAGGTTTCTTTCCAAACCATAATTCATACAGTGTCGTCTCAATGGATTTTGATGGTGCCCTATTTAAAGTGAATGCGGCAGTCTCTAATGCATATCCCCAAAATGATAGCGGTAAGTCGGTAAGAGACATCATAGATCGCACCATATCTAATAGAGTGCGATTACGATGTTCAGACACACAATTTCGTTGCGGTGTGCCAGGCGGCATGAGTTGTGAAACAATTCCACATTTCCTTACGTGTGTGCCAAACACGTGACTTCAATATTCTCCACCATGATCAGATCGTAGGCACTTTATTTTCCTGTCACGTTGATTCTCTACCTCACTCTGAAAATCCTAGAACCTTTCAAAAGTTTCAGACTTATGTTTCATTAAGTAGACATACCCATATCTACTCAAGTCATCAGTGAGGGTTTGAACATAACGATAGCCACCACGAGCCTCGACACTCATTGGACTGCATACATCGGTATGTATTATTTCCAACAAGTCAGTTGCTCGCTCCATTGTTCCGGAGAATAGAGTCTTGGTCATCTTGCCCATGAGGCATGGTTCGCACGTGTCAAATGATTCGAAATCAAGAGACTCCAAAATTCCATCAGTATAGACCTTCTTCATGCGTTTGACACCAATATGACCAAGGCGGCAGTGCCACATGTGAGTGGGACTATCATTATCAACCTTACACTTTTTGGTACTCACACTATGGACATGTGTAACATCACGTTCGAGATTCATCAGAAATAAACCATTGACCAGCGGGGCATGACCATAAAACATTTATGTCATATAAATAGAACAACCATTATTCTCAGATTTAAATGAGTAGCCATTTCACATCAAGCGAGATCCAGATACAATGTTCATGCTCAAGCTGGTACTAAATAACAATTATTAAGGTTTGACACTAATCCCAAAGGTAGATGTAGAGGTAGCGTGCCGACAGCAATCACATCGACCTTGGAACCATTCCCGACGCGCATCGTTACCTCATCCTTTGCCAGCCTCCGCTTATTCCGCAGTTCCTGCTTGGAGTTACAAATGTGAGCCACTGCACCGGTATCAAATACCCAGGAGCTACTACGAGCGCTGGTTAGGTACACATCAATAACAAGTATATCACATATACCTTTAACGTTGCCGTCCTTCTTATCCGCCAAGTACTTGGGGCATTTCCGCTTCCAGTGACCGGTACCCTTGCAATAAAAACACTCAGTCTTAGGCTTGGGTCCATTCTTGTTCTTATTCTTTCCGGCAACTTGCTCACCGGGCGTGGCAACAACTTTGCCATCCTTCTTGAAGTTCTTCTTACCCTTGCCTTTCTTGAAACAAGTGGTCTTATTCACCATCAACACTTGATGCTCCTTTTTGATCTCGACCTCTGCTGATTTCAGCATCGAGTACAACTCAGGAATGGACTTCTCCATACCCTGCATGTTGTAGTTCATCACAAAGCTCTTCTAGCTAGGTGGGAGCGACTGGAGGATTCTGTCAATGACTAAGTCATCCGGCAGATTAACTCCCAGCTGAGTCAGGCGGTTGTGCAACCCAAACATCTTGAGTATGTGCTCACTGACAGAACTATTTTCCTCCATCCAATAAATTAAGACAACTCCTATGGCTCCTGCCGGTTGTCATACTCATCGACATGCAAGTCGTGAATCCTATCACAAGAACATGATCAATCTCATACATCATAATACATCACATCACATCCTTTGGCCATATCACATCACAAGGCATATGGTGCAAAAACAAGTTAGACGTGCTCTAATTTGTAGTTGCATGTTTTTACGTGGCTGCTATAGGTTTCTAGCAAGAACATTTCTTACCTACGCCAAAACCACAACATGATATGCCAATTGCTATTTACCCTTCATAAGGACCCTTTTCATCGAATCCAATCCGACTAAGGTGGGAGAGACAAACACCCGCTAGCCACCTTATGCACCTAGTGCATGTCAGGCGGTGGAACCGGTCTCATGTAAGCATACGTGTAAAGTTGGTCCGGGCCGCTTCATCCCACAATACCGCCGAATCAAGATAAGACTAGTAGTGGTAAGAAAATTAACAAGATCGATGCCCACAACAAGTTTGTGTTCTACTCGTGCATAGATTCTACGCATAGACCTAGCTCATGATGCCACTGTTGGGAGACGTAGTAGTAAATCAAAAAAATTCCTACGTGTCACCAAGATCTCTCTATGGAGAAACCAGCAACGAGTGGGGAGAGATTGCATCTTCATACCTTTGAAGATTGCTAAGCGGAAGCGTTACAAGAATGCGGTTGCTAGAGTTGTACTCGTAGCGATTCAGATCGCGGTGGAATCCGATCTCAGCGCCGAACAACGGCGCCTCCGCGTTCAACACACGTGCAGCCCGGTGACGTCTCCTACGCCTTGATCCAGCAAGGAGGAAGGAGAGGTTGGGGAAGAGCTCCGGCAGCACGATGGCGCGGTGACGGTGGAGCTGCATGGACTCCGGCAAGGCTTCACCAAGCGCTACGGAGAACGAGGAGAGGGAGGAGTAGGGTTGCGCCAAGAGAGGAAGAACATTGTGTCGTTGGCAGCCCCAAAACCCCCACTATATATAGGAGGAGGGGAGGCAGGGCTGCACCCTAGGGTTTCCACCCTAGGGTGGTGCGGCAGCCACCAGATGGCAATCTGGCCGGCATCCAGAGTGGGAGAGGGCAGGGGTGGCGCCCTAGATGGGCCTAGGGCCCATCTGCCCTAGGGCTTGCCCCCTCCACCTCTTGCTGTGCCTTGGGCCCCTTGTGGGGGGCGCACCAGCCCACCAAGCGGCTGGTTCCCTCCCACTTGTGGCCCAAGCAGCCCTCTAGTGCCGGTGGCCCCTCCTGGTGGACCCTCAGAACCCTTCCGGTGGTCTCGGTACACTACCAGTGACGCCCGAAACATTTCCGGTGACCGAAACCTCGCTTCCTATATATGAATCTTTACCTCCAGACCATTACGGAGCTCCTCATGACGTCCGGGATCTCATCCGGGACTCCAAAAAACCTTCGGTAACCATGTACACTATTTCCCTATAACCCTAGCATCATCGAACCTTAAGTGTGTAGACCCTATGGGTTCGGAAGACACGTAGACATGACCGAGACACCTCTCTAGTCAATAACCTACAGCGGGATCTGGATACACATGTTGGCTCCCACATGCTCCACGATGATCTCATCGGATGAACCACGATGTTGGGGATTCAATCAATCCCGTATTCAATTCCCTTTGTCTATCGGTATGATACTTGCCCGAGATTCGATCGTCGGTATCCCTATACCTTGTTCAATCTCATTGCCGGCAAGTATCTTTACTCATTCCATAATACATCATCCCGTGGCTAACTCCTTAGTCATGTTGAGGTCATTAGGATGATGTCTTACCGAGTGGGCCTAGAGATACCTCTCCGTCACACGGAGTGACAAATCCCAGTCTCAATTCGTGCCAACCCAACAGACACTTTCAGAGAAACCCGTAGTGCACCTTTATAGCCACCCAGTTACGTTGTGACGTTTGGCACACCCAAAGCATTCCTACGGTATCCGGGAGTTTCACAATCTCATGGTCTAAGGAAACTATACTTGACATTGAAAAGCTTTAGCAAACGAACTACACGATCTTGTGCTAGTCTTAGGATTGGGTCTTGTCCATCACATCATTCTCCTAATGATGTGATCCCGTTATCAACGACATCCAATGTCCATGGTCATGAAACCGTGTCCATCCATTGATCGATGAGCTAGCCAACTAGAGGCTTACTAGGGACATGTTGTGGTCTATGTATTCACACATGCATTACGGTTTCTGGTTAACAGAATTATAGCATGAACAATAGACAATTATCATGAACAAGGAAATACAATAATAACCATTTTATTATTGCCTCTAGGGCATATTTCCAACAGCTCTGTTGTCAAGCTTGTGTTAATTACTCTTGAAGCTTATGGTATATGTTCCTAAGATGCCCCGATGGGTTGGACCTATGCCTTCCTTGATCCATGTGAACCCGACAGTTTTCACGAGTCATACCCTCTTGGTGTTTTGCCAGGTAATCTTTCGAAACTACAACTTTATCAAAGGCAAGGTGTAAATGGAAGGTGATACACTGATGAAGTGGGGGTCGACCTTGAACTTGTGTTCATGCCCATGGAAACGATGTTGCTATTATCATACAAGCTTCTCCTTTCACATAATCATTCATTTAATGATTTGATATTGTATCTTTGATCTTGTCCTTTGCAATCGTGGTTCCAACCATGATTGTTCTTCTTTGATATCATTTTTGGACAAGTTAAAGCACTTATCTTCTGAAGACCAATACATCGGTCCAAGCTTTAATTCTGCTCTACATCCGAGTATTACCCCTGGTATATCAAGATAATCATGGAGCTACATAGCTTCTTATGAGCTCCTCGTCAACTATGTTTTCTTTCCCTCGTTCGAGTTTCCTCGTGTTCTGAATTGTTGGATACTCAAGGACACCGATAAATGAATCAAGTCTGCATTCTGAATTAAACAACTCTTAGTAATATTCTTTGCTTATGAGTTTGAACTCGATCATGCCATTCCAAGCTATTAGGCTACATCATCATCGTCATGCTAAAGCTTGACCATGCTATATATGTCCTTCATGTTGGGAGACGTAGTAGTAAATCAAAAATTTCCTACGTTCACCAAGATCTATCTATGGAGAAACCAGAAACGAGAGGGGAGAGATTGCATCTTCATACCTTTGAAGATCGCTAAGCGGAAGCGTTACAAGAACGCGGTTGATGGAGTCGTACTCGCAGCGATTCAGATCGCGGTAGATCCGATCAAGTGCCGAACGGACGGCACCTCCGTGTTCAACACACGTGCAGCCCGGTGACGTCTCCAACACCTTGATCCAGCAAGGAGGAAGGAGAGGTTGGGGAAGGGCTCCAACAGCAGCACGACGGCGTGGTGGTGGTGGAGTAGCAAGGTATTCCGACAGGGCTTCGCCTAAGCGCTGCGGAGGAGGAAGAAGAGAGGTAGGGCTTCGCCGTGAGAGAGAGAGATCAAATCTTGTCTCAAAACATCCAAAACCTCAAGTATATATAGGAGGAGGGACGTGGAAGGCTGGCTTGGCCTCTACTCCAAAGAGGAGAGGGTCGGCCGAATTAAAGGGAGAGTCCACCTCCCACAAGGGAGGTGGATCTCCTCCTTTTAAATCCTTTTTGCCTTATCTCCTTATCTCCAGCCACATGGGCACACATAGATGGTCTTGGCCGACCCAATATGGGCTGTCACACCTCCTCTAAGGGCCCATGAGGTCCTTTGGTCGTCACACCCCTCTCGGGGGTCCTCCGGCACCCTCCCGGCACTCCCGGTACACTACCGATGAGCCCGAAAACTTTCCGGTGACCAAAACTGGACTTCCTATATATCAATCTTTACCTCCGGACCATTCCGGAGCTCCTCGTGACGTCCGGGATCTCATCCGGGACTCCGAACAACCTTCGGTAATCATGTATACCATTCCCTATAACCCTAGCGTCATCGAACCTTAAGTGTGTAGACCCTACGGGTTCGGGAGACACGTAGACATGACCGAGACACCTCTCCGGCCAATAACCAACAGCGGGATCTGGATACCCATGTTGGCTCCCATGTACTCCACGATGATCTCATCGAATGAACCACGATGTCGGGGATTCAATCAATCCCGTATACAATTCCCTTTGTCTATCGGTATGGTACTTGCCCGAGATTCGATCGTCGGTATCCCCATACCTTGTTCAATCTCGTTACCGGCAAGTCTCTTTACTCGTTCCGTAATACATCATCCCGTGACTAACTCCTTAGTCACATTGAGCTCATAATGATGATGTCTTACCGAGTGGGCCCAGAGATACCTCTCCGTCACACGGAGTGACAAATCCCAGTCTCGATTCGTGTCAACCCAACAGACACTTTCGGAGATACCCGTAGCGTACCTTTATAGCCACCCAGTTACGTTGTGACGTTTGGCACACCCAAAGTATTCCTACGGTATCCGGGAGTTACACAATCTCATGGTCTAAGGAAATGACACTTGACATTGAAAATCTTTAGCAAACGAACTACACGATCTTGTGCTATGCTTAGGATTGGGTCTTGTCCATCACATCATTCTCCTAATGATGTGATCCCGTTATCAATGACATCCAATGTCCATGGCCATGAAACCGTGACCATCTATTGATCAACGAGCTAGTCAACTAGAGGCTCACTAGGGACATGTTGTGGTCTATGTATTCACACATGTATTATGGTTTCCGGTTAACACAATTATAGCATGAACAATAGACAATTATCATGAACAAGTAAATACAATAATAACCATTTTATTATTGCCTCTAGGGCATATTTCCAACAGTCTCCCACTTGCACTAGAGTCAATAATCTAGTTCACATCACCATGTGATTAACACTTACATCACCATGTGATCATATCATCATGTGATTAACACCCAATAAGTTCTGGGGTTTGTTCATGTTCTGCTCGTGAAAGAGGTTTTTTAGTCAGCGGGTCTGCGACATTCAGATCCGTGTGTACCTTGCAAACTTTCCATGTCATATTTGTAGATACTACTCCCATGCTCCACTTGGAGCTATTCCAAATGGCTGCTCCACTATACGTAGCTGGATTTCTACTAAGAGTCATCCGGATTGGTTTTAAAGCTTGCATCATCGTAACACTTTATGATGAACTATTTATCACCTCCATAATCGAGAAATATTTCCTTAGTTCTCAAGTTACTAAGGCTAATTTTGACCGCTGTCCAGTGATCCACTCTTGGATTACTCTTGTACCCCTTAACAGACTCATGGCAAGGCACACACAGGTGCGGTACACAGCATGGCATACTATATAGAGCCTATGGCTAAAGCATAGGAGATGACACTCATCTTTTCTTTATCTTCTGCCGTGGTCGGGTATTGAGTCTTACTCAATTTCACACCTTACAATACAGTCAAGAACTCCTTCTTTGACCCATCTATTTTGAACTCCTTCAAAAACTTGTCAAGGTATGTCTTCGTCGAAAAAACTTATCAAGCGAATAGATCTATCCCTATAGATCTTGATGCTCAATAAAATAGTAGCTTTATCTGGGTCTTCCTTTGAAAAAACTCTTTTCAAACAACCCTTCATGCTCTTCTAGAAATTCTACATCATTTCTGATCAATAATATGTCAACTACATATTCTTATAAGAAATTCTATAGTGCTCCCACTCACTTTCTTGCAAATACAAGTTTCTCATAAACTTTGTATAAACTTAAACACTTTGATCACCTCATCAAAGGATATATTCCAACTCCGAGATGCTTGCTCCAGTCCATAGAAGGATCGCTAGAGTTTGCATATTATTAGCATCCTTAGGATTGACAAAACCTTCTGGTTGTATCACATACAACTCTTCCTCACAGAAACCATTACGGAAACCTTGTTTTGTCATCCATCTGCCAGATTTCATAATCGAAAAATGCAACAACTGCTAACAAAATTTTAATAGACTTTTAGCATCGCTACAGATGAGACAATCTCATCGTAGTCAACTCCTTGAACTTGGCGGAAACTTCTTTGCGACAAGTCGAGCTTTATAAACGGTGACATTTCACCATTAGCGTCTATGTTTATCTCAAAGGTCCATTTGTACTCAATGACCCGCCATTCAACAGGCAAGTCTACCAAAGTCCATACTTGGTTTTCATACATGGATCCTTTCTCGGATTTCATGGCTCCTAGCCATTTGTTGGAATCCGGGCCCACCATCGCTTCTCCATAGTTCGTAGGTTCATCGTTGTCCAACAACATGATTTCCAAGATAGGGTTGTCGTACTACTCAGGAGCAGTACGCGTCCTTGTCGACCTACGAGGTTCGATAGTGACTTGATCCGAAGCTTCATGATCATCATCATTAACTTCCTTTTCAACTGAGTAGGCTCTGCAGAAACATCTTTCTGTGTTGCGCTATTCTCTGGTTGAAACAAAGGTTCAACAACCTCATCAAGTTCTATCTTCCTCCCACTCAATTCTTTCAAGAGAAACTCTTTCTCAAGAAAGGACCCGTTCTTAGCAACAAACACCTTTTGCGCTTGGATCTGAGATAGAAGGTATACCCAATGTCTCATTAGGGTATTCTATGAAGATGCATTTGTCTGCTTTGGGTTCGAACTCGCTAGGTGAAAAACCCATTTTCACATAAGCGTCGCTGCCCCAAACATTAAGAAATGACAGCTTAGGCTTCTGTCAAACCATAATTCTCACGGTGTCATCTCAACAGACTTAGATGGTGCCCTGTTAAAGTGAATGGATTTGTCTTTAATGCATAACCCCATAACGATAGTGGCAAAATGATAAGAGACATCATAGTACTCACTATATCCAATAGAGCACGACTACGACGTTCGAACACACCATCACACTATGGTGTTCCAGGAGGCGTGAGCTGTGAAACAATTTCCACATTGTCTAAAATTGCATACCAAACTCGTAACTTAGATATTCACCTCCATGATCGTATCATAGACATTTATCTTCTTGTCACGATGATCTTTAACTTCACTCTGAAACTCCTTGAACCTTTCTAACATTTCAGATTCGTGTTTCATTAAGTAAATATCCCCATATTTACTCAAATCATCAGTGAAGGTAAAGAAAAACAACGATATCCACTGTGTGTTTTAACACTCATTGGACCACATACATCAACATGTATTAATTCCAATAAGCCACTAGTCCACTCCATCATACCGGAAGACGGGGTCTGAGTCATCTTGCCAAAAGGGCATGGCTCGCATGTCTCAACCGATTCAAAATCGAGTGAGTCAAAAATCCATCAGCATGGAGTTTCTTTCATGCGATTTATACCAATATGACATTTAGTGGCAGTGCCACAAGTATGTGGTACTATCATTAATAACTTTGTATCTTTTGGTACCAACGTTATGAACATGTGTACTACTACGATCATGATTCGATAAACCATTCCGAGTGGGTGTATGACCATTGAAGGCATTATCCATGTAAATAGAATAACCATTATTCTCTAACTTATATGAATAACCGTATTGCACTAATCATGATCTAATCACGTTCATGCTCAACGAAAACACCAGATAACATTTATTTTGGTTTATCACAAATCCCGAAGGTAGAGAGAGCGTGCGATGGTGATCACATCAATCTTGGAAATACTTCCAACACACATCGTCACCTTTCACCTAGCTAGTCTCCGTTTATTCCGTAGCTTTTATTTCGAGTTGCTAACACTTAGCAACCGAACCGGTATCCAATACCCAGGTGCTACTAGGAGTACCAGCAAGGTACACATCACTAACACGTATATCAAATATACTTCCATCGACATTACCATCCTTATTATCTACCAAGCATCTAGGGTTTTTCCGCTTCAGCGAACATTCTCCTCATAACAGAAGCACTTAGTCTCGGGTTCGGGCTCAACCTTGGATTTCTTCACTAGAGCAACAACTGGCTTGCCATTCCTGAAGTTTTCCCTTCTTGCCCTTGCCCCTTTTGAAACTAGTGGTTTCACTTAACCATCAACACTTGATGCTCCTTCTTGATTTCTACCTTCGTGGTGTCAAACATCACGAACAACTCAAGGATCATCTTATCCATCCCTGGCATGTTATAGTTCATCACGAAGCTCTAGTAGCTTGGTGGCAGTGACTTGGAGAACTGCATTAATCACTATCTCATCTGGAAGATTAACTCCCACTTGATTCAAGTGATTGTAGCACCCAGACAATCTGAGCTCACGCTCACCGATTAAGCTATTCTCCTTTATCTTGCAGACAAAGAATCTTGTTGGAGGTCTCATACCTCTCAACATAGGCACGAGCCTGAGATCACAATCTCAGCTCCTAGAACATCTCATATGTTCCGCGACGTTCAAAACGTTTTGGAGCCTCAATTCTAAGCCGTAATGCATGACGCATTGAACTATCACGTAGTCACCAAAAAGTGCCTATCATATGTTCACAACATCTACAGACAACGCTTGAGGGAGTGGTGCAGTTAGCGGTACATCAAAAACATAAGCTTTCCATGCAGTAATGAGGACAATCCTCAGATCACGGACCCAGTCCGCATTATTGCTACCATCAACTTTCAACTTACTTTTCTCTAGGATTGTATCAATAAAACTGTGGAGCTACAGCGCGAGCTATCTACGACATAATTTGCAAGGACATTTTTAGACTAAGTTCATGATAATTAAGTTCATTTAATCAAATTATTAATGAACTCCCACTTAGATAGACATCTCTCTAGTCTTCCAAGTGATACATGATCCATGTCAACTAGCCCGTGTCCGATCATCACGTGAGACGGACTAGTCATCCATGGTGAACATCTCTATGTTGATCGTATCTTCTATACGACTCATGTTCGACCTTTCGGTCCTCCGTGTTTCGAGGCCATGTCTGTACATGCTAGGCTCGTCAAGTCAACCTAAGTGTTTCGCATGTGTAAATCTGGCTTACACCCGTTGTATGCGAACGTTAGAACCTATCACACCCGATCATCACGTGGTGCTTCGAAACGACGATCCTTAGCAACGGTGCACAGTTAGGGTGAACACCTTTCTTGAAATTTTATTGAGAGATCATCTTATTTACTACCGTCGTTCTATGCAAATAAGATGTAAACATGATAAACATCACATGCAATCAATATAGTGACATGATATGGCCAATATCGTCTTGCTCCTTTGATCTCCATATTCGGGGCACCATGATCATCACTGTCACCGGCACGACACCATGATCTCCATCATTGTGTCTTCATGAAGTTGTCTCGCCAACTATTACTTCTACTACTACAGCTAACGTTTAGCAATAAAGTAAAGTAATTACATGGCGTTTATGATTGACACGCAGGTCATACAATATATAAGACAACTCCTATGGCTCCTGCCGGTTGTCATAGTCATCGACATGCAAGTCGTGAACCCTATTACAAGAACATGATCAATCTCATACATCACAATGCATCACATCACATCCTTTTGGCCATATCACATCACACGGCATATGCTGCAAAAACAAGTTAGACGTCCTCTAATTTGTAGTTGCAAGTTTTTACGTGGTTGCTATAGGTTTCTAGCAAGAACGTTTCTTACCTACGTCAAAACCACAACGTGATATGCCAATAACTATTTACCCTTCATAAGGACCCTTTTCATCGAATCCAATCCGACTAAGGTGGGAGAGACAGACACCCGCTAGCCACCTTATGCAACTAGTGCATGTCAGGCGGTGGAACCGGTCTCACGTAAGCGTACGTGTAAGGTTGGTCCGGGCCGCTTCATCCCACAATACCGTCGAATCAAGATAAGACTAGTAACGGCAAGCATATTAACAAAATCGACGCCCACAACTACTTTGTGTTCTACTCGTGCATAGATTCTACGCATAGACCTAGCTCATGATGCCACTGTTGGGAGACGTAGTAGTAAATCAAAAATTTCCTACGTTCACCAAGATCTATCTATGGAGAAACCAGCAACGAGAGGGGAGAGATTGCATCTTCATACCTTTGAAGATCGCTAAGCGGAAGCGTTACAAGAACGCGGTTGATGGAGTCGTACTCGCAGCGATTCAGATCGCGGTAGATCCGATCAAGTGCCGAACGGACGGCACCTCCGCGTTCAACACACGTGCAGCCCGGTGACGTCTCCAACACCTTGATCCAGCAAGGAGGAAGGAGAGGTTGGGGAAGGGCTCCACCAGCAGCACGACGGCGTGGTGGTGGTGGAGTACCAAGGTATTCCGACAGGGCTTCGCCTAAGCGCTGCGGAGGAGGAAGAAGAGAGGTAGGGCTTCGCCGTGAGAGAGAGAGATCAAATCTTGTCTCAAAACATCCAAAACCTCAAGTATATATAGGAGGAGGGACGTGGAAGGCTGGCTTGGCCTCTACTCCAAAGAGGAGAGGGTCGGCCGAATTAAAGGGAGAGTCCACCTCCCACAAGGGAGGTGGATCTCCTCCTTTTAAATCCTTTTTGCCTTATCTCGTTATCTCCAGCCACATGGGCCCACATAGATGGTCTTGGCCGACCCAATATGGGCTGGCACACCTCCTCTAAGGGCCCATGAGGTCCTTTGGTCGTCACACCCCTCTCGGGGGTCCTCCGGCACCCTCCCGGCACTCCCGGTACACTACCGATGAGCCCGAAAACTTTCCGGTGACCAAAACTGGACTTCCTATATATCAATCTTTACCTCCGGACCATTACGGAGGTCCTCGTGACGTCCGGGATCTCATCCGGGACTCCGAACAACCTTCGGTAATCATGTATACCATTCCCTATAACCCTAGCATCATCGAACCTTAAGTGTGTAGACCCTACGGGTTCGGGAGACACGTAGACATGACCGAGACACCTCTCCGGCCAATAACCAACAGCGGGATCTGGATACCCATGTTGGCTCCCACGTACTCCACGATGATCTCATCGGATGAACCACGATGTCGGGGATTCAATCAATCCCGTATACAATTCCCTTTGTCTATCGGTATGGTACTTGCCCGAGATTCGATCGTCGGTATCCCCATACCTTGTTCAATCTCGTTACCGGCAAGTCTCTTTACTCGTTCCGTAATACATCATCCCGTGACTAACTCCTTAGTCACATTGAGCTCATAATGATGATGTCTTACCGAGTGGGCCCAGAGATACCTCTCCGTCACACGGAGTGACAAATCCCAGTCTCGATTCGTGTCAACCCAACAGACACTTTCGGAGATACCCGTAGCGTACCTTTATAGCCACCCAGTTACGTTGTGACGTTTGGCACACCCAAAGTATTCCTACGGTATCCGGGAGTTACACAATCTCATGGTCTAAGGAAATGACACTTGACATTGAAAAGCTTTAGCAAACGAACTACACGATCTTGTGCTATGCTTAGGATTGGGTCTTGTCCATCACATCATTCTCCTAATGATGTGATCCCGTTATCAATGACATCCAATGTCCATGGCCATGAAACCGTGACCATCTATTGATCAACGAGCTAGTCAACTAGAGGCTCACTAGGGACATGTTGTGGTCTATGTATTCACACATGTATTATGGTTTCCGGTTAACACAATTATAGCATGAACAATAGACAATTATCATGAACAAGGAAATACAATAATAACCATTTTATTATTGCCTCTAGGGCATATTTCCAACACTTCATCCCTAAAGCACCATTCCAACAGTGCATTAGGCTTACAGCGAGATTTCAGCCTCATGTTGGATGTATTGGAAGGCAATTTTGTTCTGAGCTAGCACTCTAATCTATGGCTCCGACAACCTTTTGCCTTGCCATTTCTTTGCTTGATATCATCGCTGATCGATTACATCTTCAAGAGACTTCTCGACAATTGTGTCGTGATCATCATCGTCTATCTAAGCTCTCCCATGATATCAGTTAAATTCATGATGGGAGTAGCATCCTTGTCCTTGGTAATTGGTGTTGTCGTTGGCGACATCCTTGCCATCACCTTTCATTCCTTAGATCCCGTGTTGTTTCTAAACGGAATACTGACAAGTGGAATGGGATGTGTCAATTCAATACTTGTGGCTTACCAACTCTATCACCTTGGAGTTAGTGAACAGTAAGTCCATTCTTAGTGTATTGGCTGTTGAGTAAGCCCTCTGACATTGGTCATGCTACTTAGTTTGTATTTCGGGTGCACCTTTCGATTAACGTTTAATCATGGGTGTTTCCTTCGAGCATCCCTCAAGATATCATCTGGTCTTGTTCACTCAATCGTGGAGATCCTTTCTTTATGGAAATCGTGATGAATTGTTGCTGAGCCCATCAGCCACATCCTCTTCTCCCTCGTGGTTCATGATGAACATTTAAGCTAGTGTTGGAAACCTTGAAAGCAATATCTTTGTGCCTAGTTCATGAAGGATATGTTTGATAAAAGAAGGGTTTTTTGTAAGATCAAGTGCATTTTTTCCATCGTGCTTATGGGAAACTTTTGTCTCGCTTCCTCTGGAATCGTTCCAATTCATTCAGGCATGTGCGAAGTATTCTATGGTTTGATAGATTTGCTACCTTCACTCCATATGTATTTCCTAGCACGCCAAGCCAATGATTGATTTGATTTGACCTAATCCAGACTTACGCATGGAACTTTCATATCCTCTATGATGGTCCCCAACCAGAATTTGGTTACATTTCATTCAGAAAACTTCCATGTGGGCACGAATGTCTTGACCTTGTGTTCAGATGTCTTGTAGTCTGGCTAATGATTCATGTCTTGCTTCTGTTGTTCATTCTGAGATTCTTGCAACATCATCTCGTAGGTCTATGTTGCTTCCTTTTCTCCTCAAGCCTTCTTTGTTTGAAGTATCCTGACACCAATCAGATCTGAATCTCGGATAGATATGATGGTTGGAACATTATCAAGAATTATAACTTTGGTCTTTATTACTCGGTAAGGTGATGTTGTAACTAGCACACCTGGCCGGATGACCTATTGTTATATTGCTTTGTTCAGCTAGGGTTGTCATTCTTCCGTGGGGGAATTGTAAGACTTATTTTATAAGTTGTTCCTACTGGATCCTTTGTGTATCCAAACTCCATCCTTTACTCAAAACAGCATATCATTGATATCTCGAAGCATGGATGTGGTATATCGATCATCAAAAGGAATAATGTAAGCTCAATGCTAATTGTTTCTTGATCAATTATTCAAACTTCATTGTATGGGCATGTCATGGATTTTCCTCGTCCCTTTTATCTAAATGGTTATCTACTTACTATCCTGTCATGTGTATCATGCTCTATTTTCCTTGGGAAAGATATACTCCTAAAACTTGAGTATAAACACATTTTCCTTTCCATTGGTATGTTTAATGTGATGAACACATTTTCCTTTCCATTGGTCTATTTAACCTTTCTTGTAATCTAGTTTAACTGAACAGTGGTGATTCCCTGCTTAGGTAAGCACCTCGATGATCAAGTTTGTCAGTAAGATCCTGTTACTATTGTTGATAACATTCCGGTTACCGCGGGTGGACGAGAACCTTGCCTCTTGGTCTTCCTCGTTTCAACGAGTAGGAAAATGGTTCTATTCGTCCCCCGCCCTTGGTATTGACGTTGTCGCAAACTTAACTGACGGGCTCTCCTTTGGCAGCTCTTGCTACCATGACCGTGCAAGATGTCACCGCCCTTCCTACTCTTAACCCACATGGCGGGACCATAACCCAAAGTCCCACAGGATCGAAACCTGACTCTCTTATACATCCTTAACTCCAAAGTTTTGTTGCATTTGGCTTCGTATGTAAATCCTGAGCCACCATCTAAGGTAATGACGCTATTCTTGTCATCATTGACCGCCTATCCAAAGTTATAGACTTTCTGGCCGTTAATAAAACTATCACTCCTAGTGAGCTGGCAGATCTATAAATGTCCAAAGTTGTCTTGCTCCATGGTATTCCATTGGTGATTAGTTCAGACCATGGCAGATTATTCACTTCGAGATTTTGGGCAAGTTTCCAAGAAGCTATGGGAACTCATTTGTCATTCAGCATCGCTTTCCACCCTCAATCCCAGGGACAAGGACAAGTTGAAATAGTCAATCAAATTCTTGAAAACACGCTTCGAGCTTGTGCCATTTCTTTCCACGAGAAATGGGAGGAATCTCTCCCGTATGCCGAGTTCTCCTACAACAATAGCTATCAAGCTAGTCTGAAGATGGCTCCCTTTGAAGTGTTATATGGACGTAAGTGTTGAACTCTTCTGAATTGGTCAGAAACTGGGGAACGTACACTTATCGGTCCGGATATTATCCAACATGCCGAAGATCAAGTCCGCATTATTCATGCAAATCTGAAGGCTGCTTAGTCTCGTAAGAAGAGTCAGTATGACTGTCATCACAAGGATATGGTCTATCAACTTGGCGAAAAGGCTTATATTCGAGTCATGCCAATGAGAAGTGCACACCGTTTTGGGATCAAGGGCAAGCTGGCTCCATGATATATTGGTCCTTTCACTGTTGTCGAAAGGCATGGTAAGGTGGCATATCAACTGGAAGTAGCGCCAAACCTTTCTCAAGTTCATGATGTGTTCCATGTGTCACAGCTTCGTCACTGCTTCAAGGATCCTATCTAAGCAGTGGATCATGATATGCTTGAACTACAACAAGGCCTTTCTTACAAAGAGCAACCAGTCCGCATTCTTGGTGAAACTGAACGTCGGACTCATCAGAAGGTTACCAAGTTCTTCAAGGTGCAGTGGGCAAATCATTCTGAAGATGAAGCCACTTGGGAGCGCGAAGATCATCTTTGTGCAGAATACCCGGACTCTTTCCTTCTACTTCTTGATTATCGGGACGAGGATTCTTTTTAGTAGGGGAGAGTTGTAACACCCTTGTGTCAATGCTAAAGTGATCATTGTAATTAAGCACAGTGATGACCATTATCAGTGCCTAATCATTTTGCTAAACAAGATATGATCAAGTTGAAATTCATATCTCATTTAAAGTTCCACATCAAAAGGGGCATTGAATTTTAATGTGATAAAATAAAATTGCAAACAGCAAGAATAAAATGTTTCAAACTTGTGAGAAATCACCAAACAAACGATGTTAAGGAAAACAACATCACCAAACATGTGGTGTAGACCCCACCATCAATAACAACAGCTTAAACCAATTTAAAGTGCTATTAAATTCAAATAGAAAATGCAAACAGTTTCCAAAATTCCTCAAACATGTTGTGGCCATGTGGAACATTGGAATATATTTATTGGACCAGGCCACACATTTTTGCTGTGAAGAAATATGGCTAAAAGGAAATAAAACAGGAGCTGTGAGATAAAACGGAAAAGGAAAAGGGTAGAAAAAGAAAAAAGGTTCCTGTGCACTCAAGCCTGTTGGCTGCAGTGCCAAGTCCAGCCCGTTAGCGCCGTCGCCCCCTACCTCCCGCCTCCCTCCATCGCATAGTCGGGCAGAGAGAGAGCGCGCTCGCCAGGGCCTCCTCATGCTAGATCTTTTGTCGTAGCTTGTGTGGATCAGATAAGAGCGACACCCGCACCCCTCTAGACCCGTTGGTTCCTTCCCTCGCTCTCTCTTTCATCCTCTCCCTCCATGTCCGAGCGCGCCGCCACCATGGCTCCAGGATAGCCGTGGCCACACGTCCTCTCATGCTCAGCCAAGGCACCCACAAGCTCCGCACCGACCTCCACGTCCTCCCCGTGCTGTGGATCGAGCCCCGAGAGCCCCTGCATCGACGCTCGTGCCCATCTTCCTCCTCGGACCCGGGCGGCTGCCACCGTTGATCTGCTCCTCTCCGTCGCCCCTAGCTGCACCGAGCCTTCCCTTCACCGCAAGTGAGCTCCCCCACGGCTTCCTCCTCCTCCCGTAGCTTGAGTAGGCCATCGTAGCTAGCTTCTGTCATCACCGACCTCTAGCCACCGCCATGGCCGACGTTCTGCTTAATGCAGAGCTGCTTGAGCACCTCCCGACTGACCAGCGAGCTTCCGGTGCTCCCCTGCACCCATCCTACATTAGCCCCACTCTTTTACTCGTTGTTTTGCATGCTCCCGTGCTAGCCGAACACAACTGCCGCCGCGGCTTGACGCCGGTGCCAAATCAGGCTGCCCCATCCCCTGCTAGTGCCCCACATCGAAGCGCATCGCTCCGAGCTGCTCGTAGGTGCTTGCGGCGCTCAAAATGGTGCCCGGTATACCATTTCCGAGGCACGCCAGCATTTTTGGCCCTTGCGGGAGCATCGCCGACGCCAGTCATGGACCGTCACTAACTTGGTCGACCGGGGCCACGGCCAGTGACAATGGCCGGTGGGCCAATGCGACCCAGTTGACCAGTTGACTTAGTCAACTAGGTGACTAGGCAGTGCCTAGTCACTGCCAGGTGGGGCCTCGCCCCTAGGCCTATGACATGTGGACCCAGGTTTAGTTAACCCTAATTACATGTTTAACTAATTTATACAATTAGTTTAACCTAATTAGCCACTCACTAGTGGGCCCCCTGCTAAACTAATATGTTTTTATTAAAACTAAGACCTATTTAGCTCACTGTTTATGACAGGTGAGGCCCAGCTGTCAGGTTTGACCTGAGACAGGTGGGGTTGACTGCTGATGTCAGCCTGACATCATGCTATCATCAGAAATATATTTTTATTATTAATATAATTCTGTTTAATTCAGAATATTCATAAAATTTTAGAAATTAATATTAAATAATCCATAACTCGGATGAAAATATTTTATACATGAAAGTTGATCAGAAAAATCCCACGAATCCGAATACGCTATCCGTTAGTCTATCACATGCTCCTATCATAACGAACAAGGAACATTTCCATTGTTTCATCTGTCCGGTAGAAGCCCGAGACCCGGGAAATATTTTCAGATATTCTTCCGAACTGTTTGCGATGTGTAATACTGCGTTAGTGCATGCCTAGCTCTGCATATTGCCATGTCATGCATCGTGTTGCATCTGTGCTTATCTTTATTTGTTTCTCCCCCCTCTTCTCTCTGGTAGACCCCGAGACTGACGGTGCTGCCGAGAACGACTACACCGTTGACGACCACTCCTTTGCTGTAGAGTAGCAAGGCAAGCAACCCCCCTTGAGCATTCCGATATCGCCTATTCCTTTCCCTCTTATTCTTGCATTAGATTTTTGCTATTGTATTAGTTAGCTCCTATTCTGATGCATATCATGTTTTTGATGAACTGCCCTATACCTACAATCATACCAACTGCTTAGTATAGGTTGATCAATGAACCCCAGTGACCCCTTAGTCCCATTTGCCCCTGCTTCTTCATCAACGATCCGATGACTCGACGACTCGAAGACCCGAAGACTCAGTCAACTAACCGACGAGCCAGGCCCCTCACATCACCGCACACCCCTTTACTATGGCACTGTAGGGCTACTACTGAGAGTGGCCTTTGCCACACATCCTCGAGTCGGGGTGACAGGACCGCACTTTATGGGTCGCGCTTGCCCCACATTAATAAAATGCTAATGGGTTGGGTATTTGATCTGAGTTGGTTGTTTAACTTTTTACGCACCAAACCTTCACGTGGGAGAAGTTATGGGTACTCAGCGTCATTTTATCATCCGAAGATCTTCGGACGTCAGCAATGGAGTGGCGCACACCGGATTGGGCTGGAAAGTACAGCTCCCAGACTAGAGTGTACTAGGTCTGCTTCCGGTCGCGTACACATCGTGCATGAGTGCATAGGAAAGTGGGCCCACGAACCTGCGCGCTTATGAGTTAGATCGGCTGGCTGGCCTCTTCGTTGAGCCTAGGTAGGGCAATGACGTTTTGGATCCCGAGGTCGGGCATTACCCAGGAAAGTGTGTCTGGCCGGAGGTGATTAAGCGTGTTGGAAATGCGATGCAACCCTACAGGGATGAGTTCATCTATTCGAATAGCCGTGTCCACGGTAACAGGACGACTTGGAGTTGTACCTCGACCTTATACAACTACAAGTGTGACTTTATTTTGAAATGAATGTTGGCTCCGGGATTGCTTCCTTACAGGGAGTCGAGGAAGAATCTCTGGGCGTGGTTACTTAGTAAAATTGCTACAATAATATGACTATAAATGAGATACCAGTCTACTCTCTTCTAATGTTGCAAGATGCTGAAGATGCTAGTCATCGATAGGACTAGGTCTTCCCCCTATTCTTGCTTTCTGTAGTCAGCCCAGATATAAACCCACCCCTTGATAATGATGCATACTTAGCATAATTCTAATGTCAGTCTTGCGAGTATTTCGGATGAGTACTCACCGCTGCTTTGCTTTCTCTTTCCCCCTCGATACGATTGCTGCGTTCAAACGATGGAGCCCAGGAGATGGAGTACGCCGGAGACGACTACTATACCACCGCAGGAGCCTACTACTACGTGGAGGCGGCCCCCGACTAGCAGTAGGATAGGAGGTTCCCAGGCAGGAGGCCTCGCCTCTTTTGATCCGTGTTATGTTTGTGCTAGCCTTCTTAAGGCAAACCTTGTTTAACTTATGCCTATACCCAGATATTATTTGCTTTCGCTGACTCGTGCTTGTCGAGCTTTGTATTCAAGCCCTCGAGGTCCCTGGCTTGTAATATGAAGTTGTATGACTTTAATTTGTGTCTAGAGTTGTGTTATGATATTGATTAGTGAGTCCCTAATCTTGATCATACACATTGTGTGTATGTTTAGCGTACGGTCGAAATTGGGGGCGTCACAATGGTCTATACTCCTTGGGGAGCTCGGCCTCTTCCACTCAGCCAGGAAATTTGCCAGTACGTGAGATTTTGTGGCTTGTCGTGCCTTGTAGGTGATTTCAAAGGGAAGGAGCTCAATATCCCACTTGGCTATGCGGCTAGTGGCGTCCCTGTTGTTGATTATATCGTTCAGGGGTACTTCGGATGCCACCATTACCGAACACTCTTGGAAGTAGTGTCTAAGTTGCCGTGATGCCATAAATACTGTGTAGGCTATCTTCTGGTAGTGCGGGTATCTGGACTTGCACTGCGTTAGTACTTCTGACACGTAATAGACCGGCTTCTGTGTCTGGAATTTGTGTCCCTCCTCCTCTCATTTGACGATGAGCACTACGCTAATGACTTGGTTGGTAGCCAATATGTATAATTGTAACGACCCGACCTGAAAGGTCAAGTCTCCGGTGTTTCCGTACCATCCCAAGATCATGCTGGTACACACACGGTACATCAATGTATATATCAAAGGGAAATCACACAGCAAATATATTAATCGAAATCTCATTTCGAGTCCTTTATTACAATAAAAATTACAATAAAGTGGATAAAAGCCAACTCATGAGAATATCTAAATCTTGCGGAAGCGTCGAAGGTAGATGAGTCCATCTGACTCCAGGGGCATCTCACTAAGCATAGAACGTGTCCTCACTCCTGGTCGGAAAAGTACTCTGCAACATGATACGTTGCAGCCATGTAGGTCAGCATATGGAATATGCCGGCAAAGTCACAAGAGAGAGGTGAAAAGATAATCATCTAGTCTATATGCATATATGGCAGGTGGGGTGGTAAGTTTTTGCATAAAGCCAATTTTTCCTACATCAAGAGAGGGATAAGCAAAAATATTACTAAGTTGGTTGATTAATGAGATGGTTCCACCAACCAATTCTCATTCCCAAATTATTAATACCCACATCCTCATTATTAATTGTATTGAGAGTTCTGGAAGTTTCAGTTCCTTTGGCTCAAGTCGTCCATGACCGTGGACACGGCTAATCGATTAGGTTTCAGTACTCCGTAGAGTTTTGCACACGTTCCCCACAAGATTTGGTCGCCTCCGTTTGATTTCTCGCACTTCAGGGTGTTTGAGAAACAGATGACCAAAACATGGTCTTCCAAAGGGTTTCCGTGCGACTCTGTCGGTGCCCATCCTTTCCTACCATTCTTCTACCTCTCGTAGCACCGCCTGTCCAGGGTCACCACGATATCCAACCAAGCCAGAGCCCATAATGACTTGTGGCTGTGTAGGTAAGCCTTGGGTTTTAAAGCATCCATCCATCTCTTTGTGCCTGGGTGGACCTTTCCGCGTGAATACTGGCCATCTCCAGCATCACCTAGGCAAATCCACTAGTTTCTCCAGGGTGCCGTTCAACCATCATCCACCCAGAGGTATGTTGAAAACTCGGAGTCTTAAATCTTGATCATTATGTAGGTCTTGAAATTATTAACTCTCTCAACTCTCATGAATCACACAACCAACCCCGTCTACTAATAGCATAGCAAAAAGTAAAACAACGTTTCCCGGGGCCAATGTGTCAAAGAGTTTGAGGGGGGTACCTACCACATGATACTACTACAATGTAACCAAGTTTCCAACTAACCTATCTTGCATGCAATTTGGGGAGATGGTAGAACTAATGCATATAAAACATGGGTAATCATGATCAAAGTGACTTGCCTGATTGATGATCTTCGTACGTGAGTGACACTAAGTAACAAGCTTCGCACTCCGAATAATCTAACGAAGGAAACAAGAGCACTCAAATAAGCATACAACCAAAATATTGTAACTCACAAACACCAACCAAGAACTAGTAAAAAAAATCAAGACAAAACAATGCACAATTCACAAGTAAGTGAAACACACAAAGTTTTGCTTACTAGGAGATGATTGATACAACACTACTACATAATTTTACTATTTTGAAATAACAAAAAAATTGTTGACAGCAAGGAAACAATAGAATATTTTATTAATAAACAGAATAAAATCAATTTAAGTTTGTTGGGAAAAGTTTAGTAAAGTTTATAAAAGTTTTGATAAGCACTATATGAATCAACTATAGTTATACTAAGAAAAAGAATGAAAAACTAAACTTATTATTTATTAGCAAAACATGTTCTTAACAGAAAATAATTTACAATTAAACCTGTCTTAGAAAGCAGAATTAAATTGTATAAAACTTTGTTTGAAAGCAAACTATTACTAGTTAGTGGTTTTAATCAAATTATGCCTATTTGAAAAGAAGTTGTGATTCCTATGTTAAATAAAATTAAACTAAGAAAATTTATATTTTTATTAACAGTGAGTGAAAACACTAAATGTTTACTAACAGAACCTCATAAACAAATAAAACCAAATTCTAAATTTAAACTAATTAAAACTAAGTATATAAAACTATATTATAATACTAGGCAGATTCTGTTTTTGGTTAAAACACTAATCAAATATATCCTGAAAATCCTCAAACTAAACATGAAGATAGTCCTACATAATACCAAACAGTAGCAAAAAGATTCATATCAAAATCTATTTTCAAACTCTAGTTATTCAGATTTGAAGATTTTGAGCAAATTTGATTAAATTCAAATTTTATAGATCAAATTTGAATTTTAAAAGTATAGGGTGATACTACATGAAAAATGTGAGCTGTTTCAAAAAGAATCAACTCAAAACACTAAATAGATTAAAAGATATAGCTAAAACAAATTTTGAAATCATTCTGTTAATTAAAACAAAAACAGAAAAGGAAAAAATGATTTGCGACGGTCAGGGGGCTACGTGGCAGCACGCGAGTGGCTAAGGGGGTGTGTGCGCGCAAGGGTTACGGGCGGGCGACCGGTCGGTAGAGGATACCGGTTCGGATTTAAATCCGTTCTAATCTGGATCGTCAGATCCAGATCGAACGAGTGGGGATGCTCACAGTGTTAAGAGGTCGCCGGCGAGGGATCTCCGGCGAGTCCGGAAGCGGCGAAGACGACGGCGAGGTGCTCCGGTGGTCGAGGGAGGCAACGAAATGGTCCGGGCGACAGCGATGGTTCTTCGGAGTCGACTGGTGGCAACGGTGGGGCGAGCGGTGGACGGAATCGGTGGCTACGGTCGACGAGAGCTCCGGTGGAGGTGGGAATTCCGGCGAGGAATTGCGCCGCGTCTAGGCGAGGGACAGAGGGGGCTCAGGGGGAAAATGGATGCGGGGAGTGGTCGGCTTATATAGGAGTGCGGGGAGCGAGAGGGAGTTAAGAGAGGAGAGAGATCCGGGGTGGGGTGAAACTGCGGGCGAGGTCCGGCGCGTGCGGGAGGAAGAGGGCGACCGCGCGGGAGAACCGGTCGGTCGGGGTGGGGTCCAGCGTCAGTGAGAGAGGAGGTGTCCGTTGCACGTCGGTCGGCCGGTCGGTAATAAATGCGCGAATAACTGCCGTGGGCCGGCCCGTTTAATACTAACCGTTACCATTTTTCCTTTAATGATTTTCCAAATATATTCAAAAGCTTTTAAAGCATTTAAACCTTTTATAAATATAGGGGTATTATATATCAAAATTAACAGAATAATAACTTCTATTCAATGAACATTTTTATTCTGTCATTTGAACACTTTGAAAAAATTAATATTTTCAGAAATTGCCTAATTGTTTTTAAACCCTTTTTGCAAATATTTTCAAAATAACTCCTGGTTATTTTTGTTCAAATAGGTCAACAATTTGTCCCTGGTGTGGTGTGTCATGTTACTCCCCTCTTATTTTGAACATTTAACCAAAATTTCCAATAGGTGAAAGCAACATAGGGAAAAGTAGAAGGGACTTTCAGAAATTTAGAGAAGGCATTTCAACAAACACATACATTCAAGAAATGATGAGGATAGATGCATAGCTATATCATAACATTCCAAAATGGAATTTTGGGATGTTACAAACCTACCCACCTTAAGATGAATCTCGCCCTGGAGATTCGGGTTGGCTAGAAAATAGGTGCGGGTGGTCTCTACGAAGATCTTCTTCGCGTTCCCAGGTGGCTTCTTCCTCGGTGTGATGACTCCACAAAACCTTACAGAACTTGATGATCCTGCTGCGGGTTACTCTATTGGCTGTCTCGAGGATTTTAACAGTCTTCTCCTCGTAGGTCAGATCATTGTCAAGTTGTATGGCCTCTAGGGGCACTGTATCTCTCAAAGGGATATCAGCCATATCAGCATGACATTTCTTCAGCTGGGACACGTGGAACACATTATGAACTTCGGATAATCCTTCCGGCAATTCCAGTTTGTATGCAACTTCGCCTCTATGTTCAAGAATTTTGTAGGGGCCTATGAATTTGGGTGCTAACTTTCCTTTAACACCAAACCTCTTGATTCCACGAAGCGGGGACACACGAAGATATGCTCTGTCTCCCACTTCATATGTTACTTCCTTGCGCTTGTTGTCAGCATAGCTCTTCTGTCGGGATTGAGCTATTTTGAGTCTGTCACGTATCAACTTGACTTTATCCTCTGAATCTCGAACAAGGTCAGGACCAAAAAGTTTTCGGTCTCCAACACCATCCCATGTCAGTGGTGTTCTGCACCTCCTTCCGTATAGAGCTTCGAAAGGGGCCATCTTCAGACTCGTCTGATAACTGTTGTTGTATGAGAATTCTGCGTAAGGCAAGTTATCGTCCCAACTAGAACCATAGTCTAGTGCACAAGCTCTCAACATGTCCTCCAAAATCTGATTGACTCTCTCAGTCTGGCCATCTGTCTGCGGATGAAAAGCTGTACTAAACTCCAGCCTCGTAATCAAAGTTTCATGTAACTGATGCCAAAACTTTGAGGTAAATTGTGTTCCTCTATCTGACACGATACTCCTCGGAACTCCATGCAGACATACGATCCTGGTCATATATATCTTGGCTAACTTAGCACTGGTATAGGTGGTTTTCATTGGAATGAAATGAGCTACCTTGGTCAAGCGATCTACCACTACCCAGATGGAATCATAACCTGAACGGGTCCTGGGTAATCCTGTGATGAAGTCCATACCAAGCTTTTCCCATTTCCACTCGGGTATTGGCAAAGGTTGGAGTAACCCTGCTGGTTTCTGATGTTCAGACTTTACTCGCTGACAAACATCACATATTGCAACATGTTCCGCAATATCTTTCTTCATACCTGTCCACCAATAACTTTCCTTTAAATCCAGATACATCTTGGTATTTCCTGGGTGTATCGAGTAAGGTGAATCATGGGCTTCCTGAAGTATCAACTTCCTGAGCTCTGGGTCATTGGGCACATAGATTCGGTTCTCAAACCACAAAGTTCCGTGTTAATCCTCACGAAAACCTTTAGCTTTACCATCTTCCATTCTCTGCTTTATCTCAGCTATCTCCTTGTCTGATTTCTGGGCTTCACGAATTCTTTCGGTCAAGGTGGACTGGATCTCTAGTGTACCAACGTATCCTCTTGGAACTATCTCTAGCTTGAGCTCTCTGAGATCATTGGCTAACTCTTGGGGTAATCCTCCTGCTGTGAGGGTGTTTACATAAGTTTTCTGACTCAAGGCATCGGCTACAACATTGGCCTTACCTGGATGGTAATGTAATCTCATGTCATAGTCCTTGATTAACTCTAACCATCTCCTCTGTCTGAGGTTCAACTCCTTCTGAGTGAAAATATATTTCAGGCTCTTATGGTCGGTGTAAACATCACAACTATTTCCGATAAGAAAATGTCTCCAGGTCTTGAGTGCGTGCACTACGGCTGCTACTTCCAAATCATGGGTGGCATAATTCAACTCATGAGGTCGTAGTTGTCTGGATCCATAAGCTACAACCTTTCCATCTTGCATGAGTACTCCTCCAAGTCCTTGACGTGAAGCATCACAATAAACCTGGAAGTCCTTCCGAATATTGGGCAAAATCAACACTGGGGCTGTGACCAAACGTTTCTTCAACTCCTGGAAACTGGCTTCACATTCCTCAGTCCAAACATACTTGGATTCTTTCTTCAACAACTCTGTCATGGGCTTGGCAATCTTTGAGAAATTCTCAATGAACCTCCGGTAATATCCGGCAAGTCCGAGGAAATTGCGGATCTCCTTAACTGAGGTGGGTGACTTCCACTCGGTGACGGCTTCAACCTTAGCGGGGTCCACTGCTATTCCATCTCCGGAAATAACATGTCCAAGGAATCCGACTTCCGTCAGCCAAAATTCACGTTTGCTGAACTTGGCATATAGCTGGTGCTCTCTTAGCTTCTCCAGACCTAAACGCAGATGTTCCTTATGCTCTTCCTCGTTCTTGGAGAATATCAGAATGTCATCGATGAACACCACAACAAACTTGTCTAGGTATTCCATGAATACTTTGTTCATCAAATTCATGAAGTAGGCAGGAGCATTAGTCAAACCAAAGGACATGATAGTATACTCATACAAACCATACCTTGTGGTGAAAGCTGTTTTGGGTATATCCTATTCACGAATCTTCAGTTGGTGATACCCTGATCGAAGATCGATCTTAGAGAATACTTTGGCGCCTACTAGCTGATCAAACAAGTCATTAATCATCGGCAAAGGGTACTTGTTCTTGATAGTCACCTCGTTCAAGGCACGATAATCGACTACCATTCTCAAGGTTTTATCCTTCTTCTCCACCAAAAGAACTGGGGCTCCCCAAGGTGAAGAACTTGGGCGTATATAACCTTTGTCCAATAACTCCTTAATTTGCTTCTTGATTTCCAACAGATCATTTGCGGGCATCCGATAGGGTCTCTTGGAAATTGGTGCTGTCCCTGGCTGTAACTCTATTAGGAACTCAATCTCCCTATTTGGTGGCATGCCTGGTAATTCTTCCGGAAATACATCCAGAAAATCTTTTACCATAGGTACTTCCTCCTGAACAACTCCTGTGAGGGCATTTAACCGAGCACTCATACGTGTGCGTCGGGATACATACTTAATCCTCTTGTTCTCCGGGGTGGTGAGTGAAATAGACTTGCTGAGGCAATCAAGATTTCCTTCATACTTGGTCATCCAATCCATGCCTAGGATTACATCCAGTCCTTGTGACTCTAAGACGATGAGGTCGGTGGGAAAAACATGTTTTCCTATATTGAGTTTCAAGGCATGGCATCCTATCCCTGCCATCATAATACCTCCTGGGGAACTGACCTGAATAGGCTGGCTAAGGGTTTTGGTGGGCAAACCATATTTTTCCACAACTACCCTTGATATGAATGAATGAGTTGCACCGGAATCAAAAAGTACTGTAACAGGACGTGAATGCAATAAAAATTTACCAACCACAGTCTTGGGTTGATCATAGACTTCTTCCACATTAATGTGATTCACTTGAGCACGGGGAAATGGATTGGGCTTCTTAACTGCTGCATTGCCATTGTTGTTGTCGTTTCCATTGCCTTGCTTGCTCTGGGGACACTCAGTAGCATAGTGCCCTGTCTTCTGACACTTGAAACAGGTAATGTGACTCAGATCCTTCTGAGCAGTAGCGTGACGGTGCTGGTTGTTGTTCCCATTCCCATTGTCACTCTTGAAGTTACCATGGTTGGGACGGTTGTTCCCATTTCCTCCATGATGGTGGCCTCCATGGTTGTGCACAGTATGAGTGTGCTTTCCAAACTTACTGTTTCCTGATCCGGTATTCCCTGAGTACGGGGAGTAGTGAAGCTTCTGATGAGCTCCAGAGTTGAACTTCCCCTGAGTGTACTTCCGCTTGTGGTTCTCAATCTGCTGTTGTTTACCTTCCAAAATGAGGGCCTTATCCACCAGCTCTTGGTAATTGTTGAAAGTAGCCACTACCAGCTCTATGCTCAACTCGTCGTTGAGTCCTTCTAGAAACTTTTCTTGCTTGGACACATCATCGGCCACATCTCCTGGTGCATAATGGGCCAACATGCTGAATTCTTCCACATATTGGGCCACGGAGCGATGTCCCTGGCGCAAGTTGCGAAACTCGCGCTTCTTCAGACACATGGCTCCAGCTGAGACATGAGCGGTGCGGAAAGCAAGCTTGAACTGCTCCCAAGTCACATCTGCAATGGGATAAGTGGTGGTGTAGTTCTCCCACCATGAAACTGTTGGTCCTTCCAGTTGATGTGCGGCAAATCGCACCTTCTCAGCGTCACTGCATCCAGCGGTGATGAGTTCTCTCTCCATCTTGCGGAGCCAGTCATCTGCCACAATGGGCTCAGTGCTGCTGCTGAAAGTTGGAGGGTTCAACCTCAGAAATCAGGTGAGATTGTCAGTCTGGGGTGGATGTTGGTGGTTGTTGTTGTTCTGGTTTTTGGTCTAATTCTGGATCAATAGCTGCATTAGTGCATTCTGCTGTTGAAGGAGTTGCGTGAGTTCCGGCGGGAAGGTGAAGTCGGTCTCACGTCGTGGAGGCATCTTGCTGTTTTCAGAGGGGTGAGAATTAGAATAGAACAAGGGCCTAAAAGGAGAAATTCACTACCCATATGCAATGCAACAAACATATCACACCAAACACTCATTCATTTATTCAATCAATGTCAAACATCGGGAATACAAATCTCAAACAACTAAGCATCGACCTACGCTTTTAACGTTGAAAAATAAAAGGTACATGGAGGGCATAACTAAAGTTTTTCCTCAGAAGTACATGGTGACTGAGTCTCCTCCAGTGGTGCTCTCCTCATAGTCATCATCGTCGCTAATGAAAGGAGCCAAGTCCCCCTCAGGATGAAGATTTTCACCCATGTCCATCTATTCCTCCAGAGTGGCGATGCGAGTGTTCAGCTTGTCGATCCTCTCTAAGAAATCCTTCACCTCATACTCATGCTCGTACTCGGCTTCCCGTAAGTCAGCTTCAAGGTCAATCTCGCGGTTCATCAGATTCTTGATTGTCTTCGTATCAGCACGAACTCGAAGCTCCAGAGTCCTGATGTGAGTCTCCAGGGTCTGGATATAGGAAATGGTGGAGTCTCCAGTGGGAGGAGTTATGATGTTTCCATTGGCATCTCTGCGACAAACCACGCTGAGTCCTGGTGAAATGGTTCCAACTCTGTATTCCTCCTGAATACGTCCAAGGGCACGATGAATGGCCATGTCTCTTCCAAGTATCCAGCTGGGTGCCACGAACTTGAAGTCGATGGGTTTCTTCCGATTCCCAAAGGTCTTCCCTGGGATGTGCACCTCGATCCTGTAGCGTCCATCTTGTGGAAATGACATGATAGGAGTCCCGGTGATGCTCGGCAAAGCAATCCTCACGTCTTTGACGATCCTCATTAGCTCCTTACCAAAAGGCATCGTTGCGTCAGGCTGGCAAAACTCCGTGATCAACACGGGAATGAAGGTGGCCATCTATAAATTTTGAAATAATCGGAGGGAAATCAAAAATGAGTAGATGAGAGTATAAGAATTTTAAAGACAAAGAGAAACAATTCTAAGGCTTTCCAGTCCTAGAGGTTACGTCCTACGGTCAGCGTGTGCTCTGATACCATTTCTGTAACGACCCGACCTAAAAGGTCAAGTCTCCGGTGTTTCCGTACCATCCCAAGATCATGCTGGTACACAAACGGTACATCAATGTATATATCAAAGGGAAATCACACAGCAAATATATTAATCGAAATCTCATTTCGAGTCCTTTATTACAATAAAAATTACAATAAAGTGGCTAAAAGCCAACTCATGAGAATATCTAAATCTTGCGGAAGCGTCGAAGGTAGATGAGTCCATCTGACTCCAAGGGCATCTCACTTAGCATAGAACGTGTCCTCACTCCTGGTCGGAAAAGTACTCTGCAACATGATACGTTGCAGCCATGTAGGTCAGCATATGGAATATGCCGGCAAATTCACAAGAGAGGGGTGAAAAGATAATCATCTAGTCTATATGCATATATGGCGGGTGGGGTGGTAAGTTTTTGCGTAAAGCCAATTTTTCCTACATCAAGAGAGGGATAAGCAAAAATATTACTAAGTTGGTTGATTAATGAGATGGTTCCACCAACCAATTCTCATTCCCAAATTATTAATACCCACATCCTCATTATTAATTGTGTTGAGAGTTCCGAAAGTTTCAGTTCCTTTGGCTCAAGTCGTCCATGACCGTGGACACGGCTAATCGATTAGGTTTGAGTACTCTACAGAGTTTTGCACACGTTCCCCACAAGATTTGGTTGCCTCCGTTTGATTTCTCGCACTTCAGGGTGTTTGAGAAATGGATGACCAAAACATGGTCTTCCAAAGGGTTTCCCTGTGACTCTGTCGGTGCCCATCCTTTCCTACCGTTATTCTACCTCTCGTAGCACCGCCTGTCCAGGGTCACCACGATATCCAACCAAGCCAGAGCCCATAATGACTTGTGGCTGTGCAGGTAAGCCTTGGGTTTTAAAGCATCCATCCATCTCTTTGTGCCTGGGTGGACCTTTCCGCGTGAATACTAGCCATCTCCAGCATCACCTAGGCAAATCCACTGGTTTCTCTAGGGTGCCGTTCAACCATCATCCACCCAGAGGTATGTTGAAAACTCGGAGTCTTAAATCTTGATCATTATGTAGGTCTTCAAATTATTAACTCTCTCAACTCTCATGAATCACACAACCAACCCCATCTACTAATAGCATAGCAAAAAGTAAAACAACGTTTCCCGGGGCCAATGTGTCAAAGAGTTTGAGGGGGGTACCTACCACATGATACTACTACAATGTAACCAAGTTTCCAACTAACCTATCTTGCATGCAATTTGGGGAGATGGTAGAACTAATGCATATAAAACATGGGTAATCATGATCAAAGTGACTTGCCTGATTGATGATCTTCGTACGTGAGTGACTCTAAGTAACAAGCTTCGCACTCCGGATAATCTAACGAAGCAAACAAGAGCACTCAAATAAGCATACAACCAAAATATTGTAACTCACAAACACCAAACAAGAACTAGTAAAAAAAATCAAGACAAAACAATGCACAATTCACAAGTAAGTGAAACACACAAAGTTTTGCTTACTAGGAGATGATTGATACAACACTACTACATAATAAAACTATTTTGAAATAACAAACAATTGTTGACAGCAAGGAAACAATAGAATATTTTATTAATAAACAGAATAAAATCAATTTAAGTTTGTTGGGAAAAGTTTAGTAAAGTTTATAAAAGTTTTGATAAGCACTATATGAATCAACTATAGTTATACTAACAAAAAGAATGAAAAACTAAACTTATTATTTATTAGCAAAACATGTTCTTAATACAAAATAATTTACAATTAAACCTGTCTTAGAAAGCACAATTAAATATATAAAACTTTGTTTGAAAGCAAACTATTACTAGTTAGTTGTTTTAATCAAATTATGCCTATTTGAAAAGAAGTTGTGATTCGTATGTTAAATAAAATTAAACTAAGCAAATTTATATTTTTATTAACAGTGAGTGAAAACACTAAATGTTTACTAACAGAACCTAATAAACAAATAAAACCAAATTCTAAATTTAAACTAATTAAAACTAAGTATATAAAACTATATTATAATACTAGGCAGATTCTGTTTTTGGTTAAAACACTAATCAAATATATCCTCAAAATACTCAAACTAAACATGAAGATAGTCCTAAATAATACCAAACAGTAGCAAAAAGATTCATATCAAAATCTATTTTCAAACTCTAGTTATTCAGATTTGAAGATTTTGAGCAAATTTGATTAAATTCAAATTTTATAGATCAAATTTGAAATTTAAAAGTACAGGGTGATACTACATGAAAAATGTGAGCTGTTTCAAAAAGAATCAACTCAAAACACTAAATATATTAAAAGATATAGCTAAAACAAATTTTGAAATCATTCTGTTAATTAAAACAAAAACAGAAAAGGAAAAATTGATTTGCGACGGTCAGGGGGCTACGTGGCAGCACGCGAGTGGCTAAAGGGGGGTGTGCGCGCGAGGGTTACGGGCGGGCGACCGGTCGGTAGAGGATACCGGTTCGGATTTAAATCCGTTCTAATCTGGATCGTCAGATCCAGATCGAACGAGTGGGGATGCTCACAGTGTTAAGAGGTCGCCGGCGAGGGATCTCCGGCGAGTCCGAAAGCGGCGAAGACGACGGCGAGGTGCTCCGGTGGTCGAGGGAGGCAACGAAATGGTCCGGGCGACAGCGATGGGTCTCTGGAGTCGACTGGTGGCAACGGTGGGGCGAGCGATGGACGGAATCGGTGGCTACGGTCGACGAGAGCTCCGGTGGAGGTGGGAATTCCGGCGAGGAATTGCGCCGCGTCTAGGAGAGGGACAGAGGGGGCTCGGGGGGAAATGGATGCGGGGAGTGGCCGGCTTATATAGGAGTGCGGGGAGCGAGAGGGGGTTAAGAGAGGAGAGAGATCCGGGGTGCGGTGAAACTGCCGGCGAGGTCCGGCGCGTGCGGGAGGAATAGGGCGACCGCGCGGGAGAAACGGTCGGTCGGGGTGGGGTCCAGCGTCAGTGAGAGAGGAGGTGTCCGTTGCGCGTCGGTCGGCCGGTCGGTAATAAATGCGCGAATAACTGCCATGGGCCGGCCCGTTTAATACTAACCGTTACCGTTTTTCCTTTAATGATTTTCCAGAGATATTCAAAAGCTTTTAAAGCATTCAAACCTTTTATAAATATAGGGGTATTATATATCAGAATTAACAGAATAATAACTACTATTTAAGGAACATTTTTATTCTGTCATTTGAACAATTTGAAAAAATTATTATTTTTCAGAAATTGCCTAATTGTTTTTAAACCCTTTTTGCAAATATTTTCAAAATAACTCCTGGTTATTTTTGTTCAAATAGGTCACCAATTTGTCCCTGGTGTGGAGTGTCATGTTACTCCCCTCTTATTTTGAATATTTAACCAAAATTTCCAATAGGTGAAAGCAACATAGGGAAAAGTAGACGGGACTTTCAGAAATTTAGAGAAGGCATTTCAACAAACACATACATTCAAGAAATGATGAGGATAGATGCATAGCTATATAATAACATTCCAAAATGGAATTTTGGGATGTTACAATAATAACATGGGTTCACCAGCGCCTGGTGCTGTGAGTATGGGATTGCTTGCCAACAGTGTTTTAATTTCCTCTCACGCAGCCGCTGCTTCATTGGTCCACTCAAAATTGTTGGTTTGTTTCAGCAGCTTATAGAGCGGTAAAGCCTTTTATCCGAGGCGGGAGATAAAGCGGATTAGTGCCGCTACGCAACCAGCCAACCTCTGGACATGCTTTACCTTTGTGGGAATTGCAAGTTCGGATAGAGCGCAGATCTTAGCCGGATTCGCTTCTATTATTCTATGGGAGACAATGAATCCGAGCAGTTTACCAGTGGGAACTCCGAATACACATTTTCTGGATTGAGTCGTATGTCATACTCGCGTAGGCTGGCAAAGGTTTGCCATAGGTCGTCGATCAACTAGCTAACGTGTTTGGTTTTGATTACCATGTTGTCCACGTATGCCTCGACTGTCTTACAGAGTTGTTTCGCGAACAAGTCTGGATCATGTGCTGGTACATAGCCCCATCATTTTTTTCGCCCAAAGGGCATCGTGTTGAAGCAGAATGGCCTGTAGGGGGTGATGAATGCGGTTGCAGCTTGATCGGATTCCATCATTTTAATCTAATGGTATCTGGAATAAGCGTCGAGGAAACACAACGAGTCGTGTCCGGCTGTGGCGTCAATGATCTGGTCTATGCACAGTAAGGGGAAAGGGTCCTTAGGGCAGGCCTTGTTGAGGTCTTTGAAATCGACGCACACCCGCCAGGATTTATCTTTCTTTGGTACCATCGCCGAGTTTGTCAACCATTCGGGGTGCTTAATATCCCGAATGAATCCGGCCTCTAGCAGTTTAGCTAATTCTTCACCCATAGCTTGTCATTTGGGTTCGGAAAAGCAGCGCAGAGTCTGCTTAACGGGCTTGAAGCCTGAAATGATGTTCAAACTATGTTCTGCTAGCCGCCTTAGGATTCCGGGCATATCAGAAGGATGGCAGGCGAATATGTCCCAGTTTTCTCGTAAAAATGTCCGTAGTGCTTCGTCCACTATGGGATCGAGCTGAGCTCCGATGGCTGTTGTCTTGTTGGGGTCCGTCAGGTGCACTTGAAATTTAACGATTTCCTCTGCGGGTTTAAAGGACGTGGGCTTGGGCCTTTTTCTAAGGATCACGTTGTCCTTGTCAACTGTTGACCGAAGTGCGGTCAGTTCTTCTGCAGCAAAGGTCTCAGCTAGTGACTCGACAGCGAGCGCTGTTGTTTTGTTTTCGGCCTGAAGGGCTATATTGGGATCACTGGTGATTGTGATTACTCTGTTTGGTCCTGGCATCTTGAGTTTCATATACCCTTAATGTGGTATATCCTGGAACTTTGTGAAGGCGTCACGTCCCAACAGGGCATGGTAGCCGCTGGGGAAGGGCACGATATGGAAGAGGAGCTCTTCGGATCGGTAGTTTTTGGGCGTGCCGAACACTATGTCCAGGACGATGTGTCCTGAACAATGCGCCTCTTTCCTCGGAATGATTCCCCAGAAAGTCGTGTTGCTATGCTCGATGCGAGATTGGTCGAACTGCATTTTTTCCATGGTGTCTTCGTAGACCAGGTTTAGACCACTGCCACTGTCCATTAGCACCTTGTGTAACCTGTAGCCATCGATGATGGGGTTCAGGACTAGTGCAGTCGGTGAATGGCAGGGAAGAATGGCTGGTCGGTCAATATCTCCGAAGGTAATGGGTATGT
The DNA here is from genome assembly GCA_022496015.1 of Hordeum marinum. Lineage (NCBI taxonomy): Eukaryota > Viridiplantae > Streptophyta > Magnoliopsida > Poales > Poaceae > Hordeum > Hordeum marinum. The sequence goes on from CM039672.1 coordinate 84,568,127, forward strand.
ATGCCCATGCACTTGTTGCTGCCACATGGTAGACCTGTTCGAGTTCTTTAAGAGCTCTTTTCCTCCTGTTCCTTGAGGGGAATGTTCCGTAGATCGTAGGGACTTTGCGTTGTATTCGGGTGACGATGTGGAGCACTTATTCGACGGTAGCGCCTTGAGAATGGCCTCACTGCTTTCTGCAATCTGCCTGACGACCCAGCAAGCTGTAAGGCTATGGGCCAGGCTTGTGTTCAACAATACGAAATATATAGGGCATGCTTTGTCCAATAGCCCGTCAAGGATAGTATTGACCCCTGTGAGGGTCCTATTCCTCTTTTTGGAGGGTTCGAATCTGGAAGGCTTTTTTGAAGGTATCCTCTTTTTCTGATCTCCTCTCGGGTACTCAGTAAAGGTTGGTTCCGAAAATAGTCGTTCGGCTTGCCAGGCGCTTTCCATGGCCCAATATTTTTATACCTAGTCTGACAGTTCGGTGAAGTCAAAAATGTGGGGGGAGCCAGGGCGTTGAGAATACCTTCATCATGGAAATTGCGATTGAAGGTTGCCATTATCTCTTGGTCACTAAGACCTTTTTCTTTGCTTCTAGCGAGTAGGAGTCTAGCCCAAAAATGATGAACTGACTCTCCTGGTAATTGTTTAACATCTCGCAAGTCCAAAGACTTGGGCTTTGGTGTGATACTTGGGTGATCGGCGTGGGTGGTGGGTAGGAAATTTTTGACTCCACGCCATGTTGTGAGTTCAGAATCACAGACTTCAAATTATGTTCCAGATCATGGACCGTTATCGGTCTATCTCCAGAGCGAACTCCGGTGTCTGGGTTACAGGCAAGGCCTCGGTGATCGGAGACCCGGGTATAAACCGTTTTTAATTCTGGTCGCTGGGGAACGAGCCCCCAGTCGGACACTCGATGGTGGTGACTAGGTGGGTGACCGTGGGGACGTGAATCTCCCTATCGCCGGGTCTAATCCCAAGCCAATCATAGACCGGAACATGGTCATCAGACATATGCATGGTTTCAATCTGATCGAATAGCTTGTTTAAAACGAGGCGATGGTAGGATGCGTGTCACTGAAGCGAGTGGAGTTGATATGCGGCATCGCAGTTTCGGAGCTGCACGAAAGCAGATCCGGGTCCTATTTAGCCGTGGTGGATCCGGTCACAATGGCCGGATTGGGCGTTCTAGACAGCCCAGGGGTGACGACTTCATTACAAGCGGGGCCTCATGTCTTCGGCGGCGAGGCAGCAAGACCTGCGGGCTTCTTCATAAGAGTCGAGGGTTCTATCAAGACAAGTCCTCCCCGTGAATCAGCGATGAACTCTGGGGTTCCGAACTTGATTCCTTGATCGGGGGGAAAGTTTCTGATCTGGCCAAGGTGGCCGATCGGGTCAGCGTGTGACAAGATGCCGCCACTTGTGAGGATCCGATCAGGGGCGAGAATCCCTTGGCTGCAGATCTCGTTTCTTGTGACAAGGCGAGCCATTGATTCCATTGGCGATCACAACAGAACTCCCAATGAAAGCACCAATGTCGGTGTCAAAATCGACAGATCTCGGGTAGGGGGTCTAGAGCTGTGATACTAGAATCGATGGTAACAGGAGACGATGTTTACCCAGGTTCGGGCCCTCCTATGGAGGTAATACCCTTTGTCCTGCTTGATTGTATTGATGATATGTGGGTTACAGAGTTGATCTACCTCGAGATCGAATAGCTAAACCCTAGATGAGTTGTTCTCTGTCCTACAATCTAAAACTCTCCGGCTTATATAGACGCCGAGGGTACCTAGGGTTTACACTGGGTCGGTTGCACATTGAAGGAAAAACATGCCTATCTACTGTCGACAACTTGGAGGACACGCCATGGTTCCTTGAAGCTTCCACCCTGGTGACGGGTCCTTTGATCATACAATGCTCATCCAGCGGTCCATATAGTCCGACCCATGATAAATAGGTCGGCTATCCGAGGACCCCTTAAACCCGGACTCCCTCACCAGTGCCAGTTGTTGTTTTTTGCATGTATTTTACTTTTCAGATTTACAATACCAAACGAAGTCCAATTGCCACAAAACTTTTTGATGATTTTTTGGGACCAAAAGAAGACCTGGAAGCTTCGGGAGGAGGCCGGGAGGCACACGAGGGCCCCACCACACATCAGGGCGCGCCCTAGGGGGCGCTCCTTGATATGTGGTGGCCCCATCGTGCCTCTCCCGATGTCCCTCTTTATCCTATAAATTCTCTAATAATCCGAAAACCCTAGGGAACTCTTGAAACACTTTTTACGCTGTCACAAGTCTCTGTTCTGATGGGAGTCCATCTAGAGCTCCGTTCCGACACCCTGCCGGAGGGGCGATCGATCACGGAGGGCCTCTTCATCAACCTTGATGCCCTCATGATGATGTGTCAGTAGTTCACCATAGACCTACGTGTTCGTAGATAGTACCTAGACGGCAATCTCTCTCTCTCCCTCTCTCTCTTGATCTTCAATACAATGTTCATCGCATATTTGCCTTGATCTATCCGTTGTAATCCCTTTGTATGGTGCGTTTGTTGGGATCTGATGAATTGTGAGTTTATGTTCAGATTATTCATGAAAACTATTTGAGTCAAACCAGATTACTATGATTCTTATTTGCATGATCATTATAGCTTCATAATGCTCTCCAATCTATTGAGATAGTTTGGCCAACTAAATTGATATTTCTTCGGTGAGAGTGGTGCATTGTGGTAGGTTCAACCTGACGAGTTTCTATATCCCAATGACAAAGTAGAGGACAAGATACCTCTTTGAGATTCTTCTACTAAGGATAAAATGATGGGGTTAAGTCATATCGATTGAGTTTACTTTGTCTACATCATGTCATTGTTCTGCATGCATTACTTTGTTTTACTTAATACAATAGATGCATGCTGATAGCGGTCGATGAGTGGAGTAATAGTAATAGGTGTAGGCAGGAGTCGGCCTAGTTTCTTATGGACGTGATGCCTATACACACATGATCGTTGCCATGAAAATCACATAACTATTCGCTTTTCTATCAATTGCCCAACAGTAATTTCTTTACCCACCATATGCTATTTCTATAAGACATGCCACTAGAGAACACTACGGCCCCCAGGTCTATTCACTTATATATTTACAAACACTACTATTACCTTCCTGCCATTTATTTTCTTTTATTTAATTTTGCAATTTACAATTATCTACACAACTCACTTGCTCGCAAATAACGAGATCAGGAGATTGACAACCCTCTTGTCGGCGTTAGGTGCATGTTGTTTGTTCTTTTGTGTGCAACCACTAAAGATGGTTGAGGATTGGTATTCCTATTGTTTCAATAAACCTTGGTTTCATAACCGAGGGAAATAATTACCCACATTCTATTGTGATAACCTGTTCCTTTTCACGGAAAACCCAACGCAAATCACAAGTATCACCGGCACGGGTCGGCCCAATAGCATGTGGTGGGGGTTGTCTAGGTCCACCACCTAAAATCAGATCGGCTCATGGCAGAAATGGCCCTTGGTGAAAAACATGACATCGAGCCATATCTTGTCGATGGGGGAGCAAGAGGTGTCCGACACGATGCCGTGGAAAACCGTTCGGGTCGACTACAACTTGTTGCCCAACTTGAGCAAGGTGTCGCGGTAGGGGATGTTTATGTTGTTACCGCGTCGATGAGCGCCCACGGGAAGAGACATGTAAGCTTCTCTGAGGAGAAGGCCGGTTCAAGGACGAGGGTGTAACCGCTGGGCATGGTCATCACAGACGGATGGTCCTCACGGATCCAAGTGATTGGCCTCTCACACCAATGCATGAATAGGGGAACCAAGGGAACAGTGGCATTCACCTCCTACCGACGATTGCACTGGCTATGCTTGTCATCGTCCTCACTAGTGAAAACAGTGAATGCTACGTCCTGGTCGGGGAAGCGGTCTAGCAGGCAGCACCCGTCCAGAGCGAGAACCAGGTCCGGAGTTGGAGCTCGAGGCATGGGCGACGGAAGGCTCTCACCTCGGGCCAGCCACTGGGCAAAGCTGCTCTGCTGGGTTGTGTGCGTAGACTGCTTCATGCCACTATGTGTCTTGAACGACGCGTTGAGCATCTTCTTCAAGGTGAACTTAGGCTGTCAGGTGGCCTTGCTGGTTCGCTATCACTAGATGCCGCCCTGCTTGATTGGTTGCTCCTCCTCGACGGTCGTGACTTGCCGACTGTCGTAACAGACATTGGGTTAATCGCCCTTTCGCTTGTTGTTGTTTTGTTGTTGCTTGTTGTCTTCAGACGGCTGGTGGTTAGCCGGTTGGGCTTGCATGGTCTTGCTGGCTGGGTCGACCTGGACCTTCACATGTATCGCAGAGTCAGCCATGGCGTATGCATCTGCCTTGGCCATGACCTTCGCTATTGTGGTTGTCTCGTTGCGCATGAGCTTGTTCTTGAGTAGGGTGTTGTCTCAACAGCTCTCGATGAAGTACTGGATCGTGTGCACCTCGTGGCCATTGTAGGACAATAGTAATTTTCCCTCAAGTGGATGACCTACGGTTTATCAATCCGTGGGAGGTGTAGGATGAAGATGGTCTCTCTCAAACAACTGTGCAATCAAATATAAGAAATATCTTGTGTACCTGATATGTCTCCAACGTATCTATAATTTTTGTTTGTTCCATGATGTTATATTATCAATCTTGGATGTTTTACAATCATTTTATAGCAACATTATATCATTTTTTGGGACTCATCTATTAACATAGTGCCATAGTGTCAGTTGCTATTTTTGCTTGTTTTTTACTTCACAGAAAATCAGTACCAAATGGATTCCACTCAAGACGAAACTTTGTGGAGATTTGTTTGGACCAAAAGAAGACCAATGAGCCAGAGAAGTAACCAGGAGGGAGCCCAGGCCGCCCACAATCCACCAGGGCGCGCCCTGACGGGTTGTGGCTGCCTCGGGACCCCCTCCACCGACAATAAGCTCTATAAATCCCTAAATATTCAGGAAAAATCCTAGAGGAGTCGACAAAACACAATTCCATACACTACAACTTCCAGAACCACGAGATCCAATCTAACACCATCACGGAGGGGTGCATCCTCTTCATGGGTGCCTGTCCGATGATGCGTGAGTAGTCCACCATAGACCTAAGGGTCCATAGGCAGTAGCTAGATGGCTTCCTCTCTCTCTTTTGATTCTCAATACAACGGTCACTTGGAGATCTATTTGATGTAATGACTTTTTGCGGTGTGTTTGTTGGGATCTGATGAATTTTGAGTTCATGATCAGTTTCTATCCATACATATTATTTGAGTCTTCTTTGATCTTTTATATGCATGATTACTTATAGCCTTGTATTTCTTCTTTGAATCTTTGGTTTAGTTAGGCCAACTAGATTGAATTTTCTTGCCATGGGAAGAGGTGTTTTGTGATGGATTTGATCTTGCGGTGTCCTTTCCCAGTGACAGAAGGGGCAACAAGGCACGCATGTATCATTGCTATTAAGGATAACAAGATGGGGTATATTCCTACATGAATAGATCTTTTCTACATCATTTCACCGTTCTTATTGCATTACTCCGTTTTTCCATGAACTTAATACACTAGATGCATGCTGGATAGCGATCGATGTGTGGAGTAATAGTAGTAGATGCAGGATCGTTTCGATCTACTTATCTTTGGACATGATGCCTCTATAATGATCATTGCCTTGGATATCATCATGACTATTCAATCTTCTATCAATTTCCCAACAATAATTTGTTCACCCACCGTGTGCTATACTCATGAGAGAAGCCACTAGTGAAACCTACGGCCCCCGGGTCTACTTTTCCAACTTATTGCTTTCCGATCTACTATTTTTTATTTTTGTCTTTAGATCTATTAATCAAAAACCCCAAAAATACCTTGCTGCACTTTTGTTTACTTATTTTATTTTTCGTTCTTGCGAGATCTATTTGCCCAACCTATTACAACCTAATCTATCTTTCTATCGTTGAGAGCTTGACAACCTCTCTTACGTGTCTAGTTGCAAGTATTTGTTCTTTGTGTGCAGGTGATGTTTACATAGTTGCTTGATCTTCCTCTCTGGATTGATACCTTGCTTTCTTAACAGAGCGAAATACTTACCATCGATGTGCTGCATCACCCCTTCCTCTTTGGGGGAATACCAACGCAGCCTCAAGCCACATCAAAGGAATTTCTGGCGCCGTTGCCCGGGAGGAAGCGATCTCTCTAGCGTGCCAATATCTGGCGCTAGGGAGACATCAACAACATCTATTGGGTTCCTAATCACAAATCTCATCTCCTTGCAATTTACATTATTTGCCATTTGCCTCTCGTTTGCCTCTCCCCCACTTCACAAATTTGCCCTTTTATTCGCCTTCTTTTTCGTTTGCCTTTTTCTCGTCAGATCTCTTGTTTGCTTGCAATCTTGTTTGCGTAGTCATGATGACTCTAGAAAATAAAAAATTGTGTGATTTTTCCAATACCAATAATAATGATTTTATTAGCACTCTGATTGCTCCTCCCGCCACTAGTGTGTTGTCTTGTGTGATATTAATATAGCTTTGCTGAATCTTGTCATGAAAGATCAATTTTCCGGTACTCCTAATGTGGATGTCGCATCCCATCTAAACACGTTTGTAGAATTGTGTGAGATGCAAAAGAAAATAGATGTGTACAATGATATTGTGAACTTGAAATTATTTCCTTCCTCTTTGTGGCGTCATGCAAAAAATTTGGTTTTCTTCTTTGCCTCGCAATAGTATCAATTCTTGGGATAAGTGCAAGGATGCTTTTATTACTAAGCATTTTCCGCTCGTGAAAATTATTTCCCTTCGAACTCAAATAATGAATTTTAAGAAACTTGAGAATGAACATGTTGCGCAATCTTGGGAAAGAATGAAATTGATGCTAAGAAATTGTCCTACTCATGGTTTAAATCTTTGGATGATCATACAAAAAATTAATGCGGGATTGAATTTTCTCTCTAGAAATCTTTTAGATTCTGCCACGGGTGGTACTTTTATGGAAATTAATTTGGGTGATGCTACTAAATTCCTAGGTAATATTATGGCAAATTATTCACAATGGCATATTGAAAGAGCACATACTAGTAAAAAAGTTAATTCGGTTGAAGAAATTAGTACTTTGAGTGAAAAAGTTTATGCTCTTATGAAGTTGGTTGCTAGTAATAATGCTCCTATGGATCTTAATGATGTGCCTTTGTATAATTTGATTGAGAAATATAATGATTCCGTAGATGTGAATTTCATCTCGTGAAACAATTTCAATAAGAATGCTTATAGAGGTAATTTTAATCCTAGGCCTTTCCCTGGAAATTCCTCTAATTCCAATGTAATTCTTCTTATAATAATAATAGTAACACCTTTGATTTGAGAATAATTTTAGAGAATTTATCAATGCTCAAAAGTCTTTCAATACTACGATAGAAGAAAGGTTGAATAAGTTTGATGATATGTCTAGAAGCATTGATTGAATTTCCCATGATGTAGAAAATCTCAAGTTTAATGCTTTTCCATCTAAGATTAATGAATCAATTAAATCTTTATATGTTTCTATGATGAAAGTAAGAAAAGAACCGCTATGCATAGAGCAAAAAGAGAATTTTTAGAAAAGGCATTTTCTAGAGATTACTTTCAAAAAAATGATGAAGATTGTTGGTGTCAAAACCGGTGGATCCCGGGTAGGGGGTCTCGAGCCGTGAGACTAGAATGAGTGGTAACATGAGACGAAGGGGACAAGGATTTACCCAGGTTTAGGCTCTCCTATGGAGGTAATACCCTACGTCATGCTTGATTGTATTGATGATATGGGGGTTACAGAGTTGGTCTACCTCAAGATCGAATAGCTAACCCTAGATGAGTTGTTCTACCTCTACAACATAAAACCCTCCGGCTTATATAGACGCAGGGGGTACCTAGGGTTTACACATGGTAGAATACATGCCGAAGATATAAACATTCCTATTTGTTACACCAAACATGGAGGCAAATCCACGATTCTCAAAGCTCCCTTTCCTGGAGAGAGGGCCTTCGATCGATCAATGTTCGGCAAGCGGCCCATATAGTTCGGTCCATAAGAAACAGGTCGGCCTCCTGAGGACCCCTTAATCCAGGACTCCCCCAGTAGCCCCCGAACTTGCCTCCAATGCCAAGGGTCTTAGCTTCATCGCTTCGTGTAATTAGAGTCTTCGGCTTGCGAGGTGAGTTCTTCCCGCCGAACATAGTTCGGCCTCCGATGACTAGTAGTCTTTCGAATAGTGGCACGTCCGGCACCGTGAATAGGTCGTCCCTGAAGGCCAAATGTCAAGGGGAAAAACAACGTCCCCTGGCGACTTTTCTAACGAAATGTCATGACCCACCATGACCGCTAGGCCAGTTGCAAAAACTCGATTCGTGGTTCGAGGTCGTTTCAATCAACATGATCTATCAATGCACAGATCATGCCTCATTTTCCACGGGATATGTTTAATCATGCGTGCACAACAGCACGCATGTCTTGGGAAGCAGAGGGATCCACGGTGCAATAGAGGGAGGCAAAATAGCGATAAGCCTCATAAAAGGGAAAGAAAACCCCAAGGCCTAACCACACCTCTCATTTGCCTCCTCTGCTTCCTCATTCCTTCGAGTATATGAAGTGCAAATCTAGGTTTTCCACTCCTCCCCTTTTGAGTTCATCCATGGCAGGCTCCAATGGCAAGTGGGAGGCTTCCACGGCCACCGACCGGGACATCCTAGACCTCAAGAAGGCCGGTTACCTTCCCACAAACATCCCTCACCGCGTGCCAGAGGTGGGACAAGTGATCCCCACTCCCAGGCCAGGGGAAAGGGTGGTCTTCATCCCCCACTTCATCCAAGGACTGAGCTTCCTGATCCACCCCTTTGTTAGGGGACTTATGTTCTTCTACGACCTCGACTTCCACGACCTCCCGCCGAACTCCTTCATGCATATATCGGCTTTCATCCTCATCTGCGAGGAGTTCCTCTGGGTCGAGCCACACTTTGGGCTCTGACTCAAAGTGTTCAACGTCAAGCCGAAGTGTGTTGGTGGCAAACACACAGACTGTGGAGGAGCTGTCATCGGCAAGCTCACCTGCATTGTATGGCCCTCCGACACCTTCATCGACACCATCAAGGTATGGTAGAAGGAGTGGTTTTACATCACTGAGCCATAGGAGGAAGGCCAGATTGTCCCCGCCGAATTCAGATCCGGTCCCCCCACCGGATTAACTTCATGGTTTCATAAGGGCTTTATTTGGGGACCGAACAAGGAAGAGAGTGACCTACAGAAGTGCATCGGTTCTATGATCAACAACAATATTGCGTTGACCAATGTGGTCCAAGTTATGCTCCGGCGGCACATCCTCCCCTGCCAGCGCCGGGATACTCCCCTATGGGCTCGTCAGCTCAATGATGTGCCCACAATTCTGCACCTCTTCCGCCGACGCGAGAGAAGCTGTGGAAGGCGCTTTTCAAGTCGCAAGAGGACTGGCCATCCGAAGAGGAAGATCAGGGTCTGCACGCCGCCAAGCCCGCCTCGAAGGTACGGTAAAATTTTGATTGATTGGCTTTGTCCTCCATAGAGAAGATCTATAAAATCCTTTCTGATCACTTTGCAGAAATGGTTGAGCAAAGCCACGGTCATCGACTGCCCGACGCCTCAGCCCGAAGACCCCAGGTCCGGGATGTTAGCAAAGATGCTTGTGGAGGCGCCTTACGAGGCGCCTGCGAAGAAAGAGAAGAAGAAAAAACCAGGCTGAGAAGGCATGCGCATCAGGGACCAGCCAGAGGCTACGTCCAAAGAAACCCATGCCTCCTCGAATCAAGAGGAGCATGAGGAAGAGGATGAAGACGAGGGGAGGGTGATTTCCCCCTCGCAAGAAAGAGAGCAGCAGCATCGGATGCCGTGGAGGTGGCACCCTCTCCTGCCCCAAAGAGGGCACGTCGGTCATAGGTAATCCTGTCCGGCGATAGTTCGGACTCGGGTACCGAGTCTGATGACTTCGAGAGGGTTCCACAAAGGACCCTAAGGGTCAAGCCCCCGGCTCGAAGGTGAGAATCCGAAGTTTCGTTTAATTATCATTTAATAAGTTCATAGTTTTAATAATATGCGGGCATTTGTCGACTTTGTAGCCCCCGCGTGTGCTCCTCACCGACCAAGTCTCGGATGGGGAGACCCCGCCCGCCGAACTAGTAGAGAGAGGGAATGTGTCGCACCCCGCTACTCCAAGCGCCGCGAAGGACACCGCGGAGGTGTCATCCCAGCATGCTCCTATGGAGCCGGGCACTGGCGACGGGGGAGACGTCATCATGGCCGAGGCTAACACCTCGGTCAATGAAGACCGGGGGGAGGTACCCCACCTGGATACTCAGGAGGTCGGACAAGCAGCCGCTCAGTCCCCTCCGACGGCATCTCCAGAGCGCACCACGCTTCCGGAGGTACTGGTTCAAACACAGATGGTGATCGGGTTATCTGATCACCACCGGCACCACCGACCAATGGGTGGCCGGTCATGGAGGAGGCTTTATCGAGGGCCCCTAGCTCCGAGGAGCACCGCACCCTTATGGGTGCGGTATTACGGAGCATTCGGTCTGTTGACAACGGACTGAAGGAGGCCTTCAAGGGTCTCCTAACGGGCTTTCAAGTAAGTCACGTGACACTCTTATCTGCAAAAATGTTTATTTATTTTTATGATTGTATACATGGCAGCCTCCGAGCCCTAGGTGAGTTTGAAAAAACTTGCCTAGGGATCAATCATGTACCCGATTCTGAACTATATGCATAGTATGTGTTCAGAACCTTACTATAGCCCTTGAGAGGACCGGTCATATGATCGGGTTGACAACAATTCGGGAGTACATAACTCATGCAACCTGACAAATATTTGTGTGTTGTAGGCTTCGTCATCGGCGGCGGCCGTGAATGGTGCCGAGCTGGACGAGCTGAATTGGAAGCTCAAAATCTGTAAAGACGAGCTTGATGATCTTAACAAACAATTCGACGAGGCACAAGGTAAGTCTGAATCCACATCAGGACACCTTTGTCGGAATACTGTCCATGCAGTTTTTCATAGTGTTAATGATCAAAACAGCCTCGGTGGAGGAGGTGGAAAAGCTCAAGGCCGAGCTACGGCAGGCCAAGGACGAGGCGGCGGTTGAGAGGGCGGCGGCTGGACAAGCAGCCACCACGCTTTCGGCTTTAAGGGCCACCAACGACAAACATGAGGTGCGGGTGTAGGAGATCCAGTAGGAACTCAAGGATGTTGACCACAAGTGCAAGGTCCTTGAGCAAGAAGGCAAGGATCACGCAACCAAACTATCCATCCTAAAAGCCGATCTCCAAAAGGAGCGGGTGGATAGACGGTTCTTCGAGGAGCAGGTCTGCCAAGCGAAGGACATAACGGGTGGTAAGACATACTTACTATAGTGTGTCTTCGGGGATAGCAAGTTCAAATTTCTTACCCAGGTGTGGCATTCCTCGGGCGCTTCCTCCGACCTCCAGAAGAGCGTAGCGGACGCCAATCAGCTGTATGCGTCGTGGGAAAAAGGAGACGAAGCTTGTCTGTTCTGGGCACAGTTCGGAGCCCCCGGGCATTCTCCTCTTCTTGTGGAGCAACTGAAGTAGCTGATGGAGCTGCACCAAATGGCAGAGCCGACCACGAAGGACCTCTACATCCTCCTATGGCCCGACGAGCCGCTGCGAGGCAGCTACTTTGGCCTGGTGTAGAAGTTCATCGCTGCTTCGCTCCGCCTCAACACTGTGAAGCACTCCTCCTACATCGAGGGAGTCCGGATGGCCCTTGCCAAGGCCAAGGTGCACTGGCTGGGGTTGGGTCCAATGAAGAGAGCCACCGCCCCGCTGCCTCCCGGGAAAGAACATAGACGCCCCGAGCTGTACTTCGTCAGGGTAATGGAAGGTGCTCGGACGATAGCGTCATAGTGTTCGAAAGATAACATGCATGTATAAATTTGTAATGTGTCCGAAGACATTTTAAAAGCTTTAATGTTATAATCTATTACGCTTTTGATGCTTTGCGTTCCTTTATAACTCATGTGTGGTCGTTTGAAACTGAAAGATGTGAGTCGTCGGCTTTATCCCCCATGTAGATACTACATGGGGTGTCTCTACCAATGCACTATGTCCCTTAGCCGAGTGGTCAGAACCCAAAGGCGATAGAGTGTGGTGGACTAGGCAATCTTACTATAGTGCTTTATTTCTCTCACTTAGCCGTAGGGGCGCGAAAAGGACTGCGGGGGGCTGATGACAAGCCCCTGGAGTGTTGTGACATTCGGATGAACCACGGCTAAGGCTAGCATCACATGGTTTGCATGGAGAGCAAACCCCTCGCATAACACGGAATATCCTCTAACAAGGATTTAAGTATAACACTTTAAGCTCGGATTCATAGACTGGCTCTCGCATACTATGACAGTCAGTTTTCGGCTCTCTCCCCTAAGGTTTTTGGCCAGACTATTCCGAAAACACAATAGCAGGGGTTCTCCCTTAGCCCTTTTAGCCGAATGAGCGGAACGTAAAGGGGAAAGCACATGAGCCGGGCAACCCAACTATTGACCCAAGACATAGTTCGGAGCCAATGCATATAAACAAAATTCCCAGATGCCAAACACATAATAACCTATACGTAAGGTGATTTGTTTGTAGGCTCGAGACTCCGGTGTATTTCCCGGTTGCATCGTAACATACTAAACTATTTCACGAGAAGAGGGAGAAAAGAAAAATATGTGCCAAAAAGGTCAACAAGACAAACATGTATAATGATGCTATATTTTTTCTTGACAACTCTTATTACTCAAAGTGTCGTAGCAACTGCTTAGACGTATGTGAAGAAAAAATAAGTTCTACATGAGTGGTTGTACCAGGGGTCTTCAATTTGTGACCTTGAGTCTTTGGTGTGCCCCACAGCTTATGTACTCCTGCATCTTGGTTCACCTTAATAGGTGATATTTGTTCGGCGAATGGATCTTGCAAACAAGGTCTTGAGAAGTCACCAAATTATGGATGAGCTTAATTCCATTGGAAAGCCTTTCAATTTTACCTGCATTGTGTCCTAAGACACATTGATGGTAGTGGTTTGGTCCAGCCGGACACCCACCTTTGTTTCCCCACCGATACCCATGGAATTTTAAGTGCGAAGTTGTGCCTCCTTTGCACGTACTTCGCTGGTCCTAGGGTTGTGTGATGGGGGGCGAGTCCCTATTTAAGGGGAGAGGAAGGCGCCGAGAGTTTGGACTGAATTCGAGCTTGCTTCCCAGTCTTGCGTGCCTTTATGGTAGATGCTGGAGCTTGCTGATCATATTTGTAATTAAATTCGTCCGCCAGGGCCAGCGCATGTTCCTCAGTTCGTACAGAGTGCCCCATGTTGCCGTTAACATTGATGACCCCCTTGGGGCCGGGCATCTTGAGGTTGAGGTATGCGTAATGTGGTAAGTCCTTGAAGCGAGCGAATGATGTTCGGCCGAGCATGGCATGATAACCAATCTGAAAGGGCACAATGTCGAAGATCAAGTCTTTGCTGCAAAAGTTATCGGGCGAGCCGAACACAACTTCCAGGGTTACAGAGCCCGGGCATCGGGCCTCGACACCTGGTATCACTCCTTTAAAGGTGGTGTTACTGGGTTTGATCCTTGACGGATCTATGCCCATCTTTTCATCGTGTCTCAGTAAATCAGGTTTAGGCTACTTCCTCCGTCCATTAGGACCTTTGTGAGGTGGTACCCATCTATGATGGGATCTAGGACAAGTGTAGCCGAACCCCCATGAAGGATACTGGTCGAGTAATCACGTGGATCAAAGGTGATCGGATATGCCGACCAAGGGTTATACTTTGGAGCTATGGGCTCTAAGGCGTAGACGTCACGAAGGGCACGCTTCCTCTCCTTCTTGGGTATATGGGTGACGTATATCATGTTTACTGTTTTGACCTTTGGAGGGAATTTCTTTTGTCCGCCACCAATCGGACCTCGAGGCTCATACTCATCCTCGCTATGAGGCTCTTGCCTTGATCCTCTGGTGGGAGCTTGCCGACCTATTTAAACACCCAACAATTGCGGTGTGTGTGATTGGCGGGCTTCTCTTGAGTCTTGTGGATTTGACAAGGCCTTTCCATGAACTTTTCTAGCGGGGTGGGTCCGTCGCGATTGCCTTTAGGAGGCTTCTTCTGCTTCCCAGACTGGGAATTGCAGAAGCCGGCATTAACAGTCGTATCATCGGCATCACTGTTATTGTGATGATGCTTGTTCTTATTGTGCTTGGGTTTCCCGTTGCCGTCCCTAACTTTGTAGGTTCTAAGCTCTTCGGAGTTGTGGTTGCGTCGTGCTAGTCAGTTGTCTTCGCCCATGCAAAACCGGGTCATAAGGGATGTAAGGGCGTCCATAGTCCGAGGTTTATCCTGGCCGAGCTAGCGAGCCAGCCATTCATCCCGAATATTATGTCGAAAAGACGCTATTGCCTCAACATCCGGGCAGTCAACAATCTAGTTCTTCTTGGTCAAGAACCAATTCAAGAATTGTCGCGCAGACTCTCCGAGCTTCTGTAGTACGTTGCTTAAGTCAGAGGAATCCGGTGGCCGAACATAGGTGCCCTGGAAGATAGATCGGAATGCATCCTCTATGTCTTCCCAGCATCCGATGGAGTTTTCGGGAAGGATGTTTAACAAGTGCCGAGCTGGCCCCTTGAGTTTTAGGGGGAGATATTTGATGGCATGGAGATCATCTCCTCGTGCCATGTGGATGTGGAGGAGGAAGTCCTCAATCCATATTGTTGGATCAGTTGTCACATCGTACTGTTCGATGTTCACGGGTTTAAACCCCTCTAGGAACTGATGCCTCATTACCTCATCTGTGAAGTACAAAGGGTGAGCGACGCCTCAAACCCGAGCTATATCGCACCTGTATTCGGCATCTGTTCTAGCCCGGTCGTGTTCCCGGTCACTGTTATTGCTTCGATCGAGCCATGGTCTGTACCCATCCCGTCTATCGGGTGAGTAGCCTCTAGATCCATAGATAGATTTGTGTGTGACCTGCTCTGTAGTCTAGGTCGTCTCGCATGTCGAACCTGTCGTTGGGCTCTAGCGGTGTGGTGACCTCGACTCATAAGTCGTCATCATCGAATGCACGTGTACAGTGATCCCAGAGATCAATGCTCACTGAACACACATAAGCTGAATAACAAGAGTCTTAGATCCACACATAAGGTCTTACACAAATAAAGACCATGAAGGTCAAGTCTTACATAGAAAGGGCCACATGTGACAAACACTTAAAATAGAACAAGCAGTGGAAATCTTGGTCGAAAGCGTGAACCCATGCCATCTACCTTAACCTACAGGCATTCTGACTGCGAAGCGTCCTAGTTCACATGTTCATCTCCAACAAACTCTTCAACATACTCCTGTTCTTCCAGGCCTGGTCAATTAAGTAACCAATGGCAAGCTGCTAATGAGTACTTTGAATGTACTCGCAAGCAACCCAAGTTTTAGAACAAGGTAACAATGGTGCATGATATAGCACTAAGTAGGTGATTTTGCGGAAAGCGAATTGGAATGCAATGTCCTGATCAAGTAACTAGTGAGCATGCATCAACAATTAGCAGATATCCATATGAACAAGTTACAGATATCAACATAAGTAGGGGTTGAACATTTCATGTTCGTTCATCATGTTAAGTCATTGGACCTAGTTTAATTCTCATTCTAAGTCAACGGACTTAGCTCATGCGACCTTCTTGTCACCAGCACATACACACCAGTTTGTGTAAACATTTGGACGTAGCACGAGTGGTCATCTAACTGTCCTTGACCGTGGACACGGCTATTCGAATAGTTTTACACTCTGCAGAGGTTGCACACTTTACCCACAAGACTCGGGGAACTTCCGTGTCATCCACGACTCGCGGTATTTAACATACCCGAGGTAAGCACCCAAACAATGCCTATCCCATGGTGATACTAAACAAAGAGTCCACTCGTTGGTGCCATGCCCCACGATATACATCACTCATATCATCCATGAGGGCACACAACGGTGTGCCCGGTGCCTGTAAAGACAGCGCATGACCTCCCACTCAGGGACGGCCCCGTCTCAAGAGTGACCACTGCACTCTTACCACTAGTATTGCGGGCTCCATGCTAGCACCAACCATAGTAATCAACAAAGTCCCGTCCCATAAGGGGTATCGTGGTCGTACATGTAAGGTTGGAATAACGGTCGCAACTTACACCAATCCGTTTTCGAAAACCACAACACTCACTTGTTCCGGTACACCACTTCTTTCTCAAGTGGTCACCCATCTCATCATCATATCCCTCGGGCATTAGTGGCACCCGACAGGGGTTTTCAAAAATCTTTTAAATCATTTCTTTCTTGCCACCACTATGCATAAGTCCCATCCCATTGTGTAGCATCTATTAGCAACCTAACTACTCCCACCCGTACAACCCTCATAAGGTGGTAGGGTCATGCACGATGCAAGTCTCAACGGTAAAAGTAACGGAGGTATCCCATCGAAGGGGGAACACCTCATCATGATCATTTCATCAAATCAACAAGTGCTATATGACATGCATGAAAAAGTTTCTTTAACATGGTCAAAGGGCTGCTTGCCTGGCTCAACAAAGTCTCCGGGGTCTTCGAAGTCTTTGGGTCCAACTTCTTCGTCAACCACGCAATCTATCGTCGCCAAATGAAGTGATAAAAATAAGAAACTCACAAAACAGAGCACTCAAACTACTACCAAAATTGTTAACCTACTCTGATAAATACTAGATGTTATACTAAAATTATTCTCCTAGGGTTTTGTTGTGAAAAACATATTGGAAATAAAATAACAAAGGCAAAAAGGTGCCTAACTATAGGTTTTAAAATAAAATAGTACTAAAAATATTTTCAAACATTTTTACAAATGGCGCTATTAAATTCTAGGGATTATTCTGGGAATTTAGGTGCAAAAATTAAAGTCATAGGATTTAATTTGAGCTCTGTGGGATTTATGCAAAATCCCACAGAACAGGAAAAAAGAAAAAGGGCCACAGGGACCCTGGCCAGAAGCGGCTAGTGCTTGCGTCAGCCCAGCTGGCCAGCCAGCCGGCCTCGAGCACGGCCAGGTTTAAACCGGACGCGTGGGGTCCGGCCGTCAGCGACCATGAAGGAGGGAGAGGGCGCAGGAGAGGGAAAGCAAGGCCAACAGGTGGGCCCCACCTGTCGGATCCTTCTCCAACCTCGGGGCAGAGAGGGGAGAGGCTCACCGGCGGCGGCACGGGGCACAGCGACGGCGGGCGATGGTGGGAACAGGCTCAGGAAAGAGTCGTCGTTCCAGGGGAGGTCGAACGGCGGACGGAGGTGGTCGAAGCTGCCGCCAGCGAGTACCCGCGGCGGAGGGGCCTTCAGGAGATTGTCGCCGAGGACGCCTGGGGCTGCAAAAAAGATGGGAAGGAGGGGGGATCGCGTCAGGAGGGCAAGGGAGGACCAACGGGAGAGAAATGGGGGGCGGAGAGGCTTCATACCCGGAGATCGACGGGGAGATGGCCGCGGCGGCCCTCGGGTCGATCCCGAGCACAAAGACGTCGAGGTTTCTCAGGGCGGCTCAGGGGAGGTTGCTGGGGAGAGAAGAGGGGGGCAGAGGCGAGAGAGGGGTCCGGGAGGCCCTCTTATAGGTGGGGGCGAGTCCATCGAACGCTGGTGCACCGGCGAGCTCGTGGCCAAGGCCAGAGGCCACAAGAGAGAGAGGGCGAGCCAGGGGCATTCCTAGGGTCGGTCTAGGATAGAGGGAAGGAAGAGAGAGGGAGATACGCACGCGCGTGCGAGGCTTCGGGTTGGCCGAGTCGGGCGGTGCTCGGCACACGCGGGGGAGGTCGGAGGAAGGAGAGAGAGGAGGGGGCCAACTAGGCGGCGTGTTGTGGACGCCGAGGGGGCAGAGGGGACAAATTGGGGTGGCCCAAGGCAGTCGGGGCTGCCCGTTAGCCAGCGGCTATAGTGCGGGAGCGCACTTTAGCGCACTCCAAAGCGCGAGCTCTGCATGCGAGGGCATACTTTTAAGCCCCTCGCATGTCTTCTTCTGCCTAGGCATTTGGAAATGCCCAAAGGCTAGGATGAGCTATTGGAGGGTTCTAGAGAATCCTTAGGGGTGAAGGAAAGGGGGAGGGCGAGAGAAAAGATGCTGTCCAGGAGGGGTAAATGGGGTTTTCACCACCTTACACTTGGGCTTTGGCCATGGGACTTCTACTGGAGGTAAAATGCATCCACAGGAGGCTGAGGTAAAAATTTGGGGCCAAGGGTAAATGGGAAAGGGGTGGAAATGGGGGTTCTACCATTTCACCAGAAGGTGTTTGGTGGTGTTTCGGGCAAGAAGATGTTTCCACCTTTCTAAGATATTTACCAGGGTCAAAGGCTAGGTAGAAATGAGGGGATTCACCAAGTTTGAGATCAAGAGGAAGAAGTTGACAATGAAAATTTGTTAAACCCTAGAAATTTGCAGAATCAGGTTTCTGTAGATACATTGATGCTAGGATTTTACCCCTGATGCACCACTTAGTGTATCATCACTATATGGCCATTAGAACATGCCCACAAAGTTTGAGGCCAAGGGGAGACACTTCACAATGTAAAGTTGCTCAAATTTGATTCTGGACAGGAATGGTTTTTGGATGGTTTGATGAACCAAATCAACTTGGATTGAGATGAACCTTTGCAAGATCATCACCCATCATAGTGTTGACTTTTTGGAATTTTCCTGGAATTTATTGAGAATATTGCTTATAGAGATATTGCAAAAGTTTGATCTGAATAGAAAGGGTTTTGAGTGGGTTTGCCTATGATCTGATCATGCCCTTGTGTTGAAACTCATATATATGGAAAATATATGTCCAGTGAGTTCCTCCAAATTTTCTCAAATATTTTCAAAGTATTCAAATATTTTTTTCCTATGAAAAACCATTTCTGGCCTTGAGAAAAAGCCTTTAAATAAAATGTAAATATAATCTTTAAAAATAATATTTTGTGGTTTTGGGAACTATTATATATACTGGGTTTGAAATAAATCTTTGCGAAAGAAGCGTCCACCTAATTTGAGGACTTGTAGTGCAAACCCCAATTCAGGGGGTTTTGTAAACCTCATTTGAATAAATCATTTTTGGTTAAAACTAAATTTGATAAAAAATAGTTTTGAGCACTATTCACATGGCATGATCATTAGGCAAGAGGTTTGAGGACATGGAAGATGAATTTGAAGTGGAATAGAACCTAGTAGTGTCATATAACACAATCATCAAGCAAGCAAACAACATAGCAAGCAAGCACAAGCACCTTGAAAATGTTTTAGTTGGCTCCAAATTTTATAAACCCAAACATAACAATGTGATACAAACACAGGGTGTGATAGACCTTCACCCCTTACAAGAATCCCCGTCCCCAAGATTCCTAGGCTAAGCGCTAAAAAGATATGGGAACTCCGATCTAAGAAAATCTTCACGCTCCCAAGTTGCTTTAGCTTCAGTGTGGTTTCTCCATTGAACCTTGAAGTACTTGATGGTGTGGCTTCAGGTGCAGCGCTCGGTTTCATCCAAAATGCAAACCGTCCTCTCACGATAAGTGAGATCTAGCTGAAGATCGATGGCTTGATGGTCAATGTCCTTGTAGAGGTCGGGGCGGTTGGGAACTTGGAGGCACTTCTGGAGCTATGACACGTGAAAGGCGTTGTGCACATCTGATAGCTCGGAAGGTAACTCTAGCTGATATGCAACTTCTCCTCGCCTGTCAGTGATCTTTAAGGGGCCGATGAATCTTGGTGCGAGCTTCCCTTTGACGTGGAAACGCTTTTACCTTTGAGAGGCGTGACTCGGAGGTACACATGGTCCCCAACACGGAAACTCATGTCTCGACAGTGAGAGTCGGCGTAGCTCTTTTTCCTAGTCTTGGCGGTCTCAAGGCGTTCTCGGACAAGTTAAACTTGTTCTTCAGCTTCACGGAGGATGTTTGGCCCAAAAATTAATCCTTCTCCGGTCTCTGACCAGTTGAGGGGAGTACGACACTTGCATCCATACAACACCTCAAATGGTGCCATCTGAAGACTCGACTGATAGTTGTTGTTGTAGGAGAACTCGGCGAATGGTAGGCAATTTTCCCACTTGGCTCCATACGCTTAAACACAAGCTCAAAGCATGTCTTCGAGTATTAGATTTACTCGCTCTGTTTGCCCACCGGTCTGAGGGTGAAATGCAGTGCTGAAGGAGAGAACCTATTCCAGAATCTTGAGGTAAACTGGGTTCCTCGGTCCGACACAATCTCTTTACGAACCCCGTGGAGGCTCACAATCTGGTTAATGTAGAGGTTGGCCAACTGGTTCCCATTGTAGGTCGTCTTGGCAGGAATGAAGTGGGCTACCTTGGTCAGGTGGTCGACAATGACCCAAATGGAATCATGTCCTTTGCTTGACCTTGGCAAACCGGTGATGAAATCCATCCCGACTTTATCCCACTGCCATTCAGGCACTTTGAGGGGCTGCAGTAGTCTAGCGGGTCGCTGATGCTCAGCCTTGACCCTCTGGCATATGTCACACTTAGCCACGAACGTGCCTATCTCCCCTTTCATGCCATGCCACCAGAATCTTGCCTTGATGTCTTGATACATCTTGGTTCCTTCATCATGGGTGGAGTATGGAGTGTCATGAGCTTCTTGCAATATCAGGTTCTTGAGATCTTCCTTGTTGGGTACGCAAATGCGAGCCCCGAACCATACAACTCCTTGTTCATCCACCGAGAATCCTGGGGCCTTGCCTGCCTTGATCTTCCTCTTGATGCCTTCAATGTTGTTGTGTCCCTTCTGGGCTTCCTTGATATCATCCATCAAGGTAGGATTTGCTTCGAGGTTGGCGAGGAATCCTGGTGCAACCAGTTCCAAGCCGAAGCTCTCAAGTACTTCATACAGGGCGGGTAGCCTTTCCTTAATCACAGCATTCAAGGAACAAGCCTTTCTGCTCAAGGTGTCTGCTACCACATTGGCCTTTCCGGGGTGGTATTGAACACCGAGGTCGTAATCCTTGATCAATTCCAACCATCTTTGCTGCCTCATGTCAACTCCCTTTGAGTGAAGATATACTTCAAACTCTTGTGGTATGTGAATATCTCACATTGCTTCCCCAGAAGGTAATGTCGCCATGTCTTCAAGGCATGAACCACGGCGGCTAACTCAAGATCATGAGTTGCATAGTTCTCTTCATGGGGTCGTAGCTGTCTTGATAGATTTGCTACAACTCTGCCTTCTTGCATCAGAACACCTCCAAGCCTGGTTCTTGATGCATCACAATAAATCACAAACTCCTTGTGAATATCAGGGGTGGCCAAAATTAGGGTTGTGTTCAATCTCTTCTTGAGCTCCTAGAAGCTTTCCTCGCACTTAGCTCTCCATTCGAACTTCTTGTCCTTCTTCAAAAGCTGTGTCATGGGTTGGGCAATGCTTGATAACTCTTCCACAAACTTGTGGTAATAACCCACGAGTCCGAGGAATCTCCTGACTTCCTTCACGGTGATTGGGGTTTGCCATTCAGTCATGGCTTCAATCTTGGCAGGATCCCCTGATAATCCTTCTGCAGTCAACACATGACCCTAGAATCCAACTTCATGCAGCCAGAATTTACACTTGCTGAACTTGGCATAAAGCTGGTGCTCTCGAAGCTTCTCTAGGACCAATCTCAAGTGTTCCTCATGTTCTTCTTTGGACTTGGAGAAGACAAGTATGTCATCGGTGAAGACGACAACGAACTTGTCCAAATACTCCATGAAGACCTTATTCATGAGGTACATGAAGTAGGCAGGGGCATTGGTTAACCCGAATGACATGACCATGTATTCATCCAGGCCATACCGGGTTACAAATGTCGTCTTCGGAATGTCTTGGGGTCTGATCTTTCAGCTAATAGTACCCAGACCTGAGATCGATCTTGGAGAACACCTTGGCTCCATTCAACTGATCAAACAGGTCTTCAATCTTGGGGAGTGGGTACTTGTTCTTTATTGTGACTTCATTGAGAGAACGGTAATCGACACAGAGTCTGATAGTTCTGTCCCTCTTTGACACGAATAAAATAGGTGATCCCCAAGGAGAGGCACTTGGGCGAATGAATCCTGTTCTGAGTTGCTCTGCCAGTTGCTTCTTCAACTCAGCTAACTCTTCGGATCCCATCTTGTAGGCCTTCTTATAGATGGGCCTTGATCCGGGCATAAGCTCAATGATGAACTCAATGTCGCGGTCAGGAGGCATTCCGGGCAGCTCATCAGGAAACACATCCGAGTACTCACATACCACTGGCACTTGATCCAACTCAACTCCCGATAGGCAGTTAACCTAAGGGGGTTGGGAACATACTTGACTTCCACTCCTTGGCTGTTGGTCATGGTAACGATCCTCTTGGCACAGTCTAACATGCCTTGGTGCTTAGTCAACCAATTCATGCCAAGGATGACATCCAAGCCCGGTGAGTCCAGAACTATAAGGTCTGCTAGGAAGTCTACCCCGTTGATGTCAATCTTCACTCCCTTACGCCCTATCCCAGACTTCATACTGAACCGGGGGTTTGTATCAACATACGACTACCCAGGGGTGTATGTTTCATGCCACTCTCTAGTGCAAACTTTTGGGTGACAAAAGAATGTGAAGCTCCACAATCAAACAATACGGTTGCTAGGGTTCAGTTGACGAGGAACGTACCCAGTATGACATCCGGGTCTTCCTGGGCTTCCTCTACGGTGACATGATTCACACGACCCTTGCCATTGTTGGGCTGGTTGCGGGGAGTTGGGTTCCTTGGTGGTTCACCGCGGTCTTGTCCTTGGTTTGGCGCATTGGGGCGCGGTGCATCTGGCTTCCTATTGGGGCAAAGCTTAGAGATGTGTCCAGACTGACCACATCCAAAGAAAGTGACTTGCCCAGGGTTGTTGTTGAAGTTCCTGCCACCGTTGTTGTTATTGGGGTTGTTGTTGTAGGCTGGCCTAAGATAGGCATACTGCTGAGGCTGGTAGCTCGGACGAGGTGCAGGAGGTCTAGCCTGTTGTGGCTTATAGGTCGGCTTGGCTGGGGTTGGCTACAAGGGGCGAGGCTTCTGGTTGCTAGGGCTACCTTTGCTGGTCATCTTGTGCTTGTGAGTGTCGTCTATGGCACTATGCTTGTCTCCAGCATCAGGGCCTTGTTCACCAAGTCGAAGAAGGTTCGACAGTCGCAGACGATGAGCTGATACTGCAGGACCTGTTGAAGTCCTTCCATGAAGCGTTCCTTCTTGGCAGCCTCTGTGCTGACGTCTTCAGGTGCATATCTTGATAGCTGGTTGAACTTCTGCAGGTACTCCTTGATAGAGCCACTTTCTTGCTTTAGCGCTTGGAATTCTCTCTTCTTGATAGCCATGATCCCAGAAGGAATGTGGGCAGTGCGGAATCCTTCCTTGAAGTCATTCCACGTGATCACACGTTCTCCTTGCATGACCTTGAATCCATCCCACCAAGCTCGGGCAGTACCTCCAAGGCAGTGAGAGGAATAAAGCACCTTCTCGTGATCCTCATTGCAGTTGACCAATGCAAGGAGGTCCTTGATGGTGCGGATCCAGTCATCAGCATCCAATGGTTCAGCAGTCTCACTGAAGGTTGGGGGCGAGTTCCTCATGAACTCAGACAGCATGGAGCGGCCATTGCCATTCCTACCTTGCTGCTGGTTGTTCACAAGGGCCTGAGCCATCTGCTGGATAGAAGCATTGTTGGCTTGGCGCTCCTCCCGGAGAACTTGGAGAAACTGAGCTATGTCCATGTTCTCCATTGGAGGTGGTGGCGGAGGAATATCGCCTTGTGGCTGCTCCTGGTGTCCTCCAGCGTGAGCAGCCCCACCAGCTCCCTGTTGCCGGCTGGAGTTGACGGCTTCGGGGTTGGTGAAGGAGCTGTTGCGGGTAGCAATCATCATCCTATTTGGAGCAGCCAAGTCAAACAACTGGGATTGACAAGAGGATAAGCAATAACGGAAAAGCACGCCTAAGGGGGCCGATCAAGTGCAAGTGTGGTAAAACAAAGGTCGAAAGACCAACATATAGATAGACGATGGAGTTGCTTACATGTTGCCTAAGGCAAAGCACGACTTGCATCGGAACACAAACAACAAAACAAACAACAAGCACACATAGTTTCAAATGAACCATTACACGGACTCGACTTTGCATGAGGGGTACATTACTGATCCTACCCTAGGGGTTCTCGAACTCAGGTGGTGGAGTGCTTGGTCTCGTAGTCACGCTCCTCTGGGTCTTCCTCCTGTTCATCATCTGAATCGGCATTGTTCCCGATCGAAGGGGTGGGGGAATGAGGAGGTCCATCCCGATGATGCTTTGCTGGCATGTCGGTGAAGAGATCACGGTACTCCTTCGCATTCATGCGATGACGACGTGTGGGTGTATCACTAGCTGGGGGTACTCCTCCTCGATAAGTGACAGCTGGTCGTCCCTTGGGGGCTCCATCCTTCTTGATCTTGTCTGGCTTCGTCTTGGCTTGTCGAAGCAGCTCTCGGGTGTGGTGAAGTTCCTCGCGGAGCTTCACAGACTCCTTCATCAATTGTGAACCAGACTATCGGTAGAGAGGCTGAAATAAGTCTGGAACCAAAGTGGTGTGCCATCTTCCTTGGTCGGAATCAGCATCCAACTCTCGCCAAAATCATCCTTCCTGAAGGGAAGGTTGCGAGTAGCTGGCTCGTCAGCCATCTCTGGAATGATGTCTCGAAGGTGTAGAAGTGCCTTGCGTGTAGCTGTCTCGACTGCGAGTATCATGGTCTCCATTCGTGGTCCTTCAAAGAACCAACTGGTCGGGGAGTCGTTTTCCTTCATGACCACATCTACGTGGTACTCCTTCGTGACGGCATCGACCCAGTGCTCGTGGTAGAGGAAAATGGGTGGTTGGCAAAACTGGCACTTCTCCAGGCTATCCCCAAGGAGTAAGGGAAAGCCGGATGTCAGGAAGGCTTCGGGTACGACGGCCATCTACAAAGGTTGAAAGGAGGAGAGTCAGCAGAGTGTTGTGTGAAGAATAGGAGAGGTAAATAGTGCAGAATTCCTAAGTTCCAATGCTAAGTGTAGTTTTGAAAACGAATTTTATCGTGTCTAACATCCATGATAACTAAGGGCTTCCTACAGTCAGGATGGCTTTGATACCAGCTCTGTGGTGACCCCGACTCATAAGTCGTGATCACCGAATGCACGTGTACAGTGATCCCAGAGATCAATGCTCACTAAACACATAGAAGCTGAATAACAAGAGTCTTACATCCACACTTAACGTCTTACACAAATAAAGACCATGAAGGTCAAGTCTTACATAGAAAGGGCCACATGCAACAAAAACTTAAAATAGAACAAGCAGCGGAAATCTTGGTCGAAAGCGTGAACCCATGCCATCTGCCTTAACCTACAGGCTTTCTGACCGGGAAGCGTCCTAGTTCACATGTTCGTCTCCAACAAACTCTTTAACATACTCCTATTCTTCCATGCCTGGACAATTAAATAACCAATGGCAAGCCAATGAGTACTTTGAATGTACTCGCAAGCAACCCAAGTTGTGGAACAAGGTAACAATGATGCATGATATAGCACTAAGTAGGTGATTTTGCGGAAAGCTAATTTGAATTCAATGTCATGATCAAGTAACTAGTGAGCACGCATCAACAATTAGCAGATATCCATATGAACAAGTTGCAGATATCAACATAAGTAGGGGTTGAACATTTCATGTTCGTTCATCACCTTAAGTCATCGGACCTAGTTTAATTATCATGCTAAGTCAACGGACTTAGCTCATGTGACCTTCTTGTTACCAACACATACACACCAGTTTGTGAAAACATTTGGACGTAGCACAAGACTGGTCATCCAACTGTCCTTGACAGTGGACACGGCTATTTGAAATAGTTTTACACTCTGTAGAGGTTGCACACTTTACCCCCAAGACTCAGGGAACTTCCGTGTCATCCACGACTCGTGGTATTTAACATACCCGAGGTAAGCACCCGAACAATGACTTTCCTATGGTGATACTAAACAAAGAGTCCACTCATTGGTGCCATCCCTCATGATATACATCACTCGTATCATCCATGAGGGCACGCAACGGTATGCCCGGTACCTGTAAAGACAGCGCATGACCTTCCACTTAGCGACGACCCGTCTCAAGAGTGACCACTTCACTCTTGCCACTAGTAATGAGGGCTCCTTGCTAGCACCAACCATAGTAATCAACAAAGCCCCGTCCCATAAGGGGTATCATGGTCGTACATGTAAGGTTGGAATAACGGTCGCAACTTACACCAATCCATTTTCAAAAACCACAACACTCACTTGTTCCGATACACCACTTCTTTCTCAAGTGGTCACCCATCTCATCATCATCTCTCTCGGGCATTAGTGGCACCCGACGGGGGTTTTCGAAAATCTTTGAAATCGTTTCTTTCTTGCCACCACTATGCATAAGTCTCATCCCACTGCGTAGCATCTATTAGCAACCTAACTACTCCCACCCACACAACCCTCATAAGGTGGTAGGGTCATGCACGATGCAAGTCTCAATGGGAAATGTAACGTAGGTATCCCACCAAAGGGGGAACACCTCATCATGATCATTTCATCGAATCAACAAGTGCTATATGACAAGCATGAAAAAGTTTCTTTAACATGGTCAAAGGGCTGCTTGCCTGGCTCAACAAAGTCTCCGGGGTCTTCGAAGTCTTCGGGTCCAACTTCTTCGTCAACTGCGCAATCTATCCTCGCGAAATAAAGTGATAAAAATAAGCAACTCACAAAACAGAGCACCCAAACTACTACCAAAATTGTTAACCTACTCTGATAAATACTAGATGTTATACTAAAATTATTCTCCTAGGGTTTTGTTGTGAAAAACATATTGGAAATAAAATAACAGAGGCAAAAAGGTGCCTAACTATAGGTTTTAAAATAAAATAGTACTAAAAATATTTTCAAACATTTTTACAAATGGCACTATTAAATTCTAGGGATTATTCTGGGAATTTAGGTGCAAAAATTAAAGTCATAGGATTTAATTTGGGCCCTGTGGGATTTTTGCACAATCCCATGGAAAAGGAAAAAGAAAAAGGGCCACGGGGACCCTGGCCAGAAGCGGCCAGTGGCTGGGCTGGCCCAGCTGGCCAGCCAGCCGGCCTCGCGCGTGGCCAAGTTTAAACCTAGCGCGTGGGGTTCGGCCATTAGAGACCGCGAGGCAGAGAGAGAGGGCGCGAGAGAGGGAAAGAGAGGCCGATAGGTGGGCCCCACCTATCGGATCCTTCTCCCACCTCGGGGCAAAGAGGGGAGTGGCTCACCAGCGGCGGCACGAGGCATGGCGACGATGGGCGGTGGTGGGTACGGGCTCGGGGAAGATTCGTCGTTCGAGGGGAGGTCAAAGGGCGGCTGGACGTGGTCAGAGCTGCCGGTGGCGAGTAACCGCGGCGGAGGGGCCTTCGGGAGGTGGTTGCCGGGGCCGCTTGGGGCTGCAAAAAAGACGAGAAGGAGGGGGGTCGTGTTAGGAGGGCAAGGGAGGACCAACGGGAGAGAAATGGGGGCCGGAGAGGCTCCATACCCGAAGATCTATGGGGAGATGGCCGCGGTGGCCCTCGGGTCGATCCCGAGCACAGAGACGTCGGGGGATCTCAAGGGGGCTCAGGGAGGTTGCTGGAGAGAGAAGATGAGGACGAGAGGGGAGAGAGGGGTCCAGGAGGCCCTCTTATATGCGGGGGCGAGTCCACAGAATGCTGGTGCGCCGACGAGCTTGTGGCCCAGGCCAGAGGCCACGAGAGAGAGAGGGCGAGCTAGGGGCATTCCTGGGGTCGGTCTAGGCCAGAGGGAAGGAAGAGAGAGGGAGAGACGCTTGCACGTGCAAGGTTGCGGGTTGGCCAAGATGGGCGGCGCTCGGCACGCGCGGGGGAGGTAGGAGGAAGGAGAGAGAGGAGGGGGCCAACCAGGCGGCGTGTTGCGGACGCCGAGGGGGGCAGAGGGGACAAACTGGGGCGGCGCAAGGCAGTCGGGGCTGCCCGTTGGCCAGCGGCTATAGTGCGGGTGTGCACTATGCGTGCTCAAGAGCGCGAGCTCTGCATGCCAGGGCATATTTTAAGCCCCCCGCATGTCTTCTTCTGCCTGGGGCATTTGGAGATGCCCAAAGGCTATGATGAGCTAGGGGAGGGTTCTGGAGAAGCCTTAGGGGAGAAAAAAGGGAGAGAGAGAGAGAGAAAAGATGCTGTCCAGGAGGGGTAAATGGGGTTTTCACCACCTTACACTTGGGATTTGGCCATGGGACTTTTACTAGAGGTAAAATGCATCCACAGGAGGCTGAGGTAAAAATTTGAGGCCAAGGGTAAATGGGAAAGGGGTGGAAATGGGGGTTTTACCATTTCACCAGAAGGTGTTTGGTGGTGTTTTGGGCAAGAAGATATTTCCACCTTTCTGTGATATTTACCAGGGTCAAGGCTAGGTAGAAATGAGGGGATTCACCAAGTTTGAGCTCAAGAGGAAGAAGTTGACAATGGAAATTTGTTAAACCCTAGAAATTTGCAAAATCAGGTTTCTGTAGATCCATTGATTCTAGGCTTTTACCCTTGATGAACCACTTAGTGTATCATCACTATTTGGCCATTAGAGCATGCCCACAAAGTTTGAGGCCAAGGGGAGAGACTTCACAATGTAAAGTTGCTCAAATTTGATTCTGGACAAGAATGGTTTTGGGATGGTTTGATGAACCAAATCAACTTGGATTGAGATGAAACTTTGCAAGATCATCACCCATGATAGTGTTGACTTTCTGGAATTTTCCTAGAATTTATTGAGAATATTGCTTATAGAAATATTCCAAAAGTTTGATCTGAACAGAAAGGGGTTTGAGGGGTTTTGCCTATGATCTGATCATGCCCTTGTGTTGAAACTCATATATATGGAAAATATATGTCCACTGAGTTTCTCTAAATTTTCACAAATATTTTCAAAGTATTTAAATAATTTTTTCCTATGAAAAAAAATTTCCGGCCTTAGGAAAAAGCCTTTAAAAAATGTAAAGATAATATTTAAAAATAATATTTTGTGGTTTTGGGAAGTATTATATATAGTCGGTTTGAAATAAAGCTTTTGGGAAAGAAGGGTCCACCTAATTTGAGGACTTGTAGTGCAAACCTCAATTCAGGGGGGTTTGTAAACCTCATTTGAAGAAAACATTTTTGGTTAAAACTAAATTTGATAATAGTTTTGGGCTCTATTCACATGGCATGATCATTAGGCAAGAGGTTTGAGGACATGGAAGATGAATTTGAAGTGGAATTGAACCTAGTACTGCCATATAACACAATCATCAAGCAAGCAAACAACATAGCAAACAAGCACAAGCACCTTGAAAAAGTTTTAGTTGGCTCCAAATTTTATAAACCCAAACATAACTATGTGATACAAAAACAGGGTGTGACAAGCGGCTCCTTTCCCCATCTTCGGGGCATAGCCCGTCTGTAACCGGTGTAGTCAGTCGTCCTGTCACGCCCGCGAGGAGGGCGGTCCGGCTTGTCGTACGGGGTATGTTTGGGAGACGGGGTATCAGTGATCTCGTCGTCAAATTGCGGCAGCAGCCTTCTGCATTGATAACTCTTAGGTTGGTCCGATAGACCGGTACCTTATCCCCCCTCAGCTGAGAGGACTCTAGTCCATCGATTGTTGAGGTCATCTTGTTCGGCTTTAAGGAACCATTCCTTTGCTTTCAGGCTGCGTGTCATTGCTATGAGCTATTGTCTGAACAGTTCCTGATCTTTAGGGTTATCAGGAATGTCTAGGTCATGGGAATCTGGGATGTCCTCCTCCATGACAGGAGGGAGGTAGTTGTCATCCTTGGAATCGTTGAAGTCGTCGTGGTTGCTCTGGTCCTTAGGCCTTTCCTAAGCCTCTAACGAGTGTCCGGGGATATCGAGATCGCCACGGTCCTCAAGGATATCTCCGTCCAGGGAGCCGATAATAGCTTTCCTTCCCTTTTGCTTTTGGACCGCTTATGTGGTTTTTGGCACCTTGACGGTGCGTCATTTCACTTGTCGCCATCATTATTAGGCGTTTTGTTGCCATTAGAGGGAGGCGTGTCCACCATGTAGACGTCATATGTAGAAGTGGCGGCCCATCGCCCGGTGTTAACAGGGATTGGAGCGCAGTCTTCTTAATCCATGTATTCTGCCTCGTCAGAGGCAGCCCAACATGTCGGTTAAGTCTTCAACTGTGGATATGAAGTAGGTGGTGGGTGGGTAGAAAAATTTCCTTGACCCTCTTGGTGGTCAATCCGAGCATAGATCGGGTTTGAATTGTCGATAATTTTCATCGACGAGATCCAGTCTAAGTGTTGGGGAACGTTGCATGGGAAACAAAGAAAATCGTACGCTTCACCAAGATCAATCTAGGAGATTAGCATCTATGAGAGGAGAGATTGGATCTGCGTACCCTTCTACATCGCTAAGCGGAAGCGTTAAAGAACGTGGTTGATGTAGTGGTACGTCTCCGCGATCCAAAACGCAAGACGTCCCACAAACTCTCGATTAAGTACCGAACGTACGACACCTCCACATTCAGCACACGTGCAGCTCGGTGAAGATCTCCGCCTTCTTGATCCAGCAAGAGGGGGCGGAGAGGTAGACGAGTGCTCTGGCAGCATGATGGCGTTGCGGTGATGGTGATGGAGCAATTCCAGCTGGGCTTCGCCTAAGCACTGCTAAAAACCGATCTAGAGGAGAAAACGGTCTAGAGGAAGAAGAGGGCAGCACTTGGCAGAATTAAGGTTGGGGCTACCCTCAAAATCCTCGAGTATATATAGGAGGGAGGGGAGAGGAGGCAGTCGGCCGAAGCAAGGGGAGGAGTCCACCTCCCACAAGGGAGGTGGATTCCAAGTGGGACTCCTTCCCAAACTTGGCCCCTACTCTATCTCTTCCCCATGCGCATAGGGCCTCTTGGGCTTGCTTGCCCAGCCCACCAGGG
The DNA here is from genome assembly GCA_022496015.1 of Hordeum marinum. Classification (NCBI taxonomy): domain Eukaryota; kingdom Viridiplantae; phylum Streptophyta; class Magnoliopsida; order Poales; family Poaceae; genus Hordeum; species Hordeum marinum. The sequence goes on from CM039672.1 coordinate 84,599,155, forward strand.
GCTGGTGCGCCACCTCTAAGGCCCATGTGGCCCCTTGGGGTATGTGGGCCCCACTTCATGGTCCTCGGAACCCATTCGTCACTCCTGGTACACTGCCGGAAATGCCCAAAAAAATTTCGGAGTTCAAACACCACTTTTCTATATATCAATCTTTACCTCCGAACTATTTCGGAGCTCCTCGTGATGTTCGAGATCTCATCCGGGACTCATCTGGGACTCCAAACAACCTTAGGTCACCACCATACATAACTCTATACTACCGAAACATCACAAAACCTTAAGTGTGCAGACCCTGCGGGTTCGAGAACTATGTAGACATGACCGAGGTGTGACACCTCTACAGTCAATATACAATAGCGGGACCTGGATGCCCATATTTATTCCTACATATTCTATGAATATCTTTATCGGTCGAACCCCTATGTCAAGGATTCAGTTAATCTCGTATGATGTTCCCTTTGTTCTTAAGTATGTTAATTGCCCGAGATTCGATCGTCGGTATCTCCATACCTAGTTCAACCTCATTAACGGCAAGTCCCTTTACTCATTCTGTAATACAAGATCCCATGGATAACACTTAGTCACATTTCTTGCAAGGCTTATTGTGATGTTGTATCACCGAATGGGCCCTGTGATACCTCTCTGTCACACGGAGTAACAAATCCCAGTGTTGATCCATGCCAACCCGGCAGACACCTTTGGAGATACCTGCAGAGCACCTTTATACTCACCCAGTTACGTTGCAACGTTTGATACACACAAGGCACTACTCCGGTGTCCGTGAGTTTCATGATCTCATGCTCATAGGAACATATACTTGACCTGCAGAAAACTATAGCAAAAAACTGACACGATCACATGTTACGTTTATAGTTTGGGTCTTGTCCATCCCATCATTGTCCTAATGATGTGATCTCGTCATCAAATGACATCTCATGTCAATGGCTAGGAAACCTTGACCATCTTTGATTAACGAGCTAGTCTACTAGAGGCACACTAGGGACAAAGCGTTGTCTATATATCCACACATGCAATGTGTTTCCAATCAATACAATTATAGCATGGATAATAAACAATTATCATGAACAAGGAAATATAATAGTAAACACTTTATTTATTGCCTCTAGAGCATATTTCCAATAGTCTCCCACTTGCACTAGAGTCAATAATCTAGTTCACATCACTATGTGATTTACATTGTAATGAATCGAGCACCCATGTTGTTCTGGTGTTGATCATGTTTATCCCTTGGAAGAGGTTTAGTCAACGGGTCTGCAACATTTAGATTCGTGTGCACTTTGCAAATATTTAGGTCGCTTTATGTGTCTGGTCCTCTTGTGAAACCTTGGTTCCTTGGCCAGAGAAATGGCAGCAGTGTTGTCACAGAACAGAGTCATTGGATTCAGTGCACTGGGCACTACTCCAAGATTTTTCATGAACTGCTTCATCAAGACACCTTCCTTCGCGGCCTCCGAGCCTGCGATGTACTCCGCTAAGCATGTAGAATCGGCTACCATGCTTTGCTTGGAACTACACCAGCTTACCGCTCCCCCGTTGAGAATAAATACGTATCTGGTTCGCGACTTAGAGTCATCCGGATCAGTGCCAAAGCTTGCATCTATGTAACCCTTTATGACGAGCTCTTGATCACCTCCATAAACGAGAAACATTTCCTTAGTCCTTTTCAGGTACTTAAGGTTATTCTTGACCGCCGTCCAGTGCTCCATTCCAGGATCACTTTGAAACCTTCCAGCCATACTTATGGGAAGGCTGACATCGGGTCTTGTGCACATCATTGCATACATGATAGAGCCTATGGCTGAAGCATAGGGGATGACACTCATCTTCTATCTATCTTCTGCCCTCACTAGGCATTGAGTCTTACTCAACTTCACACCTTGTAAGACAGGCAACAACCCCTTCTTGGACTGATCCAGTTTGAACTTCTTCAAAACATTATCAAGGTATGTGCCTTGTGAAAGTGCTATCAAGCGTCTCGATCTATCTCTATAGATCTTAATGCCTAATATGAATGCAGCTTCTCCTAGGTCCTACATTGAAAAACTCTTGTTCAAATATTCCTTTACGCTTTCCAGCATCTATATATTGTTTCCAATCAGCAATATGTCATCCCCATATAATATTAGAAATGCTACAGAGCTCCCACTCACTTTCTTGTAAATACAAGCTTCTCCGTAAACTTGTATAAACCCAAACGCTTTGATCACCTCATCAAAGCACTAATTCCAACTCCGAGATGCTTGCACCAGTCCATAAATGGATCGCTGGAGTTTGCAAACTTTGTAAGCATTCTCGGGATCGACAAAACCTTTAGGTTGCATCATATACAACTCTTCCTCAAGGAAACCATTAAGGAACGCTGTTTTGACATCCATCTACCAAATTTCATAGTTGAAATATGCATCTATTGCTAACATGATTCTTACGGACTTAAGCATCGCTACGGGTGAGAAGGTCTCATCATAGTCAACTCCTTGAGCTTGTCAAAAACCCTTTGCCACAAGTCGAGCTTTATAGACGGTGACATTACCGTTCACGTCCGTCTTCTTCTTAAAGATCCATTTGTTTGGAAGGCCTTTAGCCCTTCAGGTAATACAAAGTCCATACTTTGTTTTCATACATGGATGCCATCTCGAATTTCATGGACTCTAACCATTTCTCGGAATCCAGGCCCATCATCGCTCCTCCATAGCTTGTAGGTTCATTGTTGTGCAACAACATGACCTCCAAGACAGTGTTGTCGTACCACTCAGGAGCAGTACGCGCCCTTGTCGACCTAGGAGGTTCAATAGTAACTTGATCCGAAGCTTCATGATCATCATGATTAACTTCCTCTTCAACTGTTGTAGGCTCCACAGAAACATCTTTCTGTGCTGTGCTACTCTCTGGTTGAAGTGAAGGTTCAATAACCTCATCAAGTTCTACTTTCCTCCCACTCAATTCTTTCGAGAGAAACTCTTTCTCAAGAAATGTTCCATTTTTAGCGACAAACACTTTGCCTTCGGATCTGAGATAGAAGGCATACCCAACTGTCTCTTTTGGGTATCCTATGAAGATGCGTTTCTCCGCTTTGGGTTCCAGCTTTTCAGGCTGAAGCTTTTTGACATAAGCATCACATCCCCAAACTTTGAGAAACAACAACTCTGGCTTCTTGCCAAACCACAGTTCATATGGCGTCGTCTCAACGGATTTCGATGGTGCCCTATTTAAAGTGGATGCAGTTGTCTCTAATGCATAACCCCAAAATGGTAGTGGCAAATCGGCAAGAGACATCATAGAACGCACCATATATAATAAGGTTCAATTACGACATTCAGACACACCATTACGTTGTGGTGTTCCACGCGGTGTCAACTGTGAAATAATTCCACACTATCTTAAGTGACTGCCAAACTCATAACTCAGATATTCACCTCCTCGATCCGATAGTAGGAATTTAATCCTCTTGTTATGATGATTCTCAACTTCACTCTAAAATTGCTTGAACTTTTCAAACGTTTTAGACTTGTGTTTGATTAAGTAAATATACCCATATCTACTTAAGTCATCAGTGAAGGTGAGAAAATAACGATATCCACCGCGCGCCTCAATGTTCATTCGACCGCACACATCAGTATGTATGATTTCCAACAAATCACTCTCCCATTCCATTGTCCCAGAGAACGGCATTTTAGTCATCTTCCCCATGAGGCATGGTTCACATGTGTCAAGTGATTCAAAATCAAGTGACTCCAAAAGTCCATCAGCATGGAGCTTCCTCATGTGTTTTACACCAATATGACCCAAACAACAGTGCCACAAGAAAGTGGTACTATCATTATCAACTCTACATCTTTTGGCATCAATGTTATGAACATGTGTATCATCACTATCAAGATTCAATATGAATAAACCCCTCACATTGGGTGCATGACCATAAAAGATATCACTCATATAAATAGAACAACCATTATTCTCTGATTTAAATGAGTAACTGTCTCGCCATAAACAAGATCCAGATATAATGTTCATGCTTAATGCAGGTACTAAATAACAATTGTTTAGGTTCATCACTAATCCCGATGGTAATCGAAGAGAGAGTGTGCCGATGGCGATCACATCAACGTTGGAACCATTTCTCACACGCGTCATCACTTCGTCCTTCGCCATCCTTCGTCTAATCCATAGTTCCTATTTTGAGTTGCAAATGTGAGCAACCGAACTGGTATCAAATACCCAGGTATGAAAGCACATTTGCTCCCTTGGTGGTTTTGGTAATTAATAACAACATATAAGTCATTGAACTAATGTTTCCACCAAGTATATTTCAGCAAATGTTTAATGATAGGATTGGCAAAAGGAGATTTGTGGAGATACCCCAAGATGCAAGGGAATAGGTTGGCCAAGCTTCAAGCAAGAGGACTCTACATTTTATATTTGTGAGAAATCGCTTTGAGTCCATAGGAAAGACAATGCTATTAAAAGGGGGTAAGGTTTTGTTGGTGAACAATATGCTCAAACGTGCACAAGTGATAGTCGCCAAAAACATCCACAAACTCTCCAACCAAAGTCTGTTCTATACCTAACACTCAAAATCGGTGCAACCAACTTTCCCAGACCGGTGCCACCGATTCCAGAACATAGACAGACTCAGCAAAACCCTAGCCACTTCGGTGCAACCGATTCCATACCGGTGCCACCGAGTTTAGGTTGCCAACTTTCTGTTACGCAAATTCACATTATCGGTACCACCGAGAATGTTGGATCGGCATCACCGAGATTGGAAATCTGACCGTTGGTTACCTTATCGGTGCAACCGAGATTCCTATATCGGTCTCACCGAGATTCAAAACTTGCCACATTTTGTTCACTTCGGTACCACCGAGATTAACACCTACCCTTGTGTTGAGGTCAAGATCTTCCACTCCAATCATATGGATCTTGATCTATAGCCTCCCCAAGTAGCTTTCCACCAATCCCATCTCTTCCACCATGCCAAATCTGTGAGAGAGTGATTGGGTGCTGAGGAGTCTATCATCTTGAAGCACAAGAGCAAGGAGTTCATCGTCATTACCGAGCCTATTACCTTTTGGAGGGTGGTGCCTCCTAGATTGGTTAGGTGTCTCTTGGGAGCCTCCTACTTTGTGTTGTGGAGTGAACCAAGAAGTTTGTAAGGGCAAGGAGATCACCTACTTCATGAAGATCTACCCATAGTGAGGCTAGTCCTTCATGGACGGAAGCCGTTATGGAATAGTCAAGGTTGCTACTTCGTGGACCCTTTTGGGTGGAGCCCTCCATGGACTCTCGCGACCGTTACCCTCCGTGGGTTGAAGACTCCATAAATGTGGATGTACGATAGCGCCACCTATCGAAACCACAGGAAAAATCATCGTGTCTACAACTGCATTTGACCTTCCTACCCTATCCCTTCTATACATGCTTGTTGTTACTTTCCGCTGCTATATACTCTTAGACTTGCATGTGTAGGGTGTACTTGACTTGCCATGAAATGCTAAAAACTTTCAACCCTAAAACTATGTATAGGAAAAACTTTTATTTGGTCAAGTAGTCTAATCCCCCCCTCTAGACATACTTTCAGTCCTACAAGTGGTATCAGAGCTTTGGTCTCCATTGCTTAGATCTCACTACCTAGGAGAGTATGGCGTCTAGTGAGGGAAGTTATCACCATAGAGGTCTGTACTTTGATGGCACTAATTTTGCTAGTTGGAAGCACAAAATGAAAATGCATATTCTTGGTCATAACCCCGCCGTTTGGGTTGTTGTTCGTGTTGGCTTGCAAGGTGAGTTGTTTGCGGATGGACGGGAACCGGATCATGAAGCAACTGCGGATGAGTTGAAGATGTTGCAACTCAATGCTCAAGCATGCGACATTCTCTTCAACTGCTTATGCCCCGAAGAATTCAACAAAATCAGTCGTCTTGAGAATGCAAAAGAGATTTGGGATACTTTGGTTGATATGCACGAAGGAACCGAGTCCGTGAGAGAATCCAAGTTAGATGTTCTTCAAGGTCAGCTTGACAAGTTCAAGATGAAGGATGGTGAAGGAGTCGTAGAGATGTACTCTAGGCTAGGTCTCATCACCAATTAGATTGCCGGCTTAGGAAGCGAATAAATGATCGACAAATTCATCATCAAGAAGATACTTAGAGCTTTGGATGAGAGATACGACACCGTGTGCACATTGATCCAAATGATGCCAAACTACAAAGATCTCAAGCCTACGGAAGTCATTGGAAGGATTGTTGCTCATGAGATGACACTCAAAGATAAGGAAGAACTTCATCACAAGTCAAGCGGTGCTTACAAAACCACAAGTGATGCTCCCGCAACTTCAAGAAACAACCTTGTCACCAATGAAGAGATAAGCCTCATGGTCAACAAATTCAACAAGTTCTACAAGAATAGAGGCAAATAAAGAAACTCCAACTCAAGATATGATGAGAAGCGTTTGTCAAGTCGTGACCGCAATTGCTACAATTGTGGGAAGCCCGGACACTACTCAAATGAATGCACGACTCCCTACAAAAGAAGAGAAGAGTCACCTCGAAGACGAAGCTCAGGGCATGAATCACCACAAAGAGAGAGAAGGAGTAGAGATGATTGTTATGAACGAAGACACTCAAGGAGAAGTAGAGATTCAGAGAAGAAGGACAAGTACACCAAGATCTACAAAAGAAGAAAACATTGAGCTCATGTTGGTGAATGGGCTTCCGGCTCCGACTCTGACAACAACTCTAAGAGAAGCTATCACTCCGACTCCGACTATAGTCAAGATGATGGTGTTGTCGGAATTGCTCTAGTGACTACCAACTCCTACGATCTATTTGATTCACCAAACGAAGGGAGTGGAAGTTGCTTCATGGCTAAAGTCCCCAAGGTATCACACCCCGAGTATCTTGATTTTGATAGTGATGAAGATGATTTGCTTTGTGAGTATGACTTGCTTTATGATAAAACTAGTGATATTGATCAAAATGAACTTGATAATTCTCATGCTAGTCAAGATGAGTCATTTGATGATGATAAGATGAAAATAGAACAACTAACTAAAGAACTAAACACACTTAAGTTAGCTCATGAATCTACTCTCAAAGATCATAGAGAGCTTGTGAGAACTCATGAGAAGCTACGCTTCGAGAAGCTCAACTTGGAGCAAGAGCATGAGTTTCTCAATGCTATCAATGACGATCTCCGAAACAAGACTTCATCTTATCTAGCCAAATGACTACTCTTGTCTACTTTCATGTCCTAAGTTAAAACTAAGCAATCTAGTAACAAAGGCAAGAAAGGTTCTTCTTCTAGTAGAAACAATAAAAATTCTAAACCCAATGATGTTGCTTCTAGTAGTTCTATTGATTCCACTAATGATGATTCTCTTAGCCAAGTTACACTTGACCAATAAAATGCTTTATTGAAAGGAATTATAGAAAAGGTATCTACAAGAGTCTTGCCGAATGTAAGCAATTTGAGGAAATTGTACGCAAGCACGAAGGATACCAGAAGAATCGTGGTGTTGGCTACTTCAACGCTAATGGAGTTGAGTGGGAACAAGGTCAATATCCCAAGCCCAAGTTTGTTCCTCAAAAGGAGAAGTATGAAAATACTCTTCCCAAGGGGACAAACACTCAAGATGACCTTCCACCACAGGACCACAAGCTCAAGGGCAAGAACAAGCTTCAAGAGGACATTGACTCATATGAAGATGAATCCCTAGCTTTGGTGGAGTGGGTTCCCAAGGCTACTTGAAGCTCAACTACTACAAAGGCTACTTCAACACCAAGGATCCCCATCAACTTGATGTGGTTCCCCAAGAAGAAGAACTAGTAAGTTCTTGAGGGGTGACTCCGCCAATGAAATTCACTCACCTTCATTATTGGCAAGGACTTTTTGCACTCAACATCAACTCAATGCAATAGTTCAAGGAGTCACACATTCCCTCAAAGGTAATCAAGGGACAAGGTAACCAACTAATCAATGGACATCATAACATATGCTTTGCACTCCATGTCCATATATATCCTTGTATTTGTCTCTTGTGTGTTGGGACTAACCCATGTAGGTGAGAGGAGTAAGGAAACAACAAGGATGCTCCCAACTCTTAGTGATCTTCATCAACATTGAGCATCCACAACTACCTCACCAATATGAAGTCTTCATCGACAAAACCCAAGGTTAGTTTATCCCTCTTATAGGGGGATGTCACATCAAGGGGGAGCTTTACTCTAAGACTTGAGTCAAAGCATCTCTTAGCATGTGAAAACATTAAATGCTTTATGTAAAAGTGGTAACCCCACTTGTGCTTAAATGATGAGTCTGACCTATGATCAAGTACTCTTACTTGGCTCCTAAGTCAAATATTCATATATGGATGACTTCGTCATCTCCCAAGTGCTTGTTAGATGCTAGTGTGTTTGTGCATGTTTGTCATGATTTCTTTTGACATCTTATTGTGTGAGCATGTTGGTCTGCATTTATTTTCTCATTCGAGGACATCCAATTGTTGCTATTTGGTTATTGATTTTCTCTTTTGCCAATTGGATGGACAAGAATACCTAGGACCACTCTTTAGCTATCTATGCTTTCTCATGTCATATTCCATTCATGTTGCATCAGAAAATTTGAACAAGTGCTTTTCGATCCCTCTGTGTGTGGAGCACTCGGAGTTCCGTATTGACAAGGACTCACCATCAAAACCTCCCAAGTGCATCTCGGTGGAACCAACCCCACAATCTTGGTCTCACCGAATGCCTAGGGTTGATCTGTTTTTCAATCTCGGTACTGCCGATTTCATATTCTCGGTTACACCGAGTTTCCCTGTTAGCTGAAAGTTGTGGAACTCGGTGACACCAAAAACATAAAATCGCTATCACCGACAATGGAGGGTATATATACTGTGGACCCCAACACTTTGAAATTCATCCTCGGAACTGTCGCGCCTCAAAACCCTAAGCTGCCGCTTTGAGACCCCTGGTCGTCGCCCTTGTCTTCCTGTGCTCCTCCGCCGCTAGGAATCGTCGCCATCGACGAAATTTGCTCTGTTGTCGCTGCCGTAGCGGATACGCACCATGTTAGGGTACGGATTCAACCTCATTTGCACTCCCTTCTGATTCTTGCGCATTGGATATGCTTTTCTTTTTATGCTACCTATTGCACTTCTTCCTATCCACCAGGAAATCCCATAGGGTAGCGAACCATCGATTTTCTAGGGTTTGCCTTCCGCCCGACGCAACTCAGTAGAACCGAATCAAGAAAATCGGTACCAACGATTTTCGTTTCGGTGTTGTTGAGAACTGTCTCGGTGAAACCGAGCACTCATTTTCGGTCTCACCGAAAAGGGTGCCAAGTTTCAATTAAAAGCGACAGTCAGTCTCGGCGTCACCGATAATTTTGCTTCGGCCTTACCGATTTGTTTCTAACAGAATGCAAAACTTTGAAAATCTTTTGTTCAAAATTTCAAAAACCAGTTGATAATTTTGTGATGACTCATCTACTTCTGCTCATCTATATTCCATTCACAGGGTCAGTATGTCAGATGCAGAGGACAGTCGGAATGACCTGAGAGAGCAAAGTGTTGAGATGGATTCTGGCACTAGTCCTCGGTCTAGTTCATCTTTAGACCCAAGCACTCCCAGTTCCCATGGTTTGCCCAAGGCTTCTACTAGGCTACGAATAAGCTGAATTTTGATGAAGAAGATTCAGACTTTGTTTCAGAAGAGATTCTTGCTAAGAAGCAAGAGAAAGCAGCTAAGAAGTCTGCTACTGAAGCCACTTCTTCCAGGAGAGTTGTTAGTAAGATCTATGCCATCTCTGTGTTGGGGAACGTTGCATGGGAAACAAAAAATTTCCTACACACACGCAGATCTATCCATGGTGATGAGCATCTACGAGAGGGAGAGTTGATCTACATACCCTTGTAGATCGCTAAACGGGAAGCGTTAGGAAACGCGGTTGGTGTAGTCGAACGTCTTCGCAATCCAAATATCCGTGCGTCCTGTGATCCAATCACGATCCGTCCCACGATCCAATCATGATCTGTACCACGAACTTGATCATGATCCGTCCCACGAACTTGATCACGATCATTCCTATCTAGCACCGAACGGATGGCACCTCCGCGTTCAGCACACGTACAGCTTAATGAGGATCTCCACCATCTTGATCCAGCAAGAGGGAGTGGAGAGGAAGAAGAGTTCTCCGGCAGCCTGACGGTGCTCCGGCGATGGTGGTGGAGCAATTCCGGCAGGGCTTCTCCTAAGCATTGTAGAAAACCGATCTATAGGAGAAACTATGCACTGGAGGAACGGGTAGCACGTGGCTGAAATTCTAGTGCAAAAGCCCAAAATCCTCTAGTATATATAGGAGGAGAGGAGGAGAGGAGGCAGCTTGGCCACCAAGCCTAGCTGGTTCAGCCGAACCCACTAGGAGAGGAGGACTCCTCCTCCAATCCTAGTAGGACAAGGATTGCTCCTTTTTGCCTTTTTTCCACCTTTTCCTATTGGGTTTTTTCCTCCGGCCACATGGGCCTTGTGTGGGAGTTTCCACCAGCCCACTAAGGGCTGATATTCACTCTCCCACAGCCCATGAAGCCTCTTGGGTCGAAATACCCCTCACGGAGGCCTCCCGGTACACTACCGGCACTCCCGGTACACTACCGATGAGCCCGAAACTTTTCCGGCGACCAAAACAGGACTTCCTATATACGAATCTTTACCTCCGGACCATTCCGGAGCTCCTCGTGACGACCAAAACAAGACCCCGTAACTAACCCTTAGTCACATTGCTTGCAAGGCTTATTGTGATGTTGTATTACCGAGTGGGCCCTGAGATACCTCTCCATCACACGGAGTAACAAATCCCAGTCTTGATCCATGCCAACTCAACAGACACCCTCAGAGACACCTGTAGAGCACCTTTATAGTCACCCAGTTACGTTGCGACATTTGATACACACAAGGTATCTGTGAGTTGCATGATCTCATGGTCATAGGAACATATACTTGACATGCACAAAATAGTAGCAATAAACTGACACGATCGTAAGCTACATTTGTAGTTTGGGTCTTGTCCATCACATCATTCTCCTAATGATGTGATCCCGTTATCAAATGACATCTCATGTCCATGGCTAGGAAACCTTAACCATCTTTCGATCAACTAGCTAGTTCACTAGAGGCATACTAGGGACATTGTGTTTGTCTATGTATCCACACATGTATCCATGTTTCCAATTAATACAATTATAGCATGGATAATAAACGATTATCATGAAAAAGGAAATACAATAATAAACACTTTATTTATTGCCTCTAGGGCAAATTTCCGACAGTCTCCCACTTGCACTAGACTCAATAATCTAGTTCACATCACTATGTGATATACATTGTAATGAATCGAACACCCATGCAGTTTTGGTGTTGATCATGTTTAGCCCTTGGAAGAGGTTTAGTCAACGGGTCTGCAACATTCAGATCCGTGTGCACTTTGCAAATATTTATGTCTTTCTCCATGATGTAATCGCGGATGGAGTTGAAGCGTCGCTTTATGTGTCTGGTCCTCTAGTCAAACCTTGGTTCCTTGGCCAGAGCAATGGCACCAGTGTTGTCACAGAACAGGTTCATTGGATTCAGTGCACTGGGCACTACTCCAAGATCTATCATGAACTGCTTCATCCACACACCTTACTTTGCCGCCTCCGAGGCTGCGATGTATTCCGCTTCGCACGTAGAATCAGCTACCACGCTTTGCTTGGAACTGCAACAGCTTACCGCTCCCCCATTAAGAATAAATACGTATCCGGTTTGCGACTTAGAGTTGTCCGGATCAGTGTCAAAACATGCATCGACGTAACCCTTTACAACGAGCTCTTGATCACCTCCATAAACGAGAAACGTTTCCTTAGTCCTTTTCAGGTACTTAAGGATATTCTTGACCGCTTGCCAGTGCTCCGTTCCAGGATCACTTTGAAACCTTCTGGCCATACTTATGGCAAGGCTGGCATCGGGTCTTGTGCATAGCATTGCATACATGATAGAGCCTATGGCTGAAGCATAGGGGATGACACTCATCTTTTCTCTATCTTTTGCAGTTACTGGGCATTGAGTCTTACTCAACTTCACACCTTGTAACACAGGCGAGAACCCCTTCTTGGACTGTTCCATTTTGAACTTCTACAAAACATTATCAAGGTATGTGCTCTGTGAAAGTGCTATTAAGCGTCTCGATCTATCTCTACAGATCTTAATGCCTAATATGAAAGCCACTTCTCCTAGGTCCTCCATTGAAAAACTTTTGTTCAAATATTACTTCACGCTTTCCAGCATTTCTATATTGTTTCCAATCAGCAATATGTCATCCACATATAATACTAGAAATGCTACAGAGCTCCCACTCACTTTCTTGTAAACACAAGCTTCTCCGTAAACTTGTATAAACTCAAACGCTTTGATCACCTCATCAAAGCGCTTATTCCAACTCCGAGATGCTTGCACCAGTCCACAAATGGATCGCTGGAGTTTGCAAACTTTGTCAGCATTCTCTGGATCGACAAAACCTTTGGGTTTCACTATATACAACTCTTCCTTAAGGAAACCGTTGAGGAACGCTGTTTTGACATCCATCTGCCAAATTTCATAGTCGAAATAAGCAGCTATTGTTAACATGATTCTGATAGACTTAAGCATCGCTACGGGTGAGAAAGTCTCATCGTAGTCAACTCCTTGAACTTGTGAAAACCCTTTGCCACAAGTCGAGCTTTATAGACGGTGACATTACCGTCCACGTCTGTATTCTTCTTGAAGATCCATTTGTTCTGAATGGCCTTTCGCCTTTCAGGTAATACTTCCAAAGTCCATACTTTGTTTTCATACATGGATCCCATCTCGGATTTCATGGCCTCTAACCATTTCTCGGAATCCGGGCCCATCACTGCTCCTCCATAGCTTGTAGGTTCATTGTTGTCCAACAACATGACCTCCAAGACAGGGTTGCCATACCACTCAGGGGTAGTACGCAGCCTTGTCGGCCTACGAGGTTCAATAGCAGCTTGATCTGAAGCTTCATGATCATCATCATTAACTTCCTCTTCTATCGTCGTAGGTTCCACAGATACATCTTTCTGCGTTGCGCTACTTTCTGGTTGAAGTAAAGGTTCAATAACCTCATCAAGCTCTATTTTCCTCCCACTCAGTTCTTTTGAGAGAAACTCTTTCTCAAGAAATGTTCCATTCTTAGCGACAAACACTTTGCCTTCGGATCTGAGATAGAAGGTATACCCGACTGTCTCTTTTGGGTATCCTATGAAGACGCATTTCTCCGCTTTGGGTTCCAGCTTTTTAGGCTGAAGCTTTTTGACATAAGCATCACATCCCCAAACTTTAAGAAATGATAAGTTTGGCTTCTTGCCAAACCACAGTTCATATGGCGTCGTCTCAACGGATTTTGATGGTGCCCTATTTAAAGTGAATGCAGTTGTCTCTCATGCATAACCCAAAAATGATAGTGGCAACTCAGCAAGAGACATCATAGAACGCACCATATCTAATAAGGTTTGATTACGACGTTCGGACACACCATTACGCTGTGGTGTTCCGGGCGGTGTCAACTGTGAAACAAATCCACACTGTCTTAAGTGACTGCCAAACTCATAACTCAGATATTCACCTCCTCGATTAGATCGCGGGAACTTAATCTTCTTGTTACGATGATTCTCAACTTCACTCTGAAATTGCTTGAACTTTTCAAACATTTCAGACTTGTGTACCATTAAGTAAATATACCCATATCTACTTAAGTCATCAGTGAAGGTGAGAAAATAACGATATCCACCACGCGCTGTAACATTCATTGGACCGCACACATCAGTATGTATGATTTCCAATATGTCACTTGCCCATTCCATTGTTCCAGAGAACGGTGTTTTAGTCATCTTGCCCATGAGGCATGGTTCACATGTGTCAAGTGATTCAAAATCAAGTGACTCCAAAAGTCCATCAGCATGGAGCTTCCTCATGCGTTTTACACCAATATGACCTAAACGGTAGTGCCACAAGAAAGTGGTACTATCATTATCAATTCTACATCTTTTGGCATCAATGTTATGAACATGTGTGTCATCATTATCAAGATTCGACTTGAATAAACCCCTAACATTGGGGTCATGACCATAAAAGATATTACTCATATAAATAGAACAACCTTTATTGTCTGATTTAAATGAGTAACCGTCTCGCAATAAACAAGATCCAGATATAATGTTCATGCTTAACGCAGGCACTAAATAACAATTATTTAGGTTCATCACTAATCCTAATGGTAATCGAAGAGAGAGCGTGCCGACGGCGATCACATCAACCTTGGAACGATTTCCCACGTGCATCGTCACTTCGTCCTTTGCCAGCCTTCGTTTATTCCGTAGTTCCTGCTTTGAGTTGCAAATATGAGCAACCGAACCGGTACCAAATACCCAGGTACTACTACGAGAGCTCCGCCTTCTTGATCCAGCAAGAGGGGGCGGAGAGGTAGACGAGTGCTCTGGCAGCATGATGGCGTTGCGGTGATGGTGATGGAGCAATTCCAGCTGGGCTTCGCCTAAGCACTGCTGAAAACCGATCTAGAGGAGAAAACGGTCTAGAGGAAGAAGAGGGCAGCACTTGGCAGAATTAAGGTTGGGGCTACCCTCAAAATCCTCGAGTATATATAGGAGGGAGGGGAGAGGAGGCAGTCGGCCGAAGCAAGGGGAGGAGTCCACCTCCCACAAGGGAGGTGGATTCCAAGTGGGACTCCTTCCCAAACTTGGCCCCTACTCTATCTCTTCCCCATGCGCATAGGGCCTCTTGGGCTTGCTTGCCCAGCCCACCAGGGGCTGGTGCGCCACCTCTAAGGCCCATGTGGCCCCTTGGGGTATGTGGGCCCCACTTCATGCTCCTCGGAACCCATTCGTCACTCCTGGTACACTGCCGGAAATGCCCAAAAAAATTTCGGAGTTCAAACACCACTTTTCTATATATCAATCTTTACCTCCGAACTATTTCGGAGCTCCTCGTGATGTTCGAGATCTCATCCGGGACTCATCTGGGACTCCAAACAACCTTAGGTCACCACCATACATAACTCTATACTACCGAAACATCACAAAACCTTAAGTGTGCAGACCCTGCGGGTTCGAGAACTATGTAGACATGACCGAGGTGTGACACCTCTACAGTCAATATACAATAGCGGGACCTGGATGCCCATATTTATTCCTACATATTCTATGAATATCTTTATCGGTCGAACCCCTATGTCAAGGATTCAGTTAATCTCGTATGATGTTCCCTTTGTTCTTAAGTATGTTAATTGCCCGAGATTCGATCGTCGGTATCTCCATACCTAGTTCAACCTCATTAACGGCAAGTCCCTTTACTCATTCTGTAATACAAGATCCCATGGATAACACTTAGTCACATTTCTTGCAAGGCTTATTGTGATGTTGTATCACCGAATGGGCCCTGTGATACCTCTCTGTCACACGGAGTAACAAATCCCAGTGTTGATCCATGCCAACCCGGCAGACACCTTTGGAGATACCTGCAGAGCACCTTTATACTCACCCAGTTACGTTGCAACGTTTGATACACACAAGGCACTACTCCGGTGTCCGTGAGTTTCATGATCTCATGCTCATAGGAACATATACTTGACCTGCAGAAAACTATAGCAAAAAACTGACACGATCACATGTTACGTTTATAGTTTGGGTCTTGTCCATCCCATCATTGTCCTAATGATGTGATCTCGTCATCAAATGACATCTCATGTCAATGGCTAGGAAACCTTGACCATCTTTGATTAACGAGCTAGTCTACTAGAGGCACACTAGGGACAAAGCGTTGTCTATATATCCACACATGCAATGTGTTTCCAATCAATACAATTATAGCATGGATAATAAACAATTATCATGAACAAGGAAATATAATAGTAAACACTTTATTTATTGCCTCTAGAGCATATTTCCAATAGTCTCCCACTTGCACTAGAGTCAATAATCTAGTTCACATCACTATGTGATTTACATTGTAATGAATCGAGCACCCATGTTGTTCTGGTGTTGATCATGTTTATCCCTTGGAAGAGGTTTAGTCAACGGGTATGCAACATTTAGATTCGTGTGCACTTTGCAAATATTTAGGTCACTTTATGTGTCTGGTCCTCTTGTGAAACCTTGGTTCCTTGGCCAGAGCAATGGCAGCAGTGTTGTCACAGAACAGAGTCATTGGATTCAGTGCACTGGGCACTACTCCAAGATTTTTCATGAACTGCTTCATCAAGACACCTTCCTTCGCGGCCTCCGAGCCTGCGATGTACTCCGCTAAGCATGTAGAATCGGCTACCATGCTTTGCTTGGAACTACACCAGCTTACCGCTCCCCCGTTCAGAATAAATACGTATCTGGTTCGCGACTTAGAGTCATCCGGATCAGTGCCAAAGCTTGCATCTATGTAACCCTTTATGACGAGCTCTTGATCACCTCCATAAACGAGAAACATTTCCTTAGTCCTTTTCAGGTACTTAAGGTTATTCTTGACCGCCGTCCAGTGCTCCATTCCAGGATCACTTTGAAACCTTCCAGCCATACTTATGGGAAGGCTGACATCGGGTCTTGTGCACATCATTGCATACATGATAGAGCCTATGGCTGAAGCATAGGGGATGACACTCATCTTCTATCTATCTTCTGCCCTCACTAGGCATTGAGTCTTACTCAACTTCACACCTTGTAAGACAGGCAACAACCCCTTCTTGGACTGATCCAGTTTGAACTTCTTCAAAACATTATCAAGGTATGTGCCTTGTGAAAGTGCTATCAAGCGTCTCGATCTATCTCTATAGATCTTAATGCCTAATATGAATGCAGCTTCTCCTAGGTCCTACATTGAAAAACTCTTGTTCAAATATTCCTTTACGCTTTCCAGCATCTATATATTGTTTCCAATCAGCAATATGTCATCCCCATATAATATTAGAAATGCTACAGAGCTCCCACTCACTTTCTTGTAAATACAAGCTTCTCCGTAAACTTGTATAAACCCAAACGCTTTGATCACCTCATCAAAGCACTAATTCCAACTCCGAGATGCTTGCACCAGTCCATAAATGGATCGCTGGAGTTTGCAAACTTTGTAAGCATTCTCGGGATCGACAAAACCTTTAGGTTGCATCATATACAACTCTTCCTCAAGGAAACCATTAAGGAACGCTGTTTTGACATCCATCTACCAAATTTCATAGTTGAAATATGCATCTATTGCTAACATGATTCTTACGGACTTAAGCATCGCTACGGGTGAGAAGGTCTCATCATAGTCAACTCCTTGAGCTTGTCAAAAACCCTTTGCCACAAGTCGAGCTTTATAGACGGTGACATTACCGTTCACGTCCGTCTTCTTCTTAAAGATCCATTTGTTTGGAAGGCCTTTAGCCCTTCAGGTAATACAAAGTCCATACTTTGTTTTCATACATGGATGCCATCTCGAATTTCATGGACTCTAACCATTTCTCGGAATCCAGGCCCATCATCGCTCCTCCATAGCTTGTAGGTTCATTGTTGTGCAACAACATGACCTCCAAGACAGTGTTGTCGTACCACTCAGGAGCAGTACGCGCCCTTGTCGACCTAGGAGGTTCAATAGTAACTTGATCCGAAGCTTCATGATCATCATGATTAACTTCCTCTTCAACTGTTGTAGGCTCCACAGAAACATCTTTCTGTGCTGTGCTACTCTCTGGTTGAAGTGAAGGTTCAATAACCTCATCAAGTTCTACTTTCCTCCCACTCAATTCTTTCGAGAGAAACTCTTTCTCAAGAAATGTTCCATTTTTAGCGACAAACACTTTGCCTTCGGATCTGAGATAGAAGGCATACCCAACTGTCTCTTTTGGGTATCCTATGAAGATGCGTTTCTCCGCTTTGGGTTCCAGCTTTTCAGGCTGAAGCTTTTTGACATAAGCATCACATCCCCAAACTTTGAGAAACAACAACTCTGGCTTCTTGCCAAACCACAGTTCATATGGCGTCGTCTCAACGGATTTCGATGGTGCCCTATTTAAAGTGGATGCAGTTGTCTCTAATGCATAACCCCAAAATGGTAGTGGCAAATCGGCAAGAGACATCATAGAACGCACCATATATAATAAGGTTCAATTACGACATTCAGACACACCATTACGTTGTGGTGTTCCACGCGGTGTCAACTGTGAAATAATTCCACACTATCTTAAGTGACTGCCAAACTCATAACTCAGATATTCACCTCCTCGATCCGATAGTAGGAATTTAATCCTCTTGTTATGATGATTCTCAACTTCACTCTAAAATTGCTTGAACTTTTCAAACGTTTTAGACTTGTGTTTGATTAAGTAAATATACCCATATCTACTTAAGTCATCAGTGAAGGTGAGAAAATAACGATATCCACCGCGCGCCTCAATGTTCATTCGACCGCACACATCAGTATGTATGATTTCCAACAAATCACTCTCCCATTCCATTGTCCCAGAGAACGGCATTTTAGTCATCTTCCCCATGAGGCATGGTTCACATGTGTCAAGTGATTCAAAATCAAGTGACTCCAAAAGTCCATCAGCATGGAGCTTCCTCATGCGTTTTACACCAATATGACCTAAACGGTAGTGCCACAAGAAAGTGGTACTATCATTATCAATTCTACATCTTTTGGCATCAATGTTATGAACATGTGTGTCATCATTATCAAGATTCGACTTGAATAAACCCCTAACATTGGGGTCATGACCATAAAAGATATTACTCATATAAATAGAACAACCTTTATTGTCTGATTTAAATGAGTAACCGTCTCGCAATAAACAAGATCCAGATATAATGTTCATGCTTAACGCAGACACTAAATAACAATTATTTAGGTTCATCACTAATCCTAATGGTAATCGAAGAGAGAGCGTGCCGACGGCGATCACATCAACCTTGGAACGATTTCCCACGTGCATCGTCACTTCGTCCTTTGCCAGCCTTCGTTTATTCCGTAGTTCCTGCTTTGAGTTGCAAATATGAGCAACCGAACCGGTACCAAATACCCAGGTACTACTACGAGAGCTAGTAAGGTACAAATCAATAACATGTATATCATATATACCTTGTTCGTCGTTGGCTGCCTTCTTGTCAGCCAGGTACTTGGGGCAGCTCCGCTTCCAGTGACCAGTTCCCTTACCATGAAAGCACTTAGTTTCTGGCTTGGGTCCATGCTTGGGCTTCTTTACTGGAGTAGCAACTGCTTTGCCATCCTTCTTGGTTTTACCCTTATTGCCCTTGCCCTTGACTTTGCCATTTTTCTTGAAACTAGTGGTTTTATTGACCATCAACACTTGATGTTCTTTCTGGATTTCAGACTCAGCGACTTTTAGCATCGCAAACAGCTCGGCGACTGACTTGTTCATCCTGTGCATGTTATAGTTCATCACAAAGCTCTTGTAACTAGGTGGCAGTGATTGAAGAACTCTGTCAGTGATCGCTTCTGGCGGGAGGGCAATTCCCAACTCCGCTAGACGAGTTGAATACCCAGACATTCTGAGTATATGTTCACTGGTAGACCCGTTCTCCTCCATCTTGCAAGCACAGAACTTATCGGAGGTTTCATACCTCTCAATCCGGGCGTTCTTCTGAAAGATAAACTTCAACTCCTGGAACATCTCATATGCTCCATGATGTTCAAAACGTCTTTGAAGTCCCAGTTCTAAGCCATACAATATTGCACACCAAACTATTGAGTAATCTCTAGTACGTGCCTCCCAAGCATTCTTAACGTCTTCGGAGGTCATGTCTTCTGGTTAGTCACCAAGCTGTGGATCAAGGACATATGATTTCTGGGAAGCCGTGAGGATAATCCTTAGATTACGGGCCCAGTCAACAAAGTTACTTCCATCATCTTCAACTTAGCTTTCTCTAGGAACGCATTAAAATTCAGGGGTGCTACTGCGCTAGCCATTTATCTACAACATAAATATGCAAAGTTTACTTAGACTATTGTTCAAGATAATGTGTTTAGTTAATCAAATTACTAAAGCTCCCACTCAAATTGACATCCCTCAGGTCATCTGAGTGTCACATGATCCAAATCCACCAACTCAAGTCCGATCATCACGTGAGTTGAGGTGGCTTCAATGGTGAACATCATTATGTTGATCATATCTACTATATGACTCATGTTCGACCTTTCGGTCTCTTGTCTTCCGAGGCCATGTCTGTACATGCTAGGCTCGTCAAGTTTAACCCGAGTGTTCTGCGCGTGCAACACTGGCTTGCACCCGTTGTATGTGAACGTAGAGTCTATCACACCCGATCATCACGTGGTGTCTCAACACGACGAACTTTCACAACGATGCACACTCGGGGAGAACACAATTTATCTTGAAATTCAAGTGAGGGATCACCTTATAATGCTACCGTCGTACTAAGAAAAACAAGGTGCATAAAAGGATTAACATCACACGCAATTCATAAGTGACATGATATGGCCATGAACTTGTGCTTTAGATCTCCATCTTGAAAGCACCGGCATGATCTCCATCGTCACCAGCACGACACCATGATCTCCATCATCTTGATCTCCATCAATGTGTCGCCATCGGGGTTGTCATGCCCTGCATGCTTCTACTACTATTGCTACCGTTTAGCGATAAAGTAAAGCATTACATATTGCTTAATGATTGACACGCAGGTCATACAATAATTAAAGACAACCCTATGGCTCCTGCCGGTTGCCGTACTCATCGACATGCAAGTCGTGAAATTATATACATCACATGATCATCTCATACATCACATATACCACATCATGTAATTGGCCATATCACATCACAACATACCCTGCAAAAACAAGTAAGATGTCCTCTAATTGTTGTTGCATGTTTTACGTGGCTGCTACGGGTTTCTAGCAAGAACGATTCTCACCTACGCATAAACCACAACGGTGATACATAATTTTCTTTTCAGCCTTCTCAAGGACCGCCTTTGTCGAATCCGATCCAACTAAAGTGAGAGAAACTACCACCCGCAAGCCATCTAGGCAACAAGTTGCATCGAGGGAACCGGTCTCTCGTAAGCATACGAGTAATGTTGGTCCGGGCCGCTTCATCACACAATACCACTAAACCAAAATCCGACCAAGGGAGGAAGCAATCTAAGCATCAACGCCCACAAACCTATTTTGTTCTACTCGAGATCTCATCTACACATAGACCTAGCTCATGATGCCACTGTTGGGGAACGTTGCATGGGAAACAAAAAATTTCCTACGCACACGCAGATCTATTCATGGTGATGAGCATCTACGAGAGGGAGAGTGGATCTACATACCCTTGTAGATCGCTAAGCGGGAAGCGTTAAGAAACGCGGTTTAGTGTAGTCGAACGTCTTCGCAATCCAAATCATCGTGCGTCCTGTGATCCAATCATGATCCATCCCTCGATCCAATCCCGATCGGTCCCATGAACTTGATCACGATCCATCCCACGAACTTGATCACGATCCTTCCGATCTAGCACCGAACGGACGGCATCTCTGCGTTCAGCACACGTACAGCTTGATGACGATCTCCACTGTCTTGATCCAGCAAGAGGGAGTGGAGAGGAAGAAGAGTTATCCGGCAGCCTGACGGCGCTCCGGCAATGGTGGTGGAGCAATTCCGGCAGGGCTTCGCCTAAGCACTTCAGAAAACCGATCTAGAGGAGAAACTATGCACTGGAGGAACGGGTAGCACGTGGCTGAAATTCTAGTGCAAAAACCCAAAATCCTCTAGTATATATAGGAGGAGAGGAGGAGAGGAGGCAGCTTGGCCACCAAGCCTAGCTGGTTCAGCCGAACCCACTAGGAGAGGAGGACTCCTCCTCCAATCCTAGTAGGACTAGGATTGCTCCTTTTTGCCTTTTTTCCAACTTTTCCTATTGGGTTTTTTCCTCCAGCCACATGGGCCTTGTGTGGGAGTTTCCACCAACCCACTAAGGGCTGATATTCACTCTCCCACAGCCCATTAAGCCACTTGGGTCGAAATACCCCTCCCGGTACACTACCGGCACTCCCGGTACACTACCGATCAGCCCAAAACTTTTTCGGCGACCAAAACAGGACTTCCTATATATGAATCTTTACCTACGGACCATTTCGGAGCTCCTCGTGACGTCCGGGATCTCATCCGGCACTCCGAACAAACTTCGGTCACCACCATACATAACTCTATGCTACCGAAACGTCACAGAACCTTAAGTGTGTAGACCCTGCGGGTTCGAGAACTATGTAGACATGACCGAGACACCTCTACGGTCAATAACCAATGGCGGGACCTGGATGTCCACATTGGTTCCTACATATTCTACGAAGATCTTTATCGGTCGAACCTCTATGTCAAGGATTCAGTTAATCCCGTATGATGTTCCCTTTGTTCTTCGGTATGTTACTTGCCCGAGATTCGATCGTCGGTATCTCCATACCTAGTTCAACCTCATTACTGGCAAGTCTATTTACTCATTCCTTAATACAAGACCCCATAACTAACCCTTGGACACATTGCTTGCAAGGCTTATTGTATTGTTGTATTACCGAGTGGGCCCTGAGATACCTCTCCGTCACACGGAGTAACAAATCCCAGTCTTGATCCATGCCAACTCAACAGACACCCTCGGAGACACCTGTATAGCACCTTTATAGTCACCCAGTTACGTTGCGACATTTGATACACACAAGGTACTCCTCCGATATCTGTGAGTTGCATGATCTCATGGTCATAGGAACATATACTTGACATGCACAAAACAGTAGCAATAAACTGACACGATCATAAGCTACATTCGTAGTTTGGGTCTTGTCCATCACATCATTCTCCTAATGATGTGATCCCGTTATCAAATGACATCTCATGTCCATGGCTAGGAAACCTTAACCATCCTTCGATCAACGAGCTAGTTCACTAGAGGCATACTAGGGACATTGTGTTTGTCTATGTATCCACACATGTATCCATGTTTCCAATTAATACAATTATAGCATGGATAATAAACGATTATCATGAACAAGGAAATACAATAATAAACACTTTATTTATTGCCTCTAGGGCATATTTCCAACACTCTGAAACTATCAAAGCACATGAGAGTGCTAGGGCCACTATGTCTATTGATCCCCCAAGGAAGTCTATGCCTAAGAAGGCAGGGGAGAAGAAAGCCAGAAAGAGGATTATTCATGTGACTGGCAGGCCTACTTCCATGTATGAAGATCCAGAGGAAGCAACTAGTGATGCTGCTGAGGAAGAGGAGGATGAGCCAGCTACAAAGGCTCCTCCCAAGAAGAAGGCCAAGAAGCTTATGGCTGATGCTATGGCAAAGACTAGCGCATCCAAGAGCACCAAGTCTACATCCAAGAAGGCTGCTGCTAAGAAGCCTAAGAGGACATCCAGGTAGATTCCAGCTTTTGAGAAGAACAAAGGACCTGCTTCCAGAGTTGAAGATGATGATGACTTGACAACTTGATGAAGCTCAGACCACACCTTCTAGTACACAATGCCAGCTACCCACTAGTTGAGGATATGAAGAAGAGGAAGGATTCAAGATTGAGGGAATGGAGAGCTACTGATCCATATGCCCTGAGAAAGAAGACAGTTGCGGACTACAGATTTTATACCAAAGAGCAACAGGATTTTTATGAGACTGTGCTTTTTGACAAGAGTCCAGCTGTTAGTGATATGAGGTATGTTGATTGGAAATTCATCGAGGAAAACAAGCACTACTTTCCAAGTGTACAAGAAAATTTCCACTGCATAGGTTTGGATGTGTTTGTTGGCATAGAATTCACTACTTGGAATGATGAGATGATCATGCAATTCTACTCCACTTCACATTTATATGGAGATGGTAGAATTCTATGGATGACTGGAGGTGCAAGGTATGAATCGACTGTTGAAGAATGGGCTGCTATCTTAAGAGTTCTAGAAGCACTGGATGGTGACTTGGATGTATACTCAGAATCCAAGGAGAGCCACAATGCTATGGCAAATATGTACAAGGAGATCCCTGCTGCCAATGTGAAGTCTCACAAGCTAGGATCTATCTACTTTCTTCAGGCTGGCCTCTGCACAATGAACACCATTCTGAGGCATACTTTGATGCCCAAGTCAGGAGATGACAAGATGATCCGAGGCTACTCCATCAATATGTTGATCCACCTTGACAGACACACCAGGATTAGAGTCATGGATTTGATTGTTGAGACAATCAAGAGGGTTGCTGCTCTTGCTGTTATGCACCCTACATCCAGATGCTTATCAATTCAAAGTTGGAGAAGCACATTTTTGCTCTAGATCGTCCACATTTACCCCTACAGCCAGATCTCGAGGACAACATTGTGGTGATGAACCTAGATCATCCCACTTCTGTTGCAGATCAGGCAGAAGCAGAGGCAGCTCGAGCCGCTAGTGCTCAGGTCCCTAGATCCAGGAATGAGCAAATGGACCTTCTGATTTCATCTATCCAAGGAATGAAGGACGACATTAAGGGGATTCTAAAAAATCAGAATAGTCTTGTCAGGATCTTTGAGAACAGGATCAAAACCCTTAATGATAAGGTGGATGGGCTGACTAAGACAGTCAATGAGCTCAAGAAGGAAGTTGACTCAGTGCCTCTTCCTCAGACTACTTCAGATGATGATGATGATGATGAGGATGAGGATGGATCACCTCTCAGGACAGGCACACAGTTTTATACCCAGGCCAGATCAGCCACTGTGCCAGCTCCAGACTTGAGGCCCTCTTCATCAGCTCCTGCTGCTGTCACCTCAGCTCCTGCTCCATCTGCTCCAGTTCCTCCAGCTGCCACTCCAACTCCATCCACGATATCTGTAGAGATCTTCACCGACGTTGTCCTCTCGACTCCTTCATCAACAACCGGAGGAGATTAGCCCAAGAACGATTAGATGTATGCCTTTGAACTTTTTGGTAACTTGTTGCCAAAGGGGGAGAAGTGTATATAGATCTTTAGGCTTCGAGCGAGAGAGCATTTTGGTGTTTGTTGCTTTTCAAAACATTTGGTCTATTGGTTGCTTGTGTTCAGCGTATGATCATGTGTGTTATGCTACTATTTTATGCTTTATGCGTGATGCTACTATTTCCTATCATCTTAATGCTTATGAGATGATCATTCACCTTTGCTTGATTGTGTTGTGCTTTGTTATTCATTCTAATTATTCTCGCACACCACCAAGTTGTATGTGACATGGAAGAAGTGCCCCATATACCTAATCTATTGTGCATTTGCATTCAAACGCAAATTCAAAATAATGCACAAATTTAGGGGGAGCTCTTGCTTATCACATACCTCTCAAAGCGACGATTATATTCATTGATTTTATCATATGTCGAAGCTTTGATCTATATGTTGTCGTCAATTACCAAAAAGGGGGAGATTCAAAGCACATTTGCTCCCTTAGTGGTTTTGGTAATTAATAACAACATATAAGTCATTGAACTAATGTTTCCACCAAGTATATTTAAGGAAATGTTCAATGATAGGATTGGCAAAAGGAGATTTGTGGAGATACCCCAAGATGCAAGGAAATAGGTTGGCCAAGCTTCAAGCAAGAGGACTCTACATTTTATATTTGTGAGAAATCACTTTGAGTCCATAGGAAAGCCAATACTATTAAAAGGGGGTAAGGTTTTGTTGGTGAACAATATGCTCAAACGTGCACAAGTGATAGTCGCCAAAAACATCCACAAACTCTCCAACCAAAGTTTGTTCTATACCTAACACTCAAAATCGGTGCAACCAACTTTCCCATACCGGTGCCACCGATTCCAGAACCTAGACAGACTCAGCCAAACCCTAGCCACTTCGGTGCAACCGATTCCATACTGATGCCACCGAGTTTAGTTTCCCAACTTAATATTATGCAAATTCACATTATCGGTACCACCGAGAATGTTGGATCGGCGTCATCGAGATTGGAAATCTGACCGTTGGTCACCTTAGCGGTGCAACCAAGATTCCTATATCGGTCTCACCGAGATTCAAAAGTTGCCACCATTTGGTCACTTCAATACCACCGAGATTAACACATCAGTGTCACCGAGTTGGTCATTTTGTGTGTAACAGTTGGATTGTTGGGGATGCCTATATATACCCCTTCACCACCACCTACACGAAAAGGAAGCACTCAGAACTATTCCGCACTTGCCCCATCCAGTTTTCTGAGATAGAATCACCTACCCTTGTGTTGAGGTCAAGATCTTCCACTCCAATCATATGCATCTTGATCTCTAGCCTCCCCAAGTAGCTTTCCACCAATCCCATCTCTTCCACCATGCCAAATCTATGAGAGAGTGATTGGGTGTTGAGGAGTCTATCATCTTGAAGCACAAGAGCAAGGAGTTCATCGTCATTACCGAGCCTATTACCTTTTGGAGGGTGGTGCCTCCTAGATTGGTTAGGTGTTGCTTGGGAGCTCCTACTTCGTGTTGTGGAGTGAACCAAGAAGTTTGTAAGGGCAAGGAGATCGCCTACTTTGTGAAGATCTACCCATAGTGAGGCTAGTCCTTCCTGGACGGAAGCCGTTATGGAATAGTCAAGGTTGCTACTTCGTGGACCCTTTTGGGTGGAGCCCTTCATGGACTCTCGCGACCGTTACCCTCCGTGGGTTGAAGACTCCATATATATGGATGTACGATAACGCCACCTATCGGAACCACGGGAAAAATCATCGTGTCTACAACTGCGTTTGATCTTCCTACCCTATCCCTTCTATACATGCTTGTTGTTACTTTTCGCTGCTATATACTCTTAGACTTGCATGTGTAGGGTGTACTTGACTTGCCATGAAATGCTAAAAACTGTCAACCCTAAAACTTGGTATAGGCAAAACTTTTATTTGGTCCCTTAGTCTAATCCCCCCTCTAGACATACTTTCGGTCCTACATGGCACTACAACGAGAGGTAGTAAGGTACACATCAATAACATGTATATCATATATACCTTGTTTGTTGTTGACCGCCTTCTTGTCAGCCAGATACTTGGGGCAGTTCTGCTTCTAGTGACCAGTTCCCTTGTAATGAAAGCACTCAGTTTCTGCCTTGGGTCCAGCCTTGGGTTTCTTCACGGGAGCAGCAACTGCTATGCCACCCTTCTTGCCCTTGAAATTCTTCTCGAAACTAGTGGTTTTATTGACCATCAACACTTGATGTTCTTTCTGGATTTCAAACTCATCGACTTTCAGCATCGCAAACAGCTTGGCGACTGACTTGTTCATCCCGTGCATGTTATAGTTCAGCATGAAGCTGTAACATCCCAAAATTCCATTTTGGAATGTTATGAAATATAGCTATGCATCTATCATCATCATTGCTTGAATACATGTATTAGTTGAAATGCCTTCTCTGAATTTTTGAAACCCCTTTCTACTTTCAATGTGTTGTTTTCACCTATTTGAAAATCTTGGTAAAATGTTCAAATATGAGGGGAGGAACATGACACTCCACACGAGGGACTATTTGGTGATTTATTTGAACAAAAACAACCAGGAGTTATTTTGAAAAATATTTGCAAAAAGGATTTAAAAACAATTAGGCAATTTCTGAAAATATTATTTTTACAAAGTATTCAAATGACGGAATAAAAATGTTCAATAAATGGCATTTATTATTCTGTTAATTTTGATATATAATACTCCTATATTTAAAAATGTTTTGAATGCTTTTAAAGAGGTTTTACTGCTCTGGCTATTAAAAAGAGTAACGGTTTTTGTATTTAAACGGGCCGGCCCACGGGCATTTATTCGCGAATTTACGTCGAGCCAGTCGACCGATGCGCAGAAACCGCTCCCTCTCTCACTGACACTGGGTCCCACCCCGACTACCCGTAACGCCGCGCGGTCATCCCTCTCCTCGCGCGCGCGCCGCCGCCTCCGGGAATACCTCCCCGGATCTCCCTCCTCTCTCCTCCCCGCACCCCCCGAGCACCCTATAAGTAGCGCCTCTCCCCCCCGCTCCATTTCCCCCCGAGCCCCCTCTCTCCTCGCCAGAACAACGTGCTCGAGCCTCGCAGGAGTTGCTCCGACCACCGAAGCTCTCCACTGCTCCTGCCCGTCGCCTCGGTCGTCCTCGCACCTCTCCGACACCACCAATGGGCGCCAGACGACCTCCGCCGTCGTCTGGACCTTTCCACTACCTCCCTCGACCATCAGAACGCCTCTCCCAACCTCCTCCGACCACCAGCCACCGCCACCACTCACCGGAGTTCTTCCTCCCTCTCCTGTAAGTCGTCGAGCCCCTCCCCTCCCTCCGATCTAAATCCAACGGCCCCGATTAGAACCACTTAATTCCCCGAACCGTTTTCTTTACGGTTCGGTTGACCGCCCGTAGCGCCGCTCGCACACACCCCCTTAGCCAATAGGATTGTGCCGCATCACCCCTGGCCGTCCGGTAGTTAGTTTTCTTTTTTTTAGTTTTAGTTAACAGAGTGTTTTAGTAATTTGTTTTGCTTATAACTTTTAATCTGTTTAATGTTTTGAGTTGATTCTTTTTGCATTAGCTCACATTTTTCATGTAGTTTCACCCTGTAGTTTTAAATTTTAAATTTTGAACTATAAAATTTGAATTGAATCAAATTTGCTCAAATCACTCAAATCTGAATAACTAGGGTTTGAAAATAGATTTTGATATGAATCTTTTTGTGTTTAGTTTGAGAATTTTTAGGATGATTTTGATTAGTGTTCTAGCTATAAATAGAATCTGCCTAATATTAGTTAGTATAGTTTTATTTAACTTAGTTTTAGTTGGTTTAAATTTGATTAATTTTATTTGATTTAGTAGGTTCTGTTAGTTAAACTTTAGGTGTTTTACTTACTGTTAATAAAAATATTATTCATCTAGTTTATTTTCTTAGTTAATATAGGCATCACAACTTCTTTTCAAATAGGTTTAATTTGATTAAAGCAACTAGTTTAGTAATAGATTTCTTTTAACAGAGTTTTTATAATTTAATTTTGTTTTCTAAGACAAGTTTATTTGTAAATTCTTTCCTGTTAAGAACATGTTTTGTTAATAAATAATAAGTTTTGTTTTGCTCTTTTGTTAGTAAAACTATAGTTGTTTCATTTAGTGTTTATTAAAACTTTTAAAAACTTTACGAAAGTTTTTCCCAACAAACTTTAATGAATTCAATTCTGTTATTAATAAAATATTTTATTGTTTTCTTGCTGTCAACTATTGTTCTGTTATTACAAATAGGTTTCATTATGTTAGTAGTGTTTTATCAATCATCTTTTAGAAAACAAAACTTTGTGTGTTTTCTTGCTTGTGATTTTTTGTGCATGGTTTTGTTTTGATTGTTTACTAGTTCATGGTTGTGAGTTACAATATTTTGTTGTATGCTTATTGAGTGCTTGTTTGCTTCGTTAGATTATCCGGAGTGCGAAGCTTGTTACTTAGAGTCACTCACGTACGAAGATCATAAATCAGGCAAGTCACTTTGATCATCTTTACCCACGTTTTTATTGCATTAGTTCTTCCATCACCCCAATTGCATGCAAAGTAGGTTAGTTGGAAATTTGGTTACTTGATGTAGTATCATGTGGTAGGTACCTCAACCCTTGACACATTGGCCTCGGGAAACGTTGTTTTACATTTTGCTATACTACTAGTAGACGGGGTTGGTTGTGTGATTCATGAGAGTTGTGAGATTAATTACAAGACCTACATAATGATCAAGACTTCAAGACTCTGAGTTTTCAACTTACCTCTGGGTGGATGATGGTTGAACGGCACCCTGGAGAAACCAGTGGATTTGCCTAGGTGTTGCTGGAGATGGCCAGTATTCACGCGGAAAGGTCCACCCAGGCACAAAGAGATGGATGGATGCTTCAAGACCCAAGGCTTACCTGCACAGCCACAAGTCATTATGGGATCTGGCTTGGTTGGATATCATGGTGACCCTGGACAGGCGGTGCTACGAGATGTAGAAGAATGGTAGGAAAGGATGGGCACCGACAGAGTCGCAGGGAAACCCTTTGGAAGACCATGTTTTGGTCATCCGTTTCTCACACACCCTGAAGTGCGAGAAATCAAACGGAGGCGACCAAATCTTGTGGGGAACATGTGCAAAACTCTGCAGAGTACTCAAACCTAATCGATTAGCCGTGTCCACGGTCATGGACAACTTGAGCCAAAGGAACTGAAACTTCCGGAAACTCTCAACACAATTAATATGATGATGTGGGTATTAATAACTTGGGTATGAGAATTGGTTGGTGGAACCATCTCATTAATCAACCAACTTAGTAATAATTTATGCTTACCCCTTCTCTTGATGTAGGAAAAACTTGGCTTTACGCAAAAACTTACCACCCCACCTGCCATCTATGCATATAGATTAGATGATTATCTTTTCACACCCTCTTGTGACTTTGCTGGCATATTCCATATGCTGACCTACGCGGCTGCAACATATCATGTTGCAGAGTACTTTTCCGACCAGGAGTGAGGATACGCTCTATGCTCGGTGAGATGCCCTTGGAGTCAGATGGACTCATCTACCTTCGATGTTTCCGCAAGACTTAGTTATTCTCATGAGTTGGCCTTTGGCCACTTTATTGTAATGATTATTGTAATAAAGGACTCAATACGAGATTTCGTTAATATAATGCTATGTGATTTCCCTTTGATATATACATTGATGTACCGTGTGTGTACTAGCATGATCTTGGGATGGTATGGAAACACCGGATATTCGACCTTTCAGGTCAGGTCGCTACAGAAGCTCTTGTAGCTAGATGGAAGTGATTGAAGAACTCTGTTAGTGATCGCCTCTGGCGGAAGAGGCATCCCTAACTCTGCCAGACGAGTCGAATACCCAGACATTCTGAGTATATGTTCACTGATAGACCCGTTCTCCTCCATTTTGCAAGCATAGAACTTATCGAAGGTCTCATACCTCTCGACCCGGGCATTCTTCTTAAAGATAAACTCCAACTCTTGGAACATCTCATATGCTCCATGACATTCAAAACGTCTTTGAAGTCCCGGTGTTAAGCCATACAATATTGCACTATTGAGTAATCTCCAGAACGTGCCTCCCAAGCATTCTTAACATCTTCGGATGACAAGTCTGCGGGTTGGTTACCAAGCGGTGCATCAAGGACATATGCCTTCTGGGAAGCCATGAGGATAATCCTCTGATTACGGGCCCAATCCACAAAGTTACTTCCATCATATTTCAACTTAGCTTTCTCTAGGAACGCATTAAAATTTAGGGGTGCTACTGCGCGAGCCATTGATCTACAACATAAATAAGCAAAGGTTACTAAGACTATTGTTCAAGATAATGGGTTTAGTTAATCAAATTACTAAAGCTCCCACTCAAATTGACATCCCTCGGGTCATCTTAGTGACACATGATCCATATCCACCAACTCAAGTCCGATCATCACGTGAGTTAAGGTGGTTTCAATGGTGAACATCATCATGTTGATCATATCTACTATATGACTCATGCTCTTTCGGTCTCTTGTGTTCCAAGGCCATGTCTGTACATGCTAGGCTCGTCAAGTTTATCCCGAGTGTTCTGCATGTGCAACACTGGTTTACACCCGTTGAATGCAAACGTAGAGTCTATCACACCCGATCATCATGTGGTGTCTCGACATGACGAACCTTCACAACGGTGCACACTCGGGGAGAACACAGTTCATCTTGATATTTAAGTGAGGGACCACCTTATAATGCTACCGTTTTCCTAAGCAAAACAAGGTGCATAAAAGGATTAACATCACATGCAAATCATAAGTGACATGATATGGCCATGAACTTGTGCTTTTGATCTCCGTCTTGAAAGCACCGGCATGATCTCCATCGTAACCGGCATGACACCATGATCTCCATCATCTTGATCTCCATCAACGTGTTGCCATCGGGGTTGTCATGCCCATCATGCTTCTACTACTATTGGTACTGTTTAGCGATAAAGTAAAGCATCACATAGCGCTTAAAGATTGACACGTAGGTCATACAATAATCAAAGACAACCCTATGACTCCTACCGGTTGCCGTACTCATCGACATGCAAGTCATGATATTCTATACAAAAACATGATCATCTCATACATCACATATATCACATCATGAAATTGGCCATATCACATCACAACTTACCCTGCAAAAATAAGTTAGATGTCCTCTAATTGTTGTTGCATGTTTTACGTGGCTGCTATGGGTATCTAGCAAGAACGATTCTTACCTATGCAAAAACCACAACGGTGATATGAAGATTGCTTTTAAACCTTCTACAAGGACCGCCTTAATCAAATCCGATCCAACTAAATTGGGAGAGATAGACACCCGCCAGCCATCTTTATGCGATGAAGTCACATGTCAGTCGATGGAACACGGTCTCTCGTAAGCGTATGAGTAAAGTTGGTCCGAGCCGCTTCATCGCACAATACCGCTGAACCAAGAAAAGACTAAGGAAGGAAGCAATCTGAATATCAACGCCCACAAACTCTTTGTGTTCTACTCAAGATCTCATCTATGCATAGACCTAGCTCATGATGCCACTGTTGGGGAACGTTGCATGGGAAACAAAAAATTTCCTACGCTTCACAAAGATCAATCTAGGAGATGAGCATTTATGGGAGGAGAGATGGGATCTACGTACCCTTGTAGATCGCTAAGCGAAAGCATTAAAGAACGCGGTTGATGTAGTGGTATGTCTCCGCGATCCAAATTGCAAGCCATCCCACGAACTCCCGATCAAGTACCAAACGGATGGCACCTCCACGTTTAGCACACGTGCAGCTCAGTGAAGATATCCGTCTTCTTGATCCACCAAGAGGGAGTGGAGAGGTAGACGAGTACTCCGGCAGCGTGACGGTGTTGCGGCGATGGTGGCAGAGCAATTCCAGCAGGGCTTCGCATAAGCACTACTGAAAATCAATCTAGAGGAGAAAACAATCTAGAGGAAGAAGAGGACAGCACTTGGCAGAATTAGGGTTGGGGCTGCCCTCAAAATCCTCGAGTATATATAGGAGGGAGGGGAGAGGAGGCAGCCCTAGCCTCTCCTCCAAGGAGAGGTTCTGCCGAAGCAAGGGGAGGAGTCCACCTCGCACAAGGGAGGTGGATTCCAAGTGGGACTCCTTCCCAAACTTGGCCCCTACTCTATCTCTTCCCCATGCACATAGGGCCTCTTGGGCTGGCTTTCCCAGCCCACCAGGAGCTGGTGCGCCACCTCTAAGTCCCATGTGGCCCCTTGGGGTATGTGGGCCCCACTTGGTGGTCCCCGGAACCCATTCGTCACTCTTGGTACACTACCGGAAGTGCGTGAAACTTTTCTGGATTTCAAACACCACTTTCCTATATATCAATCTTTACCTCCAGACTATTCCGGAACTCGTCGTGACATCTGGGATCTCATCCAGGACTCCGAACAATCTTCGGTCACCACCATACATAACTCTATACTATTGAAACGTCACCGAACCTTAAGTGTGCAGACCCTACGGGTTCGAGAACTATGTAGACATGACCGAGACACCTCTATAGTCAATAACCAATAGCGGCACCTGGATGCCCATATTGATTCCTACATATTCTACGACGATCTTTATCGGTCGAACCTCTATGTCAAGGATTCAGTTAATCCCGTATGATGTTCCCTTTGTTCTTCGGTATGTTACTTGCCCGAGATTTGATCGGCGATATCTCCATACCTAGTTCAACCTCGTTACCGGCATGTCTCTTTACTCGTTCCGTAATACAAGATCCCGTGGCTAACACTTAGTCACATTGCTTGCAAGGCTTATTGTGATGTTGTATCACCGAGTGGTCCCTGAGATACCTCTCTGTCACACGGAGTAACAAACTCCAGTGTTGATCGATGCCAACCCAGCAGACACCTTCGGAGATACCTGTAGAGCATCTTTATAGTCACCCAATTACGTTGCAACGTTTGATACACACAAGGCACTCCTCCGGTGTCCGTGAGTTGCATGATCTCATGGTCATAGGAACATATACTTGACATGCAAAAAACTGTAGCAATAAACTCACACGATCATATGCTACGTTTATAGTTTGGATCTTGTCCATCCCATCATTATCCTAATGTTGTGGTCTTGTCATCAAATTACATCTCATGTCAATGGCTAGGAAACCTTGGCCATCTTTCATCAACGAGCTAGGCACACTAGGGACAAAGTGTTGTCTATATATCCACACATGCAATGTGTTTCCAATCAATACAAATATAGCATGGATAATACAAAATTATCATGAACAAGGAAATATAATAATAAACACTTTATTTATTGCCTCTAGGGCATATTTCCAACACTAAGTCCTTGTTCAATGTCTAGAGCTCGATCGGGTCAAACCGTGCGGAGTTGTCGGAGTTGATCCCGGCGTGTCCGGACGAGTGGAGTGTTTGGCAAGAACAGGTATCCGGTCCTCCGACACTATGACCGGACCCAGACTAAAAGTCGAGCCATTGCCGGAGTTAACCTCGTGGGAGTGACCGAAAATAGAGCTCGAGGTTAGAGCCTCAGAGTCTTCGGGTATGGCAGGCGAGATTGCGAGCCCGGTTAGTGACAAGTCACCCCTAGGATCCATGGAGAACTCTAGGTTCCCTAATCTGATCTCTTCACCAGGGGCGAAGCTTCCGACACGGCCTAGATGGCCGGTCTGGTTGGCGTGCAGCACAACACTGCCAAAGGCGAAGATCTGTCCGGGGATGAAAGTGTCCATGTTGCAGACCTCTTCGTTGATGACAAGGCGAGACATCGATTCCTTGGGTGCTCACAGCGGAACTTTCAACGAAAGCACCAATATCAGTGTCAAAACCGACGTACCTCGAGTAGGGGGTCCTGAGCTATGAGACTAGAATCTATGGTAACAGGAGACAAAGGGGACAAGGCTTTACCCAGGTTCCGACCCTCCTATGGAAGTAATACCCTACGTCTTGCTTGATTGTATTGATGATATGGGGGTTACAGAGTTGGTCTACCTCGAGATCGAATAGCTAACCCTAGATGAGTTGTTCTGCCTCTACAACCTAAAACCCTCTAGCTTATATAGACCCCGGGGGTTCCTAGGGTTTACACATGGTCGGTTACATGCCGAAGAGATAAACATGCCTATTTGCTACACCAAACATAGAGGACAAGCCACGATTCCCGAAGCTTCCTTTTTTGGAGACAGGGCCTACGATCGATCAATGTTCGGTAAGCAGCCCATACACTCCGGCCCATAAGAAACAGGTCAGCCTCCCAAGGACCCCTTAATCCAGGACTCCCTTACAGATCTTAAAATGATTGATGTTTGCTCTATTTATTCCTTGTTTATTAATCTTAAAATTGATGATAAAGGGACCGAAAAAGAGTCAACTTTAGGTAGAGGGCATTCCAATAATTTGGAGGGTGAAAATCTTGATGAAAACATTGATGAAATTGGGTTTGGAGAGGTTAAAACTTTAACTAGTGATGTGCCCACTATTTTGGATTACAAAGACTTTAATTATGATAGTTTCTCCTTGGTTTATTGTATTTATTTTGCAACAATCCATGATAAATTCACCCCATGCTTATGAACAAAATAAAGCTTTTACTAAACATATTGTTGATGGGATGATGAAATCCTTATAAGAAAAGTTGGAATTAGAGGTTTAAATTCATAGAAAATTGCATGATGAGTGGGAACCTACCATTAAAGTCAAGATTAAAAATTATGAATGTTTTGCTTTATGTGAATTGGGTGCTAGTGTTTCCACAATTCTGAAATCTCTATGTGATGTGCTTGGTCTTACCAATATCGAAGAATGTTCTCTTTTGCACTTGACGGATTCTACTATTAAAAAGCCTTTGGGAAGAACTAATTATGTTCTTATTCTTGCAAATAGGAACTATGTGCCCATAGATTTTATTGTTCTTGATAGTTATTGCAATCTATCTTTTC
Source organism: Hordeum marinum (assembly GCA_022496015.1). NCBI lineage: Eukaryota > Viridiplantae > Streptophyta > Magnoliopsida > Poales > Poaceae > Hordeum > Hordeum marinum. The sequence continues at coordinate 84,635,170 of CM039672.1, forward strand.
CCATCATACTTGGTAGACCATTTTTACGCACTATAGGCGTCGTGATTGATATGAAAGAAGGCAATATTATATTTCAATTTCCAATTAGAAAGGGTATGGAACACTTCCCTAGAAAAAGAATTAAGCCACCATATGAATCAATCATTAGGGCCTTCTATGGAGTAAAAACTAAGGATAACAATACTTGAATCTATGTGTTATGCCTAGCTAGGGGCGTAAAACGATAGCGCTTGTTGGGAGGCAACCCAATGAATAAAATTTATTTTATCTTTTCCTTTCTATTTTTGTGTGTTTGAACAATTATGATTATGTTATTATTGTATTTCTATGTTTCATTTAGTGTTTGTGTCAAGTAAAGCCTTTAGAATGATTCATAAGATGATTACAAACAGTGCTGAATCTGAAATAGAAACTTTGACTCCAGTGCGCAAATTTTAATTTTTTACTGGAGCATGATAATGAGTTGAAATTATAACACAATATATCTAAACAAATTCTTTAAGTTTTGAGAATTTTTCAGAATTTGTAGAGGTACAGAATTATGGGTAGAGTACATATTACTGCATATTGTTCTGTTTAAAACAGATTCTGTTTTTTGTTGCATTGTATGCTTGTTTTGATGAATTTATGGCTTGTATTAAAGGGTATAAGTCTTGGTAAAGTTAGAATATAATAATAAAATATGAATGGGTTTCAACAGTACTTAGAGTGGTAATTTGCTTTATTATACTAACGGATCTCACGAAAAATTTGTCAAGTTTTGTGTGATTGAAGTTTTCAAGTTTTGGGTGAGATCACGATGGATGAAGAAATAAGGAGTAAAAATAGCCTAATCTTGGGGATGCCCATGGCACCCCAAGATTATATCCAAAGAGTAACAAGCAACTAAGCTTGGGGATGCTGATACGTCTCCAACTTATCTATAATTTTTTATGATGGCATGCTATTATATTATCTGTTTTGGATGTTTTATATGCATTAATATGCTATTTTATATTATTTTTGGGACTAACCTATTAATCTAGAGCCAAGTGATAGTTTTTGTTTTTTCCTTGTTTCTAAGTTTTGCAGATATGGAATATTAAACGGAGTCCAAACGGAATAAAACCTACGAAAGGAATTTTTCTGGAAGGAAACTAGTCATCCAAGCCTGGAGTGCACGTCACGGGAGGAGCCAGGGCGCCACAAGCCTGCTAGGCACAGGCCCACCCCCTAGCCGCGCCTAGCACGCTTGTCGCTCCCTGGCAGGTCTCCTCACCCTAAGTCTTGGCCTATAAATACCCAAATATTCCCCCAACATACGAACGAGCCATGCAAATATTTTTCCGTCGCCGGAAGCCTTCGTTCCCTAGAGATCCAATCTTGGAGCCTTTTCCGGTAATCTGCCGGAGGGGGTTTCGATCACGGAGGGCATCTACATAAAATCCATTGCCCCTCCGATGATGCGTGAGTAGTCCACCACAGACCTACAGGTCCATATCTAGTAGCTAGATGACTTCTTCTCTCTCTTTGATCTTCAATACCATGTTCCTCATGATATTCATGGAGATCTATCCTATGTAATCCTCTTTTGTGGTGTATTTCTCAAGATCCGATGAATTGTGAGTTTATGTTCAGATTATCCATGAATCTTATTTTAATCTCCTCTTATTTCTTATATGCATGATTTCATATCCTTAAAAGTCTCTTCGAGCTATTGGTTTGGTTTGGCCAACTAGATTGGTAATTCTTGCAATGGGAGAAGTGCTTGGTTTTGGGTTCAATCTTGCGGTGTCCTCACCCAATGACATAGTAGGGGTAGCGAGGCACTTATTGTATTGTTGCCATCAAGGGTAACAAGATGGGGTTTTCATCATATTGCTTGAGTTTATCCCTCTACAACATGTCATCTTTCTTAATGCGTTACTCTATTTTTCAGGAACTTAATACTCTAGATGCAGGCAGGAGTCAGTCTATGTGTGGAGTAATAGTAGTAGATGCAGAATCATTTCAGTCTACTTGTCACGGACGTGATTCCTATATGCATGATCATTGCCTTGGATAACTACATGATTATTATCTTTTCTATCAATTGCTTGATAGTAATTTACTTACCCACCATGATATTTGCCTTCAAGAGAGAGGCCTCTAGTGAAACCTATGGCCCCGGGGTATAGTTTCCATCATATATTTTCAGATCTATACCATGTTGTAATTTATTTATCTTTAAATTTCTGCACTCATTTACATCTATCTCTTTTAGATCTAATCCTAGCAAATAGTCGTGAAGGGATTGACAACCCCTTTATAGCGTTGGGTGCAAGAGTTTGATTGTTTGTGTAGGTGCAACCATTGGTGACTTTCTTGTTCCTCCAATTGGATTGATACCTTGGTTCTCAACAACCGAGGGAAATACTTATCTACTTCGCTGCATCACCCTTTCCTCTTCAAGGGAAAACCAACGCAAGCTCAAGAGGTACCAAGAAGGATTTCTGGCGCCGTTGCCGGGGAGGATACACATCAAGCCTACCAAGTACCCATCACAAACTCATCTCTTGCATTTACTTTATTTGCCATTTGCCTCTCGTTTTCCTCTCCCCCACTTCTAAAACGATTTTCAGAAAATACCAAAAAGATTCGCTTCTCTATTCTCCCTCTTTTGGTTGTTTCTTTCCTGCTAGACCACTATGTCTAGTATTACCACGTCCCCCTAGTCACCAGATTTTGAAGTTCTTTACATCAAACAAAAACAAGGGGAAATTCTGAAAGATGCTTGGTATAGGTTAATGGAATCTTCTCGTATTTCCAATCTAAAAGGGGATGCGAAAGTTTTTCTTAGAAATTTTTACATTGGTTTAGCTTTGCATCATAGGGAGCTTCTAGATTTCGCCTCAAAAGGAAATTTTATTGAGCTTCACGAATGCCGCTTATGAAGTTTTAGAAGGGATTTTGGGAGTTCCTCCACCAAAAAGAGGGTTTGCATTATGACAAGAGGGAATTCAAGTTCTGTACAAATTGGGTGACTTACATCAGCACTTGGTCAAGTTACAACAATATCACGAACTCCTAAAACATATCAGCGGGAACCTTAATCGTTTGAATACTTTGATTACCCTTTGCAATAAGTGTTTGGACATTTTGGACACCAATATAGATCCTACCCCTACAAATGGGGGAAATAGGAAAGATCCCCCTGAATTCGAGAAGGTCCTCACAAAAGCTGCCAATACCAAAGATGACAATACAAAGATCTATTTTGTTTTGCCTAGCTAGGGGCGTTAAACAATACCGCTTGTTGGGAGGCAACACAATTTTATTTTTGTGTTCTGTTTTTGAGTGCTTCCCACATTATTAATTCTTTATTAGTTGTGTTTTGGTGTTCCAATTAGTGTTTGAGCCAAGTAAAACCTTTGGGGTGATCTATGGTAGTTGTTGATTTGATCTTGTTAAAAAACAGAAACTTTCACGCTCAGTCCGGGAATTTTATAATTTTTTAGAAATTCGAATTGATCTGAAATATTTATATATAAATTTCCAGGTTGTCCTAATTTTTCAGAATGTTTTGAGTTACATAAGTATGCAAAGTTTTCAGATTGCTACAAACTGTTCTGTTTTTGACAGATTCTGTTTTCTTTGAGTTGTTTGCCTATTTTGATCAATCCATGGGTTGTATCATGTGGTATGAGCCATGGAGAAGTTAGATTACAGTAGGTATAAAACAAATATAAATAAATAATTATTTCAAAACATTACCTAAAGTGGTGATTTATTTTCTTATACTAACGGATCTCGTGAGTTTTCTGTTAAGTTTTGTGTTGTGAAGTTTTCAAGTTTTGGGTAAAAATTTGATGGACTATGGAATAAGGAGTGGCAAGAGCCTAAGCTTGGGGATTACCAAGGCACCCCAAGTCATATTCAAGTATGCCAAATATCCTAAGCTTGGGGATTCCCCAGAATGCATCCCCTCTTTCGTCTTCAATCCATCGGTAAATTTACTTGAGGCTATATTTTTATTCACCACATGATATGTGTTTTGCTTGGAGCATCTTGTATGATATGAGAATTTGCTTGTTAGTTTTCCACAATAATCCTTTTTGTAAAATATCTTTTGAGAGAGACACGCTGAATTTTGAATTTATTAGAATACTCTATGTGCTTCACTTACATCTTTTGAGTTGGGCAATTTTGCTCTATGTGCTTCACTTGTATCTTTTAGAGCACGGTGGTGTTTGCGTTTTTATAGAAATACTTGAACTCTCGTACCTCAATTATATTATTTTGAGAGTTTCTAAAATAGCATGGTAATTGGTCTAGGTTATGAACTTAGTCCTAATATGATAGGCATCCAAAAGGGATATAATAAAAACTTCCATATTAAGTGCATTGAGTATTTATGAGAAGTTTGATTCCTTGCATAAAGTTTTGAGATATAAAGATGGTAGTGTTAAGAGACATGTTAGGAAGTAAATTGTGAATTGGTAAAAATACTTGTGTGAAGGTTTGTGATTCCCGTAGCATGCTCGTATGGTGAACCGCTATGTGATGAAAGTCAGAGCATAACTTGTTTATAGATTGTCGACCTTTGTGTGAGGGTCGGGGGTGCGCGGTGGTTAACTCCTACCAATCTCCCCCCTAGGAGCATGCATTTAATGCTTTGATTCAATGACTAATAGAATTTTTCAAAAAGCATGTGAGTTATTTATGACTAATGTTGAGTCCATGGATTATACGCATTCTCACCCTTCCACTTTTGCTAGCCTTTCTAGTACCGCGCAACTTTCGCTGGTGCAACAAACACCTTCCTCAAAACAACCACCATGTACCTTCCTCAAAACAGCCACCATATATATATCCTCAAAACAACCACCATACCTACATATTGTGGCATTCCATAGCCATTCCGAGATATATTGCCATGCAACTTCCATCGTTTCCTTTTATGACATGCACCATCATTTCCATATTGCATATAGAGTCATATTTTGTCATAGGTATTGAGTTGTAATTTTGTTTTGAGTTGTAAGTAAATAAAAGTTTGATGTTTATCATTATTAGAGCATGTCCCATGTGAGGAAAGGATGATGTAAGCTATGATTCCCTCACAAGTGGGGATGAGATTCCGGACTTTATGAAAAATAAAAGAGGCCAGTGAAGCCCAAATAAAAATGAATAAAAGAGGCCTTAGATGCCCACACAAAAATTGAGATAAAAGAGAGAAGGGACATTGCTACTACCTCTTTCCACACGTGTGCTTCAAAGTAGCACCATGATCTTCATGATAGAGAGTCTCCTATTTTGTCACTTTCATATAACTAGTGGAATTTTTCTTCATGATGCGCATCCACTTAGTTTCCTTTTGAGCTTTCATACACTTATAGCTCTAGTACATCAATTGCATGGCAATCCCTACTCACTCACATTGACATCTATTGATGGGCATCTCCATAGCCCGTTCATATGCCTAGTTGATGTGAGACTATCTTCTGCCTTTCCTTGACAACCTCCACCATATTCTATTCCACCTATAGTGTTATATCCATGGCTCGCGCTCATGTATTGCGTGGGAGTTGAATAAGTTTGAGAAAATAAAGGTGTGAAAACAATTGCTTGAATTTTCATCGGGGTTGTACATGATATAAATACCTTGTGTGGGGAAGATGGAGCATAGCCATCCCATATGATATTGTAGGGATAACTTTCTTTTGCCATTATATTTTGAAGAGATACAATTGCTTTGCTAGTATGCTTGAAATATTATTGTTTTTATATCAACAATAAGCTTTTGTTTTGAGTATTATAGATCTGAATATTAATGCCACAATAAAGAATATTACTTGGATAGATATGTTAGGTAGCACTCCACATCAGAAATTCTATTTTTATCATTTACCTACTCGAGGATTAGCAGGAATTAAGCTTGGGGATACTGATACGTCTCCAACGTATCTATAATTTTTTATGATGGAATGCTATTATATTGTCTGTTTTGGATGTTTTATATGCATTAATATGCTATTTTATACTATTTTTGGGACTAACCTACTAATCTAGAGCCAAGTGCCAGTAGTTGTTTTTCCTTGTTTTTGAGTTTTGCAGATATGGAATATTAAACGGAGTCCAAACAGAATAAAACCTGCATAAGGAATTTTTCTGGAAGGAAACAAGTCATCCAAGCTTGGAGTGCACGTCAGGGGAGAAGCCAGGGCGCCACAAGCCTGCTAGGCATGGGGCCACCCCTTGGTCGCGCCTAGAAGGCTTGTCGCTCCCTGGCAGGTCTCCTAACCCTAATTCCTGGCCTATAAATACCCAAATATTCCCCCAACATCAGAACGAGCCACACAAATACTTTTCCGCTGTCGAAAGCCTCTGTTCCCTAGAGATCCAATCTTGGAGCATTTTCCGGTAATCTGCCAGAAGGGGTTTTGATCACGGAGGGCATGTACATCAACTCCATTGCCCCTCCGATGATGGGTGAGTAGTCCACCACAGACCTATGAGTCCATAGCTAGTTCCGAGATGGCTTATTCTCTCTCTTTGATCTGCAATACCATGTTCTTCATGATCTTCATGGAGTTCTATCGATGTAATCCTCTTTTGTGGTGTGTTTGTCAAGATCCGATGAATTGTTAGTTTATGTTCAGATTATCTATGAATCTTATTTGAATCTCCATTGATTTATTATATGCATGATTTCATATCCTTGCAAGTCTCTTTGAGTTATTGGTTTGGTTTGGCCGACTAGATTGCTAATTCTTGCAATGGGAGAAGTGCTTGGTTTTGGGTTCAATCTTGCGGTGTCCTCACCCAATGACATAGTAGGGGTAGCGAGGCGCGTATTGTATTGTTGCCATCAAGGGTAACAAGATGGGGTTTTCATCATATTGCTTGAGTTTATCCCTCTACATCATGTCATCTTTCTTAATGTGTTACTCTGTTCTTTATGAACTTAATACTCTAGATGCAGGCAGGAGTCGGTCGATGTGTGGAGTAATAGTAGTAGATGCATAATCATTTTGATCTACTTGTCACGGATGTGATGCCTATATGCATGATCATTGCCTTGGATAACTACCTGATTATTCGCTTTTCTATCAATTGCTTGACAGTAATTTTTTTACCCACCATGATATTTGCCTTCAAGAGAGAAGCCTCTAGTGAAACATATGGCCCCCCGGGTCTATTTTCCATCATATATTTTCAGATCTATACCTAGCTGCAATTTATTTATCTTTTACTTTCCGCATGCATTTACATCTATCTCTTTCATATATAATCCTTGCAAACAACCGTGAAGGGATTGACAACCCCTTTATAGGGTTGGGTGCAAGAGTTTGATTGTTTGTGTAGGTGCAACCATTGGTGACTTGCTTGTTCCTCCTACTGGATTGATACCTTGGTTCTCAATAACTGAGGAAAATACTTATCTACTTCACTGCATTACTCTTTCCTCTTCAAGGGAAAACCAATGCAATCTCAAGAGGTACCAAGAAGGATTTTTGGTGCTGTTGCTGGGGAGGATACACATCAAGCCTACCAAGTACCCATCACAAACTCATCTCTTGCATTTACTTTATTTTCCATTTGCCTCTCGTTTTCCTCTCCCCCACTTCTAAGCTCATTTTCAGAAAATACCAAAAAGATTCGCTTCTCTATTCTCCCTCTTTTGGTTGTTTCTTTCTTGCTGGACCACTATCTCTAGTATTACCACGCCCCCCTTGTCACCAGATTTTGAAGTTCTTTACATCAAACAAAAACACGGGGAAATTTTGAAAGATGCGTGGTATAGGTTAATGGAATTTTATCGTATTTCCAATCTAAAAGGGGATGCAAAAGATTTGCTTAGAAATGTTTACATTGGTTTAGCTTTGCATCATAGGGAGCTTCTAGATTTCACCTCTAACGGAAATTTTATTGAGCTTGACATGAATGCCGCTTATGAAGTTTTAGAAGGGATTTTGGGGGTTCCTCCACCCAAAAGGGGGTTTGCATTCTGACAATAGGGAGTTTAATTTCTAGACAATTTTGGTGACTTACATAAGCACTTGGTCGAGTTACAAAAATATCACGAACCCCTAAAACATATCAACGGGAACCTTAATCGTTTGAATACTTTGATTACCCTTTGCAATAAGAGTTTCGAAATTTTGGGCACCAAGATGGATCCTCCCAATACAAATGGGGGAAAGAGTAAAGAACCCCCTGGATTCGAGAAGGTCCTCACAAAAGTTGCCAATACCAAAGATGACGATACCTAGATCTATTGTGTTTTGCCTAGCTAGGGGCATGAAACAATAGCGCTTGTTGGGAGGCAACCCAATTTTATTTGTGTATTCTGTTTTTGCTTCTGTTTTTGAGTGTTTCCCACATTATTACTTCTGTAGTAATTGTGTTTTGGTGTTTCAATTAGTGTTTGATCCAAGTAAAACCTTTGGGGTTATCTATGGTAGTTGTTGATTTGATCTTGCTGAAAAACAGAAACTTTTGCGCTCGGTCTAGGAATCTTTTAATTTGCTAAGATCACCGAATTGATATGAAATTTTTACACAAGATTAATATATAAATTTCCCAGGTTGTGCTAATTTTTTTGGAATTTTTGGAGTTACAGAAGTATGTGATGTCTTCAGATTGCTACAGATTGTTCTGTTTTTGACAGATTCTATTTTCTTTGAGTTGTTTGCCTATTTTTATGAATCCATGGGTTGTATAATGTGTTATGAGCCATGGAGAAGTTAGACTATAGTAGGTATAACAAAAATATAAATAAAGAATGAGTTCACAACAGTACCTAAAGTGGTGATTTGTTTTCTTATACTAACGGATCTCACGAGTTTTCTGTTAAGTTTTGTGTTGTGAAGTTTTCAAGTTTTGGGTAAAGATTTGATGGACTATGGAATTAGGAGTGGCAAGAGCCTAATGTTGGAGATGCCCAAGGCACCCCAAGTCATATTCAAGGATGCCAAAAAGCCTAAGCTTGGGGATTCCCCAGAAGGCATCCCCTCTTTCGTCTTCAATCCATCCGTAAATTTACTTGAGGCTATATTTTTATTCACCACATGATATGTGTTTTGCTTGGAGCGTCTTGTATGATTTGAGAATTTTCTTGTTAGCCACAATCATCCTTGATACACACATCTTTTGAGAGAGACACGCTAAATTTTGAATTTATTAGAATACTCTTTGTGCTTGACTTACATCTTTTAAGTTGTGCAATTTTGCTCTATGTGCTTCACTTGTATCTTTTAGAGCACGGTAGTGTTTGCGTTTTTATAGAAATACTTGAACTCTCGTACCTCACTTATATTATTTTGAGAGTTTCTAAAATAGCATGGTAATTTTTCTAGGTTATGAATTTAGTCCTAATATGATAGGCATCCAAAAGGGATATAATAAAAACTTCCATATTAAGTGCATTGAGTATTTATGAGAAGTTTGATTCCTTGCAGAAAGTTTTGAGATATAAAGATGGTAATGTTAAGAGACATATTAGGAAGTAAATTGTGAATTGGGAAAAAATACTTGTCTAAAGGTTTGTGATTCCTGTAGCATGCACGTATGGTGAACCGGTATGTAAGGAAGTCGGAGCATGACTTGTTTATAGATTATCGACCTTTGTGTGAGGGTCGGGGGCACGCGATGGTTAACTCCTACCAACCTCCCCCCTAGGAGCATGCATTTAATGCTTTGCTTCAGTGACTAATAGACTTTTGCAATAAGTATCTGAGTTCTTTATGACTAATGTTGAGTCCATGGATTATACGCACTCTCACCTTTCCACTTTTGCTAGCCTTTCTAGTACCGCGCAACTTTTGCCGGTGCAACAAACACCTTCCTCAATACAACCACCATATACCTTCCTCAAAACAGCCACCATATATCTTTCCTCCTAACAGCCACCATACCTACCTATTATGGCATTTCCATAGCCATTGCGAGATATATTGCCATGCAACTTCCACCGTTTCCTTTTATGACATGCACCATCATTTCCATATTGCATATAGAGTCATATTTTGTCATAGGTATCGAGTTGCAATTTTCTTTTGAGTTGTAACTAAATAAAAGTGTGATGATTATCATTATAGAGCATGTCCCATGTGAGGAAAGGATGATGGAAGCTATGATTCCCTCATAAGTGGGTACGAGATTCCGGACTTTATGAAAAATAAAAGAGGCAAGCGAAGCCCAAATAAAAAAAAGAATAAAAGATGCCTTAGATGCCCACACACAAAATGAGAGAAAAGAGAGAAGGGACATTGCTACTACCTTTTTCCACACTTGTGCTTCAAAGTAGCACCATGATCTTCATGATAGAGAGTCTCCTATTTTGTCACTTTCATATAACTAGTGGAATTTTTTTCATGATGCACGTCCACTTAGTTTCCTTTTGAGCTTTCATACACTTATAGCTCTAGTGCATTCATTGCATGGCAATCCCTACTCACCCACATTTATATCTGTTGATGGGCATCTCCATAGCCCGTTGATACGCCTAGTTGATGTGAGACTATCTTCTCCCTTTCCTTGACAACCTCCACAATATTCTATTCCACCTATAGTGCTATATCCATGGACCGCGCTCATGTATTGTGTGGGAGTTGAAAAGGTTTGAGAAAATAAAGGTGTGAAAACAATTGCTTGACTTCTCATCGGGGTTGCGCATGATATAAATACTTTGTGTGGAGAAAATGGAGCATAGCCAGACCATATGATATTGTAGGGATAACTGTATTTTGTCATTATATTTTGAAGAGATACAATTGATTTGCTAGTATGCTTGAAATGTTATTGTTTCTATATCAATATTAAGCTTTTGTTTTGAGTCTTACGGATCTGAATATTCATGCCACAATAAAGAATATTACTTGGATAAATAAGGTAGGTAGCACTCCACAAAAAAATCTGTTTTTATCATTCACCTACTCGAGGACGAGCAGGAATTAAGCTTGGGGATGCTGATACGTCTCCAACGTATATATAATTTTTTATGATGGTATGCTATTATATTATCAGTTTTGGATGTTTTATATGCATTAATATGCTATTTGATATTGTTTTGGGGACGAACCTATTAATCTAGAGCCAAGTGTCGGTTTCTATTTTTTCCTTGTTTTTGAGTTTTGCAGATATGGAATATTAAATGGAGTCTAGACGGAATAAAACCTGTGGAAGGAATTTTTCTGGAGGGAAATAAGTCATCCAAGCTTGGAGTGCAAGTCAGGGGAGGAGCCAGGGCGCCACAAGGCTCCTAGGCGCGGGCCCACCCCTTGGCCGCGCCTAGCAGGCTTGTCACTCCCTGGCAGGTCTCATAACCCTAATTCTTGGCCTACAAATACCCAAATATTCCCCCAACATCACAATGAGCCACGCAAATACTTTACCGCCGCCGAAAGCCTCCATTCCCGAGAGATCCAATCTTGGAGCCTTTTCCGGTAATCTGTCGGAGGGGGTTTCGATCACGGAGGGCATCTACATCAACTCCATTGCCCCTCTGATAATGTGTGAGTAGTCCACCACAGACCTACAGGTCCATAGCTAGTAGCTAGATGGCTTCTTCTCTCTCTTGGATCTTCAATACCATGTTCTTCATGATCTTCATGGAGATCTATCCGATGTAATCCTCTTTTATGGTGTGTTTGTCAAGATCAGATGAATTGTGAGTTTATGTTCAGATTATCCATGAATCTTATTTGAATCTCCTCTAATTTCTTATATGGATGATTTCATATCCTTGAAAGTTTCTTCGAGTTATTGGTTTGGTTTGGCCAACTAGGTTGGTAATTCTTGCAATGGGAGAAGTTCTTGGTTTTGGGTTCAATCTTGCAGTGTCCTCACCTAGTGACATAGTAGGGGTAGTGAGGCACGTATTGTATTGTTGCCATCAAGGGTAACAAGATGGGGTTTTCATCATATTGCTTGATTATATCCCTCTACATCATGTCATCTTTCTTAATGCGTTACTCTGTTCTTCATGAACTTAATACTCTAGATGCAGGCAGGAGTCGGTTGATGTGTGGAGTAATAGTAGTAGATGCAGAATCGTTTTGGTCTACTTGTCACGGACGTGATGCCTATATGCATGATCATTGCCTTGGATAACTACATGATTATTCGCTTTTCTATCAATTGCTTGACAGTAATTTGTTTACCCACCATGATATTTGCCTTCAAGAGAGAAGCCTCTAGTGAAACCTTTGGCCCCAGGTCTATTTTCCATCATATATTTTCAGATCTATACCTTGTTGCAATTTATTTATCTTTAACTTTCCGCACTCGTTTACATCTATCTCTTTCAGATCTAATCCTTGCAAATAACCGTGAAGGGATTGGCAACCCCTTTATAGCGTTGGGTGCAAGAGTTTGATTGTTTGTGTAGGTGAAACCATTGGTGACTTGTTTGTTCCTCCTACTGGATTGGTACCTTGGTTCTCAACAACGGAGGGAAATACTTATCTACTTTGCTGCATCACCCTTTCCTCTTCAAGGGAAAACCAATGCAAGCTCAAGAGGTAGCAGATGCCTCGAGTGGCATCCCCTCTTTCTTCGAACAACAATCAGTATTTTACTTGGAGATATATTTTATTCGTCACATAGCATGAGTTTTACTTGGAGCATCTTGTATGACTCTTTGCTTGATTTATTTTTATCCTTGCTGGACACACCTATATGAGAGAGCCAAAATTATGCTATGATTTGTTAGAATTGATCTATATGCTTTACTTCTTTTATTTTGCATTCTTGCGAGATCTATTTTCCCAACCTATTACAACCTAATTTATCTTTCTATTGTTAAGAGCTTGACAACCGCTCTTATGCGTCGGGTTGCAAGTATTTGTTCTTTGTGTGCAGGTGATGTTTACATAGTTGCTTGATCTTCCTCTATAGATTGATACCTTGGTTTCTTAACTGAGGGAAATACTTACTGTCGTTGTGTTGCATCATCTGTTCCTCTTTGGGGAAATACCAACGCAGTCTCAATCCACGTCAGTACCCAACACACCCAATACCCCTATTCAAGAATTTGTCCTATTAACCAGTTAACTTCCCGATTAATCCCTACTCGTAGGGTCACCGAGTAGCCGATTAACTAATAAACCACCCTATTAATTGATTAAACTGCCGATTAGCCTATTAATCCCCTACTTGCCAACCAACCAAGCAGCTACGAGTTAATGATTTCCTCAACAATGCCCAATACAATGGTAACTTGTATAGGTGCACTAATTCGGTGAAGAGATGGTGATACGAGTGCAATATGGATAGTATATATAGGTTTTTGTAATCTAAAATTATACAAACAACAATGTCACAAGTAGTAAAAGTCACCAAGTGCTTAGAAACAAGGCCTAGGGTTCATACTTCCACTAATGCAATCATAATAGAATCATATGATCATCCCTCAACGTGCGACAAAGAATCACTCCAAAGTTCATAAGTAGCAGAGAACATAAAATTAAATTGTTGTAGGTAGTAGAACCACCTCAAAGTTATCATTTCTGATCAATCTATTGAGCTTTTACTATAGTGTCACAAACATCCCTGGAGTTCTACTAAAATAACACCATATGATACGCATCAATCAACCCTAATGTCACCTAGATACTCCAATGTCACCACAAGTACCCGTGTGTTAATTATTTGACATGCATCGAACAATTTCAGATTCATCATATTCAATCCAACACAAAGAACTTCGAAGAGTACCCCAAGATTTCTATCGGATAAAGTAGGATAAGAACATGTATCAACCCATATGCATAGATTACCCCATTGTCACCACGGGAATCCGCAAGTTGAGTACCCAAAACATATATCAAGTGAATCAATAGAACACCCCATTGTCACCGCGAGTATCCACATGCAATACATACATCAAGTGATCTCAAGTCCAATATTCAATCCGACATAACAAAACCTCAAAGGAAAAGATTCAATTCATCACATCAAGATAGCAAGGTAAGTAGACCATATGATTCTACTATATAAACGAAGCTCATGATACATTAAGATCGTGACATATTAAGAACACGAGAGGGAGAGAGAGAGAGGGAGAGAGAGTGAAAGAGGGATATCAAACACATAGCTACTGGTACATACTCAAGCTGGCAATGGTTAACTACTAACCGCATCCTCGTGGATAATTACTCTATCAGGGGACGAGGATGTACTAGCTTTAATGCCCACAGGGAAGCTGGTGGGTCAAATACCTTACCTAGTGCGCAAGACAGGGATGGGGATGGGTTAGCATTATCCGTGCCCGTTACCCATCTTAGTCGTGAGGGCCTCACATCTGGGCTCCAAAATTAGTAGACCCTAGGTAATTCTTGCACTTACCCACACAAATTTCCACCCATCCCACCCCTTTGGCCACACAGCCATAAGAAATCCATAACCTACATCATATTTTTTATGGTACTAAAATGCTATTTTTCTACTGAAATGATATCGAATGTTTTGTTGATTGAGTGTATGGGTTTCCTCATGGGAATAAAAAATCCGACAGGGATGGGGATGGGAATCTTTTTATCCGCACAGATGGGTATGGGGATGGGGACGGGCATGGAAAGACTATCATGGGGACGAGGATGGGAGTCCAATATCCGCATGGGTAATCCCCATTGCCAGCCTGAGTACATGCCCTCAGCCCCGAGGGTGAACTACTCCCACCTCGTCATGGAAACCGCCTGGATGATGAAGATGGCCTCCGGTGATGATTGCCCCCTCCAGCAGAGTACCCAAACAGGGCTCTAGATGAGATTTCTTTGGCATAGAGGATTGCGGTGGCGGAGCGGAGGTTCTTGGTTCATTTCTGAGGGTTTGTATATTTGTAGGATTTTTCACCATTGGAATCAAGCTAAACGGAACTACGGGGTGGTCTCAAGCCATCATGGCATGCCTAGGGGGTCATGCCATGTTGGCTTGGGGGCACCTAGTGGCCCCCTCTAGTGGTTCTTTGCTCCATTATTTTTTATTTGTTCCAAAAAGAAACATCAAAAAGTTTTGGGCGATTTCGAGAACTTTTTTGCATAAAAAGAACACCACGGTAATTCTGTTGGTAACACTGGCAGTCCAGGTTAATTCCAATTAAATTATATAAAGTGCATCAAAACCATATGAAATTATTATAAACATGGGTAAATATGGAATGAATACTTCATAAATTATCGATATGTTGCATAAAAAGAACACCACGGTAATTCTGTTGGTAACACTGGCAGTCCAGGTTAATTCCAATTAAATTATATAAAGTGCATCAAAACCATATGAAAGTATTATAAACATGGGTAAATATGGAATGAATACTTCACAAATTATCAATACTTCATAAATATGGAATGAGACATATCATACCCCCTCGTACGAGTTGCGAAGCTCGGTCCAGCACATGAGGTAGTCGCGGAGGGACTCGTCCGGCCCCTAGACACACATGGGGAGCGAGCGGGGCTGGCCAGGGCGCTTGTAGGTGCCGGTGAAGTTGCGCACGAATGCTTCTCGAAGTCCACCCAAGTGTTGAAGCTGTCAACCGGCAGGCTGTTCAGCCACGTCGAGGCCGACCCAAGCAACATGAGGGAGACGTAGCACACTGCCATGCGCTTGTTGCCTCTCATGATGCCGACGGTGGTGGTGTAGTTGTCTAGCCAATCTTCCGTCTTAGTGGATCCATTGTACTTGGGGGTGTCGTGGGGCCAAAGTAGGTGGTGGTGTAGTTGACCAGCCAAGGAAGGGATCATTACAGATGCGCGGGCCAAAGTAGGTCGGGTCGACCGAGCCCTCCTCCTGGAGCAGGAGGGACTCCGCCAGCCGCTCGATGCGGCACCGAGCATTGTGCTTGTCTTGAGTCTCGTGTGTCCCCAGTCGGTTGACAAGATAAGGGTGCAAGCTGGCCCGCACGGAATCTGGCTGCTCCTGTCCCGCATGCAGAGCCGGCTAGCTACGACCTACATATTCAAAATCATCCAACCGGCTGTCACCAGCCGGTTGGCCAGGGCGGCGCTGCACGCGACTACCAGGAGACCGGCCAGACCGGTGGATGGTAGCTCCCGGAGAGGATACTTCCAGCGTCTGCCAACGGTCACCGGCTGATAGCTGATCATCACCTTGAAGGGAAGGGAACTTTGAACCAGTGGGGCCCGGCTCGAATTGCGCTCTTAGTGTGTTGGTGGCGGTGACGAGGTTGCAGACGCGCTGCTTCTGTTATAGACGCTCCTCTCCCTCCAAGTGCTCCAGGTCGGCCATGGACACCTGGTCGGGCCTCATGTTCTGGGTCGGGGTGTCGTAGGTGGCCCAACCCATGCCAAGGAACTTGACGAGTGCACAGCCTTGACGGCACACCTCCTCACCCGGCTAGGCTCAGTGCTAGCCGTGGTAAGACCGTATATGGTGTTGTACACATGTTGCATCTAGCGCCGTGTGGTGGCGAGCGAGGCGGCCTCCATAAACAACTGCTTGCTGGTCTCCTCAAGCTCAGCCTCGGCAGCAGGCGTGAATGGGGTGCGCAGGTTCTGCATGGCAGCACGCAAGGGTTGGACAGGACGGTATAAGCCGTAGCCGCAGCGTTCGCCACGCCTGTGTCCCGGTCATAGCTCGAGCCACCGCTTGTGCGAGACGTAGTCGCAGCGGCCGCCACGCCTGTGTCCCGGCCGTAGCAAGGAACTCAATGCGAACGCAGAGGTTGTCAATGTCGTCGGGGACACCGCTGCCGGCAGATGGAAGTGGGTCATCCAATCTAAGCACCTCGCTAGGGTACTTGTCAGGGATGAGCACGATGAAGACACACAGCTCACCAAAGGGGATGATGGAGTTGCCTGCAGGGCACACAATGCCGGCGTTCTCTCCGGCGGGGCCGGACGCAGCAGGCATGCAGACTAGCCCATGCGCGATGCACTCATTGGAAGGAGTGAAGGTTCTCATCCGGAACATGACTCTGGCCGACGTCGCGGATGACCCCATGGTGGGCGCCCACTATCATGGTGTTCTCACGGTAGATGCCATGGGGTGGCTTATCTAGTATGGTTGAGGCCAAAGGACACCAGTGGGTTCTAGAAGCGACATTGGGGACAAGTGGTGCGAGACACATGATGTGCCCAGGTTCGGGGCCCTCTGTGGGAGGTAATACCCCTAATACTACAGGATCAAACTATGTGGATCACAAGAATTACAATGGTGCTTCTTGAGCTGTTCGCCGAACGAGGAAGAAGGAGCTAGCTCTTCACTCCTGCCTCCCGGGCTGGTAGCCTCACTAGCAAGTCGTAGGGCCATAGGCTGCAGCATCCCGTCACTAGAGGGTCCCGCCAGGTTCCCACCACTGTAGCCATTCATAAACGGCGTCATGGAGTGGTTGGCGCTATGCAGATACAGTCCCACATCACCCGGTCGTCGTCCGCTCCGGTCAGCAGTACGACCGCCTCCACCATAGCCACGTGTGCCTCGGTCAGCGGTACCATGGCCATTGTTGCCATGTCTCACCGTCATGGTGAGGTCTTGTCGCACAGAGCAATGGGACAAGCATTGACCTGCCGGCTATCGCCCCGGCCTAGTCAGCCCTGTTGGGGAACGTTGCGTGGGAAACAAAAAAATCCTACACTTCACCAAGATCAATCTAGGAGATGAGCATCGAAGAGAGGATAGATTGGATCCACATACCCTTGTAGATCACTAAGCGGAAGCGTTAAGAAATGAGGTTGATGTAGTCGAACGTCTTCGCAATCCAAATTGCAAGTCGTCCCATGATCCAATCACGATATAGTGCTGAATGGACGACTCCTCCGCGTTGAACACACGTACAGCTTGATTATGTCCTCGTATTCTTGATCCAGCAAGAGGGGTGAAGTAGTAGATGAGTTCCAGTAGCACGACGGCGTGGTGACGGTGGTGGTGAAGAACAATCTCCGTAGGGCTTCGACAAACCCAACGGAAACTATGACGGAGAATAAACTAGAGGGACAGGGTTTCTAGCACATGGCTTGGGGAAATTTTATGTGTTCCGGGTAATAGCCCTACCCCTCTATTTATATGTTGAGCCATGGGGTCGTTTGTTGGAGAAAGAGCGTCCTCAAAGTAGGTTTGGCATGAAAGGCAAGGGTCCTCGTCGGACTCCAGGATCAGACATCAGCGTCCTTGGTGTCTGGCCTCATACGCCAAGGTCCCTGGCGTATGGCTCCTGGCCTTTGCAAAAATCCTTTTGCAACTTCCTAAAGCATCATGGGCTTTACCCCTTGGCCCAAATAAAGTGTTCTTGTACCCAAACATTTTGGGAAACATCTGAAACCCCTTCCGGTGAATTCCGGAACTCTTAAGGAGACCAAACACTATTATCCCATATATTAATCTTTACCTCCGGACTATTTCGGAGCTCCTCGTCATGTCTATGATCTCATCCGGAACTCCGAACAACCTTCGGTCACCAACACAATAACTCAACTATACTTATATCATCACCAAACGTTAAGTGTGTAGACCCCGTGGGTTCGAGAACTATGCAGACATGACCGATACATCTCTACAATCAATAACCAATAGCGGGACCTGGATGCCCATGTTGGTTCCTACATATTCTACTAAGATCTTTATCGATTGAACCTCTATGTCAAGGATTCGGTTAATCCCGTATGCAGTTACCTTTGTTCATTGGTATGTTACTTGCCCTAGATTCGATCGTCACAATCTCCATACCTAGTTCCATCTTGTTACCAGCAAGTCTCTTTACTCATTTCGTAATACAAGATCTCGTGGCTAAATCTTTAGTCACTTTGCTTGCAAGCTCATTATGGTGTTGTATTACCGAGTGGGCCCTGAGATACCTCTCCGTCAAACGGAGTAACAAATCCTTGTCTTGTTACATGCCAACTCAAGAGACACCCTCGAAGATACCTATAGAGCATCTTTATAGTCACCCAGTTACGTTGCGACGTTTTATACACAAAAGGGTACTCCTTCGGTGTCAGTGAGTTGCAAGTTCTCATGGTCATAGGAACAGATACTTGACATGTAGAAAACAATAGCAATAAACTAACACGATCATATGCTACGTTCATAGTTTTGGGTCTTGTCCATCACATCATTCTCCCAATGATGTGATACCGTTATCAAATGAAAACTCATGTCTAGGGCCAGGAAACCTCGACCATGTTTGATCAACGAGCTAGTCCATCAGAGGCTCACTGGGGACATGGTGTTGTCTGTACCCAAACATGTATATGAGTTTCCAATCAATACAATTATAGCATGGATAATGAATGATTATCATGAACAAGGAAATATAATAATAACCATTTTATTATTGCCTCTAGGGTATATTTCCAACAGTGTCCCACTTGCACTAGAGTCAATAATCTAGCTCACATCGCCATGTGATTTACATTGTGATGAATCTAACACCCATACAGTTCTGGCGTTGATCATGTTTAGCCCATGGAAGAGGTTTAGTCAATGGGTTTGCGACATTCAGATTCGTGTGTACTTTGAAAATATTTATGTCCTCCTCCTTGATGTAATTGCATATGGAATTGAAGTGTCGCTTTATGTGTCTGGTCCTCTTGTGAAACCTTGGTTCCTTAGCCAGAGCAATGGCACCAGTGTTGTCACAGAACAGAGTCATTGGGTCCAGTGCACTTGGTAGTACTCCAAGATCTGTCATGAACTCCTTCATCCAGACACCTTCCTTTGCAGCCTATGAGGCAGCTATGTACTCTGCTTCGCATGTAGAATCAGCTACCATGCTTTGCTTGGAACTGTACCAGCTTATCGCTCCCCCATTGAGAATATATACGTATCCATTTTGAGACTTAGAGTCATCTAGATCAGTGTGCAAACTTGCATCAATGTAACCCTTTACGACGAGCTCTTGATCACCTCCATAAACGAGAAACATTTCCTTAGTACCTTTCAGGTACTTAAGGATATTCTTGACCATCGTCCAGTGTTCAATTCCTGGATCACTTTGAAACCTTCCGGACATACTTATGGAAAGGCTGACATCTGGTCTTGTGCACATCATTGCATACATGATAGAGCCTATGGAAGAAGCATAGGGGATGACACTCATCTTTTCTCTATCCTCTACAGTCGCTCGGCATTGAGTCTTACTCAACTTCACACCTTGCAATACAGGCAAGAACCCTTTCTTAGACAGATCCATTTTGAACTTGTTCAAAACTTTGTTAAGGTATGTGCTCTGTGAAAGTCCTACTAAGCGTCTCAATCTATCTCTATAGATCTTGATGCCTAATATGAAAGTAGCTTCTCCTAGGTCCTTCATTGAAAAACTCTTGTTCAAATATTCCTTCACGCTTTCCAAAAATTCTATATTGTTTCCAATCAACAATATGTCATCCACATATAATATTAGAAATGCTAATACCTCCCACTCACTTTCTTGTAAATACAAGCTTCTCCGTAAACTTGTATAAACCTGAACGCTTTGATCACCTCATCAAAATGAAGATTCCAACTCCGAGATGCTTGCACCAGTCCATAAATGGGTCGCTGGAGTTTGCAAACTTTGTTAGCATTCTCTAGATCGACAAAACCTTCTAGTTGTATCATATACAACCCTTCCTTGAGGAAATCGTTAAGGAACGTTGTTTTGACATCCATCTGCCAAATTTCATAACTAAAAGATGCAGCTATTGCTAACATGATTCTGACGGACTTAAGCATCGCTACGGGTGAGAAAGTCTTATCTAGTTAACTCCTTGAACTTGCAAAAAAAAAAGTTTTGCCACAAGTCGAGCTTTATAGACGATGACATTACCGTTTGCGTCCATCTTCTTCTTAAAGATCCATTTATTCTGCATGGCCTTTTGCCCTTCAGGTAATACTTCCAAAGTCCATACTTTGTTTTCATACATGGATCCCATCTTGGATTTCATGGCCTCTAACCATTTGTAGGAATCCGGACCCACCATCGCTTCTCCATAGCTCGTAGGTTCATCGTTGTCCAACAACATGACCTCTAAGATAGGGTTACTGTCGGGGATATACCCCGCGGTATGACCCGACATGGCAACTCACACGAGACCTATTCAAGACAAGGCGTTTTATTAGTGACCTGGCAGGCGGGTCGCAGGACAACCAGGCCCAAGACCCGGCGTGTAAGCCGGCGCCAGGCGGCTTACAAGAGAAGGCCCAAAGGAGAGCGGATTCCCTTACAAGAGAAACAAGACCCGGAGTAGGATTCGTGAAAGACTAGTCATAGTCCTACTAGGAGTAGGACTCTATTTGTAAACCTACCCTCTCCACTTATATAAGGAGGGGTAGAGAACCCCTAGAGGGACAAGTTGAAGTCATTATGTCATCCTTTTCTCATGACAGATGCCATAGGGTGGCTTATCCTAGGTGGTTGGGGCCGGAGGACACCAACGGGCTCCGGGTGCGAGATTGGGCGCAAGCGGTGACGACACACGATGTTTAGTTGGATGGATGGGTATGTGTACAAGGATGCTCCTGGACCTATGTCTAGAGGAGGAAGAAGGAGCAGCCGACTCGTCTTCCTCCGCCACTGGAGGGGTTTTGGCAGTTCTGTGGGTGCGTGAGAGTGGTCGTCCGTTCCCCTTGCATGGGGGGCTCGGGGGGGATTATAGGCCAACCCCCCGACTGTACAATATATCTAAAGTACAGGGGTGGGGACCCGGCTGGCAGTCTCTCCGGCTGGCCAGGGGGTCCCACCCTTCGCGCCGTCTCATCGTCTATGGGGTCCACAGGCTGAGCGGTCCTGTCTCTCGCTAGGGCCCGCTAGCCGGCCCTGTGATTGGCTCTTGCTCACTTGCCACGACACGGGTCGCTCGGGAGGCGTTATCTAGCGCTAGCCGTCCGAGGTCTCCGGTACGGCCAGCGGTACTGTAGCCACGCCGAGGCAGGTAATCGAGTGGGCGAGGGCGTGTCGGCACTGTTCCCTTGCCCGATCGCGCTTGCCGAGGTCAGCGGCCGAGACGGCTGGACTGTAGCCATGCGCTTCGGCGTGTCAGCGGCCATTGTGGCCACAGGACCGCCCATCGTGGCGGTCAAGTCATGTCGTTGTACCAGCGCGCAAAGGTATGGGACATCACTTGTCCTTCCCAGGGGCAATGGAGGAGGCGGCCCAAAGGCAGCCAGCCGGGGGTCGAGCCGGCTCCTCGACCAGTCGTCCTTGGCGCCAGCCGGTGGTAGCACGGGCCAGCCGTCATCCAGCCGGGCATGTCCAGCCGGAGGACCCCCAGTGCTTTGGCCTACCCAGGGGTAATAACCTTGTCAGTAGTCCCCGAAGCCGGCGGGGGCCTGCGTTCGGTAGACAGAGGGGAGCCGGCGGCTTCCCCCCAATGATGCCCACCTCTGGTTTGAAGCTGAAGGGGCAGCCGGATTGGCCATTGGTCCCGACGCCTCGGGCGCCGGTGCGTCGCCTCAGGACCAACGCTGGCCCACTGCGCGCCACGTGGTGAGTAATGATGTGGCAGGCCCCGCGCACGTGGGGAGACGGGATGTTGGCATGGTCCTAGCCCGCTAGGCCCCGGACATAGCCCGGTAGGCCTCGGGGCGCAGGCCAGGATCCTCTACGCCCTGAAGCGACCGTTATGGCCCGGGGCCACCCACGCACGCGGAGTTTCTGGGGGAGTGTGCGTAGTTAATCCCACGTCCTCTGGTCGTGGCCTCCCCTATAAAAGGAGAGGAAAGGCAGGGTGGAGATACCCGCACCTCGCTCGCCCCCTCGCTGCCCGTCTTCCTTGCTTCCCTGCCTTCCTCACGCGATGCCACGCCCCAAACCGCAACCGCACCCACATGCCGCACCGCCGCCACGATGGCTGATGGACGCGGCAGGAGCTAGGCTGGCTCCATCGTGGTCGAGGCGGCTATCGCCGAGCTCTGCTGCGCGCGCATGCTGCCGCTGGAGGAGCGGGTGATTGCACGCGCGCCGGGCGACGAGGTGGCACCGGCGCCATAGCCGGGGGAACATGTTGTGTTCCTCTGGCATTTCTCTCATGGCTTCGGGATCCCGGTGAGCCTTTTCTTCCGCCAACTTCTTGATACCTTTGATCTCCAGCCACATCATCTTGGCCCCAGTGCCATCTTGTACCTCGTCGCGTTCGTGACGATGTGTGAGGGTTATCTTGGCATTCTCCCCTTCATCGATTTCTTCAACGCTCTCTTTCATATTAAGCCATTGAAAAGCGACGCTTGCGGGGGACGATGGTGTGCTGTCGCGGCGTCGCGCGCTTCCCACCTCTTTCTCTTATCGACTCCGTCAAGGGGTGGCACCGAACGTTCTTCTACATGAAGAACACCGACCCAAAAACGGACTACATCCAGCTGCCGCCGTTTGTCGACATGCAGTCCACCCAGGTGAACTGGCTGGGGACTGCTCCGCGCGACGTGGCCCTGGAGGAGCTCGGTCGGCTCACGCAGCTGAAGAGCTCCGAGGGGCTGGTTTCCGTCGACCTGGTGGTGGCTTTCGTATTGCATCGGGTGTTGCCCCTCCAACTGAGGCCGCATCGGATCTGTGACATGTCCGGCCGGTGTGACCCCTGTCGGCTCTCCACTGTCGAACTGATGACAGCGCAGGTGGCGAAGCGGGTGAACGCCCTTACGATGTTCAAGTTGAAGCCCGCGTCGTGGTCCTTCGGCATGGAGCCATACGACCCTACCAATCGGCCCCCTGGTAAGTCTTGCGTCGAGGCAGTTTTTCCTTCGTTTGATACTTCCCAGCTGGCAGCCGACTAGAGAACTTACTGTTGGAAATATGCCCTAGAGGCAATAATAAATTAGTTATTATCATATTTCCTTGTTCATGATAATTGTTTATTATCCATGCTATAATTGTATTGATCGGAGACTTAGATGCATGTGTGGATACAAAGACAAAACCATGTCCCTAGTATGCCTCTAATAGACTAGCTCATTGATCAAAGATGGTTAAGGTTTCCTAGCCATTGACATGATATGTCATTTGATAATGGGATCACATCATTAGGAGAATGATGGGATGGAGAAGACCCAAAATACAAACGTAGCATATGATCGTGTCAGTTTAATGCTACTGTTTTCTGCATGTCAAGTATCTATTCCTATGACCATGAGATCATGCAACTCACTGACACCGGAGGAGTGCCTTGTGTGTATCAAACATCGCAACGTAACCGGGTGACTATAAAGGTACTCTACAGGTATCTTCGAGGGTGTTTGTTGGGTTGGCATGGATCAAGACTGGGATTTGTTACTCCGTGTGACGGAGAGGTATCTCAGGGCCCGCTCAGTAATACAACATCACAACAAGCCTTGCAAGCAATGTGACTATGTGTTAGTCACGGGATCTTGTATTACATCGAGTAAAGAGACTTGCCGGTAACGCGGTTGAACTAGGTATGGAGATACCGACGATCGAATCTCGGGCAAGTAACATACCGAAGAACAAAGGGAACATTATACGGGATTAACTGAATCCTTGACATAGAGGTTCGACCGATAAAGATCTTCGTAGAGTATGTAGGAACCAATGTGGACATCCAGGTCCCGCCATTGGTTATTGACCGTAGAGGTGTCTCGGTCATGTCTACATAGTTCTCGAACTAGCAGGGTCTGCACACTTAAGGTTTGGTGACGTTTCGGTAGTATAGAGTTATGTATGGTGGTGACCGAAGTTTTTTCGGAGTCCCGGATGAGATCCTGGACATCACAAGGAGCTCCGGAATGGTCCGGAGGTAAAGATTCATATATAGGAAGTCCCATTTTGGTCGTCGGAAAAGTTTCGGGCTCATCAGTAGTGTACCGGGAGTGCCGGTAGTGTACCGGGAGACCTCCGGGAGGGGTATTTCGACCCAAGAGGCTTCATGGGCTGTGGGATAGTATTAACCAGCCCTCAGTGGGCTGGTAGAATATCCACACAAGGCCCATGTGCCAGGAGAGAAAATCCCAAAGAGAAAAGTGGAGAAAAAGGCAAAAAAAAGGAAGAGTCCTACTCCTACTAGGAGTGGAGGAGGAGTAGGACTCCTCCACCTTGGCCGGCCGACTCCTAGAGGGCCTCGCCCTTGCGCCAAGGCTGCCTCTCCTCTCCTCCTATATATACTAGTGGAATAGAGGGTTTTTGAACAGAATTTATGGCCACGTGCTACCCCTTCCACCGGTGCTCCTCTAGATCGGATTTCTGCAGTGATTAGGCGAAGCCCTGCCGGAATTGCTCCACCACCATCACCGAAGCGTCGTCACGCTGCCGGTGAACTCTTATCCCTCTCCACTTCCTCTTGCTGTATCAAGACGGTGGAGATCGTCATCAAGATGCACCTGTGTTGAACGCGGAGGTGACGTCTGTTCAGCGCTAGATCGGAAGGACCGTGAACGAGATCGCGAGACGGTTCGTGATGAGTTCACGGGACGGATTGTGATGAGATCGCGGGACGGATCATGATGAGTTTGCGGGACGGATCGTGATTGGATCGCGGGACGGATCATGATGTGATCGCGGGACGCTCGGCGATTTGGATCGCGAAGATGTTTGACTACACCAACTATGTTTCTTAACGCTTCCCGCTTAGCGATCTACAAGGGTATGTAGATCCACTCTCCCTCTCGTAGATGCTCATCACCATTGATAGATCTTGCATGTGCGTAGGAAAAAAATTCCCATGCAACGTTCCCCTACAGTGGCATCATGAGCTACGTCTATGTGTAGATGAGATCTCGAGTAGAACACAAAAGGTTTGTGGGCGTTGATGCTTAGATTGCTTCCTCCCTTGGTCGGATTTTGGTTGAGCGGTATTGTGAGATGAAGCAGACCGGACCAACATTACTCGTACGCTTACGAGAGACCGGTTCCCTCGACGCAACTTGTTGCCTAGATGGCTTGCGGGTGGTAGTTTCTCTCACTTTAGTTGAATCGGATTCGACAAAGGCGGTCCTTGAGAAGGTTGAAAAGCAACTAGTGTATCACCGTTGTGGTTTTTTCGTAGATGAGAATTGTTCTTGCTAGAAACCCGTAGCAGCCACGTAAAACATGCAAACAACAATTAGAGGACGTCGAACTTGTTTTTGCAGGGTATGTTGTGATGTGATATGGCCAATTACATGATGTGATATATGTGATGTATGAGATGATCATGTGATGTATAGAATTTCATGACTTGCATGTCGATGAGTACGGCAACCGGCAGGAGCCATAGGGTTCTCTTTAATTATTGTATGACCTGCGTGTCAATCATTAAGCGCTATGTAATGCTTTACTTTATCGCTAAACGGTAGCAATAGTAGTAGAAGCATGCAGGGCGTGACAATCCCGATGGCGACACGTTGATGGAGATCAAGATGATGGAGATCGTGGTGTCCTGCCGGTGACGATGGAGATCATGCCGGTGCTTTCAAGATGGAGACCAAAAGCACAAGTTCATGGCCATATCATGTCACTTATGATTTGCATGTGATGTTAATCCTTTTATGCACCTTGTTTTGCTTAGGACGACGATAGCATTATAAGGTGATCCCTCACTTAAATTTCAAGATGAATTGTGTTCTCCCCGAGTGTGCACCGTTGTGAAAGTTCGTCGTGTTGAGACACCACGTGATGATCGGGTGTGATAGACTCTACGTTCACATACAATGGGTGCAAGCCAGTGTTGCACATGCGGAACACTCGGGTTAAACTTGACGAGCCTAGCATGTACAGACATGGCCTTGGAACACAAGAGACGGAAAGGTCGAACATGAGTCATATAGTAGATATGATCAACATAATGATGTTCACCTTTGTAACCACCTCAACTCACGTGATGATCGGACTTGAGTTGGTGAATTTGGATCATGTATCACTCGAATGACCGGAGGGATGTCAATTTGAGTGGGAGTTCTTAAGTAATATGATTAATTGAACTCATTATCATGAACATAGTCAGTAGTCTCTTTGCAAATTATGTTCTAGATCACTTGCTTGCGCTGTAGCTCCCTTGAATTTTTATATGTTCCTATTGAAATAGAGTTGAAAGATGATGGTAGCAATATTGTGGACTGGCTCCGTGATCTGAGGATTGTCCTCGTTGCTGCATAGAAGGCTTATGTCCTTAATGCACTGCTCGGTGCGCTAACCCCTCTAGCATCGTTTGTAGATGTTTTGAACATCTGACAGGCACGTTCTGATGACTACTTGATAGTTTAGTGCGTCATGCATTACGGCTTAGAATTGAGGCTTCGAAACGTTTTTAATGTCACGGAACATATCAGATGTTCTAAGAGCTAAAATTAGGATCTCAGGCTCATGCCCATGTTGCGAGATATGAGATCTCCAACAAGATTCTTTGCCTGCAAGATGAACGAGAATAGCTCAATCGTTGAGCATGTGCTTAGATTGTCTGGGTGCTACAATCGCTTGAATCGAGTGGGAGTTCATCTTCCAGATAAGATAGTGATTGATATAGTTCTCCAAGTCACTTTCACTAAGCTACTAGAACTTGGTGATGAACTATAAAATGCCAGGGACAGAATTAATAATCCCTGAGCTGTTCGCGATGTTTGACACCGCGAAGGTAGAAATCAAGAAGGAGCATCAAGTGTTGATGGTTAGTATAACCACTAGTTTCGAGAAGGGCAAGGGCAAGGTGGAAAACTTCATGGATGGCAAGTCAGTTGCTGCTCCAGTGAAGCAACCCAAAGTTGAACCCAAACCCGAGACTAAGTGCTTCAATTATGAGGAGAGAGGTCGCTGAAGCGGAACAACCCTAGATACTTGGTAGATAAGAAGGCTAGCAACGTCGACAGAAGTATATTTGATATACGTGTTATTGATGTGTACCTTGCGTGTACTCCTAGTAGCACTTGGGTATTGGATACCGGTTCGGTTGCTAAATGTTAGTAACTCGAAATAAAGGCTACGGAATAAACGGAGAACTAGCTAAGTGTGAGGTGACGATGTGTGTTGGAAATGTTTCCAAGGTTGATGTGATCAACATCGCACACTCTCTCTACCTTCGAGATTAGTGACGAACCTAAATAAATGTTATTTGGTGTTTTGCGTTGAGCATGAACGTGATTAGATCATGTTCATTGCAACACGGTTATTCATTTAAGTTAGAGAATAATGGTTATTCTATTTACATGAATAATACCTTCAACGGTCATGCACCCAGTAAGAATGGTTTGTTGAAACTTGATCGTAGTAATACACATGTTCATAACATTGATGCCAAAGATATACCAAGTTAATAATAATAGTACCACATACTTGTGGCACTGCCCCTAAATGTCATATTGGTATAAAACTCATGAAGAAACTCCATGCTGATGGATCTTTGGACTCATTCGATCTCGAATCGGTTGAGACATGCGAACCATGCCTCTTGGTCAAGATGACTAAGGACCCCGTTTTCTGTTTTGATGAAGCGGGCAAGTGATTTATTGGAAATGATACATGTTGATGTATGCAATCCAATGTGTCATGTAGCGTGCGGTGGATATCATTATTTTCTTACCTTCACTGATGATTTGAGTAGATATAGTGTATATTTACTTAATGAAACACAAGTCTGAATCGTTTGAAAGGTTCAAGCAAATTCAGAGTGAAGTTTAAGATCATCGTGACAAGAAGATCAAAATGTTTGCGATATGATCGTGGAGGTGAATATCTGAGTTACGAGTTTGGCATACAACTTTAGACAATGTGAAAGTTGTTTCACAACTCACGCTAGCTGGAACACCATAGAGTGATGGTGTGTCCGAACGTCATAGTCGTACTCTATTGGATATGGTTCATGCTATGATGTCTCTTATCGTTTTGTTACTATAATTTTGGGGTTATGCATTAGAGACAACTACATTCACTTTAAATAGGGCACCATCTAAATCCGTTGAGATGACACCGTGTGAACTATGGTTTGATAGAAACCTAAGCTGTCATTTCTTAATGTTTGGGGCTGTGACGCATGTGTGGAAAATGTTTTCACCTAATGAGCTCGAACCCAAAGCGGACAAATACATCTTCATAGAATACCCTAAGAACAGTTGGGTGAACCTTCTATCTCAGATCCAAGCATAAAATGTTTGTTGCTAAAACTAGGTCCTTTCTCGAGAAAGGGTTTCTCTTGAAAGAATTGAGTGGGAGGAGGATAGAACTTGATGAGGTTATTGAACCTCTGCTTCAACCAGAAAGTAGCGCAGCACAGAAAGATGTTTCTCTGAAGCCTACGTTAGTTGAAGAGGAAGTTAATGATGATGATCATGAAGCTCCGGATCAAGTTACTATAGACCTATGAGGAAAATAGAGCTTGATGAGGTTATTGAACATTTACTTCAACCAGAGAGTAGCGCAGCACAGAAAGTTGTTTCTGTGAAGCCTATGTCAGTTGAAGAGGAAGTTAATGATGATGATCATAAAGCTTCGGATCAAGTTACTATCAAACTTCGTAGGTCGACAAGGACGTGTACTGCTACTGAGTGGTACGACAACCCTGTCTTGAAGGTCATGTTGTTGGACAACGATAAACCTACGAACTATGGAGAAGCGATGATGGGACCGGAAACCAACAAATGGTTAGAGGCCATGAAATCCGAGAAAGGATCCATGTATGGAAACCAAGTATAGACTTTGGTGGACTTTCTCGTTGGACGGCTGGTCGTTAAAGTACAAATGGATCTTTAAAATGAAGACAGACGCTGATGGTAAATGTTACCATTTGTAAAGCTCGACTTGTTGCAGAGTAGTTTACGACAAGTTCAAGGAGTTGACTACGATGAGACTTTCTCACTAGTAGCGATGCTAAAGTCTGTTGGAATTATGTTAGCAGTTGCTGCATTTTTCAATTATGAAATCTGGCAGATGGATGCCAAAACATTGTTTCCTTCCTTAAGGAAAGGATGGATGACATGCAACCATAAGGTTTTGTCAGTCCTAAGGATGCTAAAAGGTGTGTGAGCTTCAGTGATTCTTCTATGAACTGAAGCAAGCATCTCGGAGTTGGAATATACACTTTGATGAGGTGATCAAAGTTTTTGAGTCTATACAAAGTTTACGAGAAACTTGTATTTGCAATAAAATGAGTGGGGAGCACTATAGAGTTTCCGATAAGTATATGTGGATGACATATTGCTATTCGGAAATGATGTAGAATTTCTGGAGAGCATAAACGGTTGTTTGAAAAGAGTTTTTCAAAGGAAGACCTGGATAAAGCTACCTAATTGTTGAGCATCAAGTTCTATAGAGATAGACCAAGATACTTGATGAGACTTTCAATGAGTACATACCTTGACAAGATTTTGAAAGAGTTCAAAATGGATCAGTCAGAGAAAGAGTTCTCACCTAATTTGCAAGGTATAAAGTTGAGTAAGACTCAATGCCCAATGACTGTAGAAGATAGAGAAAAGATGAGTGTCATCACCTATGCTTCAGCCATAGGCTCTATCATGTATGCAAATGCTGTGCACAAGACCCGATGTCAGCCTTGCCATAAGCATGGCCAGAAGGTTTCAAAGTGATCCTGGAATGAAGCACTGGACAGCGGTCAAGATTGTCCTTAGTAACTAAAAGACTAAGGAGATGTTTCTCGATTATGGAGGTGATAAAGAGTTCGTCGTAAAGAGTTACGTCGATGCAAGCTTTAACACCAATTCGGATGACTCGAAGTAGCAGTCAGGATACGTATAGTGGAGCAGCCATTTGGAATAGTACCAAGTGGAGTGTGGTAGCAGTGTTTACGGTTTGACATAGAAATTTGCAAAGTACACACGGATCTGAATGTCGCAGACCGTTGACTATAAGACCTCTCTCACAAGCAAAGCATGATCGAGCCCCATAACTCATTGGGTGTTAGTTTCATAACAATGCAAATCACATGGTGATGTGAACTAGATTATTGACTCTAGTGCAAGTGGGAGACTGTTGTAAATATGCCCTAGAGGCGATAATAAATTAGTTATTATCATATTTCCTTGTTCATGATAATCATTTATTATACATGCTATAATTGTATTGATCGGAGACTTAGATGCATGTGTGGATACATAGACAAAACCATGTCCCTCGTATCCCTCTAATAGACTAGCTCGTTGATCAAAGATGGTTAAGGTTTCCTAGCCATTGACATGAGATGTCATTTGATAATGGGATCACATCATTAGGAGAATGATGGGATGGACAAGACCCAAACTACAAACGTAGCATATGATCGTGTCAGTTTAATGCTACTGTGTTCTGCATGTCAAGTATCTGTTCCTATGACCATGAGATCATGCAACTCACTGACACTGGAGGAGTGCCTTGTGTGTATCAAACGTCGCAACGTAACTGGGTGACTATAAAGGTACTCTACGGGTGTCTCCGAGGGTATCTGTTGGGTTGGCATGGATCAAGACTGGGATTTGTTACTCCGTGTGACGGAGAGGTATCTGAGGGCCCACTCGGTAATACAACATCACAACAAGCCTTGCAAGCAATGTGACTAAGTGTTAGTCACAGGATCTTGTATTATGTAACGAGTAAAGAGACTTGCCGGTAACGAGGTTGAACTAGGTATGGAGATACCGACGATCGAATCTCGGGCAAGTAACATACTGAAGAACAAAGGGAACATTATACGGGATTAACTGAATCCTTGACATAGAGGTTCGACCAATAAAGATCTTCATAGAGTATGTAGGAACCAATGTGGACATCCAGGTTAGTTATTGACCATAGAGGTGTCTCGGTCATGTCTACATAGTTCTCGAACCCGCAGGGTCTGCACAGTTAAGGTTTGGTGACGTTTCGGTAGTATAGAGTTATGTATGGTGGTGACCGAAGTTTGTTCGGAGTCCCGGATGAGATCCTGGACATCACGAGGAGCTCCGGAATGGTACAGAGGTAAAGATTCATTTATAGGAAGTCCCGTTTTGGTCGCCGGAAAAGTTTCGGGCTCATCGGTAGTGTACCGGGAGTGTCGGTAGTGTACCGGGAGACCTCCGGGAGGGGTATTTAGACCCAAGAGGCTTCATGGGCTGTGGGAGAGTATTAACCAGCCCTTAGTGGGCTGGTGGAATAGCCACACAAGGCCCATGCACCAGGAGAGAAAAGCCCAAAGAGAAAACTGGAGAAAAAAGGCAAAAAAAAGGAAGAGTCCTACTCCTACTAGGAGTGGAGGAGTAGTAGGACTCCTCCACCTTGGCTGGCCGACTCCTAGAGGGCCTTGCCCTTGCGCCAAGGCTGCCTCTCCTCTCCTCCTATATATACTGGTGGAATAGAGGGTTTTTGAACAGAATTTACGGCCACGTGCTACCCGTTCCACCGGTGCTCCTCTAGATCGGATTTCCGCAGTGCTTAGGCGAAGCCCTTCCGGAATTGCTCCACCACCATCACCGGAGCGCCGTCATGCTGCCGATGAACTCTTGTCCCTCTCCACTTCCTCTTGCTGGATCAAGACGGTGGAGATCGTCATTAAGCTGCATGTGCGCTCAACACGGAGGTGCCGTCTGTTC
The DNA here is from genome assembly GCA_022496015.1 of Hordeum marinum. NCBI lineage: Eukaryota > Viridiplantae > Streptophyta > Magnoliopsida > Poales > Poaceae > Hordeum > Hordeum marinum. The sequence goes on from CM039672.1 coordinate 84,667,537, forward strand.
GGCGCTAGATCGGAAGGACCGTGAACAAGATCGCGAGACGGTTCGTGATGAGTTCATGGGACGGATCGTGATGAGATCATGGGATGGATCGTGATGACTTCGCGGGACGGATCGTGATTGGATCGCGGGATGGATCGTGATGTGATCGCGGGATGCTCGGCGATTTGGATCGTGAAGATGTTCGACTACACCAACCCCGTTTCTTAACGCTTCCCGCTTAGCGATCTACAAGGGTATGTAGATCCACTCTCCCTCTCGTAGATTCTCATCACCATGGATAGATCTTGCGTGTGCGTAGGAAAAAATTTGTTTCCCATGCAACATTCCCCTACACTTACTTTGACGTGCTGACCGCAGCTGCTAGAGAGACAGAATACGTCGGACAGCCCACGCCCTCAGATCTTCGAGGTGGAGCATGAGAACTCTAACTCCGAAGACTACAAGATGGGAGGCCCCCGGAGGAGGGGGGTGGACTCCTCAGGAGTAGTCGACGAGCCAGCAGACCCGCGTGTCGGCGCCCCCAGCGGAGCCAGAGGGTCCGGCGTGGCCGGGGAGCCCAGTGGAGCGGGTGAGTTCCCTGTTGCCCCTACGATCAGGGACTGGACGAACGATGATGATGACGATGACTTAATTATTATGAACGAGCCTCCTTCCTCAATGCGCCAGGGTCGGAGGAGCGAGGAGCGGCCGACTCAAGCCCTAGTGGTCGGAGCAGCTAGCCGGGCAAAGAGGCCAGCTCAGGGGGGGTGGCGGCCCCACCGCCAGTCTCGTAACGGCTAAAGGTGGCCGTGCGGAAGCCGCCGCCGCGCACCAAGCGGGCCTTGCCCCTCATCATTGGGTAAGTCTTTTTCTCGCATAAATTTTCTTTCTGGGTTGCGAGCCGAATAACAACCAGTCCTTGGGCGTTGCAGTGACCCCATCGAGCTCCACGAGGAGGAGACGGCGGGAGATCTGACGGATGCGGCCAGTCGGCTGGCCCACGAGCATGCGGCCACCCAGCGGGAGGAGAATAGGAGGCTCGCGGAGCTGCGAGCCTCCAAGTCCGGGATGCGAGGAGGGGCCTCGCACTCCGGGACCTCGAGCAGCCGCAAGCGGATGAGGTCGGCGGATCCCCCGCGGGCATCAGACTCGGCAGCGGAATCGACCCGCATGTTGAGGCCTCTATCGAGCGAGCCGCGAGGGTGGCCATGGATCCGCTAGCGCCCCCGTCCGTGCAGGAGGCGGCCCAAGTGGGGGCGACGATGACGAAGCCAGATCCCGAGGCGGCCCGGCCCGAGGTGCCGGAGGTGACCCCGCCTGTGGCCGAGCCGGCCCGGGTCGAGGTGCCAGAGGCCCCGGTGGCCCCAAAGGTGGCGCCAAAGGTGGCGGCCATGGAGGTGGAGGTGCCCTCCGTCGTGATCGACACGCCGGAGCGGCAGGAAGCCGAGGCGGCGACGGCGTTGGGCGGAGGGACGGCCACGACATTGTAATCCTAAGTGGATGGTGAGAGACGGCCACGGTGTTGTAAGCCGGTGCGGATGGCGAGAGACGGCCACGGAGTTGTTGGTGAAAACCATACCACGGGTACGGCGGCTTGCTCGCATTTGATTCCATGGTGCAGCATCACTGTCATAGTGAACACTTGCCCTACATATTAAAATAAACAGGCGAGGATAATTGCTCTCAGAGGAATTATAATATACTGAAAAATTGCTAGGATAAACATGCCCTATTTTTTTGGCATGTCTCGGCTCTCCTTATTGTTGGCAGGCCCGGGTGAAAGAAGCATAGCTTCAGCTTTGTTCACATTTTTCACAGGCCCTGGTGATGGAAACATAGCTTCAACCTTCTTCACTTTGTTGACAGGACGAGCTGAATGAACTTTGAACTTTAGTCTTCTTTACACTGTGAACAATGACGAGCTGAAAAATGTGAACGGCCCGGATGGCTGGACTGTAGCCATGCGCTTCAGCGCGTCAACGGCCACTTTGTCCATAGGGCCGCCCGTCGTGGCGGTCAAGTCACGTTGTTGTACCAGCGTGTAGAGGGACGGGACATCGCTTGTCCGTTCCAGGGTCAATGAAGGAGGCGACCCAAAGGCAAGCGGCCATGCCCAGCCGGTCGGGGGTCGAGACGGTTCCTCGACCAGCCGTCCGTGGCGCCAGCCGATGGCAGCGCGGGCCGGCCGGCCCCTAGCCGGGCATGTCCAGCTGGCCGCATGGTTTTTCTTCGAAATGCAAAGGGGAGGACCCTAGTGCTTTGTCCTACCCAGGGGTAATAACCCCGTCACATTAGAGATAGACAGATTAGAGGCTCTCGAGATTAGAGGTAGCCAGACAACACCCTTGTAACTGAGAGATCTTCCTCATCATCAATACCAGACAAGCAGGACGTAGGCTTTTACCTCCATCGGAGTGGCCGAACTTGGGTAAACTCGCGTCTCTCGATTCCGACCAACCCCTTCAAGCCACCGCATAGTTGCGCTTCTGCCCCGAACCTAAAGTCTGTTCACCCGGACATCTGTCGTGAAAAATCCATGACAGTTGGCGCCCACCGTGGGGCCAAGCATGCGGTGGTGTTGTGACTTGGAGGGAAATCTCTAGGGATCAAGAAATTTGCGATATGCCAGATGAAGAAAGCTGGCACAGAAAGATTTACATCGTCGACAAGTAGTTATAGCAACGAGTACAAATTTGAAATCAAAGATTTTAGGGTTGCATCATGTCAGCCGCCGCCATGACCAGCTGATCCATCGATATGAAGCCAGGTTGTTCTCTGGTTCACCTCGTCGCTTAGCCGCCAAGAAAGTTAGGAAAAAAGGATCTGCGGTGCCACGGGTCTCCAACACGCTCTGCTCCGCAATCCTGACAGTCCAATCCGAGGCAATATGTACTGGTGGTCTGCTCATGTACAAGGTACTGCTCCATCACTTGGGAAGAACAGGAAGTTAACTAAGGAATCAAGGAAGGAAAAATTATGACTCCGTGGCTCGGGAGCACACCTCGTGTCGCCTCGTAATCACGGCCTCGTATTGTGCCGGCTCGCCGCGCCACGCCTGCGCTGCCGCTGTGGTTTGCATCACCGCCGTGCCATGAAGTTGTCGCCGCGCATGCACCAGCCGCGTCGCGGCTCGGCCGCCCCGCCTCCATCGGTGCCTCTCCCCTCCGGTTGCCCCGCCTCCATCGGTGCCTCTCTGAGTCATGCTCGGGGTCGACCTCGTCTCCGAATCACCTCGCTTTGCCTCGAGTCGCCGCCCGTCTCGGAATCGACCTCGTATCTGAGTCGCCCTGCCTCCACCAACGCCTCTGCCACCGTCGGTGTGGCCCAGTGTCACCTCGCCTCACAGTCACGCCCCGACAGCTCCACCTCGCCCCGGACACGGACTCGCCGCTCACATCGCCAGGCTTCGCCTCAAGCCGCCTCGTGGCCGCGGCCACATCTTGCGTCGCGCCCGCCTTGCCGCCTCTCCGCTCCCGCTCCACGAGCCGCCGTTCTCGCCCTGCTGCTATGTGCTCAGCCGTTGTGGCGAGCCTTTGAGTCGCTGTCACCTCACCTTCGCGGGTGGCTTACCACGAGGGAAACGCCTCTACCACTTCGCCTCGCCTCTGCGCGTCGTCCTGCCGCTCTGCTTCTTGCGCTCCCCACTGCGTCCACCTGCGTCGCCCTTGGCCGTTGCTGCGCCACTGCACTTGCCGTCTGCTTCACTTCCTGGCCTCTGTTGCGCGGCTGGCTCCTCTGCCATGCCTCGCCCCAGCCAGGATCCACCTTGCACCGGCAGGCTCCTGCCCGCGCTGCTCCGGCTGCCCTTGTGCGTCCTGGCCGGCTTCGCTCTGCTCCGCATGTTCCGGCCTCGCGTCGTTACAAGCCGCCAGGATTCAGCAGGTGTAGCCTAGTTGGCTGGCACAACAGGTCACGCACGACCGTTGTTCACAGTGTAAAGAAGACAAAAGTTCAAAGTTCATTCAGCTCGTCCTGTCAACAAAGTGAAGAAGGTTGAAGCTATGTTTCCATCACCAGGGCCTGTGAAAAATGTGAACAAAGCTGAAGCTATGCTTCCTTCACCCGGGCCTACCAACAATAAGGAGAGCCGAGACATGCCAAAAAAATAGGTCATGTTTATCCTAGAAATTTTTTAGTATATTATAATTCCTCTGAGAGCAATTACCCTCGCCTATTTATTTTAATGTGTAGGGAAAGTGTTCACTATGACAGTGATGCTGCACCATTGAATCAGATGCGAGCAAGCCGCCGTACCCGTGGTATGGTTTTCACCAACAACTCTGTGGCCGTCTCTCGCCATCCGCACCAGCTTACAAAGCTGTGGCCATCTCTCGCCATCCGCGTCGGATTACAATGTCGTGGCCGTCTCTCGCCACCAAGATGTTAATTATAGAGTTCAGTTGTTAGACCCGGTGTCACCAACATTCATGACCCGGCGTTATCAAAAGATTATAACCCGCCAAAGTTTATATAAGACGACCTGCTTCACAACAATGGAAGTCCGGATCTATGTCATGAGGATTTCTTATTTTCAAAGTTTTCATTAAGCCAAAGTATTGGAAGCCGACTCAAAGGCATATGTGTAACAGCCTGGGACCGACGCTCCAGAAGATTCCAGAAGATTCCCTTTGTGTTTCCGTTCTCGGTTGTGTTTAGTTTGGTTGTTGCATTCATCATCGCATCATTCGCATCATCTGCATTGCATCGTCACTCGTTTTCAAACTCGCATCCGTTCGTAGTTGTCGGTTCTCTCCATTCTCGTCACTGACCATTTTGAGACCAACCACACATGCACGCGCTCGCGGCACCATTTAAAATAAAACCGTTTTTAAGTGCGTGCAAAAATATTCTCAGATTGAGTTGAAACTTGGCGTGCGGTCTTGTTATATTGTAGGTAGACCGCCTATCGAATTTCGTCGCATTCCGAGTTCGTTTGATACCCCGTCGGACAATCGTAGCTGCGAGGTTATCGGTTTATTATCGGATGTTCTCGGTGTTTTTATATTCTTGCCACGGGCCGCAAACTTCCCTCTCTTCTCCTCCTAGCCCCTCTGCACAGCCACCGTAGCCCCTCTCCGCTTCTGGTCCATCGAGTCGACATCCGACGGTCCGAAAACGGACAACAGCCGCTAACCCTAGCCCCGAAACCTATATATAGCCCTTCCCCCTTCCTAATTGGGCAGCAAACCCTAATACTCCTCGTTCCCCGTGCCAAACCAGCAGTCTTCCTCCTCCAGCCGCCAGGCCCACCTAGGCCTAGATCCAAGCCCGCCAAGCCCATCTAGACCATTCCTGAGCTCCTCCCATGGCCGCCTCGAGCTCCCCGAGCCGCAGCCACCTCGCCGCCGGGCCTCGCCGCCGGCGACCAGGACTCTGTTGGCCGACCGTCGAACCTCTCCTCGCCGCCCTCTCCTTCATTTCCTCCTTGCCGCTCCTCTCTCTCTCACCTCGCTCTCTCTCTCGCAGGACCCCGTCGCCATGGCAGCCGAGCTCACGTAGCCACCGCCTCGCCACTTCCCTATCGCCTGCGCCTCGGCCCCGATCGGATCCGGGCTGGCGTCGTCCGTCCCCGCCTCCGCCGGCCTCCCCCAGTGCCGCCCCGCGCCGTTGCCATCGCCAGACGCCGGTTGCCAGCTCGGGCTCGAGCGGAGGAGGACGAGGCTCGCCCGCGCGTTGACCTGCGCTCGCCAGTGCATCGGCCGGCCTCCCTTCGGCCCAGTCAGATCCCCTCTCCACCGAGTGGGCTTGGCCCAGGGTGAGCCAGCCAGCCCACTCCCTACGCGTTTTTGTTTTAGTACGTGTGTAGGCAATTGCATGTTTTTTTTAAAAACTCTAATAAAATTTGACCGTGCACCATAATAAAATATTTTGAATATGTAAAGTGCTTAGAAAAATGTTTAGATTAATTATATGTCATTATCATCCATGCTTAAAATGTTTAACATGCCATTTTCCTGCTAATACGCATAATTGTCATGATTTGCATTTCGCATAATTTGTTGACATGCATCAGAATTAAAGAAAACCATATATTAAAATGTTCATATCATCGGCATCGCATTTTCATGCATGATAAAAATGTTGGCATGATGTTTGCATATTATTTGCATATATGACTTGCTATAAGATGATTAGGCCATAAATTGCATATTTAATTGTGATTAATTTTCCACATGAACCTATGCATATTATATATGTTTTCGGGGTAGAATAATCCATCGTATTTATCTGTGCATTTAGTTTTGTCATTTGAGCATTTTTTTTTGCATGTCATTTATACCGCGATGCCTTTTGTCATTTTTGTGTAATTTAATCCGTGCATGATATGAATTAATTTTCAACATGAGAAATGCCCTTTGATATGTGTCCTAGCCCTTGGACATTTTGGTTGTCATACAAATGCATGTGAGGGCTTGTTTTGTTGTGGTCAACTTGCTATAAAAATTCTGTTGTTTTAGAGATACTAAAATAATTCTAAGACTGGAATCTGTAATATTTTGTTGCTGTCTTGCCATGAGATTTGCTAGTGATCTAAACTCTTTTGTGGTAGGTGTAATGGAGTTATTTGTAGTTGATATTGTCCTCTAGTATGTTGTTAAATTTCATGCCACGATATGCCCTGTAACATATAGTTTCTCTGCTGTCAATATGCCTTCGTGATAAAGACTGCACTATCAAAAACTGCTATTTCACTAAATGTGAAACTATTTTCAAGTAGCCTTCTTGTGAGCTTCCTACCAAGTGATCCATGCATGTTTTGTATATGATTTGTGAAGATTAAATGAAGTGGATGTTGCATACTACTTCCCCATGCTTAGTTTGTGAATTTTAGAATAGTGTAACTTGTTGTTTTCATGTGTGCAAAATGCTAAGTTGCTTTTTTTGGCAGATTTCAACTAAAACTTGTTTTGTTGATTGTGGTTGAACCATAGCTCCGTTTTGGACATTTCATATATGAATCTTGCTTAGAATCTAATATAGTTTCATAATAACTTGCTGAATTCATGATTTAAAATGTTTATGATTGTATTTTCCATGCATTTGCATTCATGACATGTGCATCTTGTATTGCTCATATCTTTTAGGCCGTAGCTCCGTTTGAGATGTTTTATATACGTAAATCGACTAGAATGACGTGTAGAATAACATGGTATACTTTATTCTGTTGTTTAACCAATATAAAATATGATTAGTTCAGATCTGAACCAATTTCGATATTAACATATGAGGTCGTTTCGGAAATACTATAAGTTGTTTCCGACCTCATTTAAGATGCCTAGATAGATAGTTTACTTATGCTTCACCCCTTGCCATGTTTACCAACATTTAATATTGTCGTGTACCTAACGGGAATTAACTAAATAATTCAGACGTGGAGTTCCGTGTCACGCCCAAAATGCGCGCCTATCCATTTAAAGACATGAGGGCCTCGCGAGGGATAGAGGCGCATTTTGCCGTTAGCAAGTATAGTAACATTGCAGCATAGATTACAGAACAGATGAGTATACAAGTTGGCTTACACTCGCCACATGCTAAATTACATTCCACTCAGAGTTCAATCATCAAGATGAAGATAGGGTCCGGCTACGGATGAAATCAAACGATAAAACAGATGCAAATGAAACTATCTCGCTGCCCCAAAGATCACGACCAGGTCCTCTACTCATCCGGGTATGTCACGTACATCCTGCCTCTCTCCTCATCATACTCCCACTGGAGCTGGGTAAGATCATCCTGCACGTACTCATCTGAACCTGTACCTGGAGTTGTTGTAGTAAACTATAAGCCACAGAGGACTCAGCTATCATGTGCCCGGGTACCAAGACTATTTAAGCTTTAGGTTAGAAAGGGGGATGTTAAGTTTGCAGCAGCACTAAGCATTTATGGTGGATACCTTACGCAACATCAAATAAACATGAGTGGCCTACGAAGAACGATCGAATCTAGTATAATCCCTATGAGATCCTGAACACTTACTTACGTCCATCATAACCCCACCGTGTTCCCTCTCGGATCATGTTCACGAGCAGAGACGATCACGGTTACTCATACAGTTGGTGTATTTTAATTAAAGTTTACTTCAAGTATCTATAACCGGGTGTTAAACAAATGTCCAAGTTGCCACATAACCGTGGGCACGGCTTTCCGAAAGATTTAACCCTGCATGGGTGCTCCAACTAGTCCATCACAAATAACCACACTCCATGGGAATAGCCTCGACCGCGGATCTCACGATCGTCATAGGCAATTCCAAAGGATCCCAACACCTCGAGTAAACCCAAAGAAAATCAGAGTCCACACGCAAGACATTCGATAAAGGTAAAACAAGTCCAGCAAGACCTCCCGACGTGTCGACGAACCCGATAAGAGCCGCGTATCTCAGTCTCAGGACACGTCGGATTGTCCAAACTTCCGGTAGGCCAAACACAGAGTTGCCCCTGGTGGCCATCGGCGGTTGACATTTTTGGACCAACACTCATGTGGAGCACTAGACCGGGGGTTGATTAAATTATCCACGGGGTTGCAAAGCCCTATGTAAGTTCATTAAGTTATTAGCAAATGTAGTACCAAAGTTGGGTCTGCCAGACAAGTTTTAATCTCAACTGAATAAACAAGGGGGTCCCCATAACAACCCCGAGCATGTTAGGAGCGCAAAGTACGGAAAACAAAACACCGGTAACAGGGAACTAATGGCGGTAACAACGGAACAAATCACTTAGCAAAAGGCCAAGCCTTCCACCAATACCAAGATATATATGTGCATTAAATTAAATAACTGAATTATTGTGATATCCAAATCCATGTTATCACATGGAACAACCTGCACCTACAACTAAGAACACTATAAGAGGGGCTGAGCAGCGGTAACTTAGCCAATCAAAGGTTTGCTAGGATGTGGAGGTTAGAGGCTGTCATGGCAACATGGGGGATGATATCAAGTGGTAGGTAGCGCATTTGTAACGATAAGAGCGAGAAACTAGCAAGCAAAAATAGTATCGGGATCCGGGTATGATCATCTTGCATGTTGGTTCTTTAGTGAAACAAGTAGCGGGATCCTCATAGTGGTACTCTCCTGGGTCCTCGTACTCAGTATCAACACTCGCGTCTACCCAAGGGAAACAGCAACAATAAACATCCAACTGAGGTGCAATACACAATCAAAATGATGCATGACCATTTACGAAGAGTTCTAACATGGCAATCCAAAACTAGTTATGTTTCACGTGCAAAGTTGTTTATTAATGAATCTGGACACAACCTCATGTTAAGTTATTTAGACATGCATGAACATGGCAATGTTGGGAGACGTAGTAGTAAATCAAAATTTTCCTACGTGTCACCAAGATCTATCTATGGAGAAACCAGCAAACGAGTGGGGAGAGATTGGATCTTCATACCTTTGAAGATCGCTAAGCGGAAGCGTTACAAGAACGCGGTTGATGGAGTCGTACTCGCAGCGATTCAGATCGCGGTAGATCCGATCAAGTGTCGAACGGACGGCACCTCCGCGTTCAACACACGTGCAGCCCGGTGACGTCTCCTACGCCTTGATCCAGCAAGGAGGAAGGAGAGGTTGGGGAAGAGCTCCAGCAGCAGCACGACGGCGTCGTGGTGGTGGAGTAGCAAGGTATCCCGGCAGGGCTTCGCCTAAGCACTGCGGAGGAGGAAGAAGCAGAATAGGGCTGCAGCGAGAGAGAAAGAGTTCGTCGTCTCAAACCTGCCCAAACCCTTGCATATATATAGGAGGAAGGAGAGGGAGGGCTGGCTTGGCCCCTCCTCCAAGGAGGAGGGATTCGGCCGAAGTGGGGGGAGAGTCCTCCTCCCACACGGGAGGTGGACCCCCCCCCCCCTTTTAAATCCCTTTTGCCTCTATCTCCAGATCCCTGGCGCATGGGCCCTTTCTAGAAGGTATTGGCTGGCCCAATATGGGCTGGCACACCTCCTCTAAGGGCCCATGAGGTCCTTTGGTCGTCACCCCCTCCCGGGGGTCCTCCGGCACCCTCCCGGCACTCCCGGTACAATACCGATGAGCCCGAAAACTTTCCGGTGACCAAAACTGGACTTCCTATATATCAATGTTTACCTCCGGACCATTCCGGAGCTCCTCGTGACGTCCGGGATCTCATCCGGGACTCCGAACAACCTTCAGTAATCACGTATACCTTTTCCCTATAACCCTAGCGTCATCGAACCTTAAGTGTGTAGACCCTACGGGTTCGGGAGACACGTAGACATGACCGAGACACCTCTCCGGCCAATAACCAACAGCTGGATCTGGATACCCATGTTGGCTCCCACGTACTCCACGATGATCTCATCGGATGAACCACGATGTCAGGGATTCAATCAATCCCGTATACAATTCCCTTTGTCTATCGGTATGGTACTTGCCCGAGATTCGATCGTCGGTATCCGCATACCTTGTTCAATCTCGTTACTGGCAAGTCTCTTTACTCGTTCCGTAATACATCATCCCGTGACTAACTCCTTAGTCACATTGAGCTCATAATGATGATGTCTTACCGAGTGGGCCCAGAGATACCTCTCCGTCACACGGAGTGACAAATCCCAGTCTCGATTCGTGTCAACCCAACAGACACTTTCAGAGATACCCGTAGCATACCTATATAGCCACCCAGTTACGTTGTGACGTTTGGCACACCCAAAGCATTCCTACGGTATCCGGGAGTTACACAATCTCATGGTCTAAGGAAATGACACTTGACATTGAAAAGCTTTAGCAAACGAACTACACGATCTTGTGCTATGCTTAGGATTGGGTCTTGTCCATCACATCATTCTCCTAATGATGTGATCCCGTTATCAACGACATCCAATGTCCATGGTCATGAAACCGAGACCATCTATTGATCAACGAGCTAGCCAACTAGAGGCTCACTAGGGACACGTTGTGGTCTATGTATTCACACATGTATTACGGTTTCCGGTTAACAGAATTATAGCATGAACAATAGACAATTATCATGAACTAGGAAATACAATAATAACCATTTTATTATTGCCTCTAGGGCATATTTCCAACAGTCTCCCACTTGCACTAGAGTCAATAATCAAGTTACATTGTGATGAATCGAACACCCATAGCATTTTGGTGTTAATCATGTTTTGCTCGTGAGAGAGGTTTAGTCAACGGATCTGCGACATTCAGATCCGTATGCACTGTACAAATATCTATGTCTCCCTCCTGAATGTAATCACGGATGGAGTTGAAGCGGCGCTTGATGTGTCTTGTCTTCTTGTGAAACCTGGGCTCCTTCGCAAGGGCAATAGCTCCAGTGTTGTCACAGAGTAGAGTCATCGGGCCCGACGCATTCGGAATCACTCCTAGGTCGGTGATGAACTCCTTCATCCAGACTCCCTCCTTTGCTGCTTCCGAAGCAGCTATGTACTCCGCTTCACATGTAGATGCTGCCACGACGCTTTGCTTGCTGCTGCTCCAGCTCACTGCCCCTCCATTCAAAATATACACGTATCCGGTTTGCGACTTGGAGTCGTCCGGATCTGTGTCGAAGCTAGCATCGACGTAACCCTTTACGACGAGCTCTTCGGCACCTCCATAAACGAGAAACATGTCCTTTGTCCTTTTCAGGTACTTCAGGATATTCTTGACCGTTGTCCAGTGTTTCGCTCCGGGATCACTTTGGTACCTCCCTACCAAACTTATGGCAAGGTTCACATCAGGTCTGGTACACAGCATGGCATACATGATAGAGCCTATGGCTGAAGCATAGGGGATGGCACTCATCTCTTCTCTATCCTTTGCCGTGGTCGGGCATTGAGTCGTACTCAATCTCACACCTTGCAACACGGGCAAGAACCCCTTCTTGGACTGATCCATATTGAACTTCTTCAATATCTTTTCAAGGTATGTGCTTTGTGAAAGACCAATGAGGCGTTTTGATCTATCTCTATAGATCTTAATACCTAATATGTAAGCAGCTTCTCCAAGGTCCTTCATTGAAAAACACTTATTCAAGTAGGCCTTGATACTTTCCAAGAGTTCTATATTATTTCCCATTATCAGCATGTCATCCACATACAGTATAAGAAATGCTATAGAGCTCCCACTCACTTTCTTGTAAATACAGGGTTCTCCATAAACCTGTACAAACCCAAACGCTTTAATCACCTCATTAAAGCGAATGTTCCAACTCCGAGATGCTTGCACCAGCCCATAGATGGAGCGCTGGAGCTTGCATACCTTGTTAGCATCTTTAGGATCGACAAAACCTTCCGGCTGCATCATATACAGTTCTTCCTTGAGGAAGCCATTAAGGAATGCCGTTTTGACGTCCATTTGCCAGATCTCATAATCATAAAATGCGGCAACTGCTAACATGATTCGGACAGACTTTAGCATCGCTACGGGTGAGAATGTCTCATCGTAGTCAACTCCTTGAACTTGTCGATAACCCTTACCGACAAGCCGAGCTTTATAGGCGGTCACATTACCGTCTGCGTCAGTCTTCTTCTTAAAGATCCATTTATTTTCAATGGCTCGCTTATCATCAGGAAAGTCCACCAAAGTCCATACTTTGTTCTCATACATGGATCCTATCTCGGATTTCATGGCCTCAAGCCATTTGTCGGAATTCGGGCCCGCCATCGCTTCTTCATAGTTCGAAGGTTCACCGTTGTCCAACAACATGATCTCTAGGACAGGATTACCGTACCACTCTGGTGCGGAACGTGTCCTAGTGGACCTTCGAGTAGCAACTTGATCTGATGTTTCATGATCATCATCATTAACTTCCTCTCTAGCTGGTGTAGGCTCCATAGAAACAACTTCCTGTGCTGCGCTACTCTCCGGTTCGAGTGAAGGTACAATTACCTCATCAAGTTCCATTTTCCTCCCACTTACTTCTTTCGAGAGAAACTCTTTCTCGAGAAAGGATCCATTCTTGGCAACAAAGACTTTGCCTTCGGATCGTAGGTAGAAGGTATACCCAATAGTCTCTTTGGGATATCCTATGAAGACGCACTTTTCCGCTTTGGGTTCGAGCTTCTCAGGTTGAAGTTTCTTCACATAAGCATCGCAACCCCAAACTTTTAGAAATGACAGCTTAGGTTTCTTTCCAAACCATAATTCATACGGTGTCGTCTCAACGGATTTAGACGGTGCCATATTTAAAGTGAACGCGGCAGTCTCTAATGCATATCCCCAAAATGATAGCGGTAAGTCGGTAAGAGACATCATAGATCGCACCATATCTAATAGAGTGCGATTACGACGTTCAGACACACCATTTCGCTGAGGTGTGCCTGGCGGCGTGAGCTGTGAAACAATTCCACATTTCCTAAGGTGCGTGTCAAACTCGTGACTTAAATATTCTCCGCCACGATCAGATCCTAGGCATTTTATTTTCCTGTCATGTTGATTCTCGACCTCACTCTGAAATTCCTTGAACCTTTCAAAGGTTTCAGACTTGTGTTTCATTAAGTAGACATACCCATATCTGCTCAAGTCATCAGTGAGGGTGAGAACATAACGGTAGCCACCGCGAGCCTCGACACTCATTGGACCGCATACATCGGTATGTATTATCTCCAACAAGTCAGTTGCTCGCTCCATTGTTCCGGAGAACGGAGTTTTGGTCATCTTGCCCATGAGGCATGGTTCGCATGTGTCAAATGATTCGAAATCAAGTGACTCCAAAAGTCCATCAGCATGGAGCTTCTTCATGCGTTTGACACCAATATGGCCAAGATGGCAGTGCCACATGTAAGTGGGACTATCGTTATCAACTTTACACTTTTTGGTACTCACACTATGGACATGTGTAACATCACGTTGGAGATTCATCAAAAATAAACCATTGACCAGCGGGGCATGAGCATAGAACATTTCTCTCATATAAATAGAACAACCATTATTCTCGGATTTAAAAGAGTAGCCATCTCGTATCAAGCGAGATCCAGATACAATGTTCATGCTCAAAGCTGGTACTAAATAACAATTATTAAGGTTTAAAACTAATCCCGAAGGTAGATGTAGAGGTAGCGTGCCGACGGCGATCACATTGACCTTGGAACCATTCCCGACGCGCATCGTCACCTCGTCCTTTGCCAACCTTCGCTTATTCCGCAGCTCCTGCTTGGAGTTACAAATGTGAGCAACTGCACCAGTATCAAATACCCAGGAGCTACTACGAGCGCTGGTTAGGTACACATCAATAACAAGTATATCACATATACCTTTAACGTTGCCGACCTTCTTATCCGCTAAGTACTTGGGGCAGTTCCGCTTCCAGTGACCGGTACCCTTACAATAGAAACACTCAGTCTCAGGCTTGGGTCCATTCTTGTTCTTCTTCTTCCCGGCAACTTGCTTACCGGGCGCGGCAACAGCTTTTCCATCCTTCTTGAAGTTCTTCTTACCCTTGCCTTTCTTGAAACTAGTGGTCTTGTTTACCATCAACACTTGATGCTCCTTTCTGATCTCGACCTCTGCTGATTTGAGCATCGAGTACAACTCAGGAATGGACTTCTCCATCCCCTGCATGTTGTAGTTCATCACAAAGATTTTGTAGCTAGGTGGAAGCGATTGGAGGATTCTGTCAATGACTGAGTCATCCGGGAGATTAACTCCCAGCTGAGTCAAGCGGTTGTGAAGCCCAGACATCTTGAGGATGTGCTCACTAACAGAACTGTTCTCCTCCATCTTACAGCTGAAGAACTTGTCAGAGATGTCATATCTCTCGACTCGGGCATGAGCTTGGAAAACCAGTTTCAGCTCTTGGAACATCTCATATGCTCCGTGTTGCTCAAAACGCTTTTGGATCCCCGATTCTAAACTATAAAGCATGCCGCACTGAACAAGGGAGTAATCATCGCAGCGTGACTGCCAAGCGTTCGTAACGTCTTGGTCCGCTGGGAGAATGGGTGGGTCACCTAGCGGTGCATCAAGGACATACAATCTCTTGGAAGCTATGAGGATGATCCTCAAGCCACGGACCCAGTCCGTATAGTTGCTTCCATCATCTTTCAGCTTGGTTTTCTCTAGGAACGCGTTGAAATTGAGGTTGACATTTGCGTTGGCCATTGGATCTACAATATAGATATTAAAGGCAATTTTAGACTAAGTTCATGATAATCGAGTTCACATAATCAAATTATTCAATGAACTCCCACTCAGATAGACATCTCTCTAGTCATCTAAGTGACACATGATCCATGTCAACTAGCCCGTGTCCGATCATCACGTGAGACGGACTAGTCATCCATGGTGAACATCTCCATGTTGATCGTATCTTCTATACGACTCATGTTCGACCTTTCGGTCTTCCGTGTTCCGAGGCCATGTCTGTACATGCTAGGCTCGTCAAGTCAACCTAAGTGTTTCGCGTGTGTAAATCTGGCTTACACCCGTTGTATGCGAACGTTAGAACCTATCACACCCGATCATCACGTGGTTCTTCGGAACAACGATCCTTAGCAACGGTGCACAGTTAGGGTGAACACTTCTCTTGAAATTTTATTGAGAGATCATCTTATTTACTACCGTCGTTTTAAGCAAATAAGATGTAAACATGATAAACATCACATGCAATCAATATAGTGACATGATATGGCCAATATCATCTTGCTCCTATGATCTCCATCTTCGGGGCACCATGATCATCATTGTCACCGGCATGACACCATGATCTCCATCATCATGATCTCCATCATTGTGTCTTCATCAGGTTGTCTCGCCAACTATTACTTCTACTGCTATGGCTAACGCTTAGCAATAAAGTAAAGTAATTACATGGCGTTTGTGATTGACTCGCAGGTCATACAATAAATAAGACAACTCCTATGGCTCCTGCCGGTTGTCATAGTCATCGACATGCAAGTCGTGAACCCTATTACAAGAACATGATCAATCTCATACATCACAATGCATCACATCACATCCTTCTAGCCATATCACATCGCAAGGCATATGCTGCAAAAACAAGTTAGACGTTCTCTAATTTGTAGTTGCAAGTTTTTACGTGGTTGCTATAGGTTTCTAGCAAGAACGTTTCTTACCTACGCCGAAACCATAACGTGATATGCCAATTGCTATTTACCCTTCATAAGGACCCTTTTCATCGAATCCAATCCGACTAAGGTGGGAGAGACAGACACCCGCTAGCCACCTTATGCAACTGGTGCATGTCAGGCGGTGGAACCGGTCTCACGTAAGCGTACGTGTAAGGTTGGTCCGGGCCGCTTCATCCCACAATACCGTCGAATCAAGATAGGACTAGTAACGGCAAGCATATTAACAAAATCGACGCCCACAACTGCTTTGTGTTCTACTCGTGCATAGATTCTACGCATAGACCTAGCTCATGATGCCACTGTTGGGAGACGTAGTAGTAAATCAAAATTTTCCTACGTGTCACCAAGATCTATCTATGGAGAAACCAGCAAACGAGTGGGGAGAGATTGGATCTTCATACCTTTGAAGATCGCTAAGCGGAAGCGTTACAAGAACGCGGTTGATGGAGTCGTACTCGCAGCGATTCAGATCGCGGTAGATCCGATCAAGTGCCGAACGGACGGCACCTCCGCGTTCAACACACGTGCAGCCCGGTGACGTCTCCTACGCCTTGATCTAGAAAGGAGGAAGGAGAGGTTGGGGAAGAGCTCCAGCAGCAGCACAACGGCGTGGTGGTGGTGGAGTAGCAAGGTATCCCGGCAGGGCTTCGCCTAAGCACTTCGGAGGAGGAAGAAGCAGAATAGGGCTGCAGCGAGAGAGAAAGAGTTCGTCGTCTCAAACCTGCCCAAACCCTTGCATATATATAGGAGGAAGGAGAGGGAGGGCTGGCTTGGCCCCTCCTCCAAGGAGGAGGGATTCGGCCGAAGTGGGGGGAGAGTCCTCCTCCCACACGGGAGGTGGACCCCCCCCCCTTTTAAATCCCTTTTGCCTCTATCTCCAGATCCCTGGCGCATGGGCCCTTTATAGAAGGTATTGGCTGGCCCAATATGGGCTGGCACACCTCCTCTAAGGGCCCATGAGGTCCTTTGGTCTTCACCCCCTCCCGGGGGTCCTCCGGCACCCTCCCGGCACTCCCGGTACAATACCGATGAGCCCGAAAAACTTTCCGGTGACCAAAACTGGACTTCCTATATATCAATCTTTACCTCCGGACCATTCCGGAGCTCCTCGTGACGTCCGGGATCTCATCCGGGACTCCGAACAACCTTCGGTAATCACGTATACCTTTTCCCTATAACCCTAGCGTCATCGAACCTTAAGTGTGTAGACCCTACGGGTTCGGGAGACACGTAGACATGACCGAGACACCTCTCCGGCCAATAACCAACAGCGGGATCTGGATACCCATGTTGGCTCCCACGTACTCCACGATGATCTCATTGGATGAACCACGATGTCAGGGATTCAATCAATCCCGTATACAATTCCCTTTGTCTATCGGTATGGTACTTGCCCGAGATTCGATCGTCGGTATCCGCATACCTTGTTCAATCTCGTTACTGGCAAGTCTCTTTACTCGTTCCGTAATACATCATCCCGTGACTAACTCCTTAGTCACATTGAGCTCATAATGATGATGTCTTACCGAGTGGGCCCAGAGATACCTCTCCGTCACACGGAGTGACAAATCCCAGTCTCGATTCGTGTCAACCCAACAGACACTTTCGGAGATACCCGTAGCGTACCTTTATAGCCACCCAGTTACGTTGTGACGTTTGGCACACCCAAAGCATTCCTACGGTATCCGGGAGTTACACAATCTCATGGTCTAAGGAAATGACACTTGACATTGAAAAGCTTTAGCAAACGAACTACACGATCTTGTGCTATGCTTAGGATTGGGTCTTGTCCATCACATCATTCTCCTAATGATGTGATCCTGTTATCAACGACATCCAATGTCCATGGTCATGAAACCGAGACCATCTATTGATCAACGAGCTAGCCAACTAGAGGCTCACTAGGGACACGTTGTGGTCTATGTATTCACACATGTATTACGGTTTCCGGTTAACACAATTATAGCATGAACAATAGACAATTATCATGAACTAGGAAATACAATAATAACTATTTTATTATTGCCTCTAGGGCATATTTCCAACAGGCAAATATGGATGCAGCATGCAAAATAGATAGAAATGCATATAAAGATCGCAAGAAACGGAGTTACGGTTCTCATGATACGCTCACGACAAGGTACGGAGGCAATATCACCAGATCACCAAGCCATGGGCTGATTCTTGGCATTCCAAGGCAGCCACTGGATAGGTGTTGGAAAAACAATCACAATAGACTCAAGAATCAATCAATTCCATGGATCATATCTCCCACAAACCCCAAAACTACAAAACACCAAATCTGCCACTAAACAGCATCATAGCAACTTCTACAGCTCACAAGTTGAGCTAAAGGAACCCTACAGACACAAACAAGAGACTTACAGAATCTAATAAACACACACATCTATTAATCCAATTACACCACCAGCAAAGGAGCCAAACATCAATAAGCAAGAAGCAATCAAGTTGGCATGATGAAACAGTTTTTCAGGGACTTAGTGAAAATTCCAGTTTTCTGGAATCTGGGTTAATAAAGTAGCAAGTTGACAGCAATTGTTAAATATGCTAGAGATCTCCTATTGGCATGAAAATTAATATGATGGTAGATGACCATATCTACTACAAATAACTAACACTGAGCATGAAAACATACCAACTACATCACTAGTTACAACCCACTCTACATGGTAAAACAATAACAGCAGTTCTCCCAGACTTATGTATTTTTAAGCTAGCTGAACAGAAACATAAAGTTGCTCTCTAAACAGCCTGTTTCCCACTTAGCTGGTGACTTAGCACAAATGACAAAAATACTGGAACATTCCCAACAACTTTATCTAGCAATCTCATGTTTGCGAGAACTTAAAATCATGCATAGATTAAACCATAAATAAAAGACAAAAGGCCATCACAGCATAAAAATGCAGTTTTGCCAAGTTGCCCCAAAGTCAAATATGACTTCAAAGATGCATTCATGGGCTGATTTTACCCCCAAAATCATTACTCATACACATATACTTGCTTGCAGCAAGTGGGAGATAAGCTAGGTCAAAATTGACCCCTATAAGTCATGAGTGACTTATGACACATGTGCAAACTTATGGAAAAGGACCAAAATGACATGTAATCTATTGGTACATGTTGTAAGTGGTTAAATAGCCTCTTAGGGACAAGATATCATGGCATAGAATCATTCGCAAGGATGAAACTAACTAGGAGGGAAACTATGCCCAATTGCACTTAAGAGAGGAACCTACACATGGACCTACTCATGCACATGAACAAAACCACTCACTAGCATCTACTAGGCATCATGCAAGGGAATAATATGGATAGGAGGCATTCTACCTACACACACATCCACAAACTCACACACATGTGACAATGGCAACTTGTGCCACACACACACATGGGGAACTACAAATACACACGTACACACATGCTCTCTTGCACATGCATATGGAGATTACTTCAAACTTTCAAATAAGCACCTACACTAAACATACCAACCACACCTACACATTCATATATGCATATATGCACAAGTGCGTACATGCACATGCACATACACATATGGTGCACTCACACCTACACCTACTTGCACACACACATACATCCACAAGTGTGTGTATGTATAAATTACATACACACACATTACACCAAGCACACACACACAAGTGTGTGTATGTATAACATACATACACACACACACTCAACACTACACCACCTACACACACAACAAAATAAAAAGGGGGGCTCACCACACTCACATACATGTACCTATGCACACACACATGTATGTGTATGCACCACCTAGGTGGCACATACACACAAACATACAAACATCTCCCACATAGGTGTAGGTATCACCACGTGACACATACACACACTACAGCAACAGAAAAACAAAGGAATAATATTCCTACACATACATACATACACACAAGTATACAAGAGAGAAAAGAAAACAAAGGAAGAAAAAAAGGAAACAGCCAAAAAACAGGAGGGGGAGCTGGGCTCGAACCCACACCCTCAGGTCTCCCCCCGAGCCGGTTGCCACCACAACACATGAGCGGATCTTGATAGAGGAGGAACCTCTATTCTCTAATACACATGCATGCAGATCAGTTTCTGACAAAACTGAAAACAGAGCAAGCCACCGGCGACAGGCGACGGCGGCGATGTTTCCGGCCACCACAAGGGGTCTCTGGCAATGGGGAGCGGCGGAATCGAAAGGGGAGACTATGGGGAATCCATCCCTCGCCTCATCTCGCGACGAGGGGGACCGGAGGCGAGCTCAAGCTCGGGGCTTTCGAGCGGCAGCGACGATGCCCACGACGGCGCTCCTACGAATTACGGCGAGGAGAGGGGACAGCGGGGACGGGCTGCTCATCGAGGGCCTCTTGGAGACACGGGGGCGCAAGCGGCGACGACGAAGGGGAAGTAAAGGCGGAGACGACGCGTACGGAGAGGAAGAAGGCCCGGCGACGCTCCGGCGATGAGGAGGAAGAAGAAGGCCTCCCGTGGCCCCCTAGCGCCGGGAACGAGACGCGGAGATGCTCCACGTCTGCCACATCGCCCTGGACGCGGAGGAGACCCACCTTGGAGACGACGACACCGGCGAGTACCACCTCTGCGCTCTCTGAATCTCACCTATGCTCTCTGGCAGAGAAGGGGGAGGAAGGAGGAAGAAGGAGAGGGGGGAGCGGCGGCGGCGAGGAGAAACCCTAGAGGGGGGCATGGACGCCCACGCATAAATAGGAGGGGGCCTCGATGTCTATGAACGGCTAACGGCGATGGCGACAGGCTGCTCTCTGCTCTCTGCTCTCTTTGTGCCTGACGGAGGTGGGAGACGGGCCAGCTGGCCGTTCTGTCCAGCTGGGCTGGGCCGCGGCCCACCATCCTCTCTCTCACTCCCTCTCAAAATAAAACAGGAGGATCTTATTTTTTAATTAACAGCCAACTAAAACAAAAAGGCACAGAAATAAATAAAGGGGTTTTCTGACAAACAAAAATACTTTGGTGAACCAAATAATGAGCATCATTTAATAAAAATGTTAAAAGGATTTTTAGGGCAAGTAAGTTTAATTAATTTTAAAATGGCAGCCCCCTGTTAATTTAAACACAATTCAAACAAACCCAAATATTAAATCCAACATACTCACATTTCATAAAACACAGGGGGGGCACCTCATGAACATTTTCTTAACAATTTTAAAACAACCTAATCTGATGATAATAATAAGAGGGAGAAAAAGCGTTTTGGAGGGGATGTTACAAAGGGATAAGAGAGGGAAAAGAATAGGCTGCACCCATGGATCCAACCACTCACAAACATCTCACACCTCACAATCAAACCATACACCACCATCACATCACAGCAAGGCAATGAAACACACATGCACATAGAAATGAAATGAGAATGATGCATGATGATGCATGAATGCAAACACATGAATGGCATGGAGCAAACATACATCCCATGGCTCATTACACAAGGTTCATACATGGGGTTACATGCCAAATAAGGTAGGGACATCACTTGGGATGTCACAACTCTCCCACACTACAAGAGGATCTCGACCCGAGATCTAGGAACGAAAGAAGTCCGGAAATTCGGAACGGAGAAGGTCCTCGCGTTCCCAAGTAGCTTCTTTGTCGGAATGATGAGACCACTTCACCTTTAGGAACTTGATAGACTTGTTGCGAGTCTTACGCTCAGTTTCTTCAAGAATAGCAACTGGGTGCTCACAATAAGAAAGATCTTGTTGAAGATCGATGTCTTGGAGGTCAATGGTCCGCTTAGGAGGCTTGAAACATTTTTGGAGCTGAGAAACATGGAAGACATCGTGCACATTTGCGAAATTTGGAGGAAGCTCTAGTTAATATGCAAGACCACCTCTCTTTCCAACAACTTTGAAAGGACCAACAAAATGAGGAGCTAGCTTCCCTTTTATTCCAAATTGCTGAGTGCCCTTCATGGGAGAGACTCTGAGATAGACTAGATCACCCACTTGGAAAGAAACATCCCGATGTTTGTTATCGTAATAACTCTTCTGTAGGGACTGAGCTGCTTTGAGGTTCTCATGAATGACATGGCACATTTCTTCTGCTTCAGTGATCATGTCATTGCCCAATATATGACACTCACCGGTTTTAGAACAGTTAAGCGAGGTACGACACTTTCTGTCGTAGAGAATCTCGAAAGGGGCCTTGCCTGAGCTTGCTTGAAAGCTATTGTTGTATGAGAATTCAGCATAAGGAAGGCAGTCTTCCCACTTCATGCCAAACGAAATCACACAGGCTCTGAGCATATCTTCAAGGTTCTGATTGACTCTCTAAACTTGACCACTTATCTGCGGATGGAACGCAGTGCTGAAACGGATCTTGGTACCCATAGCAGTCTGGAAGGACTCCCAAAACTTGGAAGTAAAGAGACTTCCACGGTTAGAAGAGATGAGTTGAGGAATACCATGCAAAGACACTATCCTTGACGTATACAACTCTACAAGCTGAGTTGCCGAGATAGATTCTTTGACTGGCAGGAAATGAGCAACTTTCGACAGCTTGTCGATAACCACAAAGATGGCATCATTGCCTCTCTTGGACATGGGAAACCCAGTTACGAAATCCATCTCAACATGATCAAATTTCCACTCTGGGATAGGCAAAGGCTGTAGAAGACCTGCTGGACGTTGATGTTCCGCCTTCACTTTGCGACAAACATCACACTCGTTCACGAACTGAGCAATTTCACGTTTCATGCGAGTGCACCAGAAGGTTTGCTTGAGATCCTGATACATCTTTGAACTGCCTGGATGAATGGATAGCAGAGAATTATGTGCTTCGTCCATGATAACCTTTCTGAGATCACCTTTTGGAACCACAAGACGGTCCTCAAAGAACAAGGTATCTTTGTCATCGACATGAAAGCACTTATACTTCGGAATGCTCTTGGCCACACCTTTCTTCACTTTCTTCACCATAGCGTCAAGAAGCTACGCTTGGCGAACCTGATCTTCCAGAGTCGGAGAGACTTGAAGATTGGCAAGAAATCCGTGCGGAATCATCTGAAGGTTGAGCTTGTGGAATGCTTCACAAAGCTCGGGCTGAAGAGGCTTCAGGATGAGACTATTGCAGTACGCCTTACAGCTGAGCGCGTCTGCAATGACATTTGCTTTCCCCGGAGTATACTCAATGCTTGGATTGAAGTCCTCAAACATTTCCACCCAACGAGATTGCCGAAGATTGAGATTGGGTTGAGTGAAAATGTACTTCAAGCTCTTGTGATCGGTGTACACCTCAACTGGTCTACCCAACAACAAATGCCTCCAAGTCATTAGAGCATGCACAACTGCCGCCAACTCAAGATCATGAGTGGGGTAGTTCTTCTCGGCAGGCTTCAACTGATGCGAGGTATAAGCCACAACCTTCTTGTCTTGCATGAGAACACCACCAAGACCTTGAAGAGAAGCATCATAGAAAACTTGGAAAGGCTTGGACTACTTAGGAGGAACAAGAACGAGAGCTGAAGTTAGTCTCTGCTTGAGTGTATTGAATGCCACATCACACTCAGGAGACCAAACATACTTGGCGCTCTTCTGGAGGAGATTGGACAGAGGCTTAGCAATTTGAGAGAAGTTCTCCACGAACCTTCTGCAATAACTAGCAAGCCCGAGGAAACTCCGGAGCTGCTTGACGTTCTGAGGAGGTTCCCACTTCAAGATTGCCTCAACTTTCTTAGGGTGCACTTTAATTCCCTCGGCAGAGATGACATGCCCGAGGTACACCACTTCATTGAGCCAAAACTCACACTTGGAAAACTTAGCATAGAACCGATGCTCTCTTAACTTGTCGAGCACAAGGCGGAGATGCTCTACATGATCTTCTTCTGTCTCCGAGAACACAAGGATATCATCCAGATAGACCAAGACGAACTCATTCTTGAAAGGAGAGAAAATGAAATTCATCATTCTTGAGAAGGTTGGAGGAGCATTCGCAAGACCAAACGACATAACGGTGTACTCATAAGAGCCAAAACTCGTCCTGAAAGCGGTCTTGGGAATGTCTTCTTCGCGAATGCGAATCTGATGATAACCCATGCGAAGATCAAGCTTCGAGAAAACCTTGGCACCTTTCAATTGCTCAAACAACTCATTGATGTTGGGAAGTGGGTACTTGTTTCTGATTGTCTTCTTGTTCAATGGCCGGTAATCAACACAAAGACGATCCGTGCCATCTTTCTTCTTGACAAACAAAACACCACAACCCCATGGAGAAGAACTTGGTCTGATCAGACCCAGACGTTTTTGCTCATCTAGCTGCTTCTTCAACTCTTTCAGCTCTTCGGGACCAAGTTTATACAGGCGCTTGCAGACCGGTTCAGTTCCGGGCTCGAGATCAATCATGAACTCGACTGGCCGGTTCGGAGGCATTCCTGGCAACTCTTCTGGAAAGACATCTTCATACTCACAAACCACCGGAATTTGAGAAATCGTCGAGATTTCACCCTTCTCGTTAAGAGCAAAGAGACGGATTGTGTCATCGCAAGCTGCAAAAATAATCACGTCTTCTGAAGGATGAGTCAGCTTGACTTCTTTTTGCTTTGCAATCAATATGAGCCTTATTCATAGCCAGGAAGTCCATGCCCAGAATGAGATCAATATCAGAATTACCGAGAACAATTGGGGAAGCTAGAAAAGAATAATTCCCCATCTTGATAGAAGCATCCCGAACCACATAGCGAGAATTCATTTGCAAACCCGGAGACACCACAGTCAACGACTTGGACAATTCTTCACAACAGAACTCATGCTTAGAAACAAATGGCCTTGATATGAATGAATGCGATGCACCAGAATCAAATAATACTTTTGCAGGAATAGAATTAACTGAGAGATTACCCATAATCACGTCATTGGACTGCTCTGCTTCTGCTGCATTCACCATATTCACTCTTGCGGTCTTGGGACTATGCTTCACCATAGCATTGCCTGGAGGCTTGACAGGAGGAGGAGGCGGAAGACGCCGCTGGTTGCACTTGTTTGCATAGTGACCCTTCTGACCACACTTGTGACAAGTCACCTCAGAAAGCGGACGAACATTGCCTGGAGGAGGAACAAGAACAGCCTTGGACGCCTGGTTCTTCTGCTAGAAACCTGGGTTGGGTGGGTGGGAAGAACCACGACCACCGAACTGCTTCTACTGCTGAGGAGGACGAAACGGAAGAGGATTTGGCGCCCAATACTTCTGCTGCTTAGGAACCATCTGAGAGCTGGAAGAAGAAGAATATGAATCCCTTGAATGCTTCTTGGAGTTCTCCAACTTGAGCTGAGCTGCTTCAATCTTCAAAGCCATGTTATAGAACTGATCAAACTCATGAGGCTCTTGAAGAACTAGGCCTGGCAGAAGCTCATCCTTGAGACCACCTGTGACATCCCAAGTGATGTCCCTACCTTTTATGGCATGTAACCCATTGTATGACCTTGTTATCATGAGCTATGTTTGGAGGAAACCTTGTCATTCTTGGTGTGGGAAGCATTCATGCATCTTTTCATCCATCATCATAATGCATCATCCTCATTTCATTCCTTGTGCTTGATTGGTTCTGGTGCTTGCTTTCATGTATGGTGGTGAGTGTGTTGATGTGGTGTAGTAAGTATGTGCTTGTGTGTAGTGGAGCATGTGGGCAATACCCTCTCCTTTCCCCTCTCTTTTCCCTTGCTAGTTTTCCTCCTAAAACCCCTCCTTTCTTCTATTTATTTTTATTAGCAGATTCAAGTTATGGTAAATCCCTTTTAAAAATGTTGGTGTGTTAACCCAAGATGTCTTATAAATATTGGGAGTGATCTTGAGTCATTTGCATATATTTGGTTTTGAAAAACTATTCAAAACAGGGGCTGTTCTATTATTAAATTAATAAAATAACTTGCTTTAAAAATCAACTTCATATTTTATTAAGATGGGCATTTATTTTCCTCCACAAACTATTTTTTTATTTTCTCCAAAAGCTTTTCCCTTCTCTGGTTTTCATCCTTCTTCTTTCTCTGTTTATTTTTTAAAAAAAGGCTTGTTCGAGGGAGAGGTGTATCGCGTGGGTCGGCCACTAGGCCCAGCCCAGGGGAACAAGACGGCTACCTACTCCCCCGTATCCCTCCGTCAGCGCTGTGTGTGTGAGAGTGCAGAGAGCGCGTGCGTTGCCGCTCCTTTCCATCGCCGTCGCCGTCTGCCTGGTGGGGTATAAAGCCCCCTCGACGTCCGTGTCGCTCCGCTAGGGTTCCCTCTTCCTTCTCCCAGCGCCGCCGCCGCTCCTTCTTATTCTTCCTCCCTCCTCCTCCTCCTCCTTTTCCCCGTTTCCTTCTCTGTCAGAGGCGTCAGGTAAGTGCTAAGGGAGAGGAGGCTCGTCGTCGCTGCGCCTCCGGTGGGGCTCGTCACCGTCAGTGATGGCGGGAAGTTCCCTGGAGCCATCCGCGTCCCGATCCCGACGCTAGGAGCGTCCCGGAGACCCTCTTCTTCCTCTCCGTTGCCGGAGCGGAACCGGACTCCCTCCTCCTCATCGTCGTCGCGTCCCCGAGCCGCTCCTTCCCCTTCGTCGCCGTCGATCGTGCTCCCGCACCTCCGGGAAGCCCTAGGTGAGCAGCCGTTCATCGTTGTCCCCTTTTTCCTCGCCGTAGATCGTAGGAGATCATCGCCGTGCCCGGTTGCCGCCGGTGGATTCGCGAGCACCTGCTGCTCCCATCCTTCCTCCTCACCACGAGGTGAGCCCGGGAATGGATTCCCTGTTCGATCCCGCGCGCGTAGGAGTAGTTAGTGTCGCCGGAGATGCCCTGTGCCACCGTGCGTCGTCGGAGGTCATCGCCGCCGTTGCCCTGCCATGTGCTCTGTTTTGTTTTTCAGTTTTGTCAGAGTCTGGGCGTGCGGTGTGTATAAGTGAGCAGAGGACCCTCGTCTATTAAGAATCGAGCCGTAGCCCAGTGGTTGAGTGTTGTGTGTGTTAGCAGGGGGTCTGAGGTTCGATCCCCACTACTCCCACCTTTTGGTTCTTTTTTTTCTTTTTCTTTTTCTTTTTATTCTTTTGCTTGTGTTTGTGTGTATATATGTATGTATGTATGTGCCAGGGTATTGCATTGCTATTTCTGCTATACATGTGATGTGTGTTTGGTATATGTTTGTGTGTTTATACACCTATTGCATATATATACATATGTATGTGTTGGTTGTTACACTTGTCTGTGGTGTGTGTGTGAGTATATGCACTTATGTGCATATGCCCACATATGTGGAGTGTTGGTGTTGTGAGAGTGTGTGTGTGCCTCAAGTGAGTTTTATGTGCTTAGGCTTACATGTTGGTTTGTGTGTAGTGTATGCATACACTATGTGTATGTGCACCCATGTGCATGTACACACTAGTGTGGTGTGTGAGAGTAGTGTAGAAGTGTGTGTGTGTGTGTGTATGTACCATGTGCATACACACCCATACATATGTGTGTGGTATGATGCATGAGAGTGTGTGTGTGTGTGCATGTTGCACATGCTCTTGTGGAGAGCGCAAGGCGAGTGGTGTGTGCATGCACTATGTGCATATGCACCCATGTTTGTGTGTATGCATGTATGTTTGTGTGAGTAGGTAGGGATTCTTGTGTGTGTTTGTGTTTCTCATGAGATGAGTGCATATGAGTGTGAGTTATGTGTGTATGATCTACATACACCATCCATGTGTTGAGTAGAATCCATGTGTAGGTTTCTCCCTACATGACCATATGAGCATATATTCCTCTCTAGTTAGTTTCATTCTTGTTTTAGATGCTAGACCATGTTATCATGTCCCTAACATGTTAATTAAACACTTCTTACATGTATCTATGGAGCACAAGTCCATTTGGGGCATTTTCAACAAGTTTCATAAGTGACATAAGTAACCCATGCCTAGTGAGGGTAGAAATTCGACCTAGCTTATCTCCTTTGTGTTCTATGCAAGTATATATGTATGAGTAAAGATTTTGGGGTGTTTTCAACCCCTCTATGCATCTGTGAAGTCAGATTTGACTTCGGGGCAACTTGACAAAAGTGCATTTTTATGCTGTGATGCCCTTTTGTCTTTTTCATATGAATTAACCTATGCATGATTTGGAGTTCTTGTCAACATGAGTTTGCTAGTAAAAGTTGCTTTAAACATCCATGTATTTTTGTTATATGTTTTGGATCACCAGATCAATAGGTACCATGCTGTTTAGTTGGCTACTTTCTGTTTCTTCCAGCTAGTCTGAAAATGGCCAAGTCTGGAGAATCTGCTGTTATTGTTTTGCCTTGAAGATCAGGGTGTAGCTAGTGTTTTGTTGGGTTTTTTATCATGCTCATTGTTAGTTATTTGTAGTAGATATTTCCATCTACCATCCTGTTAATTTTCATGTCATTTGGATCTCTCTAGCATATTTAATCAGTGCTGTAAACTTGCTACTTTATTAACCCAGATTCCAGAAAACTGGAATTTTCACTAAGTCCCTAAAAAAATCTGTTTCATCATGCCTACTTGTCAGCTCCATGCATAGGATTTGTTGCTCTTTTGTTGATTTTGTAGTTGGATGAATTCATGTGGGTGTTGAGTAGAACATGTTCATGTCTTGTTTGTGGCTGTAGAGTTCCTGTAGCAATAGTGGTGAGCTTTTCAAAATGCTATGTTGCTGTTTTGTGGCAGATTGAGTGCTATTTTGTTTTGTGTGTTGTGGGAGCTATACTCCATGGAATTGAGTGATTCTTGTGTCTATTGTGTTTGGTTTTTCATCACCTATCCAGTGGTTACCTTGGAATGCCAAGAATTAGCCCAGGTATTTGATGGTCTTGAGTTTTGTCTTCGTACCTTGTCGTGAGCGTATCTCGAGAACCGTATCTCCGTTTCTCGCGATCTTTATATGCATTTTCATCGATTTTTCATGATGCATCCATATTTTCCATGTTAATGCATCTCTAAATAACTTAACATGTGATTCTGTCCAGATTCATTAATCCACCACCTTTGCATGTGAAACTTGACTAGAATTGGATTGCCATGTTAAATTCTTCACTAAAATGATCATGCATCATCTTGTTTGTGCATTGCACCTTGTTTGGTTATTTATTTGCTGTTTCTCTTGGGTAGACGCGAGTGTCGAATCTGAGTTCGAGGAACCTAGAGAGTACCACTACGAGGATCCCGCTACTTGTTCCGCTGAAGAACCAACAGGCAAGATGATCGTACCCGGATCCCAATACTATCTTTGCTTGCTAGTTTCTCGCTCTTATCGTTGCAATTGCGCTACCTACCACATGATATCATCCCCCATGTTACCATGACAGCCTCTAACCTCCAAATCCCAGCAAACCATTGATTGGCTAAGTTACCGCTGCTCAGCCCCTCTTATAGCGTTCTTAGTTGCAGGTTGTTTCATGTGATAACATGGATTGGGTATCACAATAAATTCTGTTATCTAAATTTAATGCACATATATATCTGGTGTTGGTGGGTGGCTTGGCCTTTTGCTAAGTGATTTGTTCCGCTCGTACCCTCATTAGTTCCTTGTTACCAGTGTTATGTTTCCATACTTTCCGCTCCTAACACGCTTGGGGTTGTTATGGGGACCCCCCTTGTTTATTCGGTTGAGATTAAAACTTGTCTAGCAAGACCCAACATTTGTACTACATTTGCTTAACAACTTAATTAATTGCATAGGGTCTTGCAAACCTGTGGATAATTTAATCAACCCCCGGGCCAGTGCTCCTCATGAGTGTTGGTCCAAACTAGAGCACTGTGCGGGGCCAACCCAGGGCAACTTGGGAGATTTCTATCAAGCCTCCGTACGCATGCTTATCCATCGTGTCCTGAGACTGAGATACGCGGCTCTTATCGGGATCGTCGACACGTCGGGTGGTCTTGCTGGATTTGTTTTACCTTTATCGAATGTCTTGCGTGAGGAGTCTGACTTTCTTCGGGTTTACTTGAGGTGTTGGCTTCCTTTGGAATTGTCTATGATGATCGCGAGAACCGCGTTCGAGACTGTTCCCGCGGAGTGTGGTTATTTGTGATGGACTAGTTGGAGCACCCCTGCAGGGTTAAATCTTTCGGAAAGCCGTGCCCGTGGTTATGTGGCATCTTGGATATTTGTTTAACACCCGGTTATAGAAAACTAGAAGTAAACTCTAATTAAAATACACCAACTGTGTGAGTAACTGTGATCGTCTCTGCTCGTGAACATGAACCGAGAGAGAACACGGTGGGGTTATGACTGACGTAAGCATGTGTTCAGGATCTCTTAGAGATCATGTTACAAATCGACCGATTACCGTAGACCACTCAATTTATATTCTTGCTACGTAAGTTAGCCACCATACATGCTTAGTGCTGCTGCAAACTTAAACATCGCCCCTTCCTTCCTAAAGCTTAAATAGTCTTGGTACCCGGGCACATGATAGCTGAGTCCCCTGTGGCTCACAGTTTACTACAACAATCCAGGTGCAGGTTCAGATGAGTTCGTGCAGGATGATCTTACTCAGCTCCAGTGGGAGTATGATGAAGAGAGAGGCAGGATGTATGTGACGTACCTCGACGAGTAGAGGACCTGGTCGTGATCTTGGGCAGCTTGATAGTATCATCGCCTTGTTGTTTTATCATTTGTTTTCGTCCGTAGTCGGACCCTGTGTTCTCCTTGATGTATGAACTAAGTGATATTGTAATTTAGCATGTGGCGAGTGTAAGCCAACTCATATACTCTTCCCTTCAGTACATGTATGATGTGATGATGCTTATATTGCTAACGGCAAGATGCGCTTCTATCCTTTGCGAGGACCTCATGCCTCAAAACGGATAGGCGCGCATCTTGGGCGTGACACCACCTCTGAACTGATAGATCATAGCTTTGTCATCTGGAACATCTTGCTTGGCATAACGAGCTAGATTCTAGAACTTGACGTTGTACTGGTAGACAGACTTACTTCCCTGCTTTAGGTGCCTAAACTTCTCACGCATCTCCTCGACAAAGCTTGTCGGAATGTAATGAGCCCTGAAGTCACGACAGAAATCGTCCCACGTAACAACATGATCGCCCCCGGAATCCTTGTATTGCTGCCACCAATCAGCTGCTTGACCCTTTAGCTGGAACGATGCAAATCTGACAAAGTCCTCTGGCCTGACATTGCTGCACTCAAAATACTTACTCATATCACGAAGCCAATCATCAGCATCTAGAGGCTGCTCACAACAGGTGAAAGTCTTGGGCTGGTTGGCAAGGAACTGATTGAGAGTCGCAAACTGCAGTTGATTCTGAAAATTGCCTTGAAAACCTTGCTGACCCTGCTCCCTTTCTTGCAACAGCCTGAGCAACATCTGGGTGTTTGCGTTGGTCGCAGCCATCACAGCTTGCCAAGCTTCTGGAGGAGGAGGCGGAGGAGGCGGTGGCGGGGGTGGCGGTGGAACATCAGTCTGCTCCTCACCACGACCCGGATTGTTACGAGTTGGTGGAGCCATCCTGTGGACAAAACGCATCAGCACCTCATTGATAAGATGAAACATAAGCTGAATCAAATGCTTGAAAGAAATTGAACAATTAACAACATAGCCTTCCTACTGAAAAATTAGTAAGAATGCTTCTTCGGATATGATAACATCATCAGAAATTAGAAGCCACTTGCAATAACACAAAATTATTGAGCTACGCACTCGGAACAAATGTACATGCCCATATACATCTGAAGAAGATGATCCTAGATGACTACAAGATTTCCCACCTATGAACTTCCGAAAACTTTCTTGTTTATGCGATTCGGGTTGCGGAATCAGGAACCTACCCTAGGCAATCAGCTGCAACTGCATCCGCAACCTTCCACACCATAATTCAAGAAATTCCGCAAACTCGTCTAATCTCGAATCCTCGAACTCACAACGATACTAAACCATGGTGGTACCCCGGACGCCTCCCCAATACTGGGTGACTCCGATCTTATCTCACGACGATAAGTATTGAAGTAATTTTGAACATTCTCCGTCCTGAGAAATCAAGGAAGCTGAATGATAACGATGTGCCAACATTCCCTGGAGCTCGACTCCCTGGAAGAAATCAAGTCGGACAGGAGGCACCAAGACAGAACCCTGTCACATCGGCATCATATAGACTCCAAAATACCCGCATGGTCCTAAAAAAATTTTGAGCGAGAAGAGGAGTAGAAACAGCATTCCTAAGTCGGAAACCTCACCAGAGAATAGAAGAGGAGTAAAAGAATCCTACTCTCCGATATAACTAGACTCAAAATAGTTTTCACTAGACACGACTCGGCCAAGTTCGAATAAGCAAAGGCTCCTATGGTCGTATGGTTCTGATACCAACTTGTCACGCCCAAAATGCGTGCCTATCCATTTAAAGACACGAGGGCCTCGCGAGGGATAGAGGCGCATTTTGCTGTTAGCAAGTATAGTAACATTGCATCATACATTACAGAGGAGATGAGTATATAAGTTGGCTTACACTCGCCACATGCTAAATTACATTCCACTCAGAGTTCAATCATCAAGATGAAGACAAGGTCCGGCTACGGACGAAATCCAATGATAAAATAGATGCAAATGAAACTATCTCGCTGCCACAAAGATCATGACCAGGTCCTCTACTCATCTAGGTACGTCACATACATCTTGCCTCTCTCCTCATCATACTCCCACTGGAGCTGGGTAAGATCATCCTGCACGTACTCATCTGAACCTGTACCTGGAGTTGTTGTCGTAAACTATAAGCCACAGAGGACTCGGTTATCATCTGCCCGGGTACCAAGACTATTTAAGCTTTATATTGTAAAGGGGGATGTTAAGTTTGTAGCAGCACTAAGCATTTATGGTGGCAACCTTACGCAACATGAAATAAACATGAGTGGCATACGAAGAACGATCGAATCTAGTATAATCCCTATGAGATCCTGAACACTTACGTCAATCATAACCCCACCGTGTTCTCTCTCGGATCATGTTCACGAGCAGAGACGATCACGGTTACTCACACAGTTGGTGTATTTTAATTAAAGTTTACTTCAAGTTATCTATAACCGGGTGTTAAACAAATATCCAAGTTGCCACATAACCGCGGGCGTGGCTTTCCGAAAGATTTAACCCTACAGGGGTGCTCCAACTAGTCCATCACAAATAACCACACTCTGTGGGAATAGCCTCGACCGCAGATCTCGCGATCATCATAGGCAATTCCAAAGGATCCCAACACCTCGAGTAAACCCAAAGAAAATCAGAGTCCACACGCAAGACATTCGATAAAGGTAAAACAAGTCCAGCAAGACCTCCCGACGTGTCGACGAACCCGATAAGAGTCGTGTATCTCAGTCTCAGGACACGTCAGATTGTCCAAACTTCCGGTAGGACAAACACGGAGTCGCCCCTGGTGGACACCGGCGGTTGACATTTTTGGACCAACACTCATGCGGAGCAGTGGCCCGGGGGTTGATTAAATTATCCACGGTGTCGCAAAGCCCTATGCAAGCTCATTAAGTTATTAGCAAATGTAGTACCAAAGTTGGTTCTGCCAGACAAGTTTTAATCTCAACCGAATAAACAAGGGGGTCCCCATAACAACCCCGAGCATGTTAGGAGCACAAAGTATGGAAAACATGACACCGGTAACAGGGAACTAATAGCGGTAACAGCGGAACAAATCACTTAGCAAAAGGCCAAGCCTTCCACCAATACCAAGATATATATATGTGCATTAAATTAAATAACTGAATTATTGTGATATCCAAATCCATGTTATCACATGGAACAACCTGCACCTGCAACTAAGAACGCTATAAGAGGGGCTGAGCAGCGGTAACTTAGCCAATCAAAGGTTTGCTAGGATGTGGAGGTTAGAGGCTGTCATGGCAACATGGGGGCTGATATAAAGTGGTAGGTAGCGCATTTGTAATGATAAGAGCGAGAAACTAGCAAGCAAAAATAGTATCGGGATCCGGATATGATCATCTTGCCCATTGGTTCTTCAGTGAAACAAGTAGCGGGATCCTCGTAGTGGTACTCTCCTGGGTCCTCATACTCAGTATCAACACTCGCGTCTACCCAAGAGAAACAGCAACAATAAACATCCAACTGAGGTGCAATACACAATCAAACTGATGCATGACCATTTACGAAGAGTTCTAACATGGCAATCCAAAACTAGTCATGTTTCACGTGCAAAGTTGTTTATTAATGAATCTGGATAGAACCTCATGTTAAGTTATTTAGAAATGCATGAACATGGCAAATATGGATGCAACATGCAAAATAGATAAAATGCATATAAAGATCGCAAGAAACGGAGTTACGGTTCTCACGATACGCTCACGACAAGGTATGGAGGCAATATCACAAGATCACCAAGCCATGGGCTGATTCTTGGCATTCTAAGGCAGCCACTGGATAGGTGATGGGAAAAAAATCACAATAGACTCAAGAATCAATCAATTCCATGGAGCATAGCTCCCACAAACCCCAAAAAACTACAAAACACCAAATCTGCCACTAAACAGCATCATACCAACTTCTACAGCTCACAAGTTGAGCTACAGGAACCCTACAGCCACAAAAAAGAGACTTAAAGAATTTAATCAACACACACAGCAATTCATCCAATTACACCACCAGGAAAGGAGCCACACATCAAGAAGCAAGAAGCAATCAAATTGGCATGATGAAACAGTTTTTCAGGGACTTGGTGAAAATTCCAGTTTTCTGGAATATGGGTTAATAAAGTAGCAAGTTGAAAGCAATGGTTAAATATTCTAGAGAGCTCCTATTGGCATGAAAATTAAAAGGATTGTAGATGACCATATCTACTACAAATAACT
Organism: Hordeum marinum; assembly: GCA_022496015.1. Classification (NCBI taxonomy): domain Eukaryota; kingdom Viridiplantae; phylum Streptophyta; class Magnoliopsida; order Poales; family Poaceae; genus Hordeum; species Hordeum marinum. The sequence continues at coordinate 84,702,421 of CM039672.1, forward strand.
AACACTGAGCATGAGCAAATACCAACTACATCACTAGTTACAACCTACTCTACATGGCAAAACAATAACAGCAGTTCTCTCAGACTTAAGTCATTTTTAAGCTAGCTGAACAGAAACATAAAGTTGCTCTCTAAACAGCCTGTTTCCCACTTAGCTGGTGACTTAGCACAAATGACAAAAATACTGGAACATTCCCAACAACTTTATCTAGCAATCTCATGTTGGCGAGAACTTAAAATCATGCATAGATTAAATCATAAATAAAAGACAAAAGGCCATCACAGCATAAAAATGCAGTTTTTCCAAGTGTCCCCAAAGTCAAATATGACTTCACAGATGCATTCATGAGTTGATTTTACCTCAAAATCATTACTCATACACATATACTTGCTTGGAGAAAGTGGGAGATAAGCTAGGTCGAAATTGACCCCTATAAGTCATGAGTGACTTATGACACATGTGCAAACTTATGGAAAAGGCCCAAAATGACATGTAATCTATTGGTACATGTTGGAAGTGGTTAACTAGCCTCTTAGGTACAAGATATCATGGAATAGCATCATTTTCAAGGATGAAACTAACTAGAAGGGAGACTATGCCCAATTGCACTTAAGAGAGAAACCTACACATGGATCTACTCATGCACATGAACAAAACCACTCACTAGCATCTACTAGGCTTCATGCAAGCGAATAAGATGGATAGGAGGCATTATACCTACACACACATCCACAAACTCACACAAACATGAGTGGCCTACGAAGAACGATCGAATCTAGTATAATCCCTATGAGATCCTGAACACTTACTTACGTCAATCATAACCCCACCGTGTTCCCTCTCGGATCATGTTCACGAGCAGAGACGATCACGGTTACTCATACAGTTGGTGTATTTTAATTAAAGTTTACTTCAAGTATCTATAACCGGGTGTTAAACAAATGTCCAAGTTGCCACATAACCGTGGGCACGGCTTTCCGAAAGATTTAACCCTGCATGGGTGCTCCAACTAGTCCATCAGAAATAACCACACTCCATGGGAATAGCCTCGACCGCGGATCTCACGATCGTCATAGGCAATTCCAAAGGATCCCAACACCTCGAGTAAACCCAAAGAAAATCAGAGTCCACACGCAAGACATTCGATAAAGGTAAAACAAGTCCAGCAAGACCTCCCGACGTGTCGACGAACCCGATAAGAGCCGCGTATCTCAGTCTCAGGACACGTCGGATTGTCCAAACTTCCGGTAGGCCAAACACAGAGTTGCCCCTGGTGGCCATCGGCGGTTGACATTGTTGGACCAACACTCATGTGGAGCACTGGCCCGGGGGTTGATTAAATTATCCACGGGGTTGCAAAGCCCTATGTAAGTTCATTAAGTTATTAGCAAATGTAGTACCAAAGTTGGGTCTGCCAGACAAGTTTTAATCTCAACTGAATAAACAAGGGGGTCCCCATAACAACCCCGAGCATGTTAGGAGCGCAAAGTACGGAAAACAAAACACCGGTAACAGGGAACTAATGGCGGTAACAACGGAACAAATCACTTAGCAAAATGCCAAGCCTTCCACCAATACCAAGATATATATGTGCATTAAATTAAATAACTGAATTATTGTGATATCCAAATCCATGTTATCACATGGAACAACCTGCACCTGCAACTAAGAACACTATAAGAGGGGCTGAGCAGCGGTAACTTAGCCAATCAAAGGTTTGCTAGGATGTGGAGGTTAGAGGCTGTCATGTCAACATGGGGGATGATATCAAGTGGTAGGTAGCGCATTTGTAACGATAAGAGCGAGAAACTAGCAAGCAAAAATAGTATCGGGATCCGGGTATGATCATCTTGCATGTTGGTTCTTTAGTGAAACAAGTAGCGGGATCCTCATAGTGGTACTCTCCTGGGTCCTCGTACTCAGTATCAACACTCGCGTCTACCCAAGGGAAACAGCAACAATAAACATCCAACTGAGGTGCAATACACAATCAAAATGATGCATGACCATTTACGAAGAGTTCTAACATGGCAATCCAAAACTAGTTATGTTTCACGTGCAAAGTTGTTTATTAATGAATCTGGACAGAACCTCATGTTAAGTTATTTAGACATGCATGAACATGGCAAATATGGATGCAGCATGCAAAATAGATAGAAATGCATATAAAGATCGCAAGAAACGGAGTTACGGTTCTCATGATACGCTCACGACAAGGTACGGAGGCAATATCACAAGATCACTAAGCCATGGGCTGATTCTTGGCATTCCAAGGCAGCCACTGGATAGGTGATGGAAAAACAATCACAATAGACTCAAGAATCAATCAATTCCATGGATCATATCTCCCACAAACCCCAAAACTACAAAACACCAAATCTGCCACTAAACAGCATCATAGCAACTTCTACAGCTCACAAGTTGAGCTAAAGGAACCCTACAGCCACAAACAAGAGACTTACAGAATCTAATAAACACACACATCAATTAATCCAATTACACCACCAGCAAAGGAGCCAAACATCAATAAGCAAGAAGCAATCAAGTTGGCATGATGAAACAGTTTTTCAGGGACTTGGTGAAAATTCCAGTTTTCTGGAATCTGGGTTAATAAAGTAGCAAGTTGACAGCAATTGTTAAATATGCTAGAGAGCTTCTATTGGCATGAAAATTAATATGATGGTAGATGACCATATCTACTACAAATAACTAACACTGAGCATGAAAACATACCAACTACATCACTAGTTACAACCCACTCTACATGGTAAAACAATAACAGCAGTTCTCCCAGACTTAGTCATTTTTAAGCTAGCTGAACAGAAACATAAAGTTTCTCTCTAAACAGCCTGTTTCCCACTTAGCTGGTGACTTAGCACAAATGACAAAAATACTGGAACATTCCCAACAACTTTATCTAGCAATCTCATGTTTGCGAGAACTTAAAATCATGCATAGATTAAACCATAAATAAAAGACAAAAGGCCATCACAGCATAAAAATGCAGTTTTGCCAAGTTGCCCCAAAGTCAAATATGACTTCAAGGATGCATTCATGGGTTGATTTTACCCCAAAATCATTACTCATACACATATACTTGCTTGCAGCAAGTGGGAGATAAGCTAGGTCAAAATTGACCCCTATAAGTCATGAGTGACTTATGACACATGTGCAAACTTATGGAAAATGACCAAAATGACATGTAATCTATTGGTACATGTTGTAAGTGGTTAAATAGCCTCTTAGGGACAAGATATCATGGCATAGAATCATTCGCAAGGATGAAACTAACTAGGAGGGAAACTATGCCCAATTGCACTTAAGAGAGGAACCTACACATGGACCTACTCATGCACATGAACAAAACCACTCACTAGCATCTACTAGGCATCATGCAAGGGAATAATATGGATATGAGGCATTCTACCTACACACACATCCACAAACTCACACACATGTGACAATGGCAACTTGTGCCACACACACACATGGGGAACTACAAATACACACATACACACATGCTCTCTTGCACATGCATATGGAGATTACTTCAAACTTTCAAATAAGCACCTACACTAAACATACCAACCACACCTACACATTCATATATGCATATATGCACAAGTGCGTACATGCACATGCACATACATGATGGGAGACGTAGTAGTAAATCAAAATTTTCCTACGTTCACCAAGATCTATCTATGGAGAAACCAGCAACGAGAGGGGAGAGATTGCATCTTCATACCTTTGAAGATCGCTAAGCGGAAGCGTTACAAGAACGCGGTTGATGGAGTCGTACTCGCAGCGATTCAGATCGCGGTAGATCCGATCAAGTGCCGAACGGACGGCACCTCCGCGTTCAACACACGTGCAGCCCGGTGACGTCTCCAACACCTTGATCCAGCAAGGAGGAAGGAGAGGTTGGGGAAGGGCTCCAACAGCAGCACGACGGCGTGGTGGTGGTGGAGTAGCAAGGTATTCCGACAGGGCTTCGCCTAAGCGCTGCGGAGGAGGAAGAAGAGAGGTAGGGCTTCGCCGTGAGAGAGAGAGATCAAATCCTGTCTCAAAACATCCAAAACCTCAAGTATATATAGGAGGAGGGACGTGGAGGGCTGGCTTGGCCTCTACTCCAAAGAGGAGATGGCCGGCTGAATTAAAGGGAGAGTCCACCTCCCACAAGGGAGGTGGATCTCCTCCTTTTAAATCCTTTTTGCCTTATCTCCTTATCTCCAGCCGCATGGGCCTTTAGCAAAAGTCTTGCCCAGCCCAATAAGGGCTGGCACACTTTATCTAACAGCCCATGTGGTCCTTTGGTCGTCACACCCCTCCCGGGGGTCCTCCGGCACCCTCCCGGCACTCCCGGTACATTACCGATGAGCCCGAAAACTTTCCGGTGACCAAAACTGGACTTCCTATATATCAATCTTTACCTCCGGACCATTCCGGAGCTCCTCGTGACGTCCGGGATCTCATCCGGGACTCCGAACAACCATCGGTAATCACGTATACCTTTTCCCTATAACCCTAGCGTCATCGAACCTTAAGTGTGTAGACCCTACGGGTTCGGGAGACACGTAGACATGACCGAGACACCTCTCCGGCCAATAACCAACAGCGGGATCTGGATACCCATGTTGGCTCCCACGTACTCCACGATGATCTCATCGGATGAACCACGATGTCAGGGATTCAATCAATCCCGTATACAATTCCCTTTGTCTATCGGTATGGTACTTGCCCGAGATTCGATCGTCGGTATCGCCATACCTTGTTCAATCTCGTTACCGTCAAGTCTCTTTACTCGTTCCGTAACACATCATCCCGTGGCTAACTCCTTAGTCACATTGAGCTCATTATGATGATGTCTTACCGAGTGGGCCCAGAGATACCTCTCCGTCACACGGAGTGACAAATCCCAGTCTTGATTCGTGTCAACCCAACAGACACTTTCGGAGATACCCGTAGCGTACCTTTATAGCCACCCAGTTACGTTGTGACGTTTGGCACACCCAAAGCATTCCTACGGTATCCGGGAGTTACACAATCTCATGGTCTAAGGAAATGATACTTGACATTGAAAAGCTTTAGCATACGAACTACACGATCTTGTGCTATGCTTAGGATTGGGTCTTGTCCATCACATCATTCTCCTAATGATGTGATCCCGTTATCAACGACATCCAATGTCCATGGTCATGAAACCGTGACCATCTATTGATCAACGAGCTAGCCAACTAGAGGCTCACTAGGGACATGCGATGGTCTATGTATTCACACATGTATTACGGTTTCTGTTTAACACAATTGTAGCATGAATAATAGACAATTATCATGAACTAGGAAATACAATAATAACCATTTTATTATTGCCTCTAGGGCATATTTCCAACAGTCTCCCACTTGCACTAGAGTCAATAATCTAGTTACATTGTGATGAATCGAACACCCATAGCGTTCTGGTGTTGATCATGTTTTGCTCGTGAGAGAGGTTTAGTCAACGGATCTGCGACATTCAGATCCGTATGCACTTTACAAATATCTATGTCTCCCTCCTGAATGTAATCACGGATGGAGTTGAAGCGGCGCTTGATGTGTCTTGTCTTCTTGTGAAACCTGGGCTCCTTCGCAAGGGCAATAGCTCCAGTGTTGTCACAGAGTAGAGTCATCAGGCCCGACGCATTTGGAATCACTCCTAGGTCGGTGATGAACTCCTTCATCCAGACTCCCTCCTTTGCTGCTTCCGAAGCAGCTATGTACTCCGCTTCACATGTAGATGCCGCCACGACGCTTTGCTTGCTGCTACTCCAGCTGACTGCCCCTCCATTCAAAATATACACGTATCCGGTTTGCGACTTAGAGTCGTCCGGATCTGTGTCGAAGCTAGCGTCGACGTAACCCTTTACGACGAGCTCTTCGGCACCTCCATATATGAGAAACATGTCCTTTGTCCTTTTCAGGTACTTCAGGATATTCTTGACCGCTGTCCAGTGTTCCGCTCCGGGATCACTTTGGTACCTCCCTACCAAACTTATGGCAAGGTTCACATCAGGTCTGGTACACAGCATGGCATACATGATAGAGCCTATGGCTGAAGCATAGGGGATGACACTCATCTCTTCTCTATCCTTTGCCGTGGTCGGGCATTGAGTCGTACTCAATCTCACACCTTGCAACACAGGCAAGAACCCCTTCTTGGACTGATGCATATTGAACTTCTTCAATATCTTTTCAAGGTATGTGCTTTGTGAAAGACCAATGAGGCGTTTCGATCTATCTCTATAGATCTTAATACCTAATATGTAAGCAGCTTCTCCAAGGTCCTTCATTGAAAAACACTTATTCAAGTAGGCCTTGATACTTTCCAAGAGTTCTATATTATTTCCCATTATCAGCATGTCATCCACATACAGTATAAGAAATGCTATAGAGCTCCCACTCACTTTCTTGTAAATACAAGGTTCTCCATAAACCTGTACAAACCCAAACGCTTTAATCACCTCATTAAAGCGAATGTTCCAACTCCGAGATGCTTGCACCAGCCCATAGATGGAGCGCTGGAGCTTGCATACCTTGTTAGCATCTTTAGGATCGACAAAACCTTCCGGCTGCATCATATACAGTTCTTCCTTGAGGAAGCCATTAAGGAATGCCGTTTTGACGTCCATTTGCCAGATCTCATAATCATAAAATGCGGCAACTGCTAACATGATTCGGACTGACTTTAGCATCGCTACGGGTGAGAAAGTCTCATCGTAGTCAACTCCTTGAACTTGTCGATAACCCTTAGCGACAAGCCGAGCTTTATAGGCGGTGACATTACCGTCCGCGTCAGTCTTCTTCTTAAAGATCCATTTGTTTTCAATGGCTCGCTTATCATTAGGCAAGTCCACCAAAGTCCATACTTTGTTCTCATACATGGATCCTATCTCGGATTTCATGGCCTCAAGCCATTTGTTGGAATCCGGGCCCGCCATCGCTTCTTCATAGTTCGAAGGTTCACCGTTGTCCAACAACATGATCTCTAGGACAGGATTGCCGTACCACTCTGGTGCGGAACGTGTCCTGGTGGACCTTCGAATAGCAACTTGATCTGAAGTTTCATGATCATCATCATTAACTTCCTCTCTAGCCGGTGTAGGCTCCACAGAAACAACTTCCTGTGCTGCGCTACTCTCCGGTTCGAGTGGAGGTACAATTTCCTCATCAAGTTCTATTTTCCTCCCACTTACTTCTTTCGAGAGAAACTCTTTCTCGAGAAAGGATCCATTCTTGGCAACAAAGACTTTGCCTTCGGATCGTAGGTAGAAGGTATACCCAATAGTCTCCTTGGGATATCCTATGAAGACGCACTTTTCCACTTTGGGTTCGAGCTTCTCAGGTTGAAGTTTCTTCACATAAGCATCGCATCCCCAAACTTTTAGAAACGACAGCTTAGGTTTCTTTCCAAACCACAATTCATACGGTGTCGTCTCAACGGATTTAGACGGTGCCCTATTTAAAGTGAATGCGGCAGTCTCTAATGCATATCCCCAAAATGATAGCGGTAAGTCGGTAAGAGACATCATAGATCGCACCATATCCAATAGAGTGCGATTACGACGTTCAGACACACCATTTCGCTGGGGTGTGCCGGGCGGCGTGAGTTGTGAAACAATTCCACATTTCCTAAGGTGCGTGCCAAACTCGTGACTTAAATATTCTCCGCCACGATCAGATCGTAGGCATTTTATTTTCCTGTCACGTTGATTCTCGACCTCACTCTGAAATTCCTTGAACCTTTCAAAAGTTTCAGACTTGTGTTTCATTAAGTAGACATAACCATATCTACTCAAGTCATCAGTGAGGGTGAGAACATAACGGTAGCCACCGCGAGCCTCGACGCTCATTGGACCGCATACATCGGTATGTATTATTTCCAACAAGTCAGTTGCTCGCTCAATTGTTCCGGAGAACGGAGTCTTGGTCATCTTGCCCATGAGGCATGGTTCGCATGTGTCAAATGATTCGAAATCAAGTGACTCCAAAAGTCCATCAGCATGGAGCTTCTTCATGCGTTTGACACCAATATGGCCAAGACGGCAGTGCCACATGTAAGTGGGACTATCGTTATCAACTTTACACTTTTTGGTACTCACACTATGGACATGTGTAACATCACGTTCGAGATTCATCAAAAATAAACCATTGACCAGCGGGGCATGAGCATAAAACATTTCTCTCATATAAATAGAACAACCATTATTCTCGGATTTAAATGAGTAGCCATCTCGCATCAAGCGAGATCCAGATACAATGTTCATGCTCAAAGCTGGTACTAAATAACAATTATTAAGGTTTAAAACTAATCCCGAAGGTAGATGTAGAGGTAACGTGCCGACGGCGATCACATCGACCTTGGAACCATTCCCGACACGCATCGTCACCTCATCCTTGGCCAGCCTCCGCTTATTCCGCAGCTCCTGCTTGGAGTTACAAATGTGAGCAACTGCACCGGTATCAAATACCCAGGAGCTACTACGAGCGCTGGTCAAGTACACATCAATAACAAGTATATCACATATACCTTTAATGTTGCCGTCCTTCTTATCCGCTAAATACTTGGGGCAGTTCCGCTTCCAGTGACCGGTACCCTTGCAATAAAAGCACTCAGTCTCAGGCTTGGGTCCATTTTTCTTCTTCTTCCCGGCAACTTGCTTACCGGGCGCGGCAACAGCTTTGCCGTCCTTCTTGAAGTTCTTCTTACCCTTGCCTTTCTTGAAACTAGTGGTCTTATTCACCATCAACACTTGATGCTCCTTTTTGATCTCGACCTCCGCTGATTTCAGCATCGAGTACAACTCAGGAATGGACTTCTCCATACCTTGCATGTTGTAGTTCATCACAAAGCTCTTGAAGCTAGGTGGAAGCGACTGGAGGATTCTGTCAATGACCGAGTCATCCGGGATATTAACCCCCAGCTGAGTCAAGCGGCTGTGTAGCCCAGACATCTTGAGGATGTGCTCACTGACAGAACTATGCTCCTCCATCTTACAGCTGAAGAACTTGTCGGAGACATCATATCTCTCGACCCGGGCATGAGCTTGAAAAACCAGTTTCAGCTCCTGGAACATCTCATATGCTCCGTGTTGCTCAAAACGCTTTTGGAGCCCCGGTTCTAGACTGTAAAGCATGCCGCATTGAACAAGGGAGTAATCATCGCAGCGTGATTGCCAAGTGTTCATAACATCTTGTTCCGCTGGGAGAACGGGTGCATCACCTAGCGGTGCATCTAGGACATACAATCTCTTGGAAGCTATGAGGATGATCCTCATGCTACGGACCCAGTCCGCATAGTTGCTTCCATCATCTTTCAGCTTGGTTTTCTCTAGGAACGCGTTGAAATTGAGGGTGACATTCGCGTTGGCCATTGGATCTACATCATAGATTGTAAAGACAATTTTAGACTAAGTTCATGATAATTAAGTTCATTTAATCAAATTAATGAACTCCCACTTAGACAGACATCTCTCTAGTCTTCCAAGTGATACATGATCCATGTCAACTAGCCCGTGTCCGATCATCACGTGAGACGGACTAGTCATCCATGGTGAACATCTTCATGTTGATCGTATCTTCTATACGACTCATGTTCGACCTTTCGGTCTTCCGTGTTCCGAGGCCATGTCTGTACATGCTAGGCTCGTCAAGTCAACCTAAGTGTTTCGCGTGTGTAAATCTGGCTTACACCCGTTGTATGCGAACGTTAGAACCTATCACACCCGATCATCACGTGGTGCTTCGGAACAATGATCCTTAGCAACGGTGCACAGTTAGGGTGAACACTTCTCTTGAAATTTTATTGAGAGATCATCTTATTTACTACCGTCGTTCTAAGCAAATAAGATGTAAACATGATAAACATCACATGCAATCAATATAGTGACATGATATGGCCAATATCATTTTGCTCCTATGATCTCCATCTTCGGGGCACCATGATCATCACTGTCACCGGCACGACACCATGATCTCCATCATCATGATCTCCATCATTGTGTCTTCATGAAGTTGTCTCGCCAACTATTACTTCTACTACTATGGCTAACGCTTAGCAATAAAGTAAAGTAATTACATGGCGTTTATGATTGACACGCAGGTCATACAATAAATAAGACAACTCCTATGGCTCCTGCCGGTTGTCATAATCATCGACATGCAAGTCGTGAATCCTATTACAAGAACATGATCAATTCATACATCACAATGCATCACATCACATCCTTTGGCCATATCACATCACAAGGCACATGCTGCAAAAACAAGTTAGACGTCCTCTAATTTGTAGTTGCAAGTTTTTACGTGGCTGCTATAGGTTACTAGCAAGAACGTTTCTTACCTACGTCAACACCACAACGTGATTTGCCAATTGCTATTTACCCTTCATAAGGACCCTTTTCATCGAATCCGATCCGACTAAGGTAGGAGAGACAGACACCCGCTAGCCACCTTATGCATCTAGTGCATGTCAGGCGGTGGAACCGGTCTCACGTAAGCATACGTGTAAAGTTGGTCCGGGTCGCTTCATCCCACAATACCGCCGAATCAAGATAAGACTAGTAGCGGCAAGCAAATTAACAAACTCGACGCCCACAACTGCTTTGTGTTCTACTCGTGCATAGATTCTACGCATAGACCTAGCTCTGATACCACTGATGGGAGACGTAGTAGTAAATCAAAATTTTCCTACGTTCACCAAGATCTATCTATGGAGAAACCAGCAACGAGAGGGGAGAGATTGCATCTTCATACCTTTGAATATCGCTAAGCGGAAGCGTTACAAGAACGCGGTTGATGGAGTCGTACTCGCAGCGATTCAGATCGCGGTAGATCCGATCAAGTGCCGAACGGACGGCACCTCCGCGTTCAACACACGTGCAGCCCGGTGACGTCTCCAACACCTTGATCCAGCAAGGAGGAAGGAGAGGTTGGGGAAGGGCTCCAACAGCAGCACGACGGCGTGGTGGTGGTGGAGTAGCAAGGTATTCCGACAGGGCTTCGCCTAAGCGCTGCGGAGGAGGAAGAAGAGAGGTAGGGCTTCGCCGTGAGAGAGAGAGATCAAATCCTGTCTCAAAACATCCAAAACCTCAAGTATATATAGGAGGAGGGACGTGGAGGGCTGGCTTGGCCTCTACTCCAAAGAGGAGATGGCCGGCTGAATTAAAGGGAGAGTCCACCTCCCACAAGGGAGGTGGATCTCCTCCTTTTAAATCCTTTTTGCCTTATCTCCTTATCTCCAGCCGCATGGGCCTTTAGCAAAAGTCTTGCCCAGCCCAATAAGGGCTGGTACACTTTATCTAACAGCCCATGTGGTCCTTTGGTCGTCACACTCCTCCCGGGGATCCTCCGGCACCCTCCCGGCACTCCCGGTACATTACCGATGAGCCCGAAAACTTTCCGGTGACCAAAACTGGACTTCCTATATATCAGTCTTTACCTCCGGACCATTCCGGAGCTCCTCGTGACGTCTGGGATCTCATCCGGGACTCCGAACAACCTTCGGTAATCACGTATACCTTTTCCCTATAACCCTAGCGTCATCGAACCTTAAGTGTGTAGACCCTACGGGTTCGGGAGACACGTAGACATGACCGAGACACCTCTCCGGCCAATAACCAACAGCGGGATCTGGATACCCATGTTGGCTCCCACGTACTCCACGATGATCTCATCGGATGAACCACGATGTCAGGGATTCAATCAATCCCGTATACAATTCCCTTTGTCTATCGGTATGGTACTTGCCCGAGATTCGATCGTCGGTATCGCCATACCTTGTTCAATCTCGTTACCGGCAAGTCTCTTTACTCGTTCCGTAACACATCATCCCGTGGCTAACTCCTAAGTCACATTGAGCTCATTATGATGATGTCTTACCGAGTGGGCCCAGAGATACCTCTCCGTCACACGGAGTGACAAATCCCAGTCTTGATTCGTGTCAACCCAACAGACACTTTCGGAGATACCCGTAGCGTACCTTTATAGCCACCCAGTTACGTTGTGACGTTTGGCACACCCAAAGCATTCCTACGGTATCCGGGAGTTACACAATCTCATGGTCTAAGGAAATGATACTTGACATTGAAAAGCTTTAGCATACGAACTACACGATCTTGTGCTATGCTTAGGATTGGGTCTTGTCCATCACATCATTCTCCTAATGATGTGATCCCGTTATCAACGACATCCAATGTCCATGGTCATGAAACCGTGACCATCTATTGATCAACGAGCTAGCCAACTAGAGGCTCACTAGGGACATGCGATGGTCTATGTATTCACACATGTATTACGGTTTCTGTTTAACACAATTGTAGCATGAATAATAGACAATTATCATGAACTAGGAAATACAATAATAACCATTTTATTATTGCCTCTAGGGCATATTTCCAACAATACACATATGGTGCACTCACACCTACACCTACTTGCACACACACATACATCCACAAGTGTGTGTATGTATAACTTACATACACACACATTACACCAAGCACACACACACAAGTGTGTGTATGTATAACATACATACACACACACACTCAACACTACACCACCTACACACACAACAAAATAAAAAGGGGGCTCACCACACTCACATACATGTACCTATGCACACACACATGTATGTGTATGCACCACCTAGGTGGCACATACACACAAACATACAAACATCTCCCACATAGGTGTAGGTATCACCACATGACACATACACACACTACAGCAACAGAAAAACAAAGGAATAATATTCCTACACATACATACATACACACAAGTATACAAGAGAGAAAAGAAAACAAAGGAAGAAAAAAAGGAAACAGCCAAAAAACAGGAGGGGGAGCTGGGCTCAAACCCACACCCTCAGGTCTCCCCCCCCCCCCCCGAGCCAGTTTCCACCATAGCACACGAGCGGATCTTGACAGAGGAGGAACCTCTGTTCTCTAATACACATGCGCGCAGATCAGTTTCTGATGAAACTGAAAAGAGAGCAAGCCATCGGCGACCGGCAACAGGCGACGACGGCGACTTTTCCGGCCACCACAAGGGGTCTCTGGCGACGGGGAGCGGCGGAATCGAAAAGGGAGACTACGGGGAATCCATCCCTCGCCTCATCTCGCGACGAGGGGGACTAGAGGCGAGCTCAAGCTCGGAGCTTTCGAGAGGCGGCGAAGATGCCCACGGCGGTGCTCCGACGAATTACGGTTAGGAGAGGGGACAGCGGGGACGGGCTGCTCACCGAGGGCCTCTCGGAGACACGAGGGCGCGAGCAGCAACGACGAAGGGGAAGGAGAGGCGGAGACGACGCGTATGGAGAGGAAGAAGGCCCGACGACGCTCTGGCGATGAGGAGGAAGAAGAAGGCCTCCCGTGGCCCCCTAGCACCGGGAACGAGACGCAGAGACGCTCCACATCTGCCACATCGCCCTGGACGCGGAGGAGACCCAACTTGGAGACGACGACGCCAGCGAGCACCACCTCTACGCTCTCTGAATCTGACCTGCGCTCTGTGGCAAAGAAGGGGGAGGAAGGAGGAAGAAGGAGAGGGGGAGCGGCGGCAGCGAGGAGAAACCCTAGAGGGGGGCACGGATGCCTAGGCATAAATAGGAGGGGGCCTCGACGTTTGTGAACGGCTAACGGCTATGGTGAGAGGCTGCTCTCTGCTCTCTGCTCTCTCTGCGCCTGACGGAGGTGGGAGACGGGGCAGGTGGCCGTTCTGTCCAGCTGGGCCGGGCCGCGGCCCACCATCCTCTCTCTCACTCCCTCTCAAAATAAAACAGGAGAATCTTTATTTTTTAATTAACAGCCAACTAAAACAAAAACCCACAGAAATAAATAAAGGGGTTTTCTGACAAACAAAAATACTTTGGTGAACCAAATAATGAGCATCATTTAATAAAAAATGTTAAAAGGATTTTTAGGGCAAGTAAGTTTAATTAATTTTAAAATGACAGCCCCCCTGTTAATTTAAACACAATTCAAACAAACCCAAACATTAAATCCAACATGCTCACATTTCATAAAACACAGGGGCCCACCTCATGAACATTTTTTTAACAATTTTAAAACAACCTAATCTGATGATAATAATAATAGGGAGAAAAGGGTTTTGGAGGGGATGTTGCAAAGGGATAAGAGGGGGAAAATAATAGGGTGCACCCATGGATCCAACCACTCACAAACATCTCACACCTAACAATCAAACCATACACCACCATCACATCACAGCAAGGCAATGAAACACACATGCACATAGAAATGAAATGAGAATTATGCATGATGATGCATGAATGCAAACACATGAATGGCAAGGAGAAAACATACATCTCATGGCTCATGACACAAGGTTCATACATGGGGTCACATGCCAAATAAGGTAGGGACATCACTTGGGATGTCACATTTCGTCAATATGCAACTCGTTGCATATTGAGCTTCACTTTAATGTGTAGTAGTTGTTTGATGTGTATTGTCATGCCTTGCATATTTAAACTGGACGTGCATCATATTGTTTGCGCATCATGTCATGCATATGTTGTGGTGTATCTTGTGTTGATTGTTTGTTTCAGATTGCTTCTTCTCGATAGAGTTCCGAAAGAGTTCGGAGAGTGAGGATTCGTTCGACTACGTTGGCCCGTCTTCTTCATGGACTCGTTCTTCTTCCGAGCGGGATCTCGGGCAAGATGACACATTTCCCTGGATACCATTTCAATCATTACCATGCTAGTTGTCTCGTCTTTTATCGTTATGTCTCGCTACCTACCACTTGTTTGACAAGCCTCCCAACATTGCCATGAAAATCCTCTAACCCCTCCACATCCCAGCAAACCGTTGTTTGGCTATGTTACCGCTTGCTCAGCCCTTCTTATAGCGTTGCTAGCTGCAGGTGCAATTGCTTCCATGTGTCAACATGGACCTTCTTTTGTTATATCACAATATTGCTGTTATTTAATTTAATGCACATATATACTTGGTAAAGGTGGAAGGCTTGGCCTTATGCTCGGTGTTTTGTTCCACTCTTGTCGCCCCTAGTTACTTGTGCACCGGTGTTATGTTCCATAAATGAGCGCTCCTAACATGCTCGGGGTTGTTATGGGGACCCCCTTGATTTTCGTTTTGGGATAAAACTTATCTAGCAAGGCCCAACATTGGTACTCCATTTGCCTAATAATTAATAAACTTGCATAGGGACCCACTGGCACCCGTGGATAATTTAATCAACCCTCGGGCCAGTGCTCCTCATGAGTGTTGGTCAAACCCAGAGCAGCTTATTAACGCTACCCGAGGCAACTCGGCGTTTGGCATGGTAACCATCGCTCATCCGATTGTGCCCTGAGAACGAGATACGCGGCTCCTATCGGGATTGTTGGCACGTCGGGCGGCCTTGCTGGATTTGTTTTACCTTTCTAGAACGTCTTGAGTGAGGAATTCCGATTATTCTTCGGGCTATCTCGAGGTGTCGGATTTCCTTTGGAATTGCCTAGGATGATCACGAGATCCGTGGTTGAGGTTATTCCCACTGTGTGTGGTTAATTTATGATGGATGAGTTGGAGCACCCCTGCAGGGTTAAATCTTTTCGAGAAGCTGTGCCCGTGGTTATGTGGCAAACTTGGATAATTTGTTTAACACCCGGTCATAGCAAACTTGAAGTAAACTCTAATAAAATACACCAACTGTGTGCGTAACCATGACTGTCTCTTCTCGTGAGTTCTTATCCGAAAGAGAACACGGTGGGGTTATGTTTGACGTAAGTAGGTGTTCAGGATCAGTTAGTGATCATAACTAGTTCCCATCCGTTATGCGTAGACCACCATACTTTAATTTTTGTACTCGTAAGTTAGCCACTCAAATAAATGATTAGTCGCTTGCTGCAGCCTCACCACTTAACCATACCTTACCTATTAAGCTTTAATAGTCTTGATACCCTTGGAAATGAGATTGCTGAGTCCCTGTGTGTCGTGGATTTGTCACAACAGATGTCCGGGTGAACGGACTTAGGTTCCGGGTGAGACGCAACTACGTGGCGGCTTGAAGGGGTTGATTGCAATCGAGAAGACACGGAGTTTTACCCAGGTTCGGCCCCTCCGATGGAGGTAAAAGCCTACGTCCTACTTGTCTGGTATTGATGATGATGAAGATCTCTCGGTTACAAGGGTGCTAATTGCTACTTCTCATCTCTTGTGCCTCTAATATCTTGTGTTGTCTAAACTTGTAGACTTGTGTCTCTTGAGAACTTGTCCCTCTAGGGGTGCTCTCCCCCTCCTTATATAAGTGGAGAGGGTAGGTTTACAAATAGAGTCCTACTGGGAGTAGGATTAGGACTAGTCTCTCACGAAACCTACTCCGGGTCTTATTTCCTTTAAGGGAATCCTTCTCTCTTGTGGGCCTTCTCCTGTGGGCCTTCTCTTGTGAGCCGCCTGGCGCCGGCTCACCCGCCGGGTCTTGGGATTGGTCATCCTGTGACCCGCTTGCTAGGTCATAAATAAGATGTCATGTCTTTAATGGGTCTCCTGTGAGTTGCCTGGCCGGGTCATTAATAAGATGTCATGTCTTCGGCCGGGTCTCTTGTGAGTCGCCAGGCCGGGTCATACCATGGGGTATATCCCCATCATTAGCCCCCAGGTTAGCTTGAATTTATTCATGGTAAGCTCCTGAAATAAAAGTAACAAATATGTTAAGTGGCCGGCTTGCTCCTTTGGCCGGCTTATAAACTGGCTTCTCAGAAATCCGGGTCTTTTCTCCATATGAATGAGTCGTCTTGATAATCATCTTGCTTGTCAATGTCTTTTGAAAAATATTGAGAATAGAACACCCATATGCCATTGAGTCGGCTTCCAATACTCTTGGCGGGTCATCTCCACCGGGTCATAATCATTGATGATGTCGGGTCATTATCATTGGTGACTCCGGGTTAAATAACTAGGATCCTGCTGACTTGATAAATATTGGGATGAAAATCCATCTGATGTAGAACCGGACTTCCATTGTTGTGAAGCAGGGCGGCTTATATAAACTCTGGCGGGTTATGATCTTTTGATAACATCGGGTCATAAGTGTTGGTGACGCCGGGTCTAACAACCGAACTCCATATTTAATATCTTGAAAATTCTCCTCAAAGTTGTTGATATGTCCATATTACCTATAGCCCCCAAGCTCCGAGATTATCCATGATAACTTGGTGCTTTGCAAATAACATTTTGGACTGTGTAGCCCCCAAGTGTCGGGTTGTCCTGCCTGCAGCAACCTGGGACTTGTAATTGCCTTATATCTTACAATGCTTTGGCGGGCGTAGCCCCAAGGGCCGGCTCATCAGAACGCTTCGGCGGGTGTAGCCCCCAAGGGTCGGCTCATCAGAATGTGATGCGCCGGGTCTTCAATTTGAATCTCTTAATCTGTTGGAACAGCTGAATACTGTAGCCCCCAAGTGCCAGGTCAGTAAGAATTACTGGGCTGGGACTTTAGAAAAATATAGAAGGGCCGGCTCATCTTCTTGAGAAAATATAGAAGGGCCGGGTCATCTCTTTGAGATAATAGGGTCTTGCTGACAATGTAATAATTTGATCGCCGGCTTGCATTAGCCCCCAAGTGCCATGGTGCATCCTTGCAGCGACATGGGACTTTGCATAATTCATATAAACTTGGACTTGAATAATGTAGCCCCCAAGTGACGGGTCGTCTGCCTGCGGCGACTCGGGACTATGTGAGAATAATACGTCTCACCATAATTTGTTGAATGAATCTTTGACCGTGGTCGTAATATAACCCGAAATGAATATCCTGGAATAATTCCTTTTTCTTTGACATGAAATTCCTGCTCGTGGTTGCGGTGCAACCTGGCAAATACAAGTTTGAGAAATCCGTGAGTGTTGTAGATTACTACAGAGCATAATTAAAGAAATCCGAGAACCGGCCAATTAGATGATACGGCATTATATCTGATAGGGCGGCTCTTTGCAAAATAATAATTTCTCCGAGCTGGTTTGAAAAACCCCAATCATTTATTACTGGTTATGATAAACCATGAAGATCCAGCTATATTGGCTATTTAAAAGATCCATTTGCTCTTGCAAAACACTTAACGGTGGCTCATCTTTTAAGAGATAGTACCTGCAAAAAATAAACAAGACAGGATATATTCTGCATTGTTGTAAGGGCAGCTTCAAGAAGCTCAACCCGGAGATGTTTATACCTTTCATAACATTGCTCCTTTTCTCATAATCTTGCTCTGACCCAGCTTGATAAGCCGGCATGCTATCTGGAGGTGGGAAACCCCCTTGATAATCCATGGCTCCACCTTTTAGCTCCCATTTGAGAGCACCTTTGTAATAGCTTTAAGGATAATTCTGCCTTTCTTGAATGCAGCTCCGGATGTATATATTTCCGTCTCTCCGTGTTGTTGTTTTGCCGGCTCTTTATTGATTGATCCCCCCTTTGTATAAATCCATCTTGAACTTTTAGAGCCGGCGCTTGTCTTTGAAGATGTCACGCCTTCTCCAGTAATTTAGAGCCGGTCGAGCACTTTGAAACTTCTCAACCGAAGTAGTATGACATCGGCTCTTGTAAGATGAACTTTGTCGAGAACCGGTTGTCGTAGGGTAATGTAAGTTGTACCTAAAGGTAAGAAGCCTCCATCGACAACCGCGGCTAATAATGAGCCGGAAGCGGCGTAAAGCCGGCTATTTGCAGGGCAATGTATGTTGTACCTAAAGGTAAGAAGCCTCCTGTTAATGTTTGACTATTGTATGCGCGGACGCCAGCTATTGATGGGAGATGTAAGCTATACCCTAAGGCAAGAAGCCTCAATCGACAACCGCGGCTAATGATTAGCCTGAAATGGCATAAAGCCGACTGTTTGAAGGGAGATGTAAGCTATACCCAAAGGCAAGAAGCCTCCTTCAACAGCTACAGTTGATAAGCAACTGAGTTTTGGCGTAAAACGCCGGTTGTTAGGGTGAGATAAGCGAACCCGTTGGTAAGAAGCCCCCTTCGACAACCGCGGTTAATAAGTAACCGGAAGTGGCATAAAGCCGGCCATTAGTGTGAGATAAGCGATACCTGTCGGTAAGAAGCCCCCTTCGATGGCCGCAGTTGATAAGCAACTGGAATTTGGTGTACACGCTGTTGTCTTAGGGTCATGTAAGCTATACCAAAGGTAAGAAGCCTCCATCAACAACAGCGCTTAATGTAACCAAACTAGGCATAAAGCCAACTGTGCAAGGGAGATGTAAGCTATACCCGAAGGCAAGAAGCCTCCTTGCAACAGTTTAATAACAGCTGGCTGTGCAAAGGAGATGTAAGCTATACCCGAAGGCAAGAAGCCTCTTTGCAACAATGCTTAATTGGGCATAACGCCGGCTGTGCAAGGGAGATGTAAGCTATACCCGAAGGCAAGAAGCCTCCTTGCAACTGCGTAAAAGCAGACTGTGCAGGGGAGATGTAAGCTATACCCGAAGGCAAGAAGCCTCCCTGCAATAGCGCTTGATAGGGCATAAAGCCGGATGATAGACCAGCCGTTTTGACGGCGAACAGACCACTTCAACTCAAATTTCTGAGCCGGAAAATTTCATCTTGCAAAGACACAGGCTTCTCATTGAAAACAACCAAATGTGTCTTGCCATGTCTGTAGCCCCCAAGCCTCAAGTTGACTCGAAGAAGCGGCTTGAGAATCTTCATCTGCAAGCCGGCGCAGGTGACAAGAGACGGCCACGGCGTTGTAAGCCGATGTTGTCACGAGAGACGGTCGCTGCATTGTAGACCAACGCGGTCGTGAGAGACAACCATGGCACGGTGTTGTAAACCGACATAGATGGAGCATCGCTGGTGGCACTATAAACTGGCGTGCACAAAGAGTCACCGGTGGAGTTGTAAGCCGGCGCGGACGGAGAGTCGTCAGTGGCGTTTATAAACTGGCATGGATGCGCGGGTCATTGGCGGCATGTTGATGTAGCCTGCACCAATACGGGCGGCAGCTCCATACTCACAATATGACGTTGCTTTTGTACTGAGTAATTGTCCTGCATACAAAAAAATCATAGGACAAAGTAGTTGTTCTCAACACAATTTAAAGTGTACTGATAAAACAAATAGGATAGATAACACCTGTAGTCTCAGTACCCATGTGGCCTTCCTCCTCCTCTTTTTTTTAGCTGGGCCTTTTTCTCTTTCCCCATAAATAATCAGCATAGTGGAGCAAGGCGAGGCGGAATGGGGAGGGTCGGAGCCAGCCACTGCGTAGCTGGTGAAGAGAGGTCATGGCCGCGAGTCGGCTTAGGGCGCGATGGTTCAAGCCGAGGATGCGGTGGTAGCTCAGCCAGGGCGTCTTGGAAGCACTGATCCGTGGCAGAAGCAGAGGCGCGGCGGCGGCTCAGAGCTGGCGCACAAGGCGGAGCAGAGACGGAGTCGCAGGGGTGGCTGGCGGCTGAGCAACACAGCAGCAGGTGAGGGTGGAGCAGGAGCAAAAGTGATGGGGATGGTGGCTTGACGATGGCCATCAGCTTTGAGGCGGCAGCTGAGGCTGTGGTTGCTGCTCGGAGGTGGCGCAATCGAACAATGAATTTTTCAATTTCGCCTAAAGTTGTATCATGCCGGGTGATCCTGTTTGATTGATCCAGGCTCTTCTTCATCCGACTAATCATGAATTTCTTGATCCCTAAAGATATCCCTTCAAAAACACAAACCACAGTGCGTGGCCCCACGGTGGGCGCCAACTGTCGTGGATTTGTCACGACAGATGTCCGGGTGAACGGACTTAGGTTCGGGGCGAGACGCAACTACGTGGCGGCTTGAAGGGGTTGATAGGAATCGAGAAGACACGGAGTTTTACCCAGGTTCGGACCCTCCGATGGAGGTAAAAGCCTACGTCCTGCTTGTCTGGTATTGATGATGATGAAGATCTCTCGGTTACAAGGGTGCTAATTGCTACCTCTCATCTCTTGTGCCTCTAATCTCTTGTGTTGTCTAAACTTGTAGACTTGTGTCTCTTGAGAACTTGTCCCTCTAGGGGTGCTCTCCCCCTCCTTATATAAGTGGAGAGGGTAGGTTTACAAATAGAGTCCTACTAGGAGTAGGAGTAGGACTAGTCTCTCATGAATCCTACTCCGTGTCTTATTTCCTTTAAGGGAATCCTTCTCTCTTGTGAGCCTTCTCCTGTGGGCCTTCTCTTGTGAGCCGCCTAGCGCCGGCTCACCCGCCGGGTCTTGGGCTTGGTCATCCTGTGACCCGCCTGCCGGGTCATAAATAAGATGTCATGTCTTTAACAGGTCTCCTGTGAGTTGCCTAGCCGGGT
Source organism: Hordeum marinum (assembly GCA_022496015.1). Lineage (NCBI taxonomy): Eukaryota > Viridiplantae > Streptophyta > Magnoliopsida > Poales > Poaceae > Hordeum > Hordeum marinum. The sequence continues at coordinate 84,723,746 of CM039672.1, forward strand.
CATTAATAAGATGTCATGTCTTCGGTCGGGTCTCCTGTGAGTTGCCAGGACGGGTCATACCATGGGGTATATCCCCGTCACTGTGGCTCACAGATTACTACAACAACAGTTGCAGGTACAGGTAATGTGATGCTTTGACATGAGCGCGTTGCTTGATTTGATTTGGAGTTGTCCTTCTTCTTCTTCGTCAATCTTGGATGGGTTCCAGGCGGCAGCCTGGGATAGCAAGGGTGGATGTCATTTTATCGTTTGATTTCGTCTGTAGTCGGACCCTGCTCTTATGTATGATGTTTGAGATATTATTGCATTGATGTGACTCTGATGTAGCTTGTGGCGAGTGTAAGCCAATTTCATATACTCATCTCTTCTGTACATGTACTTGTAATGATATCCATTCTTGCAAACGCATTGAGATGCGCTTCTATCCCTGTCGAGGCCCTCGTGCCGAAATAAGGATAGGATCGTATCTTGGGCGTGACAAGTTGGTATTAGAGCATGTACCGACCTAGGAGCCCCCTTGATTGATCGAACTTGGCCGAGTCAAGTCTAGCGAAAAACTATTTTGAGTCTAGTTATATCAGAGAGTAGGATTTTTTTTACTCCTCTTCTATGCTCTGGTGAGGAATTTTTGACTTAGGAATTTTATTCTACTCCTCTTCTCGCTAAATTTTTTTTTAGGATCACGCGGGTATCTTGGAAACTATAAGATGCCGATGTGACGGAGTTCTATCTTGGTGCCTCCTGTCTGACTTGATTTCTTCTGGGGAGTTGAGCTCCAAGGGATTCTTGGCACATCGTTATCATTCAGTTTTCTTAGTATCTCAGGATGGAGGATGTTCGAAATTGCTTCAATACTTATCGTGGTGAGATAAGATCGGAGTCACCCAGTACTGGGGAGGCGTTCGGGGTAACACCATGGTTTAGTATCGTTGTGAGTTCAACGATTCGAGATTAGACGAGTTTGCGGAGTTTCTTGAATTATGGTGTGGAAGGTTGCGGGTGCAGTTATAGCTGATTACCTAGGGTAGGTTCCTGGGTCCGCAACCCAAATCGCATAAACAAGAAAGTTTTCGGAAGTTCTTAGGTGGGAATTCAAGTAGGTACCTAGGATTATCTTTCCAACAAGTGCATAGTGGGTATGTATTTGTTCTGGCTTGTTTCGTAAGCCTTATCCTTCGTTTTGTTGTCAATATGGTAATACGAGTTGCTTCGACGTCAAGTGGTGATTTCATATCTTGCTAAGTAGTGTTCTCATATGTCTGTGGCATTGCTAATTCTTTTGCTCAATCGGAGTTGTCATATCTATTCTTTTCAACCGGTGTGCTTCTCTTCAAGATAATTCTGTCATCTCCAATGTTACAAGATCAATCCTCATGTTTCTTTCCGGAGTTCTTTCCATCTGTTCCAAGTGTTCTTGTTTTTCCCGCCCTCCCGCCCTTTTTCTTCAGTGATTAAATTCTCATCCAACTGTCTTTTCTATTCATGTAATGCTTCCGCTAGCTTCTCTTCCATCTTGTTTCCGGTGATTCTTTGTGAAGATTCTCAAGAGTTTCATTCAAAGATCTATCTTCCTATTCCTTGTTCTTGTGTTATTCTTCTCCGGTGATTCTTATGAAAATGCTTAGTGCTCAAGTTATCATTTAGTTGTATTCATCTTTCTTTTCTTATCCGGTGGATTCAATTCTAGTTCTTGGTGTTCATCATATCATTTTCATTCTCTATTTGCTCTCCCATGTTGGAATTCTTATCAAGCCTCTCGTGTTTATTCATCCATCTCTTTTCTAGCTGGAGTGTTGAAGATATCTCAGAAGACATTCATTTTCTTTCGTGTCCTCTTAAATTATTTCAAGGGTCTCATGCCATCTAGTTCTTAATTTTTCCAGTGCAATCTCTCTTTCTAAGCAATTGTTTCAACGGTGGTTTCTTTTGAGTGGGCCCATAACCCACAGGTTTTTCCCCAGGTTCCTACCTGACTCTCCTAATCTTTATGGAGTTGTCCTTAAGTTCTTTTCAAATATGATGTAAGAATGATTTTCATCAGTCATATGCCTTCTCGAAGATCGCTTCTAAATCATTTTCATTGTTGGTTCAACCTTTCCTTGTTCATTCTTCCGGAGTATCTCAGTAATTCATGATGATGTTTCTCATCATCATTCTTAGCTCAAGATCGAAGGAGAGTTTCTCTTAATCCTTGCTCATTCTCTTGAAGATTCTTGGTTTTAGGCTGTTGTTATCATCTCAAATTGTTTTGATCATGAGTTATTTCTCTCATATCTATCCGACGCATTTCAGTATTGTTTTCATTTCTCAATCCTCCCGAAGGCCATCATTTCAGAAGATTTCTTCGTTCTCAGCTTTCAGCATTCGTTCTCAAATTCTTCTCAATTGTTGTTCGTTCGTTCGTATCTCAATTATTCTGGTGCCTTTTCCAGTTTCTATTAGGCAAATCTTGATCTCTTCATTCTCGTGTGTCCTCTTTAGTTTCTAATTCTTTCCCATGCCTTGTGAAGTTTTCTATTAGGTGGATCATGCTCTCTTCGTTCTCTTGTTATTTTATCCATTGCATTATCCTCTTTCGTTTTGAATTCTTACCGGTATTCTCGTGCAAGACTTCTTCAAGTTTGGGCTCTATCTCTCACTTCATTCTTTTTCAAGAGTAATAAGTGATGTGTGAAATCCTTTGCTTGTCATCAATTTAACTTGATGAAGGATAGTCATATCATAATTCTTATTCTTGTTCATTCAAGTGATTTCAATCCTTCTTCTGGAGTTGTTCATGATATCAAATTCCTTATCCCAAGTGGTCATCTTTCTTTCCGGAGTTCCTAGTTTTTATCAAGTATCTTGTTGCTAAGATTCATCTAATTCATAGCAAGGCCCAATCTTGTTCTTTTGCATCCTTCAATTCTTTTATCATCCTTTCGTTTCGGAGTTTTTTCCGGAGGTTCTGCATGGTGGTTCATCAAGATTTCTTTCATTTTCAAGTGTACTCCAAGATTCTTGTTGGAGGTGATCAAGTGTTCTTTCTCTTGAATGTCTAAGTTCAATTCCTTCTCCTTGTCTTTTGAGATGGTGTTATTAATTCTTGATTATGAGGAGTCTCGAAGGAAAACTGTTAAGAATAAGATAAGTAAACCCATCATTCCTTTCTTGGAGTTATCTTGGGTTGGTTTTCACCTAAAGCATTTCCTAAGGATTGTTGCTCGCATGGTGTTGTAAATAATCCAAGTTTTCTCCTCCTCCTCTTGGTGAAAGAAGTTTTTGCATTTCTTGTTGCTCTCAAGCAATCAATTGTTTTTGTTGTGGCAGGCTGTCACCTCATAATTTTGAGATGTTTTCCATAAGCCCATAGCAAGCTATTCTTTTCATTGTTGATTCTTCATCAACTCCATTCAATCTATGCTTCAAATTCATTGGTGCTAGAAGTTGTCATTTCTTCTCAGTTCTCTTCTTCCCAAGGATCTAGCTTCTATTCTTTTGTTCCGGAGGCATTGTGGTGTTGCTCTTTCATCTCTCATCTAGTTGATCAAGATCATGTTCTTTCTTGCTTATTCAATTAACCGGAGTGCTGTCAAATCTTTTCATGTTCCTTCCATCTTATGAAGTTTGATTCTATTTCAACCGAAGTTTGGTGCCTCTCTTTCAATTTGTTTCCATCATATCAATTTTGCCTCTCTTTCCTACCGAAGTGCTGCCAAAATTTCTTGTGAATTCTTGCTTGTTCCTCATGTCATTCTTCATCTCTTTCCAACCTTCAATGATCATTGGTTTCACTCGTTTGTCAAAGAAGCAACTAAGTTTTACCTCTTGCTCTTCCTCTTCCCTTTTCATTCTAGATCTCGGGACGAGATCCTCGTGTAGTGGAGGAGAGTTGTAACAGCCCGGGACCGACGCTCCAGAAGATTACAGAAGATTCCCTTTGTGTTTCCGTTCTCAGTTGTGTTTCGTTTGGTTGTTGCATTCATCATCGCATCATTCGCATCATCTACATTGCATCATCACTCGTTTTCAAACTCGCATCCGTTCGTAGTTGCCGGTTCTCACCGTTCTCGTCGCTGACCATTTTGAGACCAACCACACATGCACGCGCTCGCGGCACCATTTAAAATAAAACCGTTTTTAAGTGCGCGCAAAAATATTCTCGGATTGAGTTGAAACTTGGCGTGCGGTCTTGTTATATTGTAGGTAGACCGCCCGTCGAATTTCGTCGCGTTCCGAGTTTGTTTGATACCCCGTCGAATAGTCGTAGCTGTGAGGTTATCGATTTATTATCGGATGTTCTTGGTGTTTTTAAATTCTTGCCACGGGCCGCAAACTTCCCTCTCTTCTCCTCCTAGCCCCTCTGCACGGCCACCGTAGTCCCTCTCCGCTTCCGGTCCGTCGAGTCGACATCCGATGGTTCGAAAACGGACAGCAGCCGCTAACCCTAGCCCCGAAACCTATATATAGCCCCTCCCCCTTCCTAATTGGGCAGCAAACCCTAATCCTCCTCGTTCCCCGTGCCAAACCAGCAGTCTTCCTCCTCCGGCCGCCAGGCCCACCTAGGCCCAGATCCAGGCCCACCAAGCCCATCTAGACCATTCCCGAGCTCCTCCCATGGCTGCCTCGAGCTCCCCGAGCCGCAGCTGCCTCGCCGCCGCAGTCGCCGCAGGCGACCAGGACCCTGCTGGCCGGCCGCCGGACCTCTCCTCGCCGCCCTCTCCTCCCTTTCCTCCTCGCCGCTCCTCTCTCTCTCACCTCGCTCTCTCTCTCGTAGGACCCCTCCGCCATGGCAGCCGAGCTCATGTAGCCGCCGCCTCACCGCTTCCCTGCCACCTGCGCCTCGGCCCCGGCCGGATCTGGGCCGGCGCCGCCCGTCCCCGCCTCTGCCGGCCTCCCCCAGCGCCGCCCCGCACCATTGCCATCGCCAGCCGCCGGTTGCCTGCTCGGGCTCGAGCGGAGGATGACGAGGCTCGCCCGCGCGTTGACCTGCGCTCGCCAGTGCATGGGCCGGCCTCCCTTCGGCCCAGTCAGATCCCCTCTCCATCGAGTGGGCTTGGCCCAGGGTGAGCCAGCCAGCCCACTCCCTGCGCGTTTTTTTAATACGTGTGTAGGCAATTGCATGTTTTTTAAAAAAAACTCTAATAAAATTTGACCGTGCATCGTAATAAAATATTTTGAATATGTAAAGTGCTTAGAAAATGTGTAGATTAACTATATGTCATTATCATCCATGCTTAAAATGTTTAACATGCCATATTCCTGCTAATACGCATAATTGTCATGATTTGCATTTCGCATAATTTGTTGACATGCATCGGAATTAAATAAAACCATATATTAAAATGTTCGTATCAACGCATCGCATTTTCATGCATGCTAAAAATGTTGGCATGATGTTTGCATATTATTTGCATATATGACTTGCTATAAGATGATTAGGCCATAACTTGCATATTTAATTGTGATTAATTTTCCACATGAACCTATGCAAATTATATATGTTTTTGGGGTAGAAAAATCCATATATTTATATGTGCATTTAGTTTTGTCATTTGAGCATTTTGTGTGCATGTCATTTATACTGCGATGCCTTTTGTCATTTTCGTATGATTTAATCCGTGCATGATATGAAATAATTTTCAACATGAGAAATGCCCTTTGATATGTGTCCTAGCCCTTGGACATTTTGGTTGTCATAGAAATGCATGTTAGGGATTGTTATGTTGTGGTCAACTTGATATAAAAATTCTGCTATTTTAGAGATACTAAAATAATTCTAAGTCTGGAATCTATAATATTTTGTTGCTGTCTTGCCATGAGATTTGCTAGTGATCTAGAACTCTTTTGTGGTAGGTGTAATGGAGTTATTTGTACTTGATACTGTTCTATAGTATGCTGTAAGGTTTCATGCCACAATATGCTCTGTAGCATATAGTTTCTCTGCTGTCAATATGCCTTTGTGATAAAGATTGCACTGTCAAAAACTGCTATTTTCACTAAGTCTGAAACTGTTTTCAAGTAGCCTTCTTGTGAGCTTCCTACCAAGTGATCCATGCATGTTTTGTATATGATTTGTGAAGATGAAATGAAGTGGATGTTGCATAATACTACCCCATGCTTAGTTTGTGCATTTTAGAATAGTGTAATTTGTTGTTTTCATGTGTGCAAAATGCTAAGTTGCTGTTTTTGGCAGATTTCAACTAAAACTTGTTTTGTTGGTTGTGGTTGAACCGTAGTTCCGTTTTGGACATTCCATATATGAAACTTGCTTAGAATCTCATGTAGTTTCATAATAACTTGTTGCATTCATGATTTGAAATGTTTGTGATTGTATTTTCCATGCATTTGCATTCATGACATGTGCATCTTGTATTGCTCATATCTTTTAGGCCGTAGCTCCGTTTGAGATGTTCTATATATGTAAATCGACTAGAATGACGTGTAGAATAACATAATATACTCTATTCTGTTGTTTAACCAATATAACATATGATTAGTTCAGATCTGAACCAATTTCGATATTAACATATGAGGTCGTTTCGGAAATACTATAAGTTGTTTCCGACCTCATTTAAGATGCCTAGATAGATAGTTTACTTATGCTTCACCCCTGGCCATGTTTACCAACATTTAATATTGTCGTGTACCTAATGGTAATGAACTAAATAATTCAAACATGGAGTTTCGTCAATATGCAACTCGATGCATATTGAGCTTCACTTTAATGTGTACTAGTTGTTTGATGTGTATTGTCATGCCTTGCATATTTAAACCGGACATGCATCATATTGTTTGCGCATCGTGTCATGCATATGTTGTGGTGTATCTTGTGTTGATTGTTTGTTTCGGATTGCTTCTTCTCGATAGAGTTCCGAAAGCGTTCGGAGAGTGAGGATTCGTTCGACTACGTTGGCCCGTCTTCTTCATAGACTCGTTCTTCTTCCGAGCGGGATCTCAGGCAAGATGACACATTTCCCTAGATACCATTACTATTATTGCCATGCTAGTTGTCTCGTCTTTTATCGTTATGTCTCGCTACCTACCACTTGTTTGACAAGCCTCTCAACATTGCCATGAAAATCCTCTAACCCCTCCACATCCCAGAAAACCGTTGTTTGGCTATGTTACCGCTTGCTCAGCCCTTCTTATAGCGTTGGTAGCTGCAGGTGCAATTGCTTCCATGTGTCAACATGGACCTTCTTTTGTTATATCACAATATTGCTGCTATTTAATTTAATGCACATATATACTTGGTAAAGGTGGAAGGCTTGGCCTTATGCTCGGTGTTTTGTTCCACTCTTGTCGCCCCTAGTTACTTGTGCACCGGTGTTATGTTCCATAAATGAGCGCTCCTAACATGCTCGGGGTTGTTATGGGGACCCCCTTGATTTTCGTTTTGGGATAAAACTTATCTGGCAAGGCCCCACATTGGTACTCCATTTGCCTAATAATTAATAAACTTGCATAGCGACCCGCCGGCACCCGTGGATAATTAATCAACCCCCGGGCCAGTGCTCCTCATGAGTGTTGGTCCAACCAAGAGCAGCTTATTAACGCTACCCGAGGCAACTCGATGTTTTGCGTGGTAACCATCGCTCATCCGATTGTGCCCTGAGAATGAGATACGTGGCTCCTATCGGGATTGTCGGCACGTCGGGCGGCCTTGCTGGATTTGTTTTACCTTTCTCGAACGTCTTGAGTGAGGAATTCCGATTATTCTTCGGGATATCTCAAGGTGTCGGATTTCCTTTGGAATTGCCTAGGATGATCACGAGATCCGTGGTTGAGGTTATTCCCACTGCGTGTGGTTAATTTATGATGGATGAGTTGGAGCACCCCTGCAGGGTTAAATCTTTTTGAGAAGCCGTGCCCGCGGTTATGTGGCAAACTTGGATAATTTTTTTAACACCCGGTCATAGCAAACTTGAAGTAAACTCTAATAAAATACACCAACTGTGTGCGTAACTACGACTATCTCTTCTCGTGAGTTCTTATCCGAAAGAGAACACGGTGGGGTTATGTTTGACGTAAGTAGGTGTTCAGGATCAGTTAGTGATCATAACTAGTTCCCGTCCATTATGCGTAGACCACCATACTTTAATTTCTGTACTCGTAAGTTAGCCACTCAAATAAATGCTTAGTCGCTTGCTGCAGCCTCACCACTTAACCATACCTTACCTATTAAGCTTTAATAGTCTTGATACCCATGGAAATGAGATTGTTGAGTCCCTGTGGCTCACAGATTACTACAACAACAGTTGCAGGTATAGGTAATGTGATGCTTTGACGTGAGCGTGTTGCTTGATTTGATTTGGAGTTGTCCTTCTTCTTCTTCTTCAATCTTGGATGGGTTCCAGGCGGCAGCCTAGGATAGGAAGGGTGGATGTCATTTTATCATTTGATTTCGTCCGTAGTCGGACCCTGCTCTTATGTATGATGTTTGAGATGTTATTGCATTGATGTGACTCTGATGTAGCTTGTGGCGAGTGTAAGCCAATTTCATATACTCATCTCTTCTGTGCATGTACTTGTAATGATATCCATTCTTGCGAACGCATCGAGATGCGCTTCTATCCCCGTCGAGGCCCTTGTGCCGAAATAAGGATAGGATTGCATCTTGGGTGTGACAATATGGGTATTCTATTCCCAATATTTTTCAATGGACACTCACAAGCAAGACGATTTTCAAGACGACTCATTCATAAACAGAAAAGACCCGGATGTCTGAGCCGGCCAAAGGAGCAAGCCGGCCACTTAACATATTTATTATTCTTATTTCAGGAAGCTTAGCATGAATAATTTCAAGCTAACCTAGGGGCTAATGTCGGGGATATACCCCGCGGTATGACCCGACATGGCGACTCACATGAGACCTGGTCAAGACATGGTGTTTTATTAGTGACCCGGCAGGCGGGTCGCAGGACGACCAGGCCCAAGAGCCGGCGTGTAAGTCGGCGCCAGGCGGCTCACAAGAGAAGGCCCAAAGGAGAGAGGATTCCCTTACAAGAGAAACAAGACCCGGAGTAGGATTCGTGAAAGACTAGTCCTAGTCCTACTGGGAGTAGGACTCTATTTGTAAACCTACACTCTCCACTTATATAAGGAGGGGTAGAGCACCCCTAGAGGAACAAGTTGAAGTCATTAGAGATAGACAGATTAGAGGCTCTTGAGATTAGAGGTAGCCAGACAACAGCCTTGTAACCGAGAGATCTTCCTCATCATCAATACCAGACAAACAGGAGGTAGGCTTTTACCTCCATCGGAGGGGCTGAACCTGGATAAACTCGCGTCTCTCGATTCCGACCAACCCCTTCAAGCCGCCAAATAGTTGCGCTTCTGCCCCGAACCTAAAGTCCATTCACCCGGACATCTGCCATGACAAATCCACGACAGTTACCGTACCACTCAAGAGCAGTATGTGTCCTTGTCGACCTATGAGGTTTGATAGTAACTTGATCATAAGCTTCATGATCAACATTATCAACTTCCTCTTCAACAGATGTAGGCTCCATAGAAACGTCTTTCCGCGTTGTGCTACTCTCTGGTTGAAGCAAATGTTCAACAACCTCATCAAGTTCTATCTTCCTCCCACACAATTCTTTTGAGAGAAACTCTTTCTCGAGAATGACCCATTCTTAGCGACAAACACTTTGCCTTCAGATCTAAGATAGAAGGTATACCCAACCATCCCTTTTGGGTATCCTATAAATACACATTTCTCCACTTTGGGTTCTAGCTTTTCTAGCTGAAGCTTTTTGACATAAGCATCGCATCCCCAAACTTTAAGAAACAACAACTTTGGTTTCTTGCCAAACCACAGTTCATACGACATTGTCTCAATGGATTTCGATGGTGCCCCATTTAAAGTGAATGCAACTGTCTCTAACGCATAACCCCAAAATGATAGTGGCAAATCGGTAAGAGACATCATAGACAGCACCATATCTAATAAGGTTCGATTACGATGTTTGGACACACCATTACGCTGTGGTGTTCTAGGTGGCATCAACTATGAAACAATTCCACATTTCTTAAGTGATTGCCAAACTCATAACTCAAATATTCCCCTCCTCGATCTGATGGTAGGAATTTAATCTTCTTGTTATGATGATTCTCAACTTCACTCTGAAATTGCTTGAACTTTTCAAATGTTTCAGACTTGTGTTTCATTAAGTAAATATACCCATATCTACTTAAGTCATAGGTGAAGGTGAGAAAGTAACAATATCCACCATGCGCCTCAATGCATAGGACCGCACACATCACTATGTATGATTTCCAAAAAGTCACTTGCCCGTTCCATTGTTACGGAGAACGGGGTTTTAGCCATCCTGCCCATGAGGCATGGTTCACATGTGTCAAGTGACTCCAAAAGTCCATCAGCATGGAGCTTCTTCATGTGTTTTATACCAATATGACCTAAGTGGCAGTGCCACAAGAAAGTGGTACCATCATTATAAACTCTACATCTTTTGGCATCAATGTTATGAACGTGTGTATCATCACTATTGAGATTCAACAAGAATAAACCCCTCACATTGTGTGCATGACCATAAAAGATATTACCCATATAAATAGGACAACCATTATTCTCTGGTTTAAATGAGTATCCATCTCGCATTAAACAAGATCCAAATATAATGTTCATGCTCAACGTAGGCACTAAATAACAACTATTCAGGTTCATCACTAATCCCGATGGTAATTGAAGAGCGAGTGTGCCGACGGCGATCACATCAACCTTGGAACCATTTCCCACACGCATCGTCACTTCGTCCTTTGCCAGCCTCCGTCTATTTCGTAGTTCCCCTGTTTTGAGTTGCAAATGTGAGCAACTGAACCGATATCAAATATCCAGGCACTACAACGAGAGTTGGTAAGGTACACATCAATAACATGTATATCATATATACCTTGTTTGGTCTTCGACGCCTTATTGTCGGCCAGATACATGGGGCAGTTTTGCTTCTAGTGGTCACTTCCCTTGTAATGAAAGCACTCAGTTTCTGGCTTGGGTTCAGCCTTGGGTTTCTTCACGGGAGGGGCAACTACTTTGCCACTCTTCTTGGAGTTACCCTTCTTGCCTTTGTCGCTTTTCTCGAAACTAGTGGTTTTATTGACCATCAATACTTGATGTTCCTTCTGGATTCCAAACTCAGCGACTTTCAGCATCACAAACAGCTCGGCGACTGACTTGTTCATCTCTTGCATGTTATAGTTCAACATGAAGCTTTTGTAGCTAGGTGGCAGTGATTGAAGAACTCTTTCAGTGATTGCCTCTGGCGGGAGGGGCATCCCCAATTCAGCTAGAGGTTGGAATACGCAGACATTCTGAGTATCTGTTCACTGACAGACCCGTTCTCCTCCATCTTGCAAGCATAGGACTTATCGGAGGTCTCATACCTCTCGATCCGGGCATTCTTTTAAAAAATAAATTTCAACTCCTAGAACATCTCATATTCTCCATGTCGTTCAAAACGCCTTTGAAGTCCTAGTTCTAAGCCATACACCATAGCAGACTGAACTACTGAGTAATCATCCGAACGCGACTGCCATGCGTTCACAACGTCTGTAGAAGACACCGGAGCGGGTGGCTCACCGAGCGGTGCATGAAGGACATAAGCCTTTTGGGAAGCCGTGAGGATAATCCTCAGATTACGGTCCCAGTCTACAAAGTTACTTCCATCATCTTTCAGCTTGGCTTTCTCTAGGAATGCATTGAAATTCAGGGGAACTACTACGCGAGCCATTGATCTACAACATAAATTTGCAAAGACAACTTAGACATTTGTTCAAGATAATGAGTTTAGTTAATCATATTAATTAAAAACTCCCACTGAAATTGACATCCCTCCGGTCATCGGAGTGCAACATGATCCAAATCTACCAACCCAAGTCCAATCATCACGTGAGATGAGGTGGCTTCAATGGTGAACATCTCCATGTTGATCATATGTACTATATGACTCATGTTCGACCATTCGGTCTCTTGTGTTCAGAGGCCATGTTTGTACATGCTAGGCTCGTCAAGTTTAACCCGAGTGTTCCGCATGTGCAAAACTGGCTTGCACCCGTTGTACGCGAATGTAGAGTCTATCACACCCAATCATCACATGGTGCTTTGAAACAACAAACTTTTGCAATGGTGCACACTCGGGCGGAATACAATTTTATCTTGAAATTTTAGTGAGGGATCACCTTATAATGCTACCATCGTCCTAAGCAAAATAAGATGCATAAAAGGATTAACATCACATGCAAATCATAAGTGACATGATATGGCCATGAACTAGTGCTTTTAATCTCCATCTCCAAAGCACCGGCATGATCTCCATCGTCATCGGCACCACACCATGATCTCCATCATCGTGTTGGCATCGGGGTTGTCACACCAACCATGCTTCTACTACAATTGCTACCGCTTAGCGATAAAGTAAAGCACATAGCGCTTAAATATTGACACGCAGGTCACACAAGAATTAAAGACAACCCTATGGCTCATGTCGGTTGTCGTATGCATCGACATGGAAGTCGATATAAACTATTACAAAACATGATCATCTCATACATCAAATATATGTCATCATGTCTTTGGCCATATCATATCACAACATACCCTGCAAAAACAAGTTAGGCGTCCTCTAATTTGTTGTTGCGTGTTTTACGTGTCTGATATGGGTATCTAGCAAGAACGATCCTTACCTACGCAAAACCACAATGGTGGTATACAAGTTGATATTTAGCCTTCTACAAGGACCGCCTTTGTCGAATCCAATTCAACTAAGGTGGGAGAGACAGACACCCACCAGTCATCTTATGCAACAAAGTTACATGTCTGTCGATGGTACCGGTCTCTCGTACGTGGACGAGTAAGGTTGGTCCGAGCCACTTCATCCCATAATACCGCTGAATCAAGAAAAGACCAAGGAAGGAAGCAATCTGAATATCAACGCCCACAAACTCCTTTCTGTTCTACTCGTGATGTCATCTACGCATAGACCTAGCTCATGATGCCACTGTTGGGGAACGTTGCATGGGAAACAAAAAAAATCCTATGCTTCACCAAGATCAATCTAGGAGATGAGCATCTACAAGAGGAGAGATCGGACCCACATACTCTTGTAGATCGCCAAGCGGAAGCATTAAGAAACGTGGTTGATGTAGTCAAACGTCTTCGCGATACAAATCGCAAGCCGTCCCGCGATCCAATCATGATCTAGTGCCGAACGGACGGCACCTCCACGTTCAACGCACGTACAGCTTGATGACGTCCTTGCCTTCTTCATCCAGCAAGAGGGCCACAGTAGTAGATGAGTTACGGCAGCACGATGGCGTGGTGACGGTGGTGGTGAAGAACAATCTCCATAGGGCTTCCCCAAGCACACGGAAACTATGACAGGGGATAAACTAGAGGGGCAGGGTTGCCGCCACACGGCTTGGGGAAATCTTTATGTATTTCGGGTGCTAGCCCTGCCCCTCTATTTATATGTTGAGCCATGGGGTCGTTTGTTGGAGAAAGAGCCTCCTCAAAGTCGGTTTGGCACGCAAGGCAAGAGTATTCGTCAGACTCCAGGTTCAGACGCCTGGGTCCTTGGCGTCTGGCCCTAGACGCCATGGTCCTTGGCGTTTGGCCCATGGCCTTCACAAAACTCCTTTTGCACCTTCCTAAAGCCTCGTGGGCTTTACCCCTTGGCCCAAATAAAGTGTTCTCGTACCAGAACATTTTGGGAAACATCTGAAACCCATTTCGGTGAATCCTGGAACCCTTCCAGAGACCAAACACTATTATACCATATATTAATATTTACCTTCGGACTATTTCGGAGATCCTCGTCATGTTTGTGATCTCATCCGAAACTCCAAACAACCTTCGGTCACCAACACAATAACTCAACCATACTTATATCGTCACCAAACGTTAAGTGTGTAGACCCTGCGGATTCGAGTGCAGACATGACCGAGACACCTCTACGGTCAATAACCAATAGCAGGACCTGGATGCCCATATTGGTTCCTACATATTCTACGAAGATCTTTATCGCTTGAACCTCTATGTCAAGGATTCAGTTAATCCCATATGCAGATCCCTTTGTTCATCGGTATGTTACTTGCCCGAGATTCGATCATCCGTATCTCCATACCTAGTTCAATTATGTTACTGGCAAGTTTCTTTACTCGTTCCGTAATACAAGATCTCGTGGCTAACTCTTTAGTCAGTTTGTTTGCAAGCTCATTATGATGTTGTATTACCGAGTGGGCCCTGAGATACCTCTCCGTCATAGAGAGTAACAAATCCTAGTCTTGATCCATGCGAACTCAACAGACACCCTCGGAGATACCTGTAGAGCATCTTTATAGTAACCCAGTTACATTGCGACGTTTGATACACACAAGGTACTCCTCCGGTGTCAGTGAGTTGCATGATCTCATGGTTATAGGAACAGATACTTCACATGCAGAAAGCAATAGCAATAATCTAACACGATCATATGCTACGTTCATAGTTTTGGGTCTTGTCCATCACATCATTCTCCCAATTATGTGGTCCTATTATCAAATTACAACTCATGTCTATGGCCAGGAAACCTCGACCATCTTTGATCAACGAGCTAGTCCATCAGAGGCTCACTACGGACACAGTGTTGTCTATGTACCCACACATGTACATGATTTTCCAATCAATACAATTATAGCATGGATAATAAATGATTATCATGAACAAGGAAATATAATAATAACCATTTATTATTGCCTCTAGGGCATATTTCCAACAGGCCCATGGGGTGGATTTATGTCATGTCGGACCGCATCGTGGGAGCCGGACCGAGGGGCGTAGGCTGCCCCGATGTTTTGAAAAAGGTAGAAGTGTCAGTGAGCCTACCTGGGGGTTATCCCCCCAACCGTAGGGGTTCTCACGGTGTCACGGCTGCTAGCGCCCCATTTGGATTAAGGCAAGAAGAGGGAGGAGAAGAGAGGGTGGATGGTGGTGGAGGTGGCCGACGACCGCGACGACAGAGCGCGTGCTCGCCGGCGTCAATGGTGGTGCAGCAGGGGTGCTTGGCGGTGGCGCGGGACCGGTGCTCATCGGCGTCCATAGTGGCGCAATGGGGGTTCTTGGGAGGAGCACGAGTGGTGGTTGCTCTTGAGTGATCCAGATTCAGATCCCGCAACACACCACTTGTTGCGTAGGGGAAATTTCAACAACCAGTTAGTTGCAAAAACTAGTCTAAGTAATACAATGCGTTGCTTCTAGCCATCTCATTAAAATCTGATCCAACGACCACGGACACGACGGATGCACGAGTCCTGATCCGTCGGGTGATCCTAACCATTTCCCAATAAGCAAAAGAGATTTGGGATACTTTGCTTGATATCCATGAAGGTATCGAATTCGTGAGAGAAGCCAAGTTGGATGTTCTTCAGAGTTGTCATGTGCTTGAGCATTTTATTGCAACATCTTCAATTCTTCCACAGTCGCTTCACGATCCGGTTCACTTCCATCCGCAAATAATTCACCTTGCAATCCAACACGAACAACAACCCAAACGGAGGGGTTATGACCAATGATATGCATTTTAATTTTGTGCTTCCAACTAGCAAAATTAGTACCATCAAAGTACGGACATCTACCGTGATAATTTCCCTCACTAGACGCCATACTCTCCTAGGTTGCTAAACCAATACAATGAAGACCAAAGCTCTAATTCCACTTGTAGGATCGAAAGTAGGTCTAGAGGGGGGTGATTAGACTACTTGACTAAATAAAAATTCTACTTTTTCCCAATTTTAAGTGTTAGCAAAATTTAGAAATTGTAGCAATTCAAGCACACCCTACACATGCATGTCTAGGAGTATAGCAATGGAAAGTAAAGACACGCATGAGTAGCAAAGGAAGGGTACGAATATCAAATGCAGTTTGGAGACAAAGATTTTTTCCGTGGTTTCGATAGGTGGTGCTATCGTACGTCCACATTTATGGAGTCTTCAACCCACGAAGGGTAACAGTCACGAGAGTCCATGGAGGGCTCTACCCACGGAGGGTTCCACGAAGAAGCAACCTTGACTATACCATGATGGCCTATGTCCACGGAGGACTAGCCTAACTCGGGTAGATCTTCATGAAGTAGGCGATCTCCATGCCCTTACAAAATTCTTGGTTCACTCCACAACACAAAGTAGGAGGCTCCCAAACAACACCTAACGAATCATGTGACGTGTACTTATTGGGAAATGGTTAGTGAGGCAAGGATGACAA
Source organism: Hordeum marinum (assembly GCA_022496015.1). Classification (NCBI taxonomy): domain Eukaryota; kingdom Viridiplantae; phylum Streptophyta; class Magnoliopsida; order Poales; family Poaceae; genus Hordeum; species Hordeum marinum. The sequence continues at coordinate 84,739,983 of CM039672.1, forward strand.
TGTTAATTGTCAAACATGAAAACTTTCGTGTTTCGGTTCATTTTTGACATAGTGAAATTTTTATCATGCTCATGTGACTGAAATTGCCATAAAAACGTCAAAATCGGAGTGCCACACACCTGATGTGTGGCACCGATCATTTAAGATAATACTCTATTTTCTTTTAAAAAAACTCCCCAAACAAAACAGAATGCATACGACTTGTAATGCAGGTGAAAATCACTATGTGCACAATTTTGAAAGGAGTCAAAGCATCAACCATGAATAAATTTAGCATGATTTGCGCTTCATGGTGTGTTTAGGTTCCTTAGGAGAGGCCATGGTCCATGGTGGTTACCCCTGCCCAAACATCATACTCTGTGACATTTCGTCTGATGCTAGAGACACCAAGTCTCGCGAGGAAATATCAAGTTAGGTTGTGCTAATTTGGCCACGAGGTTAAATCATGCTAAACTTTAGTAAAAGGGTCAAAACAATGATTTTGGTTCACGTCGTCTGTTTATGTTTCGGATTTGCAATTTTACAGTCGAGTATTTTCCAATCCGGTGTCATTCAAATATTTGTCCATTTGTTCTTCCATGGAGATTCATGCTCAGAGGTGTGATTTTTGGATTGGTTTTCTTTATCAGACGTGATTGTGTTTCTATCCCAAACTATTTCGTCGCCCTAGCCCGATACTACTAGGTTTTTGTCCTTTTTGAATTTTTGGTGTCGTTCCCCTCTTCATTTGGGTGACACTATTTCGATAAGGCTGAAAGGAGAGAGAAAGAGAGAGGAAGTGGTGCTTTGCTCACTATAAGAAACACTTTTTGTCTGGAACTTTGCATAATAAGGATTTGGCTACCTTGCTACACTTTGTTACTTTGCTTACTCGTTACTTGCTATAAAATATCTTGCTATCAAACTATCCATTACCACACTTTTACAACACTTGCAGAGATTACCTTATTGAAACCACTTACCATCCCCCCCCCCTCTTCGTTGGGTTCGACACTCTTACTTATCAAAAAGGCTACCACTGACCCCTTATACTTGTGGGCTATCATGCCCCCACGTGACTCCTCCTGGTGTGATTCCAACGCTGAAAATTCTTATATATCCCAAAACCTCCAAAAGTTAACCTAGAACTTTTACTCTTGTCGTCGCAAGCCTCTGCTCCGAAGAAATGTCACATGGACCCCTTTTTGGCTCCCTGTCGGAGGGGGAAACCATCATCGGAGGTCATCTTCATCATCCTAACGATCTCCATGACGAGGAGGGAGTAGTTCACCCATCGGGGCTGACGGTATGTATCAGTAGCTATATGTTTGAATTCTCTTTCGTGATCTTGATAGGACACGATCTTGATCTACCATGAGCTTTGTTGATATAGTTGAATCATATGGTGTTCTTCCCTCTATATTTTTTCATGATGAATTGAGTTCTTGTCTTTGAAGTTCTTTTGTGTTGAATAGAATATTATGAATCTGAAATTGTTTGATGCATATCGAATAATTAACTCAAGGATACTCCTGGTGACATTGGAGTATCTAGATGACATTAGAGTTAATTGATGCGTATCATATGATGTTATTGTAGTACAATTTCAAAGGCTAACACGTTGTTGCTTTGATGTCCAACACATATCCGTGTGGGCACGCGTGGTGGCTAGTAACCAAGTGCACATGCATACTATGGCTAGCATACCATCACAAATGCATGTTGCTGCTGCTACGCATGCACCCAGTGACCCGCACATGAGGCCCAGTGAAAGCACATTTGCTCCCTTGGGGGTTTTGGTAATTAATAACAACATATATATCATTGAACTAATATTTCCACTAAGCATATTTCAGGAAAAGTTCAATGATGGGTTGGCAAAAGGATTGTGAAGAAACCCCTAGATGCAAGGATATGGATTGGCAAAGCTTCAACGAAGAGGAATCTACATTTTACTTTGTGAGAAATCACTTTGAGTCCATAGGAAAATCCAATACTATTAGAAGGGGGTAAGGTACTGTTGGTGAACAAGATGCTCAAATGTGCACAAGTGATAGTCACCAAAAACACCCACAAACTCTCCCACATACTCTGTCTAGAGCCCTACCACTCAAACCGGTGAAACCAACAATTTCCACTCGGTCCCCCCGATTCCCAAACTCAGATAGACCCGTGCCAAACCCTAGCACATCGGTGCCACCGAGTTCAGGTTGCCAACTTTCGGTTGCCTCGATACATAAAATCGAAATTTTGAGTTTTTGGATCGGTGTCACCGAGATGTGGATTCTAACCATTGGACACCAAATCGGTACCACCGAGAATTATATATCGGTCTCACCGAGATTCAAAAGTTGAGATCATGCCATTCCTTTCCAACCATATGAATCTTGATCTCTAGCCTCCCCAAGTTGCTTTCCACCCAATCAATCTCTTCCACCAAAGCCAAACCTGTGAGAGAGTGATTGAGTGTTCATGAGTCTATCATCTTGAAGCACAAGAGCAAGGAGTTCATCGACATTATCGAGCCTATTACCTTTTGGAGGGGTGGTGCCTCCTAGATTTTTTAGGTGTCGCTTGGGAGCCTCCTACTCTGTGTTGTGGAGTGAACCAAGAAGTTTGTAAGGGCAAGGAGATTGCCTACTTCGTGACAATCTACCCGAGTTAGGCTAGTCCTCCGTGGATGTAGGCCATCATGGTATAGTCAAGGTTGCTTCTTTGTGGAACCCTCCATGGGTAGATCCCTCCATGGATTCCCTGAAAGCACATTTGCTCCCTTGGTAGTTTTGGTAATTAATAACAACATATAAGTCATTGAACTAATGTTTCCATCAAATATATTTCAGTAAATGTTCAATGATAGGATTGGCAAAAGGAGATTGTGGAGATACCCCAAGATGCAAGGAAATAGGTTGGCCAAGCTTCAAGCAAGAGGACTCTACATTTTATATTTGTGAGAAATCGCTTTGAGTCCATAGGAAAACCAATACTATTAAAAGGGGGTAAGGTTTTGTTGGTGAACAATATGCTCAAACATGCACAAGTGATAGTCGCCAAAAACATCCACAAACTCTCCAACCAAAGCATGTCTATACCTAACACTCAAAATCGGTGCAACCAACTTTCCCATACCGGTGCCACCGATTCCAGAACCTAGACAGACTCAGCCAAACCCTAGCCACTTCGGTACAACCGATTCCATACTAGTTCCACCGAGTTTAGGTTGCCAACTTTCTGTTACGCAAATTCACATTCTCGGTACCACCGAGAATGTTGGATCGGCGTCACCAAGATTGGAAATCTGACCGTTGGTCACTTTATAGGTGCAACCGAGTTTCCTATATCGGTCTCACCGAGATTCAAAAGTTGCCACCTTTTGGTCACTTCGGTACCACCGAAATTAACACATCGGTGTCATCGAGTTGGTCATTTTGTGTGTAACGGTTGGATTTTTTGGGATGCCTATATATACCCCTTCACCACCACCTACTCGAAAGAGAAGCACTCAGAACTGTTCCACACTTGCCCCATCCAGTTTTCTGAGAGAGAACCACCTACCCTTGTGTTGAGGTCAAGATCTTCCACTCCAATCATATGGATCTTGATCTCTAGCCTCCCCAAGTAGCTTTCCACCAATCCCATCTCTTCCACCATGCCAAATCTGTGAGAGAGTGATTGGGTGCTGAGGAGTCTATCATCTTGAAGCACAAGAGCAAGGAGTTCATCGTCATTACCGAGCCTATTACCTTTTGGAGGGTGGTGCCTCCTAGATTGGTTAGGTGTCGCTTGGGAGCCTCCTACTTCGTGTTGTGGAGTGAACCAACAAGTTTGTAAGGGCAAGGACATTGCCTACTTCATGAAGATCTACCCATAGTGAGGCTAGTCCTTCGTGGACGGAAGCCGTTATGGAATAGTCAAGGTTGCTACTTCATGGACCCTTTTGGGTGGAGCCCTCCATGGACTCTCGCGACCGTTACCCTCCGTGGGTTGAAGACTCCATAAACGTAGATGTACGATAGCGCCACCTATCGGAACCACAAGAAAAATCCATGTGTGTCCAACTGTGTTTGATATACCTATCTCAACACTTTACTTCATATGCAATGTCTTTACTTTCCACTGCCATATTTGTTGACATGCATGTGTAGGGCTGTTAGACTTGCTGGCTTTGCTAAAACTGTTAAAATCTGACAACCAATTAACTTGGGAAAGGTTAGGTTTTAAATTCCTGCTAGTAGTCTATTCACCCCCCCCCCCTCTAGACACTCTTCTACTGATCCCTCAATTGGTATCAGAGCATTGGTCTCCATTGCTTCAGTTTAATCACCGAGGAGGAAGATGGATGTGTCTAGTATAGGGAGTTTGAGTTGTAGAGTGCCCATTCTTGATGGAGAGTACTATAGTCAATGGAAATCTTTGATGCTTGAGCTGTTTTAATGAATTTCAATTGAGCAAATATGTTATGCGCCCCTATGAGCCTCCTATTGATCCTTTGCATCCCACACACGAAGAGGAAATTCATATGCTATGCAATCTTAGAACTGTTAATCTCATTGTTAGAGCATTGCCTAGAAATGTGCTTAACCAAATGAAGAATTTTGCATGTGCTTACACTTTGTGGAATGATTTGGAGAAACGATATCCAAATTATTCATTAAGTAATCTTGATGAAATTCTTCATAAAACCATTGCCTTTCACAAAATGTCGCCTAGTGATCCTAAATTTGATGTTTGTCTATTTGAGCTTAGAGACCTCATGCGTGCTAAAGGAGATGTCACAACTATCAACAATATCATTATAGAGGCCCTTCGCATTCATAAACTTGAACATTGTCATGATCACCATCCTAACGAATCTCTTGTTCTTTATGACGAGGATTTCCCACTTGATGATGACAAAGTGTTGTTCGACATCGAGTATGAGAAGATCATGAAGAATCTAAGTCTCATGGCAAACTTCAAGGATTACATGTCCGGAGGAAAAGACTGGATTCTCGATAGCGGATGTACCGATCATATGACCGGAGATAGAGAAATGTTTGAAGAGATTACACCAAAACATGGACCGCGAAGGCACGTAACATTTGGAGACAACTCCAAGGGTAAGGTACTTGGTCTTGGTAAGGTGTCCATATCCCATGATAGTTCTATTCAAAATGTTATGCTTGTTGAATATCTTGGCTATAATCTTCTTTCCGTGTCTAGACTTGCCGACTTTGGTTTCAATGTGTTATTCACAAAATAGATTGCCAAGTGTTTCGTCAAGATAATCATAAAATGGTCTTTACCGGCATCCGTAGAGGTGATCTATACATTGTCGATTTCACTAAGAGATCCAAACCTCACACTTGTTTAATTGCTAAATCTTCTAAAGGTTGGCTTTGGCATAGAAGATTAGGACATGTTGGCATGCGTAATTTAGACAAACTTATCAAAGGTGATCATATACTTGGTGTTAAAGATGTTGTCTTTGACAAAGATAGACTTTGTAGTGCTTGTCAAGCTGGAAAGCAAGTAGGTGGAAGCCATCGTGTTAAGAATATCATGACTACTAGGAGACCACTCGAGTTACTTCACATGGATCTTTTCGGTCCCAATGCTTACAAGAGTCTCGGTGGAAATTCCTATGATCTAGTTATAGTTGATGATTTTTCCAGATTTACGTGGGTATTCTTTCTTGATGATAAGTCGCAGGTTCAAAAGATCTTCAAGAACTTTGCTCGCAAAGCGCAAAATTAGTTTGAAGTGAAGATCAAGAAGGTTCGGAGCAATAACGGATCGGAGTTCAAGAACACCCATGTGGATACCTTTCTTGACGAAGAAGGTATCTCACATGAGTTCTCGCCTACGTACACGCCTCAACAAAATGGAGTTGTTGAGAGGAAGAACCAGACACTCATTGAGATGGCAAGAACGATACTTGACGAATACAAGACGCCAAAACACTTTTGGGCAGAAGCCGTGGAAACAGCATGTCATGCCACAAACCGACTTTACTTGCACAAGCTTCTCGGTAAAACGGCATACAAGCTACTCACCGGTAACAAACCTCAAGTTGGATACTTTTGGATATTCGGCTCCAAGTGCTACATTCTCGATAAGCATCGTCGTACTAAATTTTCTCCTAAATCTCATGAAGGATTCCTACTTGGTTATGGATCAAACTCTCACACTTACCGTGTCTACAACAACTTCACTCGAAAAGTTGAAGAAATGGTAGATGCGAAGTTTGATGAATCTAATGATTCGCAAGTCAAACAATTGCCAAATGATGTAGGTGATAAGAACCCTTCGGAAGCTATCCTAGATTTACCCATCGGCAAGATTCATCCCATGGAGGTGAAGGAAAGTACTTCATCAACTCAAGTGGAAGCCCCTACTTCACGACAAACTAAACCACAACATGACATGAAGGCATCCACAAGCGGTACACGGCAAGATGATGAAGAGGGGGAAGTGCATCATGAAGATCCACCACAACCTCCTTCACCACCACCTCAAGGGAACGACACCTTCAACAACAACGAATATGAAGGAGATGATGATGAAGAAGAATGTCCACCAACCAACAATCAAAAGCTTACCCGAGTTCGAGCACAAGTGACCAAGAACCATCCCCTAAACCAAATCTTTGGTGATATACAAACAGGGAGGATCACTCGCTCTAAAACTCGTCTAGCAAACTTCTGTGAGCATTATTCTTTCATCTCTAGCATTAAGCCCTTGAAGGTAGAACAAGCTCTTAAAGACGCGGATTGGGTGAACGCTATGCATGAAGAGCTTCACAACTTCGAAAGGAACAAAGTGTGGACACTCGTGGAGAAGCCCGAGGATGAACATAACATCATCGGAACCAAATGGGTATTTCGGAATAAGCAAGATGAAGATGGTCAAGTCGTGCGCAACAAGGCTCGCCTCGTAGCTCAAGGATATACGCAAGTCGAAAGTATGGACTACTGTGAGACCTACACCCCCGTCGCTAGATTTGAAGCTATTCGCACTCTTCTTGCTTATGCCAATCACCATGATATCACGCTTTACCAAATGGATATTAAAAGTGCATTTTTAAATGGTGAGATTGAAGAAGTGGTTTATGTTAAGCAACCACCTGGCTTTGTGAATCCTAATAAACCTAATCATGTTTACAAGCTTCGTAAAGCTCTTTATGGTCTTAAGCAAGCCCCTCATGCTTGGTACAAATGTTTAACGAAGTTTCTTATCGAAAAAGGTTTTGAAATTGGTAAAATTGATGCAACCTTATTCACTAAAAGGGTTAATGGTGAATTATTTGTGTGCCAAATCTATGTGGATGATATTATCTTTGGTTCCACTAACACTAAATTTAGTGAAAGATTTGGAAGGTTGATGTCCGAGAAGTATGAGATGTCCATGATGTGTGAGCTGAAATTCTTTCTTGGCTTGCAAATCAACCAATCAAAAGAAGGAACTTTCATCTCTCAAACTAAGTATATCAAGGACTTGATCAAAAAGTTCAACATGTAGGAATGCAAAGGTATGAAAACCCCTATGCCTACTAGCGGACATGTTGATCTTACCAGAGAGGATGAGCCGGTTGATCAGAAAGTTTATCGATCTATGATTGGTTCATTGTTATATCTATGTGCATCTCGTCCCGATATTATGCTTAGTGTTTGCATGTGTGCTAGACATCAAGCTGCACCGAAAGAGTGTCATCTTTTGGCTGTAAAACGCATTGTGAGATACTAGATACAAACGCCAAATTTTGGCATTTGGTATCCCAAGGGATCTTATTTTGACCTTGTTGGCTATTCTGATTCGGACTATGCCGATGACAAGGTTGATAGAAAATCCACCTCGGGTACTTGTCAATTTTTGGGCAGATCTCTTGTATCTTGGTCCTCTAAGAAACAAAACTCGGTATCTCTATCGACTATCGAAGCTAAGTATATTGCTGCTGGATCTTGTTGTGCGCAATTACTATGGATGACACAAACACTTAAGAATTATGGAATTCATGTTACAAATGTTCCATTACTTTGTGACAATGAAAGTGCTATTAAAATTGGTCATAATCCTGTGCAACATTCTCAAACTAAGCATATTCAAGTTCGACATCATTTCATTCGTGATCATGTTGCCAAAGGAGATATTAATCTTAAGCATGTTCGCACTAACAAGCAATTGGCCGATATCTTTACTAAGCCACTTGATGAGAAGACATTTTGTCACTTGAGGAGTGAGTTGAACATCATCGATGCTTCAAACTTGAGCTAGACTCACTCGATTGCATGCAAGGGCATGAGCTTTCTTGATATTTACATGTATCTTAACATTTCATCTTATGGCATGGAATTCTATACTCCCTTGTATTGCATCTAATCTCTTGTAGGTACTTGGAAAAACTTCATTCCAGAAGATTGCCATCAACTCCAATCATAAGCAATCTTGTCATTACCAAGTATCCACAACCCCTCTTGATGATGTGTCATGCTCAAGATGCGGTCCTATCCTTATTTTGGCACGAGGGCCTCAACAGGGATAGAAGCCCATCTCGATGCATTCGCAAGAATGGATATCATTACAAGTACATGTACAGAAGAGATGAGTATATGGAATTGGCTTACACTCGCCACAAGCTACATCAGAGTCACACCAATACAATAACATACTCAGACATCATACAGAAGAGCAGGGTCCAACTACGGATGAAATCAAATGATAAAATGACATCCACCCTTGCTATCCCAGGCTGCCGCCTGGAACCCATCCAAGATTGAAGAAGAAGAAGAAGAAGAAGAAGAAGAAGAACTCCAAATCGAATCAAGCAACTTGCTCACGTCAATTCATCACATTGCCTGTACCTGCAACTGTTGTTGTTGTAATCTGTGAGCCACGGGGACTCAGCAATCTCATTTCCAAGGGTATCAAGACTATTAAAGCTTAATAGGTAAGGCATGGTTAAGTGGTGAGGCTGCAGCAAGCGACTAAGCATTTATTTGAGTGGCTAACTTACGAGTACATAAATTAAAGTATGGTGGTCTACGCATAATGGACGTGTACTAGTAATGATCACTAACTGATCCTGAACACCTACTTACATCAAACATAACCCCACCGTGTTCTCTTTCGGATAAGGACTCACGAGAAGAGACAGTCACGGTTACGCACACAGTTGGTGTATTTTATTAGAGTTTACTTCGAGTTTGCTATGACCGGGTGTTAAACAAAGTATCCAAGTTTGCCACATAACCGCAGGCATGACTTCTCGAAAAGATTTAACCCTGCAGGGGTGCTCCAACTCATCCATCACAAATTAACCACACGTAGTGGGAATATCCTCAACCACGGATCTCGTGATCATCCTAGGCAATTCCAAAGGAAATCCAACACCTCGAGATAGCCCGAAGAATAATCGGAATTCCTCACTCAAGACGTTCGAGAAAGGTAAAACAAATCCAGTAAGGCCGCCCGACGTGCCGACAATCCCGATAGGAGCCGCGTATCTCGTTCTTAGGGCACAACCGAATGAGCGATGGTTACCACGCCAAACACCGAGTTGCCCCGGGTAGCATTAATAAGCTGCTCTCGGTTGGACCAACACTCATGAGGAGCACTGACCCGGGGGTTGATTAAATTATCCGCGGGTGCCGGCAGGTCTATATGCAAGTTTATTAATGATTAGGCAAATGTAGTACCAATGTTGGGCCTTGCCAGATAAGTTTTATCTCAAAACAAAAATCAAGGGGGTCCCCATAACAACCCCGAGCATGTAAGGAGCGCTCATTTATGATAGTAATGGTATCCAGGGAAATGAGTCATCTTGCCTGAGATCCCGCTCGGAAGAAGAATGAGTCCATGAAGAAGACGAACCAACGTAGTCGAACGAATCCTCACACTCCGAACGCTTTCGGAACTCTATCGGGAAGAAGCAATCCGAAACAAACAATCAACACAAGATACACCACAACATATGCATGAGACAACGTGCAAACCAATATGATGCATGTCCGGTTTTAAATATGCAATGCATGTCAAATCACAACAATCAAATAGTACACATTAAGTGAAGCTCAATATGCAATGAGTTGCATATTGACGAAACTCCACATTTGAACTATTTAGTTCACTCTTGTTAGGTACACGACAATATTAAATTTTTTTAAACATGGCAAGAGGTGAAGCATAAGTAAACTATCTATCTAGGCATCTTAAATGAGGTCGGAAACAACTTATAGCATTTCCGAAATGACCTCATATGTTAATTTCGAAATTGGTCCAGATCTGAAATAATCATATTTTATATTTGTTAAACAGCAGAATAAAGCATACCATGGTATTCTACACGTCATTCTAGTCGATTTACATATATAGAACATCTCAAACGGAGCTACGGTCTAAAAGATATGAGCAACACAAGATGCACATGTCATGAATGCAAATGCAAGGAAAATACAATCACAAACATTTCAAATCATGAATGCAGCAAGTTATTATGAAACTACATGAGATTCCAAGCAAGTTTCATATATGGAATGTCCAAAACGGAGCTACGGTTCAACCACAAACAACAAAACAAGTTTAGTTGAAATCTGCCAAAAAACAGCAACATGGCATTTGCACTCATGAAAACAACAAGTTACAAGATTCCAAAATGCACAAACTAAGCATGGGGCGGTAGCATACAACATCCACTTTATTTTATCTTCAGAAATCATAATCAAAACATGCATGGATCACTTGGTAGGAAGCTCACAAGATGGCTACTTGATAACAGTTTCAGACTTAGTGAAAATAACAGTTCTTGACAGTGCAGTTTTTATCACGAAGGCATATTGACAGCAGAGAAACTATATGCTACAGAGCATATTATGGCATGGAACTTAACAGCATACTATAGGACAATATCAACTACAAATAACTCCATTACACCTACCACAAAAAAGTTCTAGATCACTAGCAAGTCACATGGCAAGACAGCAACCAAATATTATAGATTCCAGACTTAGAATTATTTTAGTATCTCTAAAACAGCAAAAAAATTATACCAAGTTGACCACAACAAAACAAGCCCTAACATGCACTTCTATGACAACCAAAATGTCCAAGGGCTAGGACACATATCAAAGGGCATTTCTCATGTTGAAAATTAATTCATATCATGCACGGATTAAATCACACGAAAATGACAAAAGGCATCGCGGTATAAATGACATGCACACAAAATTCTCAAATGGAAAAACTAAATGCACAGATAAATCACATGGATTTTCTACCCCAAAAACATATATAATATGCATAGGTTCATGTAGAAAATTAATCACAATTAATTATGCGAGTATTAGGCCTAATCACGTTATAGCAATTCATTTATGCAAAATAAATGCAAACATGATGCCGACAATTTTACCATGCCTGAAAATGCGATGTCGATGATATGAACATTTTTAATATATGATTTTGATTAATTCCGATGCACGTTAAATAAATATGACAATGCAACAAATGCAATTATGCAACATAACGGGAAAATGACGTCTTAGATATTTAGGGATGGATGAAAATGACATATTATTAATCTACGCAATTTTCTAACCATTTTACATATTCAGAATGTTTTTATACGGTGCACGGATTAATAGATATAATCGTTTAAAATCGCAATGACCTAAAGAAAAGAGGCTAGCTGGGCTCACCCTGGGCCGGCCGGCCGATCGGTGGTAGGGGAGGCTGCTGGGCCTGCTGGCGTAGCCCATGCGGTGCGAGGCGAAGCGAGCGGCTGGGGCACTCGTCGTCCTCCCGAGCGTAGGTGGACGTGGCCATGGCGGAGGTCAACGGCGGCGAGGGCGGCACAGGTAGGCGAGATCCAGCGAGGGAGAGGCCGGGGAACAGTAGATCGGGGGCGGGGCTCCCCATTCCCGGCAGCGAGAAGCCTTGGCGGCGTCAGAGCATGGAGATCAGCGGCGCTGTAGCTCCTGTCCATTGCAGAAGAGAGAGAGCCCGGGTCAGGGAGAGGAGAAGGAGAAGGAAAGGAAGGGAGGAGAGGAGAAGGAGGGGGAGGCCCTGCTCCGACGGCGACCGGCGGTGGCGGCTCCAGCGAGGCCGGCCGGTGGGGCTGCTCGTCCCTGGCGCTGCAGTTGCGAAGGCTGCGGGGAGCTCTATGGTCACCGGACAAGTCCGGGTTGGCCGCCGGACATGTCCTGTAGGTGGGAAAATGGGCGAATCCGAGCCTCTAGATTGCGATCCGAGGGCCAGATTTTTGCTGGGGGCTAGGGTGTGGGATCTGGAGGGAGCAGGGCTAGCAGGTGGGGTTTTCTAGGGGTGTGGCTGCAATTTTCCATGGGGGAAACCCTAGAGAGAGTGAGAGCTCTCTCCATGGGGTTATATATAGGGAAGGCACTAGGGGCTGGGGGTTGGACCTTGTCCGTCCGATCGTGATCCGACGACCACGAACGGAGGAGGGGCTAAGTGGGCTAGTGTAGATGGGCTAGGTGGGGGAGAGAGAGAACGGTGACCCGTGGCACAAGGTTTTAAAACACCGACAAACGTCCAATAAATAACCGATGACCTCACTACTATGACTGACCGACGGGGTATCTGTTGGGAGACGTAGTAGTAAATCAAAATTTTCCTACGTGTCACCAAGATCTACCTATGGAGAAACTAGCAATGAGTGGGGAGAGATTGCATCTTCATACCTTTGAAGATCGCTAAGCGGAAGCGTTACAAGAACGCGGTTGATGGAGTCGTACTCGCAGCAATTCAGATCGCGGTGGATTCCGATCTAAGCGCCGAACAACGGCACCTCCGCGTTCAACACACGTGCAGCCCGGTGACGTCTCCTATGCCTTGATCCAGCAAGGAGGAAGGAGAGGTTAGGGAAGGGCTCCAACAGCAGCACGACAGCGTGGTGGTGGTGGAGTAGCAAGGTATTCCGGCAGGGCTTCGCCTAAGCGCTGCGGAGGAGGAAGAAGAGAGGTAGGGCTTTTCCGTGAGAGAGAGAGAGTTCGGAACTATTCTCAAAAGGCCAAAACCTCAAGTATATATAGGAGGAGGGAGAGGGAGGGCTGGCTTGGACTCTCCTCCAAGGAGGAGAGCTTCGGCCGAATCAAAGGGAGAGTCCACCTCCCACAAGGGAGGTGGATCTCCTCCTTTTCAAACTCCTATGCCCTTATCTCTACTCCTCCAGCCGCATGGGCCATTCTAGAAGGTCTTGGCCAGCCCAATAAGGTCTGGCACACCTCCTCTAAGGGCCCACAAGGTCCTATGGTCGTCACACCCCTCCCGGGGGTCCTCCGGCACCCTCCCGGTACAATATCGATGAGCCCGAAAACTTTCCGGTGACCAAAACTGGACTTCCTATATATCAATCTTTACCTCCGGACCATTCCGGAGCTCCTCGTGACATCCGGGATCTCATCCGGGATCACATGCTCCATGATGATCTCATTGGATTAACCACGATGTCGGGGATTCAATCAATCCCGTATACAATTCCCTTTGTCTATCGGTATGATACTTGCCCAAGATTCGATCGTCGGTATCTCTATACCTTGTTCAATCTCGTTACCAGCAAGTCTCTTTACTCGTTCCGTAATACATCATCCCGTGACTAACTCCTTGGTCACATTGAGCTCATTATGATGATGTCTTACCGAGTGGGCCTAGAGATACCTCTCCGTCACACGGAGTGACAAATCCCAGTCTCGATTTATGCCAACCCAACAGACACTTTCGGAGATACCCATAGTGCACCTTTATAGCCACCCAGTTACGTTGTGATGTTTGGCACACCCAAAGCATTCCTACGGTATCCGGGAGTTGCACAATCTCATGGTCTAAGGAAACGATACTTGACATTGAAAAGCTTTAGCAAACGAACTACACGATCTAGTGCTATGCTTAGGATTGGGTCTTGTCCATCACATCATTCTCCTAATGATGTGATCCCATTATCAACAACATCCAATGTCCATGGTCATGAAACCATGACCATCTATTGATCAACGAGCTAGTCAACTATAGGCTCACTAGGGACATGTTGTGGTCTATGTATTCACACATGTATTATGGTTTCCGGTTAACACAATTATAGCATGAACAATAGACAATTATCACGAACAAGGAAATACAATAATAACCATTTTATTATTGCCTCTAGGGCATATTTCCAACAGTCTCCCACTTGCACTAGAGTCAATAATCTAGTTACATTATGATGAATCGTACACCCATAGCATTCTGGTGTTGATCATGTTTTGCTCGTGAGAGAGGTTTAGTCAACGGATCTGCGACATTCAGATCCGTATGCACTTTACAAATATCTATATCTCCCTCCTGAATGTAATCACGGATGGAGTTTAAATGGCACTTGATGTGTCTTGTCTTCTTGTGAAACCTAGCCTCCTTCGCAAGGGCAATAGCTCCAGTGTTGTCACAGAATAGAGTCATCGGGCCCGATGCACTTGGAATTACTCCTAGGTCGGTGATGAACTCCTTCATCCAGACTCCTTCCTTTGCTGCTTCCGAAGCAGCTATGTATTCCGCTTCACATGTAGATGCCGCCACGACGCTTTGCTTGCTGCTGCACCAGCTGACTGCCCCTCCGTTCAAAATATACACGTATCCGGTTTGCGACTTGGAGTCATTCGGATCTGTGTCGAAGCTAGCATCGACGTAACCCTTTACGACGAGCTCTTCAGCACCTCCATATGCGAGAAACATGTCCTTTGTCCTTTTCAGGTACTTCAGGATGTTCTTGACCGGTGTCCAGTGTTCCGCTCCGGGATCACTTTGGTACCTCCCTACCAAACTTATGGCAAGGTTCACGTCAGGTCTGGTACATGGCATGGCATACATAATAGAGCCTATGGCTGAAGCATAGGGGATGACACTCATCTCTTCTCTATCCTTTGTTGTGGTCGGGCATTGAGTCGTACTCAATCTCACACCTTGTAACACAGTCAAGAACCCCTTCTTGGACTGATCCATATTGAACTTCTTCAATATCTTTTCAAGGTATGTGCTTTGTGAAAGACCTATGAGGCGTCTCGATCTATCTCTATAGATCTTAATACCTAATATGTAAGAAGCTTCTCCAAGGTCCTTCATCGAAAAACACTTATTCAAGTAGGCCTTTACACTTTCCAAGAGTTCTATATCATTTCCCATTATCAGTATGTCATCCACATATAATACGAGAAATGCTACAGAGCTCCCACTCACTTTCTTGTAAATACAGGGTTCTCCATAAACATGTACAAACCCAAACGCTTTAATCACTTCATTAAAGTGAATGTTCCAACTCTGAGATGCTTGCACCAGCCCATAGATGGAGCGCTGGAGCTTGCATACCTTGTTAGCATCTTTAGGATCGACAAAACCTTCCGGCTGCATCATATACAATTCTTCCTTGAGGAAGCCATTAAGGAATGCCGTTTTGACGTCCATTTGCCAGATCTCATAATCATAAAATGCGGCAATTGCTAACATGATTCGGACAGACTTCAGCATCGCTACGGGTGAGAAAGTCTCATCGTAGTCAACTCCTTGAACTTGTCGATAACCCTTAGCAACAAGCCGAGCCTTATAGACGGTCACATTACCATCTGCGTCAGTCTTCTTCTTAAAGATCCATTTATTTTCAATGGCTCGCTTATCATCATGCAAGTCCACCAAAGTCCATACTTTGTTCTCATACATGGATCCTATCTCGGATTTCATGGCTTCAAGCCATTTGTTGAAATCCGGGCCCGCCATCGCTTCTTCGTAGTTTGAAGGTTCACTGTTGTCTAACAACATGATCTCCAGGACAGGGTTGTCGTACCACTCTGGTGTGGAACGTGTCCTAGTGGACCTTCGATGTTCAATAGTAACTTGATCTGAAGTTTCATGAACATCATCATTAACTTCCTCTCCAGACGGTGTAGGCTCCACAGAAACAACTTCCTGTGCTGCGCTACTCTCCGGTTCGAGTGGAGGTACAATTACCTCATCAAGTTCTATTTTCCTCCCACTTACTTCTTTCGAGAGAAACTCTTTCTCGAGAAAGGATCCATTCTTGGCAACAAAGACTTTGCCGTCGGATCGTAGGTATAAGGTATACCCAATAGTTTCTTTGGGATATCCTATGAAGACGCACTTTTCCGCTTTGGGTTAGAGCTTCTCAGGTTGAAGTTTCTTCACATAAGCATCGCATCCCCAAACTTTTCGAAATGACAGCTTAGGTTTCTTTCCAAACCATAATTCATACGGTGTCGTCTCAACGGATTTTGACGGTGCCCTATTTAAAGTGAATGCGGCAGTCTCTAATGCATATCCCCAAAATGATAGCGGTAAGTCGGTAAGAGACATCATAGATCATACCATATCTAATAGAGTGCGATTACGACATTCAGACACACCATTTCGCTGAGGTGTGCCAGGCGGCGTGAGTTGTGAAACAATTCTACATTTCCTTAGGTGCGTGCCAAACTCGTGACTTAAATATTCTCCGCCACGATCAGATCGTAGGCACTTTATTTTCCTGTCACGTTGATTCTCTACCTCACTCTGAAATTCCTTGAACCTTTCAACAGTTTCAGACTTATGTTTCATTAAGTAGACATACCCATATCTACTCAAGTCATCAGTGAGGGTGAGAACATAACGGTAGTCACCACGAGCCTCGACACTCATTGGACCGCACACATCGGTATGTATTATTTCCAACAAGTCAGATGCTCGCTCCATTGTTCCGGAGAACGGAGTCTTAGTCATCTTGCCCATGAGGCATGGTTCGCACGTGTCAAATGATTCGAAATCAAGAGACTCCAAAAGTCCATCAGTATGGAGCTTCTTCATACGTTTGACACCAATATGACCAAGGCGGCAGTGCCACATGTAAGTGGGACTATCGTTATCAACCTTACACTTTTTGGTACTCACACTATGGACATGTGTAACATCACGTTCGAGATTCATCAAAAATAAACCATTGACCAGCGGGGCATGACCATAAAACATTTCTCTCATATAAATAGAACAACCATTATTCCCAGATTTAAATGAGTAGCCATCTCGCATCAAGCGAGATCCAGATACAATGTTCATGCTCAAAGCTGGTACTAAATAACAATTATTAAGGTTTAACACTAATCCCGAAGGTAGATGTAGAGGTAGTGTGCCGACGGCGATCACATCGACCTTGGAACCATTCCCGGCGCGCATCGTCACCTCGTCCTTTGCCAGCCTCCGCTTATTCCGCAGCTCCTGCTTGGAGTTACAAATGTGAGCAACTGCACCGGTATCAAATACCCAGGAGCTACTACGAGCGCTGGTTAGGTACACATCAATAACAAGTATATCACATATACCTTTAATGTCGCCGTCCTTCTTATCCGCTAAGTACTTGGGGCAGTTCCGCTTCCAGTGACCGGTACCCTTGCAATAAAAACACTCAGTCTCAGGCTAGGGTCCATTCTTGTTCTTCTTCTTCACGGCAACTTGCTTACCGGGCATGGCAACAGCTTTGCTGTCCTTCTTGAAGTTCCTTCTTACCCTTGCCTTTCTTGAAACTAGTGGTCTTATTCACCATCAACACTTGAAGCTCCTTTTTGATCTCGACCTCTGCTGATTTCAGCATCGAGTACAACTCAGGAATGGACTTCTCCATCCCTTGCATGTTGTAGTTCGTCACAAAGCTCTTGTAGCTAGGTGGAAGCGACTGGAGGATTCTGTCAATGACCGAGTCATCCGAGAGATTAACTCCCAGCTGAGTCAAGCGGTTGTGAAGCCCAGACGTCTTGAGGATGTGTTCACTGACAGAACTATTCTCCTCCATCTTACAACTGAAGAACTTGTCGGAGATGTCATATCTCTCAACCCGGGCATGAGTTTGGAAAACCAGTTTCAGCTTTTGGAACATCTCATATGCTCCGTGTTGCTCAAAACGCTTTTGGAGCCCCGGTTCTAAACTGTAAAGCATGCCGCACTGAACAAGGGAGTAATCATCGCAGCAAGAATGCCAAGCGTTCGCAACGCCTTGCTCTGCTGGGAGAAGGGGTGGGCCACCTAGTGGTGCATCAAGGACATACAATTTCTTGGAAGCTATGAGGATGATCCTCAAGCCACGGACCCAGTCCGCATAGTTGCTTCCATCATCTTTCAGCTTGGTTTTCTCTAGGAACGTGTTGAAGTTTAGGGTGACATTCGCGTTGGCCATTGGATCTACAATATAGATTGTAAAGACAATTTTAGACTAAGTTCATGATAATTAAGTTCACATAATCAAATTATTTAATGAACTCCCACTTAGATAGACATCTCTCTAGTCATCCAAGTGACACATGATCCATGTCAACTAGCCTGTGTCCGATCATCAAGTGAGACAGACTAGTCATCCATGGTGAACATCTCCATGTTGATCGTATCTTCCATACGACTCATGTTCGACCTTTCGGTCTTCCGTGTTCCAAGGCCATGTTTGTACATGCTAGGCTCGTCAAGTTAACCTAAGTGTTTCGCGTGTGTAAATCTGGCTTACACCCGTTGTATGCGAACGTTAGAACCTATCACACCCGATCATCACGTGGTGCTTCGGAACAATGATCCTTAACAACGGTGCACAGTTAGGGTGAACACTTTTCTTGAAATTTTAGTGAGAGATCATCTTATTTACTACCGTCGTTCGAGGCAAATAAGATGTAAACATGATAAACATCACATGCAATCAATATAGTGACATGATATGGCCATTATCATCTTGCTCCTTTGATCTCCATCTTCGGGGCACCATGATCATCACTGTCACCGGCACGACACCATGATCTCCATCACTTTGTCTTCATGAAGTTGTCTCACCAACTATTACTTCTACTACTATGGCTAACGTTTAGCAATAAAGTAAAGTAATTACATGGCATTTATGATTGACACGTAGGTCATACAATAAAATAAGACAACTCCTATGGCTCCTGTCGGTTGTCATACTCATCGACATGCAAGTCGTGAATCCTATTACAAGAACATGATCAATCTCATACATCACAATGCATCACATCACATCCTTTGGCCATATCACATCACAAGGCATATGCTGCAAAAACAAGTTAGACGTCCTCTAATTTGTAGTTGCAAGTTTTTACGTGGCTGCTATAGGTTACTAGCAAGAACGTTTCTTACCTACGCCAAAACTACAACGTGATATGCCAATTGCTATTTACCCTTCATAAGGACCCTTTTCATCAAATCCAATCCGACTAAGGTGGGAGAGACAGACACCCGCTAGCCACCTTATGCAACAAGTGCATGTCAGGCGATGGAACCAGTCTCACGTAAGCGTACGTGTAAAGTCGGTCCAGGCCGCTTCATCCCACAATACCGCCGAATCAAGATAAGACTAGTAGTGGTAAGCAAATTAACAAAATCGACGCCCACAACTGCTTTGTGTTCTACTCGTGCATAGATTCTACGCATAGACCTAGCTCATGATGCCACTGTTGGGAGACGTAGTAGTAAATCAAAATTTTCCTACGTGTCAACAAGATCTATCTATGGAGAAACCAGCAACGAGTGGGGAGAGATTGCATCTTCATGCCTTTGAAGATCGCTAAGCGGAAGCGTTACAAGAACGCGGTTGATGGAGTCGTATTCGCAGCGATTCAGATCGCGGTGGATTCTGATCTAAGCGCCGAACAACGGCGCCTCCGTGTTCAACACACGTGCAGCCAGGTGACGTCTCCTGCGCCTTGATCCAGCAAGGAGGAAGTAGAGGTTAGGGAAGGGCTCCAACGGCAGCACGAGGCGTGGTGGTGGTGGAGTAGCAAGGTATTCCGGCAGGGCTTCGCCTAAGCGCTGCGGAGGAGGAAGAAGAGAGGTAGGGCTTTGCCGTGAGAGAGAGAGTTCAGAATTGTTCTCAAAAGGCCAAAACCTCAAGTATATATAGGAGGAGGGAGAGGGAGGGCTGGCTTGGACTCTCCTCCAAGGAGGAGAGCTTCGGCCGAATCAAAGGGAGAGTCCACCTCCCACAAGGAAGGTGGATCTCCTCCTTTTCAAACTCCTTTGCCCTTATCTCTACTCCTCCAGCCGCATGGGCCTTTCTAGAAGGTCTTCGCCAGCCCAATAAGGCTGGCACACCTCCTCTAAGGGCCCACAAGGTCCTATGGTCGTCACACCCCTCCCGAGGGTCCTCCGGCACCCTCCCGGCACTCCCGGTACAATACCGATGAGCCCGAAAACTTTCCGGTGACCAAAACTGGACTTCCTATATATCAATATTTACCTCCGGACCATTCCGGAGCTCCTTGTGACGTCAGGGATCTCATCTGGGACTCCGAACAACTTTTGCTAATCTCGTATAGAATTTCCCTATAACCCTAGCGTCATCGAACCTTAAGTGTGCAGACCCTACGGGTTCGGGAGACATGTGGACATGACCGAGACACTTCTCCGGCCAATAATCAACAGCGGGATATGGATACCCATGTTGGATCCCACATGCTCCACGATGATCTCATCGGATGAACCACGATGTCGGGGATTCAATCAATCCCGTATACAATTCCCTTTGTCTATCGGTATGATACTTGCCCGAGATTCGATCGTCGGTATCTCTATACCTTGTTCAATCTCGTTACCGGCAAGTCTCTTTACTCGTTCCGTAATACATCATCCCGTGACTAACTCCTTGGTCACATTGAGCTCATTATGATGATGTCTTACCGAGTGGGCCTAGAGATACCTCTCCGTCACACGGAGTGACAAATCCCAGTCTCGATTCGTGCCAACCCAACAGACACTTTCGGAGATACCCGTAGTGCACCTTTATAGCCACCCAGTTACGTTGTGACGTTTGGCACACCCAAAGCATTCCTATGGTATCCGGGAATTGCACAATCTCATGGTCTAAGGAAACGATACTTGACATTGAAAAGCTTTAGCAAACAAACTACACGATCTAGTGCTATGCTTAGGATTGGGTCTTGTCCATCACATCATTCTCCTAATGATGTGATCCTGTTATCAACAACATCCAATGTCCATGGTCATGAAACCATGTCCATCTATTGATCAACGAGCTAGTCAACTAGAGGCTCACTAGGGACATGTTGTGGTCTATGTATTCACACATGTATTATGGTTTCCGGTTAACACAATTATAGCATGAACAATATACAATTATCATGAACAAGGAAATACAATAATAACCATTTTATTATTGCCTCTAGGGCATATTTCCAACAGTATCAAACGAACTCGGAACGCGACGAAATTCAACGGGCGGTCTACCTACAATATAATAAGACCGCACGCCAAGTTTCGACCCAATCCAAGAATATTTTTGCGTGCACTTAAGAAACGGTTTTACTTAACGATGTCGCGGGCGCGTGTATGTGTGGTTGGTCTCGACGGGCAACGCAAGAACGGAGAGAACCGGCAGCTACGAATGGATGCAAGTTTTCGAAAACGGGTGATGATGCAATGCATATGATGCGAATGATGCGATGATGAATGCGACAACCAAACGAACACATGACGAGAACGAAAATAAAAGGGGAATCTTCTGGAATCTTCTAGAGCGTCGGTCTTGGGTTGTCACATGATGGAAGGAACAAGGCCACTCAACCATATCCTTGACATATACTTGATCAAAATTGCACACTCTCAATTGGTATCGTGTCAATTGGATATATCTATTGTTCTTCCTTGCATGGCTAATCTTTGTAGGTAACCAGTGTACTAGAACAAGAAGGGTTGCTCAAAACTCAAGATGATCTTCATCAACCTCGAGCATCCTCAACAAGTTCATCTACAAGCTACGTCATCAACATCACTCAAAGGTATGTACTCATGCCCTTGAAAAGGCTTTCCTCCAAGAAATGAGCTAAAGCAACTCAAGCGATATGAAGAAATTAAAACGCTTAATCGAAAAATGGTAACCCCATTTTGAGTTTAACATAGAGTATGACCTACGATCAAGTATTCTTGCTTGGCTCCTAAGTCGATATACTCTAATATAGGTGACCTAGTCACCGCCCATCATCTAGTTAAGAATCTGGTGTGGTTTGCTCTCTATTGCATGATTTCTCATAACTACTCCAATCTTCTCTAGTTGATGTCCCTTGTATAAATTTCATATTTCATTGAAAATCTTTCTCTTGACTCTGTGAAAAACAGAAACTTGGTTTCTCCTTCGGAGCCGCCGACTCAGATATCTCGGTTCTACCGAAATTGCAGACAAGCTGCACTACAAAATCTCGGTACCACTTATCTATCTATCTCGGGGTCACTGATTTTCATTCTGTCTCATTTGAATTCATTTTTGCAATTCTGGGTTTTCTTAGTGATGTCTCTTGTAATACTTCTGTTACTTTGATGATACCTTAAAAAAACTTTCTATTACTTAGGGGAGAAGAACTAAAGTTAATCTTGAGGAGAGAATTTTTTATTCAAGGATCCCTATCTTCAATGAAGAAAGGAGGAGAAGAACAAAGTCCTACAACATCTCAAAGGGAGAGAAATCATTTTCAATAACTCTCTCAATTTTCATTTCTATGAATCCTACATTTCGATGACCCTTGTTCAAGGATCCCTTCTCAGTCAATGATCCCTGTATCTATCCCTGTTTTTGACCTTTTTGGAAATTAATGCCAAAGGGGGAGAAGACCAAAGCTTCATGCTAAAGGGGAGATACATGCTTATGCAAAGGAGGAGATATGATCAAGGGGGAGAGCCAATACCAATACTCATACCTTTATAAACAAGGGGAGAAGAATTTTTTTGACCTTTCTCACCTTATCCAATCCTAATATCTACATGCTAAGATTGAGGGGGAGAGGATAATCTATTTTCATATCTATGGTGAGAAAATTCTAAATTTTCTTGGAGACATATCAATTCTAAGGAATACTATCTTCTATATGTCCTCCATATCTTGGAAATTTTGAGTTTTATTGCCTTGTTGTTTGGTAGAATACTCTTGTGTTTCCTAACATTGTTTTCTCAAGTGTGTTTCTATTACCAGGATGCTCAAGAACTCAAGGTAAGTATATGCATATCCTTGGTCAAGATGATCTCTTGCTTCTTGCACATATTGTTTGCAAGGGTGATGTCTTGAACAAAGATGCATCTCATTCATATATATTTGATGCATATAGCCAAGATACACATGACCTGTTATATCCATTCTACCTTATGTGTGTTCATCCATTCAAAAGCAACTATCCTTTAAAGGACTGCACACATTTAGGGGGCGCAAGTCTAAGTCATGTGTCTCTCAAGGTCTTCAGTATAACCATGCATATCTTTATTTGAAGCTTTGATTGTATGTTGTCATCAATTACCAAAAACGGGGAGATTGAAAGCACATTTGCTCCCTTGGTGGTTTTGGTAATTAATGACAACATATAAGTCATTGAACTAATGTTTCCATCAAGTATATTTCAAGAAATGTTCAATGATAGGATTGGCAAAAGGAGATTGTGGAGATACCCCAAGATGCAAGGAAATAGGTTGGCCAAGCTTCAAGCAAGAGGACTCTACATTTTATATTTTTGAGAAATCACTTTGAGTCCATAGGAAAGCCAATACTATTAAAAGGGGGTAAGGTTTTGTTGGTGAACCATATGCTCAAACATGCACAAGTGATAGTCGCCAAAAACATCCACAAACTCTCCAACCAAAGTCTGTTCTATACCTAACACTGAAAATCTGTGCAACCAACTTTCCCATACCGGTGCCACCGATTCCAAAACCTAGACAGACTCATCCAAACCCTAGCCACTTCGGTGCAACCAATTCCATACCGGTGCCACCGAGTTTAGGTTGCCAACTTTCCGTTATGCAAATTCACATTATCGGTACCATCGAGAATGTTGGGTCGGCGTCACCGAGATTGGAAATCTAACCATTGGTCACCTTATCGGTGCAATCGAGTTTCCAATATCGGTCTCACCGAGATTCAAAAGTTGCCACCTTTTGGTCACTTCGGTACCACCGAGATTAACACATCAGTGTCACCGAGTTGGTCATTTTGTGTGTAACGGTGGGATTTTTAGGGATGCCTATATATACCCCTTCACCACGACCTACTCGAAAGAGAAGCACTCAAAACTATTCCACACTTGCCCCATCCAGTTTTCTGAGAGAGAACCACCTACCCTTGTGTTGAGGTCAAGATCTTCCACTCCAATCATATGGATCTTGATCTCTAGCCTCCCCAAGTAGCTTTCCACCAATCCCATATCTTCCACCATGCCAAATCTACGAGAGAGTGATTGGGTGCTGAGGAGTCTATCATCTTGAAGCACAAGAGCAAGGAGTTCATCGTCATTATCGAGCCTATTACCTTTTGGAGGGTGATGCCTCCTAGATTGGTTAGGTGTCACTTGGGAGCCTCCTACTTCGTGTTGTGGAGTGGACCAAGAAGTTTGTAAGGACAAGGAGATCGCCTACTTCATGAAGATCTACCCATAGTGAGGCTAGTCCTTCGTGGACGGAAGCCGTTATGGAATAGTCAAGGTTGCTACTTCGTGGAGCCTTTTGGGTGGAGCCCTCTGTGGACTCTCGTGACCGTTACCCTCCGTGGGTTGAAGACTCCATAAACGTGGATGTACGATAGCGCCACCTATTGGAACCATGGGAAAAATCCATGCGTCTCCAACTGCGTTTGATCTACCTATCTCAACACTTTACTTCATATGCAATGTCTTTACTTTCTGCTGCCATATTTGTTGACATGCATGTGTAGGGCTGTTAGACTTGCTGGCTTTGCTAAAACTGTTAAAATCTGCCAACCAATTAACTTGGGAAATGTTAGGTTTTAAATTCCTGCTAGTAGTCTATTCACCCCCCCCCCTCTAGACACTCTTCTAGTGATCCCTCGCTCCCGCGACAGTTACCCTCCGTGGGTTGAAGACTCCATAAACATAGATGTACGATAGCACCACCTATCGGAACCATGGGAAAAATCTTCGAGTCTCCAAACTGTGTTTCATATTCCTACCCTTCCTTTACTACTCATGATTGTCTTTACTTTCCTTTGCAATACTCGTCTAAATGCATGTGTAGGGTGTGCTTGACTTGCTACAATTTCTAAAATCTGCCAACACTTAAAATTGGGAAAAGGTAGAATTTTTATTTAGTCAAGTAGTCTAATCACCCCCCCCTCTAGACCTAATTTTGATCCTACAAGTGGTATCAGAGCTTTGTCTCTGTTGCATTGGTTTCACAACCTAGGATGGTATGGCGTGTAGTGAGGGAAATTATCACGGTAGAGGTCCATACTTTGATGGCACTAATTTTGCTAGTTGGAAGCACAAAATGAAAATGCATATCCTTGGTCATAACCCCACCGTTTGGGCTGTTGTTCGTTTTGGATTGCAAGGTGAATTATTTGCGGATGGAAGGGAACCGGATCATGAAGCGACCGCGGAAGAATTGAAGATGTTGCAATAAAATGCTCAAGCACATGACATTCTCTTCAACTGCCTATGCCTCGAAGAATTCAACAAAATCAACCGTCTTGAGAATGCAAAAGAGATTTGCGATACTTTGATTGATATGCATGAAGGTACCAAATCCGTGAGAGAATCCAAGTTGGATGTTCTTCAGAGTCAGCTTGACAAGTTCAAGATGAAGGATGGTGAAGGATTCGCAGAGATGTACTCTAGGCTAGCTCTCATCACCAATGAGATTGCCGGCTCAGGAAGCGAAGAAATGACCGACAAATTCATCATCAAGAAGATACTTCGAGCTTTGGATGATAGATATGACACCGTATGCACATTGATCCAAATGATGCCCAAATAAAGATCTCAAGCCTACGGAAGTGATTGGAAGGATTGTTGCTCATGAGATGACACTCAAGGACAAGGAAGAGCTTCACAACAAGTCTAGCGGTGCTTACAAAACCACAAATGATGCCCCCGCAACTTCAAGCGACAACCTTGTCACAAATAAAGAGATAAGCCTCATGGTCAAGAAATTCAACAAGTTCTAGAAGAATAGAGGCAAAAATCGAAGCACCAACACAAGATATGAAGAGAAGCGTTCGTCAAGTCGTGACCGAAACTTCTACAATTGTGGGAAGCCCGAACACTACTCCAATGAGTGCACGACTCCTTAAAAAAAGGAAAGAAGGGTCACCAACAAGACGAAGCTCAAGAGATGAGTCACCTCAAAGAGAGAAAAGGAGTAGAGATGATCGTTATGAACGAAGACCCTCGAGGAGAAGTAGGGACTCGGAGAAGATGGACAAGTACACCAAGAGCTACTCAACAAGAAGACATCAAGCTCATGTTGGTGAATGGGTTTCCGGCTCCAAATCCGACAACAACTCCGAGAGAAGTTATCACTCCAACTCCGACTATAGTCAAGATGAAGGTGTTGCCGGGCTTGCACTAGTGACAACCGACTCCTACGACATATTTGATTCACCAAATGAAGGGAGTGGAAGTTGCTTCATGGCTAAAGGCCCCAAGGTCACACACATTCACACCCCGAGTATCTTGATTTCAATAGTTATGAGGACGACTTATTAGGAGATGATGACTTGCTATTTGACAAATCTAGTAATGTTAGTCTGGGTGAACTTGCTAGTAATCACTCTAGTCAAGATAAATCGTGTGATGATAAGTTGGAAATAGAACGACCAACTCAAGAACTAAACACTCTTAAGTTAGCTCATGAGTCTACTCTACAAGATCATAGAGAGCTTGAAAGGACACATGAGAATCTCCGCTTCGAGAAGCTCAATTTAGAGCAAGAGCATGAGTTCCTTAAAGATATCAATGACGATCTTCAAAAGAAGACTTCCTCTTATCTAGCCAAACGACTTCTCTTGTCTATATTCATTCCACAAGTTAAGGCTAAGCAAACTAGTAACAAAGGCAAGAAAGGTTCTTCAACTAGTAGCAATAAAAATGATAAATCCAATGATATTGCTTCTAGTAGTTCTATTGATCCCACTAACACTTCTCTTAGCCAAGTTACACTTGAGCAAGAAAATAAACTTTTGAAAGGGATTATAGAGAAAGGTATCTACAAGAGTCTTGCCATATGTAAGCAATTTGAGGAAATGTTCGCAAGCACGGAGGATACCAGAAGAACCATGGCATTGGCTACTTTAACGCTAATGGAGTTGAATGGGAAGAAGGTCAATACCCCAAACCCAAGTTTGTTCCTCAAAAGGAGAAGTAGGAAAATACTCTTCCCAAGGGAACAAAAGCTCAAGATGACCTTCCACCACAAGATCACAAGCTCAAGGGCAAGAAC
Source organism: Hordeum marinum (assembly GCA_022496015.1). Classification (NCBI taxonomy): domain Eukaryota; kingdom Viridiplantae; phylum Streptophyta; class Magnoliopsida; order Poales; family Poaceae; genus Hordeum; species Hordeum marinum. The sequence continues at coordinate 84,767,190 of CM039672.1, forward strand.
AAGCTTCAAGAGGACATTGACTCATATGAAGATGAATCTAGAGCTTTGGTGAAGTGGGTTCCCAAGGCTACTTCAAGCTCAACTTCTACAAGTTCCACTTCAACACCAAGGATCCCCATCAACTTGATGTGGGTCCCAAGAATAAGAACTAGAGAAGTTCTTGAGGGGTGACTCCGCCAATGAAATTCACTCACATTCATTATTGGTAAGAACTAGTTGCAGACAACATCAACATTATGCAATAGTTCAAGGAGTCACAGATTCCCTCAAAGGTAATCAAGGGACAAGGTAATCAACAAATCCATGGACATCATTACGTATGATTTGCACTCCATGTCCATACATATCCTTGTATTTGTCTCTTGTGTGTTGGGACTAACCCATGTAGGTGAGAAGATCAAGAAACAACAAGGATGCTCCCAACTCATGGTGATCTTCATCAACATTGAGCATCCACCACTACTTCACCTACATGAAGTATTCATCGACAAAACCCAATTTTAGTTTATCCCTCTCAAGGGGGATGTCACATCAAGGGGAGATTTGCTCTAAGACTTGAGTCAAAGCATCTCATAGTATGTGACAACATTAAATTCTTTGTGTAAAAGTGGTAACCCCACTCGTGCTTGAACGATGAGTATGACCTATGATCAAGTATTCTTACTTGGCTCCTAAGTCAATATACTCATATATAGATGACTATGTCATCGCCAAAGTGATTGATAGATGCTAGTATGTATGTGCGTGTTTGCCATGATTTCATTTGACATCTTATTGTGTGAGCATGTTGGTCTGCATTCCTTTATCCATTTGAGGGCATCCAATTGTTGCTATTTGGACTTTGATTTTATTTTTGCCAATTGGATGGACAAGAATGCCTAGGACCCTTCTCTAGCTATCCATGCTTTCTTTTCTCAAATTCTATTCCTGTTGTTTCACAAAATTTTAACAATTACTTTTAGATCCCTCTGTGTGGGAGCACTCGGAGTTCCGTATCGACAAAGGACTGACCGTTAAAACCTCTCAAGTGCATCTCGGTGGAACCAATCCAAAATACTTGGTCTCACCGAATGCCTAGGATTGATCTGGTTTTTCACCTCGATATCACCGATTCCATTTTCTCAGTTACACCAAGTTTCCCTGTCAGCTGACAGTTGAGAAACTCGGTGACACCGAAAACTTAGAATCGGTGTCACCGACAGGAAGGGGTATATATATCCCTGGACCCGATGCTTTGAATTCCAATCTTCAAACCGTCGCGCTCCAAAACCCTAAGCTACCGGAAAAAGGACCCCTGGTCATCGCCTTCATCTTCCTGAGTGCCTCCGCCGTTGGAAGTCCTCGCCGTTGACGGGCATCTTCTCTGTCGTCGTCGCTGTTGGGATTCGTCACCAAATTAGGGTACGAATCCAATCCCTTGTGCGTTCCCCCTCCGATTCTTGAGCACTAGGAAATTTTTATCAATGAGTCGCCATTTGCAATCGTCTCAATCCACTAGAAGTTTCTTAGATTAGAGAACGATCAATTTTTTAGGGTTTGTCGTCCGCCACCTGAATCTCGGTGACACCGAAGCAAAAGAATCGGTCTCACCGATTTGCTTTTTAGGTCAACTGAGAACAACCTCGGTGAAACCGAGTGCCCATTTTATGATTGCTACGTCTAACTTTATTGCAATTACATGATTGTAATTACTTTATTGTAATCATAAACTTTTATTGTAATTACATGGCGTTTATGATTGACACGCAGGTCATACAATAAAATAAGACAACTCCTATGGCTCCTGCCGATTGTCATACTCATCGACATGCAAGTCGTGAATCCTATTACAAGAACATGATCGATCTCATACATCACAATGCATCACATCACATCCTTTGGCCATATCACATCACAAGGCATATGCTGCAAAAACAAGTTAGACGTCCTCTAATTTGTAGTTGCAAGTTTTTATGTGGCTGCTATAGGTTTCTAGCAAGAACGTTTCTTACCTACACCAAAACCACAACGTGATTTGCCAATTGCTATTTACCCTTCATAAGGACCCTTTTCATCGAATCCAATCCGACTAAGGTGGGAGAGACAGACACCCGCTAGCCACCTTATGCAACAAGTGCATGTCAGGCGGTGGAACCAGTCTCACGTAAGCGTACGTGTAAAGTCGGTCCGGGCCGCTTCATCCCACAATACCGCCAAATCAAGATAAGACTAGTAGTGGTGAGCATATTAACAAAATCGACGCCCACAACAACTTGTGTTCTACTCGTGCATAGATTCTACGCATAGACCTAGCTCATGATGCCACTGTTGGGAGACGTAGTAGTAAATCAAAAAAATTCCTACGTATCACCGAGATCTATCTATGGAGAAACCAGCAATGAGTGGGGAGATATTGCATCTTCATACCTTTGAAGATCGCTGAGCGGAAGCGTTACAAGAACGCGGTTGGTGGAGTCGTACTCGCAGCGATTCATATCGCGGTGGATTCTGATCTCAGCGCCGAACAACGGCGCCTCTGCGTTCAACACACGTGCAGCCCAATGATGTCTCCTACGCCTTGATCTAGCAAGGAGGAAGGAGAGGTTGAGGGAGAGCTCTGGCAGCACGACGGCATGGTGACGGTGGAGCTACGTGGACTCCGGCAGGGCTTCACCAAGCGCTATGGAGAACGAGGAAGAGGAAGGGTAGGGCTGCGCCGAGAGAGAGAGAAGTCATGTCTCAAATCAGCCCAAACCCTTGCATATATATAGGAGGAGCGAGAGGGAGGACTGCCTTGACCACTCCTCCAAGAGGAGAGGTTCGGCCGACCCTAGGGGAAGAGTCCACCTCCCACAAGGGAGGTGGATCTCCTCTTTTTCAAACTCCTTTGCCCTATCTCCTTATCTCCAGCCGCATGGGACTTTCTAGAAGGTCTTGGCCAGCCAAAAAAGGGCTGGCACACCTACTCTAAGGGCCCAAAAAGTCCTATGGTTGTCACACCCCTCCCGGGGGTCCTCCGACACCCTCGTGGCACTCCCGGTACACTACCGATGAGCCCGAAAACTTTCCGGTGACCAAAACTGGACTTCCTATATATCAATCTTTACCTCCGGACCATTTCGGAGCTCCTCGTGACGTCCGGGATCTCATACGGGACTCCGAACAACCTTTAGTAATCACGTATACCATTTCCCTATAACCCTAGCGTCATCGAACCTTAAGTGTGTAGACCCTACGGGTTCGGGAGACATGTAGACATGACCGAGACACCTCTCCGGTCAATAACCAACAGCGGGATCTGGATACCCATGTTGGCTCCCACATGCTCCACGATTATCTCATCGGATGAACCACGATGTCGGGGATTCAATCAATCCCGTATACAATTCCCTTTATCTATCGGTATGATACTTGCGCGAGATTCGATCGTCGGTATCTCTATACCTTGTTCAATCTCGTTACCGGCAAGTATCTTTACCCATTCCGTAATACATCATCCCGTGGCTAACTCCTTAGTCACATTGAGCTCATAATGATGATGTCTTATCGAGTGGGCCCAGAGATACCTCTCTGTCACACGGAGTGACAAATCCCAGTCTCGATTCGTGCCAATCCAACAGACACTTTCGGAGATACCCGTAGTGCACCTTTATAGCCACCCAGTTACATTGTGACGATTGGCACACCCAAAGCATTCCTACGGTATCCGGGAGTTGCACAATCTCATGGTCTAAGGAAACAATACTTGACAATGAAAAGCTTTAGCAAACGAACTACACGATCTTGTGCTATGCTTAGGATTGGGTCTTGTCCATCACATCATTCTCCTAATGATGTGATCCCATTATCAACGACATCCAATGTCCATGGTCATGAAACCGTGACCATCTATTGATCAACGAGCTAGTCAACTAGAGGCTCACTAGGGACATGTTGTGGTCTATGTATTCACACATGTATTACGGTTTCCGGTTAACACAATTATAGCATGAACAATAGACAATTATCATGAACTAGGAAATACGATAATTAACATTTTATTATTGCCTCTAGGGCATATTTCCAACATCCAGCTCTTTGCATTTGGCTCTCTAATAGTCTGAATGTGATCAACCACCTCTCCATCAGCTAGAGCCCAGACACACCTCGACATTGAGCACTCCAAAAGGGAGTGCCTCCATGAATCCTGTGCACCACATAGTTGGCACTTATCATCGTCTGCCATATTTCTGTCGTGCCGAACATCCTCAGTTGGGATAGAACATTTGGCTAATCTCCAGAGAAAGTTGCGGATCTTACCGGGAACTTGAACTGACCAAAGCGAAGTCCACGCCTTCGCCTCCTCTTCATAGTTTAATCTACCTGCAATATTGTCCAGCCAATCCTCCCTCCTTCTCTTTGTATCAACCAACATGTGGTAAGCCGACCTAAAGTGAACCTGCCATGTTTCTCATAATTCCATGCCCAAGTATCCTCCATATTCCTTGTACACAACGGGATGCTCCGGATTGTGTTAATATCCAGCGCTAAAAAAACTTGCTGTAACAGGTTGTCCCTCCAAGTAGCGCTGGTATGATCTATCAGTTCACCTACTATAGCTGGGGGGTCATTAGTTAGACATGCAACCGGCCTCATCATCACCGCATTGGGTAACCAGTTGTGCTCCCATATCATCGTTGTATTTCCGTTCCCGATCCTCCTTATGAGACCCTGGTTGAGCACATCTCTGCCCTCCATAATAGCATGCCACACCTGCGACGGTTTTGTTCCCAACTCAGCAGAAAGGATAGACCCATTGGGATAATAGATAGCTTTGAGAATATTAGCACAAAGAGACTATGGGTTTTGTAGTAGGCACCATGACTGTTTTGCAAGAAGAGCCAAATTAAAAAGTTCAAAATCTCGAAAACCCAAGCCTCCCATGAACTTTGGTTGGGTCATTGTCTTCCACGAGACCCAATGTGGTTTACGTTTCCCCTCCTTGCTCCCCCACAAGAATTGTCTAATAATCTTGTTCAAGTGTTCACATAACCCCCTTGGAAACTTGAAACATGACATGGAGAAAATTGGCACTGCTTGGGCAACAGATTTAACTAGCACCTCTTTTCCTTGAAAAGAAATAGTCTTCTCAATCCATCCCTTTACCTTGTTCCATAGTCTATCCTTCAAATACTTAAAAGCACCAGATTTTGAAACACCAATATCGAGGGCATACCAAGATACTTTTCATTTAGTGTCTCATTCGACACATTCAGAATACCTTTAATCTCCTCTTTCACACTAGCAGGACATCCCTTGCTAAAAATATATGGATGATTTGCTTGCATTAATTCTCTGTCCTAAAGCCTGACAATATCTCTGCAGTAGGTTTGATACCTCTATTGCCCCACTTCCATTGACTTTGAAAAACAGCAGGCTATCATCTGCAAACAAAAGGTGATTAACTGGTGGTGCCGACGGTGCCACCTGTATCCCACCGATCTGAGACGATTGGTCTAAACTCTTTAAGAGGCACGAAAGGCCCTCTGCTGCCAACAAAAACAAGTAAGGGGATCTCCCTGCCGAAGACCTCTGCTAGGTCTAAAATCATCCAACTTCTTACCATTGAATAAAACCGAGTAAGATACTGAGGTAACTAAGTTCATCACATTATCAACCCACCTCTCCGAGAAAACAAGCTTTGACATAATTGCTCGCAAATAGTCCCACTCCACCCTATCATATGCCTTCATCATATCAAGCTTCAAGGCACAATGACGGTGTTTTATAGCTCTTTTTCTCTTCATAAAATGTAAACACTCATAAGCAACTATGATGTTGTCCGTGATCAGTCGACTAGGAACAAAAGCGGACTGCTCTGCTGATATGATATTTGGAAGCACCACCTTCAAGCGATTTGCAACCACTTTTGACGCAATTTTGTACAACATGTTGCATAAGCTGATCGGACGAAACTATGACAATAATGTTGGATCTTTCACTTTCGGGATCAACACTAAATAAGTTTGATTAATTCCTTCGGCACTCTCCTGGCCTTCTATTATTTTTAACACAACCGCTGTCACCTCGGGTCCACACCCCCCCCAATGTTTCTGAAAAAAGTGGGTCGGAAACCCATCCGGACCCGACGCTTTGGTCGGGAACATTTGATACAACGCAGTTTTTACTTCAACATCAGTGTACATAGCATCAAGAAGGGCCTTCATGTCATCCGTGATCTTTCTAGGGACAACGTTCAAAACTTCCTGCATATTATTGCAGCCCTCCGATGTATAAAGCTGCTTGTAGAATTCCGTCGCCATCCCTTCCATCTTTGTCACATCTTCTGTCAGCTGCCCGTCCGGCCTAGCCAGCGCCCTGATACGATTTTTGCGACGCCGCATGGATGCCCTCATCTGGAAGTAGCGTGTGTTTTTGTCTCCAAAGACACCCAGTCCACCCTCGACCTCTGTTTCTGTAAGATCTCCTCTCTCTGATACAACTCTACAAGGCGATCGGTGATTTTGATTTCCAGTCTACTCGGCCCCATCCTCCCTGGAGTATTTTTTAGAGCCTCAAGTTGTCTCTTCAGCTGTTTTATCTCGCTCCTGACGTGACCAAAAGTGTGCCTATCCCAGCTATGTAAATTTTCTCCAAGTGACTTGAGTTTTGCGTGCATGTCTGGGACTGAAGTCACCTCCGGGCTGCTGTTCCATTCATTCTGCACAAAGCTTTCCAACTCTGGATGACGCTCCCACATGAGCTCATATCTGAAAGATGCATTCTTCCTATTATGTGTAAGTTCATCCAAGAGCTTGAGTAAAATTGGCCCATGATCCGAGCAAACAAAAGAAATATTTTTAAGCTCCGCTGATGGGAAAAGAGCGTTCCATGCCGCATCAGCCACTGCTCGATCCAGCCGGACCCTGGTATAGGAGCCTCCGGCAACTCTTTTCTCAAAAGTCCACATTCTACCTTTAAAGCCCAAGTCCATCAACCCACAAACATCGAGTGCATCCCTAAAACCTTGCATCTGGCCATGCGCTCTCGGGTTGACTCCGTCATGCTCGGCTTGCACAAGAACTTCATTAAAATCGCCAAAGACCATCCACGGTAGGTTAGAGATCCCCACAATGGAACATAGAGTCTCCCAAGTTTTATAACGATCTGCAACTTGGGCTTCACCATAGATGCAAGTCAATCTCCATGGTGATGGCCCCACCTCTAGAATAGTGCAATCTATGTGATACCTAGAGTAACCAAAAATATCAAGCTTTATTTCATCATTCCAAAAATTTACAAGACCTCGACTCCTACCCGAACTCCCAACTACAAAAGCATTATTGTAACCAAAAGACTGAGCTAATATCTCGGCACGTGCTCTTGGTAATTGTGTTTCAACCAAGCACAACACGGCCGGGGTAAAATTGGTGGTGAACTCACGCACCTCTTGGACTGTCGCGGGATTACCCAAACCGCGACAGTTCCAACAGAAGGAATTCATTGGGACCGACGGTCCTCCAACCCGGAGGCCGCCTCTAACAAAGGATCTGTCTGATCATCTCCATCTAGCACTCCCGCCTCACTGCCATCCTGCCTCTTCCTCTTAATAAGATGAAACTTTCCCGGGGAACAACGTTCTTCATGATGATGCAACCCAGTTTCTTCATGATGGTATAGTTTGCCCTTCCCAATTTAGCCACAGACTCAGACGAAACCAAAACACCTTCAGACATACGTAGACAACAGGCAAACTGAATCCCTACACAAAGACAACGATGATCGAAGCGAAGCTTCATCCAGACCATGAAGATGACCTAGGTCGTCGTCGCCAGGTACGCCCTAGCCGTTGTGGATGCGACTAGGCGCCAGAGCATCATGAAGATGTCGCACAGAACAATACGAACAGAAAACGGAGGTAGACGCTGGCGTCAGAACGGCGGCGACGGCGACGGAGAGACTAACCCTAGGACATACACTTGTATGGATTGATTCTTTTGACCGAACACTCGAATGTATGCTTCCGAAGGGCATTGAATTCGCGGGAAAGCGCGCGCACGAGCGTACAGAGAGTTTTTGGAGAAGGCTCGAACACAATGAGTCGCCCAATAGAAAAGAGCCCACCCACACATATAGCAGCAGAGCCCCATTCCTCGGGCTCACCAGGCCCACAGCTTAGCCCAAAAGCCCAAACGAGCCATCAAAACCCTAAACACCCTCTCCACGCCTCTCCCTCCGCCCCCTATATAGCGTCCCCTCCACGCGCCGCCACTCTCCTTCCCGAGCCGGAGGCGGACGAGGTAAGAAGCAGCAGCCGCAGCGCGACCCAGCGAGGAAACCCTACCGCCACCGCCGCCGCCGCCGAAGCAGCCATGGTGAGCCTCCCAGCCCCCGCTCCCCTTCCAGATCCTTCCGGGTTCCCTCTAGGCCGCGTGCGCTAACGCTGCTGTGCTGCCCAGGGTATCGACCTTGTTGCCGGCGGGAGGAACAAGAGGACCAAGCGCGTAGCGCCCAAGTCCGACGATGTCTACCTCAAGCTCCTCGTCAAGGTAATTCACTCGCGAAAACCCCACGCTATCGCCATCCGATGATCCACTTCTCCGTTTAATATGCCACTGTTACGGAAATTTTCGTGATTCGATTACCTCTAGCCGCGTCTGTGATGTTTAGGTTGGTTGTATTTCCATCTAGCTAGGTAGGCGGCCATTTCTCGTTGGATGCAGCGCTGTAGGGTCTAGTGTTGGGTAGACCAGATCGCCATTTACCTGGATGCGTGGTGTGCTTCTGTATTGTGATTGTTGTGTTGCTTTCTGGAGTGCAGCTCTACCGTTTCCTGGTGAGGAGGACCAAGAGCAAGTTCAACGCCGTCATCCTCAAGAGGCTCTTCATGAGCAAGACCAACCGCCCGCCGCTCTCCATGCGTCGCCTCTCCAACTTCATGAAGGGAAAGGTATGCATACCCTTACTTGGCCATAGACATTACCCACTGTTTGATCGTAATCTAGTTGTAAGGTTCCCAGTGATGCATTAACCATGCTAATACTGATACCATCTGACGAGCAATATATTATTACTGAGGGAACAATTTACCTAGTTCTGCCTTTTCGACTTCCAAACACATTGAATTCTTTATTTTATTTCCCCCTGTTGAAATTTGTGCATTTGCATCTTATTCTGAAATTGTGCCTTCCTCTGCAACTTCATGTGCTAAGTGTAGTTTGTCACGTGGTTGGTATGATGCAAATCGTCTAGTCTACAAACTTAACTTAATGTCAGTCATTCTAGTTCTATATAGTGTTCTGGTTTGTGTAACCCAACTCACCGATGCTTGTATTTAAACTGTATCTCCACAGGAGGAGAAGAACATTGCTGTGGTTGTTGGTACAATCACAGATGACATGCGGATCCAAGAGGTCCCAGCAATGAAGGTTACCGCTCTGAGGTTCACAGAGACAGCGAGGGCAAGGATTGTCAATGCTGGTGGGGAGTGCCTCACTTTTGACCAGCTTGCTCTCCGTGCTCCAACTGGGGAGAACACGGTAAGCTTCTCTTCTTTGTGTACTATTGATTTGTATGTGTCCTTGCCATTGTTTGGTTTTGCTATGGCTAGCACTGTTAAGTAAATGCTAAAGTTTTTAGGAAGTGGTGCCTTTATATTAAGTTTATTATCAATTTTATTCCCTCCGGTCACGTTGTCAAACTGATGTTTACAATGGAGTGTGATCCTGCTAGTTATCTAGTTAGACTGCCAGATCTTTATAAGTTATCAGCTGTATTTGAACATCTTCTTTTGGTTCTGACCCTATTTTAAGGTTCCCAATGATGCATTAACCATGCTAATACTGATACCATGTGACGAGCAGTATATTATTACTGAGGGAACCATTTACCTATTTCTGCTTTTTGACTTTCAGAACATTGAATTCTTGTTTTATTTGTTCGTGTTGAAACTGTGCATTTGCGTCCTGTTCTAAATTTTGCGATGATGATACACTTTACCCAGCTCATTATGAGACTTCCCTCTGTGGGTTGTTGTGATCTGTACTCTTTTCCATTGTATCTGAGCTCTTATAATTGTTTGACTATTTTGACTTGCAATGATGATACACTATAATCCCAGCTCTATCTGAGTAGACTCCCTGCTGTGTACCTTCTACTTCTAAAGAGTATCTAATTTGTTTCTATTAGTTGTGCTTATGCAAATGTTTAGTGGTAGCCTTTTGTCTTGCTATTTGCAATGATGATACTATTACCCAGCTCATTATGAGACTTCCCTTTGTGGGCAGTCGTGATATGAACTTCTCTTTTGTATCTGAGCATTCTCAAAATTCTTTTTTATGATTCCCTCATTGCATTTCATTATAGCCTATTGTAAATGTTATTGCTTGACTTGCAATGATGATACACTATAATCCCAGCTCTATGAATACTTCCCTCTGTGGGTTGTCTGATCTAAATTAAACGTTATAGTTCTATCTGAGCAGACTATCTGCCGTTTCCTTCTTTACTTGAAAAGAGCATTGAATTTCTTACTGTTTTCTTTGCTTATGCAAATGTTTTGTGGTAGCATCTTACGTTGTTATTTTTGCAATGATGATACTATTACCCAGCTCATTATGAGACTTTCCTTTGTGGGCAGTCGTGATATGAACTTCTCTTTTGTATCTGAGCCCACTCACATTTTTCATTACATTTCATTCATTAAAACATATAAAGGCTACTTTTTTTGCAAAATTAGACATGATTTGATTGTTATTACTGCAGTGATGATACACTATAATCCCAGCTCTATGAAAACTTCCCTTTGTGGGTCGTTTGTGATATGAACTAAGCGTTATAGTTATATCTGAGCAGACTAGTTTCAGAACAGCATCAACCACTATTAAATATGTACTGATTGCATGTTGAGTGTACATCTAAATTTAATTAGAGAAATCCATTCAGCTGATTTTCTTGTTGGTGCTTCCAGTTGTGGGGAATTCAGTCCTTATGTTTGCGAATGTGTTCATCTGCAGATACTGTTGAGGGGACCCAAGAATGCCCGTGAGGCGGTGAGGCACTTTGGCAAGGCTCCTGGTGTGCCGCACAGCCACACCAAGCCCTACGTGCGCTCCAAGGGTAGGAAGTTTGAGAAGGCTCGTGGTAGGAGGAACAGCCGTGGCTTCAAGGTTTAAGTCATCCTGTCTTTTTAGTCGCTGTTTGTGGGGAGCGACTGTTGTTCTGTTTGAGCAATTGACAGTAATTAGTAAAGTACTTTGTACTGAGAGTAGCACAATCTATTGCCCCAGTGTTCGAATGATCTTTTGCAAGATTCTTATCTCTGTCAATTGTTTTGATTTTGTGAGCTTGGAAGACCATATTTTGTTGCACTCTATCTTTGCTTACGAATCTCTGTTGGCAATGCCCACTGGTGAAAGTGGTCTGTATTTGGTTGTGTGCTGGAAAGTTGTCGATGATAAGTTATATCTTTCCTATACCATCTCCATCTTTACATCTAAATAAAATTTTAAATTTCCGTCTGCTAAGTAATTCAAACTTTTTAATGAAACTTCCAACATTTGAATAACATCTTCGTACAACATTCAAATCAAAACAAAAACATCAACACAGAAGGCACCCATATTTTTAAAACAAAACGACCAAAGCACTTCATAGCCCAACACCAGGGGCTGGGACAAAAGGTGTGCGCATTTCCTATCCGTCGGCGTCTTTGTACAACATTCAAATCAAAACAAGAACATCAACACGGAAGGCACCAATATTTTTAAAACAAAACGACCAAAGCACGTCATAGCCCAACACCAGGGGCTGGGACAAAAGGTGTGCGCATTTTCCATCCGTCGGCGTCTTTGTACAACATTCAAATCAAAACAAGAACATCAACACGGAAGGCATCCATATCTTTAAAACAAAACGTACAAAGCACTTCATAGCCCAACACCAGGAGCTTAGAACATCTTTAGCAGACCTGTATAGTGTCCATAACCGTTAAAATGCGGGTCTATGGGACAAAAGGTGTGCGCATTTCCCACCCGTCGCCGTCGGGTCGCCGTTTACGATTCCGGTCACTAGCCGACGGGATCCACGCCGGCTGGACACCATACTTTCGAGATTGACCTCCGCCACTTCTTCCTGCCTCGGCCGGTCGGATAGGTGCAGATCCGTGGCTGTTTGTCGTGATTGCCGGATTTGTTGAGAAGCAACCCGACGGTCTTCCTCCTGCCTCGGCCAGCCGAAAACGTCAAATTTGTCGGGGAGCAACCCGGCGCGGCAAAACTACTAGTGGAGCAGTTATGGAAGTTGAATATCTTCTACAATGTCTAATTATGGTTTCTTGTTTTTTTGGTCTTGCTATCCTAGCAAAGACTTGGTGAATTATAATGTATCCAATGTCTTTGAAGAAAATAAAAAAGCAACTAAAATATGTATTCATGCCCGAAATTGAAATGCAAATAACCGATTTACGAGGCCGGCGCAGGCTGCTGCGGAGCAGATCCCGCATAACGGACCCATAAAAAAGATATTCGCAGGCTATGCGGGGTCTACTCCGCAACAGCCCGCGTCGGCTCGCAAAACCGTTTTTCCGCGAACTGTAAACGAGTTTTGCAAATCGACGTTATACGGGCTCTGCTAGAGATGCTCTTATAATGTTTCTTTCATCCAACCTGGTAGCATCCATGAACATAATCCTTTGCTCTTCTTTATTTTCACTTTGCCTCACTTTGGCTATGCTCCTTCGCACATGCGTTATCAACCATCAAAATATTTGCGGCAAAATTTTGCTCTTTGGGGAGGAGAGCCCTGGAAGGGCCAGGTGTACTACTCCCTCCTATCCAAATTAATTGCCACATCTTTAATACAACTTTCGGAGCAGTATATTTTTAGAAGAAAATGTTTAATTTGGGCGTTAAATTCCTTGTAAGAGCATCCTTAAAATATAGGGAGCTAAAAAACTGAGGAGAATGGCCAGGTGGTTTTCATTCTAGGATGGTACTCCCTCTGTAAACTAATATAAAAACATTTAGATCATTAAAGTAATGATCTAAACGTTTTTATATTAATTTACAGATGGAGTACTAGCTTTCTGGGACTGGGAGTGAAAACCTTTTTCGAAGAAAAGCTAGAGATGTTCTTATATTGAGATTAGGCATACCCTACTCAGCACGCACGACCGACCCCCCTAGTTTCCCCGTTGAATTATCAGCGAAAACGCAACCGCCACAAGCTGCAATCATCTGTGTAAACACGCCAAGACGCCATTCATCCGATCAATGCCTTCAAGTTCATGTTCATGAATCACACCAGCAGCTCACTGACTCTTCACAGGATCTCGCCGCAGTGCCTAATGTATGTAGTACTGTATCAGCTTTTGCCTCCCTAACAATACCCTCATGTACAACACAAACACTGCTCTCCTCGCAACCATGCCGCCAGTAGGGGCAAGTCACTATCTCAGACTTACCCAATCACCCCCCACAACTCAACTCAGTAGGAAAACAATCCCTGCACCAGCCAAACACCCACTCTTCAAATGGAGCGTGCCGACTTCGGTCACAAAAATCGGGCCTGCGACCCGCCTCCCGTCAGCCGAGCTTGTCTGCGTCGTCTGCCTCTCACGCGATCGACTGGTAGCGGGCCCTAGGGCCCCGCGAGTCGCCATCCCTTATGGGTATACTGAGAGCATCAGCGCCAGGGCCTCCGGCTCCTTTGCTTGGTTGCAGAGGCGCCATCATTCTTCGGGGATTTGCATTTGCGTTTGGTTTCTTGGGCGTGCTGAGTCTCACAAAGAACGTGGCGGTGCACCCCTTGGCGACCCCATCACTTTCGAGCCAGATGTCCCCTTGCATCAGGTCGACAAATCTGATGGAGCCGGAGAGCGTAGACATATCGGTCAGCACAGAGGTCAAAGAGTTTCAGGGGGAAAAGGAATGTGCAGAAATGCTCTCTTTTTTATATACCTTCTGGAGAGGGCCAGACCCAACCCATTGCTGTTGTGCAGTTTCGTTGTTGCATTCTCGCCATGTGCGAATTTTCTGAAGGTGTGAGCCATATCCTCGGGTCTAATTCCACAGCCGGTGTCTTTTACCTACAGGAGAACATGGCATCAGGTCTTGTGCTAACATCAAGTTATTAATCCTACGCTTGTCCGGTGTTTTTGCTCCTTAATTAGCTTGTACAGTTTCTATGGGCAGCCACAAATGATCTAAAATCATTTTCCCCAAAAGAAAATTTCTAGTTTTACACAAATATGATATTTATGGTGTGTTTACATTACAATTTTCCTCCGTAAGAGTGTGAAGAATTATCAACCACTGTCTAAAATCCAAATAATTCTTTTTCGGTCCAGGTTATCCTATCACCTTGAAGACCTCAAATGAGGTCTCTTTGAAATGTTAATGTCTACATTTGCGACATAGCTAATCAATGACTTGTATACCACTGCCTTAACTTGGCGAGCATTTTTTTTACTATACACAGTGGGGCAAGCTCCCCACTGCAATTTTTTTATTAACTTGGCGAGCATTGGCAAGTAACATTACAAAGTTGTGGTATTATGTATTACTCCCTCTGTTCATTAATATAAGACGTTTTAGAGACTTGTATGGTCAGTCTGAAACGTGATATATTGATGAACAGAGGGAGTATGCGTTTGTGACGACTTTTGGCATATTGAGGAATTAAGAGAAAAAGAGAGTGGATGTTCATAGGCAAACCTGAACAACCAAGTAGAAAGACCCATCAGAGGGAACTGGATGCAAGTTAGAAGCATATGGGTCCCTCAATGTATCTGGCCTGGCTATGGAAGCTGCAATTGAAACGTGACCCTCCTTTGTGAACTTAATGGAGTTGCCAACAACATTTAGCATTATCTGCATCAATCGCTTGCGATCACCAATTGCACAGGCAGGCAACTCTGGAGCCAAGGAAACCATTACCGAGAGCCTTTTGCATGCAGCCACTGGCTTAATCAAATTAACCACCTACAAAATGAACTAGTGAGTTGACCTCAAATCCAACAGTATATTTTCCCATCCTTCCTTTTAGGCAACTTAATAGCAAAGTCAAAATATTAAAACTGCTGTCAGGGTACTTACATCTGTAAAGGTAGCATGGAGGTCGAAAGGTGCAATGTCTAGCTCAAGAATCCCATTCCCAAGCTTGGAAATATCCAAAACATCATTGGTCAGAGTTGCTAGAAAATCACTACTCTTTAGTATAGTCTCAATCATTAGGCGTTGTTCAGCCGTAAGAGTTGTTTCCAGAAGGAGGGAGGATAAAGAAACAATTGCGTTCATAGGAGTACGCATTTCATGGTTCATCACAGCAAGAAAATCATTACGAGCACATATAGCCATTTCTGCCTCCCGACGTGCTGCATCGAGGGCAATATTTTGCTCCATTAGTAGATCCCGGGCCCTCATGGATTCTTCCAAAATGGCAGCATGAGACAGTGCAACTGCCACCTAAATAAGAAAAATGAGCGAATGTTGTCATGTTTTTTTAAACATCTGCAGGCATTAAGTGTAGTGCAGCCTACTTCATAAAGAAATAATTAAATGCAAATTTATCCATCTAAGTGCAGCATTATAGGCTAAATGCTAACAGAAAATGCTACTCCCTCCGTCCCATAATATAAGAACGTTTTTGACACTACACTAGTGTCAAAAACGTTCTTATATTATGGAACGGAGGGAGTAAATGTTAAGCATTGGTAATAAGTTTATAATAGTTGTAGCCCAAGTAAACCGACAAAATGCTGAGAACAGCTGAAGGACATATCACACAAAGTCACAAACACAATGAAATCAGTAGAAAAAACCCATTAGTGCCAGGAAAAAACTAATAACTAAACTTGGAGGAAGGCATATAGGAAGTGTAGCATGATGCACATTCAGGAACAACACCACAGCTGGTTAATCTGAAACATTTCTTTAATAAGGAAACAAAAGTATCAATGATGACAACATGCATACTTCCAATAATTAAATCAAGGATGCATACAAGTGCTGAATGGCTTTTACAGAGCTTGCCAGGATATAAATCAATTACTCATAAGCAATATCATATTAGGGAAAAGGAAGATAGATAGGGCGATAAGGGAAACTAAAAAAACATGAATTTAAGAAAATTAGTTTCACGCTTCAAACCATAATAAAATGATTTACTAGGTTAACTCAATTGCAACTTCAGTTAACCAATTCTCTTCAAAACTCTTATTCACACACAAAGCATACAAATTTATCCATTGACTAATAAGAAAACTTGCACAGAGCAGGCCAAAGAAATATACAAGAGCAGCCCTATAGGATTCTAAAGCTGATAATATCAGATGCCAGACAAAGTTTACCAGATAACCATACCAGTGATTACATATTACATATATAGAAGAATGAACAGAAATGAAATCGACAACTACCTGATCAGCGACAACTTCAACAAGCTCCAGTTCATGGGTACGCCATTTTCTTGCACTGTCTGGAGGCAGCATCAAAACCATTACTGCGAAGCTTTTTGCAGATAGCTCAGGCCAATCATTTATTTCGAAATTCGTAAGGTGCAGCAGTGGAACTCGGACAGCTACGACCTCTGGTGGCACATACCTGCTTGTGTCTGCCTTTATTGAAGCCAAGGGGGAAGTATGTGGAATGCTTTCGGCACGATTACTATTAAAAATCTTTGAAACAACCGGAAGATTGATAGGAACAACTAAGCCAATAGGAGCACTGTTATGGATTGTATGGGATAGGTGAAGGGCTGTTCCAGAGCGGGATGGCATCCACAGGGCACATTCCGCTAAACCAAGAGTCCTTCCCAACTCAACAAGCGTAGTTCTCAAAATAGTGTGCCTGTCAAGTGTGCTCCTTATCTCATGTGTAAGCATGTGGACATGTCTGCCTGTCTCCTCCTGTGTTCTTATAATCCCCATCTCTTTGTCAAGCTCCTCAGCCTTATCCTTCAGATACCTCTCTCGCAACTTCACACTCAACAAATCAGGAATTATGTGCACAAGCATCAATGCCGTTATGCATGAAACCACTGCTGTCGCGGATTTCGCCACTGTCATTACCACCGCTATAGTCTTGCTATAAGTGGCGAAAGTCCACAAGTTTATCAGGTGCGTTGCCCCACAAAGAACAATGAAGGCGCCGAACTGTATGAGCACCCATCGGTAAGGGAAGAATGACGACTTCTTGACAAAGTATATGAGCTCCAAAGGGATCGAGAAGTACGCAAGTGCGATGAAAAAGTCGGATATGTACTGATACTTCACAAGGAGATCATCGGCTTGCCAAAGTGGTTCAATGCAATCACATCCGTCCATCTGCTAACAGCAAAGAGGGTTACCAGAGAGCTGCACTTTTCTTGAAAGAAGCACCACGACGAGCACACCTGTGAAAACATAACATCAAACTTTTACTTGACTTGATCTGAAAAACAATTCCACAAAAACCATGAAAGAGAGCAACTTCCACACGGTAGCTAGTATAATATATTAATAGCATGGACCGGTGGTCCAAACCATGCATCCATCAGCCAAATTTGCATATGACAAGCTCTAGTTGGGCTAAGCTATGAAAAATACAGTCAAGATCAAGAGGACATGCAGAAGACAGAATTCATCTGTAAGATTAGCAAACGTAGTGCTACGCGCTACACGAATAAACTCTAGCTAGTGCTAGAAATAGTCGGGGATCACGATTTTCAATCCGTCTTCTCCCACAAAGCAGAAGAAAATTCAGAAGTAAGGATCAAGTTCATTACTAAGATGAAACATCAACTAATGCCATCAAACGAATAACACTAACCTACACCTCCCAACAAAGACACTGGTGAAAGCCACAAGCTACAAGGCACCGTGAAACTAAACACCACGCTTTGACCCTGAATCCAACTCTGAACCATCATCCATCGGACACCAAAATCAAGGTCAAATCACTTATATGAACCTAAACTGAGGTTTGAGAACCTGAGAAATCATCGCACAAACCCTACCTTGACCCAACGCAAATTGAAATCGATTCGGTATTACAGCAGGCTATTACCAAACTGCTTGAGACTTTATTTGCGATTCACGAAATAGCTTGACTGCTTGAGACTTTATTTGCGATTCACGAAATAGCTTGACTGCTTGAGGCTGAGAAATTACATCAGCAACATATACCTCAGCTTAAGCGTGTCTCTTTTCTTTGCCTGCTCTCCTCTGCCGCCGCACGCCTTGTCTTTGACCAGACCAAGACGACGCGGCAAAGCTCGAGCGCGGCAGGTAAGAGGAAGAACTCCACCGCAACAGCAGCAGGAAATGCAAGAAACCGGAGGCAGCTCTTCCAGCCACTCCCCCAGCCGCACAAGGAGCTCCAGGGGTACCCCGCCGATCTCGGCACGGCGGCGCGCCGGAACCAAGAAGCGCACCAACAACCGCCGGTGGAAAACGACGAGGTTCCCTCGCTCTAAATCGAAGCAGGAGCTGCTCGCGTGTTGACCTGCGCCAACGGAGGAGAGACGGGCGGCGACTCGATCTGCCGCTCGGCGCTCCCGTGCCGCAGCTGCCCGCGATTGTCGGGATGGACGGATTCTTGGGAATGGGGAGAGAGAGGGGCTAGACTAGAGGGGATGTCCCTGAGCTGCAAGTGACTAGATGAAAAGCGTCCTTTTGGTTTCTGTTGGATGTGAAAGCGAGGACGCGACACCCCGCCGTCAATGGCAGCAACTTGGAACTTCGCTACGCTTTGCAGGTAAAAAAATTTGGAGCACTGATCGAGCCTTTGCTCTTGAGTTCTTTGTTTTGTATATCTACGATTTGTGCAAGATTTTGTGCGTATTTTAAAGCATGTACGTATGGTTTTGTGCAAGATTATCACGAATTTATGCATGAATTCTGTTTCAAGTTGCGCATTTGTCCAAGGGACTTTCGCTTTCTTTGTTTAGGATAGAGAAAAATTGGCGAAGGACTTTAGTGCTGTTCTGATGCAATTTTTAGCAGCTATAGCTAGCCAACCGGACCGGACTAATTGAGCCGGCCCGCGAGCACACCGACACGGTCTGTCATGAACCGGGCACGGCACGACCGTAAACGGGCCGGGCCCAGCACGCGGCACACCTCGGGCCATGCCTGGGCCTGGAGGCTAGGCACGCGGGCCGACACGACACGGTCCGTTTATTTTTTTATGTATTTTTTAATTTTTTTATAATCTATATATATTTAAATATAGCTCAATAGGCATTAAAATGAGTTCAATAGACTATTTTTTTTGACCCAACGTGCTAAACGGACAAACGGGCCGGCCCGTTTAGTAATCAGGCCATGTCTGGACGTGGAGGCGCAGCCCACGGGCTGACACGACACGACCCGTTTATTAAACGTGTCTAGGCGGGCCGTGCCGTGCCGTGCCGTGCCGACCCGTTTGGCCAGGTTAGCAGCCAAGTTTAATAAAAAATATATTGTCAACTAATTAAAGATCAATGTCTATGAAGTCGCCAATACTAACAATTTCATATGTGTGTGTTCCTATTATTCTTTTCTGAATCCAGTAATACTGGAATCCAACCGTGCATCTGAATTCTGAAGATGGAAGACCACTACTAGTCTGCATGCCAGTATTTAACCCGTAAACAATTTTTATATATGGGTGATCTTTTCTTTAAGGGAAGAAAATCCTTGGTGAAAGCGACGGGGGAGGCTGGATGCATTGCACCCGCTGGGCTGGATGCATGGACATGTGAGGCAGACGTTTGGAGTCAGACTTGACCACAGAAAGAGAGATGCCTTGCTGTAGGTGGATGTCTGGCATGCTGATGTGTGATGGGTTGCACCTGCACCTGCTCGCCCTCTTTTGTGTTTGTGGAGAAATGCTTATAAAAGTTGTAAAAACTTGGTCAACTTCAACGCGCGACTCTATCCAGACGTCCGTTTGGTCCGGATTCTGTCCGTTTGGAACGAACGATGGGATCGTGTCTGAGCCTGTCTTGGGATGCGGGGGCCGTGTGCCCAACGCGCGGACGCATCCTGTCCGTCACGGCCAATATGTTCATATATTCATATATTCATATTTAATAATATTTTAAACAAGTTTGCACGTCCAAATGTTAATTGTCTCGAACAAAAATAGTTTTAACAATCCAATCGAAATTGTCTCGAATAAAATAGTTTTACAACCAAATCGAAATTGTCTCAATAAAATAGTTTTACAACCAAATCGAAATTGTTTCGAATAAAATAGTTTTACAACCAAATCGAAATTGTCTTGAATAAACATAATTAAGCAATACATCTATTGGTTTCCAATGTGATCTCACATGTGCTCAACCAAGTCATTGATGCAAGGGCTCAACATTGTTACCTTGAAAATCAAATCCTTGGTCGAAAATGGAGTCATCACGCTCGTCCTCGACGATCATGTTGTGCATGATCACACAAGCAGTCATCACCTCCCAAAGCTTTCCTTCATCCCATGTCAATGCAGGGTTTCGAACGATACCCCATCGGGATTGAAGCACACCAAAAGCACGCTCCACATCCTTTCTAGCACTCTCTTGCATTTGTGCAAATCTCTGTCTTTTCTCACCTCGGGGGTCCGAGATTGTCTTCACAAAAGTTGACCACTTAGGATACATACCATCAGCCAGGTAGTATCCCTTGTTGTAGTGGTGGCCATTGATCTCAAAGTTGACAGGTGGGGAGTGACCTTCTGCAAGCCTAGCGAACAATGGGGAACGCTGCACCACGTTGATATCATTGTGAGAACCGGCCATGCCGAAGAAAGAATGCCATATCCAAAGATCGTGCGAAGCCACCGCTTCTAATATGACAGTGCACGCTTTCACATGGCCCTTGTACTGGCCTTGCCAAGCAAATGGACAGTTCTTCCACTCCCAGTGCATACAATCTATGCTGCCAAGCATGCCTGGAAAGCCTCTATCGGCGTTGATCGCCAACAGCCTTTCTGTGTTAGCGGCATTTGGCTGCCTCAAGTACTCGGGGCCAAACACTGCTACCACGGCCTTGCAGAAGTTGTACATTGACAATAAACATGTGGACTCACTCATGCGCACGTACTCATCCACAAGATCGCCTGGAATTCCATATGCAAACATGCCAATGGCGGCGGTGCATTTTTGATAAGAGGAGAATCCAAGCTTGCCAAGGGCATCCGTTTTGCACTCAAAGAATGGGTCATGCCGAACCACTCCCTCACGGATGCGATTGAACACATGCTCCTTGACATACGAAAACAACGACAGAATTTCTCTGGTTTGAAGAGTGCGGTATTCTCAAAGTAATCAACATAGAGCAAGGACCGGCCTCTCTCTCTCTCTCTGGCGGTTCAGGTTAGGCGCACGGCTAGGCACTGACCCCTTGTACCGACGCCGCTGCCTTTGAATGTGGTCATGAACGACCAGTGTAGCAACCACAATTTCTTCGTCATCCGATGAACACATGAAGTGGTTGAAGAAAATTCATCTCCACTGTCCATACCTTTGTGGGCAAAGTGTCAAACACCTTGCGGTCATGATGGCGAAGAGGTCGCGAATCACCTCGAGGCAGCGGGGGCGGATGGCGGCCGACTACAAGTCGCTCTGTAGCACCCCCGACGAAAGCTGCCGTTGCCGATGAGCGGGGGCGGATGGCGACAACGAAAATTTCCCCTCTCCGGAGCCCAAAACAGGCTCCAGATCAGCCCTCCGAAGAAAGAACAGGAGGTGACGGCGGCTCCGTCTTGTGAAACGCGATGAAATCTTTTCTCTGATTTTGTTCTCTGCGGATGTGACTTTATAGGACTAGAATTAGGGTCATAGGGGCCACGAGGGCCCCACAAGCCATCAGTGCGCCACTAGGGGGCGCCTTGTTGGCTTTTAGCCTCCTGGCACACCCTCTCCGACAGGTCTTCGCTCCATATTTCATCATATATTCCAGAAATAATTCACAAAAAGTTTCGTCCAATTCCGAGAACTTTTATTTCTGCACAAAAATAACACCAAAGTAGTTGTGTTGTAAACAACGTTAGTCCGGGTTAGTTTCATTCAAATCATGCAAATTAGAGGTCAAAACCAGAGCAAAAGTGTTTGGAAAAGTAGATACGTTTGAGACATATCAACTACCCCAAGCTTAACTCATTGCTTGTCCTCAAGCAATCCAGTTTATAAACTAAAAGTGATAAAGAAAACTTTTACAAACTCTTTTGTTCTCGTTATTATACACATGCTTAGCTAGTGATCAAGTTTTCAGCATAAATCATAAATAGACACGTCCATGACAACAGCTAGATATTATGTCAACTCATGGCAATACATAACTAGCTAGCAAGCAATAATGAAATATCTCATATGCAAACAACTTTTCAAAACAATAATAATACAATATGGTGACATGGTATTTCGCAAGTCCTTTCTGAGACTGCAAAACATAAATGCACAAGACCTCTGAGATCCAAGCAGTGACTAAACATTATAATTCAGGGTAGAAAAGATCTAGTCATGCTCATATCCAACATTAATTAGACTCAATGCATAAGGATGACAATAGTGTTCTCGGGTCTGGTGCTTTACTAAGAGGATGATGACTCGGCATAAAAATAAATAGATAGGTCCTTCGCAGAGGGAAGCATTGATTTGTAGCGGTGCCAGAGCTCGAAGCTTAAAACAAGAGTGAAGATATAATTTTTGAGTGGTGCACTTTTCTTGTCAACGTTACGACAAAGGTTTTCAACATTTTCCATGCTAAACTCATTATTGGCGGTTACCAAACAAAATAGTAAAATTTACTCCTATCCACCATCCATACACAAACCATGGCTGACCGAATCCACGAATGCTTGCCAACATACAAATGTCCCAAGGAGTTTGTTTAAATTATTTTGATTATGTAGGACTGGGCATCCTTTTTACCAGCCTCTCTCGTGCAATGACGGCGAAAAACGACCGTCCGAAGAATAACTCGCTTAACATGGAAAATGCTGATCACCTCGTCTCTCCATGAGCGAGATGAGTGCACAAAATAGAAGTCTATTTGAATATTTAGAGATGACACATGCAAATTTACTTAGAACGGTAGGGTAATACCTCGGTATGGTGGACTCATGTGGAATTACTTGGTTTAGGGGTTCTGGATGCACAAGCAGCATTCCCACTTAGTACAAGTAAAGGCTAGTAATAGGTTGAGAAGCGACCGGCTAGAGAGCAACAACTGTCATGATCGTGCATTTTGAATAATTAACATTGGACGTAGCATGAGTAGGATATGAACATTCTGAATTTAAACATCATGAAGGTTGCATTGGTTTTGATTCAACTACATGTTTGCACATGGGCCAAGTCAAACTGCTTGAATTTCTCAAAGGGAAATACCATACTACCATACCATATTATAACCATTTTAATGCATGTTGACACACAAGATAAATCATTATTAACCCCTAGATGTTTAGGCATGGCATGAGAAGCTATAATCTCTAATTGTCATCACAAGCATGTTTCACCCTGGGCATTTGGATACCCTAACCCGAACCGAACCGAATTACCCGAATTGTCGGGTAATTCGGGTATCGGGTTAGGGTTCGGTTCTCATTTCTTGGCCATTCTGGGTTTTAGTCTAGAAAACCCGAAATACCCATACTAGCCGAATTATTCATACCACCCAAATTATTCAACCTATTATTACACTGTCATGTTACCCATACTAACAACAATACCCATATTTTTCGCAATACCCATACTACCCAAATTATTCATATGAAAAGTTGATGAGTGCTTCAAATATTTCGTGCTTTTTGGGTACCCGAACGAAAATTTTGGGTAATTTGGGTTTGGGTATTGTTTTTGCAAAAAAAGTTTTGGTTCCTATTTTTAAGTACCCGAATTACCCATAAACCGAACTACTCGAACAGAAATAACCAAAATACCCGAACGCCCAGGGTGAAACATGTTTACTCATGATATACTGAATCAGGATCAAACTGGCTAAACATATTTACAAAAACAGAAAATAAGAAGAGTTCATACCAACTTCCTTTACTACAATCACTTCATCAAATATCGTCATTATTGCCTTTTCATTTGCATGATCGAATGATGTGATAATAATAATAATAGTGCAAGAATACCGTGGACTAAGCTGAAATCTGTAGGACAGTTTAAGACAAAGGAGAAGACAAGGTAAAATTGGCTCTCTGCTAGATGAGCAACAAAGCATATGAGATCCACTCACCTTTTTTGTCGTGGTCTTCCCCTTTTTTTCGAGGATTTAGCAGAAAGAAAAGAAATTCAGAGAAACACACTGAAATATTTTTGGAGTTTTTGTTTTTCTCAAGCAAGGAAATAAACCTAAGGGAAAAAAGAACAAGAAAAACTGTTTACACGGGAAAGCTTCCAACAGGCAAAGGAAATAGTTTTGGGTTTTCTTTTTTTACTTCTACAACTATAGAAACGAGGAAAGGAAAAACTGAAAAGAAACGAGAAATATTTTTGGATTTTCAAAGTTTTTCGAACACACAAGCTGAAAGTAAGAAAAATAAAGGTAACATGGATATACAATGAAAGAGGATGAACACCGACAATTTATATGAGATGTGAGAACATGAATGTAATGTCGGTGAGAAATACGTACTCCCCAAAGCTTAGGCTTTTTCCTAGAGCTTGGTAATCACCACTACTGATCCGGGTAATGGTTGAAGTGATAGCTCATGGGGGCATTCCTGGCCCCATCCTCTGCCAGTCAAGCAGCCTCCACTGCCAAACGAGCAGCTTCCACCGCAGTATTGTACTCTAGCACCTCGTCCTTAAGAACATAATATCTTTGTCGAGTCTGAAAGTCAAAGAGGGCAGGTGCAGGCAAAAAGACAGACATAGGCGTGTGTTTTCTAAATATGAAGTTGTACTCATAGCCTCTAGCACGGTTCACAAGAAATTCATGATAACACATAGCTTCATAATCTAAATATCGTTCAGGCAAAATGGGGTCATTAGGTTGGGTTGACACTCCCAAATGTGCAGCTAAGCGGGCTACATAAATGCCTCCATACAATTCTCCATTGCTGGAGTTGGAGTGCAACATTCGGGCAACAATTGCACCAAGGTTAAAATGTCGTTCACCCGTCACAGTAGTATGTATAATACTCAAGTTAGGGGCACATAGTGTACTGCATACTTGTTTTCCTACTACGCACTTCCCGTTGAACAATGCAAAGTAACGGATAGAGGGAAAATGTATACTCTTAATTCTAGCCTGAGTTACTCCCCTATCTTCTCCCACGAAAAGACTCTCGAGAAACATATTATAATTAACTGTCGATGGTTTCTCGAATAGACCCCAGAGTGGGAATTTGCAAGCAGCTAAAAATTCTTCTAGATACATGCTAAAAGATTCATCATATAGTTTAAATAACACCCTAAAATTATGTGCTTGAAAGTGAAATCCACTCATGAATATACGGGTAAGGTTATAGTGTTGGACACACTTATCTACAAGGAAATCGGCGAGGCCGGTATTCTCAATAAAATGATCGGATTCCTCTTTGATACCCGCACCTATCATGAACTCATCGCTTGGCCACCGACAAGATTTTGCACCAGCCATGACTATTTGATTAGCCCTGAGCTCTATGTAGGCTTGTCGAATAGAGCGTCCGCTCGACGTCTTGCCCGAGGTACGCCTCTTTGAAGCGCTCCTCCTAAAGAAGATCATTTTCCCAAACACAAATTTCTGAAATTTTTGAGCCACAAATTTATGTCAACAAAAGTTTGTAGGAATGGTAGCAACTACTCATAGTAATGCCTAGAGGCCATATCAAGCATTCATACTACTTGGAACTCAAAGAATTCAACATGCAAGCTCATTTTCTGTAGCACCAAGTGTAGCAAATTATGCAAAATATAAACCACTAAAACAAAAACTAATTGGAGGAATGGGAGAGTTACATACCAAGGAGCAATTTCCCAAAATAGTTTCGAAAACGGAGTTCCGAGCAAAGAGATCAAAAATTTCACTTTCGGGGTGAAGAACACGGGAGAGAGATGGATAGGAAATTTTTGCCGGAGGTAGGAGAAGGAGTCGGACGAAGGGATAAGGCAGGAAGGCCCTGTGGGCCCCACAAGCCAACAAGACGCGCCACTAGGGGGGGCTGTTGTGTGGTGGCCCACTGGTACACCCCCCTGCAGTAATTTTTATGCCAAAAATTCTAAAATATTCTGGAAATTCATATCAAAATTTTGTGGCAATCTGAGACTTTTTATTTTGGGGTATTTTTCATGCACGAGAAAAATAGGATACATGAATTTCGTGATATTTTATTTTCTATGTAACTAAGAAAGATAGAGAATAAACTTGTGACACAAAGTGTTGTGTATAATCAATTCATCAATCACATGTCATTCTAAAATGATTTATTAATAAGGTTGATCAAGTCTTATTAACAACCGTTTCCGAGCAACATGAAACCGAAGAATTTTTGTATATCACTAGGTTACCTCAATAGGGATATGTATTTCCACAACAATGAGATTATAATATTTCTTCTTCTTTGCAGTAGGTAGAGCAATTATAATATCTCCAATGATAACCGTGGGAATAGGATCAATGACATTAATATTATTAACCAAAGTTTGCTTCTTCGGAAAATTCACGGTATGTTGCTTGACATTGACATGAAAGGTAACCTTGCTTTTATTGCAATCAATAACAGCCCCTGCAATATTTAGAAAGGGTCTACCAAGGGTGATCAACATATTGTCGTCCTCAAGCATATCAAGAATAACAAAGTCTGTTAAGATAGTAACATTTGCAACCACAACGAGAACATCCTCACAAATTTCAATAGGTAAAGCAGTGGATTTATCAGCAATTTGCAAAGATATCTCAGTAGGTGTGAGTTTAATCAATTGAATTCTTTTATAAAGGGAGAAAGGCATAACACTAACACCGACCACTAAATCACATAAAGCAGTTTTGACATAGTTTCTTTTAATAGAGCAAGGTATTGTGGGTATACCCGAATCTCCCAACTTCTTAGGTACTTCACCATCAAAAGAATAATTAGCAAGTATGGTGCAATATTAGTTTCAGGTATCTTTCTTTTGTTGGCAATAATATCTTTCATGTACTTAGCATATAGAGGCATTTTCGATATATCAGTCAAACGAGTGAGCAAAAGGACAGGTCTATTCATTTCAGCAAACCGCTCAAAATCTTCATCATACTTACTTTTAGTGGGCTTACGAGGGAATGACATAGGTTTTTGAACCCATGGCTCTCTTTCCCTTCCATGTTTTCTAGCAACAAAGTATTTCTTATCATAACATTTATATTTAGAAGGTGGGTTATCAAGATCCTCCAAAGGTTCAATTTCCACATCATTATCATTTTATTTTCTATCATCTGGTTGAGCATCTACATGAGCATCATTATTATTATCATCTTCATTATCACTAGGTGTATGTTCCCTACCAGATTGTGTCTCAGCATCCGAAATAGAAACTTCATTATGTTTCTCAACATGTTTTTTCTATAACAGGTTCACTAGAAGCATGCAAGTTCCTATCATCTTTATTTTTCTTCTTCTTAGAAGAAATAGGTCTTCATTTATTTTCTGAGAATATTCTTCAATTTGCTTAGGGTGACCTTCAGGATAAAGAGGTTCTTGGGTCATTCTACCTCCTCTAGTCACTACTCTAATAACATGATCATTCATATTATTATTCATTTCAGCAAGCAAATCATTTTATGATTTAGCAACTTTGTCTAATTGGGTGAACCATAAAAGCATGTTTACCTAAACCTTTCACATCATTTGCAACTCTAAACATCAAGTCACTTAAGCGATCTATCATCATAGCATTACGTCGCAATTGATTCTTAACATAATTGTTGAAGTGTTCTTGCTTAACAACCTAATTATCAAATTCATCCATGCATTGTTCATGAGTCTTAGTATAAGGTATATCAATTTCATTAAAAGAGCGGAGAGAATTGACCTCTACTACCCGTGTCGGGGTGTCGAGTCCATGTATTTCTTCAATAGGCGGTAATTTCTTGACATCAACAGTTTTAATACATTTCTCCTTCATGGATCTTTTTGCTTCTTGCATGTCTTCGGGACTAAGGAATAGAATACCTCTCTTCTTTTGAATAGGTTATGGAGGTGGTTCAGGAACTGTCCAATCATCAACATTTTGCATTATGTTGTTTAATAATTTTTTGACTTGTCCAACGGTTCTTTCCCTAGAAACACAACCAGCACAACTATCTAGGAAATCCCCAGAAGCATCGGTTACTCCATTATAAAAAATATCATGTATTTCATTCTTCTCAAGAGAACAATGAGGCAAAGCTCTTAGTAACCGGAGAAGCCTCCCCCAAGCTTGAGGGAGATTCTCTTCTTCAATTTGAGCAAAGTTAATTATTTCCTGTAAGGCAGCTTGTTTCTTATGACCAGGAAAATATTTTGCAGAAAAGTGGTGAAGCATATCCTAGGGACTACATATATAACCAGGAGCAAGTGAAAGGAACCATTCCCTAGCCTCACCTTTTAGAGATAAAGGAAAAAGCTTAAGGATATAATAGTAGTGAATCTTTTCATCATTGGTAAACAGAGCAGGAATATCATTCAGTTTCATGAGGTGTTTGACAGCAATTTCATTTTCATAACCATGAAAGATCAGACGGTACTATAGGAATTAACTCAGGGTCTACACACAAGTCATAATCCTTATCAGTAACAAATATAGGATAAGTAGCATAATTATGATCACATTTCATTTTCTCCATCATAGTTTTTTTTCTTTTAGCTTGCAAAATATTTCTTCACATCTTCTCTATCGTTACAAGAAATAAAGTCCCTAGCTACCACACCATCCATAACATAACCTTTAGGTACAAAAGGCAATTCATATCTATTAGGTGAGCGAGGGGTAATAGGTGATTCAAAGTCTTCCTGAGTTTCAACATTTTCAAGCTCTCTAGCTTTAGCAATATGAGCATCAAGTAATTCATTCAATGGCACATATTCAGTTTCAACATGTGTAGCAGTAGTTTCATCATTAACTTCAGAAGTAGCAACATCAAGTTCATGTGACATATCAGGACGATCACTAGGTGGTGGTGTAGCAAGTTTCTCCAAAATAGCAGGTGAATCTAAAACAGAGCTAGATGGCAGTTCCTTACCTCCTCTCGTGCGAGAGGGGATGATCTTAGTTCGATTGTCTTTCAGATTTATCATAGTAGCAATTGGATATCCTTCAAGTTAACACAATAAATAGAGCTATGCTCCCTAGCAACGGCGCCAGAAAAAGGTCTTGATAACCCACAAGTGTAGGGGATCGCGACAGTCTTCGCGGGTAGTATTTCACCCTAATTTATTAGTACGACACAAGGGGAGCCAAAGAGTATTTATTGGCCTTGACAGTTAAGTTGTCAATTCAACCACACTTGGGATATCTCTCTGCACCAAAGATTTAGTAGCACAACAAATAGTA
This sequence comes from Hordeum marinum, assembly GCA_022496015.1. NCBI lineage: Eukaryota > Viridiplantae > Streptophyta > Magnoliopsida > Poales > Poaceae > Hordeum > Hordeum marinum. The sequence continues at coordinate 84,796,611 of CM039672.1, forward strand.
GTAGCAAAAGTAACAGCAACAGTTTTACAGCAGGTGTGACAGTAGCAATAACAATAGTAACTTAGCAAGATTCAATATATGTAACGCGTAGGCACATGGATCGGTGATGGATAACGATTTAGATGACATTGATCATATAAAAGTTACACACTAGGGTGACACAGAACTAGCTCCAATTCATCAATGTAATGTAGGCATGTATTCCGTATATAGTCTTACGTGCTTGCGATTAGAACTTGCCTGTCATCTTTTGTCCTACCCTCCCGTGGCAGCGGGGTTCTATTGGAAACTAAGGGATATGAAGGCCTCCTTTTAATAGAGAACCAGAACAAAGCATAGTGAATACATGAACTCCTCAAACTACGGCAATCACCGAAAAGAATCCCAATTATTATCACCTTGGGGTATGCGAATCATGACATGTAATAGGTGCATACAACTTGCAAGATAGGATCCAAATCACTCTTGTATTCATGAAAACATAATAGGTTCAGATCTGAAATCATGTCACTCGGGCCCTAGTGACAAGCATTAAGCATAGCAAAGTCATAGCAACATCAATCTCAGAACATAGTGGATACTAGGGATCAAGCCCTATCAAACTTAAATCGATTACATGATCAATCTTATCCAATCCCACCACCGTCCAGCAAGCCTACAAAGGAATTACTCACTCTCAGTGGTGAGCATCATGGCAGTGTTGATGGAGAAGGATTGGTGATGACGACGACAACGATTTCCCCTCTTCGAGCCCAGAAGAGGCTTCAGATCAGCCCTCCGAAGGAAGAACAGGAGGTGGCAGTGGCTCTGTCTCATGAAACACGATGAAATATTCTCTCTAATTTTTTCCTCCACGGATATGATTTTATAGGACTGGAATTAGGGCCAAAGGGGCCATGAGGGCCCCACAGGCCATCAAGGCGCACCACTAGGGGGGTGCCCTGTTGGCTTGTGCCCCCCCGGCACACCCCCTCCATCAGGTCTTCGCTCCATAATTCATTATATATTCCAGAAATAATTCACAAAAAGTTTCGTCCAATTCCGAGAACTTCTATTTCTGCACAAAAATAACACAAAAGTAGTTTCGCTGAAAACAACGTAAGTTCGGGTTAGTTTCATTCAAATCATGCAAATTAGAGGTCAAAATCAGAATAAAAGTGTTTGGAAAAGTAGATACGTTTGAGAAGTATCACACCCTGCTGAATACAATCTTCACCGGCACCGGGGACGGACCACTTGGTCCGTTGAGACCTCTGCAACACACTATAGACTTCAGCTTAGCACAAAACTGCCTCCCTTTTGGCATCATGGCCGAGGGGAATAAGAATGGACGCCCTTCGACCCGAAGATTCAATGGATTAGAGGAGGCCGTCCAGCAGCCACGGGTGTCGTAGCTCCTAAGAGACCACCATCGACTATGCATAGGATCCCCATCATCAGATTCCAAATCGATGGCACAAAGCTTTTTCATATTCGAGGACGACAACACCTACACCATAAGCTAGGATCTGGCGAGGCCCATCACTAGGAGGAAAGATTAAGGAAAACCTTCCCATCCTCCTACTACCACCATGACGGTGAGAAGAAAGGGGGGGAAAAGCGCTGCAATAGCCCCTCCCGGCACAACATCGTGCTTATTATGGTAGAACACGCCAGATCCACCCTACATACTCAGCCTCCACCATGAAGGAGAGTCCAAGGATGACATCGACGAACATAGGGCACGACACGCGAGCACCCGATCTTTGCAAACTAACGACATAACGCCAGTCCGCCATACGACAATTCTACTACTAGAACTATCATGTACAAAGGCCTGGCCTCCTCTCCCATCGCTGCTCCGGACGGTGACGCCACCGGATGAGGAGGGAAGAGGAGCTAGGCAGGCGGCGGAGACTCTTAAGGGAAAGAAGAGGAGAGACAAAGAGAGGAGAGAAATGAGATGTAATTGTCAATGCGTTGCAACAAGGGAAAACATACTAAAGTGGTTCAAAACCAGTTCTATCTTTGATTGTTCCGAAAGTGTCTTGACCTTGTTGGGGTGTACGGCATGCTAATGTGTGACGGGTTGCACCTGCTCATCATGGTCCATTTCCATTGTTCCCTTCCGTCTTTGTGCAAAAGTACTTACAAATGTGCAAACTCAATGACCCGGGGAACCACAAACAATATTTTTGGAACCACATTTTTTAAAACACAAAACTGTAAAATATAAAAACTTAGCGAAAGTCATCTTTTGCACATGAGCACATATGAGCATGTTGTGAATAATAAATTCAAAAAACAAGTAGTAAACATGTTTTTTAAAGTTAATTTTCATAGGCAAACATTGTTGAATTTTTCAAGTGTGTATAAAGTTTCATCATGGAATGGCATTCACGGAAGTCTCGACAAAAATAAAATAAAATCTATCCTCCTAAATGCTTTCAAAAATAGCTTTCCATGAAACACCGATTATTTTTCCCACGTCTTTCATGAATATCATTACATCATCAAACTTTACGAGCACTCAAAACATTCAACAATGCTTGCCACAAAAATATATTTTTTTACCATTTATTTTATGAAATTTCTTTTCATCCTGGTTCATTTGTGCTCGATATTCCATGTATGATTTAGTGACAATGTTCTCTTAAATCCGATCCTACAATATTAGGAATACACAGAAATTGTATTAAAAATTGTTTTATGCCACAAGAAAAACAAGGAAAATGTAAAGACATTTGAGTGGATAGAAATGTTCCTCCTAAGTAGAGTCCACATCAATCCTTATAAATTTTCCTAGGAATTGTAATCTTATGAATCAAATAGCCTATATTGGAGAAAATTACTATGGATATGGATCCTCCAAAAATCTATGAAATTTCTTTGAATCCAAGGAACGTTTATATTTATTGTCTCGTATATGATATTTTTTCGTAGTCGATTTGTTGAACTAAATAATATTTGCAAATGGTGTTGCGTCATTATATTTTTTGGTTCTAAAATCTAGCATTACCTTCAAGACTTTTGTTTGCAAATCAATGCAAATTTAGTTTATGTTTGTTATTCATGGTTGTTTTAGGGTTGCCTACCTAAAGCTCTTATAATGTAATTTATACGTCTTTAGTTAATCCAAGATTCACATTGAGTGTACGACATCCATAATGTCAGGAAGGCACAAGAAAAGGCACTTTGGTCTGTGCACCAAGACATATCCTTAACCGAAGTCCTCGAACAATCCACTCAAGCCACTCAACTCTATTTTTTCCAAAGCCCTCATACCACCATGTTTTCTACCATGTACTACCGAGCCTTCAGGAGTGAGTTAGGCTTGGAGACCAAACCAAGTTTTCCACCACGTCAAAACTGTCAATCATTTTTGTGCAAAGAAGATGTAAAGAAGTTTGAGTGGATAATTCTTTCCCAAAATATAATGCAAGGAAATTCTTAGGATTTTTTTCTAAGGATTCCAATCTTACTAATCAAATAACGTATGTACTTTTTTGTCATAAGGACACGTATTTAGTTTCAGTCCACGAAGACACTTGCACTCCATCATATATTATCATTTATATTATTCAATAATGTAAGGGACAAATCAACAATGAAGATTGCTTGACGAAGTGATTGTGCCAAAGAAAGCTGACACGATCATCCATTGTTTTGTTTGTGTATACATGTCTATTGACATGCTCTCTTATCTTGTGTTAGTAATCTTGTTCATAGTATAAGCTTGATGATTCATGCTATCTCATGCTAAGTCTTAATTATTCTAGGAGTACCTGATGTGTTATCTTGAATATGAAAATGCATTATATATTAAGTGCCTTGACTTAGCACATCTATACACATGTTTTTATAATTCCAATTTGTCCTCGAAGGCATTATAACTTTAGAGTGTTAGCATCATGCTTACATTACTCCTTAATGCTTACTTATTCAAAATGCTTGTGTATCCAAAGTCCTTGAGGTAAGTTTTCCATAAGAGTTCATTATACCTTCTTATCACGACTAAAAGACATTGCAAGTAAATTGTCATAGTCATGCCAAATCATCTTTTTGTTGCCTAAGGTTTTGATATGGGGGTAGTGTGGTTTTCCTTGATCTTACTAATGTCTGCATATGGAAACAAAATAAAATAAAATAAAATTTCATACAAAGAAACTCAAAAACTAAAGGAAGAAAAGTACTCGTGTTTGGGGCTATTACAAGAGAATCGTAAAGTTACTCTTCAAACTTGTCAAAACTGGAAAAACAAGTCCTAAAGCTTTGACATCTTAAGTTTGCGAGTTTTATAAAAATAAGCGCATGTCAATCCCTACTTCCCTATCCGAAGGTCCTAAACTTTTTTCCTTTTATGTTGTCTCATCAATTTCCTCAAGCACCGACTATTAGTGCATAATTATCATGCTTAAATGGTAAATCGATCATGCTTAATATTTTTTAGTGAGTTAGTCAAATGGAACTTGATGCAATAACGTGACACACCAAGTTTATGTTAAATGTATGTTAAAATAAATCAGTAAAAAACCCAATTCTATATCCAATTTAAGGGCAGTCCCACACGGATTTGTGGCTCTTTTTTCCTTCTCGTTCTTGACAGTCGGATCACATTTGATGATAAAACTGATCATCTCTTACACCAATGATGTCGTGTCTAATTTAAAGGCAGTCTCGTCCAAACTTTGGCTATTTTTTGTTTCTTCCTTGACACTCGGATCTACATTTCATGAAAAACTCTCTTATTTTATGCTATATTCAGGTTATTGCAGCTCAGAGGAAGAGGTTGTGGGCTTAAGAGAGAAATCTCAAATATCTTGGCACTTCTTATAGCGGAACAGTTAATTTTGATGAACTAAGGTTGATCCGCCAGACTATTCACAAATAATTTAGAAACAAAATATTGTGAAAATCTAACCGATTATCCATAATGTAATGACCATGTCTATGAAATTGGTATGACACATCCTCCAGATTTGACAAAGTTTAGGGGAATAGTCTCCCAAATTATAACTTGTTAACAACCATCATGTTATATATATTGTGCTCTTCTCCTCTTGATGAGTTTTTACCTAATGGTTTTTCATAAAAGTTTTTTAACGAGGTAATATAAACACAAGTGTCCGTATATGCCACATCATTTTCTCCTTATAATTTTCCACTAGATTTTAAAGGAGTTTTCAATGGCATATCAGATTCTACGTTTTTCCCTGATGAATTTTCTCTTAAAGTTTCTCATGATGGCTTTTAATGAGGCAATATCTTTAAAGATAATATGCAACCCTTTCAATTTTTTCATCATCTTTTTAAAAAGGAAAGTATACAAAGCATATTTGTTGTTCTCTAAACTCACCAACTATTTTTCTCCCTTTTCAAATGGTTTTTCATATGAGTTATCAAGAGAGAATAATTTATAGTGCCTCCATTCCATAATGTAGTGCCTATAGTTTTTTTGTAGAAGTCAAACTTAACAAACTTTGACCATATTTTTAGAGAAAAGTAGGTACATTTAGGATACCAAATGCATGTTGTTGGATACATCATGAGTTATACTTTCATAACGTACATCTCTAGTATTGTAGATGCAGACAATTTTTTCTATAAACTTAGTCAAAGTTGACTTTCAGAAAAAATATGTATGCACTTCATTGTGGAACGAAGGGAGTATGTTGCATCATTTTCTCGTTATTTTTCTCACTAGGTTTAAAGGAGTTTTAGAAACATATCTACACTATTGTTCTCATATTATCCCCACATGATTTTTTGAGGAGTCTCCTTCAAAATGAATATGATGAACATTCTCAAGGCAAACACATAATAGGAGAAGTACTTATCAAGATGATGTAAATTAGACTAGCATAGCTTATGAAAGGACGTGGATGTCGCGTGATACTTGTGATCTGTGTCGGGTTTTTCGTGAACAGGAATGAGTGATGCAACACATAGTCATGATATATTCACGACAATGATCATGTGTATATAGGCATCATGTCCATAAGAAAATAGGCCAACTCATGTCTACACCTATTACTATTACTCCACCCATCGACCACTATCCAGCATGCATCTGGAATAAGTAAAATAGAGTAATTCTTGGAGAACAATGGCATGATATAGACAAAGATAATTCAATTAATATGAACTAACCCTGCCGTTTTATCCTTAGTGGCAACAATACAAAGACATGTCTTGTCCCCTTCTATCATTGGGATATAGAAACCCGTTAGATTGAACCCACTACAACGCACCCCTCTCACTGAAGATAGATCAACCTACTTGGCAAAATCAAATCAATGGACCGAAGAGATTTACGAAGCTATGATGATCTTGCACATAAGAATCATAATAGACTTCAGAGAAGACTCAAATATTTTCCTTGAATAATCTGAACATAAACCCACAATTCATCGGATCCCAACAAACACACCGCACAAAAGGATTACATCAGATGGATCAAAGTGAATATGTGATGATCATTGTATTGAAGATCAAGAGAGAGGGAGAGATATCCATATAGGTGCTAACTACTAACCCCGTAGGTTTGTTGGGAAATACTCACACATCACCATGGGAGCAACAAGGTTGATGTAGAGGCCCTCCACGATCTCCCCCTCCGGCAGGGCACTAGAATAGGGCTCCAGATGGACACACGGCGAAACAGAAACTTGCGACGGCAGAAAAAGTGTTTTGGGAGGCTCTGTAGGGTTTTTGGGATTAATGAGAATTTATAGGCTAGAGAGGGGCACGAGGCAACAGGGCGCGACCTACCCCCCTGGGTGCACCCTGTTGGCTCGTGCCTCTCTCGTGCGGCCTCCGGTCTCCTCCCGAACCTTCCAGGTCTTCTTTTGGTCCATAAAAATCATATTAAAGTTTCAGGACAATTTTACTTTGTTTGGTACTGTAAATCTGAAAAGCCAAAAACATGCATAAAACATCAACTAGCACTTGGCACTGGGTTAATAGGTTAGTGCTCAAAATTAATATTAATTGGTAAATAAATACCCCAAAAGTATCCTAGAATGATAATATAATAGCATGGAACAATAAAATATTATAGATACATTGGAGACATAATCGCCTAGAGGGGGTGAATAGGTGCTTTAAAATAATTACGGTTTAGGCTTGAACAAATGTGGAATAAAACTAACGTTTAATTAGTCAAACACCAAACCTAAAACAACTAGGCTCACCTATGTGCACCAAAAACTTATCCTAAGTAACATAAACAACTAAGTGATAGCAAGACATATAACATGAAACAATATGGCTATCACAAAGTAAAGTGGATACGTGAAGGGCTCGGGTAAGAGATAACCGAGGCACGCGGAGACGACGATGTATCCCGAAGTTCACACCCTTGCGAATGCTAATCTCCATTTGGATCAGTGGGGAGGCACAATGCTCCCCAAGAAGCCACTAGGTCCATCGTAAATATCCTCACGCCCTCGTACAATGGAAGATGTCGTGATTCCACTAAGGGACCCTTAGGAGCGGTCATCGAACCCGTACAATTGGAAACCCTTGGGGGTGGTCACTGTAGGATCGAAAGTAGGTCTAGAGGGTGGGTGATTCGACTACTTGACAAATTGAAACCTAACCTTTTTCCAATTTTAGTTCTAGGCAAGTTTTAGCAATTGTTGCATATCAAGGACACCCTACACATGCAAGTCTAAGAGTATAGCAGCGGAAAGTAAAGACAAGCATATGTAAATGAGGGTAGGGATAGGAATATCAAGCACAAAGTTGACACGGAGATTTTTGGTGTGGTTCTGATAGGTGGTGCTATTGTACGTCCTCGTTGGTGGAGACTTCAACCCACAGAGGGTAACGACCGTGAGAGTCCATGGAGGCTCCACCCACAAAGGGTCCATGGAGAAGCAACCTTGTCTATTCCATCATGGCCTTCATCCATGGAGGACTAGCCTTACACAGGGTAGATCTTCACGAAGTAGGCGATCTCCTTGCCCCTTACAAACTTCTTGGTTTAACTGCACAACATGAAGTAGGAGGCTCCCAAGCGACACCTAACCAATCTAGGAGGCACCACCCTCCAAAAGGTAATAGATGTGGTAAGTATGATGAATTCCTTACTCTCGTGCTTCAAAGGATAGTCTCCTCAACACTCAATCACTCGCTCACATATTTGGCTTGGGTAGAAGAGATTGATTGGGTATAAAGAAACTTGTGGAGGCTAGAAATCAAGATCCATATGGTAGGAGTGGATGATCTTGATCTCAACAAATGATTAGGTGGCTCTCTCTCAGAAAAATGGATTAGGGAAGTGTTTGTATGTTTTGCATGCTCTATGAGTGAGAGGTGCTGGTGGGGGTATATATAGGAATCTCCATAAATACAACCGTTACAATATTATTGCCCAACTCGGTGAAACTGAAGTGAAAACTTTGTTGCACCAACTAGTGCAAAATGTGGCAACTTTTGGCTTTTCGGTGAGATCAATATATAATTCTCGATGGGACTCAATCGTCTAACCTAGGAAGTTTCCAAATCTCAGTCTCATGGATTCCTAAAACTCGGAAATTCCGATTTTTAGAAATGGGACAACAGAAGGTTGGTCACCGCTTTTGGTTTCACCGAAGGTGAAAGTTGGTGTCACCGAGAAGCCAGGGTTTGGCATAGGTTCTGTCTAAGGCAAAACTTAGTAGGGCCGAATGGAAATTGTTGGTGGCACCGATTTTGGACTTTAGGTTTTGGACAGAGTATTTTTGTGGGAGAATGGGTGAGTATTTTTGGTGGCTAACCTCTAAGCACTTGAGCAACCAGATCATCATAATTCCCCATCCCAGTTTAACAGTATTGGCTTTCCTATGGACTCAAAAGTGATTTATCAAAAAATGTAAAATGTAGAGTCTTCAAGGTTGTTGCCAATGGGTATTCCTTGCATCTAGGGAATCTCCTCACAATCCTTTAGCCAACCCATCATTGAATTTTTTTGGAAATATACTTGGTGGAAACATTAGTCCAATGAAATATATGTTGTTATTAATTACCAAAACCACATGGGGCGAAGTTGTGCTTTCAATCCCCCCCTTTTGGTAATTGATGCCAATATATAGATAAAAGCTTTGACATATGATATGATCAATGGAAAGCATCATCCCTTTGAGAAGTATGTGATAAGCAAGAGCTCCCCCTAAATTTGTGCACTATTTTTAAATTTCCGTTTGAATGCAAATGCATAATCGATTAGGTTCATGTGGTACTCTTCCATGTCACATACAACTTGGTGGTGTGCGATAATAAGATGAATGAATTACAAAGCACATCACACCAAACATAAGTGAATGATCATCATATAAACATGTTAACTATAGTAAGTAGTATAAACACACAAAGAGTATATGATCAAACACCAACAAAGTTTGAAACTAACAAGTGATAAACCAAAAGTTTTCAAGGTGCAGAGAGCAACAAAAGCCAAAACTCTCTCTCTCGAAGCCCTATGATCTACACACTTCTCCCCCTTTGGCAACAAGTTATCAAAAAGTCCAAAGAATATAGAGCTAAGCATCGCTTTGGGTATGGCCTCCTCTTGTAGCTGGTGAAGGAGTCGAGAGAACCGCGTCGGCAATAGTGGAAGCCCCAAAAGTGAATTAGGGATTTATCTAGTAGGAGATGATAGCCTTTTCCCCTGGAGATGGAAAATCCGTCCTAGGCCAAACTACCTAAGCACTAGGTCCATTGTGAGTAGGATCACTTAGCCATGCTTCATAATTGGAAAAGCGGGCACCATGAAAGTACATGCCACTCAACCAAATAAAGATAATGGAAAGTTGCCCGAAATGAGCACTTAAAACTTTTCTAGAAATCTCCTCCAAATCACCAGTATGACTATCGAAATCGTGAGGCTTCAGCTAATGTCCTCTGGGGTGGCGAAGTAGACGCTAAAGGTGCTGAAGGAGCAGATGGAGCAGCTGCAGGTGCTGATGAAGATGGTCTCGACTCTGGAATAGGCACAACAGATGATATTGCTTGTGTCTTGAACTGGGTGTGACACTGGAGAGGAGGACTATCATCATCAGTAGAGTAGGGACTGGGCACTGCATCCACCTCATGTTTCAGCTCAGTGACGGTCTTCATTAGCTCATCCACCTTGTTGTCAAGCTCATGAAACTTGGTTTCTACTATCCTCTCAAGACTTTCTTGATTGTCCAGGATGTCCTTGATATCCTTATCCATCCCCTGGATGGTGCTAATGAGAAGTGCCATTTGATCACTCTTCGTCTTGGGCACTCGAACACTAGTGGCTATGGCTGCTTCTGCCTCTGCCTATGTAGTAGCTGAAGTAGGATGATATGGATCCATCACCACAATGTTATCCTCAAGTTCTGGCTGTAATGGCATGTGAGGATTATCAAGTGCATATACATTATTCTCCAACTTGGAGTTGACGAGCATCTAAATGTATGGTGCATATCCACAAGATCATTTCTGATCAGCAACAATCCTCTTGATTGTTTCAACAATCAAATCCATAACCCTGAATCTAGGGTGGGTGTCTACATGGTGCAGCATGTTTAGGGGGTACCCCCTTATCATCTTGTCATCTCCAGACTTGGGCATCAATGTGTATCTCATGATGGTGTTGGTGGTGGGTAGTCCTGCTTGCAAATAGTAGACATAACCTAAATTATGTGTCTTCACAGAAGCAGTGGGATAGGAGTATACATATCAGCCATGGAGCTATGATTCATCTTGGCTCCAATATAAACATCAAGATCTCCCTCTTCTACCTTTAGGGATCCTGAGATGGTATCCCACTCATCCACTGTAGACTGGTACCTAACTCCCTCAGTCATCCAAATGATCCGTCCATCTAGGTAGAAGTGTGATGTAGAGTAGAACTACATGATCATCTCATCGTTCCAAGATATGAACTCTCTGCCAACAAATATATCTATGTCAATGGCCTTGAAGTTCTCCAGCACATGGGGAAATGAATCCTCATTCTCCTTGATATATGCCCAATAAACATATCTCATGTCCCTCACTGGAGGGCTCTTGTCCAATAGGACAGTCTCATAGAAGTCTTGCTGTTCTTTGGTGTAGAATCAATCATCAACAATAGTCTTCCTCCTGGAGGCATATGGATCAATTGCTCTCCACTTCCTTAGCCCTTGGTCTCTTCTTTTCTTCATATCCTATGCAACTGGATGAGCATCATTATGCCCTCGCAGGTGAGGTCTGAGCTACCTCAACATAGTTATATCCTCTTCCTCACCAGCAACTTTGGATGTGGAACCCTTGTTCTTCTCAGCAGTTGGTGAAAGGGATCGAGATGGACCTAGAGGGGGGGGGTGAATAGGTACAATTACAAATTTTAATTATTACTTAGCAATTTTAGGTGATATTGCAGAATATGAAAGTGAGCCTAACAATTGCAAAGATGATAGTTAAGCTAGGTGCACTAAGCAAGGCAACAAGTAGGGGACAATCAAGAACAAGTAATACAAGTAAGTACTCAAAGCCAAGTAACCATAAGTAGGGAGTTAGGGTTAGGGATAACCGCAACTCCGAGATATGAGGATGTATGCCGATGTTCACTTCCTTGGAGGGAAGCTACATCACCGTTTAGAGAGGTGGAAGTTACCACAAAGTCACACCAACGCCACGAAGGCTCACCCTATTCTCTCCTTGAGATAACACCACGAAGGCGTTTCTCAACCACTAGTGGTAGGCCTTGAGGTGGCCTCCAAACCCTCACAAACTTTTCTGGGGGAAATGTAACATCCCAAAATTTCATTTTGGAATGTTACGAATATAGTTATGCATCTATCATCACCATTGCTTGATTTTATGTGTTAGTTGAAATGTCATTTCTGATTTTTCTGAAAGTCCTTTCTACTTTTCCCTATGTTGCTTCCCCTATTTGAAATTTTGGTTAAATGTTCAAAATAAGAGAGGAGTAACATGACACTCCACACCAGGGTCTAATTGGTGATATATTTGAACAATAATAACCAGGGGTTATTTTGAAAATATTTGCAAAAAGGGTTTAAAAAAAAACAATTAGACAATTTCTGAAAATAATATTTTTTTCAAAGTGTTCAAATGACAGAATAGAAATGTTCATTAAATAGAATTTATTATTCTGTTAATTTTGATATATAATACCCCTATATTTAGAGTCGATTTGAATGCTTTAAATGTATTTGAATGTCTCTGGAAAATTAAAAAAACAGTAACGGTAACCGTTTCCGGTATTAAACGGGCCGGCCCACGACAGTTACTCGCGAATTAATTAGAAACCGGCCGACCGCGCGCAACGGACGCCCCTTTCTCTCTCTGACGCTGGACCCCACTCATCCGACCGTTTCCTCGCTCGGTCGTGGTCTTCTTCCTCCCCCGCGCTCACCGGATCCGACGCCGGCAGTTTCCCCCTCGCCGGATCTCCCTCTCCCCTCTTAACTCCCCCGCACCCCGAGCGTCCCTATATAAACCAGACCACCCCGCGTCCATTTCTCCCCCCGAGCCCTTCTCTCTCTCACCTAGACGCCGTCAATTTCTCGTCGGAGCTCCACCATGACCGGACGTCGCCGTCGACCGTAGCCACCACCTCCGACCATCATTCGCCACGCCGTCGCCACCAATCGCCTCCGGAGGACCGTCCCCGTCGCCCGGACCACTACCCCTTCTTCCCCGACCACCGGAACGCCTCGCCATCGTTCCTCGCCGTCCTCGGATCACCGGAGAAACCCCGACGCCGGCAACCTCCCCCGTGAGCATTCCCATCCCTCCGATTCGAAACCGACGGCCCCGATTAGAAATCACTTAAAACCGAACCGGTATCCTCCTAGCATCGGTCGCCCGCTCTAAATCTTCTAACGCGCGCGCTAGCCAACCAATAGGATTGCGCCACGTAGCCCCCTGACCGACGCAATCTTTTTTTTTTAATTTCTGTTCTGTTTTAATTAACAGAATGTATTCCAAATTTGTTTTAGCTATATCTTTTAATCAGTTTAGTGTTTTGAGTTGATTCTTTTTGCAATAGCTCACATTTTTCATGTAGTTTCACCCTGTACTTTTAAATTTCAAATTTGACCTATAAAAAATTTGAATTGAATCAAATTTGCTTAAAATCTTCAAATCTGAATAACTAGAGTTTGAAAATAGATTTTTATATGATTCTTTTTGCTACTGTTTGATATTAGTTAGGACTATCTTCATGTTTAGTTTGAGGATTTTCATGATATATTTGATTACTGTTTTACCCAAAAACAGAATCTGTTTATTATTATACTATAGTTTTATAAACTTAATTTTGATTAGTTTGATTTAGAATTTGGTTTTATTTGTTTATTAGATTCTGTTAGTAAACATTTAGTGTTTTTACTCACTGTTAATAAAAATATAAATTTGCCTAATTTAATTTCATTTAACATAGGAATCACAACTTTTTTTCAAATAGGCATCATTTGATTAAAACAACTAACTAATGGTTTTGCTTCAAACAAAGTTTTATAATATTTAATTCTGTTTTCTAAGACAGATTTAATAGTAAATTCTTTTCTGTTAAGAACATGTTTTGTTAACAAATTAATAAGTTTAGTTTTCATTCCCCTTGTTAGTATAACCATAGTTGATTCATATAGTGTTTATCAAAACTTTTTATAAACTTTACTAGAGTTTTCCCAACAAACTTAAATTGATTTTCTTTGTTTAATAATAAAATATTCTATTGTTTCCCTTGCTGTCAACAATTGTTTTGCTATTTCAAAATAGTTTTATTATGTAGTAGTGTTTTCATCATCCCTTTGGAAAAACAAAACTTTGTGTGTTTTTCTTGCTAGAGACTTTTGTGCATTGTTTGCCTTGTTTGTTTAGTACTTCTTTGCTGAATGTTATGAGTACTTATTTTGATTGTATGCTTATTTGAGTGCTTTGTTTGTTTCATTAGATTATCCGGAGTGCGAAGCTTGTTACTTAGAGTCACTCACGTACGAAGATCATCAATCAGGCAAGTCACTTTGATCATGTTTTACCCCTGTTTTATATGCATTAGTTCTACCATCTCCCCAGTTGCATGCAAGATAGGTTAGTTGGAAACTTGGTTACATTGTAGTAGTATCATGTGGTAGATACCCCTCTCAACCCTCTTTGACAACATTGGCCCCGGGAAACGTTGTTTTACCTTTTGCTATGCTATTAGTAGACGGGGTTGGTTGTGTGATTCATGAGAGTTGAGAGAGTTAATAATTTCAAGACCTACATAATGAGCAAGATTTCAAGACTCCAAGTTTTCAACATACCTCTGGGTGGATGATGGTTGAACGGCACCCTGGAGAAACCAGTGGTTAGCCTAGGTGATGCTGGAGATGGCCAGTATTCACGCGGAAAGGTCCACCCAGGCACAAAGGGATGGATGGGTGCTTCAAGACCCAAGGCTTACCTGCACAGCCACAAGTCATTATGGGCTCTGGCTTGGTTGGATATCGTGGTAACTCTGGACAGGCGGTGCTACGAGAGGTAGAAGAACGGTAGGAAAGGATGGGCATCGTTAGAGTCGCAGGGAAACCCTTTGGAAGACCATGTTTTGGTCATCCGTTTCTCAAACACCCTGAAGTGCGAGAAATCAAACGGAGGCGACCAAATCTTGTGGGGAACGTGTGCAAAACTCTGCAGAGTACTTAAACCTAATCGATTAGTCGTGTCCACGGTCATGGACGACTTGAGCCAAAGGAATTGGAACTTCCGGAACTCTCAACACAAATAATATGATGATGTGGGTATTTAATAATTTTGGGTATGAGAATTGGTTGGTGGAACCATCTTATTAATCAACCAACTTAGTAATATTTTGCTTAACCCCCTTCGAAGTAGGAAAAACTTGGCTTTACGCAAAACTTACACCACCACCTGCCATATAAGCATATAGACTAGCTGATTATTTTCACCCCTCTCTTGTGACTTTGCCGGCATATTCCATATGCTGACCTACACGGCTACAACGTATCATGTTGCAGAGTATTTTTCCGACCAGGAGTGAGGACGCGTTCTATGCTCAGTGAGATGCCCTTGGAGTCAGATGGACTCATCTACCTTCGACGCTTCCGCAAGATTTAGATATTCTCATGAGTTGGCCTTTAGCCACTTTATTGTAATTTATATTGTAATAAAGGACTCTATATGAGATTGCGATTAATATAATGCTGTGTGATTTCACTTTGATATATACATTGATGTACCGTGTGTGTACCAGCATGATCTTGGGATGGTACGGAAACACCGGAGACTTGGCCTTTCAGGTCGGGTCGCTACAGAAATGGTATCAGAGCACACGTTGACCGTAGGACGTAACCTCTAGGATTCGAAAGCCTTAGGATTGTTTCTCTTGTCTTTAAATATCTTATACTCTCATCTATTCGTTTCTGACTCCTCTCCGATTATTTCAAAATTTATAGATGGCCACCTTCATCCCAGTGTTGATCACGGAGTTTTGCCAGCCTGACGCAACGATGCCCTTTGGTAAGGAGCTGATGAGGATCGTCAAGGACATAAGGATTGCTTTGCCGAGCATCACCGGGATTCCTATCATGTCATTTCCCCAAGATGGACGCTACAGGATCGAGGTGCATATTCCAGGGAAGACCTTTGGGAATCGGAAGGAACCCATAGATCTCAAGTTCGTGGCACCCAGTTGGATACTTGGAAGAGACATGGCCATTCATCGTGCCCTTGGACGTATTCAGGAGGAATACAGAGGTGGAACCATTTCACCAGGACTCAGCATGGTTTGCCGCAGAGATGCTCATGGCAACATCATCACCAATCCCACTGCAGACACCACTATCTCCTATATCCAGACCTTGGAGACTCACATCAGGACTCTGGAGCTTCGAGTTCGTGCTGACACGAAGACTATCAAGAATCTGATGAATCGCGAGCTGGACCTTGAAGCTGATCTGCGAGAGACCAACTATGAACACGAGCATGAAGTGAAGGACTTCCTAGAGAGGATTGATGAGCAGAATGCACGCATCGCAACTCTGGAGGAGCAGCTAGACATGGGGGAAAACCTTCACCCCGAAGGAGACATGGCACCCTTCATCAGCGACGATGAAGACTATGAGGAAAGCACCACCGGAGGACCTACGACTATGCACTTCTGAGGAAAAACATTAGTTATGCCCTCCATGTATCTTTTATTCGTTAAAGCGTAGGTCGATGCTTAGTTGTCTGAGATTTGTATTTCCATTGTTTGACATTGATTGAATAAATGAATGAGTGTTTGGTGTGATATGTTTGTTGCATTGCATATGGGTAGTGAATTTCTTCTAGACCCTTGTTCTATTCTAATTCTCATCCCTCTGAAAACAGCAAGATGCCTCCACGACGTGAGACCGATTTCACTTTTCCACCGGAACTCACCCAACTCCTTCAGCAACAGAATGCACTGATGCAACTATTGATTCAGAATCAGACCAACAATCAGAACAACAACAACAACCACCATCCACCCCAGACTGACAATCTCACCCGTTTTCTGAGGTTGAACCCTCCAACTTTCTCCAGCAGCACTGAGCCCATTGTGGCAGATGACTGGCTCCGCAAGATGGAGAGAGAACTTGTCACCGCTGGATGCACTGACGCTGAGAAAGTGCGATTTGCCGCACATCAACTGGAAGGACCAGCAGCATCATGGTGGGAGAATTACACCACCACTTATCCTATTGCAGATGTGACTTGGGAGCAATTCAAGCTTGCTTTCCGCACAGCTCATGTTTCAGCTGGAGCCATGAGTCTGAAGAAGCGTGAGTTTCGCAACTTGCGCCAGGGTAATCGCTCTGTGGCCCAATATGTGGACGACTTCAACACATTGTCACGTTATGCCCCAGGAGATGTGGCCGATGATGCGGCCAAGCAAGAAAAGTTTCTGGAAGGACTCAATGATGAGTTGAGCATACAGCTGGTAGTGGCTAATTTCAACAACTACCAAGAGCTGGTGGATAAGGCACTTATTCTGGAAGGTAAACAGCAGCAGATTGAGAACCGCAAGCGGAAGTACACTCAGGGGAAGTTCAACTCTGGAGCTCATCAGAAGCCTCGTTACTCCCCGTACTCCGGGAATACCGGATCAGGAAACAGTAAGTTTGGAAAGCACACTCATGCTGTGCACAACCATGGAGGTCACCATCATGGAGGAAATGGGAACAACCGTTCCAACCATGGTAACTTCAAGAGTGACAATGGGAATGGGAACAACAACCAGCACCGTCAAGTTCCTGCTCAGAAGGATCTGAGTCACATTACCTGTTTCAAGTGCCAGAAGACAGGGCACTATGCTACTGAGTGTCCCCAGAGCAAGCAAGGCAATGGAAACGGCACTAACAACGGCAACTCCGCAGCCAAGAAGCCCAATCCGTTTCCCCGTGCTCAAGTGAATCACATCGATATGGAAGAAGTCTATGATCAGCCCGAGACTGTGGTTGGTAAGTTTTTATTGCACTCACGTCCTGTTACAGTACTTTTTGATTCGGGTGCAACTCATTCATTCATATCAAGGGTAGTTGTGGATAAGTATGGTTTGCCCACCAAAACCCTTAGTCAGCTCATTAAAGTTAGTTCTCCAGGAGGTATGATGATGGCAGGGATAGGATGCCATGCCTTGAAACTCAATATAGGAAACCATGTTTTTCCCACCAACCTTATCGTCTTAGAGTCACAAGGATTGGATGTAATCCTAGGCATGGATTGGATGACCAAGTATGAAGGAAATCTTGATTGCCCTAGCAAGTCTGTTTCACTCACCACCCCGGAGAACAAGAGGATTAAGTATGTATCCCGACGCACACGGATGAGTGCTCGGTTAAATTCTCTCACAGGAGTTGTTCAGGAGGAAGTACCTGTGGTAAAAGAATTTCTA
The DNA here is from genome assembly GCA_022496015.1 of Hordeum marinum. Classification (NCBI taxonomy): domain Eukaryota; kingdom Viridiplantae; phylum Streptophyta; class Magnoliopsida; order Poales; family Poaceae; genus Hordeum; species Hordeum marinum. The sequence goes on from CM039672.1 coordinate 84,814,474, forward strand.
GATGTATTTCCGGAAGAATTACCAGGAATGCCACCAGATAGGGAGATTGAGTTCTTAATAGAGCTACAGCCAGGGACAGCCCCAATTTCCAAGAGACCCTATCGGATGCCCGCAAATGATCTGTTGGAAATCAAGAAGCAAATTAAGGAGTTATTGGACAAAGGTTATATTCGCCCAAGTTCTTCACCTTGGGGAGCCCCAGTACTTTTGGTGGAGAAGAAGGATAAATCTTTGAGAATGGTAGTGGACTATCGTGCCTTGAACGAGGTGACTATCAAGAACAAGTACCCTCTACCGATGATTAATGATTTGTTTGATCAGCTCGTAGGAGCCAAAGTATTCTCCAAGATCGATCTTCGATCAGGGTATCACCAGTTGAAAATTCGTGAACAGGATATACCCAAAACAGCTTTCACCACGAGGTATGGCTTGTATGAGTATACGGTCATGTCTTTTGGATTGACTAATGCTCCTGCCTACTTCATGAATTTGATGAACAAAGTATTCATGGAATACCTAGACAAGTTTGTTGTGGTGTTCATCGATGACATTCTGATATTCTCCAAGAATGAGGAAGAGCATAAGGAACATTTGCGTTTAGTTCTGGAAAAGCTAAGAGAGCATCAGTTATATGCCAAGTTCAGCAAATGTGAATTTTGGTTGACGGAAGTCGGATTCCTTGGACATGTTATTTCCGGAGAAGGAATAGCCGTAGACCCCGCTAAGGTTGAAGCCGTCACCGAGTGGAAGTCACCCACCTCAGTTAAGGAGATCCGCAGTTTCCTTGGACTTGCCGGATATTACCGGAGATTCATTGAGAATTTCTCCAAGGTTGCCAAGCCCATGACAGAGTTGTTGAAGAAAGAATCCAAGTATGTTTGGACTGTGGAATGTGAAGCCAGTTTCCAGGAGTTAAAGGAACGTTTGGTCACAGCCCCAGTATTGATTTTGCCCGATAATGGGAAGGATTTCCAAGTTTATTGTGATGCTTCACTTCAAGGACTTGGAGGAGTACTTATGCAGGATGGAAAAGTTGTAGCCTATGCTTCCAGACAACTACGACCTCATGAGTTAAATTATGCCACGCATGATTTGGAACTAGAAGCCGTAGTGCACGCACTCAAGACCTGGAGACATTTCCTTATCGGAAATAGTTGTGATGTTTACACCGACCATAAGAGCCTGAAGTATATCTTCACGCAGAAAGAGTTGAACCTCAGACAGAGGAGATGGTTAGAGTTAATCAAGGACTATGACATGAGATTACACTACCATCCAGGTAAGGCTAATGTTGTAGCCGATGCCTTGAGTCGGAAAACTTATGTGAACACACTCACAGCTGGAGGATTACCTCAAGAGTTAGTCGATGATCTCAGAAAGCTCAAGCTAGAGATAGTTCCAAGGGGATATGTTGCTACACTGGAAATTCAGTCCATCTTGACCGAAAGAATTCGAGAAGCCCAGAAATCGGACAAGGAGATAGCTGAAATTAAACAGAGAATGAAAGATGGTAAAGCTAAAGGTTTTCGTGAGGATGAACACGGAACTTTGTGGTTTGAGAACCGAATCTATGTGCCCAATGAACCAGAGCTCAGGAAGTTGATACTTCAGGAAGCCCACGATTCACCTTACTCGATACACCCAGGCAACACCAAGATGTATCTGGATTTAAAGGAAAGTTATTGGTGGACAGGTATGAAGAAAGATATTGCAGAACATGTTGCGATATGTGATGTTTGTCAGCGAGTAAAGGCAGAACATCAGAAACCAGCAGGGTTACTCCAACCTTTGCCGATACCCGAGTGGAAATGGGAAAAGCTTGGTATGGACTTCATCACAGGATTACCCAGGACCCGTTCAGGTTATGATTCCATCTGGGTAGTGGTTGATCGCTTGACCAAGGTAGCACATTTCATTCCAGTGAAAACCACCTATACCAGTGTTAAGCTAGCCAAGATATATATGACCAGGATCGTATGTCTGCATGGAGTTCCGAGGAGTATCGTGTCAGATAGAGGAACACAATTTACCTCAAAGTTTTGGCATCAGTTACATGAAACTTTGGGTACAAGGCTAGAGTTCAGTACAGCCTTTCATCCGCAGACAGATGGACAGACTGAGAGAGTCAACCAGATTCTGGAAGACATGTTGAGAGCTTGTGCGCTAGATTATGGATCTAGTTGGGATGATAACTTGCCTTACGCAGAATTCTCATACAACAACAGTTATCAGACCAGTCTAAAGATGGCCCCTTTCGAAGCTTTATACGGAAGGAGGTGCAGAACACCACTGACGTGGGATGGTGTTGGAGACAGACAACTTTTTGGTCCCGACCTTATTCAAGATTCGGAAGAGAAAGTCAAGTTGATTCGTGACAGACTCAAGATAGCTCAATCTCTACAGAAGAGTTATGCTGACAGCAAACGTAAAGAAGTGACGTATGAAGTGGGAGACCGAGCATATCTTCGTGTGTCCCCGCTTCGAGGAACCAAGAGATTTGGTGTTAAAGGAAAATTAGCACCCAGATTCATAGGCCCCTACAAAATTCTTGAACGCAGAGGCGAAGTTGCATACAAACTGGAATTGCCAGAAGGATTGTCCGAAGTTCATAATGTGTTCCATGTTTCCCAGCTGAAGAAATGTCATGCTGAGATGGCTGACATCCCTTTGCGAGACACCGTGCCCCTAGAGGCCATACAGCTTGAAAGTGATCTGACTTATGAGGAGAAGCCTGTCAAGATAATCGAGACATCCAACAGAGTTACCCGCAGCAAGATTATCAAGTTCTGTAAAGTTTTGTGGAGTCACCATACCGAAGAAGAAGCCACCTGGGAACGCGAAGAAGATCTTCGTAGAGACCATCCGCACCTATTTTCTAGCCAACCCGAATCTCGAGGGCGAGATTCATCTTAAGGTGGGTAGGTTTGTAACATCCCAAAATTTCATTTTGGAATGTTACGAATATAGTTATGCATCTATCATCACCATTGCTTGATTTTATGTGTTAGTTGAAATGTCATTTCTGATTTTTCTGAAAGTCCTTTCTACTTTTCCCTATGTTGCTTCCCCTATTTGAAATTTTGGTTAAATGTTCAAAATAAGAGAGGAGTAACATGACACTCCACACCAGGGTCTAATTGGTGATATATTTGAACAATAATAACCAGGGGTTATTTTGAAAATATTTGCAAAAAGGGTTTAAAAAAAAACAATTAGACAATTTCTGAAAATAATATTTTTTTCAAAGTGTTCAAATGACAGAATAGAAATGTTCATTAAATAGAATTTATTATTCTGTTAATTTTGATATATAATACCCCTATATTTAGAGTCGATTTGAATGCTTTAAATGTATTTGAATGTCTCTGGAAAATTAAAAAAACAGTAACGGTAACCGTTTCCGGTATTAAACGGGCCGGCCCACGACAGTTACTCGCGAATTAATTAGAAACCGGCCGACCGCGCGCAACGGACGCCCCTTTCTCTCTCTGACGCTGGACCCCACTCATCCGACCGTTTCCTCGCTCGGTCGTCGTCTTCTTCCTCCCCCGCGCTCACCGGATCCGACGCCGGCAGTTTCCCCCTCGCCGGATCTCCCTCTCCCCTCTTAACTCCCCCGCACCCCGAGCGTCCCTATATAAACCAGACCACCCCGCGTCCATTTCTCCCCCCGAGCCCTTCTCTCTCTCACCTAGACGCCGTCAATTTCTCGTCGGAGCTCCACCACGACCGGACGTCGCCGTCGACCGTAGCCACCACCTCCGACCATCATTCGCCACGCCGTCGCCACCAATCGCCTCCGGAGGACCGTCCCCGTCGCCCGGACCACTACCCCTTCTTCCCCGACCACCGGAACGCCTCGCCATCGTTCCTCGCCGTCCTCGGATCACCGGAGAAACCCCGACGCCGGCAACCTCCCCCGTGAGCATTCCCATCCCTCCGATTCGAAACCGACGGCCCCGATTAGAAATCACTTAAAACCGAACCGGTATCCTCCTAGCATCGGTCGCCCGCTCTAAATCTTCTAACGCGCGCGCTAGCCAACCAATAGGATTGCGCCACGTAGCCCCCTGACCGACGCAATTTTTTTTTTTAATTTCTGTTCTGTTTTAATTAACAGAATGTATTCCAAATTTGTTTTAGCTATATCTTATAATCAGTTTAGTGTTTTGAGTTGATTCTTTTTGCAATAGCTCACATTTTTCATGTAGTTTCACCCTGTACTTTTAAATTTCAAATTTGACCTATAAAAAATTTGAATTGAATCAAATTTGCTTAAAATCTTCAAATCTGAATAACTAGAGTTTGAAAATAGATTTTTATATGATTCTTTTTGCTACTGTTTGATATTAGTTAGGACTATCTTCATGTTTAGTTTGAGGATTTTCATGATATATTTGATTACTGTTTTACCCAAAAACAGAATCTGTTTATTATTATACTATAGTTTTATAAACTTAATTTTGATTAGTTTGATTTAGAATTTGGTTTTATTTGTTTATTAGATTCTGTTAGTAAACATTTAGTGTTTTTACTCACTGTTAATAAAAATATAAATTTGCCTAATTTAATTTCATTTAACATAGGAATCACAACTTTTTTTCAAATAGGCATCATTTGATTAAAACAACTAACTAATGGTTTTGCTTCAAACAAAGTTTTATAATATTTAATTCTGTTTTCTAAGACAGATTTAATAGTAAATTCTTTTCTGTTAAGAACATGTTTTGTTAACAAATTAATAAGTTTAGTTTTCATTCCCCTTGTTAGTATAACCATAGTTGATTCATATAGTGTTTATCAAAACTTTTTATAAACTTTACTAGAGTTTTCCCAACAAACTTAAATTGATTTTCTTTGTTTAATAATAAAATATTCTATTGTTTCCCTTGCTGTCAACAATTGTTTTGCTATTTCAAAATAGTTTTATTATGTAGTAGTGTTTTCATCATCCCTTTGGAAAAACAAAACTTTGTGTGTTTTTCTTGCTAGAGACTTTTGTGCATTGTTTGCCTTGTTTGTTTAGTACTTCTTTGCTGAATGTTATGAGTACTTATTTTGATTGTATGCTTATTTGAGTGCTTTGTTTGTTTCATTAGATTATCCGGAGTGCGAAGCTTGTTACTTAGAGTCACTCACGTACGAAGATCATCAATCAGGCAAGTCACTTTGATCATGTTTTACCCCTGTTTTATATGCATTAGTTCTACCATCTCCCCAGTTGCATGCAAGATAGGTTAGTTGGAAACTTGGTTACATTGTAGTAGTATCATGTGGTAGATACCCCTCTCAACCCTCTTTGACAACATTGGCCCCGGGAAACGTTGTTTTACCTTTTGCTATGCTATTAGTAGACGGGGTTGGTTGTGTGATTCATGAGAGTTGAGAGAGTTAATAATTTCAAGACCTACATAATGAGCAAGATTTCAAGACTCCAAGTTTTCAACATACCTCTGGGTGGATGATGGTTGAACGGCACCCTGGAGAAACCAGTGGTTAGCCTAGGTGATGCTGGAGATGGCCAGTATTCACGCGGAAAGGTCCACCCAGGCACAAAGGGATGGATGGGTGCTTCAAGACCCAAGGCTTACCTGCACAGCCACAAGTCATTATGGGCTCTGGCTTGGTTGGATATCGTGGTAACTCTGGACAGGCGGTGCTACGAGAGGTAGGTGGCCTCCAAACCCTCACAAACTTTTCTGGGGGAAATCACAATGGTTTGATTCCTCTCCGAAGAACTCCTACTGCCTAGGAGTCTCTAATCTCCAAGAGTAACAAGATCACGGGAACCGCTCAAAACTTGCTCAAATCACGAATAGCTTTGGTTGAGAGGAGGAGGCGAAGACGATCTATCTTTTGATTGGAACAACACTCAAGGGACCTCACAGATTCACTTGGGATCTAGGATTTGGTGTTGGCAAATGAGAGAGAGAAAAGTGTTCTTGGAATCTTTTTGTAGTGTTGTCCAACCCCCACATGAGATAGGAGAAGACTATATATAGTGGTGATGGAAATGTGGCCGTTGGAGCCACTTATGTTGTGTAGTTTATGGACATTCGACAATTCTCGGTCGTTCGTACAACCGCGAAGCATCGGACATCCGACAAGGGTCAGTCGTCCGAATAGCATATAGGATCCGGTCAACACATCATTTGGTCAAAACAATGTACAACACACAGACGTTCGGTGGGCGTCGGCCGTCTGGGGCACGAACGTTCGGAAGGGTCGGACGTCCGACATGTTGGATCTGGTGGGTTGTTGCGGATTTCTGGCCACACCCAGACGTCTGGAGCCCGGACGACCGAAGGGACTGGAAATCCGAGGATTTGGATGTGATGGCTGGTTCCGGATATTCGGAGAACGTCGGACATCCGGCGTCCGGACATCCGAGAACCACCGGTCGTCTGAACAAGAGCATAACACTATGAAGGGGGATAGAGAAAGGTATTTCCTAGATTTTGAGCAAGTTTCTTGCGAGAACCAGTGATCCCCTCTTAATAGTACGGGATCCCTATACTCAAGAACGATAAACAAATGATAGAACATTTCGTCTTGTTTCTCCATTCTTTAAGTATCCTGGACATGGTGGTCACGATCCACACAGAATATCTTGGGAACTAAACCTGAGACGAACTTGATGAAAATGATTAGTTCCCTATATGTGTGTTGTCAACAACATCAAAATATGATTAAGGGTATGATTGCACTTTCAATCTCCCTATTTTTGGTAGTTGATGACAACATACATATAGCTCTCAAAAAGTAAAGTAGGCTTATATAACTGAGGAGAGATTTGTTGTAGAGCTCCCCCTCATTATATGCATAGTAAAAATAATTATGGGTAGGAGCTCCCCCTTACTTGATAATGAGTGCATCAAAAATATCACATAGATCAATATGACGACACAAGGAATTAGAATGTGTCATGATAGCACATCACTCATATAAAGCATAATGATTCATCATTCATAAATGGTATTACATCAAGGATAGCATAGGATAAAAGAGGTTCATCATACATAGATGGCATTACAACATAGATAGCAAATCGAATACTAAGATAATCTCCTCCCCCTTTGACATCAAGTACCGAAAAGGGAAGGACCAGGACAACCAACCACGCAATCAGAGATCACTGTCATCATCATCATCACCATGGGTGCCACTGCCACCTGCCTCGTCAAGGAAATCAGCCCACTCGGGTCCACAAGGAAAACCAAAGTCGGAAGGAGGGGCATCAGGAGGACGCTCATCCTCACTCACATCAGTTGCTCCAGAATCTATCAAACGCGCCTTTAGAGCATTCTTAGAAGAGATCATGCGAGTGACCACATCATGGCCCTCCCAAGAAAACGAGCAAAGTGACCGAAGGAGGCAGAGCCATATGAGACATGACAAGACCGAGCAGCAGCCTGTCGAGCAGGAGCGGATGAGGATTTCTTGGGGTCCCAATAATCCGCCATGTGAGCAGGAATGACCCATGGGTTATGCGCATGAGTTCGAGCAATGGGAAAGGGGGCCCCATGCTCAATGAGAGCCTGAATGAAAGGAGCATGAGGGGAAGCTCGCTTGTATTGAAAACTAGCAAGGCGAATATCATGCCATAGAAAGTGAGGAACATTGATTTTCCCTTTAGGATGCTCATAAAGGTGAGACATGAGATCAATGCAATACCCGCTATAAGTTCCCTTGTCACCCATCTTGGGATAGATGGTGCGAATGACACACTACAAGATGATGAAGAAATGAGACCTCCAAATAGAAACTTGACTGAGATCCTTGCCCTTTTCATCTTCATCAAGATCATCACGCCCTTTTAAAAGATAGGCAAGGGCTTCAATGCCTCTAGGCGCATGATTTGGATCACTCTTATGGATTTTGAAACCGGTGTCAGAAGCCAATAGCAGCGACAAACTGAGCATAAGAGGCTAAGAACTCGGTGTCGGAGGTCATCCAAGTGACGGTCTTGTTAGGACCAAAGAAACAAGTGGCATAGAACTGATGAATGGCAGCATGATTGAAGTCATGTCTAAAAGCAAATAGTGCAGCCAGACCAGAAGACTCTATGAGATCAATGGCACCCGGATATTTTGCGGGATGAGTGCGAATATGCTCTAAGTTAATATAATGGTGAACAGACAGACCTTTGGGAACAATGATAGTGGTGAAAATGTCTCCCTGAATATTTGTGCAAAAATGAGAGTCCATAGAGTCATGTTCAACAGATAATTGATCAATGTCCCGACGAAACTAAAGGTAGGCAGATTTAGGGACTTTGGTGAATTCCTTTATCTCGCAACCAAGAGAGGGAGGGGCTCAAGAGAGATGCGGCGAGCATCACCTTGAGGCTGATCAGGAGGCGGAGGAGGCATGTACAACGGCCTTCGAGTACTGGACTTTGGAACATTTCTACGAATCCCAACAAATTCAGCCCGTTCATCATACTCCAACTCTTCTTTGTAGCCGGAAGCCTCCGAGGATGAAACGGTTTCACGAATCGGATGCTTGGTGAGGCGCTTGAAGGGACGGTCCCATTCTTAGGAGTCATCGGACCCTGCACCATGGGAAGCACGAGAGGAGGAACCCACGGGGGTCTTGCGTGCGGAGTGCTTGATCTTTGGCATGGCAAATCCCCTACAACCATGTGTGAGAACACCAAGATATTGAGTCTGATGCATCGTGACCACCCAGAGCAAAAACGTGAGGAAAGGAACCGGTGGAAAAGAGAAAGAATGATGGGATCTACCTCGAGACGCAAGGAGGGAGGGACTCCGACGAAGGAGCAGCCGGATGGGGGGTGGGCAGCGCCTGGTGGCGCAAGGGGGGAACGAGGGGAAAGCGGTGCGGGGAGGTAAGGCAACTTCCCAGGCCCGCGGGCCTCCAGATTTTATATGGAGGCCTAAATGTCGGACGACCGAGACCCGTCGGACGACCGAGAGGGACAAGCAGAAAACAAAGGCAAGCTGGGAGAATTGGTAGTTTTCAGTGACACCCATGGCAGTGAGATGATAGAGGATAGCATAACACATATAGCAACCAAGATTCTGTCAAATAGTGACGACTCTAGCTAAAAAGCTCTAACGATGTTCATGGATAGGGGGTGGTGGGTTAAGCCACAATGTTTGAGTAAACATGGGATGGAACTGCGAAGATATGAACTTGAGCCCATCACCACAACTCCATCTTAAAGCACCAAGTCACAAAAGCGAGCAAAGTAACTTTGAGAGTGTTGGGTTTATTTATGCATCATATATAGGGTGAGAGTACTCATGAGTTGAACATCTCCCCCTAAAGACATGCCTACACCTAGACATGACATGAAGTAAATGTATGCAGGTGTGCAAAGATTTCACATAATGCTATCAAGCTCCAAGATACCAAGTTCACGCCTAAGTTGACAAAACCTTGCTTCATCTAATGGTTTGGTGAAAATGTCGGCGAGTTGCATATCCGTACGAACATGAGCAATATCAATGTCACCTTTTTGCACGTGATCTCTCAAGAAGTGATACCTAATATCAATATGCTTTGTTCAAGGGTGATCGCTAGGGTTCTCAGCAATCTTGATGGCACTTTCATTATCACAGATAAGAGGCACATGTCTGTAAGTGATACCATAATCCTTCAAAGTTTGCCTCATCCAAAGTAATTGAACGGCACAACTAGTGGTTGCAATGTATTCTGCTTCGGCGGTGGAAAGAGAGACACAATCTTGCTTCTTTGAGGACCAACTTACCCAGGAGCATCCAAGAAATTGACATGTACTAGAAGTAGACTTCTTTCCCACTTTGTCTCCGGCCCAATCCGCATCCGTGTACCAATGAGATCAAATTTGGCATCCTTGGGGGTACCATAGACCCAACTTTGGGGTGTGTACACGATATCTAAGAATATGCTTAACAGCCTTACGATGACTTTCCCTAGGTGTAGCTTGAAATACCTACACTTAAAATGTTGCACAAATACCTACACTTAAAATGATGTTTGGCCTAGATGCACAAATATAAAGCAATGAACCAATCATAGAGCGGTAAATAGATGGGTCAAACGGGATACCATTTGTGTCTTCATCAAGAAAAATCTTGGTTGCCATGGGTGTCTTGACTGGGCTGGCATATGTCATTCCAAAGTTTGCAAGAATGTCCTTGAGATACTTGGTTTGGGACAAGAAGATCCCTTCTTGACATTGTTGAATTTGAAAGCCGAGAAATAACTTCAAGTCCGCATTGAGTGACGTCTCAAAGGTCTTGGTCATGGATTCCGCAAACTTCTTGCATAAATGAATGTTAGGAGAACCAAAAATGATATCATCTACGTAAATTTGGCATAAGATTAAATCACCCTTTTCCCTTTTTGTAAAAAGGGTATGGTCAATTACTCCCGTCACAAAACCATCATTGAGTAAAAACTTCTTAAGATGATCATACCAAGCACGAGGTGCTTGTTTGAGGCCATACAAAGCCTTGTGAAGTTTGTACACATAATCTTCGTGATCGGGGTCAATGAATCCAGGTAGTTGTGATACATAAACCTCCTCTTGTAGAGGACCATTAAGAAATTCACTCTTCACATCCATTTCATGTAAAGTAAAACCATTTAAAGCAACATAAGAAAGTAAGATACGAATTGATTCAAGACGAGCAATGGGAGCAAAGGTCTCATCAAAGTCCAAACCTTCAACTTGTGAGCACCCTTGTGCCACTAACCTTGACTTGTTTGTGATAATTACACCATGCTCATCTTGTTTGTTCTTGAAAATCCATTTTGTTCCAAGAACATTGTGTTCCTTAGCTGGCCTTTTGACTAAAGACCATACTTTGTTGCATTCGAAACTGTTCAACTCTTCTTGCATTGCAACAAGCCAGTCATTGTCCATCAAGGCATCTTGTACCTTGTGTGGTACAACACTAGAGACAAACGAAAAGTGAGCACAAAAATTGGTTAATTGTTTACAAGTGACTCTACCTTCCGATATGTCGGTGTGAATTTGCTTGACATCAACACGACAGGACACAAGAGGCATGATGGAGGTTATGGTTTCACGAGGTTCAATTTCATTTCCATCATCAACATCTTCAGCATGAGAATTTACTAAGGGTTGTGGAAGATCTTGTTCTTCATGCATCATTTTTGATATTCATCACCACTAGAAGATTCGTCATCATTGACATGTGCATGTGCATGTTCTTGCTCTTGTTCTGGGTGATGAGCTTCTTCTTGTTCTTGTTCTGGGTGATGAGCTTCTTCTTGTTCTTGTTGTGGATCCCGTGTATGACCAGGTTCTTGTTCTTGGATTATGAACTCCTCTTGAGGGACGAGATCTTGTGGTAATGTTGGTGTAGTAGTAGTTTGAGCATGGGTGGTGCTTGTGTCCTCATTTGCACCTTCACAAGGAACATGTTCCATTGGAAGGAGGGCACCTACACCCATGGTCAAGATGTCTTGTAAAGGATCTTCATCACCTGCATCACTTAGATCAACTTGCTCCCCATGGGACCATTAAATTCATTAAACACCATGTCACAAGTTTCTACAACACATCCGGTGGATTTGTTGTAGACCCTATAGGCATGGGAGTTTGATCCATAACCAACAAATATTCCTTCGGTTGTTTTAGATTGAAATTTTCCTAACCATTCTCTCTTGTTGAGAATGAAGCATTTGCAACCGAAAACCAGGAAATATTTGACATTTGGTTTGTTCCCGATTATGAGTTCATATGGGGTCTTCTTCAAGATCTTGCGAAGGAAAAGACAATTTGATGCATGACATGCTGTGTTGACAACTGTCGTAGGAATGAGTCTAACAGTAGAAGATAGGGGTACGAAAGGAGAGGACAGAGTCCTAGCTACGTCGAGGATGTACACACGGATGTATGAGTTCAGGCCCCTCTCGTGGAGGTAACAGTCCTACATCTCAGTGCTTGGGAGATTTTGTCGTGTGGAGAATATGAGTTACAAAGGTTGTGAGCCCTTGTGCCAGAGGGGAGGGGTGGCTTATATAGAGTACGCTGCCCCTCATAAGTGCGAGGCATCCAAGGGTCCGATCGTGGGTATAAAGACGAGCATTACTGGTAACGTACATCATAAGTGCTACTAATGACAACTGGCTTAACGCATGCCCATTGGCCTCCCAGGAGCGGCTTCTAGTCTTCTGGCATTGACTGAAAGCGAGGTCTTCCAAGTGACAGGTGACTGTCGAGTGGAGGGAGAAGATGCCGAGTGGACAAATTGTCGAGTGACTTGAACATCATGAAGAATCCAATCGGAATCTCTCTTGTAATCTTTAAGTCCTCCAATATAGTGCCCTTAGGTAGGGTATGTAGGTCTGGCCTAGGAACCTACCCTAGGTACATATCCTTGTCATTAGCCCCCGAATGGATCAGGGTTCGAGTGATAGAAGGGGATCGATGCCGGTTCTGAAGAAGGCACCAAACTTCCGAATGAACTTCGAGGCTTCAACGAAGTTTGCGTCGATCGAAATCTTTGTTATTCGCCCGGATCGATTCTGTCTTGAAAGTGTCCGAGTGAATCCTTAATGTCAATTCTATTCCGAGTGACCTGAAGGGATCTTTAGACGTGATGGGTCGCTCTGCCAAGCTTGGATTTTGCGGGATTTGAAAATTTGGGAAGCGCGCGCCTCTGCGATGATGACGCCACGACTGGGGCAAGTGGGGGCACGACGCCTCGATTCAGACGCCGATCATTTCGCCACGTACCGTGCGGCATCTGCGGTCGAGATATGCAGGGATTCTTATTGCGCCGCGGTCTGAACAATACTTTTCCCCCAATTCTTCTCTCTTCCTCCGCCTCCCCTGCTTCCAGCGCACCGCTCTGCTTCACCCTGATGAACACCGCCGCTGAGATGACGAATGGGAAGATGGAGAAGTTGGAGTGCGCCAAGAAGGGGCTGCGAAGGGCAAGGCCAAGAAGCCGTCGACCGTGCGGTTCACCACGCCACGGGGTGGATCCAGGGGGATTTTCTCCCGTTGATGGTCACCACCGCGTACGTCGATAATCTCATCATCGACGGGATTGTGGCAGAAGGTTCATGGAGGCTGTCGGAGGGGGAGCTCGAGCCGGAGCCGCGCGAGGGGGAGCAGGTCCTCCTCCTCACCCATGTCGAGAGAGGTTTCTCCATGCCCCCCATCCATTCTTCCGAGGGTTTCTAAACTTTCTTGGAGCCTAGCTCCACCATTTTCCTCCGAATGCTATTTCCTATCTTTCTGCTTTCATCACTCTGTGTGAGTGTTTCCTGGGTTGCTCTCCCCACTGGAGCCTGTTCAAACATATTTTCACCATCAGATCACAGTCGGTCAAAAAGGCCAATCTTGAGGATGGTAAAACCCATGTCGTCCAACTGTGTGGCGGCTTGGGAATCCAGAAAAGAGCTAGGAGTTCTTTTTCTTCCATGAACTTCCTAGAATCTGGTAGGGGTTGGCAGTCAACATGGTTTTATTGCAAGGATATAGCTTCTCCCAATATGTTGACTGGTCTTTCCCCTTTCACGTTAGATCGCCCCGCCGTTCCCAAATCCTTGAAAGTGTCAGATGGGGAGAAAGTCCAAGTGGGGATCCTGGTGGACGCCGTAGTGAACCTTGTCTGTGGTGGAGTGACCGGTAAGGATCTCCTGGAGACGTTCCTCAATCGAGGGATCCAGCCGCTCCAAGCAAGGGACCACACTATGTGGCATTACGCAGGCCTTGAAGACTCGACCCGGACCTAGAAGAGGTTTCACAGAAAACTGTCAAGCAATGGCTTCTAAGCATTACCGAAGCTTGCGACAACCCCCAGGGAGCCAAGAGGATCCAGCCTTACTCTGCTGAGAATCCGCCAAATAATCTAGTAAACTTTATCTTGTCGACTATCATATTATTTTGTCGAGTGATTGGTTCATACGTCGACTGACTTCATTGTTTGAATCTTGCAGGAGTGGATGCACATGCACTCGCCCGTGCCCAACAGGAACCAGCCTGAAGATGGAGGGGAGAGCGAGGGCGGCAGCGTGGACGCCGACAACACTGACGACAGCGAAGATGACTATGAATACTCTGATGAGGACAAGGAGGAAGTCGAGTCTTCCCCATGCATGAAGCATCACTCTAAGCTGCGTCACGACCCTGTGACTGCCCGAGGCAAGGCCTTGGTGTCAAGTGAAAAGACCGTGAAGCGGGACCGAACCTCGACCGTTTAGTCGAGTGAACGGGCCGCAAAGCAGCCCAAGCCGAATGCGCCTAAACCTTGTAAAGCTTTGCCCCGCATGAAGATCGTTGTGCCTGTCGTCTTGACGTAAGTGTTTGCTTTATTCTTTTGCTGTCGAATGTGACTTCAAATTCTTGCTAACCAAGTGGAACTTGGTCTACCAGTGTTGCTACCTTAGTGACGTCACCTCCATGGGACAAAGAGGATCTAATGGACATGGATACCGCCGACGCAATGACTTCCCAACGAGGTAAACAAATCTTCGTTCAACTCTGATTCTTGAAAAATGATTCACCGATTGTATAAGCTAATGTTGTCGATTGATGCTTGGAGAGATCATTCAACTGGAGGACGATGAAGAACTTCCCCGGGGTACGGGGGGTGAAAGTGTGACCTTAGGCACCTCGCGCATACGTGCCCGAAGAACACCATCGGCACATACGCCTCAATGCTCGACTGCTGCATCATCCCAGGGGATAGGTGGCTCATCCCGAGCCAGAACCGAGCACGCGGTTCCGTTGTCGAGTGCTCCACCAATTGGTTCAACCATCATGGCATCGACTCCAATCGGACCACCCCAGACCACCTCAACTACTCCAGCCGCATCATCAACTTAGCCAATGACTGATTTTCCTCTGCACCACGTCCTGGAAGATCAGACCGGAGCTGCGAAGGAAGCCATGATCCAGGCAGAGCAAATAATGTTGCGCACTAAGGAGGCGTACGAGGCCAGCAAGCTGGCTTATGATTCCAACGCAGCGCTTCGTACCAACGTCCAAGTAAGTGCGATTGTAAGTGCATTTTCGATTGAATTCCTGTCTTTCTTGATTGTACACCCAGTGGGTGTTTTCCTTTTGTAGAATACATGTAAGTTCTCCACTCGAATAAACCAGGTCTTAGTCGAGTGGGTTTCGGTCCAGTGCGGGCACGCTGAGTGCACCCACT
Source organism: Hordeum marinum (assembly GCA_022496015.1). Taxonomy (NCBI): domain Eukaryota; kingdom Viridiplantae; phylum Streptophyta; class Magnoliopsida; order Poales; family Poaceae; genus Hordeum; species Hordeum marinum. The sequence continues at coordinate 84,829,620 of CM039672.1, forward strand.
GGGTGTGGTCCCCGAGATCGCTGTCGAATGGTGAAGACATCGACATGGGTCTTAGAATTGTTTTGTTAGCCACTCGACATATCGAGTGATAGAATGTCTAGTGGGGGCACGCTGAGTGCACCCATTGGGTGTAGTCCTCGAGACCGCTGTTGAATGGTGAAGACATCGGCAAGGGTCTTAGAATTGTTTTGGTAGCCACTTGACAGATCGAGTGATAGAATGTCCAGTGAGGGCATGCTGAGTGCACCCACTGGGTGTGGTGTCCGAGACCGCCATCGAGTGCTTGCACTAGCGGGGGGCTGAAAAGAGACAACGTTCATATGCTTGCGCACGCTATTTTTTTATTTTTCTACCACTCGATAGATCAAGTATTAGCAGATCCAGTGGGGGCACACTGAGTGCACCCACTGGGTGTAGTCCCTGAGACCGCCGTCGAGTGCTTGCACTGGCGGGGGTCTGATAGAGACCATCTAATGCTCAGACAGGGCAGGCCTTGTTGAGTGATTTAGGAACCAGTGGGGGCACGCTGAGTGCACCCATTGGGTGTAGTCCTCGAGACAACTGTTGATCGTTGACGATGAGTGGTAGTCTTAAGAACTTGAACCCATGGTTCTTTGTCGTATGCAGAGTACGCTTGCCACTCAACATGTCGAGTCATCTTTTTTGCATTAGCCGCACCACTCCGAAGCTACCTTGTAGGTTTCATGGATATCATTGCCATAAACCATGATATGACGCAGGTTTCATGGACATAATTTCATCAACCATGATATGACGCTATTTCAGGAGTGTCGGGTGGGGCGGTGGGCCGCCCTTCGGTTGACCCTTACCACTCGAGAGTGAAGGAACTTTTTTGTCGACTGAATTGTATATTTTTTGTTGATTTCAGAGAGCTTGTGAACTTGGCACCCAGTACAAGGACTTAGAGGAGGAAAGGAACCAACTGCGACTGGATCTGGAGGTCTCCAAGAACAGCCTGAAACGTGCGTGGACCGAGCTGACGACTCTGGGAGGTAATCTTTGTCGACCCCATGCATTCTAATTCCCACTTTCCATCCTTTGAACCGAGTGCTCTCACTCGAACAGGCATACATGATGAAAATCTTCGACTCCAAGTGTGACTCAACAATGCTATTTCTTTAGATACCATGAAGAAGGCACTGGAGGACAAGGTGCTTGTTGACGCCCCAAAGGTGGCAAGGGAGAAAACTGATGCCGCCGAGAAGAAGCTGGACGCCACCAAGAAGATAGAGGAGGAGAACTCCAAACTGAAACTTGAACAGAGTGAACTCATCAAGAAGTCAGAGCAGTTGGCCAAGAGAAGCAACAGCCTGGAGAAGCACTTGGGCGAATTCGCGAGGAAGATGTTCATCATGCTCAACGGTAACTATCCTTGTCGAATGAATTTCCTCAGTTCCCACAGAATAGAAATATAATCATCTTCCCATTCCTTCTTCCGTATAGAATTCATCCAAGATTTTGAAAAAGAGACCAAAGAAATCGAGCCCAATCTGGATCCCACTAAGTCACCTGTTGGAGATGCCGTGGCCATGAACATGTTCCGACTCAATGTTCGACTCCAGGGCGTTCAAGCATACATCGTCCGACTGAAGGCTGCGCTGGAGAAGATCGACAAAGAACTGTGGCCTGAAGACAACCTTCAGACTAAATTGCATCCATGATGGCTCGTATCAGTGATATCCCCAACCGAGTACAAGCTTGGAAGAAGTCAGTTGCCTGCTGTAGAGCCGATGTGACGCTCTCCCTTGTCAGAGTCCATTGCAAGGAAGCAAAGTAGGACAAGTTGAAGGACCTCCAAGTGATGAACACGAAGAAGCTTTAGTTTGAAGATTTCATGGAGACCTTCATTGATGCTGCCACTAGGATCGAAGATGGGATTGACTTGGACACCTTCGTCGAGCCAGCAAGTCCGTCTGGTGCTTGAAAAAACTTTATTTGTAGTGAAAAACTTTATTTGCCTTGGAATGCCGAGTGAAAATGTATTGGTTGTAAAACTTGATTCGGGCCTTAAGCCTGAGCACCTTTGCTTGGGCGCGAAACCTTTATTTGCGTTGAAACCTTTGAATTTATCTGTATCTTGTTTTCAATCACTTGCTTGAATGAATTTGTTTTTTTAACTTAGGCGAAAGCTGGTTCGCAGCTAAGCCTCTGAGTGTGAGGATTGCTCAACACTCGGAAAAGTTTTGAACTTAGATGAATATTGGTTTGTAGCTAAGTTTCCGAGTGAATAGATTGTAAGCCACACGAAATTTATTTTTAACTTAGGCGGAAGCTGGTTCGCAGCTAAGCCCCCGAGTGTGAGGATTTCTCAAAACTCGGAGAAGTTTAGAACTTAGACGAAGACTGGTTCATAGCTAAGTTACCGAGTGATTGGACTGATATCCACTCGACAGGGTTTTTAACTTAGGAGAAAGCATGTTGACAGCTAAGCCTCTGAGTGTGAGGATTGCTCAACACTCGGAGAAGTTTTGAACTTAGACGAAGACTGGTTCACAACTAAGTCACCGAGTGATTGGACTGCTATCCACTCTGCATGGTTTTTAACTTAGGCGAAAACATGTTGCAGCTAAGCCCCCGAGTGTGAGGGTTGCTCAACACTTGAAGAAGTTTTGAACTTAGAGGAAGACTGGTTCGCAGCTAAGTCACCAAGTGAATGGACTGCTATCCACTCGGCAGGGTTTTAAACTTAGGCAAAAGCATGTTCGCAGCAAAGCCCCCGAGTGTGAGGGTTGCTCGACACTCGGAGTGTTCCCAAGCATGAAATTGCGCGACCAGAATTGACGAAGGACTGTGGAATTCATACTTGTATAAATGAAATATTTTGCAATACTCTTATTACATTAACACAATTCTGTCTTTAGGTATAGAAACACCGGAGCAGATCTGCATTCCAGGTTCATGGCTCGTCAATCTTCTTCTTGACATTGTAGAGGTGATAGGCTCCATTGTTTAACACCTTGGTGACGACAAAAGGACCTTCCCACGCCGGAGCGAGCTTGTGGGGTCGCTGTTGATCCACTCGGAGCACCAAATCACCTTCATGAAATGACCGACTCTTGACGTGTTTCACATGGAAGCGTCACAGATCTTGCTGGTAGGTAGTTGTCCGAATCAAAGCCATCTTTCATTCCTCTTCTAGGAGATCTACGCCACCCTGTCTCGCTTGTTTAGCTTCACCTTCAGTATAAAGATCCACTCTGGGAGAATTATAAAACAAGTCACTCAGCAGGAAGACTTCGGCTCCGTAGACCAGGAAAAAAGGAGTTCGTCCAGCCGACCGATTAGGAGTAGTTCTCAAGCCCCATAAAACAGATGGCTACTCAAACACCCAGGCTCCGGCAACATGTTCTAAATCTCTCATGAGATGAGGCTTCAGACCTTGCAAGATGAGACCATTAGCTCGCTCAGCTTGACCATTGGTTTGGGGGTGTGCAACAGAGGCATAATTCACCCGAGTGCCTTGGGAGAAGCAGAAGTGTATAAACTCTTCCGAGTCGAAGTTTGAGCCATTATCTATGATGATGCTATGGGGAATTCCATACTGGTATATTATCTCTCTCATGAATTTGACTGCAATTAAAGGAGTTCAATTTCTTTATTGGCTTGGCCTCAATCCACTTCGTAAACCTGTCAACTGCAACAAGCAAATGGGTAAATCCACTCTGTCCAGTCTGAAAGGGACCAACCATATCTAGACCCCAAACAACGAACGGCCAAGCAAGGGGGATGGTCTTCAGAGCAGACATGGGTTTGTGAGACAAGTTTGCATAGAACTGGCATCCTGCACAATGATCTACAATGTCCTTGGCCATCTCATTGGCACGTGGCCAGAAGAAACCAGCTCGATATGCTTTAGCGACAATTGTCCGGGAGGACACATGATGACCGCAAGTTCTCAAGTGAATTTCTTCCAGGATCATTCGACCTTCTTCAAGGGAAATGCATCGCTGCATCACACCAGTTACGCTTTCTCTGTACAGCTGATCATCCATCACAGTAAAAGCTTTAGATCTGCGCACGATTTGCCGGGCTTCAGTCTCATCTTCAGGGAGTTCTTGCCTCAGAATATACGCAATATAAGGCACTGTCCACTCAGGAATGATGACCAAAACCTCCATCACCAAATCAATAACTGCAGGGACATCAACTTCAGTCAGATTAGAGGAGCTCATAGCTTGCGGGGGCTCTTCGGTGAAGGGATCCTCCTGCATCGAAGGAGTGCGAAGATGCTCCAAGAATACATTGCTGGGGACAGGTCGTCGAGTGGATCCAATCTTTGCTAGCTCATCGGCTGCTTGATTCTTCACTCGGGGAACATGATGGAGTTCCAGACCTTCAAACTTCTTCTCAAGCTTTCTGACAGTATTGCAGTATCCAGTCATAGCGGGGTTCCGAACATCCCACTCTTTCATCACTTGATTGACCACCAAATCTGAGTCACCATAGACCATCAAGCACTTGACGCCGAGTGTGATAGCCATGCGCAACCCATACAAAAGTGCTTCATATTCCGCTTCATTGTTGGAGGAATTGAAGTGAATCTGTAGGACATAACTGAGTTTGTTGCCTTTTGGGGACACCAAAACAACACCAGCACCGGACCCATTCAACATTTTAGAGCCATCAAAGAACATGGTCCAGTGTGCCGAGTGGATCTGGATTGACTGCTGCTGTTCAATCCACTCAACCATAAAATCGGCAAGTGCCTGAGACTTGATCGCTTTCTTGGCTTCGAACTTGATGTCAAAGTATAGGAGTTCAATTGCCCATTTAGCCACTCGACTAGTCATGTCTCAATTGTTGAGGATCTCAGATAATGGAGCATCATTGACGACTGAAATCGAGTGGTCCTGAAAATAATGTGCTACCTTCTTTGCTGACAAATAGATGCCATAGACAAGCTTCTGGTAATGCGGGTACCTTTGCTTCGAAGGAGTTAACACTTTAGAAATGTAGTAGATTGGGCGCTAGACTTTGTAGGCCTTGCCTTCCTCTTCCCGCTCAACAATCAAAACTGTACTAATGACGTGATTAGTGGCCGCGATGTACAGGAGCAAAGGCTCTTTGCTGCGCAGAGCAGCAAGCACCGGCTGGGTGGAAAGCAGGGCTTTGAGCTCGACAAATGCTGCTTCAGCTTCTGGAGTACACTCAAACATGTCAGACTTCTTCATCAGTCGGTACAAAGGAATGCCTTCTCACCAAGACGAGAAATGAATCGACTCAATGCTGCCAAGCAACCTGTGAGCTTCTGAACATCGTGCACTCGCACGGGACTCTTCATTCGGGTAATGGCGCTGATTTTCTTAGGGTTAACGTCGATCCCTCGTTCGGAAACGAGAAAACCGAGCAAATTGCCGCTAGGGACGCCGAAAGTACACTTAGCTGAATTCATCTTGATATCGTATCTCCTAAGATTGGTGAATGTCTCGGCCAAGTCAGCCATCAGGTCGGAACCTTTGCGGGACTTGATGACAATATCGTCCATGTACGCTTCAACATTCCGAGGAATCTGGTTGAGTAAACACTTCTGAATCATGCACATGAAAGTAGCACTGGCATTCTTCAAACCAAATGGCATGGTGATATAGCAAAAACACCCGAATGGGGGTGATGAAGGCTGTTTTTATTTCATCCGGACCAAACAGACGAATCTGATGGTAACCGGAGTATGCATCTAGAAATGATGAACGCTCGCACCCCGCAGTCGAGTCAACAATCTAATTGATGCGAGGGAGCGGGAAATGATCTTTTGGGCAGACCCGATTGATATGCTTGAAGCCAATACACATGTAGAGTGACTTGTCCTTCTTGGGAACCATGATAACATTTGAGAGCCACTCGGAGTGGTAAATCTCCCGAATGAACTTGGCCTGCAAGAGACGAGCCACCTCTTCGCCAATTGCTTTACGCTTCTTTGCCGCAGACCGACGCAAATGTTCTTTAACAGGCTTGACCTTTGAATCAACTCTCAGTCGGTGCTCAGCCAGCTCCCTGGGAACCCTCAGCATGTCAGCAGGCTTCCATGCAAAGATGTCCTAGTTCTCACGGAGGAACTGGATGAGCTCGGCTTCCTATTTGCTGTCGAGTGTTGACGATATGTTGGTCAGGGCAGCAGTCGAATCTGTCGGGTGGATGTGCACCTTTTTCACTTCTCCTACCGATTGAAAAGCTCACTCAGAAGCAGGCTTCTTAGCATGCAGTAAATCATCAGGGTCAGCGCTCTTCTTGTATTCTTCTAGCTCGACCATAGCCATCTGATGATCAACAATTTTGGAGCCATGCTGGAGGCACTCCTCAGCCCTCTGTCGATTGCCAGTGACTGTGATCAAATCCTTGGGCCCAGGCATCTTCATTTTGAGATACACGTAACATGGACGGTCCATGAAACGAGCATAAGCTAGTCGACCAAGAATGGCATGGTACACGCTTTGGAAGTCCACGACTTCAAACGTCAATTTTTCCTTGCGAATTTTTTTATCCGTCCCAAATGTCACATCCAATGCAATTTGGCCGAGTGACTTGGACTTCTTCCTTGGGATGACTCCATGGAGCTGCATGTTGCTCTCATTGAGTCGGGATATCAGAATGCCCATCCCTTTAAGGGTATCCGCATACAGAATGTTCAAACCACTTCCACCATCCATGAGGACCTTGCGGAGTCGAGTGCCTCCCACAACGGGATCAACCACCAAAGCCTACCGACCAGGAGTAGCCACATGTGCAGGATGATCTGATTGATCAAATGTGATGGCAGTCTGAGACCACTTGAGGTAGGTGAAAGTTGTAGGCACGACCATGTTGACTTCTCTGTTTATGACCTTCAATTGACTCTTGCTTTCAACATCAGCAAAAATCATCAGCGTAGCATTGACATCGGGAAAAGTTTCTTTGTCTTCAGCATCATCCTTTTTAGGGGTTTTCTCACTCGACGGGGCCTCCTTGAACTGCTGGATCAACAAACGGCACTGTCGAGTGGTATGCTTGGGCAATATCAGATTGCCTTCTTCATCTTTCCTCATGTGGATTGCACACGGTAAATCCATAACATCAGTTCCTGGCTGATTTTCCCCTTTCTTGGGGTTGAACTCTCCCTTGGAATTCCCCTTGTTTTTTCCTTGGGCCGGCAGAGCGGCCGCCTCTGCCTGAACAGGACCATCAGTCTTTCGCTTCTGCTTCCGATTGGAATTACCGCCGGCATCATTGTCGTCTGCTTTTCCTTTGCCGCTGCGGAGGCGGTCTTGTTCTTCGCCATTGGCATACCGAGTGGCGATTTCCATCATCTTACTCAAAGAAATATCACATGTTCACCCAAACTTCAAGTAAAGCCCTCTGTACTTCACTCCGGCCTTGAAAGCACAAACAACCTAATGCTTGGAAACATTCTCCACTATATTATGCAAAGTGGACCAACGCTGAATGTAATCTCTCAAAGAATCGTTGGGCTTCTGAACACAATGTTGCAAATCAATCAAACCAGTAGGACGCTTGCAAGTGCCCTCGAACGTTCTGATGAACACTCGAGCAAGATCCTCCCAGCAGTGGATGCTAGAAGGAGCCAAGCGATTCAGCCATGCACAAGCTGAACCATCTAACATCAAGGACAAGTGTTTCATTGCAATGTTGTCATTACCACCACCAATCTGAACAGACACTCGGTAATCATCCAACCATGTCTCTGGCTTTGAGTCGCCAGAAAACTTGCCTATCTCAGCCGCCAACCTGAAGTTGGGGGGAATCTCTGCAGAACGAATAGCCCTGCTAAAGCATCCTCATGGAAACCTCCGCCCTCGCAACACAAAGGCGAACCAGGACTGTGTGCGGACTGAACAGTCTATGCTCTTGGCGAATTACTATTAATCCTATTGCGCGACTGCGAAACAACTGAATTCTGACATTGTGCTGCATCAAGCAATGCTCTAATCTGCAACAAACCTCTGCCAGCCTCTGATCGCGACGGCTGAATGGAATCTGCTATCCTAGCCGCTTCTTCAACATTTAAGACTGGAGTACGGTATACCTCAACATTATTCTATGAACCACTTGGAAACAACTATCGCTGACGTCGACTGGGAGCTGGTGGACGTTGGCGAGCATGCTCGTTGAGCTCTCTCTGGAGCTCTTCGAGCCGAATGTGTGCGACCTCCAAGGCCTGAGCCTTGGTGGTCGCTCCGACAATGGGAGTATGGAGGACCTCCTCATCTCGACACGGCTGCTCATTCAACGGTCCACCAGTCTCACGCCTGCCATGGCTGAAGCCTGGCGGCGGGCTCTGGAGAGAACCAGCCATAAGAACCTTCGCTGCAGGATCGCAACTATCGCACTCGAAGGGAACGTCAGACTGATCGGAGTCCGACTCGAACACGCCGTGAAGTGATTCGGCGGGTTCGATCACCGTAATCTGCGGGGACGAAACTTGGCGGGCCGCCGCATGTCTCACCCAGCGCTAGAGCCATGAGCGACCGGATCGCTTGCGACGGCGAATAGCAGGGAGAGCCGAAGAGTACGTGGTCGACGACTGCCGCAAAAGTAAACCGCAGGAGTTCAGGCGGAAGTACTCGGCCCATGGACTGGGAGTGCCACAACGTCAAGAGGTGCTTCATGGAGCCATGCCGAATCGTCGGCGATGAAGGTGAGCGCTCCGAAACGGATCTCGTGGCCCAAGGAGAAAACACCATCGGAAGACATGACGAAGGGGAAAAAATGCAACCTCGCCGGAAGTCGCTTAGACGCCTGCCCCATGGTGGGTGCCAACTGTCGTGGGAACGAGTCTGATAGTAGAAGATAGGGGTACGAAAGGAGAGGGCAGAGTCCTAGCTACGACGAGGATGTACACACGGATGTATGAGCTCAGGCCCCTCTCGTGGAGGTAACAGCCGTACGTCTCAGTGCTCGGGAGCTTTTGTCGTGTGGAGAATATGAGTTACAGAAGTTGCGAACCCTTGTGCCAGAGGGGAGGGGCGGCTTACATAGAGTATGCTGCCCATCATAAGTGCGAGGCATCCAAGGGTCCGATCGTGGGTATAAAGACGAGCGTTACTGGTAACATACATCATAATTGCTACTGACGACGACTGGCTTAACGCCTGCCCGTTGGCCTCCCAGGAGCGGCTTCTAGTCTTCTAGCGTCGACTGAAAGCGAGATCTTTCGAGTGAAAGGTGGCTGTCGAGTGGAGGGAGAAGATGCCGAGTGGACAAATTGTCGAGTGACTTGAACATCATGAAGAATCCAATTAGAATCTCTCTTGTAATCTTTAAGTCCTTCAATATAGTGCCCTTAGGTAGGGTATGTAGGTCTGGCCTAGGACCCTACCCTAGGTACTGTTGGGGAACGTCGCATGGGAAACAAAAAATTTCCTACGCGCACGCAAACCTATCCATGGTGATGAGCATCTACGAGAGGGAGAGTGGATCTACGTACCCTTGTAGATCGCTAAACGGGAAGCGTTAAGAAACGCGGTTGGTGTAGTCGAACTTCTTCGCGATCCAAATCGCCGAGCGTCCCGTGATCTAATCACAAACCGTCCCGCGAACCAATCACAAAACGTCCCACGATCTCGTCATGATCCGTCCCGCGATCCGATCACGAACGTCCCGTGGCCTTTATCACGATCCTTCCGATCTAGTACCGAACGGACGGCACCTCCGCGTTCAGCACACGTGCAGCTTGATGACGATCTCCACCGTCTTGATCCAGCAAGAGGAGGCGGAGAGGAGAGAGAGTTCACTGGCAGCGTGACGGTGCTCCGGTGATGGTGGTGGAGTTATTCCTGCAGGGCTTCGCCTAAGCACCGCAGAAAACCGATCTAGAGGAGAAACTATGCAGTAGAGGAACGGGTGGCACGTGGCTGAAAATCTTGTGCCAAAACCCTAAAATACTCTAGTATATATAGGAGGAGAGGAGGAGGAGGCTTGGCTGCCAGAAAGGCAGCCCTTGGGTCGGCCAAACCAAGGTGGGAGGAGTCCTCCTCCTCCACTCCTAGTAGGATTAGGACTCCTTCCTTATTTGGCCCTTTTTTTGCCTTTTTCCACCTTTTTCCTTTTGGTATTTTCTTCCCAGCCTCATGGGCTTTGTGTAGGACTTCCACCAGGCCACTAAGGGCTGGTATTCATCCTCCTACAGCCCATAAAGCCTCTTGGGTCGAAATAACCCTCCCGGTGGTCTCCCGGTACACTACCGGCACTCCCGGTACACTACCGATGAGCCCGGAACTTTTCCGACGACCAAACTGGGACTTCCTATATATGAATCTTTACCTCCGAACCATTCCAGAGCTCCTCGTGACATCCGGGATCTCATCCGGGACTCCGAACAACTTTCGGTCACCACCATACATAACTCTACACTACCGAAACGTCACCGGACCTTAAGTGTGCAGACCCTGCGGGTTCGAGAACTATGTAGACATGACCGAGACACCTCTACGCCCAATAACCAATGGCGGGACCTGGACGTCCACATTGTCTCCTACATATTCTACGAAGATCTTCATCGGTCGAACCTCTATGTCAAGGATTCAATCAATCCCGTATAACGTACCCTTTGTTCTTCGGTATGTTACTTGCTCGAGATTCGATCGTCGGTATCTCCATACCTAGTTCAACCTTGTTACCGGCAAGTCTCTTTACTCGTTCCGTAATGCAAGATCCCGTGGCTAACATATTAGTCACATTGCTTGCAAGGCTTGTTGTGATGTTGCATTACCGAGTGGGCCCTTAGATACCTCTCCGTCACACGGAGTAACAAATCCCAGTCTTGATCCATGCCAACTCAACAGACACCTTCGGAGATACCTGTAGTGCACCTTTATAGTCACCCAGTTATGTTGCGACGTTTGATACACACAAAGCATCCCTCCGGTGTCAGTGAGTTGCATGATCTCATGGTCATAGGAACATATACTTGACATGCGGAAAACAGCAGCAATAAACTGACACGATCATATGCTACGTTTGTAATTTGGGTCTTGTCCATCACATCATTCTCCCAATGATGTGATCCCGTTATCAAATGACATCTCATGTCCATGGCTAGGAAAGCTTAACCATCCTTTGATCAACGAGCTAGTCTATTAGAGGCATACTAGGGACATGGTTTTGTCTATGTATCCACACATGCATTTAAGTCTCCGATCAATACAATTATAGCATGGATAATAAACAATTATCAGAACAAGGAAATATGATAATAACTAATTTATTATTGCCTCTAGGGCATATTTCCAACAGGTACATATCCCCGTCAACAGCCTCTGCCCAAAAGCTATGAGGTGATTTGTACTCATCCAACATGGACCTTGCCATTTCCACGAGAGTACGGTTCTTCCTCTCAGCCACCCCATTTTGTTGTGGGGTATATGGTGCTGAGTATTGATGCTGAATTCCTTCATCACTAAGAAACTCTTCCAAGGTATAGTTCTTGAATTCAGAGCCATTGTCACCTCTTATTGCCAAGATTTCTTTGTCAAACTTGCATTGGGCTTGCTTGGCAAAATCAATGAAAGTGGTTTTTGTCTCGTCCTTGGACTTGAGAAAGAACACCCATGTGTATGTTGAGCAATCATAAACAATAAAAAAACCATACTTCTTCCCACCAAGACTATCCCATGAAGGAGGCCCAAAGAGATCCACATGAAGGATCCCCAAAGGTCTTGATGTTGATACTATGTTCTTGGGGGATGCTTTGATTGATGTTGCTTCCCTGCAATGCATGCACTACACACACGATCTTTCTAAAAAGATACATTGGTTAGTCCAAGGATGTGTTCACCCTTTAAGAGATATTGAATATTTCTCATGCCAACATGGGCTAGCTGGCAATGCCATAGCCATCCCTTGTCGGCCTTGGCCATGAGGCAAGTTGCATGGAATGTGCTCTCTTTCGAGAAATCAACCGTGTAAAGGTTGCCATCCAAATCCCCCCCAAAGGCAACTTCAAGGGTATATCTCTTAAAGACTTTCACATCCGTTAGTCCAAATAGTGTATCATAACCAACATAAGCCAATTGTCGAACAGAAAGTAAGTGATATTTTAAGGATTGGACAAGCATGACATTTGTAAGTGACATGTCATTGGTGATAGCCACCTTGCCCAAACCAAGTATGTGTCCTTTTGACCCACCACCAAATACAATGCTCATAAATGCTCGAATAGCTTCCATGAAATCCATGAGCAGTGTTCTGCTACCTCTTGAGCATGCGTTGGTTTTCCCTTGAAGAGGAAAGGGTGATGCAGCAAAGTAGATAAGTATTTCCCTCAGTTTTTGATAACCAAGGTATCAATCGAGTAGGAGGAACAAGCAAGTCACCAATGGATGCACCTACACAAATAATCAAACTCTTGCACCCAACGCTATAAAGGGGTTGTCAAACCCTTCACCGTTATTTGCAAGGATTAGATCAGATAGAGATAGATCTAACGAGTGCGGTAAGTAAAAGGTAAATAAATTGCAGCAAGTATAGATCTGAAAATATATTATGGAAAATAGACCCGTGGGCCATAGGTTTCACTAGGGGATTCTCTCTTGAAGGCAAATATCATGGTGGGTAAACAAATTACTGTCAAGTAATTGATAGAAAAGCGAATAATCATGTAGTTATCCAAGGCAATGATCATGCATATAGGCATCACATCCGTGACAAGTAGACCGAAACGATTTTGCATCTACTACTATTACTCCAAACATCGACCGACTCTTGCCTGCATCTAGAGTATTAAGTTCATGAAGAACAGAGTAACGAATTAAGAAAGATGACATGATGTAGAGGGATAAACTCAAGCAATATGATGAAAACCCCATCTTGTTACCCTTGATGGCAACAATACAATACGTGCCTCACTACCCCTACTTTGTCACTGGGTGAGGACACCGCAAGATTGAACCCAAAACCAGGCACTTCTCCCATTGCAAGAATTACCAATCTAGTTGGCCAAACCAAACCAATAACTCGAAGATACTTGCAAGGATATGAAATCATGCATATAAGAAATCAAAGGAGATTCAAATAAGATTCATGGATAATCTGAACATAAACCCGCAATTCATCGGATCTTGACAAACACACCACAAAAGAGGATTACATCGGATAGATCTCCATGAAGATCATGAAGAACATGGTATTGAAGATCAAAGAGAGAGAAGAAGCCATCTAGGTACTAGCTATGGTCCTGTAGGTCTATGGTGGACTACTCACGCATCATTGGAGGGGAAATGGAGTTGATGTAGATGCCCTTCGTGATCGAAACCCCCTCCGACAGATTACCGACAAAGGCTCCAAGATTGGATCTCTCGGGAATGGAGGCTTCCGGCGGCGGAAAAGTATTTGCGTGGCTCTTTCTGATGTTGCAGGAATATTTGGGTATTTATAGGCCAAATAATAGGGTTAGGAGACCTGCCAGGAGGCGACAAGCCTGCTAGGCGCGGTCAGGCGGGCGCCTAGCAGGCTTGTGGCGCCCTGGCACCTCTCCTGATGTGCACTCCAAGCTTGGATGACTTGCTTCCTTCCAGAAAAATTCCTTCCGAAGGTTTTATTCCATTTGGACTCCATTTAATATTCCATATCTGCAAAACTCAAAAACAAGGAAAAAACAGAAACTGACACTTGGCTCTAGATTAATAGGTTAGTCCCAAAATAGTATAAAATAGAATATTAATGCATATAAAACATCCAAAACATATAATATAATAGCATGCCATCATAAAAAATTATATATACATTGGAGACATATCATGTTCCATCTCTGGTCATATGATTTGAGAAACCGCTATCAATCACCCATATGACTCTATCGGAGACACCAACCTACACGCAATTCAAGTCTTTGTTAGAGGCACCCATTTTACAATGGTACCTCTCAAGTTAGTAACAAGAGTCTTAGGAACCCAAATTGCATTAAACCGAAAAGCATTTCTAGGACCAACAAATTGAGCATAAACATCTCCATCTTTCCCTTACGAAGCACATATGATGGAGGCATAAGTTCTTTTGGCTTGTTGAGAGTAGGCTTGCCCTTAGAAGCCTTCCTACTCGCAACCTTGTCAACCTTACTCTCTCCCTTTTCTTTGTGCCCTTCTTGCACAAATATCTCCTTGAGAGGAGTTGTAGACTTGTTTGTCACTACCTTGCCCTTGCTTGCGCTTGGATCAAATCCAAGACCTTCCTTGGCCACAACCTCCTTGTTTTGACTCAACACTTCATTGAGGTTCTTTTGTTCTTGAGCACATGATATGATCCCTTTCTGAATTTGAGCCTTTAACACCCTATTCTCCTCAAGTAAGCTAGCTAGTTCATCATTGAGGTTAGTAGCATAGGCATCAATATTTACAATGGGAGAGGTATATGCTTTTCCAAGAGAGCTAAGATAAGTGATCTTGAGTTTGTCAAAATTCTTAGTAAGGAGATTGAGCTCATCTTCCTTTGTCTTGAGAGACAAATGTAGGAGCTCACAATATTTAGTGTGTCTTTCAATGGCGCACCTATTTTTAAGCACAATTCATCATTACGTGCTTCCTCGTATAGGACTTTCCGCTCAAGGATTTCACATTTTTTCCTTTTCCTCAACGAGGAGGGTTTCAAGTTCCTTGATGGAGATGGAGTGCTTACTCACCATCTGCATAAGCATACGAAATATAATGAGCTTCTTTCCTTTGAGAGAGCACATGACTTTCTCCATTTTATCAAACATAACATCAATTATTTCATATTCATGATCATGATCCTCAACATCAAGATATTCGTCACTAGGTGTGGTACGAATAAATAGAGGAGGGTTTGGACGTGGAGTAAGCTTCACCTTGTCAGGAGAGGCTTGACCCTCATAATTATCCACCGTGGCTTTTGCCATGAGGCATTTGTGTGTGTTGCCTTCATAGTCTTTCATATAGTTGTATGTGACAACATCACCGGTCTTGTTTATGAGTCTCAATGTGGTTTGGGTGTCTTGGGCTACACCTACAACACCTCTAACATCATCGGGATCGGACTCATCTTGGGCAACCATAGCATTCCCATCTCTCTTCTTGAACTTGGAGTTCAATGGGTTTGGCAACTTCTTCTTCACAAATGTCTTCAAAAATCTTGCTTTATCTTCTCTCTTTTCATAGGGGCTCTCGTTTGAGAAATGGTTGGTTTCTTCACAATTGTAGCAAGTCCTTACTTTCTTCTTTTGGAATCTTCCCTTGAATTTTCCCGCACTGAACTTCTTCACAAAGAGAGCCATGTCTTCATATGAGGGTCCCTCATCCGAGTCAACTCAAAGCCTTCTTCTTCGACATCTTCATCTTCTTCTTCACTCATGTCATCGTCCATTATGTGCTTGGCCTTTAAGGCAAGGTTAGTCTTGGGTGATGAGGAACCATGCACGGCAAGGTGTCTTGTAGCATTTGCCTTTGATTCTTAAAATAGTTGGAAGATTGAAATGACATCATCGGGGGACATGTCCTTGAAACCATGTTCTCTTCTTATGTCCCACACCATTTGATGGTGATATGGAGCAAGAGCATTTAGTAACTTGTCCACAAGAAACCGTTTGGTTAAATTGAATCCATCTTGGCTCTTGTCTCAATCATATGATTCAATGTCGGCGGCAAGTGTCATCTGCTGCTCAAGAAGATGCTTGGGTTCTTAACCTTTCTCCATGCAGAAATATTGCAATGCCCTTCAGCAATTTCATATTGTGCAAGACAAAGGGAGGATGTTCCAGTCTTGGTCATCACAATGCTATCCCATAGTTCCTTTGCATTTGAGAGGTGAATGTAAGGTCTCTTTTTCTTGTCAGACATGCCCTTTCTTACGAGAATGATTGAAGTGTCATTGAGGTGCTTGTCATACACTTCACGTGGAGTGAGATCCTTGGGGTTCACACGGTTGTAACCTTTCTCCAAGATCTCCAGCATCTCATCGTTGGCAAACCTGAGGTGATCCTGCATATCAACTCTCCACAAAGAAAAATTGGCAGCGTCATAAAGTAAGGGGGGGGGGGGTTTCCCCCAGCATTATACTTAGGTTTCTCAACTCTAGGTTTAGCATACAACCATGGGACTCCGGTGTTTTCACCACCTTGAGGTGGTTGACCAGTATTCGGTAGAGATGCGTTAGGTTGCTTTGTCACACCCCATGGGTTTTCCAGTGGTGGAGCTCTTGCAGGCAACACATCTAATCTCATTTTGACCAAAGCCTCAATAGAATCATCATGTTGCTCCTTTTGCTTAGCAAGGTCCCTTTCTAGATCCTCAGAGGTGAAAGATCAGCGCACATCTGAGGAGGATGTCCCTTCTGTAGAAGGGAGCGCGACAACGGGATTCCCATCCTTATCCATCTCGCTCTAGTGCGGTTAAGCCACAAGATTAGAGCACGAGGCTCTGATACCAATTGAAAGGGATCTAGATGGACCTAGAGGGGGAGGTGAATAGGTAAAATTACAATTTTTAATTATTACTTAGCAGTTTTAGGCGATATTGCGGAATATGAAAGTGATCCGCTAGGTGTACTAAGCAAGGCAACAAGTAGGGGACAATCAAGCACAAGTAATACGAGTACTCAAAGACAAGTAACCACAAGTAGGGAGTTAGGGTTAGGGATAACCGCAACTCCAAGAGACGAGGGTGTATGTCGATGTTCACTTCCTTGGAGGGAAGCTACATCACCGCTTAGAGAGGTGGATGTTACCACGAATGCACACCAACGCCACAAAGGCCCACCCTATTCTCTCCTTGAGATAACACCACGAAGGCGTTTCTCAACCACAAGTGGTAGGCCTTGAGGTGGCCTACAAACCCTCACGAACTTTCCAGGGGGAAATCACAATGGTTAGATTCCTCTTCGAAGAACTTCTACCTCCTAGGAGTCTCCAACCTCCAAGAGTAACAAGATCACGGGAACCTCTCAAAACTTGTTCAAATCATGAATAGCTTTGGTTGAGAGGAGGAGGGGAACAAGATCTATCTTTAGATTGGAACAACACTCAAGGGAGCTCACAGATGCACTTGGGATCTAGGATTCGGTGTAGGCAAATGAGAGAGAGAGAAAGTGTTCTTGGAATCTTTTTTCAGTGTTGGCCAACCCCCACACAAAGTAGGAGAAGACTATATATAGTGGTGATGAAAAAGTGGCCATTGGAGCAACTTATGATGTGTAGTTGCCGGACATCCGACAGTTCTCGATCGTCCAGACGGCCGTGAAGCGTCAGACGTCCGATAGGGGTCGGTCGTCCGAACAGCAGATAGGATCCAAGCATCACAACATTTGGTGGAAACAGTGTACAACACACGGATGTCCGAAGGGCGTCGGCCGTCCGGGGCACGGACGTCCGGAGGGGTCGGGCGTCCGACATTTTGGATCTGGTGGGTTGCTACGGATTTCCGGCCGTACCAAGATGTACGGAGGGACTGGAAATCCGAGGATTTGGATTTGATGGTTGGTTCCGGATATTTGGAGACCGTCGGACATCTGGCCTTTGGGCGTGCGAGAACCACTGGTCGTCCGAACAAGTGCAGAACACTATGAAGGGGAGTAGAGAAAGGCATTTCCTAGATTTTGAGAAAGTTTCTTGTGAGAACCAGTGATCCCCTCTTAATAGTGTGGGATCCATATACTCAAGAACGATAAACAAATGATAGAAAATGGACATGGTGGTCACGATCCACACACAATCTCTTGAGAACCAAACCTAAGATGCACTTGATGAAAATGATTAGTTCCCTATATGTATGTTGTTGACAACATCAAAATATGATTAAGGGCATGATTGCACTTTTAGCTGGAATATCTCTGGTTGTCCTCTTGGGTTTAGGTGCTGCTGGCTTCTTTAGAGCAGTTGGCTTGCTCTTGGATGGGTCCTGGCTAGGCATAAGATTAGCCAACAACTTATTCTTCTTGGAAGGAGGAGGTTTTGCTGCAAGTTCCTCTTACTTAGCTTCCTCAAGCTCAGTTGGGTCCTCATACATGGAGGTTGGTCTGCCAACAACATGTACAATCCTCTTCTTGGATCTCTTCTTCTCTCCTGCCTTCTTAGGCATAGATTTCTCTTGGAGGCTCAACAGATAGAGACAAATTTTCTCTAGCACTCTCTGGCCTCTTGGAAGAAGTAGCTTCATCAATTTTCTTCTTAGCTACCTTCTCTTCCTTCTCCTGCTGCTTCTTGGAAGTTACCTCTTCAAGCACAAAATCAACATCTTCATCTGAGTTGAGTTTCCTCCTAGACCTGGTGTCTGCCTTGGGCAAGCCATGAGAATTGGGGGTGTCAGGGTCTTCTGAAGATGAACTAGCCTCTGGGCTAGTGCCTGCTGCCAAATCAACACTCCGCTCTCTGAAATCATCGTCACTATCCTCAGAACCTGACATGCTGACCTTGTGAATAGATATTTAAGAGCAGAAAAGATGAGCATCACAAAACTCAGCTGTATTTACAAATTTGAACTCAAAGTCTTAGATTTAACTCTCTGCTAAGTGTGTTTCGGTTCCACCGAGTTAGAATTTTTGGAGCCACCGAGACATACACTCTCATATGACAGAAACTTGGCAACTCTTTTCGGTTCCATCGAAAAGAGAAACTCGGTTTTCCCGAGAGTGTTCTTGGTAACCCTAGATGATGAATCGGTGAGACCGATACATCCCAACTCGGTGACACCAGGACACGCATGGCGGAAACCTAAATCTCAAAAATCTTGTGCTCCTAATCTAATCGGAACTTCTCGTGGATAGATGATTTGCAAACTGTGGCATGTAGATAGACAAGACCTAATGCACAAGAACCGAATAGTGAGTGCAAGAAGGGCAAGATCTTTACCATAACTCGGTGAAGATCTCCTATGGTGATGATGGCGGGTCGGATTTCCATCGACGGTGAGGAACTCCGGTGGCGAGGGTGCACGAAGACAAAGTGGCGACGTCCATAGACAGGAGCACAACAACAAGGGGTTGCGGAGGTCGATGTTTGAAGATGAATTTCAAAAATTGGGTCAACTGGATATATATATCCCCTTACTATTGGTGACACCGATTCGTAAATTTCAGTCCCACCGAGTTTCTTAACTGTTAGGTGATAGTGAAACTTGCCGAAGCCGAGATTTAGGGTTTAGTTGTACCAAGGTTCAAAAATCAGATGAACCCAAATGCTTCGATGGAACTGAGTTTGTGGAGTTGGTTACACCTAATGGCGCAAGGGAGGTTTTGGAAGTTATCTCTTGTCGAAGCGGAACTCCGACTGCTCCTCGCACAAAGGGTTCGAAAAGTGCTTGCTCAAATTTTGTTATGAAGCATGAATAGAATTTGAGACGAGAAAGCATAGATAGCTATAGGGAGATACTTAGGTATTCTTTAATATCCAATTTACCAAAGAAAATGAAAGCCAAATAACAACAATTGGATGTCCTCGAATGAGCAAAAATATGCATACCAACATGCTCACCCAATAAGATGTCAAATGAAATATGGCAAACATGCAAAACCACTCTAGTATCTACCAAGCACTTTCTCAATGATGGAGTCATCTATATATGAGTATATTGACTTAGGAGCCAAGTAAGAATACTTGATCATAGGTCATACTCATCATTTAAGCACAAGTGGGGTTACCACTTCTTCATAAAGCATTTAATGTGTTCACATCTTAAGAGATGCTTTGACTCAAGTCTTAGAGTAAAGCTCCCCCTTGATGTGACATCCCCCCTAAGAGGGACAAACTAACCTTGAGTTTCGTCGTTGAAGACTTCATGTAGGTGTTGTAGTAGTGGATGCTCATAGTTGATGGAGATCATCTTGACTTGGGAGTCATCCTTGTTGTTTCGTACTCATCTCACCTACATGGGTTAGTCCCACACAAGGAACAAATACAAGGATATCTATGGACATGGAGTGAAATGCATAAATGATGATGCCATTGATTCATTTATTACCTTGTCCCTTGCTTACATATGAGGGAATATGTGACACCTTGAACTATTGCATAAAGTTGGAGTTGATTGCAAATAGTCCTTGCCAAAAATGAATGGGAGAGAGTTTTGTTGGCGGAGTCACCCCTGAAAGAACTTCTCTAGTTGTTCTTATTTGGGACCCACATCAACTTTATGGGGATCCTTGGAGTTGAAGTAACACTTGTTGAAGTAGAGCTTGTAGCATCCTTGGGAACCCACTTGACCATGGCTTGGGATTCATCTTCAAATGTGTTAATCTCCCCTTGAAGCTTGTCCTTACCCTTGAGCCAATGGTCTTGTGGTGGAAGGTCATCTTGAGCTTTTGTTTCCTTGGGGAGAGTAGGTTCATACTTCTCCGTTTGGGAAACAAACTTCGGCTTGGAGTATTGACCTTCTTCCCATTCAACTCCATTGGCATTGAAGTAGCCAATGCCTTGGTTCTTCCCGTATCCTCCATGCTTGCATACAATCTCCTCGAATGTCTTGCATCCGGCAAGACTTTTCTAGACACCTTTTTCTATAACACCTTTCAATAAATTGTTTTCTTACTCAAGTGTAACTTGGCTAAGAGAATCATTAATGGAATCAATAGAACTATTAGAGGCAAGATCATTTGATTTATCATTTTTATTGTTGCTACTAGATGAAGAACCTTTCTTGCCTTTGTTACTAGTTTGCTAGGTTTGGCTTGTGGAACAAAAGTAGACAAGAGTAGTCATTTGGCTAGATAAGAGGAAGTCTTCTTTTTGTAGATCGTCACCGATAGCTTTAACAAACTCATGTTCTTGCTCTAATTGAGCCTCCCGAAGCCTATCTTCTCATGAGTTCTTACAAGCTCTCTATCATCTTCTAGAGTAGATTCATGGGCTAACTTAAGAGTGTTTAATTATTTAGTCAGACACTCTGTTTCCTTCTTATCATCATCACATGACTTATCTTTACTAGCATGATGATTATCAAGTTTATTTTGATTAATATCACTAGTTTTATCAAAGAGCAAGTCGTCATCTCCAAGTAAGTCATCCTCATCACTATAAAGTCAATGTATTCAGGGTGTGATACCTTCGGGCCTTTAGCCATGAAGCAACTTACACTCCCTTCATTTGGTGAATCAAATATGCCATAGGAGTTAGAGGAAATGAGTGAAGTACGGCAACACCTTCATCTTGACTATAGTCGGAGTCAGAGTGATAGCTTCTCTTGGATTGGTAGTCGGATTTGGAGCCGGAAACCTATTCGCTAACATGAGCTTGATGTTTTCTTCTTGTGTAGCTTTTGGTGTACTTGTCTTTCTTCTCCGAGTCCTTGCTTCTCTATGAGGGTCTTCGTTCATAACGATCATCTCTACTCCTTCTCTCTCTTCAAGGTGACTCATCTCTTGAGCTTTTTCTTCTAGGTGACTCTTCTCTTCTTTTGTGGAGGGATCGTGCACTCATTGGAGTTGTGTCCAAGCCTTCTATAATTGTAACAATTCTGGTGACGACTAGATGAACACTCCTCTTCATATCTTGAGTTGGAGCTTCTCTCTTTGCCTCTACTCCTATAGAACTTGTTTAATTTATTGACCATGAGTCTTATCTCTTCATTGGTAACAAGGTTGTCACTTGATGTAGCGGGGGTATCACTTGAAGCCTTGTATGCACCGCTTGACTTGTCGTGAAGCTCTTCCTTATCTTAGAGTGACATCTCATGAGCAACAATCCTTCCGATGACTTTCGTTGGCTCGAGAGCTTTGTAGTTTGGCATCATTTGGATCAATGTGCACACGGTGTCGTGATATGTCCATTTTGCATCATGAATTCTTACTATTATTTGCTTTATTCTTGTCCATTATTCCACATTATGAGACAATTCTTATGTCTTTTCTCTCTGAATATGCAAGGTACATCATAAGGAGGGAAATATCTGGAAACTGGAATTCTGGACCGGAAAACCAAGAAAAAGGCAGAAAAATCACCAGTCTCAGAATGACCTGAAACTTCACGGAGGATATTTGGAATATTTAAGAATTTCTGGAGCAAAAGTATACCGGATGGGGCTGCCAGCAGGGCACAAGCCAACAGGGCACCCCCTAGTGGCACACCCTGATGGCTTGTGGGTCCCCTGTTAGCCCTCCGATGCCCCTCTTCTCCTATATGGCGTGTTTTTCCCTAGAAAAAAATCATAAGCAACCTTTCGGGACAAAGCGCCACCATCTCGAGGCAGAAACCTTGACAGAGGCCCTTTTGCACTTCGACAGTCAGATTCTGCCGAGGAAATCTCTCTTCAGGAGGGGGAGGCCGAAGCCATCATCATCACCAACGCTTCCTCCTTCATGGGAGGATCAATCTTCATCAACATCTTCACCAACACCATCTCATCTCCAACCCTAGTTCATCTCTTGTATTCAATCTTTGCCCCAAAACCCCAGATTGGTACCTATGTGTTGCTAGTTGTGTTGATTACATCTTGTAGTTGATGCTTGTTGGATTACTCGGTGGAAGAGATAATGTTCAGATCCTTAATCATCACTATTATACCTATGATCTTGAACATGTTGATGATGTGTGAGTAGTTACTATTGTTCTTGAGGACATGGGAGAAGTCTTGTTATAAGTAATCTTGTGAAGTTGGTATGCGTTCGATATTTGATGATATGTATGTTGTTAGTTCTCTTAGTGGTGTCATGTGAATATCAACTACATTACACTTCACCATGATATGGGCCTAAGGGAAGTCATTGTGGAGTAACAAGTAGATGATGGGTTGCGAGAGTGACAGAAGCTTAAACCCCAGTTTATGCATTGTTTCAAAAGGGGCTGAGTTGGATCCACATGTTTCATGCTATGGTTAGATTTATCTTAATTCTTCTTTCATAGTTGCGGATGCTTGCGAGAGGGGTTAATCATAATTAGGTTGTTAGTTCAAGTAAGAAAAACACCTTAGCACCGACCCACCCACATATCAAATTATCAAAGTAGCGAACGCGAATCAACTCAACATGATGAACATGACTAGATAGAAATTCCCATGTGTCCTCGGGAGCACTTGCTTAATATAAGAGTACTTTCAGGCCTGTCCTTTGCTACAAAAAGGATTGGGATACCTTGCTGCACCTTTGTTACTATTGTTACTTGTTACTTGTTACGAATTACCTTGCTACAAAACTATCTACTACAGTTACTCACAACACTTGGAGAGAATACCTTGCTGAAAACTGCTTATCATTTCCTTCTGCTCCTCATTGGGTTCGACACTCTTACTACACTATACTTTTGGGTCATCATGTCGTACTTCCCATCCAAGGCTCTAATTATATTCTCGATGGTGAATTTGTTGGTCATCTCTTTGCTTCCTAAGCTGGCAATCTCATTAGTGATGAGAGCAAGCCTAGAGTACATTTCCGTGACTCCTTCACCATCCTTCATCTTGAACTTGTCAAGTTGACTTTGTAGCACATCCATCTTAGATTTCCTGAAGGATTCAGTACCTTCGTGCATATCAACCAAAGAATCCCAAATTTCCTTTGCATTCTCAAGACATCTAATCTTGTTGAATTCTTCGGGGCATAGGCAATTGAATAGAATGTCACATGCTTGAGCGTTGTATTGCAACATCTTCGATTCTTTCGCAGTTGCTTCACGACCCGGTTCCTTTCGATCACCAAACAATTCACCTTGCAAGCCAACATGAACAACAACCCATACGGCGGGGTTATGACCAAGAATATGCATTTTCATCTTATGCTTCCAACTAGCAAAGTTTCTACCATAAAAATATGGACCTCTACAATGATAATTTCCCTCACTAGACGCTATACTCTCCTAGGTTGTGAAACCAATGCAATAGAGACCAAAGCTCTTATGCCACTTGTAGGATCGAAAGTAGGTCTAGAGGGGGGGGGATGTATTAGACTACTTGAAAAATTAAAACCTAACCATTTCCCAAATTTAGTTCTAGGCAAGTTTTTGCAGTTGTTGCAAATCAAGTACGGCCTACACATGCAAGTCTAAGAGTATAGCAGCGGAAAGTAAAGACAAGCATATGTAAAAAGAGGGTAGGGATAGGAAGAGCAAATGCAAAGTTGACACAAAGATTTTGTCATGGTTTTGATAGGTGGTGCTATCGTACGTCCATGTTGATGGAGACTTCAACCCATGGAGGGTAATGTCCGCGAGAGTCCACGGAGGGATCCACGCATAAAGGGTCCATAGAGAAGCAACCTTGCCTATTCCATCATGGCCTTCATCCACGTAGGACTAGCCTTACTCGGGGTAGATCTTCACGAAGTAGGCGATCTCCTTGCCCTTACAAAATTCTTGGTTCAACTCCACAACATGAAGTAGGAGCAACAGGAAGTAGGAGGCTCCCAAGTGACACCTAACCAATCTAGGAGGCACCACCTCTAAAAGGTAATAGATGTGTTAAGTATGATGAACTTCTTGCTCTTGTGCTTCAAAAGATAGTCTCCTCAACACTCAATCACTCTCTCACATATTTGACTTGGGTAGAAGAGATTTATTGGGTGGAAAGCAACTTTGGGAGGTTAGAAATCAAGATCCATATGGTTGGAGTAGATGATCTTCATCTCAACAAATGAGTAGGTGTCTCTCTCTCTCAGAAAAATGTATGGGGGAAGTGTTTGTATGTTCTGAGTGCTTTCTCTATGAGTGAGAGGTGGTGGAGGGGTATATATATGCATCTCCAAGAATGCAACCGTTACAACATTATTGCCCAACTCAGTGAAACCCAAGTGAAAACTTGATTGCACCGACTTGTGCAAAATGTGGCAACTTTTGGCGTTTGGGTGAGACCGATATATAATTCTCGGTGGGACCAAATTGGCTAACCTTGGACATTTCCAAATCTCGCTGTCACCGATTCCTAAAACTTGGAAATTCCGATTTTTAGAAATGGGACAATGGAAGGTGGGTCACTGCTTTCGGTTTCACCAAAAGTGGAAGTTGGTGTCACCAAGAAGCTAGGGTTTGGCATAGGTTCTGTCTAAGGCAAAACTCAGTAGGGCCGAATGGAAATTGTTGGTGGCACCGATTTTGGACTTTAGGTTTTGGACAGAGTATTTTTGTGGGTGAATGGGTGAGTATTTTTGGTGGCTAATCTCTAAGCACTTGAGCAACCAGATCATCATAATTCCTTATCCCCTTTTAAAAGTATTGGCTTTCTTATAGACTCAAAAATGATTTATCACAAAATGTAAAATGTAGAGTCTTAAAGCTTGTTGCCAATGGGTATTCCTTGCATCTAGGGAATCTCCTGACAATACTTTAGACAACCCATCATTGAACTTTTCCTGAAATATACTTGGTGGAAACATTAGTCCAATGAAATATATGTTGTTATTAATTACCGAAACCACCTAGGGAGAAGTTGTGCTTTCAGTCACCGAACCAGTACACTTTGGTGACCCTTGGGGACAGTCACCGGAACCCGTACAAATTCCTCGGGCCAATCTCCACAATATAATTGAAGACCACGACGCTTGCGCGGAGCTTTACACCACAATGATTGAGCCCTGAGGCACCACCAACCGTCTAGGGTGCAAAAGCACCCAAGAGGAATAGGCTCTAGGGTACCAAGCACCCAAGAGTAATAAGCTTATCAACTTTTCACTTCCATGTATCACCGTGGAGAACTCAAATCGATGCAACTAATGCAATGGCAAGAACACACGAAGTGGTCAAGTCCCACACACTCAAATACCACTACCACAACAAAAGTTATGGAGGAATATGAGAGGAAGGACAAAGAGCTCACAAAGAACTCCAAGATCTTGATCCAAGGGGTTCCCCTCACATAGAGGAGAGAGTGATTGGTGGAAATGCGGATCTAGATCTCCTCTCTCTTTCCCCTTAAGAACTAGCAAGAATCATTAGAGGGATTGAGAGATAGCAAGATCGAACAAGATCAACAGTGGGGGGCAAACTTTTCACGAGCTCAAAGGATAGGGTTCAATGGGGAAGAAGAACCCCTTTTATAGGAGGAGAAAAATCCAACCGTTACCCCCTCAGCCCACACACAAGCGGTACTACCGCTCACGGGAGCGGTACAACCGCTTGGGCGGCTGAGCTAGCGACACAAGGGAACGTCGCGAGGCCATGAGGCGGTAGTACCACCAGAGCAGTACTACCGCTCGCCCAAGCAATACTACCACTTGGGTTGCGGTCGAGCAACTCTACAAACCAGCAAGGAAGTAGGAGCGGAGGCAGTTCCGCCTAAGTGGTACTACTGCTGCCAAGGGAGGTACTACCGCATATAAGAAGTAGTACCGCTGCCTACTGCCGCTGATAATTTGGTGAGAATTCCAGGCCCAGAAAGAAGGGCAGTACTGGCACGGTAGTAACAGGCGGTACTACCGCTTGGGAGCGGTACTACCGCGCCGTACTACCGGATAGAAACCGCTCAGTCTGACACGAAAAGTCAAGACCCCGAAGCCAGAGGTACAATTAGCGACATTGGGCAATGGCACTACCGTCCATAAGTGGTACTACTGCTGCCCACAGCGGTACTACCTCCTATAAGGGATAGCACCGCTGCCTTGCGGGGTACTTCTGCTTGGTTTCTACCGGACCAGAATAAAGGCAACACATGAATGCAGGAACACTAGAACTACCATAACTTCTGCAAATGAGCTCCAAATGAGCAAACTCAAGCTTGCTGGATTCACGTTGACAAGAGCTATCAAACAACGAAATGCCAATGATAAGACATGCGAAACCTTTATCAATGAAGAATCGGCAAAAACTCCAACATCGAAAACATCATAGAAGATGCATATGGACTCCATTTTTGGTGAGATCGAGCTTGTCATGAAGATGTCCATAAGCTCTAAAACTCACAAAGAGAAACACCAAAGAAGAACCAAGAAAGATGATACAAGGATGCAAATGGTTTGTGCTCTCAACGAACGATATGATCAAGCTACTCACTTGAGAGCCCTCCTTGATAGTACGACAATCGATCCTATAACCCGGTCTCTCAAATACCAACAAGAGACCGGTAACATAGAAAACCTATCAAGGGCAAGCGTATACCTTGCACATAGTACACTTGAGCTAGATGATGACAATCTTGACTTCCTCAAGATGGACCACCTTTCTTGATTGCATTGGCTCGATGAATACTAGTTGATTTCTCCCCCACACTCCACTATGGACGAGCCCTTCTTCAACACATCTTCACAAGTCCATTGTCATCGTAATGGACGACAAGCTTCAAGCATGATCTCTTCATGATGCTCCACTTGAACTTGCACACCACAATCTTGATGACGATTGATGTCATCCCCCATGGGTTGTATAAGATCTTCCTCTTGACACAAGCCCATGGAAACATACCTAACCACACATAGAACTCTCACGTAGACCATGGGTTAGTACACAAAGCATAATGGACACTGCTTACCGTACCATGGGATCACTAGATCCCTCTCGGTACATCTTGTACGCTTTGTGTGTTGATCAACCTGATTCACTCTTTGACTTAGTCTTGATCAACCTTGTATCTTATCTTATCTCTTCATAATGATGATGTCTTGAAGGTAAACATGAATGTTTGCATAATCTTCTTCTTCAAGACAAGCTAGAAATATGCTCAACTCTCACATGACCAATCTTTGGATAAAAACTTGAATACCACCTTGGTCACCATATAAACTCCTTGAAACCAATAGATGGAATTCAAGAAGTGCGTATGGACAAATCCTTCGAATATAACTCAAGGCAACCATTAGTCCATAGGGATTGTCAACAATTACAAAAACCACACATGTAGAAATATGCTCTAACAACTTAGGATGAGTGTTATGATTAATTCTATCTCAATAATCAATGCTTAAGTCAGGTCATTTAAGTCGGTTGTAGTTACCGACATTGTAATCCTAAACTGCTTTGCAAAGAGGGCATTAATACTGAGTCTTCAATCAATGATAAAAGCAGTTGGATAATTGGCTTCCATTTATTTGTCTAGTCACAATTAGAAGTACCATATACTAATATCATGCATATGAGATTAGTGTATGATACTAGACTCATAATTCATAGTAATATAGCTTGTATCATAGTGATTTCATTATTGCCATGCATGCCACGTACTAGTATATTATTGAATATGACACGATATCATATTATGATAGTCAACCCCCCTTTTCCTCATTTAATTGATTTCCATCTTAGAAACAATATCTAGTTGGCATGCATGATACTATATATGATACTTTTATTATGACAATCCTAAAAGCATCTCCAATAGATGATGTAAATGTAAAATAACCGAATTTTACATCATGACCACACTAATATGGTGCTCCGGCAGATGATGTAGATGTAAAAACAATTACTCCAAATTTGCTCTAGATGTAAAATAGGGCACCAGATAATGCAAATTTGCACCACCAGCCACGCCTAGTAAAAATAAAACCACCGTGCGAACGTCGAACCACCGCTAAATCTTCACTTCTCGACTGTCGTGCCACATGTCGCACCCCACCGCTGCCGAAATCCACCCGCTGCACCCCATCGTTATCGGATCTGTCACTTCCCTGCCACCAGACTACCCCAAACCAGCCGAATTGTTCGCCACAAAGACGTTGCACCGCCGCTGCGCCCCTGATTCGGAAGCCACACCTCCCGAACCCGTCGTCGTACGACCTCCGTGGCACCCTACCACACTTCTCCCCCCCGTATCCTGTCGATGTCGCAGCCGCGATGCTATCATGCCACCGCAGAAGCGGTTGAAGAGCAGGGCGGGCTTGAAGCGGGTGCCGGCGTGACCCACCAGCAACTTCAGTGTCGAGTTCCAGTGCGGCGTCCGTCACTACTGGCTCGAAATCTTCGAGTCCGCCGACAAGGCCGCACGCGTACGGTGTCGCCCCGTGGCGTTTCGGCCGACCAATGCATGAGATGAATTTTTCGAAGATGAAAACCGAAAGCAGGCGGAGTTCGCTAGGCTAAAGAATCTAACCATACGACCGATCGAAGAGAAGAAGGAGCCGAGAATTCACATTGCTCCCGACGAGAGTGATGAAGCGGTGATGGCAAGGTTTGCGCAAGAGAATCTGCAGCATGTCCAGAACGAGCTGGAGTACTACGGGAAGCATGAGGCCGAATAGAAGAAGGAGACGAATGAAGCAGGTGGACGAGGTTGTCCCCTCGGCGGTGATCCCCGTCAAGTCCGACTCAAAGGAGGAGGACGAGGAGCTCCACGACTCGATGACCCCATCACCGTGGCGTTGTGAGAATAGTCCCTGAGCGACCCTTAGTCCGACAAGTAGTTTTATATAGGGTGATGTAGTTCAAGTAGAATTGGTATGAAGTAGTATGGTATGAAGTAGTCGGTTCAATGTTTATAGTATAAACAATGTTTGTTTGAAATAAACTTAGGCCCTGTTTGGATTGGCGTTTTCCTACCGAATACACTTGTAAAAAATACACATGTCTCCCCGTCGTTTTTATTTCTGGGTTGAAATAGCTCTGAATCGATAAGTTAAACGTGTAAGTTAACTACACTTGTATTAAATTACACACATACCAAGCGCGCCCTTAGTATGTTTGAAATGATCTAGTCGTTGCAATTTTACGTCATCTATTGAAGCCCTAGTGTCCTATTTTACATCATATTGGATTTTGATGTTGATGATGTAGAAAAACACTTTTGGATGATGATGTAAAATACATTACCTATTGAAGATGCTCTAAACAGGATTATCCTGTGCGAGAGGAAGCGAGTGTTTCTCCCCAATTTCTCAGCCACACCCACACCCTTCACAGAAGTACTCCAATTCTCCAACTGATCAGCAGCGCCACGTGTCAGGAAGCACACGGGCCGCCTCATCACCTCTTCTCCACCCTGCCCCCACTTCCACACATTGCTCCTCTCTCTTCTTCTCCCTCCAATGGCGCCCGCGCCCACCACCCCCTCCTTCCTCCGGCCCCCGCCGCTGCACCCCCACCGCGTCCGCCTCCCCGCCCCTCCTCCCTCCGCGTCCTTCCGCCTCTCCGAAATCCTCGGCGGCCGCGGCCTCTGCAACGGCGAGGTCGGCATCCGCAAGGAGCTCCTTTCGCCCACCCCGCCATCGCCCCCACCGTCCACGCCCTCGGGAGACTCCTCACCAGGAAGCGCTGTGGAGGACCCGCCGGCGGTGGACCCGGACGCGTTCGAGAAGGAGATGATGGGCCTCACGGGCGGCTTCCCCGGCGGCGAGGTCGGGCTCAAGGACTTCGTGGCCAAGAACCCGCCTCCTCCCCCCAAGAGAGCCCAGGCGGACGGGAAAGCGTCCTCCGCCGTGGTTCCGGCAGGGCGGCCCAGGCCGCCGGAGCTGCCCCTGTTCCTCCCGGGCATGGTGGTGCTCGTCAAGAACCCCAACAACGCGTACCACATGTACTGCGGCATCGTGCAGCGCGTCACCGATGGCAAGGTCGGGGTGCTGTTCGAGGGCGGGAACTGGGATAGGCTCATCACTTTCGGCGTGGACGAGCTCGAGGGCCGGGAGAAGGGCCCGCCCATGGTGAACCCCAAGTCGGTGGTGCTCGAGGCGCTCGTCGAGGCCATGGACGACGCCGAGGTGGCCGAGAAGAAGAAGGAAGAGGGAGGCACGGCCGCCGTAAAGGCTTGACTTACCATGCTTCGTCTTCCTGTTCCTGTATGTATCATGTATGTATGCCTAGTTGGAGTGTTAGTCTGAAAGGATGGAACAAATGGTATGGAGATAATGAAATTTAACTTTCCTGTTAATTGCCATATGCATGGTTGATCACATTTGGTATGAATTTCTGCTTACATGCCCTTTTGCATTGTGAACGATAAACAGCCATAGATATATTACCTCGGTCATTTTTTTACTTTGCATATGAGATTTCCGGTCTGAAGTCAAACTTTGTAAAGTGCCACGTATTATATGAAAAAATATCAACATCTATAATACTACTTCCTTTGTTTCCTAATGCACTGCATATAGATTTTTTGAAAAGTCAATCTTTTCAAACTTTGACCAAGTTTATAGAGAAAACTATCTATATTTATAATACCAAATATATACAATACGAAAGTACATCTTAGGATGAATCTAATGATATGTATTTGGTATTCTAAATATATATATATATATATATATATATATATATATATATATATATATTTACAAACTTGATCAAAGTTCGTAAAGTTTGATTTTTTTTAAAAATATGTATGCACTAAAGTGTGAAAAGAAGAGAGTATTAAAGTTATACTCCCTCTGTACCGAAATATAAGTCGTTGGAGTAACGACTTATATTTCGTACAAAAGGAGTACAATATAAAATTAAATTCACGACCCATCTAGTGATATTGGTTTTGCGCTTTGATTTTTTCTATAAAGTTTGTCAAACTTTATGAGGTTTGAATTCTGACAAATTTTATTTGCGGAGCAAGAAAGACCGGAGGCAGTACTAATACTATCTCCTCTTTTGGTTTATTATTAGGCATTTCACATTCCTATAATTATACCCAATCTGACCAGCGTAATCCGTATATCATTAGAAACAAATGATATGTTTCCTATTAGTATACTTTTTAAGATATGTTAGAGCATATACAACCGAGCTCCTCAAACCCCCTCTATGTGCTCGGACGAATGGCCCGGTCACTGTCCATTCAAGAAAAGCCGAACCAGACAGACTTCTCATACTCGTCCTATACGCTCGGGCCGTCCGACACGTCTCATATCCAACCCAAATCTGGACCGGAAATGGGCCCCGGACACGTTCACCACATTGGATTGACCGCACGGACCCACATGGAAAAACACACGAGGGTCTCCTCCCATTAGAGCATCTACAGCCGGACCCTCTATATACCCCTCAAACGCCCGGAATGCTCTTCCGGTCACAAAAATGCGACCCATTCGGACCTCTTATATCCGTCTCAAATGCCCAGACTGATTGGCACCCCTCATATCCATCTCAAATATGAGGACGATATGAGAGCTCGCGGACGCGCCTGCGCATGCCCGGTTAGTCCGCCACGTAGGACGCGACCCCACTCCGGACCACCTTTTCTCTTTTCTTATTCATTATTTTCTTTCTCTCTCTTCTTCTCCACCAATCACGTGTAAGTGACCAGACATATGGGAAGAAAAATGAGAAGTGTGGCTGCGCGGACCAAATTATAGGGGCTCAAAACGGACACGCCCGGTCACTGACCGGGCGCCTCCGCGGTCGTTTAAGGGGTCAGATTTGCTAGGTACGGTTGTAGATGCTCTTAGGGATGAGGGTAGTGAGGATGCATTCATGGCGCCGCGTGGCACCGCTCCGAAGCACCGCCCGAGGGCCCTAGTCCGGCTATTTAAGCCAAATAGTCGGACGGCGACACCCGAACCCTATCTTGTCCTCACTTCTACCCCCTCAGTCCCTTTCGTGTCGTCACCTTCCAATCCGCTTGCCGTCCATTGCTTCCTCATGGCTCGACAGATGATGATGATGTACGCCATGCTTGTGCTAGAGCGGCGGCTCAAGCTCCTTGAGCAGATCCGGGCTAGGAGCGAAGCACATATCACAACCAACCCACCTACAGACTCGCCGGAGCAGGAGTAGAAGCAGGACACGACCATTGAGAACGCAGGGCCGGAGGAGGAGGAGGAAGGGGAGGCAGACGAGGGGGTTCGATTTCTTCAGCTATGGGCTTCATCATGACTGATGTGTTGGCGGAGTTTGAGGTGGCCCATGTGGAGGAGGCGACAGAGGAAATGATGGAGGCGGAGGCTAACCACCGCCTCCTTCGCCAGGCAGACACAGAGTTTGACGAAATCTTCTCCGAGCTGTCTGCCGACGAGGAGCCGGAGGTGCGGGAGGTGGCCATCCATCAGGAGGCAGGCCCGTCCGGCACTACCGACATGGACGTCGTCTACATCGCCGACGACGAGTAGGAGTAGGCTAGGTTTATCTATGCAGTACTACCTCCGTCTAGCCTCTTCACATTTTGCATCAGACTTTGACCATCCATATACTATTAAAATATGAAGTATATGCTATGAAGCGTTATACCATTGGATTTGGATCTGAAAGAGATTTCCGACAATATAATTTTTGTGACATATAGTTTACATTTTTTTAGTTAAATTTATAGGTCAAAGTCTAACCTAAAATAAGAAGGGGCCTAATAAATCCGGACGGAGGAAATATGTAATAGTACGTAGTGTGTTGCATGGCATAGTTGAGGGCTGAAATTTGAGGTATATTTTTTGCAAGGGTAATAGAGTTTTATTCCATAGGTATAGTGTTACAATAGAGAGGCAACAAGTCCTCAATACACGGAGGTCCCCAACCAAGCCATACATCGGTAGTGCTCTCTGTACGACTATAGAAAGCCAATCGATTTGCTACCCTATCATGCTCTCTTCTAACTTTCAGTGGAGTAAACTCTCTATCACCCATGAGATGACGAATTTCAGCAACTAAATGTCCATATGCCGAGTGGATAAGACTGTCCCTTGTCATCGCCAACAATGCCTCCGAAGAATCTGACTGTACAATGGTAGACAGATTACAATGTTGTATTGCCAAGGCCATACCTTGCATCATTGCATGTAGTTCTGCCTCCAGTGCGTCATTGCAATAAAGATATACCGGTACGCCACAAAGATGATGCCCCCATCATGGTTCCTCAAAACTATCCCCGCATCCACTATCCCATCTGCTGACGAGAAAGATCCATCCACCGACAAGGCCGCCTGGATAAGCTGAGACGGTCATTCAACCTTTTAGTATGGAGGAAATAGATAAGGTGGTGAAATGCAAATTAGGAATAGAATACCGAGTAAAGGTGGATACAGAGAAAGCAGATAGAAAGCTTTTTCCTTTCCTTCGCGGAGTAGAGCAGATACTGGGATAAGCTGGATACACAAATATGGAACATAACACTACACGAGGGAATCGAAGGATTCGAGTTTCCCACTACTTGACCCCAAGTCCAAGAAAAAGAAAGTTATTCCCTTCACTGAGCAGAGAGAAATCTTTAACTGAACTTCTCATATATTTTACAACACAAGACTGATCAGAACCATCAACGTGAACTACCGAAGGAGGGGCAAACTCTCCACTCGTGCCTGCCGGAACAACCCTTCCTCAATTGGCAGTTTCGAGGTCAGAGTTTCAGTTTCTTAGAAATCCACTTCTCTAAGCATGCATGCCGACATAGGTGTCGCGGTAATCACCGAAGTTTGGTTGATGTGTGGTAGGGGGTCAGTCAACCAATAAAGACAATTGTTAAGGGGTAAGGCTAAGCTCTCTTTCTCGCTAACAAAGCGGTCCATCCTAAGAGACTAAGAGATTGGCATCATACTAAGGACTGTGTCGAGCAAGGTCCGAAGGGATTTGAATTCCACCAATTCCCAGGTAAAAAGGTTAGTGGTGGAAACACCACCATTCGAAAGAATGAGCACCTGTCATGCACGAAAAGAGCAAGCTGGCGGACTGATTTCGCAGAGGACCAAGAACCTCAAATCCCCCTCCTGCTGATCCCGGCACAAAAACAAAAGTTATCCGAACCGAGCACTTCCCGTCGACAGGAGAACCCGAGTGCAACCAGATAAGAGTTCGCTTTCAGAAGACGACAATGGAAAGTCTCAATCAACTGTCATTAGATCAATAGTAAACAGGAGATTGCTTTGCGTATCACGGATCGAGCACACAATAGAATGCTCGAACTACACTCTCCTAGCATGAGGCCTATGGTCCATCCAAGGAAAGACCTATAACATCTTAACAACCTTTCTTAGATCTTCAAATAGATAGAATTTGTCATACACGCTTAGCCATCTAGCCTGAGGGACCCTTCCCCATAGTCCCGACATTTCTAGTTCTGGCTAACCATTTTTTTCGCAAGATGCAAGGACAAGAAACGCTAGTTTTCAATCAGGCTGAACTGTTTGCTTCTTCTTAATCGAGAAGCCAACCTAGCCTTAAGTGAATAGTGCAAGCATGTGCCATCAGCATCATTCCTAATAGTTTTTGCTGAAATAAGTGTAACTGCCTTATAACCGCAGCTAGATGATCTTCTCTCTATGGATTCCTAAGAAATGGAAAGTACCATTCTATATCCCTTCCCTAGCTTAAGCCCTATAGACCAATGTTGTTAGAGTCCCGGGTTGGTAGACCACCGATTTGATAAGCACGTCTTTTCTGCCTTCTACATGGAGCACCTCTTTTCTGGCATAAGACAATCTCTTCTCGCACCAGCCCTACCTACGTCAGTGATTGCTCGAAAGAACTTATTAATATAGAGGGAAGCCGTCTGGGCTGAAATGCTAGGAAAAGAAGGGTTTGAAGTCTGTCCCCATTCAGGAATTGCATATTAGAAGAAGTGATGTTCACTAGCATTTGAAATGGAAGATACCGACTACTGATGGAAGAAATCTGGAACTGAGCACGGGCAATAGCTGACAGAACGTCACAGACCACAGAGAATAGGGCGCCCATCTCTTCACTTTCTTAAAGCAATGCGTAAGGCTTTCGGCTTTCACCTTTCTTTGTAAAACAAACCCAATATCTTGACTTCCCAATGTCGCCAATGTCGATAGGCCGGGTACCATCTTGACTTTCCAATGTCGCAAGTCAATCAGAAAAGGAGAATCCGGGTACTGTCAACCAAGTTCAGATAACCAAATAAACCAGTATAGTATCTTTGGATCAATTGAGAAGCTTCAAGTCTGTTATTATCTCAATCCGTATATTTTCTTTCTTTCGCGCGGGAAGCACAAGCCCTTGCTTGTGGGTCCTGATCGAGCAAGACTACATCCTATCTATCTACACCTCTCAAACACAATATCTTGAGTACCCGGAACCATGTTCTGTGCTGCAAAAGCACAACAGTAGCCCCCTAGAATCTTTGGCTCCTCATTTTTATTCAATTATGAAATGACTCATTTTGATGGAGATTTGTAGCATCATTCAAGTAAATGCAAATTGAGATCATAGAAACATGAGCTTGTGATATAGCTACACCTAATTCCAGACTGGTTAATGCTAGAACTATAAATAAGGGACCAAGATCTCCTATGAAATAGAAAATATTATTCAGAAATAGCATAGTCCAAGAAAACCCAATTAAAATCTTTACTAAACTATGACCGACCATCATATTAGCAAATAAACGTATTCCTAAGCTTAATGCATGAAAACAATAAGAGATTATCTCAAGGAGTACTAAGAAAGGTGCTAATGGCAGTGGGACTCCCACAGGTAATAAGAAGCTAGAAAAATGAAGCCCATATCTTTGAAATCCAACGATCGTAATGCCTATAAAAATGGAAAATGAAAGAGCCAAAGTAATGAGAAAATGACTTGTCACTATGAAGCTAAAGGGTATCATATGTGAAGCTAAAGGGTATCATACCATGGGGATTACGAAATAACGAAAAAGTAAAAGTGACCGAGATGCGAGGGAAAAACTGTTGTTTCACATTTCCGGAAAGACCACCTATTTGTTCGTTTACCAGGTTCAGCACGAAATCATAAATAAGCTTGACCAAAGATTGCCATGCATTTGGCACTGACTTTCCACCTCCCCTTTTCGTAACAACAAAAATCAGAAAACAACCAAAACGACAGTGAGCAACATGTACAAGGACTGATTTGTAAATGATAAATAATAGTTGCCCACATTCAGACCAATTATTGGCTGAATAAGAAATTAATCCAATGGGGTCCCCACCGGCAGATTCTAGACAAAAATCTTCATTCCACCACCCGTTTGAATAGAATCGTGGAGGCTCTGCTTATACGTCTCCATCATATCTATAATTTTTGATTGTTTCATGCCAATATTCTACAACTTTCATATACTATTGGCAACTTTTTATACTATTTTTGGGACTAACATATTGATCGAGTGCCTAGTGCGAGTTCGTGTTTGTTGCATGTTTTTTGTTTCGCAGAAAATCCATATCTAACAAAGTCCAAATGCGATAAAAACTTATGGAGATTTTTTTGGAATATATGTGATTTTTGGGAAAAAGAATCAACGCGAGACGATGCCCGAGGAGGTCACAAGCCTGCCAGGCGCGACCTACCCCCTGTTCGCGCACTGGGCCCTTGTCACCATCCCTTAGGTCAGTTGGATCTCTCCTTTGTTCACACGAAATATAATTTTTGGATAAAGATCCCCTCAAAATTTAAGCCCGATCGGAGTTACGAATCTCTGGATATTTATGAAACGGTGAAAGGTGAGAATTTGGGAGCGCAGAAACAGAAGGAAACATGGAGAGAGAGAGAGAGAGAGAGAGAGAGAGAGAGAGAGAGATCCAATCTCGGAGGGGCTCTCGACCCTCCACCGCCATGGAGGACATGGACCAGAGGGGAAACCCTTCTCCCATCTAGGGGGAAGGTCAAGGAAGAAGAATAAGGAGGGGGGTTTTGTCCCCCTCTCTCCCGGGGGCACCAGAACACCGCCGGGGCCATCATCGTGATGGCGATCTACTCCAACAACTCCGTCATCTTCACGAACACCTCCATCACCTTCCCCCATATATCTACAGTGGTCCACTCTCCAGCCACCCGCTGTACCCTCTACTTGAACATGGTTCTTTAGGTTTCATATTATTATCCAATGATGTGTTGCCATCCTATGATGTCTGATTAGATTTTAGTTGTTCTATGGGTTGATTGATGATCATGATTGGTATGATTTGCATGTTTTACTATTGGCACTGTCCTATGGTGCTCTCCGTTCGAGCAAGCATGAGGGATCCCCGCTGTAGGGTTTGCAATATGTTCATGATTCGCTTATGGTGGGTGGCGTGAGTGACATAAGCACAAACCCGAGTAAGTAGGTTATTTGCGTATGGGCATAAAGAGGACCTGATACCTTATAATGCTATGTTTGGGTTTTACCTTAATGATCTTTAGTAGTTGTGGATTCTTGCTAGAGTTCCAATCATAAGTGCATATGATCCAAGTAGATCCAAGTAGAGAAAGTATGTTAGCTTATGCCTCTCCCTCATATAAAATTACAATAATGATTACCGGTCTAGTTATCGATTGCCTAGGGACAATTCCGCAACTCCTACCACCATTTTTCCACAATCGTTAAACTAACTTAGTTGTTTCTTTATCTTAGAAGCCCCTAGATTTTATTTACGTGCTCTTTATTTTCTTGCAAACCTATCGTGTTACACCTACAAAGTACTTCTAGTTTCATACTTGTTCTAGGTAAAGCGAACGTTAAGCGTGCATAGAGTTGTCTTGGTGGTCGATAGAACTTGAGGGAATATTTGTTCTACCTTTATCTCCTTGTTGGGTTCGACACTCTTACTTATCGAGAAAGGCTACAGTTGATCCCTTATACTTGTGGGTTATCAAGACCTTTTTCTGGCGCCGTTGCCGGGGAGCAATAGTGTGGGGTGAATATTCTCGTGTGTGCCTGTTTGCTTTATCGCTAAGTAGATATTATTTGCTGTTATAAGTTGTTCTCTATCTTTAGTTATGGATATGGAACACGAAATACCAAAAAATTAGGTGTACTTACTACTCATGGAGATGGGGAACCTCCTAAAACCCTTGATGTTCGTTATGTGAAAGATATTATGCACTACTTTAATAATCCTGAGAAAACCCCATTCAATTATATAATGGGATACACGTTGGATGAACATGAATATTTTAGGGATTATTACTTGACTCAAAAAGGGAAATTGTTATGGGATCAAATTCATATGTTGAAACGGTATGCTTGGAATCTATGCTTGAGATATGATATTACTTGTTGCTCTAGGATGAAGGCTAAACACCATCCTTTTCCTATAAATTTAATGATAATGAAACCTTGGATTCTTATGCTAATGGTATATATGATTACTATTATGTGGAGCAAATAGAAGAGTTTGTTGCTTTTAAGGGTGCTTATGAAATTGAAGCTTTGTTTGAAAAGTATGAAGATTATGATGATGCTGTTTACGATCCCAAAATTTGGCTATGCTTTGTTATTTTTATGCCAATTATGAATATAATGCCCATATTGATGAATTTATTGAGAAAGTCTCCGCTATCCAAGAAGACACTAAAATTGCTGAAACTGTGAGCTCATTCGATGAAAAAGATGAGGAGGAGAGCGAAGAACTAAAGGAGAAAGAGCGGATTAGCTACCCGTGCCCACCTTCTAATGAGAGGAACTCTTCAACTCATACATTGTTTAATTTCCCTTCATGCTTACTAAAGGATGAATGCTATGATAATTGCTATGATCCCTTGGATTCATTTGAAATATCCCTTTTTGATGAACTTGATGCTTGTTATGCTTGTGGCCATGATGCCAATATGAATTATGCTTATGAAGATGAACTTGTTGTAGTTCCTTATGTTAAGCATGAAATTTTTTCTATTGCACCCACACATGATAGTCCTATTATATTTTTGAATTCTCCAAACTACACTATATCGGAGAAGTTTTCATTTATTAAGGATTATATTGATGGGTTGTGTTTTCCTATTGCACATGATGATTTTAATGAATATAATATGCATGTGCTTGCTGCTCCTCCTTGCAATTATTATGAGATAGGAACTACATCTTCACCTCTCTATGTTTCCAATACGATAAAATTGCAAGAAACTATTTATACTATGCATTGGCCTTTACTTTGTGTGGATGAATTGTTATTTTATGACATGCCAATGCATAGGAAGAGAGTTAGACTTCGTTATTGCATGATATATGTTACTTTGTGCTCACTACTAAATTAAAAATCATTGTTAATTAAAATTGGCTTTGATATACCTTGGGATCCGAGTGGATCCGCTACTTGAGCACTTTATGCCTAGTTTAATGGCTTTAAAGGAAGCACTGCCAGGAAGACAACCCAGAAGTTTTAGAGAGTCATTTTATTCTGTTGTGTTCTTTTAAAATAGTTCAAAACCCAACAAACATAAAGAGGGGAACCTAAAACTATTTCAAAAAGAAAAGTGAAAGTGAAAAAGACGAGCAATGTTGAAGTGGAGGCTAGCCTAGAACTTTGTGCATGCCCATGGAAACTTTGTGAATCTTGATTACAGAAACTTTTCAAAAAATAATAATTATCCCCTTGTACAAATCCATTTTGTTTATAAATAATGTGCCAACTTTTGCCTTTAGGATGATTAGATTGCTTGTTTGGTGTGTGCAGTGCAAAAACAGAAACTTTGGCTGTAGTGCGTGAATTTACATTTTTAGCTGGAATTTCAGAAGTTTCTGAAATTTTTACAAGTACTTGTATGCAATTTTTGTATTTTTTACTATTTTCCAGAATTTTTAGAGTTACATAAGTATGGTGAATGTTCAGATTGCTACAGACTATCCTGTTTTTGACAGGTTCTGTTTTTGATGCATTGTTTTGCTCATTTTGATGAAACTATCAATTGTATCGGCGGTATAAGCCATGGAAAAGTTATATGAAAGTAGCTAAAATGCAAAAATAAAATATGAATTGGTTGTCAACAGTACTTAAAGTCGTGATTTTTTTATTATACTAAGGTATCTCACAAGGGTTTTCTTAAGTTTTGTGTGATTGAAGTTTTCAAGTTTTGGGTGAGATCACGATGGATGAAGGAATAAGGAATGGAAAGAGACTAATCTTGGGGATGCCCGAGGCATCCCAAGGTAATATTTAAGGACTCACAAGAAACTAAGCTTGGGGATGCACTGGAAGGCATCCCCTGTTTCTTCTAACAACCATCGGTAATTTTACTTGGAGCTATATTTTTATTCGTCACATGACATGCGTAAATCTTGGAGCGTCATGTGCTTTTTATTTTTATTTTAATAATGCACCATGCTGATATGAGAAAGTCCTTGGTCGATTTATAGAAGGCTCTTTGCACCTCACTTATATCTTTTGAGTATGGCTTTATAGAATGCTTCATGTGCTTCACTTATATCATTTGAAGTTTGGGTTGTCTGTTTCTCTACACATAGAAAACCGCCATTTGTAGAATGCTCTTTTGCTTCACTTATATTTTTTAGAGTGTGGGCATATCTTTTGTAGAAACAATTAAACTCTCATGCTTCACTTATATATATTTAGAGAGTTAAGATGAGTTGGTCGTTCACATGGTTAGTCATAAAATCCTACATAAAACTTGTAGATCACTGAATATGATGTGTTTGATTCCTTGCAATAGTTTTGCGATATAAATATGGTGATATTAGAGTCATGCTAGTGAGTAATTGTGGATTGGTAGAATTCTTGTGTAAACGTTTGCGATTCCCGTAGCATGCATGTATGGTGAACCGTTATGTAAGGAAGTCGGAGCATGATTTGTTTATTGATTGTCAACCTTTGTGTGAGGGTCGGGAGCGCGTGATGGTTAACTCCTACCAACCTCTCCCCTGGGAGCATGCGTCTAATACTTTACTTCGATGAGTAATAGACTTTTGCAATAAGTATGTGAGTTCTTTATGACTAATGTTGTGTCCGTGGATTATACGCACTCTCACCCGTCCACCTTTGCTAGCCTCTCTAGTACCGGGCAACTTTCGCCAGTGCAATAAACCTACCTTCCTCAAAACAGCCACCATATACCTTCCTCAAAACAGCCACCATACCTACCTATTATGGCATTTCCATAGCCATTCCGAGATGTATTGCCATGCAACTTCCACCGTTTCCTTTTGTTATAACATGCACCATCACTTCCATATTGCATATAGAGTCATATTTTGTTCTAGGTATTGAGTTGTAATTTTATTTTCAGTTGTAAGTAAATAAAAGTGTGATGACCATCATTATTAGAGCATGTCCCATGTGAAGAAAGGATGATGGAAGCTATGATTCCCTCACAAGTGGGGATGAGATTCCATACTTTATGAAAAATAAAAGAGGCCAGCAAAGCCCCGAAATAATAATAATAAAAGAGGCCTTAGATTCCCACCAAAAAAAGAGAGAAAAGAGAGAAGGGACATTGCTACTATATTTTTCCACACTTGTGCTTCAAAGTAGCACCAAGATCTTCTTAATGGAGAGTCTCCTATTTTGTCACTTTCATATAACTAGTGGAATTTTCATCATGATGCATGCCCACTTAGTTTCTTTTTGAGATTTCATACACTTATAGCTCTAGTGCATTCGTTGCATGGAAATCTCTAGTCACTCACATTGATATCTATTAATGGGCATCTCCATAGACCGTTGATACGCCTAGTTGATGTGAGACTATCTTCTCCTTTTTTCTTGACAACCTCCACCATATTCTATTCCACCTATAGTGCTATATCCATGGCTCACGCTCATGTATTGAGTGAGAGTTGAAAAGGTTTGTGAAAATAAAAGTGTGAAAACAATTGCTTGACTTGTCATCGAGGTTGTGCATGATATAAATACTTTGTGTGGGGAAGATGGAGCATAGCCAGACCATATGATATTGTAGGGATAACTTTCTTTTGCCATTATATTTTGAAGAGATACAGTTGCTTTATTACTATGCTTGAAGTATTATTGTCTTAATATCAGATGATAGACTATTGCTTTGGATCACTCGTATCTTAATATTCATGCCATGATTAGATTATATGAACAAGATTATGCTAGGTAGCATTC
Organism: Hordeum marinum; assembly: GCA_022496015.1. Taxonomy (NCBI): domain Eukaryota; kingdom Viridiplantae; phylum Streptophyta; class Magnoliopsida; order Poales; family Poaceae; genus Hordeum; species Hordeum marinum. The sequence goes on from CM039672.1 coordinate 84,872,085, forward strand.
CACATAAGGGTTCTTTTTTATTTCGGATCGGAGTAGTATAATTGCTAGAAAATTAAGTATTTCATTGTGGAATTCTAAAATAAAGTAAGTCCCTTTTTTAAGTACATGCCAATCTAATTATCCACCTCTCCCCATATCCATGCTTTTCTTTTATCGTAATTTCACTTGGGTAGGCCAAGATAGTCAGGTTATACTCTATATCACAGCAAATTTCCTTTTTTTATTCAAGATATTTAATTTAATACTTTGAAAAATTAAAGCACGATTCCCCATAGAGATATGTACATAAAGGGTATGTTATGATTGAGGTTTTGAATAAGACGACCTTTGCATTTTAGATTTGGATCTTTTTCTTATTTCAAAATAGTGAAAAGTCAAATAAGAGGTCTATTTTTTAATCCGTTTGTGAGAAAGCGTGAAAAGAGCCAAGAGACTTGAATTTTGGACTTCAACAACAAGAAAGAATTTTACAAATTGTACAAACCCCCATAAAAGGAGTAGTCCCCCAACCCGGGGCGACTTTCCCATATTCCGAATTCAAGGGTTTCAGTAAACTACCTGCACCAGTTCGTTTTGGCCTAGGTTTAGAACTATCTTCAACGGTTTGTGTAGCCATAAATTCTATTTAATCATTGGTGTTGACTTTGTATACTATTCCGTTGTAGTTGTAAATACACGAAAAAATATCTTTTTTATCATTTACCTACTCGAGGACGAGCAGGAATTAAGCTTAGGGATGCTAATACGTCTCCGTCGTATCTATAATTTTTGATTGTTTCATGCCAATATTCTACAACTTTCATATACTTTTGGCAACTTTTTATACTATTTTTGGGACTAACATATTGATCCAGTGCCCAGTGCCAGTTCCTGTTTGTTGCATGTTTTTTGTTTGCAGAAAATCCATATCAAACGAAGTCCAACTGCTATAAAAACTTACGGAGATTTTTTGGAATATATGTGATTTTTGGGAAATAGAATCAACGCGAGATGATGCCCGAGGAGGTCACAAGCCTGCCAGGCACGACCTTCCCCCTTGCCACGCCCTGAGCCCTAGTGACTAGCCCTTAGGTCGGTTGGAGCTCTTCTTTCCCCATAAGAAAGCTAATTTTGGATAAAGATCCCCTCCAAATGTCACGCCCAAGATGCGATCCTATCCTTATTTCGGCACGAGGGCCTCGATAGGGATAGAAGCGCATCTTGTCGTGTTGCAAGAATGGATATCATTAAAAGTACATGTACAGAAGAGATGAGTATATGGAATTGTCTTACACTAGCCACAAGATACATCAATATCACATCAATACAACAACATATTCAAACATCATACAAAAGAGCAGGGTCCGACTATGGACGAAATCAAACTACAAAATGACATCCATCCTTGCTATCCCAGGCTGCCGCCTGGAACCCATCCTAGATTGATGATGATGAAGAAGAATAACTTCAAATCAAACAAGCATCATGCTCACGCCAAATCATCGCATTACTTGTACCTGCAACTGTTGTTGTAGAATCCGTGAGCCACAAGGACTCATCAATCTCATTTCCAAGGGTATCAAGACTATTAAAGCTTAATGGGTGAGGTATGGTTAAGTGGTGAGGCTGCATCATGCGTCTAAGCATTTATTTGAGTGGCTAAATTATGAATACAGAAAGTAAAGTATGGTGGTCTATGCATAACGAACGTGAACTAGTAATGATCACTAACTGATCCTGAACACCTACCTATGTCAAACATAACCCCATCATGTTCTCTCTCGGATAAGAACTCACGAGAAGAAATAGTCACGGTTACACACACAGTTGTTGTATTTTATTTGAGTTTACTTCATGTTTACTATGACCAGGTGTTAAAAAAAGTTTCCAAGTTTGCCACATAACCGCGGGCATGGCTTTCCGAAATATTTCACCCTGCAGGGGTGCTCCAACTCGTCCATCACAAATTAACCACACGCAGCCGGAATAACCTCGACCACGGATCTTGTGATCATCCTAGGCAATTCCAAAGGAAATCCAACACCTCGAGATAGCCTGAAGAAGATCAGAGTTTCTCACTCAATACGTTCGATAAAGGTAAAACAAATCCAGCAAGGCCGCCCGACGTGTCAACGAACCCGATAGGAGCCGCGTATCTCGTTCTCGGGACACGATAGATAAGCGAAGCGTATGGTGGCCTGATAGACATCTCCCGAGTTGCCCCGGGTTGTCCCCGCATGGTGCTCTAGTTTGGACCAACACTCATGAGGAGCACTGGCCCGGGTTGTTGATTAAGATCCTCGGGTTAGTTACTCCATATGCAGGTTTATTAGTTATTAGGTAAATATAGTACCAATGTTGGGCCTTGCCAGACAAGCTTTATCCTAAAAATAAAATCAAGGGGGTCCCCATAACAACCCCGAGCAAGTTAGGAGCGCTCAATTATGGAACACAACACCGGTTCACAAGTAACTAGGGCGGCAAGAGTGGAACAAAACACCGAGCAAAAGGCCAAGCATTCCACCTTTTACCATGTATATATGTGCATTAAATTAAATAGAAATAATATTGTGATAACAAAAGAATGTCCATGTTGTCACATGGAAGCAATTGCACCTGCAGCTAGAAACGCTATAAGAAGGGCTGAGCAAGCGGTAACATAACCAAACAAAGGTTTGCTGGGATGTGGAGGGGTTAGGGGATTTTCAAGGCAATGTTGGGAGGCTTGACAAACAAGTGGTAGGTAGCGAGACATAATGATAAAAGTGGGACAACTAGCATAGCAATGATAGTAGTGGTATCCAGGGAAATGTGTCATCTTGCCTGAGATCTCGCTTGGAAGAAGAACGAGTCCATGAAGAAGACAATCCAACGTAGTCAAACGAATCCTCACACCCCAAACACTTTCGGAACTCTATCAAGAAGGAACAATCCAAAAACAACAATCAACACATGATAACACCACAACATATGCATGACATGATGTGCAACCAAATATGACGCATGTCCGGTTTAATATGGAACGCATGGCATGGCAAGAACAACACCCAACTACTACACATTAAGTGAAGTTCAATATGAAACAATGAGTTGCATATTGACGAAACTCCACGTTCAAATTATTTAGTTCACTCCCATTTAGGTACTCATCAATATTAAATGTTGTTAAACATGGCAAGAGGTGAAGCATAAGTAAACTATATCACCTAGGCATTTTAAATGAGGACGGAAACAACATATAGTATTTCCGAAGCAACCTCATATGCATAATATGAATTTGGTCCAGATCCGTACTAAACATGTTTTAGAGTTGTTAAATAGCAAAATAAATGTCAACATGTGATTCTACACGATTTCTAGCCAAGTTACATATGTAAAACATTTGCATTGGAGCTACGGTTTAAAAGTTATTAAATAAATCATATTAGCATGGCATCTATGCAAATTACATGAAAACAGCAAGTTAAACATTCTAAACATATGTGAGAGTTGGAAATTGTGAATCTACACGAAAGTCTAGTCAAGTTTCATATATAATGTTTTTCCATACGATGCCCGGTTCTCGAGTTATTAAATGGATGAAATTCGGGGTCTAATCTGCAATTTTACAATTCACTAGATAATTAGCAAAATTCGCAGTAGAAAAAAAAACTCTACGGGCTGAATTTGAACATGGGCCTAAACAGGGACATGGGCGACGGATAACTAAATGGTACACGGGCACTGGATAAGGCATCAGCTCACCTCGTGGGCTTGGGCCCAGCTCAGTGAGGGGCGATGTTGGGCCATCGGGAGGCGGCCCACCTGCTGGTGTTGGGGCGGCCCAGGCGAGGGAGGAAGTCGCCCCCGACCTCTACTTCGAGGCCGACGGTGACCAGGGTGCGGCTTTGCGATGCCGGCAAAGGGGAGGCGCGGGGCGGCCGGGATCGGGCCGGGGGCGACCGGATTCGGCGATCCTCGGCCGGATCTGGGCGGCGTGGTGGAGCTCCGGCGGCGGGGACGAGCGGGAGCCGACGAGGACCATGGCGGCTTCCTGCACACGCGCGCGCGCGAGAGAGAGAGCAGGGAGATTAGGGAGAGGGAGAGGAAGGAAGGAGAAGACGGAAGGAAGGAGGAGAGGGGCGGCGAGGCCCAGCCTCGGGGGTTAACCGCCGCTGGTGGCTTGCCGGGGCTCCGGCGACGGTCGGCAGGGGCAGCGCGGCTAGAGGCGCGCGATGGCTGCGACGCTGCGGGAGCGGGGCTGCTCTGTTGTCGCCGGACATTGTCCGGGTTGGCCGTCGGACATGTCCGGTAGGTGAGGTTTTTGGGCGAATTTGAGCCCCAGATTTCAGGTCTGAGGGCCAGATTTGGCTGGGGAGGTGGAATTTCGGGATCTAGAGGGTTTGGGCTAGTAGGTGGATTTTTCCTGGGGGGGGGGGGGGCTGCTATTTGCCAAGGGGGAAACCCTAGTGGAGTGACAGGCTCTCTCCACAAGATGGTTTATATATAGGGGATGACACTAGGGGTTGGTTGAGTCTCGTCCGACCGATCGCGATCCGATGACCACGAACGGATGGGGGGCTAAGTGGGCTAGTTGCTGTGTAGATGGGCTATGGGGAAGAGAGAAATAATTGTGGCCCGACAGTGGAGTTTGCAAAACCGAAAACGTCCGACGAATAACCCGATGACCGGACTGCTACGGTTGACCGATGGATATCAAACGAACTCAGAATGCGACAAAATTTGACAGGCGGCATACCTACACTATAACAAGACCGCACGCGAAGTTTCTACCCAATCCAGGAATAATTTAGCACGCCTTTTAAAACATTTTTAAACGATGCCGTGGGCGCGTGCATGTGTGGTTGGTCTCGAAATGGGCAATGGCAAGAACGGAGAGAACCGTCGACTACTAACGGATGCAAGTTCAAAAACTCATGTTTACAAAATGCAGATGCTATGCAGATGATGCTAATGATGCGATGATGAATGCAAAAACCAAACAAAACACAAGGCGACAATGGAATAACAGGGGAATCTTCTGGAGCGTCGGTCGCGGGCTGTTACACCAAATTTTAGCCCGATCGCAGTTACAGATCTCCGGATATTTAAGAAACGGTGAAAGGCCAGAATTTGGGAGCACAGAAACAGAAGGAAACAGAGAGAGATCCAATCTTGTAGGGGCTCTCGCCCCTCTGCCGCCATGGAGGCCATGGACCAGAGGGGAAACCGTTGTCCCATCTAGGGGGAAGGCCAAGGAAGAAGAAGAAGGAGGAGGGGGCTCTGCCCCCTCTCTCCCGGGGGCACTGGAATGCTGTCGGGGCCATCATCGTGATGGCGATCTACTCCAACAACTCCGTCATCTTCATGAACACCTCCATCACCTTCCCCCATCTATCGATAGCGGTCCACTCTCCCGCCACCCACTGTACCCTCTACTTGAACATGGTGCTTTATGCTTCATATTATTATCCAATGATGTGTTGCCATCATATGATGTCTGATTAGATTTTAGTTATCTTATGCGTAGATTGTTGATCATGATTGGTATGAGTTGCATGTTTTATTATTGGTGTTGTCCTATGGTGCTCTCCGTGTCGCGCAAGCGTGAGGGATCCCTGCTATAGGGTTTGCAATATCTTCATGATTCTCTTATGGTGGGTGGCGTGAGTGACATAAGCACATACCCGAGTAAGTAGGTTGTTTGCGTATGGGAATAAAGAGGACATGATACCTTATAATGCTATGGTTGGGTTTACCTTAATTATCTTTAGTAGTTGCAGATGCTTGCTAGAGTTCAACCATAAGTGCATATGATCCAAGTAGAGAAACCTTGTTAGCTTATGTCTCTCCCTCATATAAAATTACAATAATGATTACCGGTCTAGTTATCAATTGCCTAGGGACAATTCCGCAACTCCTACCACCACTTTTCCACACTCGTTAAACTAACTCAGTTGTTTCTTTATCTTAGCAGCCCCTAGTTTTTATTTACGTGCTCTTTATTATCTTGCAAACCTATCCCGTTACATCTACAAAGTACTTCTAGTTTCATACTTGTTCTAGGTAAAGCGAACGTTAAGCGTGCGTAGAGTTGTATCGGTGGTCGATAGAACTTGAGGGAATATTTGTTCTACCTTTAGCTCCTCATTGGGTTCGACACTCTTACTTATCGAGAAAGGCTACAATTGATCCCCTATACTCGTGGGTTATCATCTGCCAAGTATCACCATTGTGGTGTCGGTTTCTCAATAATCCTCTAGGTCAATTGACAGCTTCCTGCCCGGAGTCATGGAGCATCAAATTCCTTCGTATTTGACTGGCTAATATGACGTTGAATTTTCTCACGGGTTGGATGAAATTTGACATCTAGATCATTATTGGTATTGGTTTCGAAAAATGCATTAGGATCGGGAAGAAAAGCAGAACATCTATGAATTGGTTGATTCGTTGGAATAAACACCCTATTTCTATCCTTCATATCCATAGAAATCAATCTCATCTCCAGGTAACTCCATCTTTTTAAGTTGTGCTTGCTCAGTTTTGAAAGCAAAGGAGACTGATCTTGACGTCGGTGTTGGCTTTTTCCAACGAAATGAATAAGTTTTGGGTTGGGATTTCACATAAGCATTGCACAATCATCCACATTAGGCGGGGAGCAACATTGATACCGCTGACCGGGAATAAGTACATATCCCTCTACTACTTAAGAAAAGAGAATAGAAGTGGTTCCTTTTCTTTCTATACGAAATTCGACGATTTTGTTTGTGTTCATGTTGGCGCACCTTCGGCGAGGACTCAACTCAACATAGAATGATTTGACAAACATTGATCCATGCTTGGCCTTAGCCTGAGCTCAACTCTGAAAAAGAAAAGAGGAGAATCACTCTAGCTTCTGGAATCACTTGCATGGATGCTTAGATAGCTCGAGAATCACTTCCCAGTTCTTCCTTAGAGCTCATCTATCTAAACGGGTATAAAACAGAGAAATAGGCTCATTAAGTGAAGTGAGAACATAACTCGATCTTTGCTAGACGTGAGAAGAATATACAGGTCCTTTGGCCATCGGGAGCAGTGGTAAATAAATCCTTTGAATGGATCAATGTCGGTGTACTAAAGTTTGGGCTTTTAGTACCCCATACTTGTGCCCGAGTAGTTGTCGCCACACCAGCGGCAAGGCCTACCAGGGGACTGCTAGAAGCAAATACAAAGACGTCAAGGAACATTCAAGTCAACGAGCACAAGACCGAAGGCCAAAGGCTGGAACCCTGGCAAGATCTTGCTGGGGGTGGCCTGTGGACCCCCGGCAAGGAGTGCACCCGGAAAGGCCTCGCCAACCTTCCAACACAGAGGCCAGGTGTCAATCCACCAGGATACGTGTCGAGGCGTTGGCGATGGAGAGGCTAAGCAGTGCCGATGGGACGGGCTCCTATATCGCCCCGTAGAAGGTCAGGGACACCTGACGGAGCATTAAATGCCTTTGTCCTACATTGTCAGTGTTAGGTATGATAACACTATAGCACTGTGCACCTCATGCATGCACTGTATGCCACTATTGGGATCCCCTTAGTCGTATAAAAGGAGGCCCAAGGCGTTACGAGAGGAGGCTTTTTCTCTTCCACCTTCTGGCTGACACGGCGCGTAGCAGCTGTTCGTAGCGTTCCTGTAGCAAGAACCCTCAAAAACACCCATAATACACTAAAGCAGGAGTAGGGTTTTACGCTTCCCAGTGGCCCGAACCTGGGTAAAATCTCCTCTCACGCCGTTCGTCTGATCTGCTCTTTGCGCATACCGTCCTCCCACAAACCAGAAAGGGATCCACGCAATCCCATAGGTGTTGTGCATCGGCATCTTTGGCATGCCAGGTAGGGGGAAGGGGTTGTGTGAACCTGATCCAACGATCGGTGCGCCCGTTTTTTCATCATCTTCATCACCATGGCCCCCAAGAAGAAGGGTTTCACAGTGGTTGACACGACCACGTCCTGCGCGCCCGTAGCTACTCAGACGGGTGGCGGTGTGGATGCATGCGGAGATCTCGAGCCTCCACGATGTTCTGGTGATCAAGGCCAGGCTAGCGGCATCGTTCGTAGCGGGACGACTATCCACGCACTGTTGGATCTCAAGATGGAGCTGTGCGGCCTACAGGCGGTGTGGTGAACTCTAGGGACGGAGGGGCGCCTTCTGAGGCACATACGCTGCGGCCTTCTCAGGTCGCGCTCGATGAGCAGCGCCGCGACGTCGGTGGTTCTAAGCGCCCCCATGGAAAGGCTCCTGGGCATCACTCCCGAGACGCACGGGACCAACATGCATGCCGAAATGCTTACGAAGGTGGCATGTGGTCGCGGGACCGTGATGGAGCTCCTTCTAACACGGTTAGGAGTCTGAGCACCTAACGTTCATCGCACCTTCCGCTACCCAACCTCATCAGCAGAATCATTGTCGCAACTGAAGCTGCTCCTGAATTTCCCTCCTGCAGCGGAGAAGTTTGAGGAGTGGAGAGCTACTATCCAGAGCCTCGTCAGCTTTGTTGATAGGGATGAGCTGCGGCGAGCGGAGCCTTCATAGCAGTGCTCCATCGAGTTAGCGCGTACCAATGGCGATAAGGCCGGAGGTGGCACAACCACGGTGCACTCTCCTCTGCGGCGACATCGGTGGTTGCCGACTCGGCCGGTCGACGCTGGTGGTGACGACTCCACGACATCGTCTGATCCGCGAACTCGCTGCAATCAACGTCAAGTTCTTTGGGAGCGAACCAAGGAGGACGCTCGGACCACCATCAAGTGGCGGTGGGAAACGCGCCATCAATCTAATAAGCACGCAGGGCCCACTATAGACAAGCCTGTGCCAAGGTATCCTGTCGACCTACTTTATGAGGTAGGTTGTCCAGCGTTTACCCATGAGCTGCAGCAAGTCTAGTGGCCCAATTCCTAAACGTTCAAACCAAAGGTCCTCGAGAAATACGATGGCAATACCCACCCATCAGAGTTCTTGAGTATCTACACCATTGCGGTGTAGGCTGCCAGGGCTCGCGATGACAACATACTTGCCAACTACTTCCCGTTGGTACTCGAGCCCAACATCTGGTCGTGGTTGATGCATCTATCGGAGAATTGTATTTTCCTGGGTAGACCTATGCCATGAGTTTGTTGGCGCATTTATTGGAGGCCACCAAGCTCCTAGCCAAGCAAGTGATTTGCATCTCATCCCACAGAAGGAAGGTGAAACCTTGCACAAGTATATTCGGAGATTTAGCCATGTACATCACAACATCCCAGACGTTCATCCTGCTGCTGTCATCAGCGCGTTTCATAAGAACGTGCGTAACCGCAGGTTGCACGAAGAACTAGCGATCAATAACGTCAAGGATGTGGCCGACCTTTACGCTCTGGCTGATTGATGTGCTTGAGCTGAAGAATGGAGGAGACTCCCCGGCGAGGATGCCGGTGCTGGAGTCGACTCCGACGAAGACACCATTGATAACCCACAAGTATAGGGGATCACAATAGTTTTCGAGGGTAGAGTATTCAACCCAAATTTATTGATTCGACACAAGGGGAGCCAAAGAATATTCTCGAGTATTAGCAGTTGAGTTGTCAATTCAACCACACCTGAAAGACTTAATATCTACAACAAAGTATTTAGTAGCAAAGTAGTATGTAAGTAACAGTAACGGTGGCAAAAGTGATAGTAGCAGTTTTGTAGTGTTTGTAACAGTAGCAACGGAAAAGTAACTTAGCAAAGATCAATATATGGAAAGCTCATAGGCAATGGATCAGTGATGGATAATTATGTTAGATGGCATTCATCATGCAACGGTTATAATATAGGGTGACATAGAACTAGCTCCAATTCATCAATGTAATGTAGGCATGTATTCCATATATAGTCATACGTGCTTATGGAAAAGAACTTGCATGCCATCTTTTATCCTACCCTCCGGTGGCAGCGGGGTCCTATTGGAAACTAAGGGATATTAAGGCCTCCTTTTAATAGAGAACCGGACCAAAGCATTAGCACTTAGTGAATACATGAACTCCTCAAACTACGGTAATCACCGGAAAGAATCCCAGTTATTGTCACCCTAGGGGATGCAGATCATAACTCGTAATAGGTGTCTACAACTTGCAAGATAGGATCAAGAACACATATATATTCATGAAAAAGTAATAGGTTCAGATCTGAAATTATGGCACTCGGGCCCTAGTGACAAGCATTAAGCATAGCAAAGTCATAGAAACATCAATATCAGAACATAGTGGATACTAGGGATCAAACCCTAACAAAACTAACTCGATTACATGGTAAATCTCAACCAATCCATCACCATCCAGCAAGCCTATGATGGAATTACTCACAAACGGTGCAGAGCATCATGAAATTGGTGATGAAGCATGGTTGGTGATTACGATAGCGTTGATTTCCCCTCTCCGGAGCCCAAATCAGACCCCAGATCTGCCCTCCCGAGGAAGAACAGGAGGTGGCGGCGGCTCCGTATCATAAAACGCGATGAACTCTTCTCTCTGATTTTTTCTCCATAAATAGGAATATATAGGAGTAGAAACGAGGTCAGAGGAGCAACAGGGGACCCACAAGCCATAGGGGCACGCCCTAGGGGGGTGGGCGCGCCCCCTGGCTTGTGGCCAGGTGGTGCCCCCCCTACAGTTGATTATTTCGCCAATATTTTTTATTAATTCCAAAAACATTCTCCATAAATTTTCAGGTCAATCCGAGAACTTTATTTCTTCACAAAAATAACGCCAAGGCAATTCTGCTGAAAACAACGTTAGTCCTGGTTAGTTCCATTCAAATCATGCAAATTAGAGTCCAAAACAAGGGCAAAAGAGTTTGGAAAAGTAGATACGTTGGAGACGTATCAACTCCCGCAAGCTTAAACCTTTGCTTGTCCTCAAGCAATTCAGTTGATAAACTGAAAGTGATAAAGAAAAACTTTTACAAACTCTGTTTGATCTTGCCGTTGTAAATATGTCTAACTTATGTTAAGATTTTTAGCAAAGATTATAGACTAACCACATTCACAATAACATTTAGGTATCACATTTACTCATATCAATGGCATAATCAACTAGCGAGCAATAATAATAAGTCTCGGATGACAACAATTTTATCAAAACAATCATGATACAATATGACATAATGGTATCTCGCTAGCCCTTTCTGAGACCGCAAAACATAAATGCAGAGCACCTCTGAAGAACGAGGGCAGACTTGACATTGTAATTCATGGTAAAAGAGATCCAGTCATACTCATACTCAATATCAATTAATAGCAAAGCATACAAATGAGGGTGGTGCTCTCTAACAGGTGCCTTTTATAAGAGGATGATGATTTAACGGTAAAGTAAAATAGATAGGCCCTTCGCCGAGGGAAGCATTGATTTGCAGAGGTGCCAAAGCTCGAGCTTTTAAAACAAGGATGAATAATCATTTTGAGAGGTATGCTTTCATTGCCAACATAACAACTAAGAGATCTCGATATCTTCCATGCTAGATACGTTATAGGTGGTTCCCAAACAGAATAGTAAAGTTTCTACTCCCCCTCCACCAAATCAATCACACTCCACGGCAGGCTGAATCCAAGGGTACCGTCCATACAAACACAATCTGGGGGGAGTTTTGTTTTATTATACTTGAATTTGAATTTTGAGCATGGGACTGGGAATCCCGAGTACCAGCCACTTTCTCGTGAATGATAGTGAATCAACACATATCGTGAGAATAACCCACCTAGCATGGAAGATACTGACAACCCCTAGTCACTACATGCGTGATTTGGACATACAAAACGGAATATTTATTTGAAGGTTTGGAGAATGGCACATGCAAATTTACTTGGAACGACATGTAAATACCGTATATAGGTAGGTATGGTGGACTCATATGGAAGAACTTTGGGTTTATGGAGATGGATGCACAAGCAGTATTCCTGCTTAGTACAAGTGAAGGCTAGCAAAAGACTGGGGAGCGACCAACTAGAGAGTGACAACAGTCATAAACATGCCTTGAGATTAACAACGTTCAATGCAAGCATGAGTAGTATATAAATCACCATGAACATAAACATCATGGAGGCTATGTTGGTTTGTTTCAACTACATGCATGAACATGTGCCAAGTCAAGCCACTCAAATCATTCAGAGGAGGATACCATTCTATCATACTACATCACAACCATTTTAATGCGCATGTTGGCACTCAAGACAAACCATTATCCACTCTTAGCTAATTAAGCATGACATGAGCAACTATAATCTCTAATTATCATTGCAAACATGTTTCATCTATAATGGGATGAATTAAGAATGATGAGCTAACCATATTTACAAAAGGAAGATAGGTGAAGTTCATGCCAGCTTTTCTCCATCTCAGTCAGTTCATCATATATCGTCATTATTGCCTTTCACTTGCACGACCGAACGATGTGAATAATAATAAGAGTGCATGTGCATTGGACTAAGCTGGAATCTGCTAACAATAACTCAAAAGGGAAGGCAAAGAAATATGGGCTCTATATAAGATAAATAATAATGCATATGAGAGCCACTCAACATGTCATCGTGGTCTTCTCCTTATGACCCAAAGAAAAGAAAGGAAAATTATTTACACGAGAAAGCTCCCAACAAGCAAAAGAAGAATGAGAAATCTTTTTGGGGTTTCTATTAACGATACAACTAAACAAACTTAAAAGGTAAAGCTAGAACTAATTTTTTTGATTTTCTTAAAGATTGATTAAACTCACAAGAAGAAAACAAAAAGAGCAAATAAACTACCATGGATAATACAATGAAAAAGTATGAACACCGACTAATAAGATGAGTGTGTGAACATGAATTTAATGTCGGTGAGAAATACGTACTCCCCCAAGCTTAGGCTTTTGGCCTAAGTTGGTTTAGGGCCATGGCTGGCCCGAATAATATCAAAACTCATAGTTGGGGTTGTACTGGGCTGCGACATCTAATGCCTGTACGGTTGCAACATGATGGTGAGCGGCTTCTGCCTCTCTCTCGTACTCATCCGCCTCCTCTCTGGTTATAAAGTGTTTCTGTTTTGCCTGAAAGTTAAAGAAGGCATGAGCAAGAAGGGTAATATGGACAGCACACTGTCTGCCAAAAATTAGTCGGTACTAGAGGGATTGTTCATTTCTCTCAAGAAATTGGTAGCGCACCATAGCCTCATAATCAAGAAAGGCAGGTGGTAACTCAATATCATTCTCCCTTATGGGTACCCCAAGATACCTAGCTACGCGAGTGGCATACATTCCACCAAAGAAATCTCCATCCTTAGCATTGAGATGTAACCTCCTGGCAATAATAGCCCCAAGTTATATCGTCTCTCCCATTACCGCAATCTTAATAATACTCAGATTAGGTACGCAAAGGTGGCTATGCTCATGTTTACCTTTAATACATCTACCTATGAAGAGAGCAAAATAATGTATAGCAGGAAAGTGAATGCTCCCCAAAGTAGCTTGTGTAATGGTTCTAGTCTCTCCCACCGTGATGCTAGCAAGGAAATCATTAGATTCATTTTTCTGAGGATCGCTATGGCTACCCCACTATGGAATTTTGAATGCATGATTAAAATCGTCCAGGTCCATGGTATAGGACCTATCATAAAGATTAAATAGAACAGAATGAGAGTTACGTCTGGATGAAAATTCAAACCTTCGCGCGAAAGAATCAGTGAGTTGATAATATTGCTTGCATCGGTCTGAAATAAAATCATCAAGGTCAGCATTCCTTATGTAATCATAAAGCTTTTCCTTGAACCCATCATTGTCCATGAATTGATCCGATGGCCATTCACAAGGCCGAACTTGATCTTCTCTCGGTGGTTCAAAATCAGGCTCATGTAATGCGAGTCTCGGAGTTTTCTTGCTCGAGGAACCACCTGGTACATTCTCCTCAACATCTTTTTCGCTGATGTTTTTTTAAATTTTTAGTGACTCGAAATAATAGTGAACAAAACTCAACAAAACTCATAGCAACTACTCCCACAAGTGCATAGAAGCTATATCATGCATCAAAACTACTTGGGACCATATAAATTTAACATGCAAGCTCAAGAACAAGGTCACCACAGCAGCAAAAATTTGCAATATGTAAAGCACTAGAACAAAAACTAATTGGACCATTGGAGGAGTCACATACCGATGAGCAATCCCCTAAAACAGTTTTGCAAATGCAGCTTTGAGTAATGAGATTGAAAATGGCAGCAAAATGAGCTAGAATACGGGTTTGAACAATGTTGGAATTTTTTCTGGAGGAAGAAGAAGTGGACGGTGGCTAGAATAAATAAGGGGGCCCCACGTGGGACCCACAAGCCACTAGGGCGTGCCAAGGGGGGTGGGTGCGCCTTGCAGGCTTGTGGCCCACTGGTGCAGCCCCCTGATGATCCGTGCCAAAAATTCTTAAATATTCCACAAAAAATCATACTAAAATTTTAGGAATTCTGGGAACTTTTATTTTCAGGTCATTTTTCTATTGCACGGATAAAACAGAAAACAAAAAAATAATGGCATTTTTGCTAAATTAAAACTAAGGAACAAAGAATGAAAGTTAGTTACAGAAGGTAGTGCTTTCTAAATTCATCCGTCTCATGCTCGTCAAAAATAGTCCATCAATAAGGTTGATCAAGTCTTATTGACAAACCTTTTTTTCCGAATGGCATGAAACTGGAATTTTTTTGAATGACACTAGGTTACCTCAATGGGGATATGGATGTCCCAACAATAAGTATATCATATTTCTTCTTAGCACTAGGGAGAGGGAATTCAAAACCTCCAATAATAATCGTTGGAATTTTTCAATGGAGTTGATACTATGAACTTGAGGTTGTTTGTTTGGAAAATGAATCATGTGCTCATTACCATTAACATGAAAAGTGACATTGCTCTTGTTGCAATCGATAACAGCCCCCAAAAAGGGTCTACCAAGGATGATCGACATACTGTCTTCCTCAGGAATATCAAGAATAACAAAGTCCGTTAAGATAATAACATTCACAACCACAACAGGCACATCATACTGAAACCTCATTGCAAATGGCTGATAAATCAAGTCTACGGTATAAAGAGAAAGGCATAACACTAACACCAGCTGCAAGATCACATAAAGCAGTTTTAACATAATTTGCTTTAATAGAGCATGGTATAGTAGGTACTCTAGGGTCTCCTAGTTTCTTAGGTATTCCACCTTTATAAGTATAATTAGCAAGCATGGTGGAAATCTCAGCTTCCGGTATCTTTCTTTTATTTGTCACAATATCTTTCATATTCTTAGCATAAAGAGAGATTTTCAAAATACCAGTCAAGCGCATACGCAAAAAGACAGGTCTAAGCATTTCAACAAAGCACTCAAAATCCTCACCATCCTTTTTCTTGGATGGTTTAGGTGGAAAAGGCTCATGGTTCTCTTTCTCTACCATGTTATCCTAGCAATGAAGTCTCTTTTATCGTATCTTTTATTCTTAGGTTGTGGGTTATCAAGATCATTAACAGGTTCAATCTCCACATCATTATCGTTACTAGGTTGAGCATAAACATGAACATCATTATTAATGTTATCACTAGGCTCATGTTCATCACCAGATTGTGTCTCAACATCAGAAATAGAAATATCATTTAGATTCTCAGATGTATATATAACAGGTTCACTGGCAGCATGCAATGTACTATCATCATTCTTTTTCCTACTCTTATTGGAACAAATAGGTGCATCAGTATTAACTCTCTGAGAATCTTGCTCAATTATCTTAGGATGGCCCTCGGCATACAAAGGTTCCTGAGTCATTCTACCACCTCTAGTCACAACTTTAATAGAAGGATCATTGTCTTTACTATTCATCTCTTTAAGCAAATCATTTTGTGCCTTAAGTACTTGTTCTACTTGAGTAGTTACCATGGAAGCATGTTTACTAATAAGCTTAAGATCATTGACAGTTCTACTCCAAGAATCACCCAAGCGATCAAGCATGTAAGCGTTATGTTTCAATTGTCTACTAACATAAGCATTGAATTTTTTTTGCTTCATAATAAAATTATCAAATTCATCCAAGCATTGGCTAGCAGACTTATTATAAGGAATATCTCTTTCATCAAATCTACAGAGAGAATTTACCTCTACTACCTGTGCCGGGTTATCAAGACCATGTATTTCTTCAGTAGGTGGTAGATTCTTAACATCTTTAGCTTTAATACCCTTTTCTTTCATAGATTTCTTTGCCTCTTCCATATCTTCAGGACTGAGGAATAGAATACCTCTTTTCTTCAGAGTTGGATTTGGAGGTGGTTCGGGAATAGTCCAATCATTATCATTGCTCAATATATTATTCAATAGTAATTCAGCTTGTTGAATAGTTCGTTCCCTGAAAACACAACCAACACAACTATCTAGGTGGTCCCTAGAAGCATCGGTTAGTCCATTATAAAAGATATAAAGTATTTCATTTTTCTTGAGAGGATGATCATGCAAACAATTAAGTAATTGGAGAAGCCTCCCCCAAGCTTGTGGGAGACTCTCTTCTTCAATTTGCACAAAATTAAATATTTCCTGCAAGGAAGCCTGTTTCTTATGGGCAGGAAAATATTTTTTAGAGAAGTAATAAATCATATCCTGGGGACTACGCACACAACCAGGACCAAGAGAATTAAACCATATCTTAGCATCACCCTTTAAGGAGAAAGGAAACAACTTAATAATATAGTAATAGCGAATTTTTTCCTCATGAGTAAATAGGGTGGTTATATCTTTCAATTTAGTAAGATGTGCCACAACAGTTTCAGATTCATAACCATAGAAAGGATCAGATTCAACCAAAGTAATTAACTCAGGATCAACAGAGAATTCATAATCCTTATCAGTAACAAAGATAGGTGAAGTAGCAAACTTAGGATCATATTGCATTCTAGCATTCAAATATTTTTCTTTCCACTTGCGAAGCAATTTCTTAAGATCATCTCTATCCTTACAAGCAAGAAAGTCCCTAGCTACCTCTCCTTCCATAACATAACCTTCAGGTATATCAGGAAATTCATATCTAGGAGAGCTAGGTCTAGCAGGTGTATCATAGTGTTCTATTTCAATAATTTCATCAGATTCAGAAATATTATCAGTTTCAGCATTGGCTCTAGCAACTTGTTCATCAAGAAATTCACCCAGTGGCACAGTATCATCAAGCAAAGTATCATCATAAGAATCATGCATAGCAGAAGTAGCATCATCAATTACTTGCGACATATCAGAATTACTAGCAGGTAGTGGTGTCACAAATTTACTCATAATAGAAGGTGAATCAAGTGCAGAGCTAGATGGCAGTTCCTTACCTGTCCACGTAGTTGAGGGGTGGATCTTGGTTTTTGGATCTTTAATATTCCTCATAGTGATCAACAAATATATATCCTAGGCGACTCAGAGAATAGATCTATGCTCCCTGGCAACGACGCCATAAAAAGGTCTTGATAACCCACAAGTTTATTCAACCCAAATTTATTCAACCCAAATTTATTGATTTGACACAAGGGAAGCCAAAGAATATCCTCGAGTATTAGCAGCTGAGTTGTGAATTCAACCACACCTGAAAGACTTAATATCTGCAGCAAAGTATTCAGTAGCAAAGTAGTATGGAAGTAGTGATAACTGTGGCAATAGTGATAGTAGCAGTTTGGTAGTGTTTGTAACAGTAGCTACGGAAAAGTAACTTAGCAGAGATCAATATATGGAAAGCTCGTAGGCAATGGATCAGTGATGGATAATTATGTTGGATGGCATTCATCATGCAACAGGTATAACATAGGGTGACACAAAACTAGCTCCAATTCATCAATGTAATGCAGGCATGTATTCCATATATAGTCATACATGCTTATGGAAAAGAACTTGCATGGCATCTTTTGTCCTACCCTCCCATGTCAGCGGGGTCCTATTGGAAACTATGGGATATTAAGGCCTCCTTTTAATAGAGAACCGGACCAAAGCATTAGCACTTAGTGAATACATGAACTCCTCAAACTACGGTAATCACCGGAAAGAATCCCAGTTATTGTCACCCTGGGGGATGCGGATCATAACTCATAATAGGTGTCTACAACTTGCAAGATAGGATCAAGAACACATATATATTCATGAAAACATAATAGGTTCAGATCTGAAATCATGGCACTCGGGCCCTAGTGACAAGCATTAAGCATAGCAAAGTCATAGCAACATCAATCTTAGAACATAGTGGATACTAGGGATCAAACCCTAACAAAACTAACTCGATTACATGGTAAATCGCATCCAACCCATCACCGTCTAGCAAGCCTACGATGGAATTACTCACAAACAGCGGAGAGCATCATGAAATTGGTGATGAAGGATGGTTGGTGATGACGACGCCGTCGATTTCCCCTCTTCGGAGCCCAAATCAGACTCCAGATCTGCCCTCCCGAGGAAGAATAGGAGGTGACGGCGGCTCCATATCGTAAAACGCGATGAACTCTTCTCTCTGATTTTTTTCTCCATAAATAGGAATATATAGGAGTGGAAACGTGGCCGGAGGAGCAACAGGGGGCCCACAAGCCATAGGGGCGCGCCCTAGGGGCTGGGCACGCCCCTGGCCTGTGGCCAGGTGGTGGGCCCCCTGTAGTTGATTCTTTCGCCAATATTTTTTATTAATTCCAAAAATATTCTCCATAAATTTTTAGGTCAATCCGAGAACTTTTATTTCTGCACAAAAATAACACCAAAGCAATTCTGTTGAAAACAGCGTCCGTCCGGGTTAGTTCCATTCAAATCATGCAAATTAGAGTCCAAAACAAGGGCAAAAGAGTTTGGAAAAGTAGATACGTTGGAGACGTATCAACCACTGCCCCGACACGTAAAGGCTGACGGCGGAACAAGAAATGCAAGGACAAAGCCGTGCTTGCCGTCGAGGAATCCGACAACCTTAACACCGCCAAGAAGACAAAGGTGACAACCCCGGCAAGGAGGTTCTCGGGTGCGCCTCTTGTGAGGCCTTGGCGGCTGCCGACAAGCCGGAGGGCTCTGACAAGCAGTATTGCAAGATCCATCGCACCAAGGGCCACAATCTCCAGAACTGCCGACAAGTTGAGCAGCTTGCCAAGAGGCAGAAAGCTGAGTACGTAAGGCGAGACAAGGAGAAGGCCCAAGAAGGTGCAAAGGGGTCTGACAAGAAACACGGTGGCCAAGGAGGTCGCCATGGCAAGACCAAGCAGTAGGAGAGGCCCACTCGAGGCCTTGACAAGGGAGAGGATGATGATGATGGCAACGAAGAGGATGATGAGTCCAGCGAGCACGAGTTTCAAAGAGCTACAGATGTCATGTGCATCGTCGGAGGCGCCTTGTTGCATTCTTCCCACCTCCAACTCAAATAGTGGGCGCGCAAGATTAATGCGACAGAACCATCTGTTGAAGCCCGGAAACCTCTAAGATGGTCCCACGCGCCTATCATTTTCAACACCGAGGATCAGACTGATCGCACAAAAGCGGTCGGGTGTTTGCCGCTGTTGGTTTTGCCAACAATTCGCGACCTCAAAGTGACCAAAATGTTAGTTGACGGTGGGGCTGGTCTGAATCTGATCTCGCCGGATGTGATCATGAGGTTGCGAATTCCCGACGAAGATCTTGAGGAGATAGGCACTTTTCAAGGGATCAATCCAGGAAGGACTCAGCCGAAGGGCAAGATCACATTGCTGGTAACATTTGTCAGTGACATGAACTTCAGGACAAAGAAGATTGTTTTTGACGTCGCCAAGATACCCTTACCGTATAATGGGATCCTTCGACGCCCAGCACTGGCCAAGTTCATGGCGGCGGCACACTATGCTTATAATGTGTTGAAGATGCCTGGGCCGATTAGCATCATCACGATCAACTCTAACAAGAAGGACGCACTTATCTATGTCGACCAACTTTACTGGGAGGAAGTTGTAGCACCTGCCGCCAAGGCACTTGCTCCTGCCGTTGAAGCTCCTAGGGGGAAGAAGACCGGCAAGGCCTCTGGTGGACATTCAGCCAAGCGCACCTCTCCGGAGTGCTATGCTCTCGTTGACGATGCGCCAGAGAACTCCACCGGCAAGAAGAAGAAATCCAGGGCAGCTCAACCAGAAACCAAGAAAGTGCCCGTCAAGGAGGATGGTACAGGGGGAACTTTCACCATAAGTTCCACCCTTGACGACAAATAGGAAATCACGCTCGTTGGCTTCCTGCGGGAGAATGTCGACGTGTTTGCTTGGCAACCATCTGATGTCCCCTGTGTTCCCAGGGAGGTAATTTAGCACCACCTTGCTGTCAGTCCTCATGCGCAGCCCGTCAAGAAGAAAGTTAGGAAGCAAGCCTTGGAGCGACAATAATTCATTGCTGAGGAAATCAGGAAATTGGAAGCGGCAGGCTTGGTCAGAGGAGTGCTGCACCCAACATGGTTGGACAACCCCATTGTAGTGTGCAAGGCGAATGGAAAATGGAGGTTGTGCATTGATTATACAGATGTCAATAAAGCATGTCCAAAAGATCCTTTCCCCTTGCCGCACATCGACCATATTGTGGAGTCCACTGCATGCTGTGATCTGTTGTCATTCCTCAATGCTTATTCAGGAAACCACCAGATCTTCATGTCCAAGGAGGACGAGGAGAAGACCGCATTTCTCACCCCATGTGGTACGTATTGCTTTGTATGTATGCCTTTCGGGTTGAAAAGTGCTGGTTCGACATTTGCAAGAGCAGTCCAGATTGGTTTTGAGCCTTGGCTACATAGAAATATGGAAGCCTATATGGACGACATAGTGGTTAAAACCAAGGATAAAACAACGCTCATACAAGATCTGGAAGAGACGTTTACAAATATGTGCAAGATCAACTTGAAGATCAATCCTGAGAAGTGTGCGTTTGGTGTTTCGTTCGGCAAACTTCTCGGGTTCTTTGTGTCTCAGCACGGGATCAAGGCGAACCCCGACAAGATCAAAGCAATTGAGCATATTGAAGCACCAAAACGCGTCAAGGATGTGCATCGTCTTGCCAGCTGCGTTGCGGCTTTGAGTAGGTTCATCTCAAATTCTGCTGAGTGCACCCTGCCCTTTTTCAAAATATTGAAGAAGGCAGGTTCAATCAAGTGGACTCCGGAAGCGGAGGCAGTGCTGCAGGATTTGAAGAGGTACCTCTCCTCTCCGCCAATACTACTCGCGACTGGACCACAAGAGCCGTTGTTGCTATACTTGGTGGAAACAAATCAAGTGGCTAGTGTTGCGTTGGTGGCACAGAGAGAAGTCGATGAAGAAGTAGCAACAGAAGCAGGACTGCCAAGCAACGAACAAGGATCTTCCCCGGCAAGGTCTGGTGCCGACAAGTCAGGACCTGTGCAGATGAACGAAGTGACACAGAAGAAGAAGATGGTGCAGCGCTCAGTGTACTTTGTCATCTCCCTTTTGCAAGGGGGTAGATCAAGGTACTCTGGTGTACAAAATTTACTTTTGGGCCTCCTCGTGGCCTCAAGGAAACTGCGCCATTATTTCCAAGCACATGGGATCACTGTCGTCACTCGCTTTTTGCTGCAACTGATTTTGTGAAACCCAGACGCGACCGACAGGATTGTGGAGTGGGCTTTGGAGTTTTCAAGATTTGGTATCAAGTTTGAAAGAACCTCAACCATATAGAGCAGAGCCTTGGCAGAATTCATTGCAGAATGGACTCCAATGCCAGACGAACAGATTCAAGAAATGACCCTCCCCGGCAAGAAAACAAGCCAAGAGTGGGTTATGTATTTTGATGGGTCTTTCTCCCTGCAAGGAGCCGGTGCTAGCATGTTGCTTGTCGCACCCAGCAGAGAGCACCTCAAATATGTAATTCAGATGCACTTTCCCAGGAGAGGTCAACAAACAACACCGCAGAATATGAGGGACTACTTGCCGGTCTCAGGATTGCGGTAGACCTTGGGATCAAGAAGCTTATTGTCAGAGGAGATTCACAGCTTGTCATCAAGCAAGTCAACAAGGATTATCAGAGCCCGTTGATTGAAGCTTATGTAGATGAAGTGAGGAAGTTGGAGGAGTGCTTTGACGGTCTGCAAATAGAGCATGTTCCTCGTGCAGAGAATAGTGTTGCTGACGAACTATCGAAGCGTGCTGCCCTCAAGTTACCTGTGGAACCAGGGACTTTTGTGCTCCAACTGACTCAGCCATCCGTATCGCCGTCGGCAAAATAGAACAAGAGAAGGAAGTTGAATCCCGACCAGTAATTCCCGGTAGAGCTCACATAAGCTGCCGGCAAGGAAGTTGCCGGGATCGACGCCAATCTTGCCGGGGAGCAACAGGCTCCGGTAGGGCCTCAAGCCCTTTCCGTAGAGAAAAATGCCCCCGTGGTAGAAGACATGCCTTTAGTCCTTGCCGTCGAGCCTCAGGCTCTAGCATGGGCACAACACATAGTTCAGTTCCTTCAAACAGGAGAACTCCCAAAGGAACATGAAGAAGCGGAGAAAGTAGCCCGTTAGTCTAGTATGTACAAGTTTGTGGACGACGTCCTGTACAGGAAGAGACCGAACGGTGTGAAATTGAAGTTCATTCCTCGAGAGGATGGACTGGAGCTGTTGGTAGAGATACATGGAGGCATATGTGGCTCCCACATAGGACCAAGAGCTCTTGCCGGGAAGGCCTTCCGGCAGTGTTTCTTTTGGCCTACTGCTCTCCAAGATGCAACTGCACTAGTAACCAAGTGTGAAGCATGCCAGTTACATTCGAAGAAGCTACATCAACCAGCTCAAGCTCTTTAGAAAATCCCTCTTTCCTGGCCATTTTCGGTCTAGGGGCTCGACATCTTGGGCCCCTTTCCCCGTGCTACCAGGGGCGTCGAGTACTTGTACATTGCAATCGACAAGTTCACAAAGTAGCAGGAAGTGGAAGCAGTAAGAAAGGTGACAACGCAATCAGCCGTCAAGTTCTTCAAAGGACTAGTTTGCCATTTTGGTGTACCAAACAGGGCATCACCGATAACGGCACACAGTTCACAAGCCACACCTTCATGCAATATGTCCAAGACCTTGGCGGCAAGATCTGTTTTGCTTCTGTTGCTCATCCAAGGAGCAACGGCCAAGCGGAAAGGGAAAATGCTGAAGTGCTACAAGGGCTTAAGACAAGAACTTTCGAAAGGCTGCGCAAGTGTAGAAGATGTTGGATTGATGAGCTGCCGGCGGTTCTTTGGTCGATCGGAACGATGCCAAATGGAGCCACCGGCCAAACACCCATCTCCCTGGTATACGGGGCGGAGGCAGTTCTCCCCACGAAACTCATATATGGTTCACCTTGAGCGCTCGCTTATGTTGAGCTTGAGCAAGAGCAGTTGCACCGAGATGACACACGCTCCTTGAGGAATATCGTCTTCGGGCTGCTGTGCAAGCTGCGTGCTACCAGCATGCTTTGCGCCGCTACCATAGCCGCAAAGTTCATGCCCGAAGTCTTGAGGAAGGCAACCTTGTTCTTCGGCGCGTTTAGTCGGCCAAAAATTCAAACAAGTTGGCACCAAAGTGGGAAGGCCCTTATCGTGTAGTACGAGTCACCAGGCCTGGCGCAGTCCGTCTGGAGACCGAAGATGACGTCCTAGTGAGAAACACCTAGAACATCAAACATCTTCGTAATTTCTATCCATAAGGTGCGGTTGCCGGGCCCATCGGCAACCACCTATTGTACAAGTCTTGCCGGCGGGGCATGTCATCCTTTGTACAAAGCCAGGCACAGACCCTGTCCGTAGTTGAATAAGATCAAGCGTCCTACAACTCTTATCGATTTCCATGTTTCCTTACATGCATGTTTATTTGAGATGTTGCATTACGCTTATCCCTAGTAAGTGCTAACGAACCGCCAATGTTCCATACCTCTATTTTCTCTTCTTTCTTTTTCTTAAAGGATAGAAGGTTCCTCGCGTACAAGTTTGCCAGGGGGATGAGAGAGTGTGGACACCTACAAGCGACGTTCCAAGTTGGCTCCTTGCGGAAATGAGTACTGCAACGAAAAGCTAAGTTGCAAAACTTTAAGAAAACTTTTACTATGAGGTTATTGTCCTTGGAAAATTTCAACTTTTGTATGGAAACCTGCACGTGAAGGAACCTTGCCGTGATTGGCTGCGCCCTTGCTCTGTTTCGAGTCCGCTCAACGGTTTAAGTGGCCGTGCTAGAAACGTCAAGGTAACTTGCCATGATTGGTTGCACCCTCACTCTATTTCGAGTCCGCTCAACACTTTAAGTGGCTGCACTAAAATGTCAAGATATCTTGTCGATAGCGACATCGCTAGTAGGCTGCTAAGTATCCGCTCCTCAAAGCGCTCGTGGCAGTGTTGCAAACACCAACAAGATTCCGATAAAGTGTAGGGAATAAACCATATAGAGGAAAATCAGACAAGAAGAATAGCATGCATTCTTTCAAAAAAGGAATGAGATTTACACGGGATGACATCTTTTCCTAAGTACATCTTTATTTGACTTTCTCCCATGGGAGCAGGTTGTAAGAAGAAAAATTGGGAAGAGGCCCCTGACAGAAGCCCGGCCTGACCCCTCCTGGACCAGCACTGCACGGAGGGCAGGGCTTCCAGAATGGAAGACGAAGCCGGAATCCACGGGTCCGTCAGGAGATCTAGCTGGAAGATGAGGCAGCGCCCGGGACGAGGACCCCGGCAAAGTCACTCCGCCAGGAGGGGGAGAGGCATGAGCTGATGGTGTTGGTGCGGCCAGCGGTCAGACAGAGTCCAGGTCGTCGTACTCTGATATGACAGCTTGGGGCTCGAACTCATCATCGTCGTTGCCGCTGACATTGTCCTCCTCGTCGCTATCGCTCGAGGAGGAGCTTTCAACACCGCTTGAGCTTTCCTTGTAGCAGCTGAGGCGGGCGCCTGAACGCCCGTAAATCTTGACGGAGATCATGTCGGCCTCCGTCATCTTGAAGTGGAGGACATGCCCATCCTGGAGGTTGTGAGCGTTGGCGAAGGTTTTCCAACCGTGCCTGAAGAGCATGACGCGGCTCTCCGGGTATTCGATATCCACCCGTGTAGTGCCATTGCAGCAACCATGTGCCCGTAGCCACAAGGCGGGCGGGTTGTCAACCTTCATCGCTCTGGCGAAAGGGTAAGGGAGGGGCAGATGGCTCCGGAGGGGACCGTGCATCTTGATGACGAACTCTAGCATCGTCCCCTCGGCGTGGGTCTCTTCGAGGAGGGGGTCCGGCGTTGGAGGGAGGGGTAGAGCGAATCTCCGCCTCCCTCAGCTACGTTCTCCACGGCGGCCCTGACCATTCGTACCTCTTCTGCCACACGCGCTTGGGACACCCTCCAGTTGCATGGCTGAAGCGATGTCATGATGCCAACGGGAACTCCTCACCAATCGGGCAGAGGATGGTGGCCGCCCTCGCACCCCGGCCATGCCTAAGGGCAAAGACAACCCAAGATCGGGAAGGTATAGAAGGGCAGGCTTTGGAGATTTGCACTCAAGGAGGAAGAAGGATGGATGATCATTTCCCCTCTCTACCCCCCAATTTATAGGGGGGAGGCGCAGGGGCTGGCTCTTCTCTGCCCCAAGAGTCACTGCCCATCTCCACCAATCCCGCCGCCCATGATCACAGGGCGAACTGGTAACCGCCCCATTGCTCCAACCCATGGCGCTGTGGTTTCTGCCACGATCAAGACTTTAACTCACGGACGCCCGTCGCCAGCCCCCCGCTATGCATGCCATGCACGTGGCGGAAACGGCCGCTCCATGCACGTATCCCATGGTGTGCACTTAACGCGTGTCGTGGGAGGCGCAATAAGTGGAACGATTACAACCACGGGCTCCTGCCACACGTGCCCGTGCACTGTTTGGGCCTAGCCCAAAAACGCCTCGCACCCATGTGTGGCCCCGGCCCAGGGGCTACTGTTGGTGTACTAAAGTTTGGGCTTTTAGTACCCCATACTTGTGCACATGTAGTTGTAGCCACACCAGTGGCAAGGCCTACCAGGGGACTGCTAGAAGCAAATACAAAGATGTCAAGGAACATTCAAGTCAACGAGCACAAGACCGAAGGCCAAAGACTAGAACCCCGACAAGATCTTGCCGGGGGTGGCCTGCAAACCCCCGGCAAGGAGTGCACCCGGCAAGGCCTCACCACCCTGCCAGCGCAGAGGCCAGGTGTCAATCCACCAAGATACGTGTCGAGGCGCTGGCAATGGAGAGGCTAAGTGGGGTCGATGGGAGGAGCTCCTTTCCCGTCCCGTAGAAGGTCAGTGACACTTGACGGAGCATTAAATGCCTTTATCCTACACCGTTAGTGTTAGGTATGATAACACTGTAGCACTGTGCACCTCATGCATGCACTGTATGCCACTGTTGGGATCTCCTTATTCGTATAAAAGGAGGCCCAAGGCGTTACGAGAGGAGGCTTTTTCTCTTCCACCTTCTGGCGAACAAGCGTGTAGCAGCTGTTCATAGTGCTCCTGTAGCCAGAACCCTCAAAAACACCCAAAATACACTAAAGCAGGAGTAGGGTTTTATGCTTCCTAGCCTCCCGAACCTGGGTAAAATCTCCTCTCACGCCGTTCGTATGATCTGCTCTTTGCGCATATCGTCCTCCCGCCAAACCACAAAGGGATCCACGCGATCCCATAGGTGTCATGCACCGAGAATCAGTGAGTTCCGATTGCTGGAACGAACGGAATCTACAGGAACAAGATCTTTCTTCTGGCATGATATCTTTTAGGAACTGCGGTAATCCAATCCTTGAGCTAAGGACGAATGCTTGATTTGCAATCTTTCAAGACGATTTTTTTGTAGCAGATGTGGAATCGAGATTGGCATAACGGGTTCTACTTGAAGTCAGCCGTTCGTCATCATTTGAGGGTTCGGGTCGGGATCATGGCCGTAAATCGCTACTTTTTCCACTAGAGCGAATAAAATTGTTGGAAACAGGCACATGACACTAGAGCGAATAGCATTCTTCGAAACAGGCACGCACATGACTTGAAGCAGAATCGAAGAGTGATCCCTTTCCAACAGATTGATCGAATTCCAGTGATACACTACGCCTGGCACTATTCGTCCCATTAGTAGTTAAATTATTTTTTACGAACAAAGAGACGCTAGAGATTCTACGAACTTCACATCGATGCCATTCACTAATCTCAATCGTCTTTCTATGGATTTCGGGGCCGATGGACGATAAAACTTAAATGTAGTTGCTACGGGCTCTATGGTGCGTCTCAGATCCCTTCCCCATGGGGGTTCCCGTTCTGCTAATCTTGCTATCTTCCCCAGGTTTGCATGTTTTGATTGGAACAAGAAGTCTCTATTGGTATTTCTTAGTATTGGTAGCAGATGTTCAGTGGTAACAAACAGTAGCTGCAAGTAGATCATCTCTATTTCTTTCGTACAAGTAGATCATTGGGATGGGATCTGTAGTCTAAGAATCGGTTCATAGGAAAGCACGCCTTGCACTTGGCATCGGTGGAAGATTTCTGTCTTGTCCCTCGGAGTGGAGCTAGACTCACTTCCTTTGTTCTAGACATTATAAGTTACTCACTGAGGAAGAAGGGAGTAAAGTATCTACACTCGTATCGAATCTGGAGATCTGCCCCGGGATGGAAAGGTATCGATTGACCAAGAACTTGTCGAATTTGTTTGACCTTGGATCCCGTACAAGCTCTTCTCCCAAAGCTTTGGACCCTCGATCGCAGTAATGAACTCATCGTCCGACTTAACTTACTTTTGGTACTCTTGAATCTTGTCCCACCCCATAGCTTCACAAGTGAATCTACCTATTGATCCATAAAGTTGATCATTACTTTTCAAAATCTTATTCCATGTGTCCGCCATAGTGCTTATCTATCTCCTGGCCTGATTCATCTTTGGAATGTAACTGGACATATTACAAGGCGAAAAAACAGTGATTTCATCAATTCCGGATTGCCTAGTGTCTCCCTTTCCGTCTTTCCTTTCACTTTCCTCACATAACGAAAGCATGATTTACCCGAGCGAGTATCTTGTTAGAGTAGTAGATTCCACGCTCGAGATGATGTGTGTGACCGGGCAGGAGATTCTTTTACTCCAAAGGCATTGCGCAGGTTTGTGTGTGACAACTATGTCGATCAGTTTTTAAAGACTCCCAGAAACTATGTCTACAGATTCCGATAGAGAGTACAAGTGGTGCCATCGGAGGAAGCTGACAACCTCAGAACAAGGATGGAAAAATGATTGATTGCTCGATGAAGTTGTACCAACATGATATATTAATCACTGGGTTACGGTGATATGTGCTTGTCTCTGAAAATAAGGATAAAAGGATAGTTTAGAAAAGCAGTCACTCCCAACGGTAGATGAAAACGATGCCAACACATCTACTAAATCATCTTAACAACCTTGAAGATACGAGATTATATAATAAACTCATTTAGTTGATAGATCATTATTGCATTCTTTTTATTGTGACCAAGATCCATGAAATAGCTCTCTTTATAGTATGTTATAACTAGCGGATACTTCCCATTCTTATGTCTTCTTTCCTTATTACAACTCCTATGCTTAGATAAAATACGACGTTTGTGTTTGGAAATATACAATTGCTACTTATGGTGCTAGGCCTTTTCAAGCAATGGAAGGCGGACTTGAATGCCAATCAGACATGGCCAGAAGCTTAGATAATATCACTAGTTTCTCTTGTTTATGACTTAAATAAATAGTCTTATTTGTCCTAGGGAGCGAGGAGAGAAGATGACAGGTTGAGTAGAGAAAGGTGGGTCATTGTCCGAAGGTAGTAGTATTTTTCTTTTGTTTTTGGCTGATCTATATAAAAATAATAGAATAAATAAAGGCAAAGGATTTGGTTCGGTCGTCAAGTATAGTTTTCCTTTACCCAGAGTTGGGACCTCTGAATAGTTGTTTGAATACTGACTGCCTTCCTTGCACTTCAATTCCTCTTATCCAATCCAAATTCCCCTGGGAGCCAAGCAGAAAAGCAAGTCCTCTAGTTATGGATGCAGTACTCACCTCACTAAACTTAGGAAGAACTAATTCAAGTAGAATTACAAATAGCGAGAAGTGGATGAAGAAGGGATTGAGCCTAGCTCGAAAATAGCAGCTCCTTCCCTCTTTCTTGCTTGCTTTACTCGGTATTCAGTGAAAGATTAGGCTTGGTAATTACAGTTAAAAATGGTAAGGATTGGCATGTGAAATTTCCTATTTATCGAGATCGAAAAAGCAATGGGTGGGTTGGCTGTGAAAGGAGAGTAGAGTTTTTTTAGTTTAGTAAGAAAAGTACTGGGTGAGGCTCCTCACATCCATAACATATTGTTTGTACTCTTTTTCAAGCATGCCTCTTTTTAACGACTCTCTTTTTCAACTTAATTGTGGCATTTCATTCTGTTATCGACTAATGGTTGACACTGGAGAAGCATTGAAGGCTCCTTCCATAGATTCCAAAGCCCTGTTTGCTATTATCAGAATATTCTAACTCCCTTGTTGTCTTATTGATTTGACCAACCACAATAACAACATTGCCATTGAGGGTTACGCGAGTCGGAGTATTAAATAAAAGGAATATTCCAACAAGAGCAAGCGAACCATCTTCTCGTTGTCCTTCCATTCTTATGACCAATAAAATGGCTCTTGGTCATACGAATCCAGCCGGAGTTCGAAATTGGAGATAAGAATTGAATCGATTTTAGGCACTTCCCTCAAGCCGAAACCAGAACAGGAAACTTGTAACTTCTAGCCGAGAAGGATAAGAGAGGTTTATATTGCTTTATCTTATAGTGATTGTGTGCCAGGGGTCAGTGAAGAGACGGGACGCTATTGTCCCAGACTACTTGGACTAGTCTACTAGGACTCGAGGGAAGATACTTGTTTGTGATAGGACGAGAGATCAAGTACAGTGTTCGGTTCAAACTAGGCAACCTCTTCGTTATAAGACCGAGAATAGTATATGCCCCGTCTCACCACTAGCTAGGGCACCAACATTAGGAAACTAAGGAAGAGTTGTAAGCTAAGGAATTCAAGGCTGATAG
The DNA here is from genome assembly GCA_022496015.1 of Hordeum marinum. Classification (NCBI taxonomy): domain Eukaryota; kingdom Viridiplantae; phylum Streptophyta; class Magnoliopsida; order Poales; family Poaceae; genus Hordeum; species Hordeum marinum. The sequence continues at coordinate 84,902,065 of CM039672.1, forward strand.
AGCTCTTGGGAAGAAGTCAGTATCCAGCTTTCTTTCATTGATATCACAATAACAAGTGAGGAAAGGACAATCTTTCAAGAGAAGATAGGTCTGTTTTTCATTAAGGAATTGTGGCGAGTATTGCTTGTTTCCCAGATCCGATATCAAGACCTGTCGATAGATAGGATGGACCCGCCCGTTTGACTCTTATGAATTTATAGTTAGGTACTATTGCTAAAGGAAAGTAAAGATAGTGATTTGTGTTGCAAAAAACTAGTTCAAGGTCAGGCTCCTTCAAACAGAGTTGTCAAGAACGAAAAGCTGAAAGAATGATGTGTCAAACAGTGATTGCGCACAGATGTTAGTTAAGTATAGGAACTATTGTCCCTAACGAGAAGTATGTTGTTGTCCCAATAAAAGGATAGTTGGACGGTATCGATTGAGGGAATAGGGATAGGTGGTTAAACGCGATGCTGCGCCTCACTATATAGAACGATGATCCATGAAGAGAAGTCATCCAGCTATTAAGTCAGAGAAGTCATCAACCTATTACTAGTGTCAGTTCTGTTAAGAGAAGTCATCAACCTATTACTAGTTTCAGTTCTCTTCTTACTCTCTACCAGTTGAAAGTAAGTACTAATTTCGCCTAATAGGGACAAAGCAAAGTAGGGTGGTCAAGTACAATTTGCCTGGAGTTCGTAGTGTCCACTAGATATCATTGGCAAGTTATAGAAGTCTTTCTCTCTTCCGAGATATCATTGGTCAGTGTAGCGAGGGGCAACCATCATTTCTATTGCTTTGTAAAGAAAAGATAGGACAAGGGTCGTGCTCCACCCAATGGAGATAAAGCACGGGGATCCATTAAGGGCATATTGAATCGATAAGATGCACTTGAATTCTAGTGGGCCCGGCTACCCAACACTAGCCCGCATTTATGTATTATCAATTGATAGTAGGGGTAGGCAAGGGAAACTATTTATATCAGTTAAGTAAACTACTGATTGTATTGTGGGCTGGGATCACCTTTGCGAGTCGAAGTAATTTCCGGAAAGACACAGAGGAGCTCTCATGCGTGGACCAGTAGTAGCCCTGTCCTCTCCTCTTTGTTGGAAGATGAGTACACATCGGGTAATCCTCCCACGAGAGCCCAATCACAAGAAGCTCATACAGAAAGCAATCAGCCCATAGCCCAATATCGAAACCATAGCCTATTATTCAAACCACAAAGGATCCATCTTTCATCGTCCAATCTTCTCGATCGAACATATTGACATTAATACTCCTTTCCATGGCCATTCATGACCCGTGAAGATCAACCACTCGTGCCTGAGATCACTATCCAATCAAAAACCAGACTTCCAAGATCCATCTCACTCAGACCCTTTTGAATGTAGCGGATAACAACGGAGTGGGGCTATCAAATTGATATGTATTCGAATCTTAGGAGCTGGTAATCAGTGATATGCTCATATTGGTGACATTATTGTTGTTGTAATCAAAGAAGCAGTTCCCAAAATGCCTCTAGAAAGATCAGGCAGAAGTAAGACGAGCTATAATTGTACGTACATGTAAAGAACTCAAATGTGACAATGGTATGATAATACGATATGATGACGTTTGTCATTGATCAAGAAGGAAATCCAAAAGGAACTCGAGTTTTTGGTGCGATCGCTTGGGAATTGAGACTTATGAATTTCACTGAAAGAGTCTCATGAGCTCCCGAGGTATTAAAAATACTAGTAGTAGAGACTATGATATAGTAGGGTATCAGAATATAGATCAATTACTAGATTGTGTCTGACACATATACATGAAAATAATAATAATTAGATAATAATAGGAATAAGAATTCTAATCTTAATAAAAGGAAGGGTTCTAATAGCATCTACTAATATTACCGAAAACTTTGTGAAAATACTTCTACGAGAAGGTTTTATTGAAAACATTTGAAAACCATAGGGAAAGTAACAAATCTTTCTTGGCACGTGCCCCTACTCCTGGTCTTCGAACTAGTCATTAATGGTCGGCGACATAGGTACCCTTTTTTGGTATGCATTGCAAACACTTTCATTTCTAGCGTCTCATCTTCTTTGGAGAAGCTCAAATCGAACGGATAGAGCAGATGGTCCAACTACATAACTTCTTCTTTTTCATTACTTCCATGGTCGTGCCTCGTGGCATGGAATCACCCATACTATTGAAATGGTTCATTAGTAGAGATGTTCCCACTGGTGCCTCTTCTTCCAATGGTACTATAATTCCTATTCCTATCCCTTTGTTCCCTTTTTTGGTCTATCTACATTTAAGGAAATTCATATGCTCCATGGATAGAGCAAAAAGTGGAGTGTTGTTCAAAGCAAGCCGCCCTATTATATTACCAGAAAAAATGGAGAGAAGCTCATCATCTAGAAATGCTTTATTACATTTCGTTCCCGTTCTTCATTTCCTTATTACCGAATCAATATGTGACTTGTCATATTTAGAATCTTTCTGTGGTCTGCTCTGTTTAAAATTCTTTCGTACTCTCTTCTGTTTACCACGCGATAGGTCAGCGAAGCATGAGCGGGTGCTCCAAAGTATAGGCTAAACTCTTCGGCCTAAGGGGAATGAGCAACAAAATGACAAGGTGAGGTGCCCTGGGCACCCCCATATAGAAAGAAGGGTCGAATGTTTTGGGCATGTAGCTTTCCCCGCCCCCCCCCCTCGTCGAGTGGTTCTTGTTTGGGGGGTGTGCCACCAGAAAGAGGGCTTGAATATCTCCCCTTACCAACAAACCGACTGCTAATGGTTGTTGGTCGTGACTACTACAAAAAAGTGAAGATGAATCTTTCTATTTCACGTGAAGGAGTGTGCATCTTTATGTTGGGTGTGTTGGGTGACGTAGTAGTAAATCAAAAAATTTCCTATGATCACCAAGATCTATCCATGGAGAAACTAGCAACGAGTGGGGAGAGATTGCATCTTCATACCTTTGAAGATCGCTAAGCAGAAGCGTTACAAGAACGCGGTTGATGGAGTCGTACTCGCAGCGATTCAAATCGCGGTGGATTCCGATCTAAGCGCCGAACAACGGCGCCTCCGCGTTCAACACACGTGCAGCCCGGTGATGTCTCCTACGCCTTGATCCAGCAAGGAGGAATGAGAGGTTGGGGAAGGGCTCCAAAAGCAGCACGACGACGTGGTGGTGGTGGATTAGCAAGGTATTCCGGCAGGGCTTCGCCTAAGCGCTGCGGAGGAGGAAGAAGAGAGGTAGGGCTTTGCCGTGAGAGAGAGAGTTCAGAATTGTTCTCAAAAGGCCAAAACCTCAAGTATATATAGGAGGAGGGATAGGGAGGGCTTCCTTGTCCCCTCCTCCAAAGAGGAGGGCTTCGGCCGAAGTGGGGATAGAGTCTACCTCCCACAAGGGAGGTGGATCTCCTCTTTTAAAACCCTTTGCCCTTTATCTCCAGATCTCCAGCCGCATGGGCCTTTCTAGAAGGTCTTGGCCAGCCTAATAAGGTCTGGCACACCTCCTCTAAGGGCCCACAAAGTCCTATGGTCGTCACACCCCTCCCAGGGGTCCTCCGGCACCCTCCCGGCACTCCTGGTACAATACCGATGAGCCCGAAAACTTTCCGGTGACCAAAACTGGACTTCCTATATATTAATCTTTACCTCCGGACCATTCCGGAGCTCCTCGTGACGTCCAGGATCTCATTTGGGACTCCGAACAACTTTCGGTAATCACGTATACCATTTCCCTATAACCCTAGCATCATCGAACCTTAAGTGTGTAGACCCTACGGGTTCGGGAGACACGTGGACATGACCGAGACACTTCTCTGGCCAATAACCAATAGCGGGATCTGGATACCCATGTTGGCTCCCACATTCTCCACAATGATCTCATCAGATGAACCACGATGTCGGGGATTCAATCAATCCCATATACAATTCCTTTTGTCGATTGGTATGATACTTGCTCGAGATTCGATCGTCGATATCTCTATACCTTGTTCAATCTCGTCACCGGCAAGTCTCTTTACTCGTTCTGTAATACATCATCCTGTGACTAACTCCTTGGTCACATTGAGCTCATTATGATGATGTCTTACCGAGTGGGCCCAGAGATACCTCTCCGTCACACGGAGTGACAAATCCCAGTCTCGATTCGTGCCAACCCAACAAACACTTTTGGAGATACCCGTAGTGCACTTTTATAGCCACCCAATTACATTGTGACGTTTGGCACACCCAAAGCATTCATACGGTATCCGGGAGTTGCACAATCTCATGGTCTAAGGAAACAATACTTGACATTGAAAAGCTTTAGCAAACGAACTACACGATCTAGTGCTATGCTTAGGATTGGGTCTTGTCCATCGCATCATTCTCCCAATGATGTGATCCCGTTATCAACGACATCCAATGTCCATGGTCATGAAACCGTGACCATCTATTGATCAACGAGCTAGTCAACTAGAGGCTCACTAGGGACATGTTGTGGTCTATGTATTCACACATGCATTACGGTTTCCGGTTAACACAATTATAGCATGAACAATAGACAATTATCATGAACAAGGAAATACAATAATAACCATTTTATTATTGCCTCTAGGGCGTATTTCCAACAGTCTCCCACTTGCACTAGTGTCAATAATCTAGTTAAATTGTGATGAATCGTACACCCACAACATTCTGGTGTTGATCATGTTTTGCTCGTCAGAGAGGTTTAGTCAATGGATCTACGACATTCAAATCCATATGCACTTTACAAATATCTATATCTCCCTTCTGAATGTAATCACGGATGGAGTTGAAGCGGCGCTTGATGTGTCTTGTCTGCTTGTGAAACCTAGGCTCCTTCGCAAGGGCAATAGCTCGAGTGTTGTCACAGAATAGAGTCATCGGGCCCGACGCACTTGGAATACTCCTAGGTCGGTGATGAACTCCTTCATCCAGACTCCTTACTTTGCTGCTTCTGAAGAAGCTAGGTACTCCGCTTCACATGTAGATGCCGCCACGACGCTTTGCTTGCTGCTGCAACAGTTGACTGCCCCTCTGTTCAAAACATACACGTATCCAGTTTGCGACTTGGAGTTGTCCGGATCTGTGTCGAAGCTAGCATCGACGTAACCCTTTACGACGAGCTCTTCGGCACCTCCATATACGAGAAACATGTCCTTTGTCCTTTTCAGGTACTTCAGGATATTCTTGACCGTTGTCCAGTGTTCCGCTCTGGGATCACTTTGGTACCTCCCAACCAAACTTATGGCAAGGTTCATATCAGGTCTGGTACACAGCATGGCGTACATAATAGAGCCTATGGCTGAAGCATAGGGGATGACACTCATCTCTTCTCTATCCTTTGCCGTGGTCGGGCATTGAGTTGTACTCAATCTCACACCTTGTAACATAGGCAAGAACCCCTTCTTGGACTGATCCATATTGAACTTCTTCAATATCCTTTCAAGGTATGTGCTTTGTGAAAGACCTATGAGGCGTCTCGATCTATCTCTATAGATCTTAATACCTACCAAGGTCCTTCATTGAAAAACACTTATTCAAGTAGGCCTTTACAATTTCCAAGAGTTCTATATCATTTCCCATTATCAGTATGTCATCCACATATAATACGAGAAATGCTACAGAGCTCCCACTCACTTTCTTGTAAACATAGGGTTCTCCATAAACCTGTACAAATCCAAACGCTTTAATCACTTCATTAAAGCGAATGTTCCAACTCCAAGATGCTTGCACCAGCCCATAGATGGAGCACTGGAGCTTGCATACCTTGTTAGCATCTTTAGGATCGACAAAACCTTCCGGCTGCATCATATACAGTTCTTCCTTGAGGAAGCCATTAAGGAATGCCGTTTTGACGTCCATTTGCCAGACCTCATAATCATAAAATGCGGCAATTGCTAACATGATTCGGACAGACTTCAGCATCGCTACGGGTCAGAAAGTCTCATCGTAGTCAACTCCTTGAACTTGTCGATAACCCTTAGCGACAAGACGAGCCTTATAGACGGTCACATTACCATCCGCGTGAGTCTTATTCTTAAAGATCCATTTATTTTCAAAGGCTCGCTTATCATCAGGCAAGTCCACCAAAGTCCATACTTTGTTCTCATACATGGATCCTATCTCGGACTTCATGGCTTCAAGCCATTTGTTGGAATCCGGGCCCGCCATCGCTTCTTCGTAGTTCGAAGGTTCATCGTTGTCTAACAACATGATCTCTAGGACAGGGTTGCCGTACCACTCTGGTGCGGAACGTGTCCTAGTGGACCTTCGATGTTCAATAGTAACTTGATCTGAAGTTTCATGATCATCATCATTAACTTCCTCTATAGCCGGTGTAGGCTCCATAGAAACAACTTCCTCTGCTGCGCTACTCTCCGGTTCGATGGAGGTACAATTACCTCATCAAGTTCTATTTTCCTCCCACTTACTTCTTTCGAGAGAAACTCTTTCTCGATAAAGGATCCATTCTTGGCAACAAAGACTTTGCCCTCAGATCGTAGGTAGAAGGTATACCCAATGGTCTCTTTGGGATATCCTATGAAGACACACTTTTCCGCTTTGGGTTCGAGCTTCTCAGGTTGAAGTTTCTTCACATTAGCATCACATCCCCAAACTTTTAGAAACGATAGCTTAGGTTTCTTTCCAAACCATAATTCATACGGTGTCGTCTCAACGGATTTTGACGGTGCCCTATTTAAAGTGAATGCGGCAGTCTCTAATGCATATCCCCAAAATGATAGCGGTAAGTCGGTAAGAGACATCATAGATCGTACCATATCTAATAGAGTGCGATTACGACGTTCAGACACACCATTTCGCTGAGGTGTGCCAGGCGGCGTGAGTTGTGAAACAATTCCACATTTCCTTAGGTGCGTGCCAAACTCGTGACTTAAATATTCTCCGCCACGATCAGATCGTAGGCACTTTATTTTCCTGTCACGTTGATTCTCTACCTCACTCTGAAATTCCTTGAAGCTTTCAAAAGTTTTAGACTTATGTTTTATTAAGTAGACATACCCATATCTACTCAAGTCATCAATGAGGGTGAGAGCATAACGGTAGCCACCACGAGCCTCGACACTCATTGGACCGCATACATCGGTATGTATTATTTCCAACAAGTCAGTTGCTCGCTCCATTGTTCCGGAGAACGGAGTCTTGATCATCTTGCCCATGAGGCATGGTTCGCACGTGTCAAATGATTCCAAATCAAGAGACTCCAAAAGTCCATCAGTATGGAGCTTCTTCATGCGTTTGACACCAATATGACCAAGGCGGCAGTGCCACATGTAAGTGGGACTATCGTTATCAACCTTTAACTTTTTGGTACTCACACTATGGACATGTGTAACATCACGTTAGAGATTCATCAAAAATAAACCATTGACCAGCGGGGCATGACCATAAAATATTTCTCTCATATAAATAGAACAACCATTATTCTCAGATTTAAATGAGTAGCCATCTCGCATCAAGCGAGATCTAGATACAATGTTCATGCTCAAAGCTGGTACTAAATAACAATTGTTAAGGCTTAACACTAATCCCGAAGGTACATGTAGAGGTAGCATGCCGACGGCGATCACATCGACCTTGGAACCATTCCCGACGCACATCATCACCTCATCCTTTGCCAGCCTCCGCTTATTCCGCAGCTCCTGCTTGGAGTTACAAATGTGAGCAACTGCATCGGTATCAAATACCCAGGAGCTACTAGGAGCGCTGGTTAGGTACACATCAATAACAAGTATATCACATATACCTTTAATGTTGCCGTCCTTCTTATCCGCTAAGTACTTGGGGCAGTTCCACTTCCAGTGACATGTACCCTTGCAATAAAAACACTCAGTCTCAGGCATGGGTCCATTCTTGTTCTTCTTCTTCCCGGCAACTTTCTTACCGGGCACGGCAACAACTTTGCCATCCTTCTTGAAGTTCTTCTTACCCTTCCCTTTCTTGAAACTAGTGGTCTTATTTACCATGAAAACTTGATGCTCCTTTTTGATCTCGACCTCTGCTGATTTCAGCATCGAGTAACTCAGGAATGGACTTCTCCATCCCTTGCATGTTGTAGTTCATCACAAAGCTCTTGTAGCTAGGTGGAAGTGACTGGAGGATTCTGTCAATGACCGAGTCATCCGGGAGATGAACTCCCAGCTGAGTCAAGCGGTTGTGTAGCCTAGACATCTTGAGGATGTGCTCACTGGCAAAACTATTCTCCTCCATCTTATAGCTAAAGAACTTGTCAGAGACGTCATGTCTCTCGACCCGGGCATGAGCTTGGAAAACTAGTTTCAGCTCTTGGAACATGTCATATGCTCCGTGTTGCTCAAAACACTTTTGGAGCCCAGGTTCTAAACTATAAAGCATGCCACACTGAACAATGGAGTAATCATTGCAGCGAGAATGCCAAGCGTCCGCAACGTCTTGCTCTGCTGGGAGAAGGGGTGGGTCACCTAGTGGTGCATCAAGGACATACAATTTCTTGGAAGCTATGAGGATGATCCTCAAGCCACGGACCCAGTCCGCATAGTTGCTTCCATCATCTTTCAGCTTGGTTTTCTCTAGGAACGCGTTGAAATTGAGGGTGACATTCGCGTTGGCCATTGGATCTACAATATAGATTGTAAAGATAATTTTAGACTAAGTTCATGATAATTAAGTTCACATAATCAAATTATTTAAGGAACTCCCACTTAGATAGACATCTCTCTAGTCATCCAAGTGACACATGATCCATGTCAACTAGCCCGTGTCCAATCATCATGTGAGACGGACTAGTCATCCATGGTGAACATCTCCATGTTGATCGTATCTTCTATACGACTCATGTTCGACCGTTCGGTCTTCCGTGTTCCGAGGCCATGTCTGTACATGCTAGGCTCGTCAAGTCAACCTAAGTGTTCCGCGTGTGTAAATCTGGCTTACACCCGTTGTATGCGAACGTTAGAGCCTATCAGACCCGATCATCACGTGGTGCTTCGGAACAACGATCCTTAGCAACGGTGCACAGTTAGGGTGAACACTTTTCTTGAAAAATTTTTAGAGATCATCTTATTTACTACCGTCGTTCTAAGCAAATAAGATGTAAACATGATAAACATCACATGCAATCAATATAGTGACATGATATGGCCAATATCATCTTGCTCCTTTGATTTCCATCTTCGGGGCACCATGATCATCACTGTCACCGGCATGACACCATGATCTCCATCATCATGATCTCCATCATTGTGTCTTCATGAAGTTGTCTCGCCAACTATTACTTCTACTACTATGGCTAACGTTTAGCAATAAAGTAAAGTAATTACATGGCGTTTATGATTGACACGCAAGTCATACAATAAAATAAGACAACTCCTATGGCTCCTGCCGGTTGTCATACTCATCGACATGCAAGTTATGAATCCTATTACAAGGACATGATCAACCTCATACATCACAATGCATCACATAACATCCTTTGGCCATATCACATCACAAGGCATATGCTGCAAAAACAAGTTAGACGTCCTCTAATTTGTAGTTGCAAGTTTTTACGTGGCTGCTATAGGTTACTAGCAAGAACGTTTCTTACCTACGCCAAAACCACAACGTGATATGCCAATTGCTATTTACCCTTCATAAGGACCCTTTTCATCGAATCAATCCGACTAAGGTGGGAGAGACAGACACCCGCTAGCCACCTTATGCAACAAGTGCATGTTAGGCGATGGAACCAGTCTCACGTAAGCGTACGTGTAAAGTCGGTCCGGGCCGCTTCATCCCACAATACCGCTGAATCAAGATAAGACTAGTAGTGGTAAGAAAATTAACAAAATCGACGCCCACAACTGCTTTGTGTTCTACTCGTACATAGATTCTAAGCATAGACCTAGCTCTGATACCACTGTTGGGTGACGTAGTAGTAAATCAAAAAAAATTCCTACGATCACCAAGATCTATCCATGGAGAAACCAGCAATGAGTGGGGAGAGATTGCATCTTCATACCTTTGAAGAGCGCTAAGCGGAAGGGTTACAAGAACGCGGTTGATGGAGTCGTACTCGCAGCGATTCAGATCGCGGTGGATTCCGATCTAAGCGCCGAACAACGACGCCTCCGCGTTCAACACACGTGCAGCTCGGTGACGTCTCCGATGCCTTGATCCAGCAAGGAGGAAGGAGAGGTTGTGGAAGGGCTCCAACAGCAGCACGACGACGTGGTGGTGGTGGAGTAGCAAGGTATTCCGGCAGGGCTTCGCCTAAGCGATGCGGAGGAGGAAGAAGAGAGGTAAGGCTTTGCCGTGAGAGAGAGAGTTCAGAACTGTTCTCAAAAGGCCAAAACCTCAAGTATATATAGGAGGAGGGAGAGGGAGGGCTGCCTTGGCCCCTCCTCCAAAGAGGAGGGCTTCGGCCGAAGTGGGGTTAGAGTCCACCTCCCACAAGGGAGGTGGATATCCTCTTTTAAAACCCTTTGCCCTTTATCTCCAGATCTCCAGCCGCATGGGCCTTTCTAGAAGGTCTTGGCCAGCCCAATAAGGTCTGGCACACCTCCTCTAAGGGCCCACAATGTCTTATGGTCGTCACACCCCTCCCAGGGGTCCTCCGGCACCCTCCCGGCACTCCCGGTACAATACCGATGAGCCCGAAAACTTTCCGGTGACCAAAATTGGACTTCCTATATATCAATCTTTACCTCCGGACCATTCCGGAGCTCCTCGTGATGTCCGGGATCTCATCCGGGACTCCAAAAAACTTTCGGTAATCACGTATACCATTTCCCTATAACCCTAGCGTCATCGAACCTTAAGTGTGTAGACCCTACGGGTTCGGGAGACACGTGGACATGACCGAGACACTTCTCCGGCCAATAACCAACAGCGGGATCTGGATACCCATGTTGGCTCCCACATGCTCCACGATGATCTCATCGGATGAACCACGATGTCGAGGATTCAATCAATCCCCTATACAATTTCCTTTGTCTATCGGTATGATACTTGCGCGAGAGTCGATCGTCGGTATCTCTATACCTTGTTCAATCTCGTTATCGGCAAGTCTCTTTACTCGGTCCGTAATACATCATCCCGTGACTAACTCCTTGGTCACATTGAGCTCATTATGATGATGTCTTATCGAGTGGGCCTAGAGATACCTATCCGTCACATGGAGTGACAAATCCTAGTCTCGATTCGTGCCAACCCAACAGACACTTTCGGAGATACCTGTAGTGCACTTTTATAGCCACCCAGTTACGTTGTGACGTTTGGCACACCCAAAGCATTCATACGGTATCCGGGATTTGCACAATCTCATGGTCTAAGGAAACGATACTTGACATTGAAAAGCTTTAGGAAACGAACTACACGATCTAGTGCTATGCTTAGGATTGGGTCTTGTCCATCACATCATTCTCCTAATGATGTGATCTCATTATCAACGACATCCAATGTCCATGGTCATGAAACCGTGACCATCTATTCATCAACGAGCTAGTCAACTAGAGGCTCACTAGGGACATGTTGTGGTCTATGTATTCGCACATGTATTACGGTTTCCGGTTAACACAATTATAGCATGAATAATAGACAATTATCATGAACAAGGAAATACAATAATAACCATTTTATTATTGCCTCTAGGGCATATTTCCAACAGGGTGTTCTTCTGTTGTGCAACCCGATGGCTTATGTGCGACCTGTGGCCCACACCTCCTATTCTATTTGTTCAGGGCGGGCGGCGTGAACTCTGATTCGATCTGGGTATTCAATCCCGCCACTGAGATTCTTAGTTGACTCCTTAACCTTGATAGGAAGATGGTTATTCCAAAATTTGTGCATAAGGGTAAGGAACTTTGGATGAATTCATGCGAATGGGTGTAAGCCTCGCTGCTCGGAAACACCCAGTGCTGACCACACTGAGAGACACGAAAGCGCAGGTAATGCCAGTTGGCGAAGTGGCGTTAAGCATCCCTAGCGGTACGCAAAGAGAGGTCGTGATGATATCATCTACGTCCGTACCGCTCCTCGTGGAGTAGATCCCGCATCCAACCAACCCTTTTTTGACCAGGGAACGGGAGAATTCCCACTACCGCTGGCAGGCCAGCCGGGCCGTGAGCGCGGTGGGAACGGGCTTCCCAAAAAGCGAGCCCCGGCCCGGGTCAGCATAGAATGGGGGGGACGGCCCTAATGTTGTGTTGGCCGGGTTGCGGGCGGATAAAAGCGGACGTGGGGACTCGGGTCGGGGCACAGCGTAACTAAGAGAGCCATTCCATTTAGGGCGAGACAGAATGGGCGGGCACAAGCGGTCTGGTGTCCGGGCCGATTGGTCAGACGACGACTACTGCACATATTATATTAGCCGCCTATCCCGGAATGGACTGGGATGGAATAGAAAGAACGCGAAGCAGCAAGCAAGGGATGAGCGCTTTGTTGCTAAAGCGGATACGTTTTCTTGCTGGGTTCGGTTTGTTTTTGGGGGGTGGGGCAATAAGCTTGCTTCTTCACAAGCTTATCCCCGCCCCCTTTCCTGTCCGTCCCGACCGGCAGCAGTTGGGTCTCCCCATCTCTCCTCAACTTCCCCGGTCTTCGGCCCGAGCTGTATGAGGCAGAAACTCGTCCCACGTACGGTTCGGAGGCCGAGCCCCACCCCTGCAATAATGGTGCGGCTTAGGTCAACTAATACGAATAAGATACAGTTCACTCAACGATTGCCTTTGGGTCCCGAACTCCATATGGGGAAGGAACGTTGTTGTTTGCGAGGTCTCGATCATTTACATGGACCCACTTCTCATTCCATTTGTGGGAATTTGATGATTTATAAACCGTCCCCAACGAGCGAAAGGTTCATGTTTGAACATGATGAATCACTTCGTGCCGACCTGTTGCCCATAAACTTTCCTGCCTCATATGAGAATGGAAAACTGGAAGATTTTCTGCATCGGTGGATGAAGAATCACGAACATAAGAATTTCTGGTTTAGCATGTTCCCAGAAAGAAGATACTTTTTTTCCATTCGAGAAACGAGGAGCACGACTGAAGTGGCTATACATACAAATCCATTTACGGATCTATATGCTCCGATTGGAACTGGAAGTTCCAGAACTGGCGGCTGGTATACCACCATAATGAAATTGCCTTTTATTTTTAGTATTCGGATAGGATTTCTGTTGGCTTCATCGGGAGGCTCGCGTAGTTTGTTACGTCAACTCCAAAAGGATAAGTTGCATTGGAATCGAGAAAGTTTCGTTCATAATTGCATAAAAGGAGTAAAAATAGTGGCTGCGGCGCGTCGAGGGTCAACCTTGATATCGAATAACCTTTCGAGCCTTCCCCAATGGATCTCTATCCTCCTTTGAAACCAATAGAAGTTCACTGACCATCCCTGTCAAACATAACCCAAGGTAGGATCGAGAGGAGAAGAATAGGACTCTTGCTAGTATCATAACCTCTCGATGGGAGAATGAAACCATTAGATTAGTGGAAAGAAGAAAGAATGGGAAGAAAGCAGCCATGGGCAAGCTTTAATTAATAGAAATAAGTAGGAGTTACAGCCTTTAAATTCGAGTGAAACGAGCCTTTGACGTAGTCACAAATTCGACTGCCCTTTCACTATTATTATTATTGCGAGTAATAGCGGAAGGAGTGCCAAAGCCCATTTTAGTAGAAAGCTGCTGCCCTTTTATAGTAATGCGGAGTGACATAATCAATCGAATTCGACTGGTTGGTTCCCCTTATTAGTCAATTGCTTTTGACGTATCAGGTGGGAATGGGAGAGCCTCTTTTCTTTCCGCAATGGAATCGGCTTAAGCTCGACCTTTTCTTGCATTTCCTATCATAGGGATATAAAAATAAATCCAATTGCGTTTTTCTTAGTTTAGAATATCAAAAGACATCCCACAACCCGGTCTTAGGTTCAGAGTCGCTTTGTGGGAACTTCAAGAGAGAGAAGAGAGATCATAGCTTAATATCAAAGGTCAGGTATACCTGCCTACGTTCGGCATACACATTCACTAGTTCCATTCGGAACCTTTCTCTAGATGGAATCCTGATTCGACTTTCAAATGCAAGAGCAAGAATGCCGTGAGGGAGCCCTATCTAAAAAATGCAAGGCCAGATCCCACTTTCTTTAATCGAGCGGGCAAGGGATCGCAAACATCTTTTCTTTTCAGAGAAAAGGTTTTCAAAAGATATCCCGAAGGGGTCTTAGGTAAGGTAAGGAGTGACAGCTCTATTCAATAAGCTGGCTCTTTAAGGGAAGATAGGGCATCTCCTAAAATGTGGAAGTTTGGTGCTTTAGAGATAGGGCCGGCACGCTTTGCTGGAAAGCAATAAGTCAACAAAACAAGGTAGGTCTACCCCCTAATAAAGGTTTCGCTCGACGACCCTGTATCCATTCTCGATTAAAGCACGGAGAGTTAGGTTTATTATCTCCAGTTTGATGCTATCTTTCTCCACGACTTGGTTCTTATGGATCTCCTCCAGGTCCTAGGCATCTTGTCTCTAGCTCTGCTCTCTATCGGTAGTCAAATCAGTACTTTGTCTTTGCCTGTCTCTGTCCATTCCTTCAACACTGATGGACTCGGAGTGGCATAACCCCTTTAATAAGAAGCATAAGACCTAAAGCGAGGAGATAGAATCGAAAGAATGATAGCAAGTTCTTTGAAAGTGGGAAGAAAGCCAAGGATACGGTGGTGTGTAGGGTCTTTCAAATCAATCAGGAAAGCGTGAGCTGAGAAGGAACACGGCTTTCCGCGCCTTGACAAGTGGATCTACCAAGAATAGCTTTTTCAGCCGTTACTTATTATATAATAGCTCGATCCGCTCACGCATGTGATTGATTTCTCCCCTCTCTTTCGAAAATCTTCCATTCGAACAGGAAGATTCCCTTCTCGCTGTGTATCCAGAACCTGAGGATGATGAGGATCTATAAAGGTTCTTTGATCGAGCTCTCGCTTCGGCTTCTTTTGTTGCCGAAGACCAGGACCCGTCTTATTTGCTGAAAACCTGTCTGTTTTGTTTAGGGACTCTTTCCTTTCAATGGACATACTTGCCTGGAACTGATTCTACCTTGAGAGCGCTTCCCTCTTTTCTGATTCCTTCCCTTTGACCACCGAAAATACAACTTCTAATAGCCATTTCTATTTTTTAGATGTTTCAAACAAGTGATTTTACACTTTTATCCTTCCTGTCTTTCCCCGATAGAGGAGTTTGACCCTTCCACTTCTGCCTTTGCCCTTTGTACTTCTTCCCGCAATTGAGATCCCTGTTAAGGAAGAATATCTCGCTCGTGCTTTTTTTGCGAGGAAATCGCTCTACTTTTTCCAGCGATGAGTGATTGAGTAAGGTCTAATTCAATCTGTGTTATGACCTACCTTTTTTGATTGAAGTAAACGAGAGCTTTACTTCTTATTTTCAAACCCTAAGGTTTGAGCTCGTCCTCGGGTCGGATTCGGATCCTTTTCTCTCTTTTGAAATTCCATAGATATAGATGTCTCGACTGCCGAATCCGAATCCTTAGAACAACTCGATTCCGTTGATTCACTGTCCATTTGTCCTTCAACCGGATTAATGGTCAACGACTTTGACAGCCTTTCCTTCACACAAGGTTTTTAATCCATCTCCCCCGCTTAGGGCAGTAAGGGGAAGTAGCGATATTCCGATTCCTTCGTGGGGAATCAACGAAGGCAGCCGCTCCAGCAGCTTTAGTACTTAAGTTAACGCCCCAGCCCTTATCCCGCGATGAGAAGGTAGATGCGGTAAGCCAACTCCTATCCTTCTTGCGGAAAGGGCATTCAATGCCATCTTCATTCCCTTCCTTGCTTCGAGGAGCAGGTCGAATAGTCAAAGAAGGGGATGGCTAATTCCAGGAATAGAGTAGCATCCTCAAGCACTACCCTCCGTTTTTTTTCCAGTCCATATTAAATAGTCAATCTACCAGCAGCAGAGGCTGCAGATACATGTCCACCACCTGTCTATCCACTACCATAAGTGCGAGCAGTTGTAGGTAAAGAGTGTTGTGAGGTCTTTTATTTGCGCGTTAAGGGAAGTTTCTATTATAGCACTATAAATCTGTGCCGTTAGTCTCAGCTAGAATAGAGGTTTAGCGTCGACTAAATTCCGTATTCCGTACGTTAGGAAGGCGATCTGAACTTTCATCATAGCCTTGAACTGAAGAGAGCAATGCGAATAGTTCAGGAGGTCGCAAATCAAACCCTTAGTTCAGTGCTAGGTTTCATAAGTACTATAGGTCAATCATATCATTTTCTAGACAGAATAGGGTGTAGGCACGTTTATTGGAGCAGTTGG
This sequence comes from Hordeum marinum, assembly GCA_022496015.1. Lineage (NCBI taxonomy): Eukaryota > Viridiplantae > Streptophyta > Magnoliopsida > Poales > Poaceae > Hordeum > Hordeum marinum. Next base: position 84,918,346 of record CM039672.1, read on the forward strand.
GAATAACACCGGCCAATTTTTGCAATCATTAGAAAAAGGAGCTTGGTTAGCCATGTTCCTTACGTACCCTCTCGTTATTCCCATGATTTTCCGTTGTACCTATTTTATTCTCCGCAATCGTCGGTTCAGATATATCTCGGGTATGGTCACTGTATTCCAATCGTAGTATCTCCAATCTCTGCCTTGGTTGGTGCACCTATGGTTCTTTTTGTTATTGATGCCAAGAAAGAGAAATAATGGAAGAATATATTCATTGCCTCTAGTTTCGAAGGTATCAAATCTATAGATTCGAGTGAAATGGTTGGTGGTAATGATGTGTGGTAAGGTCGCTGCTAATGAATGGTGGGTGCGTGGAGAATGCTATGGATTCGAACTCTGGTTTCCTCTCGGTACTTAGATTTTTTTCTTATCTCTCATTCCTGTTTCCTTTGTTCTGCTGACTACATTGATTGGATACCATTGCACCTACCTATGCACTAAGTATACCGATTATCCATTGAATTGCCTTTGGTTGTCCCACCCATTTTGGAGATCTTATTCTAACCTTGTTCTATTGCTCTTTCTCGATGGTATTTCAGAGTGCTAGACCTCATTCTCTTTGATACGCTTATTCCATTGTTTCTTATGAAACCTTACGCTACTTTAATTCAATGAGGAGGATGGGACTAAGGAGCGGGTACGGGAGCTTGACCAGGAACAAGATAACATGAAGTGGATTTGCCTAGGGTTATAAAACCTCTAACCACTCTTCGATTATTTTGAAGTTCTGAATTTCTCCCCTTTAGTCGGGTGGGATCACTTTTATGCCTTTTCCTCCCACGATTTAAGGATTGGCTCAAGCAACATATCTTACTTCCTAGTAATAATAAAGGGGCATGTTTTAGTCTTAAAGTTTCAGTCTTTCTTTTTCTTCAATGGATAAGAAGCTCGACGAAGAGCTTCCCTTGCCTTTATATATACGAAAAAGGCGAATCCAATTTTATTTACTTTACTAGGAAAAAATATCATAGGCACAGACACTTCCTTAAGAAAGCCCTACTCTCATCAGCTTTCAAGTAGATAAAGAAGTTAAGGCTAGTGACATCAGCTATCGGCTATTGGCCTTTGTGAAAGCTTCTTTTCAATATGTTTTATCCTTTTCCAAGCCTTCTTTGCCAATGATTATGGGTCATTCCTATCCTGTAGTTCAATACACTATTCTAAGTCCAATTTCCTATACATGATCTCAAGTTTCTAGTACAGTCAGCTTTGGTTATTGCTACACCCTCTCTAGACAAACGATTTGCTTCAAGCCACTCTACTACTGGTACAATAGCACCCTACCTTAATAATCGCATAGCCACCCGGGAACCTGACTCAGTAAAGAAGGATACTCCCTAAACAAGACTGCTAGCTGGTATGGAGGGACTTGCTTTGCTTGCTTCCTAGTCAAATATGCCCTATCCGTCTTACTTGAATATGAATGGTATCTATAATAAATAGAAAAGAAACTTCCTACAGATTGCTCAAATCACATAACCTAATCAATGCACATATTCTCCTAAATCAAGACAAAAGGGATTCCACAACTCAAAGGACTTTTAAGCCCAAAAGGGACCTCGCCCGATCAGAAAAGAAAAGTCCATTTTCAATCAACTGATGAATGCCGTCAATCCACTTTCAATCAATCAATGACCGCTCTTCTTCTATTCTGAACGTCTTAAAGTGTACCATCAAGAAAAAGGTAAGGTTACAGGGTGGTCCAAGGAGGATGTTTGTAAAAAGGATTTCCTATTAATTAGTAGGAGAAGCCCCTTATTAAATAACTTTGCTCGAAGGTCCAAAGTAAGACGCTTAACCCATGTCATCCCTTTCAACCTTAGTGCCATGTTATACTAGAATCTATCATTCTCCAAAATTCCCTAAAGGCCCCCCGAGCTTGAGAAGTTCGACAAAATCGTAGAGAAAGCGGGCTACACCTAGCTTAGCCTATCCAATATCCAATTCAAAAAGAGCTTGGATTGTTGCCTTTTCTATCTCTGTATAAAGTCAGTCATTCCAGCATTGGGCAGAGCCCATTGTCAAAAGATCGTTTGCTAGGATGCTTGCTTGAATCTAGATACTTCCAAAAAAGGCATTTTTCACTCTATACGGTATGGCTACAAACCGAATGAACAAGTCAGAAGCAGTTCATCGCGTGTGGGAGCTTGCTGATAGTAAGGAAGCCATAATCTTTCTATCGGATTGCCTATTTGTCTATCTATCTGGTGAAGAGAGAATGTAAGATACTCTCAATAGGGAAAGCACCCAATACCTCGTAGAGTCCAAAGCTCCAGCTCAAAGCGTTCAGGAAGATCAACCATCCACACTTGATTAGCTATTGTGCACTTCAGCAGAACATGGTCTATGTCCTCCACTACCCCTTCACAAACATAAAAAAACACGGAGACAATGGGAGCAAATTCCTTGAGACAAGAAGTTCGTTCTCTGCATGGAAGTCTATTCCAATAAGATTTCCACCAAAAAACAGAATGCAGGGAATGACCTTAAGCTTCCATACGCAAGAGAAATGAAGACCACCTTCCTTATTAAATGGTTGGCAGACCTCCCTGTATACTTCCTTCATCCCAATCTTCAGAGTGAACAAAAGACCCCCATGTCAAAGTATCAGAACAGATGCTTCTAGGAATTGGTATAGCTGAAATTTCTCGCACCACCTCATGAGGGAGAAAAAAGGTAATAAACTATGATGCCAATCCCTATTAGGAATGGTATAGTGGGAGAGAGACAAACCTTCCAACAGCTCTGACATGTTCATAGGAATTGGCCTTCTATTCAATGCAGTCCCACTGAGCCAAGGGTCTTATAACAATCACACCGAATTACCATCTAAAATCTGCCACTGGAAGTTCTCTTTAATAGAATGACTGGCTTTACATATTTCCTTATTAATAGGAAATGAATGGGCAGCAACATAGAACCCATCCCAAGAACCCTCAAACCTCCCTGGAGAACACAGCTCCACAACGTATTTCTTAGCGGATCCACTTTTCCTTATCTATTAACTTATACCTTTCCTCTACCTATGAGCTATCTAAAGATCCATCATTATCCTTTCTGGCAGTGGAGGCGGAATCAATGGTCATGTTAGGTTTCAGATTCAAAGAGAGATGTCAAGCAAGCGTCTAATCTGAGTACTCAACTTGCCTGACCTGCCTCTTCCACTAGACCTCATCTTTAAAAGAGCAGCAGCCCTGCAAGCCTAATAGAACCTTGTTTCCCTTTTACTTACTTTTGCTTTGAGCGTTGCACTCCAGTGGCTTTCTTTCCTATGGCTTGGATGGGGGTCCTCAACAAGATATATATTGGTGTCATTATTTACTTATTTAGACGATAGATGATGATAGAGAGCAGACTGGCTCTAAGGAACAATATCTTAAGTAGTTGAATCCGCTCCACTAGGTTAAATTGTATGATTTGAATGTAGGAGGACTGCTGCTGGTGACACAATTTATTTTGAGTCTAAAGCATGAACTCAGAGTTGCAGTGGAAGTGCAGGTGCCTAACTCAATTAGTTAAGCTGCATCTTTTGCTCGATCAAGTGTGGGAAGGAGTTTTGGAGAGAGGCAGGCACTACATGAACAAGAAGGACAATAACTAGAATTATAAGTCGGCTGCCCCGAAGTAGCAAGGCTATGTCTCAATCAAAGTTTGACAAGGGGCAAAACTGTTGAAGGAATATAGAAGAGAAGGGCTAATGGTCTATGTTATAAGTGTGGAGAATAATATTATCCTAGTCATGTATGTGCAGCACCAGTTCAGGCTCAGATTTAGGCAGTATAGACCATTGATATATTGTCTTATGACATACTTTAGGAAAGGATACAACTTTCCTTTCCCTTGCTAGATGCCTCCTCTCTTGCCTATCAGCTGGGAGTTCACATACAACACAATAGCTGCTACCAATTCACCATTGAGGTGGGTGGCTGTGTACACGCACTATACATAAGCTCTATTCCTCACAGTCACTATATACAATGTAAGATCTTAAGTCCATTGGGAGAAGCGCTCCGGATCTTGTCCGGGTGGCTGATGAGAAGGTATAGATGATTTGGAAAACACTTGTTAACCACGCAGAGTAGACATTCATCTTATCAATAAAAGTCAGGGCTGAAGTGTTATGCAGAGGCATTTGTGTTGGAAATATGCCCTAGAGGCAATATATAAAGTGTTTATTATTATATTTCCTTGTTCATGATAATCGTTTATTATCCATGCTATAATTGTAGTGATTGGAAACACATTGCATGTGCGGGTAAATAGACAACACAATGTCCCTAGTATGCCTCTAGTGAACTAGTTCGTTGATCAAAGGATGGTGAAGGTTTCCTAGCCATGGACATGAGATGTCATTTGATAATGGGATCACATCATTAGGAGAATGATGTGATGGACAAGACACAAACTACAAACGTAGCGTATGATCGTGTCAGTTTATTGCTACTGTTTTCTGCATGTCAATGTATATGTTCCTTTGACCATGAGATCATGCAACTCACGGATATCGGAGGAGTGCCTTGTGTGTATCAAATGTTGCAACGTAACTGGGTGACTATAAAGGTGCTCTACAGGTATCTCCGATGGTGTTTGTTGAGTTGGCATGGATCGAGACTGGGATTTGTTACTCCGTGTTATGGAGAGGTATCTCGGGGCCTACTCGGTAATACAACATCACAATGAGCCTTGCAAGCAATGTGACTAATTGTCAGTTGCGGTATCTCGTATTACGGAACGAGTAAAGAGACTTGCCGGTAACGAGGTTGAACTAGGTATAGAGATACCGACGATCGAATCTCGGGCAAGTAACATACCGAAGAACAAAGGGAACGTTATACGGGATTAACTGAATCCTTGACATAGAGGTTCGATCGATAAAGATCTTCGTAGAATATGTAGGAACCAATGTGGACGTCCAGGTCCCGCCATTGGTTATTGACCGTAGAGGTGTCTCGGTCATGTCTACATAGTTCGCGAACCCGCAGGGTCTACACACTTAAGGTTTGGTGATGTTTCGGTAGAGTAGAGTTATGTATGGTGGTGACCGAAGGTTGTTCCGAATCCCGGATGAGATCCCGGACGTCACGAGGAGCTCCGGAATGGTTCGGAGGTAAATATTCATATATAGGAAGTCCCAGTTTGGTCGCCGAAAAAGTTTCGGGCTTATCGGTAATGTACCGGGAGTGTCGGTAGTGTACCGGGAGACCTCCGGGAGGGGTATTTCGACCCCAGAGGGTCCATGGGCTGTGGAGAGTAATAACCATCCCTTAGTGGGCTGGATAAACAGCCACAAGAAGGCCCATGGCGTAGGAGATAAAAGGGCTAAAGGAAAAAGTGAAAAAGGGCCAATAGGGAGCAATCCTACTCCAACTAGGATTGGAGGAGTAGGATTCCTCCCCCTTGGCGCGCCAGCCATCCCCCTCCTCTCCTCCTTTATATACTAGTGGATTAGGGATGTTTTAGACAGAATTTCCGGCCACGTGCTACCCGTTCCACCGGTGCATAGTTTCTCCTCTAGATCGTAGTTCCGCAGTGCTTAGGCGAAGCCCTGCCAGAATTGCTCCACCGCCATCACCGGAGCGCCGTCACGCTGCCGGTGAACTCTCTGTCCTCTCCACCTCCTCTTGCTGGATCAAGACGGTGGAGATCGTCATCAAGCTGCACGTGTGCTGAACGCAGAGGTGCCGTCCGTTCGGTACTAGATCGGAAGGATCGTGATCAAGGCCACGGGACGGTTCGTGATTGGATCGCGGGACGGTTCGTGATTAGTTCGCGGGATGGTTCGTGATTGGATCGCGGGGCGCTCGGCGATTTGAATCACGAAGAAGTTCGACTACACCAACCGCGTTTCTTAACGCTTCCCGCTTAGCGATCTACAAGGGTACGTAGATCCACTCTCCCTCTCGTAGATGCTCATCACCATGGATAGGGTTGCGTGTGCGTAGGAATTTTTTTGTTTCCCATGCGACGTTCCCCAACAGTGGCATCATGAGCTAGGTTGATGGTTCAATGAGATATCGAGTAGAACACAAAAGGTTTGTGGGCGTTGATGCTTAGATTGCTTCCTCCCTTGGTCGGATTTTGGTTCAGCGGGATTGTGAGATAAAACGGCTCAGACCAACATTACTCGTACGCTTACGAGAGACCGGTTCCCTCGATGCAACTTCTTGCTTAGATGGCTTACGAGCGATAGTTTGTCTCACTTTAGTTGAATCGGATCCGACAAAGGCGGTCCTTGAGAAGGTTGAAAAGCAATCTATGTATCACCGTTGTGGTTTATGCGTAGGTGAGAATCGTTCTTGCTAGATACCCGTAGCAGCCACGTAAAACATGCAACAACAATTAGAGGACGTCTAACTTGTTTTTGCAGGGTATGTTGTGATGTGATATGGCCAATTACATGATGTGATATATGTGATGTATGAGATGATCATGTGATGTATAGAACTTCACGACTTGCATGTCGATGAGTACGGCAACCGGCAGGAGCCATATGGTTGTCTTTAATTATTGTATGACCTGCGTGTCAATCATTAAATGCTATGTAATGCTTTACTTTATCGCTAAACGGTAGCAATAGTAGTAGAAGCATGCAGGGCGTGACAACCTCGATGGCGACACGTTGATGGAGATCAAGATGATGGAGATCATGGTGTCGTGCTGGTGACGATGAAGATCATGCCGGTGCTTTCAAGATGGAGATCTAAAGCACAAGTTCATGGCCATATCATGTCACTGATGAATTGCATGTGATGTTAATCCTTTTATGCACCTTGTTTTGCTTAGTACGATGGTAGCATTATAAGGTGATCCCTCACTTAAATTTCAAGATAAAATTGTGTTCTCCCCGAGTGTGCACCGTTGCGAAAGTTCGTTGTGTTGAGACACCACGTGATGATCGGGTGTGATAGACTCTACGTTCACATACAACGGGTGCAAGCTAGATTTGCACGCACAGAACACTCGGGTTAAACTTGACGAGCCTAGCATGTACAGAGATGGCCTCGGAACACAAGAGACCGAAAGGTCAAGCATGAATCATATAGTAGATATGATCAACATAATGATGTTCACCAATGAAGCCAACTTGACTCACGTGATGATCGGACTTGAGTTGGTGAATTTGGATCATGTGACACTCAGATGACCTGAGGGATGTCAATTTGAGTGGGAGATTTAGTAATTTGATTAACTAAACTCATTATCTTGAACAATAGTCTAAGTAACCTTTGCATATTTATGTTGTAGATCAATGGCTCGCGTAGTAGCACCCCTGAATTTTAATGCGTTCCTAGAGAAAGCTAAGTTGAAAGATGATGGAAGTAACTTTGTTGATTGGGCCCGTAATCTGAGGATTATCCTCACGGCTTCCCAGAAACAATATGTCCTTGATGCACCGCTTGGTGACCAACCAGAAGACATGACCTCCGAAGACGTTAAGAACGTTTGGGAGGCTCGTGCTGGAGACTACTCTATAGTTCAGTGTGCAATATTGTATGGCTTCGAACCGGGACTTCAAAGACGTTTTGAATGTCATGGAGCATATGAGATGTTCCAGGAGTTGAAGTTTATCTTTCAGAAGAATGCCCAGATCGAGAGGTATGAGACCTCCGATAAATTCTATGCTTGCAAGATGGAGGAGAACGGGTCTATTAGTGAGCACATACTCAGAATGTCTGGGTACTCAAACCGTCTAGCAGAGTTGGGAATTACCCTTCCGCCGGAGGCGATTACTGATAGAGTTCTTCAATCGCTGCCACCTAGTTACAAGAGCTTTGTGATGAACTATAACATGCACGGGATGAACAAGTCAGTCACCGAGCTGTTTGCGATGCTGAAAGTCGCTGAGTCTGAAATCCAGAAAGAACATCAAGTGTTGATGGTCAATAAAACCACTAGTTTCAAGAAAAATGGCAAGGACAAAGGCAAGAAGGGTAAAACTAAGAAGGATGGCAAAGCAGTTGCTACTCCTAAGAAGCCTAAGCATGGACCTAAGCCAGAAACTGAGTGCTTTCATTGCAAAGGAACTGGTCACTGGAAGCGGAATTGCCCCAAGTACCTGGCAGACAAGAAAGCGGCCAACGACAAACAAGGTATATATGATATACATGTTATTGATGTGTACCTTACTAGTTCTCGTAGTAGTGCCTGGGTATTTGATACCGGTTCGGTTGCTCACATTTGCAACTCAAAACAGGAACTACGGAATAAACGAAGGCTGGCAAAGGATGAAGAGACGATGCGCGTGGGAAATGGTTCCAAGGTTGATGTGATCGCCGTTGGCATGCTCTCTCTTATATTACCATCGGGATTAGTGTTGAACCTGAATAATTGTTATTTAGTGCCTGCGTTAAGCATGAACATTATATCTGGATCTTGTTTATTGCGAGACGGTTACTCATTTAAATCAGAGAATAAAGGTTGTTCTATTTATATGAGTAATATCTTTTATGGTCATGCACCCAATATTAGGGGTTTATTCATATTGAATCTTGATAGTGATAACACACATGTTCATAACATTGATGCCAAAAGATGTAGAGTTGTTAATGATAGTACCACTTTCTTGTGGCACTGCCATTTAGGTCATATTGGTGTAAAACGCATGAGGAAGCTCCATGCTGATGGACTTTTGGAGTCACTTGATTTTGAATCACTTGACACATGTGAACCATGCCTGATGGGCAAGATGACTAAAACGCCGTTCTCTGGAACAATGGAACGGGCAAGTGACTTGTTGGAAATCGTACATACTGATGTGTGCGGTCCAATGAATGTTGCAACGCGCGGTGGATATCGTTACTTTCTCACCTTCACTGATGACTTGAGTAGATATGGGTATATTTACTTGATGAAACACAAGTCTGAAACTTTTGAAAAGTTCAAGCAATTTCAGAGTGAAGTTGAGAATCATCGTAACAAGAAGATTAAATTTCTGCGATCTGATCGAGGAGGTGAATATGTGGGTTATGAGTTTGGCAGTCACTTAAGACAATGTGGAATTGTTTCACAGTTGACACCGCCCGGAACACCACAGCGTAATGGTGTGTCTGAACGTCGTAATCGAACCTTATTAGATATGGTGCGTTCTATGATGTCTCTTGCCGATTTGCCACTATCATTTTGGGGTTATGCATTAGAGACAGCTGCATTCACTTTAAATAGGGCACCATCGAAATCCGTTGAGACAACGCCATATGAACTGTGGTTTGGCAAAAAGCCAAAGTTGTCGTTTCTTAAAGTTTGGGGATGTGATGCTTATGTCAAAAAGCTTCAGCCTGAAAAGCTGAAACCCAAAGCGGAGAAATGCGTCTTCATAGGATACCCGAAAGAGACAGTCGGGTATACCTTCTATCTCAGATCCGAGGGCAAAGTGTTTGTCGCTAAGAATGGAACATTTCTTGAGAAAGAGCTTCTCTCGAAAGAATTGAGTGGGAGGAAAATAGAGCTTGATGAGGTTGTTGAACCTTTACTTCAACCAGAAAGTAGCGCAGCGCAGAAAGATGTTTCTGTGGAACCTATGACGGTAGAAGAGGAAGTTGATGATGATGATCATGAAGCTTCGGATCAAGCTGCTATTGAACCTCGTAGGTCGACAAGGGCGCGTACTACTCCCGAGTGGTACGGCAACCCTGTCTTGGAGGTCATGTTGTTAGACAACAATGAACCTACGAGCTATGGAGGAGCAGTGATGGGCCCGGATTCCGAGAAATGGTTAGAGGCCATGAAATCCGAGATGGGATCCATGTATGAAAACAAAGTATGGACTTTGGAAGTACTACCTGAAGGGCGAAAGGCCATTCAGAACAAATGGATCTATAAGAAGAAGACGGACGCGGACGGTAATGTCACCGTCTATAAAGCTCGACTTGTGGCAAAGGGTTTTTCACAAGTTCAAGGAGTTGACTACGATGAGACTTTCTCACCCGTAGCGATGCTTAAGTCTGTCAGAATCATGTTGGCAATAGCTGCTTATTTCGACTATGAAATTTGGCAGATGGATGTTAAAACGGCATTCCTCAACGGTTTCCTTGATGAAGAGTTGTATATGATGCAACCCGAGGGTTTTGTCGATCCAGAGAATGCTGACAAAGTTTGCAAACTCCAGCGATCCATTTATGGACTGGTGCAAGCATCTCGGAGTTGGAATAAGCGCTTTGATGAGGTGATCAAAGCGTTTGGGTTTATACAAGTTTATGGAGAAGCTTGTATTTACAAGAAAGTGAGTGGGAGCTCTATAGCGTTTCTAGTGTTATATGTGGATGACATATTGCTGATTGGAAACAATATAGAAATGCTGGAAAGCGTGAAGGAATATTTGAATAAGAGTTTTTCAATGAAGGACCTAGGAGAAGCTGCTTTCATATTAGGCATTAAGATCTATAGAAATAGATCGAGACGCTTAATAGCACTTTCACAGAGCACATACCTTGATAAAGTTTTGAAGAAGTTCAAAATGGAACAGGCCAAGAAGGGGTTCTTGCCTGTGTTACAAGGTGTGAAGTTGAGTAAGACTCAATGCCCAGTGACTGCAGAAGATAAAGAAAAGATGGGCGTCATCCTCTATGCTTCAGCCATAGGCTCTATCATGTATGCAATGTTGTGCACAAGACCCGATGTCAGCCTTGCCATAACTATGGCTGGAAGGTTTCAAAGTGATCCTGGAATGGAGCACTTGCAAGCGGTCAAGAATATCCTTAAGTACCTTAACAGGACTAAGGACATGTTTCTCGTTTATGGAGGTGATGAAGAGCTCGTCGTAAAGGGTTACGTCGATGCAAGCTTTGACACTGATCCGGACGACTCTAAGTCGCAAACCGGATACGTATTTATTCTTAACGGGGGAGCGGTAAGCTGGTGCAGTTCCAAGCAAAGCGTGGTAGCTGATTCTACATGCGAAGCGGAGTACATCGCAGCCTCAGAGGCAGCGAAGGAAGGTGTCTCTCTCCTCCGCGGAGCGCCGTCACGCTGCGGGTGAAATCTCTCTCCTCTCCACCTCCTCTTGCTGGATCAAGACGGTGGAGATCGTCATCAAGCTGCACGTGTGCTGAACGCGGAGGTGCCGTCCGTTTGGTACTAGATTGGAAGGATTGTGATCAAGGCCACGGGACGGTTCGTGATTGGATCGCGGGACGGTTCGTGATTAGTTCGCGGGACGGTTTGTGATTGGATCGCGGGACGCTCGGCGATTTGAATCGCGAAGAAGTTCGACTACACCAACCGCGTTTCTTAATGCTTTCCGCTTAGCGATCTACAAGGGTACGTAGATCCACTCTCCCTCTCGTAGATGCTCATCACCATGGATAGGTTTGCGTGTGCGTAGGAAATTTTTTGTTTCCCATGCGACGTTCCCCAACGATTTGTCCAATGGATACTGATACCCACTATAATAAAACAGTGACGATAAATCTGGCAGGTGGAAGATTGAATGGTAGGGAAATGACGACCCTTTCTAGCTAACTTTACTAACAACTCTTCTATATGTGGCCACCAGAGCAACACAAATGCATTGATAACTAGTTTTCCTATCCCAAACCCGATAATCAAATCAGAGTGAGAGTTTCACCCATGGGTGTGTAGTAAGGTCACTCATCTATATTTCTGTCAAACAAACCTTGGCCCCATGAGAGATTTAGCAGGATAGCTCCTTTTTCGTTGAACATAAGAGAGAGAAATTCATGTGACAAGAAGGTGCAACTCACATTCTACACGAGCCCGGAAGAAAGAAGTGATGTGCTAGGAACAGGACAATAGATCGCTTTTATACTGACCACAAGAATAGCCGGCTAAAATGGGTACACATGAGAGATACGCGGGGTAGAAGAACCAACTTGAATCGCGAAGAACAGGTAGCTCCGGGATGTGAACTTGTCGAACCATTCAACTATACTGTATATCGATTGGCCACATCAACGCATTTCACCTCAGAACTTGTACATGGAATAGAGCCAGCCTTGAGATCCGCCACATCTTCCTTCAAGTCAGAGAGTTGAGATAGAACAGCTTCTCCTTTGACCAGTTTGTTTCTTTCCTTTGTACACAAGCCCCTATTATTAAGGTATGGAGGTTTTTTCTGGAATGACCAAAGAACAAGAGAAGTTTAATGAGGTGTAAACGCAAGAATTAAAGCAACGGGGACAAGTGCTAGGATAGGATCCTGAAGGATGGCATGCCTATTCAGCAATGTGCAGAAAGGATGGCTTCACGCAAGGATCTTGATGAACCAGGTATGTCTTCTACTAATAGATATGCTATTTGCAATTCCATGGATTCTTCTTTCCCGTTCCTTCATTGGCTATAGCACCTTACCTCTTCTATGACTTGTCCTGAGATGAGAAGTATCAAAAGTGCTCGTGTTTGGGTTTATGTCATGCTAGACTCACGTTTCTTGTTCTTACGCCGGGTCCGCGACCTTACAAGGATACACAAGTTGGTGAAGGTTTCGAAGAAGCAGCATGCTATTCAGATTAAAGTTAGCTTTGATCAGGCCTCGGGCGAGGAAATGCTTTGGCTATGCCAAGAGATAGTCGGCTCAGGGGCTTTTGGGTGGAGCCAAAGTGGTCCACATACATACCATTTCCATCATCACAAGATCCCCTCTTTTGTGTGCATAGAGATAAAGCATGCTCTTATATTTAGATAAGAGAGATATTTTTCTCAGCGCTTCCCCTAATCGGCTTAATCTTCTTCTTCCCCTCAGTAGACTGAGTCCTGGCAGGACGCGGAGATCGATTGATCAATATGCATATCGAGTATGTATAGTTATTCTCTCTTCCCAAAAGATATCTCAAGTCGCTTCCAACGTTTTTATGAGTAAGGGAGGGTATTTTCAATAAGATAACTATGGACGACCATCTTCCAATTTCCAATCTATATCTTTCATTGGGTAAGTAAGGGGAATAAGCAAGAACAGTGGAAAGCTTAAGAAAGTGCTAGTTCCTTTGCTGCGAATGGGTGGAATTGGTATCCCCAAAAGGTTGTTCTCTTAAAACCTCTGGCGAGGGGTGTGGAAGAGTTCAAGTCTACCCCTTTCGTTAAGATAATGTTGTTATACATCTCTACTATTATGGGCCACCACTTACTTAAAGGAAGTCGAGTACACATCTCCTTCAACCTGAAGGGCGAGGACTTGCAACGACGTTACGTTTGAAAGAAAAGTAACCAGCCTAGGAGAGTGATCAGAAAGCATACGAATCGAGGAAGGGTTGGGTAATCAAATTAGAATGAAGATTCCGCTCTATATGATACATGTTTGTTGACTTTGATATGAAGTGTTGATTGCATTTTCTATTCGTTTAGACCCCCATAGTGCTTCTCGTTGTGACTGAAGGAAGGTTCATTCTGTGCAAGATATATGCTAGTTTACAAGCATGAGACCCTCCTTTCGGGCCGGTAGACAGAGGCCGTAGTTCCAACGAAATGGGGTGCAAAAAGAGGTCGTGTCATACCATACAGATGAAATGAATGAAAGATATTCCTGTTGTTTCTGTGCCTATTAGTACTTTGCTCTGACCACATCATGAGGAGTAGTTGTTTTTGTTTTGTAAAGCGAGCCCAAGGAAATATATAGGAGAACATAGCTTGTTTTGTACTAAGTAAATTCAAAGGCTCAAATCATCTATATCAACGCAAGTATAGTTGGATGGAGTGACTCGTGTTTTCGAACCATAAACTAATGCCGCCTCTCGGGAGCATGTGTTACTATTCCATTCTCTGGAGCACAATCCAACAGAAAAGTATATTTCCAACCTACACCTTTAGTTGTTCCAGCTCGTGAGGAAGACGACTATGGAATTCAGATTTCCTTTCTCTCGAAGCAAGCCAGTCCTTAATTAATGATAGGGAAGGAAGGAATTGCTCTTAGGCTTGTGAGTCTTTTTATCATATGGATGGGTCATACAACCCTTACATGGTCTCTTGGCATGAAATTGGGTACTTTTCATCTATGGTGACATGGAAGTTATCTGAAAAGAATGCCAACTTAGGACCGCCAAAGTGGAAAACATATCAACCCACCGAAACCGCTCTTTGGAATGGAATGCATAGTATTGTGCATTGGAATGGAAAAGTAGAATAATCAAGACATGGATCTAGTATCATTATGACCCAACTTCCATTCTCATGACCCAACTTATTCAATCACTTCCATTATCTTTCTGTTACTACAAATCGACAACAAAAAACATCCCTCGGAATTCTTATTCGATAGGAAAAAATAGCTTTTCAGCCAGAAATAGCAAGCAACATGTTTTTCTTCTCTCTTCCGGGCACACATCCTATTGGGTGACACCACTGACAAACACCCTAAAGGGGAACGCAACACTTCCTATAACAGAAAAATCAACATCTGAAATCTTTAAGCAACTAAAAAAGATGTATACTAAAAGATATGTGTTGCAAAGGGATGGTCAATAGCAAGATGAACCCAATGCCCAATCTTCCCAATAGTATTCCTTAACTTTTGAATTGATACACTTGTTCATGGCATCTATTCTCTACCTTCACTTTTCACCTTCTCATCTTTAACCTCAGTGATTTGTTCCTCCTAGACATCCTTCTGCATACAGAAAACAGAAGAAGAAGCACGGACATAAATCAATAGAATAGCTTAGTTTCAGAAGTATTTTTTGATTGGTATATCAATCATGCTTTATAGGGAAATAGTTAGAATAGGAAAGCTTGATTAGTTAATAATGTTTGGGTTTTTGTTTATGACAATAGTAGGTTTCTTGCTTGTCATATTTAGAATATAAGCATCAGTTACATTTGACGTCCATCCTTTTTATATAAGAGAAATGAAGGTTAAGGGCAAGGCGCAACATAATATATAAGAAAAACATGATTTTTGAGGGGAAATTTTTCCAAGTAGACCGATAAATGAGAAAAACTACCAGTCGTACCAAGAACTAAAGGCGCCGACTTTCATTGATATATATATATATACCATTTCTGTTAGCTAAAAAATCTATGGAAAAGAACCGGCTCTGAGAGGAGGGGTGGCGCGACAAAGCAATGAAAAGCTGGGATCTTTCCTTATCTTCGGTCATGATGCCTTTTCCTTTTGTATGAGAAAGCGCTACAAAACATCCTTCTCGTGTATTATCTTCTACTCAAGCAAGCTCTCTCCTAGTCTTCATCCACCAACTAGCAGGAACCTAGGAGCACAAGAGGGTCATTATTTTCTGAAACGATTGACTTTCGATCTGCTTTCCAAGAGGTGGTTTCTGACATGACCAGAAAGAGTGGAATTCTTGTTAGGATTGGCATGTCAAGTTGCTTTCTCGGGCCCTAACATAAACCACCTTATCCTCACTCAGATTGTTCTATTGGACTGAGCAAAAGCACGACCTCTATCTGACGTTTTCTCTATCCCTTCAAATCTCTCAATGGCATTTCCATCTCTCGATTCAATCAATCAAGTAAGTCTGGATGACACTTGTCTTTATTTAGTGTTTCCCCGGCTATTCAGCCATTACTTGCATCTTAGGTTCTTTGTACCCTTTTTTAGTGCCATGCATACTGAGGTTTCTAGCATGACCGAATCTTTTAAGATCGGTTATTACGTTAATTTCTTCATCTTGATGTACTCAATCCATTCAAATTCCATAATTCCAATGCTATAGTGACGTTTTTGAGTTCCTGTTTAACGACAATGCAAGTGTATTTAAGAAGTGGATGTTCCCTTCTTTTGTTTTTGATTTCCATGTTTTGGCTCACTTTTGTCTTTTTCTGCGCTAACTAGTATAGAAAATCCAAGTGGACGTTGTTCTTAAACTCCATAAGGATTAGAAGGTGGTTCTACCTCGTTGGATGGCATTCGTAAGCAGCTATGATATTTCTTATCTTTGATTAAGCGAAGCGACCTGGGATCTTTCAAGGAATGAGATCCGAGTATATAGTCATGATCTAGTGTTTAAGGATTTTATGGCTGACCTCCTTATGAGTCATTTTCTTTACAATGAAAGTCTGTTAGCTGTGTTTCCTTGCTTCCTCTAGCAAAAAGAGGATAATCGGTACCCTGCTGCTTGATTGTTAAACCTGAAAGGGGATTTTTTCTAAGAAAAAAGTATCCATCTATAAAAGGCCAGAAGGAATATTTCCCTGGATTGACTAGTAGTGAATATTATACATCATAGGTGTGCCCCTTGACCTGAGGAATTGATCGACAAATCATAGGCACCAACTGGACTAAGGCATCTGAATTCTTGTTAATATCTTCTTTGGCGATTGTCACCTGGTTATATCCTGAGTGGGCATCCAAGAGGCTCACTACAAGCTGTCGAATCTACCAGTAGGTCAGCTATCGGCATTGGATACTCATCCTTTCGAGTGGCAAGATTCTTGTTTCTGAAGTCAACACATAACCGGTGACTTGCCATTCTTTTGAATCACTGGTTCAACATTTACAATCCCCAGATGTTCAACTTCAAGGCTAGGGCTGAGATGCTCCATTAGTGAAAGACCAACAATTCAATCCGATAATCTTCTCGTTTCATCAATCCAAGTTAGAAGTGGCTTCAAATCAAGTCATTTTAGTTCATTCTTTTTCGATCGATGAGAAAGAAAAGAAATAAGGTATTTTGCGGCTCAAGTCTGTGAGCTTGATTGCACATAGAGTGAGAGAAATCTACCTTCTACTCAGGTGTACTGTGTGTAGGGCCCTGCTAAGTCTTAAAGACCAACTTGAGGACTCAAGCCAACCGCCGACTGACTTCTCGATGACCCTATAAAAGCAATTAGAAAGAAAATATAAGTAGTTACACACGCAGGGCTTTGTTTGAAAGACAGAGGTATGTTCGTAAAGGTAGGCTAGGCACAACGCAATCCTTAGAAAGCATACCTAGATTCAAAGCCCACTCTTTCCTTCAGCTTCCACCACTATCTTATGCGGCAAATAACAACCTAGGGAGTAGAAGTTTCTTATTTTTTGGGGTCCTTTTTTGCCTAGTTGTCTCTATTTTGATTGCATTTTATGTCAACATTTTTTTAGCTTTATCGATAATTATCTTCTCTTGATGGAAGAACAGAAATCTCATTTGATTCACTAGGAATAGGAAAAATGGAATAAGCAGATGGGAGATTGGATTGGGATGACCAGTCAGTATTCAAAGACCCTTTGGGCTTAAATGAAATAGACTAATAAAGACATTCGCACAGAGCACACAATTCGCTAACTAGTCAGGATTCAGATTTGGTGTAGCATAGTTTGGATCAGTGATATCATGACCTGAGCGGGCATCCTTCACCTTAGAATTTCCCATATTATGAACAGTCAAAGTTCATGTGGATGCTGCTTTCTGTCTCGGATACTGGAATTAGCGCAACTGGAGCAATTATCCGAGATGCGGCGGGCATGTTCATTGCGGCCTATAGTGTTTTGCTCCCTCGAGCAATTGACGCGCCATCAGCGGAAGCAAAGACACTATCTGTTGAGGGCGAGCCCCGATCCCAAAGATACCCGATTCTAAGTATGTTATCGAAGCGTTAAAGTGAGAATTCACATATGTAAAATATTCCCACATTCCGTGAGATTCGTTGCCTACCAAAGAAAGGTCTAAATAAGCCATTTTATTTGATTTTGCCTCTGGTGATCCTGCTCATGCTTGTTTAACCAATTGGTAAAGTCTCTCAGCCTTGCAAAGTGGAAAAAGAGATGGGCATCGAATCCATGTTTCACTAATCCCGAGCTTGAAGAGAAGTGAATGCCCATGGGGAAACACAGAAGGCCTAGGGTTATCTATTGAAAACCATGCATGCCTAGATCTATTATGAAAGTTGGAAAAACACAATGGCCAAATGCACTTATTTTCGAAGAAGAATGAGGCAATCGATCATCTGGACAAAAGGGATATGGAAAGTGGGCTTGTTCTTCACTCTATAAGTAAATATAACAGGCATCCATGGTCAACAAGTAGAGACTTCGCCTTTCTCTAAAGAGCCCAAGATGTCCTGCTAAATAAGATGAATTGTGAGCACAAGATGGACCTGAGCTCCTCTCTTAAACCAAGGCATACTCTAGTGGCTTTCCCTTTGCTAGGATTGGAAAAAGATATAGATCATTATTCTTGTCCTCGAAAGTAATAGTTGTATTAGATAGTTACTCAGTCAATTTTCTTAGTTATTGTTTTGTTTTCACTTCAAACTTAAATTTTCTTTGAATCACCTCTTTAAGGCATATAAAATTATTACTCTTCCTGATCTAGCTTAAGGATATCTCGAGTGAGTGAGTTTCCTTCCATCAAGTTCTAAGCGATCAAATAAGGTCCTTGCTCTCGAGCCAATGCCAATACCAATTGAGAGGGTCTAAACGATGGATTCAAAGGAGGTTAAGGGCAAATGCAATCTCTGAGCCAGTTGGAGAAAAAAGGGCATCAAAGAAAGTGTCAGTTGGACTTTCCCTGCCAACCCTACCAAAATTTAATACCCAGCAGTTTTCGTGCCTCTATTGATATTTCGTTCCTCTCCTTACGTCGAGCGACTGTCGTTCCCGGGTCTTCACTATTTGATAGAAGCCCACATACCCTCTCTTCTATCCCCCCTCTACCCTACAGGTATAGGAGGCCTCGGTATCTCGATTTGCAAAGATGGATACCTACTCAGCATCTTATCTACATCTGCGGGACAGGTTTGTGCGTCCCCTTCGTAAATGATCTCAACAGGATCCGGAGAAACCCCAGATCCCCCCGAATCATCATCTTCGGACCCCGAATCATCATCCCACCTTTTACGCTTCCGCGAAGAAGACGGGCCTGCCTCCTTAACCCCATCATTTGCTTCTGTGCCTTCAAGGGATTTCATGGAATGAGCCTCAGGCTCGACCACGGGATCCTCGGGATCTGGCGTCTCAGGCTCTCCTAGCTCCGCGTGACGATATTTTCTCGCCAGATTGGCGGCGGTTATAACGAACTCGCTTTCCTCTCCCTCTTCCAGGTAGGCTCTAAAGATATCCTGAAGAGTATCTTCACCCTCGCCCTCTCCATCCCATAAGACCTGAGTTTGTGTGAAATCGCGCAAAGACTGCCCTTCCTCTAAAGGAACCTGGGTTCCTACTTCCTCGAAAATTGTCTCGACGCGGGAGCTTAGCTCCGATAGAATTGCTTCATGAGGAGCAGACCTGGCTATTTCCTCGCGGAGGTCAGGCAAGCTGCCAACGGGAGGTTGTTCTAGGGGAAAGTCACCCTCGTTAGGCTCTTTGGCCATGACGAGAACGTCGAGATCCGCCCTTTGCGTGATTGGATTAGTTTCCTCGTTGAAATGCCATAAAGCACGAACCACCATCCGTGATACAAAAACAAAAATAAGGAGGAAGAAAAAGATATCGTGATGTAAGTAAATGATCATGGGGCATCTATCTTTTGGGACTCACAATTTCCTGCACTGTGCCTGTAGTGATTTCAGAATTCGGCAACTTCGCCTACTAAAAGATCAGTTACAAGAGCACAATGCTTTTTGTGGCTTCCTGCTTGGCAGAGAAGCCACGCTACCGGGGTGTCCTGTCACCCAGAGAAGGTCTCTTTGTCTTCGAGATTTTATTCCTCAATCCACTTATTCATTCCCTTCTTTCATATACCTCCCCACCAATAGATAGATACAAATGGGAATAACCGAACCACGTCTACAAAATGCCAGTACCATGCAGGTGCTTCGAAGCCAACGTGATGCTTCTTGGTCAGATGACCAAGATATTGGCGAATACCACATACGATCAAGAAAAGAGTACCTATAATAACATGAAAACCATGAAAGCCAGTTGCTAAGAAAAAGGTAGAACCATAAATACTATTCGAAATAATGGAGGGTGCTTGGTAATATTCCATTCCTTGAAAGCCAGTGGATACTAGAGCCAGTGAAACGATTGCTACTAGAGCATAAACTGGTCGTTTTTCCTTCCCCGCGAGTATAGCATGATGAGCCCAAGTTACGGTAGCTCCGGATGAAGGGAGAATAGGGCTATTAAGAAGAGGGATTTGCCAAGGATCTAGAACCCCAATCCATTTTGGGGGCCAAATACCTCCGATCTCTACTGTAGGTGCCAAAGAAGAATGGGAAGAAGCCCAAAAAAGCAAAAAGGAACATAACCTCCGAGACTATGATGAGAATAGAACCATATCAAGGTGCTAATTGTACAACTTTTGTATGATGCCCTTCCAACATGGATTCACGTGGAACATCCCACCACCATACGAACATGGTATAAAGGAGAAATATTAGGCCCAAACTGAGAAGTGTTGCACCTCCTTGAACTGAGTGCATGTACATCACACCTCTTACGGTGGTTGCCAAAGCTCCGAGTGATACCAAAATAGGCAATGGACTTGGATCTACCAAATGATAAGAATGCCTCTAAGATTGAATCATAAACCACTTTGCCCCAGTTGTATGTAAACCCCCCTTCACCCCCATACCCTAAAGTGGTAAAGAAGGAGGCTCTTTTTGTCTCATTAGGACAAACAAATAGGAAGGGATAGTTATTTCATTGCATTTATAGAAGTCAAACTTCTATCGAAAGATCTCTCTATTATTTAGAGAAAAGAAAAGAGTTGGCGTGGGTTCTACCAACGAAATGTTTCAATTTTAGATTGAGATTTCACATAAGCATTGCACGATGATCTGCACTAGACGGGGAGCAGCAATGATACCGTCGAATGGGAATAAGTACCTATTCCTTACTTATACTTAAGAAAAGAGAAGAGAAGCTGGTGTTGAGAAATGAGAAGTGGGCTATATCCCCAGGGACTTTTTAAAAGCAGCTAAAAGGAAATGCTGCTTCCTTTCTCTACACTAATTCTTGCTTTGAAGAGATGTTCCACACAAGGCAATCTTAAGTCCCACCTCACCTATGTCCAACTTGAGGTATTCCATTGTTTTTGGTATAATAAGCAGGTTTAAGCCATGGAAGACACGAGTCACTGATACTTCTCTAACGTATCTATATTTTTTGATGATGTCATGCTACTGTATTATCTATTTTTGATGTTTTATATGCTATTTTATATTATTTTTGGGACTAACCTATTAATCTAGAGCCTTGTGCTAGTTTCTGTTTTTCCTTGTTTTTGAGTTTTGCAGATATGGAATATTAAACGGAGCCCAAACGGATAAAATCTTCGGAATGATTTTTTTTGGAAGGAAAGAGATCTACCACACTTGGAGTGCACGCCAGGGCACCTACCAGGAGGTCACAAGCCCTGGAGGCGCAGCCAGCCCCTAGTCGTGCCTGACAGGCTTGCCATCTCCTGGCAGGTCTCCTAACCCTATTCTTCATCCTATAAATACCCAAATATTCCCCCAACACCAAAAGAGCCACGCAAATACTTTTCCGCCTACAGAAGCCTCCGTTCTCGAGAGATCCAATCTTGGAGATTTTTCGGTAATCTGTCGGAGGGGGATCCAATCATGGAGGGCATCTACATCAACTCCATTGCCCCTCCGATGTGTTGGGAGACGTAGTAGTAAATCAAAATTTCCTACGTGTCACCAAGATCTATGTATGGAGAAACCAGCAACGAGAGGGGAGAGATTGCATCTTCATACCTTTGAAGATCGCTAAGCGGAAGCGTTGCTAGAACGCGGTTGATGGAGTCGTACTCGCAGCGATTCAGATCGCGGTAGATCCGATCAAGTGCCGAACGGACGGCACCTCCGCGTTCAACACACGTGCAGCCCGGTGACGTCTCCTACGCCTTGATCCAGCAAGGAGGGAGGAGAGGTTGAGGGAGAGCTCCGGCAGCACGACGGCGTGGTGGCGGTGGAGCTGCGTGGTACTCCGACAGAGCTTCGCTAAGCGCTACGGAGAACGAGGGGAGGAGGAGGTAGGGCTGCACCAGAGAGAGAGGGAGAACCGTGTGTTGTGCAGCCCCAAATACCTCCACTATATATAGGAGAGAGGGAGGAGGGGTGGCTGCGCCCTAGGGTTCCACCCTAGGGGTGGCGGCAGCCACCAGATGCCATCTGGCCGGCGGCTAGGGCAAGGGAGAGGTGGGGCGCCGTAGGGTGGGCCTTAAGGCCCATCTAAGCCTAGGGTTTGCCCCCCTCCACCTTTGCCACGCCTTGGGCTGGGGTGGGAGGCGCACCAGCCCACCTAGGGGCTGGCTCCCTCCCACTCTTAGCCCACGGAACCTTCCGGGGCAGGTGGGCCCACTTGGTGGACCCCCGGAACCCTTCCGGTGGTCCCGGTACACTACCGGTGACACCCGGAACACTTCCGGTAACCAAATCCTCACTTCCTATATATCAATCTTCGTCTCCGGACCATTCCGGGACTCCTCGTGACGTCCGGGATCTCATCCGGGACTCCGAACAACCTTAGGTAACCACATACACTACTTCCCTATAACCCTAGCGTCATCGAACCTTAAGTGTGTAGACCCTACGGGTTCGGGAGACACGTAGACATGACCGAGACACCTCTCCGGACAATAACCAACAGCGGGATCTGGATACCCATGTTGGCTCCCACGTACTCCACGATGATCTCATCGGATGAACCATGATGTCAGGGATTCAATCAATCCCGTATACAATTCCCTTTGTCTATCGGTATGGTACTTGCCCGAGATTCGATCGTCGGTATCCCCATACCTTGTTCAATCTCGTTACCGACAAGTCTCTTTACTCGTTCCGTAATACATCATCCCGTGACTAACTCCTTAGTCACATTGAGCTCATAATGATGATGTCTTACCGAGTGGGCCCAGAGATACCTCTCCGTCACACGGAGTGACAAATCCCAGTCTCGATTCGTGTCAACCCAACAGACACTTTCGGAGATACCCGTAGCGTACCTTTATAGCCACCCAGTTACGTTGTGACGTTTGGCACACCCAAAGCATTCCTACGGTATCCGGGAGTTACACAATCTCATGGTCTAAGGAAATGACACTTGACATTGAAAAGCTTTAGCAAACGAACTACACGATCTTGTGCTATGCTTAGGATTGGGTCTTGTCCATCACATCATTCTCCTAATGATGTGATCCCATTATCAACGACATCCAATGTCCATGGTCATGAAACCGAGACCATCTATTGATCAACGAGCTAGCCAACTAGAGGATCACTAGGGACACGTTGTGGTCTATGTATTCACACATGTATTACGGTTTCCGGTTAACACAATTATAGCATGAACAATAGACAATTATCATGAACTAGGAAATACAATAATAACCATTTTATTATTGCCTCTAGGGCATATTTCCAACAGTCTCCCACTTGCACTAGAGTCAATAATCTAGTTACATTGTGATGAATCGAACACCCATAGCATTCTGGTGCTGATCATGTTTTGCTCGTGAGAGAGGTTTAGTCAACGGATCTGCGACATTCAGATCCGTATGCACTTTACAAATATCTATGTCTCCCTCCTGAATGTAATCTCGGATGGAGTTGAAGCGGCGCTTGATGTGTCTTGTCTTCTTGTGAAACCTGGGCTCCTTCGCAAGGGCAATAGCTCCAGTGTTGTCACAGAGTAGAGTCATCGGGCCCGACGCATTCGGAATCACTCCTAGGTCGGTGATGAACTCCTTCATCCAGACTCCCTCCTTTGCTGCTTCTGAAGCAGCTATGTACTCCGCTTCACATGTAGATGCTGCCACGACGCTTTGCTTGCTGCTGCTCCAGCTCACTGCCCCTCCATTCAAAATATACACGTATCCGGTTTGCGACTTGGAGTCGTCCGGATCTGTGTCGAAGCTAGCATCGACGTAACCCTTTACGACGAGCTCTTCGGCACCTCCATAAACGAGAAACATGTCCTTTGTCCTTTTCAGGTACTTCAGGATATTCTTGACCGCTGTCCAGTGTTCCGCTCCGGGATCACTTTGGTACCTCGCTACCAAACTTATGGCAAGGTTCACATCAGGCCTGGTACACAGCATGGCATACATGATAGAGCCTATGGCTGAAGCATAGGGGATGACACTCATCTCTTCTCTATCCTTTGCCGTGGTCGGGCATTGAGTCGTACTCAATCTCACACCTTGCAACACAGGCAAGAACCCCTTCTTGGACTGATCCATATTGAACTTCTTCAATATCTTTTCAAGGTATGTGCTTTGTGAAAGACCAATGAGGTGTTTCGATCTATCTCTATAGATCTTAATACCTAATATGTAAGCAGCTTCTCCAAGGTCCTTCATTGAAAAACACTTATTCAAGTAGGCCTTTATACTTTCCAAGAGTTCTATATTGTTTCCCATTATCAGCATGTCATCCACATACAGTATAAGGAACGCTATAGAGCTCCCACTCACTTTCTTGTAAATACAGGGTTCTCCATAAACCTGTACAAACCCAAACGCTTTAATCACCTCATTAAAGCGAATGTTCCAACTCCGAGATGCTTGCACCAGCCCATAGATGGAGCGCTGGAGCTTGCATACCTTGTTAGCATCTTTAGGATCGACAAAACCTTCCGGCTACATCATATACAGTTCTTCCTTGAGGAAGCCATTAAGGAATGCCGTTTTGACGTCCATTTGCCAGATCTCATAATCATAAAATGCGGCAACTGCTAACATGATTCGGACAGACTTTAGCATCGCTACAGGTGAGAAAGTCTCATCGTAGTCAACTCCTTGAACTTGTCGATAACCCTTAGCGACAAGCCGAGCTTTATAGGCGGTGACATTACCGTCTGCGTCAGTCTTCTTCTTAAAGATCCATTTGTTTTCAATGGCTCGCTTATCATTAGGCAAGTCCACCAAAGTCCATACTTTGTTCTCATACATGGATCCTATCTCGGATTTCATGGCCTCAAGCCATTTGTTGGAATCCGGGCCCGCCATCGCTTCTTCATAGTTCGAAGGTTCACCGTTGTCCAACAACATGATCTCTAGGACAGGATTGCCGTACCACTCTGGTGCGGAATGTGTCCTAGTGGACCTTCGAATAGCAACTTGATCTGAAGTTTCATGATCATCATCATTAACTTCCTCTCTAGCCGGTGTAGGCTCCACAGAAACAACTTCCTGTGCTGCGCTACTCTCCGGTTCGAGTGGAGGTACAATTACCTCATCAAGCTCTATTTTCCTCCCACTTACTTCTTTCGAGAGAAACTCTTTCTCTAGAAAGGATCCATTCTTGGCAACAAAGACTTTGCCTTCGGATCGTAGGTAGAAGGTATACCCAATAGTCTCCTTGGGATATCCTATGAAGACGCACTTTTCCGCTTTGGGTTCGAGCTTCTCAGGTTGAAGTTTCTTCACATAAGCATCGCATCCCCAAACTTTTAGAAACGACAGCTTAGGTTTCTTTCCAAACCATAATTCATACGGTGTCGTCTCAACGGATTTAGACGGTGCCCTATTTAAAGTGAATGCGGCAGTCTCTAATGCATATCCCCAAAATAATAGCGGTAAGTCGGTAAGAGACATCATAGATCGCACCATATCCAATAGAGTGCGATTACGACGTTCAGACACACCATTTCGCTGAGGTGTGCCGGGCGGCGTGAGTTGTGAAACAATTCCACATTTCCTAAGGTGCGTGCCAAACTCGTGACTTAAATATTCTCCTCCACGATCAGATCGTAGGCATTTTATTTTCCTGTCACGTTGATTCTCGACCTCACTCTGAAATTCTTTGAACCTTTCAAAGGTTTCAGACTTGTGTTTCATTAAGTAGACATAACCATATCTACTCAAGTCATCAGTGAGGGTGAGAACATAACGGTAGCCACCGCGAGCCTCGACGCTCATTGGACCGCATACATCGGTATGTATTATCTCCAACAAGTCAGTTGCTCGCTCCATTGTTCCGAAGAACGGAGTCTTGGTCATCTTGCCCATGAGGCATGGTTCGCATGTGTCAAATGATTCGAAATCAAGTGACTCCAAAAGTCCATCAGCATGGAGCTTCTTCATGCGTTTGACATCAATATGGCCAAGTCGGCAGTGCCACATGTAAGTGGGACTATCGTTATCAACTTTACACTTTTTGGTACTCACACTATGGACATGTGTAACATCACGTTCGAGATTCATCAAAAATAAACCATTGACCAGCGGGGCATGAGCATAAAACATTTCTCTCATATAAATAGAACAACCATTATTCTCGGATTTAAATGAGTAGCCATCTCGCATCAAGCGAGATCCAGATACAATGTTCATGCTCAAAGCTGGTACTAAATAACAATTATTAAGGTTTAAAACTAATCCCGAAGGTAGATGTAGAGGTAGCGTGTCGACGGCGATCACATCGACCTTAGAACCATTCCCGACGCGCATCGTCACCTCATCCTTGGCCAGCCTCCGCTTATTCCGCAGCTCCTGCTTGGAGTTACAAATGTGAGCAACTGCACCGGTATCAAATACCCAGGAGCTACTACGAGCGCTGGTCAAGTACACATCAATAACAAGTATATCACATATACCTTTAACGTTGCCGTCCTTCTTATCCGCTAAATACTTGGGGCAGTTCCGCTTCCAGTGACCGGTACCCTTGCAATAAAAGCACTCAGTCTTAGGCTTGGGTCCATTCTTGTTCTTCTTCTTCCCGGCAACTTGCTTACCGGGCGCGGCAACAGCTTTGCCGTCTTTCTTGAAGTTCTTCTTACCCTTGCCTTTCTTGAAACTAGTGGTCTTATTTACCATCAACACTTGATGCTCCTTTTTGATCTGGACCTCCGCTGATTTCAGCATCGAGTACAACTCAGGAATGGACTTCTCCATCCCTTGCATGTTGTAGTTCATCACAAAGCTCTTGAAGCTAGGTGGAAGCGACTGGAGGATTCTGTCAATGACCGAGTCATCCGGGAGATTAACTCCTAGCTGAGTCAACCGGCTGTGAAGCCCCGACATCTTGAGGATGTGCTCACTGACAGAACTATTCTCCTCCATCTTACAGCTAAAGAACTTATCGGAGATGTCATATCTCTCGACCCGGGCATGAGCTTGGAAAACCAGTTTCAGCTCTTGGAACATCTCATATGCTCCGTGTTGCTCAAAACGCTTTTGGAGCCCCGGTTCTAAACTATAAAGCATGCCGCACTGAACAAGGGAGTAATCATCACAGCGAGAATGCCAAGCGTTCGCAACGTCTTGTTCTGCTGGGAGAAGGGGTGGGTCACCTAGCGGTGCATCAAGGACATATAGTTTCTTGGAAGCTATGAGGATGATCCTCAAGCCACGGACCCAGTCCGCATAGTTGCTTCCATCATCTTTCAGCTTGGTTTTCTCTAGGAACGCGTTGAAATTGAGGTTGACATTTGCGTTGGCCATTGGATCTACAATATAGATATTAAAGGCAATTTTAGACTAAGTTCATGATAATTGAGTTCACATAATCATATTATTCAATGAACTCCCACTTAGATAGACATCTCTCTAGTCATCCAAGTGATACATGATCCATGTCAACTATCCCGTGTCCGATCATCACGTGAGATGGACTAGTCATCCATGGTGAACATCTTCATGTTGATCGTATCTTCTATACGACTCATGTTCGACCTTTCGGTCTTCCGTGTTCCGAGGCCATGTCTGTACATGCTAGGCTCGTCAAGTCAACCTAAGTGTTTCGCGTGTGTAAATCTGGCTTACACCCGTTGTATGCGAACGTTAGAACCTATCACACCCGATCATCACGTGGTGCTTCGGAACAACGATCCTTAGCAATGGTGCACAGTTAGGGTGAACACTTCTCTTGAAATTTTATTGAGAGATCATCTTATTTACTACCGTCGTTCTAAGAAAATAAGATGTAAACATGATAAACATCACATGCAATCAATATAGTGACATGATATGGCCAATATCATCTTGCTCCTATGATCTCCATCTTCGGGGCACGATGATCATCATTGTCACCGGCACGACACCATGATCTCCATCATCATGATCTCCATCATTGTGTCTTCATGAAGTTGTCTCGCCAACTATTACTTCTACTACTATGGCTAACGCTTAGCAATAAAGTAAAGTAATTACATGGCGTTTATGATTGACACGCAGGTCATACAATAATGTAAGACAACTCCTATGGCTCCTGCCGGTTGTCATAGTCATCGACATGCAAGTCGTGAACCCTATTACAAGAACATGATCAATCTCATACATCACAATGCATCACATCACATCCTTCTAGCCATATCACATCACAAGGCATATGCTGCAAAAACAAGTTAGACGTCCTCTAATTTGTGGTTGCAAGTTTTTACGTGGTTGCTATAGGTTTCTAGCAAGAACGTTTCTTACCTACGCCAAAACCACAACGTGATATGCCAATTGCTATTTACCCTTCATAAGGACCCTTTTCATCGAATCCAATCCGACTAAGGTGGGAGAGACAGACACCCGCTAGCCACCTTATGCAACTGGTGCATGTCAGGCGGTGGAACCGGTCTCACGTAAGCGTACGTGTAAGGTTGGTCCGGGCCGCTTCATCCCACAATACCGCCGAATCAAGATAAGACTAGTAACGGCAAGCATATTAACAAAATCGACGCCCACAACTGCTTTGTGTTCTACTCGTGCATAGATTCTACGCATAGACCTAGCTCATGATGCCACTGTTGGGAGACGTAGTAGTAAATCAAAATTTCCTACGTGTCACCAAGATCTATGTATGGAGAAACCAGCAACGAGAGGGGAGAGATTGCATCTTCATACCTTTGAAGATCGCTAAGCGGAAGCGTTGCTAGAACGCGGTTGATGGAGTCGTACTCGCAGCGATTCAGATCGCGGTAGATCCGATCAAGTGCCGAACGGACGGCACCTCCGCGTTCAACACACGTGCAGCCCGGTGACGTCTCCTACGCCTTGATCCAGCAAGGAGGGAGGAGAGGTTGAGGGAGAGCTCCGGCAGCACGACGGCGTGGTGGCGGTGGAGCTGCGTGGTACTCCGACAGAGCTTCGCTAAGCGCTACGGAGAACGAGGGGAGGAGGAGGTAGGGCTGCACCAGAGAGAGAGGGAGAACCGTGTGTTGTGCAGCCCCAAATACCTCCACTATATATAGGAGAGAGGGAGGAGGGGTGGCTGCGCCCTAGGGTTCCACCCTAGGGGTGGCGGCAGCCACCAGATGCCATCTGGCCGGCGGCTAGGGCAAGGGAGAGGTGGGGCGCCGTAGGGTGGGCCTTAAGGCCCATCTAAGCCTAGGGTTTGCCCCCCTCCACCTTTGCCACGCCTTGGGCTGGGGTGGGAGGCGTACCAGCCCACCTAGGGGCTGGCTCCCTCCCACTCTTAGCCCACGGAACCTTCCGGGGCAGGTGGGCCCACTTGGTGGACCCCCGGAACCCTTCCGGTGGTCCCGGTACACTACCGGTGACACCCGGAACACTTCCGGTAACCAAATCCTCACTTCCTATATATCAATCTTCGTCTCCGGACCATTCCGGGACTCCTCGTGACGTCCGGGATCTCATCCGGGACTCCGAACAACCTTCGGTAACCACGTACACTATTTCCCTATAACCCTAGCGTCATCGAACCTTAAGTGTGTAGACCCTACGGGTTCGGGAGACACGTAGACATGACCGAGACACCTCTCCGGACAATAACCAACAGCGGGATCTGGATACCCATGTTGGCTCCCACGTACTCCACGATGATCTCATCGGATGAACCACGATGTCAGGGATTCAATCAATCCCGTATACAATTCCCTTCGTCTACCCATGCGTGAGTAGTCCACCACAGACCTACGGCTCCATATCTAGTTGCTAGATGGCTTGTTCTCTCTCTTTGATCTTGAATACCATGTTCTTCATGATCTTCATGGAGATCTATCCGATGTAATACTCTTTTGCGATGTGTTTGTCAAGATCCGATGAATTGTGGGTTTATGTTCATTTTATCCATCAATCTTATTTGAATCTTCTCTGAATTCTTGTATGCATGATTTCATATTTTTGCAAGCTCTTCGAGTTATTGGTAGATTGGTAATTCTTGCAACATGAGAAGTGCTTAGTTTTGGGTTCAATCTTGTGGTGTCCTCACCCAGTGACAAAGTAGGGGTAGGGAGGCACGTATTGCATTGTTGCCATCAAGGGTAAAAATATGGGGTTTTCATAATATTGCTTGAGTTTATACCTCTACATCATGTCATCTTACCTAATGCGTTACTTTGTTCTTCATGAACTTAATACTTTAGATGCAGGTAGGAGTCGGCCGATCTGTGGAGTAATAGTACTAGATGCAGAATCGTTTCGGTCTACCTGACACAGAGGTGATGCCTATATGCATGATCATTGCCTTGGATATCTACATGATTATTCGCTTTTCTATCAATTGCTTGACAGTAATTTGTTTACCCACCATGATATTTTCCTTCAAGAGAGAAGCCTCTAATGAAACCTATGGCCCTCGGGTCTACTTTCCATAATATATTTTTAGATCTATAAACCAAAAACACCAAATATACCTTGCTGCAATTTATTTATATTTTACTTTCCATACTCATTTACATCTATCTCTATTAGATCTAATCCTTGCAAATAACCGTGAAGGGATCGGCAACCCCTTTATAACGTTGGCTGCAAGAGTTTGATTGTTTTTGTAGGTGCATCCATTGGTGACTTTCTTGTTCCTCCTACTGAATTGATACCTTGGTTCTCAACAACTGAGGTAAATACTTATCTACTTCGCCACATTACCCTTTCCTCTTCAAAAGAAAGCCAACACATGCTCAAGAGGTAGCAAGAAGGATTTCTAGCACCGTTGCCGGGGAGGATACATAGCAAGTCAAGTCAAGATCTCTCCCGTCAACTTGCCAATTTCTGGCGCCATTGCCGGGGAGGATACACAGCAAGTAAAGACAAGATCTCTCTCATCAACTTGCCAATTTATGGCGCCGTTGTCGGGGAGGATACACATCAAGCCTAGCAAGTACCCATCACAAACTAATCTCTTGAATTTACATTATTTGCCATTTTCCTCTCGTTTTCATCTCCCCCACTTCTAAAACGATTTTCAGAAAATACCAAAAAGATTTTCCTTTTTATTCACCCTTCTTCCGTTTGCCTTTTCGTTTGCCTTTTGATTGCTTGCATGCTAGATCAATTCCATGCCACCATGTCATAATCTAGGGATACTTTCATTGAAAAGGATAGTGATAATCTTGAGGGGAATTTTGATGACTTTGCTAATAACGGCCCTCATGAAGAACCTACTATCACTCATACAAAAAAATCCGCATAGGTAGTGGTAATATCATTGGAAAGGTGTTATTCAAGATTTATTTACTTGTGTGGGAACGCTTCCTACCTTAGGAGGATCCATTCTCAATAAAGCTAATAGTCTTGTGGATGCTATATCTCTATTAATGACTAAACTTGAAAGACAATTTGTTCATATGCACCCTTACATACAAATGATTTTTCTAGAGTTCTCTAATATTCAGCATTCTTCCGTTAAGCATGCCGCGACCATATTCCTAGCCCGCAAGTTTAGATTTATCATGAAAGAGGCTAGTGAAATTTTTGATCATTAAAAAATTAATGGTGGATGTCTCCCATAGAGGAGATACTTTTTAATCAAGAAGAGATAATGAGATTGCAATCTCCGGATTATGTTGCTTATAATGAAAAATTGAGAAAAAGGTTCCCTACTGAGGTTTTGGTTGATAAGATTTCTGAACTCAATGATAATCTTGCTATACAAAACAATGGATTATAGTTCATATTAAGAAAAAGGATTATGACCTTCACCCAAAGGAAAGCTTATAATGATGAATT
This sequence comes from Hordeum marinum, assembly GCA_022496015.1. Classification (NCBI taxonomy): domain Eukaryota; kingdom Viridiplantae; phylum Streptophyta; class Magnoliopsida; order Poales; family Poaceae; genus Hordeum; species Hordeum marinum. The sequence continues at coordinate 84,950,058 of CM039672.1, forward strand.
GATTATACAATATAGGGGGCCAAAGGAGGAACCTATCCCTCCCGCACTTGATCTTAAGGATCCTTATCCTATTAAATTGAGCCCTTTTGATTACTTTTGCTTGCCACAAAGGAAACTTTTGTTGGAAATATGCCCTAGAGGCAATAATAAAATGGTTATTATTGTATTTCCTAGTTCATGATAATTGTCTATTGTTCATGCTATAATTGTGTTAACCGGAAACCGTAATACATGTGTGAATACATAGACCACAACGTGTCCCTAGTGAGCCTCTAGTTGGCTAGCTCGTTGATCAATAGATGGTCTCGGTTTCATGACCATGGACATTGGATGTCGTTGATAACGGGATCACATCATTAGGAGAATGATGTGATGGACAAGACCCAATCCTAACCATAGCACAAGATCGTGTAGTTCGTTTGCTAAAGCTTTTCAATGTCAAGTGTCATTTCCTTAGACCATGAGATTGTGTAACTCCCGGATACCGTAGGAATGCTTTGGGTGTGCCAAACGTCACAACGTAACTGGGTGGCTATAAAGGTACGCTACGGGTATCTCCGAAAGTGTCTGTTGGGTTGACACTAATCGAGACTGGGATTTGTCACTCCGTGTGACGGAGAGGTATCTCTGGGCCCACTCGGTAAGACATCATCATTATGAGCTCAATGTGACTAAGGAGTTAGTCACGGGATGATGTATTACGGAACGAGTAAAGAGACTTGCCAGTAACGAGATTGAACAAGGTATGCGGATACCGACGATCGAATCTCGGGCAAGTACCATACCGATAGACAAAGGGAATTGTATACGGGATTGATTGAATCCCTGACATCGTGGTTCATCCGATGAGATCATCGTGGAGTACGTGGGAGCCAACATGGGTATCCAGATCCCGCTGTTGGTTATTGGCCGGAGAGGTGTCTCGGTCATGTCTACGTGTCTCCCGAACCCGTAGGGTCTACACACTTAAGGTTCGATGACGCTAGGGTTATAGGGAAAAGGTATACGTGATTACCGAAGGTTGTTCGGAGTCCCGGATGAGATCCCGGACGTCACGAGGAGCTCCGGAATGGTCCGGAGGTAAAGATTGATATATAGGAAGTCCAGTTTTGGTCACCGGAAAGTTTTCAGGCTCATCGGTATTGTACCGGGAGTGCCGGGAGGGTGCCGGAGGACCCCGGGAGGGGGTGACGACCAAAGGACCTCATGGGCCCTTAGAGGAGGTGTGCCAGCCCATATTGGGCCAGCCAATACCTTCTAGAAAGGGCCCATGCGCCAGGGATCTGGAGATAGAGGCAAAAGGGATTTAAAAGGGGGGGGGTCCACCTCCCGTGTGGGAGGAGGACTCTCCCCCCACTTCGGCCGAATCCCTCCTCCTTGGAGGAGGGGCCAAGCCAGCCCTCCCTCTCCGTCCTCCTATATATATGCAAGGGTTTGGGCAGGTTTGAGACGACGAACTCTTTCTCTCTCGCTGCAGCCCTATTCTGCTTCTTCCTCCTCCGAAGTGCTTAGGCGAAGCCCTGCCGGGATACCTTGCTACTCCACCACCACCAAGCCGTCGTGCTGCTGCTGGAGCTCTTCCCCAACCTCTCCTTCCTCCTTGCTGGATCAAGGCGTAGGAGACGTCACCGGGCTGCACGTGTGTTGAACGCGGAGGTGCCGTCCGTTTGGCACTTGATCGGATCTACCGCGATCTGAATCGCTGCGAGTACGACTCCATCAACCGCGTTCTTGTAACGCTTCCGCTTAGCGATCTTCAAAGGTATGAAGATCCAATCTCTCCCCACTCGTTTGCTGGTTTCTCCATAGATAGATCTTGGTGACACGTAGGAAAATTTTGATTTACTACTACGTCTCCCAACAGTGGCATCATGAGCTAGGTCTATGCGTAGAATCTATGCACGAGTAGAACACAAAGCAGTTGTGGGCGTCGATTTTGTTAATATGCTTGCCATTACTAGTCCTATCTTGATTCGACGGTATTGTGGGATGAAGCGGCTCGGACCAACCTTACACGTACGCTTACGTGAGACCGGTTCCACCGCCTGACATGCACCAGTTGCATAAGGTGGCTAGCGGGTGTCTGTCTCTCCCACCTTAGTCGGATTGGACTCGATGAAAAGGGTCCTTATGAAGGGTAAATAGCAATTGGCATATCACGTTGTGGTTTTGGCGTAGGTAAGAAACGTTCTTGCTAGAAACCTATAGCAACCACGTAAAAACTTGCAACTACAAATTAGAGAACGTCTAACTTGTTTTTGCAGCATATGCCTTGTGATGTGATATGGCCAGAAGGATGTGATGTGATGCATTGTGATGTATGAGATTGATCATGTTCTTGTAATAGGGTTCACGACTTGCATGTCGATGACTATGACAACCAGCAGGAGCCATAGGAGTTGTCTTATTTATTGTATGACCTGCGAGTCAATCACAAACGCCATGTAATTACTTTACTTTATTGCTAAGCGTTAGCCATAGCAGTAGAAGTAATAGTTGGCGATACAACCTCATGAAGACACAATGATGGAGATCATGATGATGGAGATCATGGTGTCATGCCGGTGACAATGATGATCATGGTGCCCCGAAGATGGAGATCATAGGAGCAAGATGATATTGGCCATATCATGTCACTATATTGATTGCATGTGATGTTTATCATGTTTACATCTTATTTGCTTAAAACGACGGTAGTAAATAAGATGATCTCTCAATAAAATTTCAAGAGAAGTGTTCACCCTAACTGTGCACCATTGCTCAGGATCGTTGTTCCGAAGCACCACGTGATGATCGGGTGTGATAGGTTCTAACGTTCGCATACAACGGGTGTAAGCCATATTTACACACGCGAAACACTTAGGTTGACTTGACGAGCCTAGCATGTACAGACATGGCCTCGGAACACGGAAGACCGAAATGTCGAACATGAGTCGTATAGAAGATACGATCAACATGGAGATGTTCACCATGGATGACTAGTCCGTCTCACGTGATGATCGGACACGGGCTAGTTGACATGGATCATGTGTCACTTAGATGACTAGAGAGATGTCTATCTGAGTGGGAGTTCATTGAATAATTTGATTATGTGAACTCGATTATCATGAACTTAGTCTAAAATTGCCTTTAATATCTATATTGTAGATCCAATGGCCAACGCAAATGTCAACCTCAATTTCAACGCGTTCCTAGAGAAAACCAAGCTGAAAGATGATGGAAGCAACTATACAGACTGGGTCCGTGGCTTGAGGATCATCCTCATAGCTTCCAAGAGATTGTATGTCCTTGATGCACCGCTAGGTGACCCACCCATTCTCCCAGCGGACCAAGACGTTACGAACGCTTGGCAGTCACGCTGCGATGATTACTCCCTTGTTCAGTGCAGCATGCTTTACAGTTTAGAATCGGGGCTCCAAAAGCGTTTTGAGCAACACGGAGCATATGAGATGTTCTAAGAGCTGAAACTGGTTTTCCAAGCTCATGCCCGAGTCGAGAGATATGACATCTCTGACAAGTTCTTCAGCTGTAAGATGGAGGAGAACAGTTCTGTTAGTGAGCACATCCTCAAGATGTCTGGGCTTCACAACCGCTTGACTCAGCTGGGAGTTAATCTCCTGGATGACTCGGTCATTGACAGAATCCTCCAGTCGCTTCCACCTAGCTACAAAAGCTTTGTGATGAACTACAACATGCAGGGGATGGAGAAGTCCATTCCTGAGTTGTACTCGATGCTCAAATCAGCAGAGGTCGAGATCAGAAAGGAGCATCAAGTGTTGATGGTAAACAAGACCACTAGTTTCAAGAAAGGCAAGGGTAAGAAGAACTTCAAGAAGGACGGCAAAGCTGTTGCCGCGCCCGGTAAGCAAGTTGTCGGGAAGAAGAAGAACAAGAATGGACCCAAGCCTGAGACTGAGTGTTTCTATTGTAAGGGTACCGATCACTGGAAGCAGAACTGCCCCAAGTACTTAGCGGATAAGAAGGTCGGCAACGTTAAAGGTATATGTGATATACTTGTTATTGATGTGTACCTAACCAGCGCTCGTAGTAGCTCCTGGGTATTTGATACCGGTGCAGTTGCTCACATTTGTAACTCCAAGCAGGAGCTGCGGAATAAGCGAAGGTTGGCAAAGGACGAGGTGACGATGCGCGTCGGGAATGGTTCCAAGGTCGATGTGATCGCCGTCGGCACGCTACCTCTACATCTACCTTCGGGATTAGTTTTAAACCTTAATAATTGTTATTTAGTACCAGCTTTGAGCATGAACATTGTATCTGGATCTCGCTTGATACGAGATGGCTACTCTTTTAAATCCGAGAATAATGGTTGTTCTATTTATATGAGAGAAATGTTCTATGCTCATGCCCCGCTGGTCAATGGTTTATTTTTGATGAATCTCGAATGTGATGTTACACATGTCCATAGTGTGAGTACCAAAAAGTGTAAAGTTGATAACGATAGTCCCACTTACATGTGGCACTGCCGTCTTGGCCATATTGGTGTCAAACGCATGAAGAAGCTCCATGCTGATGGACTTTTGGAGTCACTTGATTTCGAATCATTTGACACATGCGAACCATGCCTCATGGGCAAGATGACCAAAACTCCGTTCTCCGGAACAATGGAGCGAGCAACTGACTTGTTGGAGATAATACATACCGATGTATGCGGTCCAATGAGTGTCGAGGCTCGCGGTGGCTACCGTTATGTTCTCACCCTCACTGATGACTTGAGCAGATATGGGTATGTCTACTTAATGAAACACAAGTCTGAAACCTTTGAAAGGTTCAAGGAATTTCAGAGTGAGGTCGAGAATCAACGTAACAGGAAAATAAAATGCCTACGATCTGATCGTGGCGGAGAATATTTAAGTCACGAGTTTGACACGCACCTTAGGAAATGTGGAATTGTTTCACAGCTCACGCCGCCAGGCACACCTCAGCGAAATGGTGTGTCTGAACGTCGTAATCGCACTCTATTGGATATGGTGCGATCTATGATGTCTCTTACCGACTTACCGCTATCATTTTGGTGATATGCATTAGAGACTGCCGCGTTCACTTTAAATATGGCACCGTCTAAATCCGTTGAGACGACACCGTATGAATTATGGTTTGGAAAGAAACCTAAGCTGTCGTTTCTAAAAGTTTGGGGATGCGATGCTTATGTGAAGAAACTTCAACCTGAGAAGCTCGAACCCAAAGCGGAAAAGTGCGTCTTCATAGGATATCCCAAGGAGACTATTGGGTATACCTTCTACCTACGATCCGAAGGCAAAGTCTTTGTTGCCAAGAATGGATCCTTTCTAGAGAAAGAGTTTCTCTCGAAAGAAGTAAGTGGGAGGAAAATAGAGCTTGATGAGGTAATTGTACCTCCACTCGAACCGGAGAGTAGCGCAGCACAGGAAGTTGTTTCTGTGGAGCCTACACCGGCTAGAGAGGAAGTTAATGATGATGATCATGAAACTTCAGATCAAGTTGCTATTCGAAGGTCCACTAGGACACATTCCGCACCAGAGTGGTACGGCAATCCTGTCCTAGAGATCATGTTGTTGGACAACGGTGAACCTTCGAACTATGAAGAAGCGATGGCGGGCCCGGATTCCAACAAATGGCTTGAGGCCATGAAATCCGAGATAGGATCCATGTATGAGAACAAAGTATGGACTTTGGTGGACTTGCCTAATGATAAGCGAGCCATTGAAAACAAATGGATCTTTAAGAAGAAGACTGACGCAGACGGTAATGTCACCGCCTATAAAGCTCGGCTTGTCGCTAAGGGTTATCGACAAGTTCAAGGAGTTGACTACGATGAGACTTTCTCACCTGTAGCGATGCTAAAGTCTGTCCGAATCATGTTAGCAGTTGCCGCATTTTATGATTATGAGATCTGGCAAATGGACGTCAAAACGGCATTCCTTAATGGCTTCCTCAAGGAAGAACTGTATATGATGTAGCCGGAAGGTTTTGTCGATCCTAAAGATGCTAACAAGGTATGCAAGCTCCAGCGCTCCATCTATGGGCTGGTGCAAGCATCTCGGAGTTGGAACATTCGCTTTAATGAGGTGATTAAAGCGTTTGGGTTTGTACAGGTTTATGGAGAACCCTGTATTTACAAGAAAGTGAGTGGGAGCTCTATAGCGTTCCTTATACTGTATGTGGATGACATGCTGATAATGGGAAACAATATAGAACTCTTGGAAAGTATAAAGGCCTACTTGAATAAGTGTTTTTCAATGAAGGACCTTGGAGAAGCTGCTTACATATTAGGTATTAAGATCTATAGAGATAGATCGAAACACCTCATTGGTCTTTCACAAAGCACATACCTTGAAAAGATATTGAAGAAGTTCAATATGGATCAGTCCAAGAAGGGGTTCTTGCCTGTGTTGCAAGGTGTGAGATTGAGTACGACTCAATGCCCGACCACGGCAAAGGATAGAGAAGAGATGAGTGTCATCCCCTATGCTTCAGCCATAGGCTCTATCATGTATGCCATGCTGTGTACCAGGCCTGATGTGAACCTTGCCATAAGTTTGGTAGCGAGGTACCAAAGTGATCCCGGAGCGGAACACTGGACAGCGGTCAAGAATATCCTGAAGTACCTGAAAAGGACAAAGGACATGTTTCTCGTTTATGGAGGTGCCGAAGAGCTCGTCGTAAAGGGTTACGTCGATGCTAGCTTCGACACAGATCCGGACGACTCCAAGTCGCAAACCGGATACGTGTATATTTTGAATGGAGGGGCAGTGAGCTGGAGCAGCAGCAAGCAAAGCGTCGTGGCAGCATCTACATGTGAAGCGGAGTACATAGCTGCTTCGGAAGCAGCAAAGGAGGGAGTCTGGATGAAGGAGTTCATCACCGACCTAGGAGTGATTCCGAATGCGTCGGCCCCGATGACTCTACTCTGTGACAACACTGGAGCTATTGCCCTTGCGAAGGAGCCCAGGTTTCACAAGAAGACAAGACACATCAAGCGCCGCTTCAACTCCATCCGTGATTACATTCAGGAGGGAGACATAGATATTTGTAAAGTGCATACGGATCTGAATGTCGCAGATCCGTTACCTAAACCTCTCTCACGAGCAAAACATGATCAACACCAGAATGCTATGGGTGTTCGATTCATCACAATGTAACTAGATTATTGACTCTAGTGCAAGTGGGAGACTGTTGGAAATATGCCCTAGAGGCAATAATAAAATGGTTATTATTGTATTTCCTAGTTCATGATAATTGTCTATTGTTCATGCTATAATTGTGTTAACCGAAAACCGTAATACATGTGTGAATACATAGACCACAACGTGTCCCTAGTGAGCCTCTAGTTGGCTAGCTCGTTGATCAATAGATGGTCTCGGTTTCATGACCATGGACATTGGATGTCGTTGATAAAGGGATCACATCATTAGGAGAATGATGTGATGGACAAGACCCAATCCTAAGCATAGCACAAGATCGTGTAGTTCGTTTGCTAAAGCTTTTCAATGTCAAGTGTCATTTCCTTAGACCATGAGATTGTGTAACTCCCGGATACCGTAGGAATGCTTTGGGTGTGCCAAACGTCACAACGTAACTGGGTGGCTATAAAGGTACGCTACGGGTATCTCCGAAAGTGTCTGTTGGGTTGACACGAATCGAGACTGGGATTTGTCACTCCGTGTGACGGAGAGGTATCTCTGGGCCCACTCGGTAAGACATCATCATTATGAGCTCAATGTGACTAAGGAGTTAGTCACGGGATGATGTATTACGGAACGAGTAAAGAGACTTGTCGGTAACGAGATTGAACAAGGTATGCGGATACCGACGATAGAATCTCGGGCAAGTACCATACCGATAGACAAAGGGAATTGTATACGGGATTGATTGAATCCCTGACATCGTGGTTCATCCGATGAGATCATCGTGGAGTACGTGGGAGCCAACATGGGTATCCAGATCCCGCTGTTGGTTATTGGCCGGAGAGGTGTCTCGGTCATGTCTACGTGTCTCCCGAACCCGTAGGGTCTACACACTTAAGGTTCGATGACGCTAGGGTTATAGGGAAAAGGTATACGTGATTACCTAAGGTTGTTCGGAGTCGCGGATGAGATCCCGGACGTCACGAGGAGCTCCGGAATGGTCCGGAGGTAAAGATTGATATATAGGAAGTCCAGTTTTGGTCACCGGAAAGTTTTCGGGCTCATCGGTATTGTACCGGGAGTGCCGGGAGGGTGCCGGAGGACCCCGGGAGGGGGTGACGACCAAAGGACCTCATGGGCCCTTAGAGGAGGTGTGCCAGCCCATATTGGGCCAGCCAATACCTTCTAGAAAGGGCCCATGCGCCAGGGATCTGGAGATAGAGGCAAAAGGGATTTAAAAGGGGGGGTCCACCTCCCGTGTGGGAGGAGGACTCTCCCCCCACTTCGGCCGAATCCCTCCTCCTTGGAGGAGGGGCCAAGCCAGCCCTCCCTCTCCTTCCTCCTATATATATGCAAGGGTTTGGGCAGGTTTGAGACGACGAACTCTTTCTCTCTCGCTGCAGCCCTATTCTGCTTCTTCCTCCTCCGAAGTGCTTAGGCGAAGCCCTGCCGGGATACCTTGCTACTCCACCACCACCACGCCGTCGTGCTGCTGCTGGAGCTCTTCCCCAAACTCTCCTTCCTCCTTGCTGGATCAAGGCATAGGAGACGTCACCGGGCTGCACGTGTGTTGAACGCGGAGGTGCCGTCCGTTCGGCACTTGATCGGATCTACCGCGATCTGAATCGCTGCGAGTACGACTCCATCAACCGCGTTCTTGTAACGCTTCCGCTTAGCGATCTTCAAAGGTATGAAGATCCAATCTCTCCCCACTCGTTTGCTGGTTTCTCCATAGATAGATCTTGGTGACACGTAGGAAAATTTTGATTTACTACTACGTCTCCCAACAACTTTCCACTGAAAGAATGGAGTGTGAGATGAGAATGTATGATCTCCCTTACTATTATGACAATACCTAGATCTATTGTGTTTTGCCTAGCTATGGGCGTTAAGCAATAGCGCTTGTTGGGAGGCAACCCAATTTTATTTTTGTATTCTGTTTTTGCTTCTGTTTTTGAGTGTTTACCACATTATTACTTCTGTAGTAATTGTGTTTTGGTGTTTTAATTAGTGTTTGAGCCAAGTAAAACCTTTGGGTGTTCTATGGTGGTTGTTGATTTCATTTTGCTGAAAAACAGAAACTTTTGCGCTTAGTCTAGGAATTTTCTAAAATTTTCAGAGCGTCGAATGAGTCTGAAATTTTTACACAAGATTGATATATAAATTTCCCATGTGTCCTACTTTTTCAGAATTTTTTGAGTTATTTAAGTATATGAAGTTTTCAGATTGCTACAGACTGTTCTGTTTTTGACAGATTCTATTTTCTTGGAGTTGTTTACTGTTTTGATGAATCTATGGGTTGTATCATGGGGTATGAACCATGGATAAGTTAGAATAAAGTAGGTATTACACTAATATAAATAAATAATGAGTTCACAACAGTACCTAAAGTGGTGATTTATTTTCTTATACTAACGGATCTCACGAGTTTTCTGTTAAGTTCTGTGTTGTGAAGTTTTCAAGTTTTGGGTAAAGATTTGATGGACTATGGAATAAGGAGTGGAAAGAGCCTAATATTGGGGATGCCCAAGGCACCCCAAGTCATATTAAAGGATGCAAAAGAGCCTAATCTTGGGGATTCCCCTGAAGGCATCCCCTCTTTCGTCTTCAATCCATCGGTAAATTTACTTGAGGCTATATTTTTATTCACCACATGATATGTGGTTTGCTTGGAGCGTATTGTATGATATGAGTCTTTGCTTTTTAGTTTTCCACAATCATCCTTGCTGCACACATATTTTGAGAGACACACGCTAAATTGTGAATCTATTAGAATAATCTATGTGCTTCACTTATATCTTTTGAGATAGGTAATTTTGCTCTATGTGCTTCACTTATATTTTTTAGAGCACATTGGTATTTGCATTTTATAGAAATAATTGAACTCTCGTACCTCAGTTATATTATTTTGAGAGTCTTTAAACAGCATGGTAATTGGTCTAGGTTATGAATTTAGTCCTAATATGATAGGCATCCAAAAGGGATATAATAAAAACCTCCATATTAAGTGCATTGAGTATTTTAGAGAAGTTTGATTCCTTGCATAAAGTTTTGATATATAAAGATGGTACTTTTAACAGTAATGTTAGGAAGTAATTGTGAGTTGGTAAAAATACTTGTGTAAAGGTTTGTGATTCCTGTAGCATGCACGTATGGTGAACTGTTATGTAAGTAAGTCGGATCATGATTTGTTTATAGATTGTCGACCTTGGTGTGAGGGCCGGGAGCGCGCGATGGTTAACTCCTACCAACCTCTCCCCTAGGAGCATGCATCTAATACTTTGCTTAGATGACTAATAGACTTTTGCAATAAGTATGTGAGTTCTTTATGACTAATGTAGAGTCCACGGATTATACGCACTCTCACCCTTCCACCTTTGATAGCCTCTCTAGTACTGCGCAACTTTTGCCGGTACAACAAATCCACTTTCCTCAAAACAGCCACCATATACCTTCCTCCAAACAACCACCATATACCTTTCCTCAAAACAGCCACCACACCTACCTATTATGGCATTTCCATAGCCATTCCGAGATATATTGCCCTATAACTTCCATCGTTTCCTTTTATCATGACATGCACCACCACCTTCATATTGCATATAGAGTCATATTTTGTTTTAGGTATCGAGTTGTAATATTATTTTGAGTTGTAAATAAATAAAAGTGTGATTATTATCATTATTAGAGCATGTCCCAGGTGAGGAAAGGATGATGGAAGCTATGATTCCCTCACAAGTGGAGATGAGATTCCAGACTTTATGAAAAATAAAAGAGGCCAGCGAAGCCCAAATAAAAAATGATGAATAAAAGAGACCTTAGATGCCCACCAAACAATGAGAGAAAAGAGGTAAGGGACATTGCTACTATGTTTTTCCACACTTGTGCTTCAAAGTAGCACCATGATCTTCATTGTAGAGAATCTCCTATTTTGTCACTTTCATATACCTAGTGGAATTTTTCTTCTTAATGCACGTCCACTTAGTTTCCTTTTGAGCTTTCATACACTTATAGCTCTAGTGCATCCGCTGCATGGAAATCCCTACTCATTCACATTGATATCTATTGATGGGCATCTCCATAGCCCGTTGATACGCCTAGTTGATGTGAGACTATCTTCTCCTTTTCCTTGACAACCTCCACCACATTCTATTAGACCTATAGTGCTATATCCATGGCTCACGCTCATATATTGCGTGAGAGTTGAAAAGGTTTGAGAACATAACATGTGTGAAATAATTGCTTGACTTGTCATCGGGGTTGTGCATGATATAAATACATTGTATGGGGAAGATGGAGCATAGCCAGACCATATGATATTGTAGGGATAACTTTATTTTGCCATTATATTTTGAAGAGATCAATTGCTTTGCTAGTATGCTTGAAATGTTATTGTTTTTAATATCAATGTTGAGCTTTTGTTTTCAGTCTTATGGATCTGAATATTCATGCCACAATACAGAATGTTAGATGGATAAATATGATAGGTAGCACTCCACATCAAAAAAATCTGTTTTTATCATTTACCTACTCGAGGACGAGCATGAATTAAGCCTGGGGATGCTGATACATCTCCAACGTATCTATAATTTTTGATGATGCCATGCTATAATATTATCTGTTTTGGATGTTTTATATGCTATTTTATATTATTTTCGGGACTAACCTATTAATCTATAGCCTAGTGCGAGTTTCTGTTTTTTCCTTGTTTTTGTGTTTTGCAGATATGGAATATTAAATGGAGCCCAAACGGAATAAAATCTTCAGAATGATTTTTTCTATAAGGAAAGAGATCTACCAGACTTGGAGTGGACGCTAGGGCACCTGCCAAGAGTTCACAAGCCTTGGAGGTGCGGCCACCCCCTGGTCGCGCCTGGCAGGCTTGCCGTCTCCTGGCAGCTCTCCTAACCCTATTCTTCGTCCTATAAATATCCAAATATTCCCCCACCACAAAAAAGAGCCACGCAAATAATTTTCCGCCGACTGAAGCCTCCGTTCCTGCGAGATCCAATCTTGGAGCCTTATCCGGTAATTCACGGCATCTACATCAACTCCATTGCCCCTCCGATATGAGAACTTGCTTCTCTATACAAAATTCATTAAATGAAAAGGTAACTGTATGCGCTCTATGCGCTTCGTCTTCATCACCATTATATCCTTTTTATATCTTGTGGAACGACTTGGGAAAGTTGCCCAGAAAGACAATAAAACTCTCGTATTCGCCCTTTCTTGCTTGCCCCTAACCAGAATAAAGGTCACAATGAAACTTTGATAAATTGGACTCCGCTAAGACCCACTTGATATGAGTAGATTTCCCTGAGTATTTTACTTTGACAAGACAAAATAAGTTGTTTTTTAGCTTATGAGAAAGAGCTGGCATGTACCCGGACCCCCCTCCTAGTAGCAGAACAGATTAATACCACGATTCGTATCTACTCACCGGGCAGAAAAAACATAACATAGCATTTATCATAAATAGACAATTTTTGTTGAAATGATTATTTCCAAGTTCAAGATGTTGTTTCCCTGTGAAGAATTCCACTAGCTTGGCATGTTGGTACCAAAATACTACCTATGCCGACAGCTAGCAATCGATAAGCCATCTAGATTCTCCCCGCTATGATGACGGCTTATAACATGTCGATCTAGCTTTTCTTCCTGGCGCATTAGAGGAAGGTCCATTGGGCGTAGAGAGAGTAGCATGTGATCAGTCTGTAATGCTTATTGGAAAGTGCTCTCTATCGTCCGGGTCAAGAAAAACACATGTTCTGAATTCTCTTCTGAGAAAATGGGGTGGATCATCTTCAAAAGCAACTCTGCAAGCAAAAGCCGCCTCACTTCACTTAATAGAACGGAGGCTATTGGGGATATAACCCCGTGGTGAGACCCGCCCAGGTGGAGCCGGGTCATACCTGGTAGCTCATGGTTCAGACCAAGACATATGGGCCAAGGACGTAAGCCTGGCCCTATGACGGTTCACCAAGATGGGCCAAGACAAGGCCCGGAATGGAAGATAGCATGAAGATCCAGGTGGTTAAGCCGCCCGGAGGCGGCTTGCCCAAGATGGTAAGGCGACATAGAGATAGAATCAGACACATTATAAGAGTCGGTATGAGACTTGTGTAACCCGCGGTCTTGGCCTCCTATATAAAGGCGAGACCTGGGGCGACTTAGACATAAACAAACTAATCGAGAACTAGGTCAAGTGAATCTGCTCCCTTGTAATCGATACTCCAATCAATACAACACAAGCAAGACGTAGGCTTTTAGCTCTTCTTGAGGGGCCGAACCTGGGTAAACTCGTGTCCTTCGTCCCAACCAACCCCTCTGAGTCCATCACCTTAGCAATGGCCTCAAACCTAAGTCCTCAGACATCTACCATGACAAAACCACGATAGTTGGCGCCCACCGTGGGGCTAGTGCTCGGTGGTGTTGAGTTCTCAAAGGGCTCTCTCCCAGGGATCGACCGGTACGTTGTTGGCAGGATGAACAAGAGCCGCTGCGGCCGGCTCTACATCGCCGACGCCGGCTGGGGCCCCGAGGCCGACTCTATCTAGTACGGTTTCCGAGTCCCCTTCGGTGGAATCCATGTCTTCATTGGCAAGGTCGGCGGATCTACACCCGGGCCGGACGTATGCACCAACATCGTCGAGCCGGCTTGGCGCACGCAACCCGCTCAACACATGCAACCCGCCCGTGTTAACCCGGGCAAGAAGCATGTCTTCGTTGGTTTTACTCAAGGCACGGATCTTGAAGGTTCCATGTCGCAGAAAACTCTCATCTGTTTGGAGGATGAGTCTTCGAGTGGAGAGATTGAATCAATCTACCCGTTTCACGATGGCAGGCTCGGGGGCTATGACGAGCTTTACCCTGAGTCAGAGTATCATGAGTCGGAGGACGACCTTACAGTGTTGATGGCAACTGAGGTCACGACAGATAATCAAGCCGCCCGGAACACAGAGATCGCAAGGCTAAGGGACCAGATGACTGAAGTCCAACAAGCAATCAGCATGATGAAGGCCCAGATGGATGCAGAGGCAGAGCTCCTTAGGGCGAACGCTTTTAGTCTTGAGCTGGAGCAGCAATCTGCAGCGGCAGTTCAGCGGATGAGGCATCAGTCCCGCTTGCTGGAATAGTACGGGTCCAGGAATCTTTTTAACACGCCGGGGGCGGGACGGACCGCGACAGCACCTAAGAGTCGGCCGACGGCTCGACAGCAGCATCTTAATCCGCCCCGACGGAACCAGCCCTCACCAATGGCTTTCCCAACTGCTGGTGGGTCATTAATCAAACCCGGTAGAGAACATGGTGGCGGCGGCAACCCAGCTTGGTATGATTCCTATCCCGGATGAGGCGCCTTTTGCAGAAGAGGTGTGGAACGCTATTGGATACCTACAGACGGCGATGGCCCAGTAGGAGAAGTACACCTACAGCCTGAGTTGCATGCACTCAACCCCCATCCCCAGCCGTAGCTTCAGCTGACGGTATGAGTCACCGACGGTTTCTAGCAGTGATCGGCACCGGGATCTGTCCCGAGACGATCAGGCGGTTCTGGATGCTCAGGCATTGGTGGACCGGGCGAGGACATAGTGACAGGTAGCAGCTCTGGCGGCGGCGGCTCATCAAGAACCTGCACCTTCCATCTCGGTAGGGGCAGGGGTAGCCACCCGTGCCGTGGAGGTGTCGTGCTTAGTGCCGGCTTTGCGGAACGAGCGTCTACTGAAAGATTTCAAGAGCCCTTGCAAGGTCCCAAATTACACTGCTGGCCTGCCTCCGGAGGAGTGGATTGAAAGCTATGAGCTGGCGATGGAGATGTTAGACGTCAACGATGCATTATGTGCTAAATATTTTATCATGATGCTGGAAGGGCCAGCTCGCACGTGGTTGAAGGGCTTGCCACCCAACACCATTGATTCCTGGGCCGGGTTAAAGGCAAAGTTCATCGAAAAAAATCAAGGAACTTGCAAACAGCCCATGGCGATTGTGGATTTGGATCATTGTGTGCAGCAGGAGGATGAATCGGCTCATCATTGGGTTCGGCGGGTCTCAACCATTATCCACTCGTCTGAGCAGATTACGGTGGCTCAAGCAGTTTTGATTCTGGAGAAGAATTGTCACTTTACACCTCTGAAGCAGAAGCTCGGCCGACTCAAGCGCTCATGTCAGGACATGGGGGAGCTCATGGCGGCTCTCACAAAGTATGCCGACTCTGACAATACGAAGGATCCGGGATCTGATGAGGAAAAGCCTAGTCAGGGCAAGAAGAATAACAACGGCAAGGGTGCGATAGGCAGTGGCAACCAAGGCAAGAGGAAGAATCTAGATGGCGGGTCAGAATTGGTGGCCAACGCCAGGGCCGGGAACAATCGTGCTAAGGGCAATGGGAACTTCAGACAACCCTTTAACAAGGGTAAAACTGCTTTTAATTTGGAGTAGATGCTCAACAAGCCTTGCCCGAAGCACAGCCGGGCCGATAGGGCGGCGGGTCACATGTGGAGGAATTGCCACATTATGCAAAAGTTTCGCGACTATAGCTTGCGACAGCATAACAACAACGTTGGTGGCCCGCCAGGCGGCTCAGGGCCAGGCGAGTCAGGAGCTGGCTTGGGTTCTAGTAGTTCAGGATCCGGTTATCAGGGCCAGGGCAATCAAGGAGGGCATCAACAGCAATCTGGTGGCAATAATCAGCAGCAAGGTAACCAGTCTAGGTATCAGAGTAATCCGAAGCACTTCAACTCAGGTCAGTATCATGTTTTTACAACCAGCCTTAACAGGCGAGATCAGAAATTGCGCAAGCACGCGGTTAATGCGATTATGCCGGCTCTCCCACAATACTTGAAGTGGTTCGAGTATGTCATAACTTGGAGCAGAGAGGATCACCCACCGCGTGTTGACGACCCGGGCCGGCTGGCTTTGGTAGTTGCCCCCCAAGTGGGAGGATATGTGTTTACTAAGGTGCTTATGAATGGTGGCAGCAGCATTAATATTCTGTACTATGACACTTTCTGCCGGATGAAGTTGCTTGATAAGGATCTTAGGCCTTCCACGACGGTCTTTCATGGTGTGGTACCTGGCAAGTCAGCTTATCCAGTGGGTAAGATCTCTTTGGAAGTCGCCTTTGGTGATGAATACAATTACAGGGTGGAGACCTTGTGTTTTGAGGTGTTCAAGATCAAAAGTCCATATCATGCCCTATTTGGACGTCCGGCTTACGCCAAGTTCATGGCTAGACCTTGCTATGTCTACTTACAGCTCAAGATGTCAGGTTTAAATGGGACGATTACAGTGCTTGGTGATCGGGAGACGGCTATTGAGTGTGAGGAAGGACATGCAGCTTATGCAGAGTCGAGTTGCATAGAAGTAGAGCTCAAGTTTTATAAAGAAAATATTGACCCAGAGGACATGACTCCGCTCAAAAAGCCCACCACAGAATCTGAGCCGCCCCTCAAGTTTTCGGCGGATGACACCAAGTTAGTGGATTTTACTCCGGGCGATTCATCTCAGCAATTTACTATTAGGGCCAATATGGATCCCAAATAGGAAAGTGCGCTCATTGAATTCATCTATGAGAATCAGGACATCTTTGCATGGAAGCCGTGTGACATGCCGGGTGTACCGAGAGAGTTCGCTGAGCACCACCTTAATGTGGATCCTAAGTTTAAGCCAATCAAACAGTTCCTACGGCGGTAGAATGAAGAGAGGCGCAAGGCCATTGGGGAAGAGGTGGCTCGGCTCCTAGCAGCGGGTTTCATCGTCGAAGTGTTCCACCCAGAGTGGCTTGCCAACTCGGTGCTAGTGCTTAAGAAGAACGGCACGTGGCATATGTGTGTGGATTACATGGATCTTAACAAGGCCTGTCCGGCTAACCCGTTTGCTCTCCCCGTTATCGACCAAATCATCGATGCAACGGCGGGTTGTGAGAGTTTATGCTTCCTGGATGCTTATTCTGGTTATCATCACACCAAGATGGCAGTCAAGGACCAAGAGAATATGACTTTCATCACGCCTTTTGGTGCTTTCTGCTATGTGTCCATGCCTTTAGGGCTCAAGAGCGCCCATGCGACTTTCCAGCGTTGTGTACAAAATTTTCTTCACAGTAAGATTGGGAGCAACGTTCATGCATATGTGGATGATATTGTGATTAAATCAAGGAAGAAGGAGACTCTGCTTGACGACCTGAAGGAAACCTTTGACAACTTACGAGTCTATAGGATGATGCTTAACCCGACTAAGTGTGTATTTGGTGTTCCTGCGGGCAAGCTTTTAGGTTTTCTAGTCTCAAAGCGTGGCAGTGAGGCTAATCCAGACAAGATCAAGGCTATCACTTCCCTGTCTGAGCCGGCATGTGTCAATGATGTTCAGCGCCTGGCGGGGCGGATCGCCGTGTTAAGCCGGTTCATAAGCCGCCTTGGTGAGAAGGCCATCCCTTTATACCAGATGATGAAGAAGACAACCAACTTTGTCTGGAATACGGCGTCAGGTGAGGCGTTTGAGGCACTCAAGAGACATCTCACTGAGCCGCCAGTCTTAGCAGCTCCGGCTAAGAAGGAACCTTTGCTCTTATACGTGGCGGCTAATAATAGGGCAGTCAGCGCCACGATCGTTGTTGAGCGTAAGGAGGAGGGGAAGGAATACCCAGTTCAGAGGTCGGTTTATTATATTAGTGAAGTCCTGATAGAGTCCAAGCAGAGGTATCCACATTGGCAGAAGCTGGTATATGGGGTGTTCATGGCCAATCGTAAGCTGAAGCATTATTTTCTGGGGCACCATATCACAGTGGTTAGCTCTGCCCCATTGGGAGACATAATTCAAAACAGAGAAGCCACCGGTAGGATTGCTAAGTGGCCATTGGAGCTAGGACCTCTCAATCTGAAATACATGCCTCGCACGGCGGTCAAATCTCAAGCCTTAGTGGATTTCATAAACAACTAGATGGAGTGTCAAGCGCCCGAGGAAAATCCGGATAACACATATTGGACAATCCACTTTGATGGATCCAGGCAACTGGAAGGATCAGAGGCAGGGGTTGTCTTAACTTCCCCCAAAGGTGACAAGTTCTGTTATGTGTTAAGGTTGATGTTTCCTTGTACTAACAATGCAGCTGAATATGAAGCTCTGCTTCATGGCCTCCGGGTGGCTAAAGAGATGAACCTGAGCCGGGTTAGGTGGCTCGGCGACTCAGATCTCGTGGCCCAGCAAGTTTGAGGCACTTGGGATTCCAAGGACCCACGGATGGCGGCTTATCGTCAAGCGGTGGATGCCATTGCTGGTCACTTCAAGGGTTATCAAGTGGATCATGTTTATCGTCGCAAGAACGAGGCGGCTGACGCACTCTCAAGCCTAGGCTCTCAGCATAAGCCGGTACCGCCTAATGTTTTCTTAGACGTACTACATCACCCGTCAGTTAAGTTACCTTCAGAGGAAGACTTGGCTATACCTGACCCGGAGGGGCAGCTGGTGGTGGCTCTACATGCTATTCCTAACTGGAACGTGCCTTATCTGACATATTTGACTCACAGTGAGTTACCCGAGGAGGAAAACCTTGCGAGGTAGATCATCAGGCGGTCTAATTCTATGACAATCATCAATGGTGAGTTACATAAGTGCAGCATCACTGGCATCTTTCAATGTTGTGTCTCGCCTGAAGAAGGCAAGGAAACTTTGAATGAAATTCATGCTGGTGATTGTGGTCATCACGCCGGTTCAAAATCACTGGTGGCCAAGGCTTTTCGACATGGCTTCTTCTAGTTGACGACTCATAAGGATGCAGAAGATTTGGTTCGCAAGTGCGGTGGATGTCAGAAGTTCTGCCGGCGTGCTCACGCCCCGGCTTAGGAATTGTGCATGATTCCAATTATCTGGTCATTTGCAGTCTAAGGGCTTGATATGGTCGGGCCTTTCAAGAGATCCAAGGACAAGAAGACCCACCTCTTGGTGGCCGTGGACAAATTTACCAAGTGGGTAGAAGCTAAGGCGGTCGGCAAGTGTGACGCGGCTACGGCGGTTTAGTTTGTTAAAAAGCTGATCTACCATTTTGGTTACCCTCACGGTATCATCACAGATAATGGCACAAACTTATCCAAGGGGGCTATGCAAGCATTCTGTGAAAGTTAGCATATCTGACTTGACGTTTCTGTGGTCGCTCATCCAGAATTAAATGGTCAGGCAGAGCGTGCTAACCAGGAAATCTTGAGAGGTATCAAATCCCGACTTATGGTTCCTTTGCAGCGAACTCCGGGTTGTTGGGTAGAGGAGTTGCCGTCCGTCTTATGGAGCATCAGAACTACTCCCAATAGGTCAACAGGCTATACGCCTTTCTTCATGGTTTATGGCGCGAAAGCCGTGTTACCAAGCGATATATGTCATGACTCTTCATGGGTGGCGACTTACGTCGAGGCGGATAATGAAACAGCACGTCAAGACGCGTTGGATGCCTTGGAGGAAAAGCGTGATCTGACGGCGGCCCGATCGGCAATTTATCAGCAAGACTTGCGCAGCTATCATAGTCGTAGAGTTAAGACCTGGACATTTCAAGAAGGAGACTTAGTGTTCCGGTTGATTCAAGATCAAAAAGATGCACACAAGTTATCCCCTCCTTGGGAAGGACCTTTCATGTTCAGCAGAAATCTCAATAACGGATCATATTACCTCATTGATATGTGAGACGAATCAAGTACTTCTGGACAATAGACCCGCCGGCCGTGGAACATAGCTCATCTGCGGCCTTACTATACCTGAGTCATCGAAACTTGACATTGTACATATCATATATATATATATATATGAATAAAGTTGGCATCCCTGCTAGACGGGGCCTTTGCCGTTTCGCATATCTCAGTTTGTGCAAAAAGGCCATCTAGGGGGCTTCTAACCTACCGGGTTTAGCTTATCAGATCCTATTGGTCGGCTCTTAAGCCAAAAAATTGACTCTGTCAACAGGTCATCTAGGGGGCTTCCAACCCGCCGGGTTTAGCTTATCAGACCCTATTTGATCAGTTGTTAAGCCAAACAGTTGACTCCGGTAACAAGGTCATTTGGGGGCTTCCAACCCACCGGGTTTAGCTTACATACCCTCTTGATCGGTACTTAAGCCACCAGGGTTAAACCTGCCTGTAAGCTAACGCTGCTCCGCTAGGTGACCCGCCGAACTCTTACCAGTTAATCTCGCCTAGAGACCCTAAGATGGTTCAAAGAAATTGACGGCCAATATCGATAGAGACCCTGTACTGGTTAAGTGTAAAATGGTGGTTCTTGTCACGTGAGGGCCGGCTTACGGAAAGTGAGGATAAACTCTCTCATTTACTGCCGACTCTCCGCTATGTGGCCCGTTCGTACTCTTAGACGGTTAATATTTTAAACACCCTGCACTGTTTAAGGTTAAAACAACGGATTTATGTCACGTGAAAGGCAGTTTATGGGCTATTAGGGTACTCATGCCCTACCGCGTCTCTTTTTGGGACGTTATACTTCCTGTCAGTTAATCTCGCCTAGAGACCCTGAGCGGGGTTCAAAGACATTAACGGCCAATCTCTATAGAGACCCTGTACTGATAAGGAGTTTTAAGTAGCGAGTCCACCCAGGAGAACTGGCACATGAGTTCCTCGAAAAGTAAAAAGAAAGATACAACATCTCTGGGTTGTGCTATTCTAAGTCGCCCTCCTAACAGTGCGGAAAGTATTCTGCTATCACAGGTTGTTCCTCTAAGAAGATCCGTCACGACATCTGATATAAGTTGAAGAAAGAGGCACACATAATAAATCCGGGCGATTTCTTATGTGTACGATGGCACAGTTCAGGCAAGACAAGGTTTTTCTAAATGCCTATTACAATGCTCTCCATACAGCTCAAAAAGAAGGACTTAAAGTTTTTTACACCACCCCAAGATTCAACGGGTCATGAACCCGGGTTTATACCATGGCATTATCAAGTTCATCAGCTGGACAACGGGTCATCCGGCAACGGGTCTTCGACCTCCTCGATCTGGAAATTGTCCACGTCCCAGTTGTAGTTGGTTAAAGCTTCATGTTTGCCTCTTCAAAGAGGGGGGCCGGGTCAATGTCAGGAGCAAAGAGATGCTTATGGCGTGCTGGAGTCAGATTCCTAGCCTCGAAGGTTGGGTCGTGCACTCGCTTGTTATCAGCATTATAAGTCGCCTGATATGTTGACATGCTCACTTCTTCCGCTAACACTGATGCAAGAACCCTGGAGGCCTTCATACATCGAGCATAGTCGGCTTCTGTGAATTCTGAGCCATCATCCTTCTTTTATTGAAATCCATCCATCATCTCTTCAGGAGTTAACTCCGGGGCAAAGGCCAAAGCCCGGCTTATTGCTGCAATGGCTCCCTTCGTGACGGCTGATTTTTTGAGTTCTTCAATTTGCTTTGGCAGAGTTGACAGCATCTTTATGACCCCTTTCATGAACCCTGGGGATGCTTTCCTTGTTCAGCATAGCCCTAATAGTGTAGAGAGTACCACAATACAGTTGCTCGGACGAAGTATAGACGGCTTTCAGCTACAGTAGGCTATCAACACCAAGTTGACGGCTTCTTTGATCTACACAAGACGAATTTTCTGTTATACGCCGCATGTGTAACTTTTCAAGCAAGAATATTGATTGAGTATTTAGTACATACCTAAGATAGCAGATGTCATCTTGGCGATATGGTGCTTCAAGGATTCCAACTCATCTCATACGGCCATGAGTCGTTCATCGGCGTCGTATGCACGCTTGGCCACATCAGTTTGTTCCGCCTCGGCAGCCTTTTTGAACGCAACAAGTTCAGATTTAGCTTTTGTAAGCTCTTCGGCAGCAAGCCGACACTTTTCCTCTACTTCACTTCTGGCGGCTTGTTGGGAAGCCAGATTGCTTTTTAAGCCGGCCAATTCAGACTCGGCATTGCTTAAAGCTTCCTGTGAAAGACAACAAGTAAAAGAGGGGTAAGTCGCCAGGATAACATATTGCCAGATGATTAAGTTAACAAATATAATGCAAGTCTCAAGCAGATTGCAAGAAATATACTTGACACTTGGGGGCTAATGTCTATTTGTTCTCCAAGACTACAAACTACAAGTAAGTTTCGGCTCATCTTCATCAAGTTCAGCCGACACTTGGAGGTTAATATCTATTTGTTCTCCAAGACTACAAACTACAAGTAAATTCCGGCTCATCTTCATCAAGTTCAGCCGACACTTGGGGGCTAATGTTTATTTGTTCTCCAAGACTACAAGTAAGTCCTGGCTCATCTTCATCAACTTAAGCCGTAACTTGGGGGCTACATCCTTGTTTCCTAAATCTATAATGAAGTTCCGTCTCATATTTTTCAAAGATTAGCTGGCACTTGGCGGCGACATTTGGCTCCTTGTTCAAATTTACAGGGAAGTTCGGTCCATTATTTCTATACTGACCCGAACTTGGGGGCTACATTTGATCAACTACTTAAAACTGGGTACCGGCTCAATATTTACATATTAAGCCGGTACTTGGGGGCTATAGGCTAAGTGGTTTTGTGTCAAGCATGGATTGGAAGACCCAGTTTACAATTATCAAATATTAAACCGGCTATTGGGGGCTACATAAGGATATAAGGAAAGGAAGGGGTACCTCATATTTTTTCTTCCTCAGATTAACAAGCTTGAGCTCCATGTTCCGGCTTGTGGAGAGGCGGTTCAGATAACTGGCGTGTAGTTCATCAGCAGTTAACTTCTCCAACATGGGGAGCTCAAAATCCAGCTTGTTAGAGGCTTCAGTTTTCTTAGTGTGCTTTGTCAACACACGAGGTTGAGGAGTTTGAAAACCGGTACCGGTAATGATGACGTCCAGAGTATCCGAATCGTCAACGGCCGCTGAAGGGCTTGGCGGCTTAGAGTTGGTCCTCAGAGGACTCCCAGTTGCCATCTCATGGGTCGTCGGCTTGACAGAACGACGAGCGTCTTCGGGCACATCCTTTGAGGCAGCAAAAGGATCAACGTGTGCAACTGGAGAGTCCGGCTTGGCAGCCTCCGGCTCTTGGGCAGTGGGGGCCGAGGTAGACCCGACGGTTTTCCTTCGTTTTGCTTGTACCCTGGAAAGCATAGAAGGTTACTGTATAAAGTTCAAGGGTAACAAAGATAGGATGGAAGCATGAAAGCACATACTTTGGGTTGATCTTCAGAGGTGGCAGCTTGGTTGCCGTAGAGTCACCGGATGAAGGGGGCGATTCCTGAAAGTAGTTAAAGCATTATAAAGACAGAGTAAAGTTGTGAGGTAAGGTTGAGAAAATTAAACCAAGTAAAACAAATACCTCAGTTGGCCGTTTCTGTTGAACCGGAGAGTGAGACAACCCGTACATAAGATCTTCAGAGCCGGCGCTCCGAGTCTTGCGTCGGGAGTGTTGTTGTTGCTTTTTCAAAAGAAAGTTGGGGTCTAAGTAAGCAAGAGGATGAGAAAATGGGACTTTTTGGATGACCCGCCGTATCTTCTATGGTGCGAGATGTTCTGAGTCAGATGAGACATAGGTTACCTCAGAAGCGTTGGCATGGCTAGTCTCCATCTTGTCCTGTGAAGTTATGACTGTCAGTAAGGTGCATAATAAGACGGTCAATAGAGTCAAGTTCTACCTCTGAATCGTCAACCTCAAGTTGCTCTTGAGGTACAGTTTTCTTGTTTCGGCGCCGGTCTTCTCCTTAGACTTTTTTGGAGGAGGAACGTATTTCTTCTTCCAAAAGCTGGAGTTAGCCTAAAAGTAAAGCCGCCGGAAGAGGTTAAGATTGCAAACATACATGAATAAGTAACACAGACGTGAGGAGATTGAGAGTCGCCCTTACAGCTGGGGCCGAGTTTGCGGCACATAAAGGTTGTAATCCAATGGTGCGGCAAGATCCTTGAGACTCATGGACAAGGCTTTTGATGGCGGCAACGATGTCATCTTCTGTCAGCATGGTAGGATTAAACCAGAGGGGGTCATTGGCATCACCCGTATATTCACACATGAGACGGCTTCTCCGGCTCAGAGGCATGACTTTCCAAGAGACCCAGCAGCAGGTCAGATCCATCCATGTCAGACCATTGTCCATAAGGGCTCTAATTTTGGCGTAATCCGGAACATACTTTGCCCGATCAGAGGCCGACAGTGGTCAGGGAGTTCAGCATTGGTGTGGAGTCGGGTTGGACGATAACCTGGCAATGGACGTTCTCCCTCTGGAAAGGTGTCTTTGCAATAAAACCAGGTTTTGTTCCAATCCTTGGGGTGACTTGGCATTCGAACAACCGGAAAGACCATATCCCGTCTTCTTTGAATGGAGATTCCGCCAAGCTCCAAGCTTGGGCCGGCTGCTACTTCTGTGTGACGGTGTGCATAAAAGAACTCATAGAAGAGGTCAACCGACGGCTCTTCTTGTAAGTAAACTTCACAGAGAATTTGGAAGTTGCACATGTTTGAGACATAATTGGGTGCAATATCTTGAGGATGCAGCTTGAAGAAATGAAGGACGTCTCGGAAAAATTTAGAGTCGGGCGGGCTGAAACCGCGTGCAAGGTGGTCTGCGAATATGACTACTTCACCCTCTTGGAGGATGGGTTTATTCTCATTGCCTAGAACCCGCCAATGAATGACATCTTTGGCTGGCAAGGTCCCTGTGTCTAAGAAATCCTTCAAAAAATCCTTAGAGACTGCGGAGCTGACCCAGTTACAGGAAGAGGACGCACGAGATATAATGGCGTCTTACAACTGCGGAAAGTAATAACGCGCGGCAAGTTAGAAGGTGATAGAAAACTAAGGGTGACTGATGAAATCTAAGCTCTACGAAGCTAAGCTGCCGGTTTAGTTCATGGCGAAAGCTGGAAGTTTAATGGCGAGTTAAGATTGCAGGGCAACGAATCGAGATACAACTAAGTGTGGAAAACATGATTCACATATTCTCGTTGCAGCGACAGATCTACGGACGGAGGAAAAACCGATTTATCTTAGACCTAGTGAGGAAGTGAGGAAAGGACTAGCAAAGTTTTAGGACAATAAAGGGAAGCAACTAAAGATCTGTGCTATATTGTTGGTGATTTCCTATGGTTTACCACAACGGGAAGAGAATCATTGCAAGGCCTACTGGGCTATATGTCGTTCGGCATTATGAAGAACTTGTGCTCTAGCGAACCGAAGAACTCCATGGATTTGTCACCTTAAGCTATAGATCTAGGGGATGGAGAAAGACATACCGGAGATGATGCGGCGGCCGCGGGCAGTACTCTGGTCTGTTCAGGTTGATGCAGCGGCCTAGGGCGATGACGACGATGAAGTTTCACCGGAGCGAGGGAGCTCGGGGGCGACAGCGTCGAGAGGAAGAAGAAGAGGCATAGGAAGCGGAGGAAATGAGAAGGACCCTTCGGGATCCTATTTAAGGGGCTGGAAAGAGGAAAACGGGCGCGGGAATCAAGGCGACCTAAACTGACCGACCGAGACTGTCATTTAAATGATGAAAGAACCATTGTGGTTGTCAGAGAATCTTTTTGGCATATCTGGTATGATGTCACGGTGGGTTACATGTCTTACTTTCAGGTGATGAAGAGAGAGACTCGCCACCAAGAAAAATGGACGATTGACATGAGCAAGCTCAAATCAACCTAGGGCCTAATGTTGGGGATATAACCCCGTGGTGAGACCTGCCCAGGTGGAGCCGGGTCATACCTGGCGGCTCATGGTTCAGACCAAGGAAGATGGGCCAAGGACGTAAGCCTGGCCCTATGACGTTTCACCAAGATGGGCCAAGACAAGGCCCGAAATGGAAGATAGCATGAAGACCCGGGTGGTTAAGCCGCTCGGAGGCAGCTTGCCCAAGATGGTAAGGCAACATAGAGATAGACTCGGACACGTTATAAGAGTCGGTATGAGACGTGTGTGACCCGCGGTCTTGGCCTCCTATATAAAGGCGAGACCCGGGGCGACTTAGACAGAAACAAACTAATCAAGAACTAGGTCAAGCGAATCCGCTCCCTTGTAATCGATACTCCAATCAATACAACACAAGCAGGACGTAGGATTTTACCTCTTCTTGAGGTGCCGAACCTGGGTAAACTCGTGTCCTTCGTCCCAACAAACCCCTTTGAGTCCATCACCTTAGCGATGGCCTCGAACCTAAGTCCTCGGACATCTGTCGTGACAAAACCACGACAGTTGGCACCCACCGTGGGGCTAGCGCTCGGTGGTGTTGAGTTCTCAAAGGGCTCTCTCCCAGGGACCGAGGGGGACATTGTTGGCAGGATGAACAAGAGTCGCCGCGGCCGGCTCTACATCGACGACGTCGGCTGGGGCCCTGATGCTGACTCTCTCAAGTACGGTTTTTGAGTCCCCTTCGGTGGAATCCATGTCTTCATCGGCAAGGTCGGTAGATCTACACCCGGGGTAGACGTCTGCACCAACATCGTCGAGCCGGCTCGGCGCACGCAACCCGCTCGACACGTGCAACCCGCCTGTGTTAACCCGGGAAGGAAGCATGTCTTCATTAGTTTTACTCAAGGCACGTATCTTGAGGCTTCCATGTCGCAAGAAACTCTCGTCTGTTTGAAGGATGAGTCTTCGAGCGGAGAGACGGAATCAATCTACCCGCTTCACGATGGCAGGATCAGGGGCTACGACGAGCTTTACCCCCAAGTCGGAGTATCATGAGTCAGAGGACCATGGGTCGTTGATGCATGCGGCCGTCTTCATGGCGTGTTCATCACCAGGCACGAGCAGTACAGCTGCTGGGGCAGCCGCGTCGGGGGCTGACCCACTGCCGGCTCAAGTTCTCCTGGATCTGTTGAATGAGCTTACAACCCTGATGGCAACTAAGGTCACGACAGAGAATCAAGCCGCCCGGAATGCGGAGATCGCAAGGCTAAGGGACCAGATGGCTGAAGTCCAACAAGGGGTCAGCATGTTGAAGGCCCAGATGGATGCAGAGGCAGAGTGCCTTAGGGTGAATCCTTTCCGTCTTGAGCTGGAGCAGAAATCTGCAGCGGCGGTTTAGCGGATTAGGCATCAGTCCCGCTTGCTGGAACAGTACATGGCCAGGAATCATTTTAACATGCCGGGGACGGGACGGACCGCGACAACACGTGAGAGTCGACAGGCGGCATGACAGCAGCATCTTAACTCACCCCGACGGAACCAACCCTCACCAATGGCTTTCCCAACGCCGATGGGTCATTATTCAAGCCCGGCAGAGAACTGTTGGGAGACGTAGTAGAAAATCAAATTTTTCCTACGATCACCAAGATCTATCCATGGAGAAACCAGCAACGAGTGGGGAGAGATTGCATCTTCATACCTTTGAAGATTGCTAAGCGGAAGCGTTACAAGAATGCGGTTGGTGCAGTCGTACTCGCAGCGATTCAAATCGCGGTGGATTCCGATCTCAACGCCGAACAACGGCGCCTCCGCGTTCAACACACATGCAGCCCGGTGACGTCACCTATGCCTTGATCTAGCAAGGAGGAAGGAGAGGTTGAGGGAGAGCTCCGGCAGCACGACGGCATGGTGACGGTGGAGCTACGTCGACTCCGGCAGGGCTTCGCCAAGCGCTACGGAGAACGAGGAAGAGGAAGGGTAGGGCTGCGCCGAGAGAGAGAGAAGTCGTGTCTCAAATCAGCCCAAACCCTTGAATATGTATAGGAGGAAGGAGAGGGAGGGCTTCCTTGGCACCTCCTCCAAGGAGGAGAGGTTCGGCCGAAGGTGGGGAAGAGTCCACCTCCCACAAGGGAGGTGGATCTCCTCCTTTTAAATCCTTTTGCCCTTTATCTCTATCCCAGCCGCATGGGCCTTTCCAGAAGGTCTTGGCCAGCCCAAAAAGGGTTGGCACACCTCCTCTAAGGGCCCACGAAGTCCTATGGTCGTCACACCCCTCTCGGGGGTCCTTCGGCACCCTCCCGGCACTCCCGATACACTACCGATGAGCCCGAAAACTTTCCGGTGACAAAAACTGGACTTCCTATATATCAATCTTTACCTCTGGACCATTCGAGAGCTCCTTGTAATGTCCGAGATCTCATTCGGGACTCCTAACAACCTTTGGTAATCACGTATACCATTTCCCTATAACCCTAGCGTCATCGAACCTTAAGTGTGTAGACCCTACGGGTTCGGGAGACACGTAGACATGACCGAGACATCTCTCCAGTCAATAACCAATAGCGGGATCTGGATACCCATGTTGGCTCCCATATGCCCCATGATGATCTCATCGGATGAACCACGATGTCGGGGATTCAATGAATCCCGTATGCAATTTCCTTTGTCTATCGGTATGATACTTGCCCGAGATTCGATCGTCGGTATCTCTATACCTTTTTCAATCTCGTTACCGGCAAGTCTCTTTACTCGTTACGTAATACATCATCCCGTGGCTAACTCCTTAGTCACATTGAGCTCATTATGATGATGTCTTACCGAGTGGGCCCAGAGATACCTCTCCGTCACACGGAGTGACAAATCCCAGTCTCGATTCGTGCCAACCCAACAGACACTTTCGGAGATACCCGTAGTGCACCTTTATAGCCACCCAGTTACGTTGTGACGTTTGGCACACCCAAAGCATTTGTATGGTATCCGGGAGTTGCACAATCTCATGATCTAAGCAAACAATACTTGACATTGAAAAGCTTTAGCAGACGAACTACACGATCTTGTGCTATGCTTAGGATTGGGTATTGTCCATCACATCATTCTCCTAATGATGTGATCCCGTTATCAATGACATCCAATGTCCATGGCCATGAAACCGTGACCAACTATTGATCAACGAGCTAGCCAACAAGAGGCTTACTAGGGACATGTTGTGGTCTATGTATTCACACATGTATTACGGTTTCCGGTTAACACAATTATAGCATGAACAATAGAAAATTATCATGAACAAGGAAATACAATAATAACCATTTTATTATTGCCTCTAGGGCATATTTACAATAGTTTCCCACTTGCACTAGAGTCAATAATCTGGTTACATTATGATGAATCGAACACCCATAGCATTCTGGTGTTGATCATGTTTTGCTCGTGAGAGAGGTTTAGTCAACGGATCTGCGACATTTAGATCCGTATGTACTTTACAAATATCTATATCTCCCTCTTGAATGTAATCACGGATGGAGTTGAAGCGGCGCTTGATGTGTCTTGTCTTCTTGTGAAACCTGGGCTCCTTCACAAGGGCAATAGCTCCAGTGTTGTCACAGAATAGAGTCATCGGGCCCGACGCACTTGGAATTACTCCTAGGTCGGTGATGAACTCCTTCATCCAGACTCCTTCCTTTGCTGCTTCCAAAGCAGCTATGTACTCCGCTTCACATGTAGATGCCGCCACGATGCTTTGCTTGCTGCTGCACCAGCTGACTGACCCTCCGTTCAAAATATACATGTATCCGGTTTGCGACTTGGAGTCGTCCGGATCTGTGTCGAAGCTAGCATCGACGTAACCCTTTACGACGAGCTCTTCGGCACCTCCATATATGAGAAACATGTCCTTTGTCCTTTTCAGGTACTTCAGGATATTCTTGACCGCTGTCCAGTGTTCCGCTTCGGATCACTTTGGTACCTCCCCACCAAACTTATGGCAAGGTTCACATCAGGTCTGGTACACAGCATGGCATACATAATAGAGCCTATGGCTGAAGCATAGGGGATGACACTCATCTCTTCTCTATCCTTTGCCGTGGTCGGGCATTGAGTCGTACTCAATCTCACACCTTGTAACACATGCAAGAACCCCTTCTTGGACTGATCCATATTGAACTTCTTCAATATCTTTTCAAGGTATGTGCTTTGTGAAAGACCTATGAGGCGTCTCGATCTATCTCTATAGATCTTAATACCTAATATGTAAGCATCTTCTCCAAGGTCCTTCATTGAAAAACACTTATTCAAGTAGGCCTTTGCACTTTCCAAGAGTTCTATATCATTTCCCATTATCAGTATGTCATCCACATATAATACGAGAAATGCTACAGAGCTCCCACTCACTTTCTTGTAAATACAGGGTTCTCCATAAACCTGTACAAATCCAAACGCTTTAATCACTTCATTAAAGCGAATGTTCCAACTCCGAGATGCTTGCACCAGCCCATAGATGGAGCGCTGGAGCTTGCATACCTTGTTAGCATCTTTAGGATCGACAAAACCTTCCGGCTGCATCATATACAGTTCTTCCTTGAGGAAGCCATTAAGGAATGCCGTTTTGACATCCATTTGCCAGATCTCATAATCATAAAATGCGGCAATTGCTAAAATGATCCGGACAGACTTCAGCATCGCTACGGGTGGGAAAGTCTCATCGTAGTCAACTCCTTGAACTTGTCGATAACCCTTGGCGACAAGCCGAGCCTTATAGACGGTCACATTACCATCCGTGTCAGTCTTGTTCTTAAAGATCCATTTATTTTCAATGGCTCGCTTATCCTCGGGAAAGTCCACCAAAGTCCACACTTTGTTCTCATACATGGATCCTATCTCGGAGTTCATGGCTTCAAGCCATTTGTTGGAATCCGGGCCCGCCATTGCTTCTTCATAGTTCGAAGGTTCACCGTTGTCTAACAACATGATCTCTCGGACAGGGTTGCCGTACCACTCTGGTGCGGAATGTGTCCTAGTGGACCTTAGACATTCAATAGTAACTTGATCTGAAGTTTCATGATCATCATCATTAACTTCCTCTCCAGCCGGTGTAGGCTCCACAGAAACAACTTCCTCTGCTACGCTACTCTCCGGTTCGAGTGGAGGTACAATTACCTCATCAAGTTCTATTTTCCTCCCACTTACTTCTTTCGAGAGAAACTCTTTCTCGAGAAAGGATCCATTCTTGGCAACAAAGACTTTGCCCTCGGATCGTAGGTAGAAGGTATACCCAATGGTCTCTTTGGGATATCCTATGAAGACACACTTTTCTGCTTTGGGTTCGAGCTTCTCAGGTTGAAGTTTCTTCACATAAGCATCACATCCCCAAACTTTTAGAAATGACAGCTTAGGTTTCTTTCCAAACCATAATTCATACGGTGTCGTCTCAACGGATTTTGACGGTGCCCTATTTAAAGTGAATGCGGCAGTCTCTAATGCATATCCCCGAAATGATAGCGGTAAGTCGGTAAGAGACATCATAGATCGTACCATATCTAACAGAGTGCGATTACGATGTTCAGACACACCATTTCGCTGAGGTGTGCCAGGCGGCGTGAGTTGTGAAACAGTTCCACATTTTCTTAGGTGCGTGCCAAACTCGTGACTTAAATATTCTCCGCCATGATCAGATCGTAGGCACTTTATTTTCCTGTCACATTGATTCTCTTCCTCACTCTGAAATTCCTTGAAGCTTTCAAAAGTTTCAGACTTATGTTTCATTAAGTAGACATACCCATATCTGCTCAAGTCATCAATGAGGGTGAGAACATAACGGTAGCCACCACGAGCCTCGACACTCGTTGGACCGCATTCATCGGTATGTATTATTTCCAACAAGTCAGTTGCTCGCTCCATTGTTCCGGAGAACGGAGTCTTGGTCATCTTGCCCATGAGGCATGGTTCGCACGTGTCAAATGATTCGAAATCAAGAGACTCCAAAAGTCCATCAGTATGGAGCTTCTTCATGCGTTTGACACCAATATGACCAAGGCGGCTGTGCCACATGTAAGTGGGACTATCGTTATCAACCTTTAACTTTTTGGTACTCACACTATGAACATGTGTAACATCACGTTCGAGATTCATCAAAAATAAACCATTGATCAGCGGGGCATGACCATAAAACATTTCTCTCATATAAATAGAACAACCATTATTCTCAGATTTAAATGAGTAGCCATCTCGCATCAAGCGAGATCCAGATACAATGTTCATGCTCAAAGCTGGTACTAAATAACAATTATTAAGGTTTAACACTAATCCCGAAGGTAGATGTAGAGGTAGCATGCCGACGGCGATCACATCGACCTTGGAACCATTCCCGACGCACATCGTCACCTCATCCTTTGCCAGTCTCCGCTTATTCCGCAGCTCCTGCTTGGAGTTACAAATGTGAGCAACTGCACCGGTATCAAATACCCAGGAGCTACTACGAGCGCTGGTTAGGTACACATCAATAACAAGTATATCACATATACCTTTAATGTTGCTGTCCTTCTTATCCGCTAAGTACTTGGGGCAGTTCCGCTTCCAGTGACCGGTACCCTTGCAATAAAATAAATCAGTCTCAGGCTTGGGTCCATTCTTGTTCTTCTTCTTCCCGGCAACTTTCTTACCGAGCGCGGCAACAGCTTTGCCGTCCTTCTTGAAGTTCTTCTTACCCTTGCCTTTCTTGAAACTAGTGGTCTTATTCACCATCAACACTTGATGCTCCTTTTTGATCTCAACCTCTTCTGATTTCAGCATCGAGTACAACTCAGGAATGGATTTCTCCATCCCTTGCATGTTGTAGTTCATCACAAAGCTCTTGTAGCTAGGTGGAAGTGACTGGAGGATTCTGTCAATGACCGAGTCATCCGGGAGATTAACTCCCAGCTGAGTCAAGCGGTTGTGTAGCCCAGACATCTTGAGGATGTGCTCACTAACAGAACTATTCTCCTCCATCTTACAGCTGAAGAACTTGTCAGAGACGTCATATCTCTCTACCCGGGCATGAGCTTGGAAAACCAGTTTCAGCTCTTGGAACATCTCATATGCTCCGTGTTGCTCAAAATGCTTTTGGAGCCCCGGTTCTAAACTGTAAAGCATGCCACACTGAACAAGGGAGTAATCATCGCAGCGAGAATGCCAAGTGTTCGCAACGTCTTGCTCTGCTGGGAGAAGGGGTGGGTCACCTAGTGGTGCATCAAGGACATGCAATTTCTTGGAAGCTATGAGGATGATCCTCAAGCCATGGACCCAGTCCGCATAGTTGCTTCCATCATCTTTCAGCTTGGTTTTCTCTAGGAACGCGTTGAAATTGAGGGTGACATTCGAGTTGGCCATTGGATCTACAATATAGATTGTAAAGATAATCTTAGACTAAGTTCATGATAATTAAGTTCACATAATCAAATTATTTAATGAACTCCCACTTAGATAGACATCTCTCTAGTCATCTGAGTGACACATGATCCATGTCAACTAGCCCGTGTCCGATCATCACGTGAGATGGACTAGTCATCCATGGTGAACATCTCCATGTTGATCGTATCTTCTATATGAATCATGTTCAACCTTTCGGTCTTCCGTGTTCCGAGGCCATGTCTATACATGCTAGGCTCGTCAAGTCAACCTAAGTGTATCGCTTGTGTAAATCTGGCTTACACCCATTGTATGCGAACGTTAGAACCTATCACACCCGATCATCACGTGGTGCTTCGGAACGACGATCCTTAGCAATGGTGCACAGTTAGGGTGAACACTTCACTTGAAATTTTATTGAGAGATCATCTTATTTACTACCATCGTTCTAAGCAAATAAGATATAAACATGATAAACATCACATGCAATCAATATAGTGACATGATATGGCCAATATCATCTTGGTCCTTAGATCTCCATCTTCGGGGCACCATGATCATCACTGTCACCGGCATGACACCATGATCTCCATCATCATGATCTCCATCATTGTGTCTTCATGAAGTTGTCTTGCCAACTATTACTTCTACTACTAAGTCTCACGTTTAGCAATAAAGTAAAGTAATTACATGGCATTTATGATTGACACGCAGGTCATACAATAAAATAAGACAACTCCTATGGCTCCTGCTGGTTGTCATACTCATCGACATGCAAGTTGTGAATCCTATTACAAGAACATGATCAATTTCATACATCACAATGCATCACATAAAATCCTTTGGCCATATCACATCACAAGGCATATGCTGCAAAAACAAGTTAGACGTCCTCTAATTTGTAGTTGTAAGTTTTTACGTGGCTGCTATAGGTTACTCGCAAGAACGTTTCTTACCTACGCCAAAACCACAACGTGATATGCCAATTGCTATTTACCCTTCATAAGGACCCTTTTCATCGAATCCAATCCGACTAAGGTGGGAGAGACAGACACCCGCTAGCCACCTTATGCAACAAGTGCATGTCAGGCGGTGGAACCAGTCTCACGTAAGCGTACGTGTAAAGTCGGTCCGGGCCGCTTCATCCCACAATACCGCCGAATCAAGATAAGAATAGTAGTGGTAAGCATATTAACAAAATTGACGCCCACAACAACTTGTGTTCTACTCGTGCATAGATTCTACACATAGACCTATCTCATGATGCCACTGTTGGGAGACGTAGTAGTAAATCAAAAAATTTCCTACGATCACCAAGATCTATCCATGGATAAACCAGCAACGAGTGGCGAGAGATTGCATCTTCATACCTTTGAAGATCGCTAAGCGGAATCGTTACAAGAATGCGGTTGGTGGAGTCGTACTCGCAGCGATTCAGATCACGGTGGATTCCGATCTTAGCGCCGAACAACGGCGCCTCCACGTTCAACACACGTGCAGCCCGGTGACCTCTCCTATGCCTTGATCCATCAAGGAGGAAGGAGAGGTTGATGGAGAGCTCCGGCAGCACGACGACGTGGTGACAGTGGAGCTGCGTGGACTCCGGCAGGGCTTCGCCAAGCGCTACGGAGAACAAGGAAGAGGAAGGGTAGGGCTGCACCGAGAGAGAGAGAAGTCGTGTCTCAAATCAGCCCAAACCCTTGCATATATATAGGAGGAGGGAGAGGGAGGGCTGCCTTGGCCTCTCCTCCAAGGAGGAGAGGTTCGGCCGAAGGTGGGGAAGAGTCCACCTCCCACAAGGGAGGTGGATCTCCTCCTTTTAAATCCTTTTGCCCTTTATCTCTTTATCCCAGCCACATGGGCCTTTCTATAAGGTATTGGCCAGCCCAACAAGGGCTGTCACACCTCCTCTAAGGGACCACGAAGTCCTATGATCGTTACACCCCTCCCGAGGGTCCTCCGGCACCCTCCCGGCACTCCCGATACACTACTGATGAGCCTGAAAACTTTCCGGTGACCAAAACTGGACTTCCTATATATCAATCTTTCCCTACGAACCATTCCGGAGCTCCTCGTGACGTCCAGAATCTCATCTGGGACTCCGAACAACCTTCGGTAATCACGTATACCATTTCCCTATAACCCTAGCGTCATCGAACCTTAAGTGTGTAGACCCTACGGGTTCGGGAGACACATAGACATGAACGAGACATCTCTCCGATCAATAACCAACAGCGGGATCTGGATACCCATGTTGGCTCCCACATTCTCCATGATGATCTCATCGGATGAACCACGATGTTGAGGATTCAATCAATCCCGTATGCAATTCCCTTTGTCTATCGGTATGATACTTGCCTGAGATTCGATCGTCGGTATCTCTATACCTTGTTCAATCTCGTTACCGGCAAGTCTCTTTACTCGTTCCGTAATACATCATCTCGTGGCTAACTCCTTAGTCACATTGAGCTCATTATGATGATGTCTTACCGAGTGGGCCCAGAGATACCTCTCCGTCACACGGAGTGACAAATCCCAGTCTCGATTCGTGCCAACCCAACAAACACTTTCGGAGATACCCGTAGTGCACCTTTATAGCCACCCAGTTACGTTGTGACGTTTGGCACACCCAAAGAATTCCTACGGTATCCGGGAGTTGCACAATCTCATGGTCTAAGGAAACGATACTTGACATTGAAAAGCTTTAGCAGATGAACTACACGATCTTGTGCTATGCTTAGGATTGGGTCTTGTCCATCACATCATTCTCTTAATGATGTGATCCCGTTATCAATTACATCCAATTTCCATGGCCATGAAACCGTGACCATCTATTGATCAACGAGCTAGCCAACTAGAGGCTTACTAGGGACATGTTGTGGTCTATGTATTCACACATGTATTACGGTTTCCGGTTAACACAATTATAGCATGAACAATAGACAATTATCATGAACAAGGAAATACAATAATAACCATTTTATTATTGCCTCTAGGGCATATTTCCAACAAGAACATGGTGGCGGCGGCAACCAAGCTTGTTACGATTCCTATCTCGGATGAGGCGCCTTTTGCAGAAGAGGTGTGGAACGCTATTGGATACCTACAGACGGCGATGGCCCAGCAGGAGAAGTACACCTACAGCCGGAGTTGCGTGCACTCAACCCCCATCCCCAGCCACAGCTTCAGTCGGCGGTATGAGTCACCAGCGGTTTCTAGCAATGATCGGTACCGGGATCCGCCCCGAGATGATCAGGCGGTTCTGGATGCTCAGTTGTTGGTGGACCAGGGGAGGACACAATGACAGGCGGCGGTGGCTCATCAAGAACCTGCACCTTCCATCTCGGTAGGGGCAAGGGTAGCCACCCGGGCGCTGGGGGTGCCGTGCTTAGTTCCAGCTTTGCGGAACGAGCGTCTACCAAAAGTTTTGAAGGGCCCTGGCAAGGTCCCAAATTACACTGTTGACCTGCCTCTGGAGGCATGGATTGAAAGCTGCGATGGAGATATTAGACGTCAACGATGCAGTATGTGCCAAATATTTTATCATGATGCTGGAAGGGACGGCTCGCACGTGGTTGAAGGGCTTGCCACCCAACACCATTGATTCCTAGGCCGGGTTAAAGGCAAAGTTCATCAAAAAAAATTCAAGGAACGTGCAAGCAGCCCATGACGATTGTGGATTTGGATCATTGTGTGCAGCAGGAGGATGAGTCGGCTCATCATTGGGTCCGACGGGTCTTAACCATTATCCAGAGCTAATGCTCGGCATGAAGGAAAGCAATCTACTTTCTCTAAGCTCCCCATATAGTGGCACATCACCAGCCTAGCCTTAGTTCTCTTCTCGTTCATTGTTGTCTTTTCAGCGCTGATGGAAGCATGCCAAGGTGAAGTTGACAATCTCTTTAGCCTTTCTCCTTCTCTTCATCTTGCCCTATGAGCTCATGCAGTGAGTGTTGCAGGATGATTTAGTTATGAGCGAGGGCTTGACCCGTTGAGGAGGGAGAAGAGAAGGAGAGCCAAATAAGAATGTTAGCACCGATCAAGAATAAGAAGAGTAATCTAGTTTTCGGGTGAGTGCTCCTTCACTCAACCATTCTTGAGACCTTTGATGAATTGAGACACAAATGAATTCCAGTGGCTGGGGGAAAACAAAGAGAATGCCTAGAATACACACACAACGGGTAGGCAAAGTAAGTTCTTTGTTCCCAGCAATCTGCTTGCGGGCTAGACAAGGCACACTGCCAACGCTTATTTATGATTATGTAACGTAGTCCCCTGATCAAGATCCAGACTGGATGCATTTCGATAATAATCCGATCTGTTTTACCGAGAAGGTGTACTGAATAGGTAGTAAGGCCGACCACTATAGCGGTATTTCTCTACAACATGGAAGCAAGAACTATTCGTCATTCACGATATAGAAAGCATTCACGTTTAGGTAGACTTAGCTGCATTCACGCGTACTGGTCTAGTTATGGAATAAAATCATGTCCAAAGAAAGTGAGAATTCTCATAATGTAATAAGGATCGAGGAAACCACGAAACTGCTATAGGGAATAATGCTTTATGCAGAGATTGGCTCACCTTTGAGATCCATTTAGTGACATGCCGCTCTACTAAGCATTGACTCGACTATTTAGTGTGATCGATGCGGATACTCCTCCTCCAATTAATGAGAACGATTCCTGAATAGCCATTATTTATTATTATACTTAGTTTTACTAAATAGCCACAACGTGAGTGTTAAGAAAGACGAGGCGCAGGAAGTTTCCCCATACTTTTGCGATACCAAGAATTAGATTACTCCAAGGGTGAACAAGCTTTATCATCATCTTCTCTATACGCAATTAGAGAAAGAAGCAGAAGGTAGTTTTGTTGTAACAAAAAGAGATCCAAACTAAGGTTCCTATCCATCAGAAAGCATAGGATTAGGCCGATGCTAGGGAAACGCATGTGCTCAGCGTACCAGAAAAAGGGGAACTAAAGAACAATTCTCGCGATCCACTATCTCCAGCCAAAAAAAGTTGTGAACCTTTCAGGGATACAATGTAAGCAGCAGAGCTTGAGGGACAACTTATTAAAAAGGTTATCAGTGAATAAATATCTGCAACTGTAATAAGATAAATGGCCATCATCTAACCACTTATATGCCGCCAATCCTAAAAGAAGGTATTGTGAGTGATGCCTCCTGCTACCCAACCTGTCTACCTCTTCTCTTCTATAGTTAGGGACTTGTTTGAGAATGATGGCACTTCTATACCATCCTCTTTGTTATCGGTCGTCTTGAGACTTGCCTCCTACTTATAGGTATGGCATTGCCTAGGATAGAGTACCAGACTTGACTGGCCTGAGTCACCACTCACTAGAGATTATTGGGAATTGGTCATGCGCTTGTCCTATCATACCTTATTCTAGTACACGAAATAGAGCGAGCAAGAGCTTGAACTTGGTAGGAAAGTTCGGATAAGTCGACTCGACTCCTTAGTGCAGCATACACTTGCTTCAGCAAAACGAGGCTCATCCATTTGTTTTGATACGAATCACACTCTAGACCATCTCTTCTTATAGAGAAGGAACTCCACTTTGATAGTCATACGAGAGGGAAGAGACTCAAAGTTGATGAGATTCGATCTAATTAGCTCGATCTTGTAATAACTCTATTCTTCCTGGGTCATACTATTACAAAGAAATCTCTCCTCTACCGCCATGGGATCTTGCACCCATAGTTGTCTACTCTTCCTTAAACAAAAGTAAGAACTAGTTCATTCACTTTCGCAGACACCATCTTTTCATCCGGGTCATACTAAAGGCAGGTAGACCTAACACATGGTAGCTGTCCCAATGAATGGTACACTAACGATGGCTTATCGGTTTGGTTCCTTCATCCCTTCCATCCTCAAGTCTTACTTTCCTTGATGCCTTAGTTTACTTTATGCCCGATTCATTCCTCCCTATATTCAATCTCTCGGGACTTATTCTAGAGTCAGGTTTGACATTACTTTCTTTTCCTTACTTCCTTTACTTCACTAGCCTTACTGGACATACCATACATACTGCATTGACTGGGCTTACCAACTAGTTATGTCCCTATTTGACAAATCTCCCCTACACCTTGCTTCTGGGGACATTGATTATTGAGTTGATAACGCACTCTGTTTACTAACATTGAGAGCTATGCCATGGAATGGAACATTCCCATTTCCGATAGTTGAAAACAAATGCGACTTTCAAAAGGCAAATCAAATGTATGGACACAACGATTTTCCCACTGATTCATTGATTCATTAGCTGCGTTGCTTTTGTGAGTTCCACTGGCGTGAAACTCCAAAGGGAGAGCCCAGAGGGAGCTTATTCATTCCTTTTGTGGCTTGCCATGGTTATTTCCTTTCCCAGCACACAGTCTGGTTATCTATTTTGTGCCTCATCGGGCACCCAAGGGTTTATCTTATGAATGGTGCGATCTGGCATCCTTGAAGCTCGGAACTCCTCTCTCGAATTGTGACCATGAAAATGCCATTTACCCTTAGAAATGAAGAAATCTATTGAACAATTTGTTTCATTGTAATACCTCGCTCTAACAACTCCTATTCCCATAGCATTACCACAAGGATTTCCCGTTTCCCCGATCCACTAGCTACGTTCGCACACTTCCAAATAGTAAATGCTCCGACGGTTGGAGTTGAGACTTTCTTATCCCTCTTGTTACGACGGATCGAGCATGTGATTCTTTTATTGATTGAAATCATTCACTTTTCCTCACATTGAAATCGTCACAAAGTAATTGGAAGAAGAAGTGCTTGAGAAGCTCATGGCTATATTCTATGGTGCTTCTCCAATAGTTCGAGTCATAGCTTCATTTCATTGTTTCTAGATTTTTCTTCACCTTATCATTGCCCTCAAGTAAAAGTAATTTATGAAAAACTTTCTTTCCCATGGTTTGGGTGGGCATGGATATGAATGGCAAGACAGGAGTTAAGACCCCTCA
Source organism: Hordeum marinum (assembly GCA_022496015.1). Classification (NCBI taxonomy): domain Eukaryota; kingdom Viridiplantae; phylum Streptophyta; class Magnoliopsida; order Poales; family Poaceae; genus Hordeum; species Hordeum marinum. Next base: position 84,990,127 of record CM039672.1, read on the forward strand.
GCTAAGGGCTAGACCGGATGTTTAACTCTCTGATGACGAGTGGCACACAAATCAACCTGAGAAGGATTCTGCTATGTCAAAATTGTTTATATAAACAAATTGTTTAATGCCAAGATACCAATATCAATGATGGATAAAGCAACTCCCACGAGTAGGGCTCAAAAGCCAGGGACTCTTCTTGCAGAGAATCTGAATGATCTGAGTTGTTTTCTGAGAATGAAGAAGATGCAAGGCATGGATCCAAGCCTGAAGGCGACGTGGAGTGTTATTATTACCGTTACTCCAGAGAATGGGAGGCAATCTCTTCTTGCAAAATGAAGTTATGAAATCTATAATCTAGATGATTCTGGTTGAAGGGGACGATGCAGCCTAGCGGTTATGAACTTTTTGTTCGATTCAAAGGATTTCCACTTGAGTAAAGATATGGTGGAAATAAACTACCAATTAGGCAATGCGCGTCTCTATTTCTTGAATTCTTTGGTCTAGGCAAACTGAAAGCGTTGTTTAACAAAGAAAAGACAGAATTTGAAATGCAATCCGGCAGAGAAAATAAACTTAAGTAACCACCAGTTGATACTGAACGAGGATGCCTCTCCTAATGGAAGTTATGGGCTCAAACAATACCTAATGGTAGGCAACTTTGCTACCCGAGCATCTCTTTCTTATTAAGAATGACATAAATGTTGATTTTCTACTCTCGAGTGTAAGTAAGGGGGACTATGCCCAATAAAATAGGGACTACGGTAGGCATGAAATGAAACTTCCTACCTTAGGTACAGAATTCCTCCACATTAAGACACCAACCTGCCCTTGACAAGTCAATAATCAATCACTAGATTTAGGATCACAAGCTGATGCGATGCTTCACGTCGAAATGGGTTAGTCTGTATCTAAGAGACCACGCCTAGCTCTAAAATGGTTTCAACCTTTCCTCGACCTCATGTAATGAACTAACTCATATGCAGTGAGCATATTATCATAGACATCCCTCACGATAGTGAACTTGAAGAAGAAGTTGTTTTGACATCTACTTTATCCCAAGTGCAATAATGCTCCAAGTATGGGTTTTTGAATTCATTCCTCGCTGACCGTGTGTCATCTTCAGTTCACGATTGAGGCTCGGATGAAGACTGATGAGATACAGGCTCTGGCTAAGGTTGACATCCAGGCTCTAGACAAGCGATAAGAGAGACTTTCTGAAGGATCTAGCTAAGAAAATAAAATGGGTTAGTGGGAACAAGCAGCTAAAGCGCAAAGGTAAGGATGAGCTCAAAAAGTACAAACTTGAATGATAGCTAGTGGTGGATTGATACTTTTGAGCTTCTCCATCGATCACTTTTGCGGAAGCTGAGTCCTTTATTTTTAAGCAATTTCAAATCCAGCAAAAAAACGAGTATCAATCTGTCCCAAGTGAGGACAGGAGAAGCCAGGTCGCATTACGACATTGAATTGAATTGAGTGGCCCCTTCCCTTCGCATCACAGCATCAACCCTGATCACCTAACTTTACGTCAATAGTGGTGAGCATACCACAAGATGTACAATTTGATTGGTTACTCAAGTGTCTAAGTGTTAGTTTCAAGTATTATTCTTATGATAGACTGAAGGCTTATCAGTGCGCGAAGGTTCTCTGGATTGGTTCTGAGGAGCGATGGGCGAAGGATTGTTAGTGTAAAGCTACTGTTCAACTCCCTGTTGTTCAGGAAATGGTGGAATTATTGCGTAGTACTACTACAGGCTATCCTATGTTATAGGACCATGATGACTCTGCTTCGGATCTAAGGGTCCTCTCCGCTGAAGCTAATCAGAAATCTCCTATACTCCGTTACATTCAGTTAGCTTGCTCAGTAGTCTAGAATTTTGATGTTACCCTCTTTTCTTGGTCGACTCAGGCAGCACTCATTCCTTTTTGAATGCATCATTGGCATCTCATATTGAAGCTAAAATTGTCATCTCCTGAATCTGTGCATGCAGGCAGCATCAATTTAGCACCTAATGGTATCTTTGTTCTACTAGCACATACATTTCGATTTCCTTGGTCAATGAAAGTCGCCTTTTCTTTTTCCTTGTTTTTGTCATGCATCGATTCTACATTCGTTGGACTTTGTATCTTCAAGTATGTAGTCATCCTCTCAAGATTCTAGTCATGATATTGCTTAAAAATAATCCCAACTTACCTATATTATCAAATGACCCAATCAAGGCCGAACTAGAAAAGTGCCTGGATGAGCAAATTTAGGACAAAGTAGGCGCGGAAGACCCACATGCAACGAAACATCCCTCACGAGTTCCAAACCTGACCTTCTTTAAGCTCCTTCGACTACGGGAACCACAAGGAAAACGGAACACAAGCGGGAATGTGGGAGTGGGTCCTTCCATATAGTTAGCTTGATGGCCTTTGTGGACAGAGTATGTTCTCATTAGAGAATTGACCTTAGAACTTTGTGATCAAGACCCGGTTAGTAAAGTAGAAACTTGTTCTCCAGAAAGGACGTCCACTTATTTACTGATCTGAAAAAGCAAAATGTAGGTAGGCCGTTTCAGAGAAGGGTACATGGGTTTTCACATAGCCGGATATAAAAAGAGACCCTAATGAGTAGTTTTTTTATTCATAAACCCTTCTTTCTGTGCCTATGGAATCAGCCAGTGGCAGGTCTTGGCGACTGAATTCATCCCCTTTTTACTTAGTTGAGTGCGATCTGGTATTGACTTGCCCTTATTTTCCATCGATCGGGTAGTTAGTTAGGTCCCACGGACAAGAAGTCCTATATACTGAAATAAGAGGGACTCCTTCCAGGCATCGCCGTTAAGGTGCTCTTTTCATAGATTTCTATACCTTCCCCTCCCTTTCCTCTGTATCCGGGCCTACGCGAACAGTTGCTTGCTTATCGAAGAAGTCTGCTTACATGATTGGAATATGGCTCCCGTATGCATGCTATTCTGGGACTAAGGAATACCTTTCTATGGTGGACCCTGAGGCCGGACTCTTGCTGCTTGATTCAAAACCGGAGTCAATAGCAGCAACATATTGATGCTGCTGCATGAACTACCTATTCTATTACCTTATGGGGAGCCCCAAATCCACATCAAGCCCTATGCTATGGGTCAAGCTACTCTCGAGCCCGTCTGGTTTGAAGACTATCAAGCACCATAAGTGGTACCAACATTCCCTGTCGATAGGGCATTCCAATCTCTGGGTAGCTGTCCACCCTACTTCATTCCTATCTCCTTCGACATAACCCCATGTGCCCCCTTAAACTAACCACTTCAATTGATCGGGATTTGTTAGGTTGAGTGCATTTTCTTCCAAATCCAGTCAATTTCAAGAAAAGTATCGAAAAATCCTGGGGTTAGGCACCTTTTTTCAGTGAAATCTTGTTTTTCCCGCATTAATTAGTTATGGGAGAATCCTTGCTTCCTCAATGCTCTTGCCTTCGCGGTCCTATTAAAATAGACACAAGAGGTTTTAGCACCAGCATCTCTGGATCAAAAGATCATTCCATCCTAGAACCAACACGACGATTTCTCCTTGCCCGACTTGAAATGGTGATCAATATGAAATTAGGAATATATATGGACAGATAAATTATGTGTCATGGAATCCGGATCATTAAAGAGGTAGTGTAGACAGTTGTCTATGTGTGGTCTTCTTATATCCCCACAGACTATTCAGCTTGATAGACCCAAGGGGAAATAGAATCTCGAAAGGACCTTTCTTGTCCATAGCCCCGTTGGAATCGAGGGCTTGATATCTCATTGGCATGACTAATTGATGAGGCCGACTGCCTAAGTAGTACTCACGAGGTCCTTGATTTCTTGTTATACTTTGTCTCTACATGTACCTTTAGTTGTTTCATTGTCTGATTTTTTTATTCATTTCCTTTCTGGACGGTCAATCGCATGCTAATCGTCAACTCACACTTTCTTTCCTAAGAGGTCTACTTGAATTTTCATGTAAATCAATTCAAGAATGGGAACAAGAAGAATTCCGAGAACAATCGCCAAGTTTCATTCTTAATAAATGCATATAAAAAAGAGTTTTTGTGATGATACCATTCTCAATCGATAAGATGGCAGAGCCCATGAGGACTGCAACAGAATAGTGACATTCCATCGTGTGAAGGCCGTAGTTCTAGTAAACCAAGTCGTTGTAAGACTGTGATTGTCGCATCACATCTCTCACGTCAATGAGTCTTCTATAAAATGACGAAATAGCTTAGTTGGGAGACTCGCTTTTATATTATAGGAAAAAATGCATTCATCCAAGAAGCACGAGCCATTTTATCGCTCTATTCTTTTCACTCGAAATTAGATGGACCAGGTGGTCCAGGTTCTTATGATCTCTCTCTTTCTTATTTTGATTGTGTGGGTGTAGATAGGAATAAGTAAAGGTTGTTTCTTGTTAGTCTGTATCTTTCTCTTTAATGGTATCTAGATTCACCTATTTTTTCGTTGATGCTCTTCAGAAAACGCGTATAGTAAGTAGTCTTCATCGATGGGACAAACTCGTTCTTGTGTGACTGTGGTGCTTTCTTGAGCGACGACTAGGGAGGGTTCCGGTCACCCCTACCTGGGCAGATAACCTCCCTCATTCACATTAGAAATGGCAAAGATTCCATTTTGGAAAGTAAATCTCTTTTTGTATAGAGGGACGTAAAATAGCAAAAGTACGGTTTGGAGTCTTTTTTTTCTTGATTATTTGAAATCAAAATCGAGATGCCTCAACTTGATAAATTGACTTGTTTCTCACAATTATTTTAGTTATGTCCTCTCCTCTTTACTTTTTATATTCTCTTATTTAATAATAATAATGGAATACTTGGAATTAGTATAATTCTCAAACTACGGAACCAACTGCTTTCGTGCCGGGGGGTTGAGATCCGTAGCAAGGATCCTAAGAATCTAGAAGATATCTCGAGAAAAGGTTTTAGCACCGGTCTCTCATATATGTACTCTAGTTTATCCGAAGTATCCCAATGGTGTAAGACCATCGACTATTTGGGAAAAAGTAGGAAAATCACTCTGATATCTGATTTCTCCGAAATAAGTAGCTCATGAGGAATGGAGAGACAGATTCTCTATTTGATCTCGAAGTCCTCATATAACACTTCTTCCAGTCGGATCACTTGTTGGAAAAACATAATGCTCACACATGTTCCACACGGGGAAGGAAGCATAATATTATGAAAATGAAAATGAATAGAACACTTGCAATTTGTATGATAAGGATTCTAATACGCACTTTTATAGGATACTAACTACCTTGGGATCAGATGAGCTTTTGTGGAGCAACAGTAATTACAAGCTTAGCTAGCGCAATACCGGTAGTAGGAGATACCATAGTGACTTGGCTTTGGAGTGGTTTCTCCGTGGACAATGCCACCTTAAATCATTTTTTAGTCTAATCATTTACTCCCCTTTGATTTAAACCTCCCACCCCCAGGAGTTGAAGTACTCCCCTTTGATTTAAACCTCCCACCCCGGGAGCTGAAGAGTTTTGGCAGGGGCAGGAGCCTATGGAAGAGGAAGATAATAATTCTAGGAGAGTGATGATTCATCAGTTGATGAATCAGATCTCGACACTGATTATGATTTGAGTGATGATTCATCAAATCATGAATGAGATCTCGTCACTGATTATGATTCGAGTGATGATTCATCAACCGATGAATCAGGGAGTTCATGTGGTGATATGGATTGCTCTGAAGGGACACCCCCCTCTGAAGGGACACCCCCCTTCAGGGAATGAAAGGCATTTGATAATCTTTCTATAGGTTCCCCAAAGAGAATGGTCTCATCACAAAAACCCTTTCTATATGTTATGTTATTTCGAGATTCGAAGAAGCAAGCAAGTTTGTTTTTCATATAGTTATTTTTGTGTAGTGATATCAGTTCATAGAGATCACGAGGCCACTGATACCCTATGTGGTACGGTGGGATAGAAGAGTGGGCATGTGGGATTCTATCAAAAGATACTGCTATCTCTATGCTCATATCTCCCTTCCCTCCCCGAGGAAAGGTTAGAGCTATTCGCTACGCTCTAGATCACCTTTTTGTGCTTTGTGGTACCTGTGCATATATCAATGAAATGGGGTTAAAAAAAGAGAATAGAACCGCCCACCCTCTCTTTGATCCAATCTCGGAACTATTTTGTCTTTCCTATAGAATTCGTTTATCCAATAGCTCTCCAAATGGAACCTCTGCTTTCATAAACAGGAGCCAAAAGAAGGCGGATTGATGCTAGTGTAATCATTCAACGGATAAAGAAAAGAATGCATGCATAAGAAAACACTTTTATTTGATTCTAATTCTCGTATCAATAAGATCATATCGGGATCCATCAATGAAATATCTCTATTGCATCAATAAAACCAACCCCTATATATATCCCTTTTTTGTATAGAAACTTTCAGCCAATTCCAATAGTTTGTGATAGAGTCAAGGCTGCGATTACCATGGAATTTCAGCTCACACTTTCGGAAAGCTCGATAGTATCATATTCCACTCGTATGATCTCGTTATGTAATAGAATACCTTTTACCGTTCATCAAGTGAATGTAACCCTTTCGTAGTCTATGCCCCTTTATTTTTAAGTGGGGGAATCCCCTAAAATCCAGTGAGTGAGCGAGTTTTTTTTCCAGGAAGCTAGTTCTTTAGGGCTTAAATGCGCCGCTTGTCGGCTGTGATAAGTATACCTTTCCTTTCCCACCTATTTTCGGTGCCTTCTTTATGCTCTTTCCTAAGGAAGCAAGAGGAAGAGTGAGGGTCGACAACAAAGAATGGCTTGAGTGAAAGCTGGAGTGGCACAAGACAGATTGAAAGCAAAGGGAATAGCTCATATGGAAAGAAACATATATAGTCAATGAAATTCTAAAGATAGCTGTCATAAGCGATATGATAAAAGATTCAGAATGAATGAATAGAATCTAATAACACCGGGTTCCCGTGAAAAAATGGGATTGGGGGAGTAGTTCCCCTCTAGCCAATCCTAAAAGTTCTTCTGCCTTCGATCCAATGGTAAGCCTTTCATGTTTCCAGCCAGTAGACAAGAAATTCAATAAGTAATAGAAACGGTATATCCATCACAAAAGGGAAATAGCAATCAATACTTCTTTTTTGTAAAGCGAGGTTGCGTTATATGAAACTCAGGAAAGACAACGAAAAGACGTTCACGTTACCAATTCCGTCTTGTCTGATCTTTTATTGGTTTTGTTTTTTCTCTCGTGCCCTTCTGGGCGGTACAAGGAACTGATGTAGGGGTTGCCGCTCCTTAGTTCATCTCTTGGTAGAACAAGGCACCTATGCGGTGGGTTTGACTCCTATAGGAGCGTACATTTCCAATCGATTTGGTACTTTTCTTGATTCAGAGTTCTTGTTGTCCATTACAGATTCTTTAGCGATGTAAATCCATCAAGCAGTAGACCGGCAAGGGTTTTTTCTGTCTCCGTATTCGTTCTTGAATCAGTGACTCAGAGTAAGGGCTAGTGATCCATCTAATCACTAAAGGTGGGGCATCTTTCTTTGCGTAGTAAGCAACTCTATTGAGAATCTAGTTTCTTGATCGAAGTAAAGAAGAATTGTAGTTCCTCTTTAGGCAAGCTACTTCATTCCTATTCTCCGATTCTGAATAGGAGAAGGTTGTAATGAACCCAAAATACTTCGCTAAGGTTCAGACATTTCGCTACGGTTTTCTTCCAATTTCTTCTAAGGAATTCTGATCAACAGAAAAAAAATCTAAGCGAAGGTACCTTTCTCTGTATGGAAAAAGGAAGAAGATGATGCTTCAGCTTCCGTTTGTAGCTCTCCTTGAGCTGCTTCGTCTATTTCTCTTGATGTGGGTGTCGGTCTTTTGAGATCTCCTCTCTCACTTTCGGAGCACAGTTGGTCCTTAATTTGAACATCGACAAAGGTGACTTCTTCCTTATTCACGCCTTGATGCACCTTTTTTCGTGTTCAATCTCGCCCGAGAGCAGTGCATCGATAAAACATAGTTCTTATTCTTATCCTTCAAAAGATCGGGAAAGGTCATTCTAGGCTCTTTATCAGATGTCTCATTCCATCCTTTACCTTGTTCCATGCATGATTCCTAGATCGATTGAATGATCAATTCGAACTTTAGGAACGTAGTCCCTTTGGCCACACAGGAAAAGGTTCATTGTTTTATTTGAAGTAGTGAAACTAATCAACCAAGTGAAGCAAAAGAGATACAAGTAGTGACTATTATTAACAGATTGGAATTCTATTAAGCATAACGAGACGCTAGCTCAAGTTGGCATCTTTCAACCTTTCGGATAACTTCTCTCCATACTAACCACAAAGAGCAAGGCAGTTTTACTACCATTAGCGAGTAGTTACCTCTCCATTTTGCAATACAAATATAAGATCACTATTATTACAAGTGGTGAAAGCGAAAGCAATAGTCGCATACTAGAATCCCAGTAAAGAAGAGTTATTTTCGTCAGAAAGAACAAAAGCTAGAGGAATGCGATCCAGAAAAAAACAGAAACATTGCACTTTTTTCATTTGCAAGTAGTTGAAGAGAGAATCCACTACCAAAAGAGAAAGAGTTAAGGTGCCCCAATTTCTCAAAGGGTAAGGAGAAAATAAGAAGTCTCTTGAGCAGTGAGGAGCACAATGATTTGTGCTCTGAGCGATAGAGCTCAAAGGAGAAATGAGATGAAACAGAAGCAGCGGAGTGGAGGGAACGACCGTTTCATCAGAAGAACAAGAAGAAACAAGAAGTAGCCACTTTTAAGCAAGAAATGAGAGGAATTCAGTTGATCGAACTAGTATCACTTTATTCACAAATCTTAGGTTTCTGACATGACCGATGTTGAACTACCAGATTCTTCTTAGCAGGAGCTAGTGCGTGTGAACCTTTGGGGTGATTCATGGTAATAGAATCAAGATATGGGCCCCCACCTTACCATAAGTTATGTCTTGTCTCTGTGCCTCCTATAGCCATTTCATAATTGGATATCGTCATTCAAATCTGTTATGACAACTGTTTGGTAAGAAGGGATAGGTTATGCTCTACGAACAGTTGGTGTAAGACCTCACACTTTTATTATTCAATACCATGCCACAGAGCTTGGTCCCACTGCTGCTTTATATCCTACCCTTGTTCAATTACTGTGAACTCATGTCTATCAGTGTCCTCAGCATCCCCTTTTAGATGATCAAATTGTGAGAAGGAGCTTGACTTAGGTGTTCTTTCTATTTGATCGATGAGGGGTATTATCGCCACTATCCCATTCTCTGGGAGGGGGAAACTAGCACTTTCGCACTAGATGGTTAACTCTAAGTTTTTTCTGAAGTAGGTTGTTCAATGCTAGTTCAATGATTGAGCCATCTTCCTATCACCAATAACAAATGATAGCATGCGTTGTGCAACTAATCCTACCCACAGTTGCATTAAGCTGAGTGTGCTCCGCAGAGAGCAAAGTGTGTATCACATGAATTTGATAGCTCAGGCCTTGGAAGGACCTTTTTGGCACTAGACAGACTCTTTAATATTGATGGCAGCAACTACCCATTTTCTCAATCAGATTACTGCGTGTGCGCTTGTGTGCCCCAATCTTTAGTAAATAAAGCAAAGATTTCTGAGCTAGGAATCAGAGGAAATGCTCTGACTCAAATCCAGATACAATTTGATATGTCAGAGACATGTGTGACTCCCTACATGTATTTGAAGAGTCCCTCAAGATCATATCACAATAAACTAGACTGGTCAGGATGCTCAAACTAACAATATAGAATCCATACTTGATAGGCTCGAGGATTAAGAATAAAAAACATGATATCAAGAATAGCATATTGAAAGATCCGAATCATTTTTCTTGATAACTTCTTCAATCTACGTATTTTTTGTATAATTGGATCAATTATTAAAAAAATAAGGAGCAAACATAGGTATCAGATATCAGGACATAAGCTTACCCGGGAGAAATGCACTGTGTGTTAGTCCGATCACTTAGCTTTCGCACTCCCTACTGATACCTATTGCATGACTCTCATTCAGTCAAACTAGAAACTGTGTTTACAACTAGAACGATGAATGCAATCCTACTATTCTTTAAGGGTAGGGTCGTCTGAGTATGGTACTATGGACAATAGGGCATATTGAATATAGTCATATAATTTGGTGTGCTGACACACCATGAAAGGTGGAAGGAAGTTGCCGCTCATATGCTTGAGATGTATATTTCTCAGCAGCAACAGCGGGATATGTTTCATCCTTAGACGAGACAGGTTAGTGCGACCTCACACAGTTGAGATCCTGCTTGCACTTATCCCAGGGTTTCCACTTACCGGCGATTTGTGGAGGTAGGAATAACATCCTACGAACTAAACATAGCAACGAATGCCTTTGTGGTTTAAGATATACTATAGTTAGGCAGTCAAGGCATACCAACACTTGACACAAAAAAGGTTTCTACCTACGTAAGGAAAATGAAGAAAGCAAGCCAAATACTGAAATGTATTAAGCTATCGATCGGGGAACATAACACTATGAGGGTTGTTAAGGCAGGGCTAGGAACTTGATATGGTGCCGACTCAGAATCAAATGAGCATAGGGGACCCTAGTAAACATTAATATTTCTACCCACCGGTGGATGATCGGCCACCTTAGTTCCAATTTAGCTACTGTTCATTTTGTTGAACTCCAAGAAGGACCGATTGCTACGTACTTTTGACAAACAAGATGTTATGGCGGCGGGGTGTGAATGAGAGTGTTGATGCATCCCGGTGGCCGAGGGATAATTATTTGGTATAGCCCAGTGCGTATTGTTACCACTGGAATAGGAGAGTGATGGTGCGGCATGTACTAAGGACCCTACCTAGTTTGGTGCGTGGCCAGGTCAGAGGTTGTATAATGAGAGCTGACACGAGTGGGGTGTTCAAGACTAAGAAAAGCAATCGTGGTACAATTCTATCAATGCTTTTAGCGTGCTAGAACCCGAGTTAGGGTAGGTCGACGATAGGTTGTACACAAAGACTACCAAAGCTAGTCCTAACACTAAGAATTGATTGAGCAAAAGAAGTTTTGTAAGCAGGAGTAAGCGCATTCCCTTTTGAATCAACAAGGTATTGGCTGGTTGTTTTTACCTTTCGAATGAAGGCCACTACTCTTTGGAAAAGGTCCACAAGTCGAATCAGTAAGATTTCATCAAGAAGATTTATCACCACTGTGGCATGCTATTTCATTGTTTTGTTATCTAACCGGGCTAGAGAAGAGCTATCGCCATCATCAAACAAAGAAGCCAAGGACTGATCAAAAGAGAGGAGGGACCACATTCTCGAATCCACTCATGGAAAATGCCTCACCTCTATCAAATTGGTATTCATCCCAAAGGAAAATAAGAGAGTTTTGTTTTGCCACAATGAGTAAACAACAAGTTTGATTTTGAAAAAGCCCATTCCTTTTTGGGATAGTTTGCCAAGGAAAGTCGTACGAAGGCAAAGCGGACAACGGGGAAAGGTACCTTTAAACCTCGTTTCAGTACCAATATTCCCGCCTTCAAGGGCATATGAAGGAGTTCCTATTGCTTAAGAAAGTACAATAGAAATAAACGTTTTGGGTAGATGAGGTCACTGATTAGCCCACTGATATGCTCTGTCAAATCTGTTATGACAATTGTTTGGTAAGCAGGGATTCAAATCAAACAATAAATACCAACTCTAAGTGTGATGGATAGTACCTGGTGCCTAATTTCATGGTATCTTTCTTGGCGCCTACCACATCAGCCTTGCCCCTCCTTCTTTTGGGAGGAAATCAAATGAGTAAAGGTTTCTGCCGACTCCCCTCAAAGAACCACTCACTACTCAACTTGAAACCACGGACCTACCTCCTGCTTTTGACTTTCTTCTTTGTCCCAATTCATATCGAGCATGTCTTTCTCCATCTATAGATAGAGAGAATATAGGATGGGGTGCTCAAAGCAAATAGGATTATGTATATAATACTAATAGGTACTAACCGCATTCAAGATTGACTTGACCTCTTATTTTGGATAGGCAGAAATGCTTACGCCCTAGGGGTTTAAAGGGCCCACTCCCTTTGTTTGACTCATTGGGCTCATCACCTTTTGGAGTTCATCCAAGAGTCAGTCTACTTAATCATAATCATAATCAATCTTTTGCTATTGCTATCTATTGCCATACCCACAAGAGGGTAATTTAACCAACTCCCTGTGCGAAAGAAAGTCCCGCGTCAGTAGTGACTCGAGTTGTTCCTTGAGAGCAGGCTTATGGCATTCCATGTAAACATAACAATATGCGAGAGAACTCCGTTCAGCTTATAAGTGCTCGATTGAACCACTTGTTTTTTCATTTCCCAGTAGGTCACCTTGGGCCAGCTATCGACTTTCTAGAAAGAGACAAGGAAGTCGATTCAACATAAGGGAAGAAAGAAAGACCCCTAGCGGAGTTTGGTACCTTTCGAGATAGATGCCTTCTATCGTTAGGCTTTGGAAGCGATCTTCAATAGAAGCAAAGCATACCACACCAGTGATCTTCGATAGAAGTGGAAGCGGGGAATATTCCTAACAAAGCTCCCCCTCCTCCCTGCCATGGGATTCCCGATTGATCGGGTGGATACACTGAAGAAGGAAAGGAGACAGCTTTTGCGTAGGTCGTCAAGTGGATTATAAGCAGATTCATGGTACTTTGATCGTAGATCGTACCTCAGTGGGTTCAAAACATGCTCTTACAAGTGGCTATTATAGGTCCAAATCCAAAGAAAAAGATTTTTCATGTCCTTAACGTGTATCTATCTGGAAAATCTACCGTGTACTATCAAAGCAAGCAAAAGCTCCTTCGATAGCAGGTACGAATCGATAGCCTCGGTAAACTTCATTTTGTCCTTAGATCCAATGCAATGCCCGACCAAGAAAGTGTCATCCTTTCCAATTTCTCAAGCCCTGGATGGATGAAAGATACCAACGATTGTTAGAACCTCTAGGTTTCACGGTAGCTTGCGCTTTGCTCGAAGTACACTTTCGGTGCACTTCTCACTCTCAACCACTATCGCCTGATTTCTCTCGTAGCTCTTCTACCTACTGCTTTGATGAAAGGAGAAGATTATTGGATTGATCCCTCGATTTGGACACCGTAGGGAGCTTCTTCAGTTAGTGGGCAAGGAATTCCGGTAAACTCCCATACTTCCTTCTTTTGCTCGAGGGAGGCCATACATCTTCCTTCATTGGTTGGATCCAGGTCAGAAAGTTCTAGGAAGGTTGTGTGCAAACAAGTCAGAATTAATAAGAAGGAGTGCGAGCAGTACACTACCCATTTGGGTATTGGCAAATCACAGTCATACTTCTTAGAGTGGGGTGGAGCACCAGCACCTTAAGCTACACCAGTATCTTAGTAAGATAGACATCGATTAAGAAACCGAGAAGTCTAGATTATGGAGACTCTCTAAGTTTTTCTAAGATTTCCTGTGTCTGTACTACTTCACTTTAGACCCGGCATATTATATGTATCCTTCGCCCTTATTTTTAATTTTGAGAATCCGCCTTCACCCTTCGGAGAAAACATGGTGGCCAGAGAGAAGGTATGTAGATTAATAGACTTGCTCTTACTTTTAGAATATATCATGGATCAAAACTTGGTTCTCATGGATGAAGTGTTTGAGTAGACAAAAGAAGAAGCTGCTACATGAAGTGAAAACTGGTGCTAAGATCTGGAGATTATTATCTATGAGAGAGAACAGCTTGGCCCATAATGAGAGCGAGCTGGTAGAGAAGTGCTAAAAGTACGTGTAAGTTAACAAGCATGAACCTCCCCATTGAGCAACCGCTTGAGCTTTCTCTTTGTTTAGAATTGAAAGAGAAGTTTTTGATACTGGGGGTGCGTGGTGTATTAAAAGTGGTTATAGACCCCGGACAAGAATGTTGGGAGACGTAGTAGTAAATCAAAAAAATTCCTACGTGTTCACCAAGATCTATCTATGGAGAAACCAGCAACGAGTGGGGAGAGTGCATCTTCATACCTCTGAAGATCTTTAAGAGGAAGCGTTACAAGAACACGGTTGGTGGAGTCGTACTCGCAGCGATTCAGATCGCGGTGGATTCCGATCTTAGCGCCGAACAACGGCGCCTCCGTGTTCAACACACGTCCAGCCCGGTGACGTCTCCTACTCCTTGATCCAGCAAGGAGGAAGGAGAGGTTGAGGGAGAGCTCCGGTAGCACGACGGCGTGGTGATGATGGAGCTGCGTGGTCTCCGGCAGGGCTTCGCCAAGCACTACAGAGAACGAGGAGAGGGAGGAGTAGGGCTGCGCTGAGAGAGGAAGAAACCGTGTGTCTGGCAGCCCCCAAACACTCCACTATATATAGGAGGAGGGGGAGGGAGGGTAGATCCCTAGGGTTCCCACCCTAGGGGCTACAGCCGGACCTAGATGGCCATCTGGCCGGCGGCCACAGAGGGAGTGGGGAAGGCGCAGCCCTAGATGGGACTTAGGCCCATCTGGACCTAGGGTTTCCCCTCCCTCCCACCTTTCCCGCACCTTGGGCCAGGGTGGAGGGCGCACCAGCCCACTCTGGGGCTGGTCCCTTCCACTCTTGGCCCACGCAGCCCTCTGGGGCTGGTGGCCCCACTTGATGGACTCCCGGAACCCTTCCGGTGGTCCCGGTACGTTACCGGTAATTCTCGAAACACTTCCAGTGGCCAAATCCTCACTTCCTATATATGAATCTTTACCTCCAGACCATTCTGGAACTCCTTGTGACATCCGAGATCTCATCCGGGACTCCGAACAACCTTCGGTAACCACATACACTATTTCTCTATAACCCTAGCGTCATCGAACCTTAAGTGTGTAGACCCTACGAGTTCGGGAGACACATAGACATGACCGAGACACCTCTCCGGTCAATAACCAACAGAGGGATCTGGATACCCATGTTGGCTCCCACATGCTCCACGATGATCTCATCGGATGAACCACGATGTCGGGGATTCAATCAATCCCGTATGCAATTCCCTTTGTCTACCGGTATGATACTTTCTCGGGATTCGATCGTCGGTATCCCTATACCTTGTTCAATCTCGTTACTGGCAAGTCTCTTTACTCGTTCCGTAACACATCAGCCCGTGGCTAACTCCTTAGTCACTTTGATCCCATTATGATGATGTCTTACCGAGTGGGCCTAGAGATACCTCTCCATCACACGGAGTGACAAATCCCAGTCTCGATTCGTGCCAACCCAACAGACACTTTCAGAGATACCCGTAGTGCACCTTTATGGCCACCCAGTTACGTTGTGACGTTTGGCACACCCAAAGCATTCCTACGGTATCCGGGAGTTGCACAATCTCATGGTCTAAGGAAATGATACTTGACATTGGAAAAGCTTTAGCAGACGAACTACACAATCTTGTGCTATGCTTAGGATTGGGTCTTGTCCATCACATCATTTTCCTAATGATGTGATCCCGTTATCAACGACATCCAATGTCCATGTTCATGAAACCGTGACCATCTATTGATCAACGAGCTAGCCAACTAGAGGCTCACTAGGGACAAGTTCTGGTCTATGTATTCACACATGCATTGCGGTTTCCGGTTAACACAATTATAGCATGAACAATAGACAATTATCATGAACAAGGAAATACAATAATAACCATTTTATTATTGCCTCTAGGGCATATTTCCAACAGTCTCCCATTTGCACTAGAGTCAATAATCTAGTTACATTGTGATGAATCGAACACCCATAGCATTCTGGTGTTGATGATGTTTTGCTCGTAAGAGAGGTTTAGTCAACGGATTTGCGATATTCAGATCCGTATGTACTTTACAAATATCTATATCTCCTTCCTGAATGTAATCACGAATGGAGTTGAAGCGGCGCTTGATGTGTCTTGTCTTCTTGTGAAACCTGGGCTCCTTCGCAAGGGCAATAGCTCCTGTGTTGTCATAGAATAGAGTCATCGGGCCCGACGCATTGGGAATCACTCCTAGGTCGGTGATGAACTCCTCATCCAGACTCCTTCCTTTCTACTTCCAAAGCAGCTATGTACTCCGCTTCACATGTAGATGCCGCCATGACGCTTTGCTTGCTGTTGCACCAGCTAACTGCCCCTCCGTTCAAAATATACACGTATCCGGTTTGCAACTTGTAGTCGTCCGGATCTGTATCGAAGCTAGCATCGACGTAACCCTTTATGACGAGCTC
This sequence comes from Hordeum marinum, assembly GCA_022496015.1. Lineage (NCBI taxonomy): Eukaryota > Viridiplantae > Streptophyta > Magnoliopsida > Poales > Poaceae > Hordeum > Hordeum marinum. The sequence continues at coordinate 85,006,312 of CM039672.1, forward strand.
TTTGGCACCTCCATATACGAGAAACATGTCCTTTGTCCTTTTTAGGTACTTCAGGATATTATTGACCGTTGTATAGTGTTCCGCTCCGGGATCACTTATGGCAAGGTTCACATCAGGTCTGGTACACAGCATGGCATACATAATAGAGCCTATGGCTGAAGCATAGGGGATGGCACTCATCTCTTCTCTATCCTTTGCCGTGGTCGGGCATTGAGTCGTACTCAATCTCACACCCTGTAACATAGACAAGAACCCCTTCTTGGACTGATTCATATTGAACTTCTTCAATATCTTTTCAAGGTATGTGCTTCGTGAAAGACCTATGAGGCGTCTTGATCTATCTCTATAGATCTTAATACCTAATATGTAAGCAGTTTCTCCAAGGTCCTTCATTGAAAAACACTTATTCAAGTAGGCCTTTATGCTCTCCAAAAGTTATATATCATTTCCCATTATCAGTATGTCATCCAAATATAATATGAGAAATGCTACAGAGCTCCCACTCACTTTCTTGTAAATACAGGGTTCTCCATAAACCTGTACAAACCCAAACGCTTTAATCACCTCATTAAAACGAATGTTCCAACTCCGAGATGCTTGCACCAGCCCATAGATGGAGCGCTGGAGCTTGCATACCATGTTAGCATCTTTAGGATCGACAAAACCTTCCGACTGCATCATATACAGTTCTTCCTTAAGGAAGCCATTAAGGAATCCTGTTTTGATGTCCATTTGACACATCTCATAATCATAAAATGCGGCAAATGCTAACATGATTCGGACGGACTTTAGCATCGCTACGGGTGAGAAACTCTCATCGTTGTCAACTCCTTGAACTTGTCGATAACCCTTAGCGACAAGCCGAGCTTTATAGACGTAGTAGTAAATCAAAAAAATTCCTACGTGTTCACTAAGATCTATCTATGGAGAAACCAGCAACGAGTGGGGAGAGTGCATCTTCATGCCTTTCAAGATTGCTAAGCGGAAGCATTACAAGAACGCGGTTGGTGAAGTCGTACTCGTAGCGATTCAGATCGCAGTGGATTCCGATCTTAGCGCCGAACAACGGCACCTCCGCGTTCAACACACGTGCAGCCTGGTGATGTCTCCTACGCCTTGATCCAGCAAGGAGGAAGGAAAGGTTGAGGGAGAGCTCCGGCATCACGACGGCGTGGTGACGGTGGAGCTGCGTGGTCTTCGGCAGGGCTTCACCAAGCACTACGGAGAACGAGAAGAGGGGAGGAGTAGGGCTGCGCCGAGAGAGGAAGAAACCGTGTGTCTGGCAGCCCCAAAACCCTTCACTATATATAGGAGGAGGGGGAGGGAGGGCGAAGCCCTAGTCTATCGCCGGCGCTAGATGGCCATCTGACCGGTGGCCAGAGAGGGAGTGGGGAAGACGCAGCCCTAGATGGGCCTTAGGCCCATCTGGACCTAGGGTTTCCCCTGCCTCCCACCTTTCCTACGCCTTGGGCCACGGTGGAGGGCGCGCCAACCCACTCTGGGGCTGGTCCCTTCCACTGTCGGCCCACGCAGCCCTCTGGGGCTGGTGGCCCCACTTGGTGGACTCCCGGAACCCTTCCGGTGGTCCCGGTACGTTACCGGTAATTCCCGAAACACTTCCGATGGCCAAATCCTCACTTCCTATATATGAATCTTTACCTCCGGACCATTCCGGAACTCCTCGTGACGTCCGGGATCTCATACGGGACTCCGAACAACCTTCGGTAACCACGTACACCATTTCCCTGTAACCCTAGCATCATCGAACCTTAAGTGTGTAGACCCTACGGGTTCGGAAGACACGTAGACATGACCGAGACACCTCTCCGGTCAATAACCAACAGCGGGATCTGGATACCCATGTTTGATCCCACATGCTCCACGATGATTTCATTGGATGAACCACGATGTCGGGGATTCAATCAATCCCGTATGCAATTCCCTTTGTCTATCGGTATGATACTTGCCCGAGATTCGATCGTCGGTATCTCTATACCTTGTTTAATCTCGTTACCGGCAAGTCTCTTTACTCGTTCCGTAATACATCATCCCGTGGCTAACTCCTTAGTCACATTGAGCTCATTATGATGATGTCTTACCGAGTGGGCCCAGAGATACCTCTCCGTCACACGGAGTGACAAATCCCAGTCTCGATTCATGCCAACCCAACAAACACTTTCGGAGATACCCGTAGTGCACCTTTATAGCCACCCAGTTACGTTGTGACGTTTGGCACACCCAAAGAATTCCTACGGTATCCGGGAGTTGCACAATCTCTTGGTCTAAGGAAATGATACTTGACATTGGAAAAGCTTTAGGAGACGAACTACACGATCCTGTGCTATGCTTAGGATTGGGTCTTGTCCATCACATCATTCTCCTAATGATGTGATCCCGTTATCAACGACATCCAATGTCCATGGTCATGAAACCGTGACCATCTATTGATCAACGAGCTAGCCAACTAGAGGCTCACTAGGGACAAGTTGTGGTCTATGTATTCACACATGCATTACGGTTTCCAGTTAACACAATTATAGCATGAACAATAGACAATTATCATGAACAGGGAAATACAATAATAACCATTTTATTATTGCCTCTAGGGCATATTTCCAACAAAGAAAGCCTTTTCTTAAGCACAAATGTGGTACCATTTTTAGCAAGCAATCTCTTCTACAATAGGCGGTCTGATCAATCCAAAATATTGTGGCAGGATTTGGATTTAGAGAATCAAAAAGCAATCAACCATCCCCAAACAAAGTGCTGCTAGAGGGAAATGCTAAAGTCCCATTCCGAATTCCATTAAGGTTGTATTCCTACTAAGAAACTCTGGGCTATACTCTACATCCCATCCCAACTCGTAAGTAATCCTATTTCTGTATTAGCCTTTGAACAACATGGGCCATGAAATGACCGGAGAAGGAATGCAGTAGGATGATTTTGTCTTTCCTATGTATGGGGCACACGATTCTCTTTCCATACACTAGTAAAAATCAATAATAGGGCGAGGGTACCTAAATATCCATCCAGAGCGAGTTGCGATTCTTTTAATTACTACCTTTTGAAAGATTACACCTTCGACTATCTCTAAGCACGCATGTCCCACTATCTATATGTGAGAACAGGCTGTAAGTACGCATGCCCCTCCTATCTATGAAAGAGAACAGGAATTCGCTACACCAACATATTTAGCGAGGGTCCTTCCAATCTACGAAAAGAGGGCACTACGAAAGCTAATTAGTCAAACCAACACCAAAATAGCGAGTGAGTAACAAGCACTATTTCTACCATACTCTCCTGTCCTTAGATTCCTGTCATTAAGCACTACATACTATAGCAGTCAACTCACTATTTGCACTCCTTGCATTCCATGAGCTTTTCTTTCAATAGTAAGCAGGAAATGCGAATAAGAGAAGGGTAGAAGAAGCGATTCCTACTAGTACTAATGATTCAAACCTAGCCCCTTAGACTATTCCTACCACCTTCCCTCTTTTCAGTCGGAGTACCACGACCACGTGACTGGGCTTTCCCCCACAACCAGCACCTACCACCGTTGAGCTACCCGTCCCCCGACCAGTACCACCGAAGCCACGACCAGAAACACCTACTCCATTACCTCCTCCACTAACCCCTTCACAAAATACCAAAATAGGAGCAGCTTATTAAATAGGGCTATCTATACAGTAGGTCAAATAGGATCAAGTTTTGCCAATTCCGAATTCAAGTACGAGAACTAAGAAGTTGGCACTTTTAACACAAGGAAAAGGGAGCCCACATATAAAATCGAAAGCGAGTTGGTGCTTGGGAAAGATACTTGTACCTTTAGACTAGGGTCAATAATTCATTAACATTTCTAGATTTTCCTTGCTTAAGGCTTTCACCGCGGTATTGTCTTATGCTTTAGCCAAGTATATCTCTAAAATCTGTCTGATTTGCCAATGAATCATGATTTCCCTTGCTTTTGAGATAGCCTTGACATGAATGAAATGTGCACTTGACCGTTATCCCTTGCTTTGATTACACTATCTATTCTTATCTCTTGTCGGGGCCCAATCCTTCTTCTTTCTTCTTTGAATTCCGATCGTCATCCAACATACCAGTAACATGTGATGATGCACCCGAATCTACTGCTCTGTGAAGTAAAGAGAAGGAAGGGATTCCAAAACTTTCTGTTTATCAGTTCAGTCATAAACCTATTGTGCTCTTATTTCTTTTTGAGTTTCTTTCGTTTAAACAATCAAATGTACAATCGGCAGATTTTAGGATGAAAGGAAGCAGGCAAGTAGATTTCTTGTTCTTGGCAAGGATCTTTCTTCAAGTGAAAAAATCATGTGCATGTAGATCCTGACGTAAGCTGTGACGGCACAATAGGTATGTGTTTCCCTCTTCAGTGAAGGGAAATGGTCTAAACCAATTGGCTAGTGTGGTCAGTAACCCAAGGGTCTTTCATTTCAGGCAGGCATTTTATCAATCCAAAAACATTGGTTGTGGGTTCCGCTCCAATAAATAAGGCATGTCGTCTTCTTTATGCGGGGCAGCAGCAGGTTCATCTAAAACAATGATTCCGCTTACCAATCATGGCAAAAGAGACAATAGATAATATAGGTCGGGATGCCACTACTTTTTTCTAACTAGATAGATGTGACTATCCGACACAAAGGCTATTTGCTACATCGGTATCCGTTTTGGAAAGGTATCAACTGCATTGAGCGTCATGAATAGATTGGCGGAGAAGCCGCTCCCACCTCATCGAACTTTTCTGCACCGAAGGTGCCTCGCCTCTCATGGGGAACATATTGCATTTTACGCATTCTACCCCCGCTTCAATGATTGCTATTGCCCCGCTTTTCTGACTCTTCTTATGTGAAAAGGGACCTAGATGCTAGTGAAATTCGAAAGCAATGATGTTCTAATTACAGAATGTTAGGGTTGTCGCTTCCAGCCGTAAAGAAGTAAGATCAAATATGAAACAGAACATCTAATGAGGTATATGAATGCAACCGATGAAATTTGAGGGGAGACTGGACCATCTTCGTGTCCGCACCTGGATGTCCGTAAACGTATAGGAGCCCGGATTGTGTTATACTAAATGACACGTGCAGGCAAAATAAACCGAGTATATCATTGTCTCAGAGTTCAGTTTGTCATACGAATAAGCTACTTGTCATACTGGGATTAGTGGCTTGGTGGTTATGGTTGAGCAGTACGAATCGCGCCTTAATTTTCAGCTGTTTGAGTTGGCTGCCTAGCTGATTAGTGGACAGGCAGTCATCATGTTCCGACCTTTTGCAACGAACTTCCTCAATTCAGAATATATGCCTGGACTAGTTAAATATTTTTCGTAAATTTTTAAAAATCTGCAGTTTTGTGTAGTTTGATGAAGCATGTTTTTTTTTTTGAGAAAAGTTTGATGAAGCATGCTGTAGGGTGCTGATTTTAGTGCCATCCAGTTATTGCAACCCCCCCCCCCCCCCCCCTCTGAAAAATGAAGGAATTGACGCATGCTTTCCGATTTCATCTTTGTGCAATTATACAAAACCACACAAGGAATTGGTTTTTAAAAACTCACACAAGGAACGAAAGAGAATACAAACGAAATTGTACAATACTATTTCCGAGCAACACAGATTAAAAGGAAGCGATGATCCAAAGGATCAGACAAATATATGTATCGAATTCGGATGGAATCCGTGTACACATAACGATGCTCGTCATAAAACCTTTGACGAACAGGGTCATCATGTCTTGCTCTTTCAGAACAAACAAGCAGGGTGCTACTCCTACATCCCATCTTTGCTAACGTTCAGATCCATGTTTCAGACTGAAGCTTCATTATAGTTTCTTTCATCCCTTTGTCCACCTTCATTTATAATGCAAGCAAAAGACATCTGCATACACGACACAGGCAATCGCCACCGCAAGCCTCTGCTACTACAGCAATCACCACTCCTGATCATGTTTACAGCATCTAGCTAACATATCAATAAGATAGTAACGAACACTTTTAGATAGCGAAACCCAAAAACCATTTGATATTCACTTCAGTCTCGAATTGAACACTTCGCTCCAGCGTTTACGAAGTATATAGTACAGTCAAATGACTTCAGAGTGCTTGCTGCTTCCTGAATTTGGTCCAGCGAAACTCAAAAGATGCTTGTGTTAGGGTGCATTCATTTCAAGACTGCTATAGTCAACACAGTTTTGGTAGGGTATGTTCCAAGTGTCGTGCAACTCATTATGGATGGATACCCTCATTTTATCTCCTGTCACTCCAGTTTCATTTCTTCACAGTAGAAATTTTGCAAATGAAAGGTTTTTCTTCAATCGTACAGATATGTTTTGGTTATTCTATCATGATCTAGTACTTATCTGTTATATACAGTAAAATGTTTTTTTTTGTACAATACAGTATGGATTTCCAAAGGAACCGTTTGATTGTTTTTTCTTCTTTTCGGAACGGAGGCAAAAGATTTGTTCATTTTGAACTTGATTCTGAAATCTGAATGATTACCTTCTCTAATGCATTTCTTTTCAGTTCAAATGAGGACACTGAAACATAACCCTATGTTGCTGCATGGTGTACGACGAGTGGTATTAATAGGTGCATGCCGGGAGGGGTTAACCAAACAAGAATTCAGGGAGGGATTGAGGGGAATTTGGAGGTGTATAATGGGTGAGGAAGTGGGGATCACCCGCAAACGAACAAAGCCTAACGTGGTGAAAAACACCTTGGAATTGCTGCTGTGATCACATTATGATTGGCTGCATCTTTGGTGACTCGAATGGAGATGCACATCTGTTAGCAAAGTAAGCTCATAATCTAGGATTTTGCAGGCCTGTGTGGCCAGTCCGGCCTTACACATGCTGCTGCAAACTTCACTAATTAATAAAATCCCTACGATCCTCTCAACAAGAAAATCAAACAGTAGCATCAAGTTTCTTCCTGACACGTTAAATTGCATTTATTCTACCACGCATGGTAAGGCGAAAAAAGAGAGCATATTTGCAAATATAAGCACCTTCACTTTACTGAGAAAACTTGTTCGAATGGCCTGAACAAGGCACAAAAATCACTTCACTAGCTTATCTTTCCTACTAAAACTGCGACTTCAGCACTGATCTATTTGTCACTGACTGATCAATTCAACTTTGTTCAGTGCATTTCCTCGAAAACCAAAGATTGTCATATTGAGACAGAGAAAAAGGCTGATACCCCCCTCCTAGAATGAAGTCCAGGAAGGACAAGTATACTCACAGGTTGTTCTCCTGAAGAATTTCCCATGCAAACATGGGCTTATTCTTCCATCTTGTCAGTAGAACCAAGCAGATAGGGAACGTCGGGGGTAACAACCGCGCGCTTACTGACCTCTCCCAGGGTGCAGCAATGATTTTCTCTGATGTTAACCACCACAGCCTCCTGGACAAACATGCCATTTGAACCGGGAGATACCTGGGAAGTTTGTTATTGTCAGTGTTGCACCGAAAACATACACACAAACACAAAATGCAGCACTTTACAGTTTTCATACTCACATCAAACAGTGCATCTCCTATCTTCATCTTCACTTTACCACTTTTATAAACGAGTATCTTCCCCATGAGACCTCCTGGCAAATCTTTGATCTTACAGCCAGGGAGTGTTTGCCCACGTGCCACTTTAGAGCTTGTGGCAGGTTCAACATTCTCCTCAGAGCCAGTATTTGGTTCTTCAGCAGGCTCCGTTTGCTTTGGTAAAGGAAGAGACCCAGGTAACTGGAAGAGGAGCAACTGTGGTGCGTCAGACCAATCCTGTCAGCAGAGCAGTCAATATAAGAAAGCAGCTACAGTCCTCTGTGATTGCTGAATTGTATTATGCTGTACTTATTTATAATCTTCAGTAGAAATTAATCATAAAAGCAGAAAAACACAGGTGAAATATAACACTAAAATATACAAAATTTGGTGGGGCAAATGGGATTATCACAATCCACTGCAATACCAAACGCAGCCTAAAAGGTTCAAGCGTTAGACGCCAGATTGCATACTAATGATATGTAAATTCAACATTCTGATTTTGTTCCAAAGCATAGGACAAGAAATGACAAGTTGTAACAATTTGCTAATAAATTACCATTAAGCCAAGTTCATCTGCTGCCGTAAATTCACCATAATGAGCTCTGCTGGCAGAATTCTCTCCAAACTCCTCTTCATCAAGAATCTCTACATGTCGTACATAGGAGAGAAATAATGGATGGCTGAAGAAAAATAATCTTACAACATAAGACCAGAAGGACCAATAGAATACCAGGATCTCCAGAGTAGGGTCTCCTAAGTGGGAGAGTTATAGGATAGTCGCTATGGGTATAGTCCTGTAAAAGATGGAAATTAATCAAATGAAAAATGCATGCAAAGGAAGACATTCATATTGGTGCGCACTTGGTAACTCCACTCACCCATGGATCGACGTATTCTTTTGGTGGTTTTGGTGCTGTAACATCATACAGAGCATGCATGAAAAGAAAGGGTGTTAAAGCTCCAAATACAGCAATACTGTACAGTTAAAAGAGCGTTGCATGGTCTGTGTTCCATTCTGAAAGTGAAACAAAATTGCAATGCCAGACAACAACTACAAGAGTGCAAGGTCTTCATCCAAATACAGTAATATGTGCAGAAAAGTAAGTATTCCATATTCTCTTTTTCGCTCAAAAGGAGAAACAAAATCGCAATGCCAGACAACAAACTACCAAAAAGTGCAAGGTATTTTCTTTTTCCAATTTTCAGAAACAGATATTACCATTTAGTGGAACATTTAACTAAGGGTTTAACTAAGCATAGACCGATGTAGATAAATATCTCGCAACAATACCTGCCGAATAATTCCGTGTAGGAAAAGATCTTGCATAAGAAGAGTTCCCTTGCCCAAATGCAACCTGCGTATTGATTTCTGTTGTGCCAGCAGATTGATATATTGTTAGTAAAATATCCAAATTTACAGAGAAAGTGCCAGCAATATTAGGAACAGTGGCTAATTCATTAACAAGGCCACACTAGTTTGATGGTTGTAATAATCTAACATATAACAGAGGAAAGGGCTAAGCTAACATAAATTCTTTAATATCTACTACTTTATAATAAGATACACTTTACTGCATGCAGTAATTTTACACTATGTAAGAGAACAAGATTCTAATTTGATGCAACCTCTGCATATTGCATTCCTGAAGACGAGCACATGAAGCCTTGTACCGGTGAGAGTAGGGTATCAGCCCACTCATACACTTAGAGCTGCCTCGCAAGTTATTCGCAACATATTTTCATCCTTAGAGGCCAACAAAACCACAGTACCACATATTTCCAGGATCGGTGTATTGGCAAGGTGATGGGCCCTGATTGTATCCCCATTGAGGTGTGGACAAGACTCAGGGACATAGCGATAGTATGGCTAATCAAGCTTTTCAACCTCATTTTTCAGGCAAACAAGATGTCGGAAGAATGGAGACGGAGTATATTAGTACCAATCTTCAAGAACAAGGGAGATGTTCAAAGTTGTACTAATTACCGTGGAATTAAGCTGATGAGCCATACAATGAAGATATGGGAGAGAGTCATTGAGCACCGCTTAAGAAGAATGACAAGCGTGACCAAAAATCAGTTTGGTTTCATGCCTGGGAGGTCGACCATGGAAGCCATTTTCTTGGTACGACAACTTATGAGAGATACAGGGAGCAAAAGAAGGGCCTGCATATGGTGTTCATTGATTTGGAGAAGGCCTATGATAAGATGCCACGGAATGTCATGTGGTGGGCCTTAGAGAAGCACAAAGTCCCAACAAAGTACATTACCCTCATCAAGGACATGTACGATAATGTTGTGACAAGTGTTCGAACAAGTGATAGCGAAACTAATGACTTTCCGATTAAAATAGGACTGCACCAGTGGTCAGCTTTGAGCCCTTATCTTTTTGCCTTGGTGATGGATGAGGTCACAAGGGAATTACAAGAAGATATTCCATGGTGTATGCTCTTTGCGGACGAAGTGATGCTAGTCGATGATAGTCGGACAGGGGTCAACATGAAGTTATGGAGACAAACCTTGGAATTGAAAGGTTTTAGACTTAGTAGAACTAAAACTGAGTACATGAGGTGCGGTTTCAGTACTACTACGCACGAGGAGGAGGTTAGCCTTGATGGGCAGGTGGTGACTCAGAAGGACACCTTTCGATATTTGGGGTCAATGCTTCAGAAGGATGGGGAATTGGGGATATCAATGAAGATGTGAACCATCGAATTAAAGCCGGATGGATGAAGTGGCGCCAAGCTTCTAGCATTCTCTGTGACACAAAAGCTAAAAGGCAAGTTCTATAGGACGGCGGTTCGACCCGCAATGTTGTATGATGCTAAGTGTTGGCCGACTAAAAGGCGACATATGCAACAGTTAGGTGTGACGGAGATGCGCATGTTGAGATGGATGTGTGGCCATACAAGGAAGGACGGAATCCGGAATGATAATATACGGGATAGAGTTGGGGTAGCGCCAATTGAAGAGAAGCTTGTCCAACATCGTCTGAGATGGTTTGTGCATATTCAGCGCAGGCCTCCAGAAGCCCCAGTGCATAGTGGACAGCTAAAGCATGCTGATAATGTCAAAAGAGGCTGGAGTAGACTGAACTTGACATGGGAGGAGGCTGTAAAGAGAGATTTGAAGGATTGGAGTATCACCAAAGAACTAGCCATGGACAGAGGTGCGTGGAAGCTTGCTATCCATGTGCCAGAACCATGAATTGGTCGCAAGATCTTATAGGTTTCACCTCTAGCCTACCCCAACTTGTTTGGGTGGGACTAAAGGTTTTGTTGTTGTTGTTGTATCGGTGTATTGGTAGAACAGTGATGTGTATATTAGGGATGAAACACACATAAACGAGTAAGTATAAATTGTCCAAAGAAGTCCATGACTTGAAAGGGAAGTTGATTGGTCAATTTTGTCTAGTGATGAAGAATTAGATGATGAGTTCCTCAATTAACAGACACCAGACATATAATCAAGTACGGAAATTTAGAACTTAAGAGGCTCTTCTTTCGCAACAAGAGTTGACTGATGAGCCAATGCAAATGTGGAAGAAAATAGGCACGGAGCATGCTCAAAGAGTAGGGTCATGGAACACAATGTCGAATAACTGCATTTACCTTTTTTCTCAATCTTGGGTCTTCTTCCAAAGGGATCAGTGCTCTACAGACGAAACAAAATATAACACGCACCAATCAGCCATCAAACAAAAATCTTGCAGATACAGCAAACGGCCAACAGACTAATATAGGCACCTGCGATGTCTTAAGCTTCATCAGCAACTCCTTATCAATGATTTCATCCTTGCTCTCCTCAGCAGGCTCCCTGTAGAGGCAGTTTCAGTAACTAAATCCCGCGACACCGTGCCCGCCCATCTAGAAAACCTTGAACAACGGGAAATTATGAAAGAAAATCTAGGCGGAAGAAACATACGTTTTTGGGACGACCTTTGCAGGTTTCTTTGGAGGCTTTTTGGGCGCGAATTTGAGTCCTCCCTTAACATGCAAGAAGCAGAAAACCGTAACCATCAAATCGAAACAATGCAATGTATGCGAGGAACAACGAAAGTGAAGACCAACCTTGCGAGGACGGGGTGGAAGGGAGCCATCTATTTCCTTCTTCACGTTACTCTTGTCGTCCATAATAAGATAGCAAGAATCGCAAAAACCTGCAAAAGGTGATACACCAGAGCTAAGACGGCTGATGCCTGATGGGCCTATCACCATTAGTCGGCGATGCTGACTCAGACAAGAGCGGAGCAGGGCTCCGGCGGCGGCGGAGGCGCGGAGGGGAGGGGGTGGGGAGGTACCTGGTTCAGACGATCTGCCGTCGCCGTCGCCGTCGCCGCCGCCGTCCTCGATCTGCCGCCGCCGCCGCACACGAGGAACCGCTGAGTTTCTCTGTTTTCAGACTTCCTAGCGAGAACGTGAACTAGTATTTCACTCGACCGGAAGGCCCAACCATTGGGCCCACTCATATACGAGCCGAGAATCTAATCACCGGCCCAAGAAGAATTTGTGAGCCGAGAATCTAATCACCGGCCCAATAAGAATTTGTGAGCCGATAATCTAATCACCGGCCCAAGAAGAATTTGTGAGCCGACCTAGTTAAGAAGAGGAAGAGAAAGAGGAAGAGAAGAGCGCAACGCAAGCAGAGGCAAAGAAAAAATGGCGATGGCGAGGAGGAGGGTCCTCGTGCTCGCGTCCCAGCTCCTCCAGAGGCGAGTTCTCCCGGCGCCCCGCTTCCTCTCGTCGGCGGCCGCCGGCGCGCTCGACCGCCTCAACTCTCCGCCCTTCGCGCGCCCGGCGGCGCACAGGAACCCCGCTCCCCCTTCCCCATGGGATCGGCTCGGAGGTTAGATTTCGCCGTCCCCCTACTCCTAGTCTGTCGAATTTGTCGCTGCGATGTTGGCATGCTAGGGAGGTCGGGTTCATGGACTGGACGCGTGGAGATGTGAATTTTATGGCCGGCTAGCGAATCAGTTTTGCACGTGGTAGCTGGTAGGTCGGTCTCTTCATCTGAGCGACGACGCGTTCGTTTGTAGGTCAGCAAAATGTTCTGTGATTACTTGCATTGCATACTCAGCTTTGTTGTACATTTTGAGCTGAAATGGGCTCCACTTAGGCGAATCTTGTTGTTGCATTAGACGACCTGATTGCTCGTGAGTATTTTGGTGTCAGTGCCTTAGCTCATGTGCACATGTTTATTTGATTGCAAAAAATGGTGACGTCTACAGGGCAGAAGAGGACCATGTTCATCCAGACGCAGTCGACCCCCAACCCGCAGTCGCTCATGTTCCATCCTGGAAAGCCGGTTATGGAAGTTGGGAGCTCTGATTTCCCCAATGCTCGGACCGCCATGACATCTCCTTTGGCAAAGGCGCTGTTTGCGATCGAAGGTACATCATGTCTGATGTCCTAGTCATCTACTGTGCTGTTTTATATTTCAGTTTCCGTTTAGGTATTTCTTTTGCTGATCTTCCAGTCCTCCTGTTAATCAGTTAGTTACTATCTTTACAACAAGGCAATCTGTTGGTGTTGCTATGTACTCCCTCCGATCCAAAATAAGTGTCACAGTTTTGAACTGGTTTAGTTCAAAACTGCGACACTTTTTATGGATCGGAGGTAGTATTGAATTTGGGTTTGGTTCTGACATGCCCCTGCAAAGTTGAAAAACCTACCCCCACCCCCCTTGTGTATTACAAGCAGGTGCTCTGTGTTTTTGACATGCTAGCCTAGGTGTATATAAGGTTTACTTGTAAGGGCATATGAGGTTGTACCCCGAAATTGAGTTGGAAGAACAGATCTTTTTAGTCTTCCATGTTTGGTAAACAGTTTTATTCAATGGATCAATGTTGACTATTCCTTCTGTTAAGTTACCTTTTAGTTTGCCTTAAACCTAATTACCCAAAGCCCTTTAGCTATTAAAGGGAACTACTATGAGATGTTACTGAAAAATTGGCATACAAACTACAAACAGCTATTCACTAATTCTTACGGAATAAATTGGCAACCAAGTAAGCACTGTGGTTTGTTGGATAGCCAGGCAACCATTTGGGCACAAGAGAACAGTAAGGGGACTTGAATATAATAAATTGGTGAAACATAAATTGAGGGAGACCTATTTAACGTGGGCAAAGGGCATGATAGCTTCATTCAGGCATTGAGCTGGGTTAAATTTGAAGAATGGTATGCAAAAACACACAGTTGGAATGGTCCATATGGCAGAAGGAAGTCACTCCAAAAGCAAGAATCCTGATCTTATCTTCAAATTTCTTAGGAAAGACATATTTGGAGCTGATGGTTCTTTAATTTTCAAAATGCGTCACCATGATGCGGACATGCAACTTTGTCATTGTTTAATATGGGATTTGACTTCTTACAAAATAGCACATCCATGCAAATGCTTCAGACTTAGTTTGGCATTCTGGTGGCCTACAATTTCACATTTTAATTTACTACTTTTGAAAATATTAGTTGCTTCAACTATATTCTTTGGAATCATAAATAAATACTAGGATCAGTAAATGTGTAACAGTACATATTTCACAGCACAACATTCTTTGGATCACCAAATTTTCTAAGTGAAATGTTCCATTTGGTCATGATATTGACTGGATGCAATTTCTATGCAGGAGTTACAAGAGTATTCTTTGGATCTGATTTTGTAACTGTGACAAAATCTGATGAGACTTCATGGGATTATCTTAAGCCTGAGGTCTTTGCTGCGATAATGGATTTTTACTCATCTGGACAGCCACTTTTTCTGGACTCAAACACCGCAGCTGCTATGGACACAGCAATTCATGAGGTATTCATACACATTCTTTCTATTTCGTGGTATGTTTCTATAGCTTTGTTCTTCTGCAGCATGGTCATTCCTTGTGCCATACAAAAAGCTTAAACTGTTGGCAAAACTTTTTGGCTTTCTAGTCATTTCACTGGTTGCAAAAGTGATCATCTAGTGTCTGAAGTACGGTATTGGCTTTATGCAAGATATAGGAATACAATAACAAGATAAGACATAAGTCCTTGAGAGAAAAATACTAAGTGTCCATTAGGAAAGCATGGAATTATGGAAGAATCCAGGTGTATTAGGAAAGATCTAGTAAGTCCAATCATATTAGGAGACAGGGGCCTGAGCACCACATCCGTGCCGTCTGGTTATCTTCAGCACTGCAGTTATCCCGTTGTGAATCAAGGTTGACACCACTAGCACAATACCTCTGAATATTGCTAATGAATTTATAATTTCACAAATATATACTGCAAACTAAATCCAGAATGTTCATGCTGTTAATTCTTGTGTGTGATAAGAAGGTAGCAGTAGCACTGACACAATAATTTTTGTTCTCTGTGGGGAAGCAAAATAACATTTGTCATCATGAATATTGAATAATTGAAAACTTGTGCTTGAGATTCTAAATCTGCCACGCAACATTTGTCCATGCCAAAGGATGATTCAGAAATAGTTGCTATGATAAAAGAACTGTTGGAGACCCGCATTCGGCCGGCTGTTCAAGATGATGGTGGTGACATTGAATACCGAGGATTTGAGCCGTTAGTACCTCCCCTCTCCTGATGTTCATGTATGATGCTGATTTTCAAGAATTTTGACTACATTATCTCACTGTGATACTTATTCTTTCAGAGAAACAGGGATAGTGAAGCTAAAAATGCAAGGTGCCTGCAGTGGCTGCCCAAGTTCATCAGTCACGTTGAAATCTGGCATAGAGAACATGCTCATGCACTATGTGCCCGAGGTAATATTCAGTGCTTTGTTTCCCGCTTCTAGGAACAGCTGTGTGTGTCTTCAGTGAAAAAGGTTGTCCATTATTTGATAGCTAGGATGCCGGTTATCCGGTACTATTCAAGAAATCTGTTGCAATTGTTATTGCTTCTTATGGCCAGCTTGCTTAAAAGTGCAACTTGTTCATCTTCAATTGATATATTGCCGGCATGCTTCACAGACTTCAATTTTTCACACTTTGGCAGGTAAAAGGAGTGGAGCAGGAGTTTGATGGTGATGAGGAAGCTGAACTGTCTAGCCAGATGGAATGAGTTTTTACAGTTAAATCACAGCCCTGTCACATGCTTTCAGGGAAACCATGCTACGCATGGAAGGTTCTGGAGAATTTGAACCACTCCCAAAACCATAGGTTACCACTATATTTTGTGAGATAAACCAGGAATAGCCTGAAGCTTTTGTGATGATTAGATGGTTGTAATTTTGATCAAATGTGTGCAAGAAGCAGGCTCTCGTCCATGAGCCAGCAGTAGCCTAGACCAACATCGACTGCAGTAGGGCTGAATAAAGTGATAGTTGGATTGATCTTTCCTTTTGTCCAACTCTGTATATGCGGAGCTTGTCTCTAACTAATAGCAAAGGTTATCACTTTGGCATGACAGGTGTAATTTCATGGTGGCTATTTCTGCATATGTTTTCCTGCTTTGTATGTAACTGTATGTTTTGCATTTGCATCTGCAAGAATGGTTACGGCTGCAAATAAAATCTGGATTCATCAGCATCACTCAGCATAAGAAACACAAATTTGCTGTCTTGATTTGCACTGATTGAATTGAAACGAATGAATCATTTTTATTGATTTGATCCTTATTACACATGAAGGATGGCAATGCCTGCTTTTGATCACCCATCCTTCTCAATTAACAATGGAAACAAAACACTTACACGGAAATAAACAGAAAAGGGTGAACAAGATGAATCAGGTGTAAAATTAAAACAAACTCTGGACTAATCACAGTTGAGCCTACCATGACGAACAACATACAGCCACTGACCAGCTTTTTCCCTCTCCGGAACAAACATTTCCCCCGGAGCACCTTCCCTTTCGGTCTCGAATGCGACACACTGACACGATCCAAGATCTACGGCGCAGGTGGATCCAAATACAAAATCCAGCCCCCCATCACATCGACATCATCAACCTGAAAGAGACACCATTTCCCTGCTGCTCCATCCTGATAACCCATCTAAGAAATCTGTATGACTGGTTTGGAATCACTGGGTGGTCTGTTTAAGCTGCCTTGTATATCATGTATGTATGTATGTACACGGCGCACCAATGGTGGGAAGGGGGTCTGTCAGCCATGTAGTAGTGGGGGTGTAGATGAGGAGGACAAGGCCATGAGCAAGAATGCAGCCTCCTCCACTCCCATTGACACCCTCCTTTTCTTCTTCACCACTTGGAGGTTGCTGCTTTTGTTGTTGCTACTGCTGCTGCTGTCTTTTACTGCACTTGTTGCCTCTGTGTGATCTTCTCGTTGTTGTTGCTGTTGCTGTTGTTGTTGATGTTGTTGTTGTTGGTTCTGCTGCTGCTGCTGTTGTTGGTTCTCCTGCTGGTTCTGCTGCTTGTTATCGAGACCTAGCTCTTGCCTCCTCTTCTTCCTGTACCGGATCCCGCACGCGTTGCAAAGCGTCTACAATCAAAAATGAAAAATGTTCAATGCACATTCAGTTTTATTTTTGTTGCCAAACTAGGACCACAGCATGGACCACTAACTCCATTGTTACTTTTCAGATCAGAGAAACATATCAGTTTTGCCTACGGAAAAAGAGAGATTACTGGGTGATGAAAAACTATCATGGTGATAAGGATATCCCTTAAAGAATTGGCCCAACCAATAGAAAACAACCAGAGAAAAGCTGGCCCCTTTTTAAATATCCCATCTCACACATGCCACTTGGGAATATTAGGGGGGGGGGGGGGGGATTGGAGGTTAGCACTGTTGCAAGGAACAGCTCACCTAACCTCCAAATGGAATCAAAATTGAGTACACACACTGATTCTTCCCTTTTTTTTTTCTCTCTAGGACTTTATCCAAAGCTCCAAGCTGCTCTGATTAGAACAATCATCACCATATCTTTTTTTAGATAAAATCGCCGCCATATCTTATGATCTTCCTCTCCCCCCCCCCCCCCCCCCCCCACACACACCCGGATTAAAATCGTCGCCCTATCTTATGATCTTACTCTGCCAAAACCAGAGACGCTAATGATTCCTAACATGCATGATCACTCTAGGAACAGCTTGAACGATATAATCAAGAATCAATCACACGATCGCAGTCTGAACCGCGAGAACGGTGGTGATCAGGCCATGGTTGACACCGCCGATCACCTCCTCCACAGGCCACATGCACAAACAAGAAAGAGAGGAAAAAGAGGGGAGAAGTGGGGAACTCACCCTCGGCCCCGTCGGCCCGCTGCGCCACATGGGAGTGGTGGTGGTGCGGCATTCGACGCAGCACATCCTCCCTCCCTCCGCCGCCGCCGGAGCGACCCCGATCACCTGAGGAAGACGAGGCAGAGGCCACGAACACATCAGCATCCACAGAGCATAAGAAAATCTTTCTTTTTCGAATTAGAAGACGGCCGGGCAGAGAGATGAACCTTGTGGTGAGACGAATCCATCGGCGGCGCTGGACGCGTGGTCTGCTCGGCGGTGATCTTGGTCGGAGCTGAGGGTGTCGTGCTGGGTTTGCTCTGCTCGCTTGAAGAAGCGTATGTGGGAGGAGAGGGAGTAGTTGGGGAGGGGAGGGGAGAGGAGAGGAGATAGCAACCAAGGCTAGGCTGCAAGTTTTGTTTTTGATCTCTGGCTAGGCCGCAAGTTGGCCAGGTACTTGTACCAGTTCCCTCCTTATCTTCTAGGCCCTGTATTAATATGCATTTAGTCTCCTTATCCACTGCGCAATAAGGGCGAAAACGGAGCGAAAAATTCCGCCGTTTCCGGTAAATATGAAATAGACGGTCTCGTTGCGGATTGTGATGGAGCAAAAATGAATGCTCGGCATTTTTAGCCGAGCACGAAAGCATGTTGTTTTATGACGACTAAGTTAGATACATGTGGGATTAACACACATTGTATAGTACCTCGCTGCTCATGTCTCTTCTTATCAGCTAAAGTTGCTATAATTACTTTCATATTGATATTTGTTGATAACATCGTAGCAACAACATAGTTGAAAGTTCCATCAGATTTTGAGGCGGAAAAGTCCATCAAATTCTGGTAAAGATCATAAACATACAATCCTAGCACTGAATTTTTGTTACATAGTATTGGAACGGAAATGAATGCTCGGCCCTTTTTGTAGAGTAAGAAACATCTGGTTTGACTATATGTATAAGTTCACACGTGGCTCGACCATTATTTAGGTTGCTCACCGCTTTCGGTCCCTCCTTATCTGCCGATGTTGGTATTAATGTGTGTTAATGTGTTTCCATCTCTTTATTTTGTTATTGTTCATAGTAAGGTGAAAATCAAATTCATAGTTGCCTATTTTTCAAATAAAAATGTATTATCTTGTTTGATAACCGTTGTTTGTCCCTCCTTATCTGTTGGCGTCGGTGTTAATGTGTTCCATATTTTTCTTATTGTTATTATTCTAGTATGACAAAAATCAAACTCATAGTTCCATATTTTTCAAATAAAAATCATTATCTAGTTTGCTCGCCGCCTTTTGTCCCTCCTTATCTGTTGACGTTGCTAATATTGTGGTTCCACCTTTTTCATTCTTTTTGTGGCTACTGAGGCGGAAATCGAACCCATATTTCCCTTATTTTATGCCCTTCAATGTAATGGCTATGTTATGTTGTATAGTATTTAAGCCTATCCTTTGCATACCTGATCTTGTAACCCTAAATCCATGTTCCTTACAATCCTAGCATGATTAAGAGTTGCTTGATCTATAAATAGTTCTGAGCCCCTACCTATTGGGCCTCGCTACCCTTCATGTCACTGGCTAAGGACACCGCAAGATTGAACCCACTACTATGCACCACTTCCACTGAAGATCAATAGATCAACTTGGCCAAAGAAAATCCATAAATCAGAAAGCATTACATCGCTATATAAATCACACATAAAAGAATCTAGAGAGTATTCAATTAAGTTACTTTCAACGAATAATTTTATCATAAACCCACAATTCATCGGATCCCAACAAACTCACCGCACAGAAGGATTACATCGAATAGATCTCCAAAGAGAACATGTATTGAAGATCAAAGAGAGAGAACAAGCCATCTATCTAATCACCATGGACCTGTAGGTGTGTGGTAGGCTACTCGCACGTTATCATGGAGGCATCAAGGTTGATGTAGAAGCCATCCGTGATCGATCCCCCCTCCGGCAGAGTACCGGAAAAGGCCTCCAAATGGGATCACAGAAGAACAAATATTGTGTCGGCGAAAAAATTGTTTCGGGTGGCTTTCTAGGGGTTTCAGAATATTTGGGAATTTATAGCACTGGAATTAGGTCAGACGAGTAACGAGGGGGCCACGGGACATTAGGGTGCGCCTAACCCCCAAGGGCGTACCATGTTACCTTGCCATCTCCTCATAGGTCTTCTGGTCCTTCCCCAAAGCTTCTAGTGTGTCTTCTGGTCCAAAGAAATCATCAAAAAGTTTCGTGTGTTTGCACTCCGTTTGGTATTGATTCTCTGGAAAACCAAAAAACAACAAGTGGCATTGGACACTAAGTTAATAGGTTAGTCCCAAAAATGATATGAAATTGTATATGAAGTATCTAAGATTGATACAATAATAGCATGAAACAATCAAAAATTATATACGTTGGAGACGTATCAGCATCCGCAAGCTTAATTCCATCTCGTCCTCAAGTAGGTAAATGATAAAAACAAAAAAATTGATGTTGAATGCTACCTAGCAAATTTATCATGTAATCTCTTTTATAAGGAATGAATATTGAGAAATGATGAAGTAATTAATATCAACATAATAATATCCATGAATATAAGAACATAATCATTACTATTCAAAATATACGATGCTTAACTAATGTTCTCCCTACTCATTGAATTATGTAAGCATGGCATCACCCCGTCTTCCTAACATAACTACAAATCATGATCACCACGGTGTCAAGTCAAGCAATTGGATCATACTTTTTCATGCGCTTTAGCATTTTCAACTTCACTCAGTACATGAGCGTGAGCCATGCACATAGCACTAAGGTGGAATAGAATGTGGTGATAGGGATAATAAGGGAAGACAAAAAGGGAGGGAGTCTCGCATCGACTAGGTGGATCAACGGGTAATGGAGAGGCCCATCAATCGATACCAATGCGAGGAGTATGGATTTCCATGCAATGAATGCGCTAGAGCTATAAGTATGTGAAAGCTCAAACTGAAACTAAGTGGGTGTGCATCCAACTTGCTTGCTCAAGAAGACTTTGGGCATTTGAGGAAGCCCATCATCGGAACATACAAGCCAAGTTCTATAATGAAAAATTCCCAATAGTATATGAAAGTGACAAATCAGGAGACTCTCTATATGAAAAACATGGTGCTACTTTGAAGCACAAGTGCGGTAAATGGATAGTAACACTGCCCCTTGATACATCTCCAATGTATCTATAATTTTCAATTGTTACACGCTATTATATTATCAATATTGGATGGTTTTATGCATTTATATGTTGTTTTATATCATCTTTGGGAACTAACCTATTAACCTGCTGCCAAGTGCCACTTGTTGTTTTCTACATGTTTTTGGCTTTTCAGAAAACCAATGCCAAAGAAGTCCAAACGCTACGATTTTTTTTTGCAATTTGTTTTCTAGAAAAAAGAGGATCTGGAAGCTTCGAAAGGAGGCCAGATGCTGCACGAGGAGATGACAAGGCAACATGGCACACTCAAGGGGTAGGCTCGCCCGGTTACCTTGTGGGCCCCTCGTGGCTCCATCTGATATAATTACACCCCTATAAATTCTCAATTATTGGAAACATTATAGAGCCACCCGAAACACTTTTTCTGCCGCCGCAAGTCTCTGTACCGGCGGGAGGCCATTTGGAGACTTTTTCCTACCATGTCGGAGGGGCAATCGATCATAGATGTCATCTACATCAACCTCGTTGCCTCCATGATGTTGTGTGAGTAGTCCACCACTGACCTACATGTCCATAGCTAGTACCTAGATGGCTTCTTCTCTCTCTATGATCTTCAATATAAAGTTCACCATGATTCCCGTGGTGTTGTATTCGATGTAATCTTCTTTGCGGTGTGTTTGTTGGGATCCGATGAATTGTGGGTTTATGATCAAATTATTCATGAATATGAATTGAGTATTATCTAAATTATTTTATGCATGATTACTATAACTTTATATTTATCTCCAATCTATCAGTTTGGTTTGGCCAACTAGATTGATTTATCTTCAGTGGAAGTGGTGCATTGTGATGGGTTCAATCTTACGGTGCTCAATCCTAGTGACAGAAAGGGACATGACATGTATTTATATTGCTGCCATTAAGGATAAAACAATGGGGTTTATTCATATTGCTTGAGTTTACTTTGTCTACATCATGTCATCTTGCCACAAGCATTACTCTGTTTCATACTTAATACTCTAGATGCATGCTGGATAGTGGTCGATGAGTGGAGTAATAGTAGTAGATGCAGACAGAAGTCGGTCTACATGCTTACGGGCACGATGCCTATATACATGATCATTGCCTTGAATATTATGACATAACTATGCGCTATTCTGTGAATTGCCCAACAGTAATTTGTTTACCCACCGTATGCTATCTTCAAGAGAGAAGCCTCTAGGTAAAACTATGCCCCCGGGTCTACTCAAATTATATTACAAAAACCAAAAAAATATTTCTGCCATTTATTTTCTGTTATTTATATTGTCTATCTATCACTATTTAATCCTTGCAAGTAACGAGTTCAAGGGGCTTGACAACCCTCTTGCCCGCATTGGGTGCAAGTGTTTTATTTTCTGTGTGCAGGTGTCGCCGACAAAATTTTGCTTAATACTCCTGTTGGTTCGATAACCTTGGTTCTAACCGAGGGAAATACTTATCTCTGTTGTGTTGCATCTCCTCTCCTCTTCGGGGGAAATCCCAACGCAGTTTACAAGTAGCACCCCTTCTTTCTTTTTCGCTCATTTTT
The DNA here is from genome assembly GCA_022496015.1 of Hordeum marinum. Lineage (NCBI taxonomy): Eukaryota > Viridiplantae > Streptophyta > Magnoliopsida > Poales > Poaceae > Hordeum > Hordeum marinum. The sequence continues at coordinate 85,028,797 of CM039672.1, forward strand.
TGAATCAAAGTCCGGAACCTCATTCACATTCTTTGGAGGAATCATTAGTCTCCATCATTATTTGACCTGAATGGGACAACGCTCTAATAATGATGATCATCACGCTTTTATTTACTTACAACTCGATAAGTCTAGAACAGTATGACTATATATGAATTCCTCTGGTAGTCTACCAGGATGTGAAATGATCTGGCATAACATGTAATACAATGATGGATGCGGGCTTTGCCACCCATTTCAACTATATGTGATCATGCGAAGCAATGTAATGATGAACACACATGTCATGAGACTGAATGATGGAAGTTGCATGGCAATATATCTCAGAATGGCTATGAAAATACCTTGATAGGTAAGTATGGTGGATATTTTGAGGAAGATATAAGGAGGCTTATGTGTGATAGAGCGTATCATATCACGGGGTTTGGATGCACCAGCGAAGTTTGCACCAACTCTCGAGGTGAGAAAGGGCAATGCACGTTACCAAAGAGGCTAGCCTTGGCGGAAATGTGAGAGTGCATGTAGAATATGAACTCACATTAGTCATAAAGAACTCATATAATTATTGTGGAAGTTTTATTATCTCTCAAAGCAAAGTACGACTCGCATGCTCCCATGAAGGAGGTTGGTAGGAGTTCGCCATCCCATTCCCCCGACTCAAACAACACAAGGATTTCAACGAGGAATAAAAATGCTCCAACATCTCGTTCATGCCATAACCGATACTTAAATGAGTAGTTAATAAAAAGCTTTAATATCGATCTCTTTACTAAACAATGATCATTAATCTATGCCCTTTCATATTACTACATCAATATAATCATATCATATGAATCATATGCAGTGATCTACATGAATTTTTTTATTATATCACTCTTATATACTCATCATTTTCATACTAGTCTTTATAATCCATGCACAGTATCACTTCCTATTTAAGACTCTAAAAAGATTCAAGTCAAGTATGAGAGTGCAATAATTTCTATAAAATATATAACCACCATTGTGCTCTTAAGATATAAGTGAAGCACATGATCAAGTGCATAGCTCAAAGATATAAGTGAAGCATATAGAGTATTCTAACAAATCAGGATGCATATAATGTGTGTCTCTCGCAAAAGGTGTGTGATAGGTCTACAATCTATCGATATTTTTGATTGTTCTAACCTATTAACCCAATGCCTAGTGCCAGTTGATGTTTTCTGCTTGTTTTTCGTTTTCCAGGAAATCAGTACCAAACGAAGTCCAAATGCTACAAAAAAAAAATTGATGGTTTTTTCCTAGACAAATGAAACCCTAGAAGCTTCGGAAGGAGACTAGAAGACACACGAGGAGATGCTCTGGTGCCTTTTGGGCTCCTAGTGACTCCGTTTGACCTAATTCAACCTCCATAAATTCTCTAAAATCAGAAACCAAGAGAGAACCACCAGATACACTTTTTCCTCGGCCTCAAGTCTCTGTTGCGCCGTGATCCCATCTGGAGACCTTTTTCGATGCCCTGTCAGAGGGGGAATGGATCATGGAGGCTATCCACATCAACTGTGTTGTTGCCATGATGATGTGTGAGTAGTCCATGCTACTTGTAAACTGCGTTGGGATTTTCCCCGAAGAGGATGGGAGATGGAGCACAATAGAGATAAGTATTTCCCTCAGTGAGAACCAAGGTTATAGAACCAATAGGAGTAACACGCAAACTTCCTTTAGCAGCACCTGCACACATAGTACCAAACACTTGCACCCAACATGGGCAAGGGGGCTATCAAGCCCCTTGAACTCGTTACTTGCAAGGTTTAAATAGTGATAGATAGATATTATAGATATAAATAGAAATAGAAAAAAATAAAGGGAAAAAATATTTTTGTGTTTTTTGTAATATATTTTGAGTAGACCCGAGGGCCATAATTTTCGCTAGAGGCTTCTCTCTTGAAGATAGCATACGATGGGTAGACAAATTACTGTTGGGCAATTGATAGAATAGCACATAGTTATGACATATTATTTAAGGCAACGATCATGTATATAGGAATCACGTCCATAAGCATGTAGACCGACTCCTTCCTGAACTACTAGTATTACTCCTCTCATCGACTGCTATCCAACATGTATCTAGAGTATTAAGTATGAAACATAGTAATGCTTGGGGCAAGATGACATGACATAGACAAAGTAAACTGAAGCAATATGATTAAACCCCCATCATTTTATCCTTAATTGAAGAAATACAAATATGTGTCATGTCCCATTTTGTCACTGGGATTGAGCACTGCAAGGTTGAACCCCTCAGAAAGCACTACTCCCACTGAAGATAAATAAATCTAGTTGGCCAAACTAAACCGATAGATTAGAGAGAAATACGAAGCTATAATAATCATGCATAAAATAATTCAGAGAAGACTCAATTAATATTCATAAATAATCTCATCATAACCCCGCAATTCATCGGACCCCAACAAACACACCGCAAAGAAGATTAAATCGAATAGATCACCGCGGGATTCACGGTGAACTTTGTATTGAGGATCATAGAGAGAGAAGAAGCCATCTAGGTACTATATATGGACTTGTAGGTCTATGGTGGAATACTCACACAACATCATGGACGCAGAAAGGTTGATGTAGAAGGCCTCCGTGATCGTTTCCCCCTTTGGCATGCCACCAGAAAAGGTCTCCACATGGCCTCCCGTGAAGCAGAGACTTGCGGTGGCGAAAAAAGTGTTTCTGGTGGCTCTCTGATGTTTTCCCAACATTTGAGAATTTATAGGGGTGGAATTAGGTCAGACAGAGCCACAAGGGTCCCACAAGGTAACCTGGCGCGCATATCCCCCTAGGCATGCCCTGTTGCCTTGCCATATCCTCATTCAACTTATGGCCTCCTTCCGAAGCTTCTAGGGCCTCACAAACCTTCTAGGCATAGGGCATTGACGACATGGAGCTGTTGAAAAACCTTCCCGACAAGGAGCCGACCTTACCGGCAGGCAACATGCCCATCAAGCACTACATCAACAAAAAAGACAAAGAGATTGCCGGACAAAATATTTCCCCCGACTACACACATTCCTGGCAAGACAAAGTCGGCAGGACAAGACCCGGCAAGGTGGAGCCGCCAAACCAATTCCTCCAGGCAGGTCATCGAGAAGATAATCTCAAGCTCAGCACCGGCAAGCTCGTGGCTGGCAAGCTCCTTACTGCTCTCGCTCTCCCACCTGTCCCTCACAGCTGGCACGCATAGAACTCTGCCAACAACTGGCGAACGCGCAGGCGGTTAGGTAGAGCCTGTCGGTTACTTGGAGGAGCACCGCTCCAGAGTCAACTTTATCAACACCCGTCCCTATACGTGTCATCACCAGCATTCAGCCCATGTAATTACCATTTTGGCCATTATGGTGACCCCTTAGTCTACAAAAGGAGGACTATGGTGACCTTTAGAAGGATTGACTCCCTGTCCATTTTGCACACGTAGCCGCACTTCCCAAGCATCTTGTCGGCAAGTTGCACTCCTGTAACTTGGACATCCACCCGGCAAGCATAAGGAACAATTGTACAAAAGTACAGTCGTTTAAGTTGAAGTTGCGAACAAGTGAGTCCACATTAGATGATGACTATCTTGTTGTGTTGAAACACTACTGCGACATTATATGCCTGGATAAGTGATGCAGATGTACCGATAGAAGTTTGCTTTTGGCAATGCTTGCGTTAGCGCTCCCAGGGGGCAACTTGTCCCAGAAAGCCTTGCCACCATCAAGAACTTTGCATAAGTTGTTCGCTGGCAAGCCGACATTGAGAATACCAAACTTCTCTACCGAAAACCTAAATCCTTACCAACATCGAGAACTTTGCATAAGTTCTTCGCCTACAAGCCGGCATTGAGAATCACAGAGCTCTATGCCAAAAATCTAAAGCCTTGCCAACGTTAAGAACTTTGCATAGGTTCTTCGCCAGCAAGCCAGCATTGAGAATCCTAATGTGCTCTACGGAAAACCTAAAGCCTTTCCAGCGTTGAGAACTTTGCATAAGTTCTTCGCTGGCAAGACAACATTGAGAACCCTAGAGTTTTCTGCAGAAAACCTAAAGCCTTGCCAACATCGAGAAGTTTGCATAATTTCCTCGCTAGCAAGCTGACATTGAGAATCCCAGAGTTCTTTGTTGAAAACCTACAACCTTGCCAGTCTCGAGAACTTTACATAAGTTCTTTGCCAGCAAGCTGACGTTGAGAATCCCAGAGTTCTCTGCCGAAAACCTAAAGCCTTGCCAACATCGAGAACTTTGCATAAGTTCTTCGCCGGCAAGATGGCATTGAGAATCCTAGAGTTCTTTGCCGAGAACCGAAAGCCTTGTCCACATCAAGAGCTTTGCATAAGTTAAGCCAACATCAAGAACCCGGAGTTCTCTATCGAACTCTAAAGCTTGCAATGTTCTTTGCTGGCGAGATGGCATTGAGAATCCCACAGTTCTTTGCTGAGAATCTAAAGCCTTGTCATCGAGAACTTTGCATAAGTTAAGCCAACATCAAGAACCCGGAGTTCTCTATCGAACCCTAAAGCCTTACCGGCATCGAGGACCTCAAGGCTCTCTGCCGGAAGCAAGACAAAAAATATACCACTGCCAAGGGCCACTTCAGTATCGAGATCTTCAAGTTCTTTGCTCGAAGTAATTCGGGGGCTCGCCGACAAGATCGTCAGTGAACCACTGGCTCCGGCATGAATATTTGTTGGCGAACCACAGGCTCTGGTAGGAATATTTGTCGTTGAGCCATCGATTCCAGCAGGAACATTTGTCATCGAGCCATTGGCCCTGGCAGGAACATTGTCGGCGAGCCACTAGCTCCGACAGGGTTATCTAGTTTTGCTATCGAGCTACGCGCTCTGATACTTGTGATCTGTGTTGGTTTTTTTCCTGAAGAGAGGGGGATGATGTGGCACAGTATAGATAAGTATTTCCCTCAATGAGAACCAAGGTTATCGAACCAATAGGATAACCACGCAATTTCCCATCTTCAACGCCTACACACAAAAGAGCACACACTTGCACCCAACGCGGGCAAGAGGGTTGTCAATCCCCTTGAACTCGTTACATGCAAGCGCTAAGTAATGGTAGATATATAGTTTGGTAAATATAAAAAAGAAAGGTGCATAAGAACAACAAGGTATTTGGAGTTTTTGTAAATATATTTGTGAATAGACCCGAGGGCCATAGTTTTCGCTAGAGGCTTCTCTCTTGCTGAAAGCATACGACGGGAAGAGAAATTACTGTTAGGCAATTGATAGAAAAGCGCATAGTTATGTAATATTTATTCATGGCAAAGATCATTACATACAGGCATCACGTCCGTAAGCAAGTAGGCCTACTCCTGCCTGCATCTACTAGTGTTACTCCACCCAGCAACTCATATCAAGCATGCGTCTAGAGTATTAAGTAAAATTAGAGTAATACTTGGAGGATAATGACATGATGTAGACAAAGTAAATCCAATTAATATTAATGAACCCCATCTTTTTACCCTTAGTGGCACCAACACAATATGTGGCATGTCCCTTTTTGTCACTGGGATTGAGCACAACAAGATTGAACCCACTATAATGCACCTCTCTCACTGAAGATAAATCAATCTCGTTGGCCAAACCATATCGATAGGTTAGAGAAAATTATGAAGCTATCATAATCATGCATATATATGAAAGTCCGGCAAGGAACTTAATATAATCTCATGAATAATCTAAACATAAACTCAAAATACAGCGAATCCTAACAAACGCACAGCACAAGAGTGATTACATAAGGTAGATCACCGCGGGAGTCACGGTAATCATGGCAACGAAGAACATAGAGAGAGATAGCTGATAAGTCCATTTTGCATCATGATTTCCTATTGATATTTATGTTGTTCTTGGTCATTGTTACACTTTATCATAGAATTAGTTTGCATTTTATCTCTGAATTTACAAGGTGCATTACAAAGAGGGAAATTATCGGGAATTAGAATTCTAGACCTAAAAACCAAGAAAAAAGGTGAAAATTTACTGGAATCCAGCTGATCTGAAACTTGACAGAGAACTTTTATGTAACATATAAGAATTATTATGCCAAAAATATACCAGATGGGGGCACCTGCTGGCCACAAGCCAACAGGGAGTGCCCATTGAGGGAGTCCGGGACTAAGGGGTCCTCGGGCCGTCGACTCATTCCTCATGGGCTGACTTGTTGGGTTGCTCTATGGAGGGCCTAACTATGAGGGGCGAGCCCGTGTTCAGGAAGGAAAGTTCCGAAGAATGGCGTGGCCTCCAATCTTTGAAGATGGGATCTGCGTATCTATCCCCTGTAAAAGATCGATTATGTGTAACCCTAGGTACCCCTGGTGTCTATATAAACCAGAGGGTCCCATTCGTAGAGGATGGATGAACTCATCTAGGGTTTTAGCTTAGTCAATCTCGAGGTAGATCAACTCTGTAATTCTCATTCACATCAATAAAATCAAGCAGGACGTAGGGTTTTACCTCCTCACGAGGGCCCGAACCTGGGTAAACACTGTCTCCTTCGTCCCCTATTACCCATTGATCTAAGGTCTAGAGCTCGGGACCCCTACCCGAGATCTGCCGGTTTTGACACTGACATTGGTGCTTTCATTGAGAGTTCTGCCGTGAGATCACCGGAAATGTCAATGGCTCGCCTAATCATCAGTGATCAAGTCTGGAACGGGGACACCATCGTCCCTGGGCAGGTCTTCACCTTTGGCAGCATCACACTGCGTGCTGATCTGACTGGCCAATTGGGCCAGATTGGAAGCTTCGCCCCAACCAAGGAACCAGGTTCGAGAATCTGGAATTCTCCGCCGACTCCCTGGGCAATCTGACCCCCGGTGGGCTCTCGGTCTCATCCGTTGAGTTCAAAACCCCCGAAGCCTTAACTTCGGGTCTCTTGCTCGGCCCCCCTCCGCTAGGGAGCTGCCCTTGTGTTCGGGCCCGACTTCAGTGCTCGAGCATCCAAATTCGGCCCTCGTTAAACACCCATCACTCACGAACACCTCGGAGGTTACCCCCGGAAACGTTCGGGAGATTGACCCGCACACCCTCTCGATGTTAAATGAGGCGCTTTACCGGATCCAGTCGATGGAGATTGTGGACGACCTAAGCCCGACCTATGTTTAGATCGGTCTGAGGTCAGGTCATGAGGAATTTCACTACCCACCCAACACCCACTTGGTAGCCACTACCAAAGACTTAACCGACGTACTATATTACACCTCCGATGGGGTGGAGGACATGTACGAAGAGGTCAGGGCCCGGAACCCTATCAATACAGGACAGTGGACAACCACCTCCTCTTATGATGTCTACATGGTGGATACGCCCGCCGATAAGGACGACAACACCCCCAAGCAGAACGACAAGAGATCCAAGGAGCCGTCAAAGCACCGGAAGCAGCGCAAGCGGTCCAAGGCGAACAAGGGAAGGGGAGTTATCATGGGCACTGGGGAAAATGATACCCCGCCAGATCTCGACAACCTAGAAGCCCTACGGCAACCACAGGAGGACCTCGAGAAGCTTGGTGACCCTAAAGACCCCAATGATTCTGAGGACGACAACTATCTCCCCCCAGTCAAAGGGGATGTTAGCCTCAACGACGAAGAGTTCAACATCCCCGAGGATTCGCAGGATCAGGAACACTTCAGGCAGCGGCTTATAGCCACCGCCAGAAGCCTGAAGGGAAAGCAGCGGCAGCTCCAAGCTGAGTAGGACACCCTCAACGATAGATGGATGGATGTTTTGACAACTAAAGAAGGGTACGACACTGAGTGGCCTGATCAAAACAAAAGTTACGCCCACCGGCGCTTGCTTCCTCAATTCAATGACAAGGCCCTCGATGCCACATCTTCTAGACACACTCAGCATGACCAACAGGAACGCCCCACTCAAGGACGGGACAGATCGGCTGGTGAGCCTGAATACGTACTCGTGTTACCCTGAAGAAGAGGGAAGGATCCACTGCGGTAGCGATCGACATGATTTATAGCAAGACCTGAACTATAGAGTAGGTCTCACTAGATCCATCTACGGATCCAAAGGATACTCCCCCAATCGACGGGATGGAGACCGACCTTGGTTCAACCACAACAATAGAGATCGGGAAGGATATCGAGCACCAGCAGCCAATTTTTGGCACAACGTGGCCCGGGTCAGAGGCGCCTCCCACCCACTGTGTTTCACAAACAAGGTTATGCAGCACCAGTTTCCCGAAGGATTTAAACCGGTAAACATCGAATAGTACGACGGGACAACAGATGCCGCCGTGTGGATCGAGGATTTCCTTCTCCACATACATATGGACAGGGGAGATGACCTCCACACCATTAAGTACCTACCGCTAAATCTTATAGGGCTAGATCAACACTGGTTAAACAGCCTCCCTGAAAACTCCATTGGAAGTTGAGAAGAGCTTGAGGATGCCTTTCGGACTAACTTCCAGGGCACTTATGTCCGGCCTTTGGCCTCTTCCGACCTAAGCAACGTCATCCCAAAGGCAGGCGAATTGGCTAGACAGTTTTGGAACAGGTTCCTAACCAAGAAGAACCAGATTGTTGATTGTCCAGACACCAAGGCAATAGCCTCTTTCAGCATAATATCCGGAATGAATGGCTGGCTAGACAACTCGGCCAGGACAGGCCAAGAACAATGGCTGCCCTCACCTCACTCAAGACCCGCTTTTGCGCGGGCGAAGACAACTGGCTAGCTCTTCGCAGCCATAATCCCGAAGACCCGGGCACCTCAGATACTCAGGATGGAAATGGCAAGCCGTGGTGCAACAAGAAAAAATGTTGCTATAGCAACAGCGATGCCGATGATACTACCATAAATGCACGCTTCCGCAGCTCAAAACCCGGGAAACAGAAGAAGCCCTCTAAAGGGAACATGGATGTACCTACTGTGTTGGACAAAATCATGGAGAAGACCTGCCAGATCCATGGCACCCCAGACAAGCCCACCACCCACACCAATCATAACTGTTGGGTGTTTTGATAGGCCGGCAAACTAGCAGCCGAGGAGCAGGGCAATGGCCCACGCAGCAAAGATGACGAGGAGCCCCGAGGCCCGAACAACGGAGGACAAAAACAATTCCCTCCAGAGGTAAAAATTGTGAACATGATATACGTCACACACATACCAAAGAGGGGAAGCGAGCCCTTGAGGAGGTCTACGATGTAGAGCCTGTAGCCCCAAAATTCAACCCATGGTCGATTTGCCCGATCACCTTTGACCGAAGGAATCATCCGACCAGTTTCCACCATGGAGGTTTGGCAACCCTCATATTGGATCCCATCATTGATGGTATCACCTCACTAGAGTCCTTATGGATGGAGGAAGTAGCCTTAATCTGATTTACTCAGACACAGTGAAAAATATGGACATAGATCCATCAAGGATCAAACCCAGTAACACTATCTTTAAAGGAGTGATTACATGCGTTGAAGCCCGCTGCTTCGGCCCTGTAACGTTGGAGGTTGTGTTCGGTTCACCCGATAATTTCTGTAGTGAAGACTTAATCTTTGACATCGTACCATTATGCAGCAACTATCACACATTGCTCAGCCGCACAACATTCGCCTGCTTCAAAATCGTTCCTCATTATGCCTATCTGAAGCTCAAGATGCCCGGACCCAAGGGGGTCATAACCGTCAACGGCAATACAGAGCACTCTCTCCAGAATGAAGAACAAACTGCGGCCTTAGCAGCTGAATGCCAATACGATAGTGAAGCACTGGGGTCCCAATCAGTCACAAAGACGTGACAGGCGGGCAAGCGAGCTCGAGCCCAACTGGACCTGCCAGAGCCATCTCCCGCTCAACACAAATAGGGATATGCTCCCCACATCACGACCCGTCTACCCATCAGGTATGTCCCTTGAAGACACAATTTTGCTCTCAAAATATCATGGACAGCTGTGGGGATCCACTTCCGAGGACTAGTTGTCTGGCTCAACCGAACTATAGTCCAAATGCTTCTTTCGACAAAAGCGGGATACCATCAAGGATCCACCAAGCATCAAGCTTACACACTCTACGGCAACTTCTCAAGACCCCCTTACCCCAGGTCCGTTCACCAACAACAACTACCTTTAAAGGATTCTATCGCTCCCTGCTCAAAAGCAAAGGAGAAGGCGCGCAGCAGGGCGTAGGGAGGACGTCAAGCCATCCATCGAAGGCCCTGAGTAAAATGCTATCATGTAAAGATTGTTTTCTTTTTCAAAATAAGAATTACTTGTAGCAGCCGCCTCGACATTATAAATTATGTGATTGTTACTTGTGGCTTGTACTCAGCACTTTTATGATTACACAACTTGTTTCCCGCTAACCGGCACCGTAAGGTAAATCAGTCCGGTACAGGATAGGTGCAATTGGCTAATAGATCGGGGGCTTGGATATAATTCCTGCCCCAAGCATCACCCCACCACTACATTTTATGTGTTTGGCGTCTCGGATGTTGCATTATATGAATCGGTTCCAAATTATGTCTTGGGTCAATAGTTGGGTTGCCCCACTTCCGTACTTGCCCCTTTACGTTCCGCTAGTTCAGCTGAAAGGGCAAAGGGAGAACCATTGCGATTGTATTCCCAGCTGGCCTGGTGAAGTACCTCACTGGAGAAAGTCAAAAACTGACTGTCATAATAAGCGAGAACCGGTCATGATCCGAGCTTAAGTGTCAAACAAAGAATCGATGGAGATTATTCCGTGTAATACGAGGGTTTTGTGCTTTCCCAAACCTTGTGGTACTAGTCTCAAACTTTGGTCAAAAAGACTACCACGAAACACTAGGGGCTCGTCACCAGCCCCCGCATTCAAGCTCCTAAGGCTAAGTGAAAGCACTAAGGTCACATAGTGTAATTGCCTTGTTTGCCTCACACACTACCGCCTATGGGCTTCGATATATCGGCTAAGGGTCCAATGCGGTGGTCAAAACACCCCTCGTAGTATCTAAATGGGGGTTGAAGCCGACGACCAACAACTTTCAGATTAAAACGGCCACGCAAGAGTCAAAATAATACAAAATAAGATATATTCGGGACAAGCATTATAAAGCGAAATTGTCTTCAGTGCACAAGTTCATGCCCTCACTCATACATTACATCCTTGGGGCATTGGGTCTCTATCGACCGAGCACCCACTAACGCGACACGAAAATAAAGTTCGGGGTGCCTATGTTCCTTCCAAGGAGGCGGGGGCACGATGGCCATCTCAATCGGCTTCACCCTTCGGCCAATGCACCATTGTCCTTGCAAATGCCATTCGTGCTCCCTCGATACAAATAGAGCACTTCAGGGCTTCAATCCGTGCCACAACATCAGAAAGTTTCTGTAGCAAGCCAAAGTAGCTGCTTGGCAATGGCTCGGTAGGCCACAACTGGATGCAGAGATCCTTCAAGGTCGGCTCTGGCCTGTGCAACTCCATCAGCTGCTTCATCTGATAGCTAAGAAGGGGATGTGGCTTAGGGGTTTGAAATTGAGCCCAAAACAGCCTCTGCTCCACATCCCCGTCTTGGGCCGCAAAGTGCCTTGCTGCATCCGCCGCACTCCTCGGGGGGTCCATAAAGGCACCCGGGGAACACCACAACCATGCAAGAAAGGCGAAACTGTTTCCACCAAAGGCACATTGCAGTAAGTATGACTTACCATCCGCGATCAACCTGACTTGACGAAGTTATTCCTCAAAGAACCGCCTCTCAACACGCTCCGATTTAAGATCGTAGGATAGCGTAGATAGCTCGGTATCCTGATCCTTAGCCTTTTTCTCCAGGCCCTCACACTTAGTGCTTGCATCCTAGATCTCCTGTTGCACCTCGGCCAATCGAGACTCATGCTTGCCGCTCTCAACCTTTAATGAGCTTAGCTTGATGGCCGCCATATCGGTAGCTGCCTTCAGATTGGCGGCCTCCTGCTTGGCCTTCCTTAGCTCGGCCTTGAGGTTTTCAACCTCTACACTTGGGGCTACAGGTATAAATGAAAGAAAAACTAGGAACCAAAGCCGGGTCAATCCTTACTAATGAGAAAAACAATATACTTAGCAAGTACGGTTCAAACCTACCTTGCATCTCATCAAACCGTTTGTTTAGATGATCCAGCTCCTCATCGGAACACTTGAGCTTTCGGTTTAGTTTGGCTAGTTCAAGGGCGTTGGAGGCCCGAGCTGAGGATGAGGCCTACAAAACAACTTGTATATAAGCCACTATCTGAGCTATTTGGGCTCTCAACTATTTGCTAAAAACATTCTCCTGTTATAGTCTCAGGGCCCACTAATGCGATCGTGAGTTTACCTATGTTTCTAGGTTCTATGACCCCCAGGCAGGTTTTGCAAACTCACCCGTGGCTCGAGGGCTAGTATACTGATATGTCTCCAACGTATTTGTAATTTTTGCTTGTTCCATGCTGTTATATTATCATTCTTGGATGTTTTACAATCATTTTACCACAACTTTATATTATTTTTGGGACTAACCTATTAACCTAGAGCCCTTTGCCAGTTCCCGTTTTTTCCTTGTTTTTGAGTTCTATAGAAAGGAATATCAAATGGAGTCCAAACGAAATAAAAAATTGCGGTGATTTTTTTGGACCAGAAGAGACCTACGGAGCATCAAAGTTGGGCCAGAAGGTCCCCAAGGAGACCACAAGCCTCAGGGGCACGACCACCAGGCTTGTGGGCCCCTCGGGAGTCCACTGACCTCCCTCTCAGCTCTATAAATCGTCAAATATTCTAGAAACCCCAACGCAGAACCTAGATCGGGAGTTCCGCCGCTGCAAACCTCCAGAGCCATGAAAAACCAATTGGGAGCCCATTTCGGCACCCTACCGGAGGGGGAAACCATCACCGGAGGTCATCTTCATCATCCCGACACTCTCCATGACGAGGAGGGAGTAGTTCACCCTCGGGGCTGAGGGTATGTACCAGTAGCTATGTGTTTGATCTCTCTCTCTCATGTTCTTGAGATGACATGATCTTGATGTACTACGAGCTTTGTTGATACAGATTGAATCATATGGAGTTTTCCCTTCTCTATCTTGTTGTGATGAATTGAGTTTTCCCCTTGAAGTTTTCTTATCGGATTGAGTCTTTAAGGATTTAAGAACACCTGATGTATGTCTTGCGATAGGATATCTGTGGTGACAATGGGATGTTCTATTGATCTTCTTGATGTATGTTTTGGTGATCAACTTGCGGGTTCCGTGACTTGGGGAATCTATGCATAGGGGTTGGCACACGTTTTTGTATTGACTTTCTAGTAGAAACTTTGGGGAACTCCTTGAAGTTCTTTGTGTTGGATTGAACATGATGAATCTGAAATTATGTAATGCATATCGTATAATCAAGCCCATGGGTACTTGTGGTGACAATGGAGTATCTATGTGACATTAGGGTTTTGGTTGATATGTATATTAAGGTGTTATTTTAGTACGAATTCCAGGGCTGTTTGTGACACTTATAGGGACAGCCCATAAGATTGATTAGGAAAGATAACTTTGAGGTGGTTTCGTACCCTACAATAATTTCTTCATTAGTTATCCGCTGTTTGTGACTTTGGAGTGAACTCTTTGTCGCACGAGAGGTATCTACATATGATTCGACTATGCCAATATTGTTGAGAGAAATTGCACTAGTGAAAGTATGGACCCTAGGCCTTGTTTCCAAGCATTTATACAATGTTTTGCTCGCCGTTTACCATTTGTTACCGTGCTGTTTTTATATTTTCAGATTACAAAAAACTATATCTACCATCCATATTTCACTTGTATCACCATCTCTTCGCCGAACTAGTGCACATATACAACTTACCATTGTATTGGGTGTGTTGGGGACACAAGAGACTCTTTGCTATTTGATTGCAGGGTTGTTTGGGAGAGACCATCTTGATCCTACACCTCCCATGGATTGATAAACCTTTAGGTTATCCACTTGAGGTAAAATTGCCATTGTCCTACAAAACTCTATGCTTGGAGGCCCAACACGAGTCTACAAGAAGAAGGTTGTGTAGTAGACATCCAGCTCTTTTCTAGCACCGTTGCCGGGGAGGTGAGTGCTTTAAGGTATATCTTTAGATCTTGCAATCAAATATTTCAGTTTCTTGTTTTTCACTAGTTTGGTTTTATACTACAAAAATATGGAATTGAGGTTGCCTCATATGCTTCATCTTTTTAATGTCTTTCGTGAAAATGATGGAAAGGAAAATTGTGCTCAAGTGTTAGAAGAAGAAGTTATTAAAATGGTTGGCACTAAATATTTGTGTGATGAGCATGATAGTGATATTGCTAGTATGAATTCTCTGAATATTCATGATGCTAATGATATGCAAAGCCACAAGCTTGGGGATGCTATGTTTGATGAAGATGATATTTTTAGCCCCCCAAGTTTTGATGAGCAAAACTATTATGATTATGACATGCCTTCTATCTATGATGATTATTGTGATGACACGTATGGTATAAAGAGTAATGGTAACCATGAAACTTTTCATCATGATTTTAAATTCAAAGTGGTTATGTCATTCAAGTATGTCATGATAGTTATTTTGTTGAGTTTGCTCCCACTATTTTGAATGAGAAGAAAATTGCTTATGTGGAGAGTGACAAAATTTCTATGCTTGTGCATCATAAAAATAATGATTTATGTGCTGGTTATATTTTGGAATTTCTTCATGATGCTACTGAAAATTATTATGAGGGAGGAACATATGCTTGTAGGAATTGCAATAATATCAAGTTTCATCTCTATGTGTTCAAAGTTTTGAAGTTATGCTTGTTTTGCCTTCCCATGTTAGATGATTGTTGTTCCCATAAATTCTTTTTTGAAAAAATCCCTATTCATAGTAAGTGGTTTAGGATTAAATGTGCTAGTCATATGCTTCATGATGCTCTCTTTGTATTTCAATTCTTATCTTTTTTGTGAGCATCATTGAAATCATCATGCCTAACTAAAAAGGCATTAAAGAAAAGTGCTTGTTGGGAGACAACCCAACACTTTTACTTTCTTTTTTTGTGTGTTCACATGATTAATCTACTGTATTAATCATTTTTTGTGTCTTTTATTTCAATAAAGTGCCAACTAAATCCTTTGGGATAGTGTGGATACTTGCTTGTTTGATTCTGTGCAAAAACAGAAAGTTTAGCATCCAGTATATGAATTATCTGATTTTACTGGAACGTCAAAAACTTCTGAAATTTTTAAAAAACATTTATATGAAAATTAATTGAGTTTTCCTAATGTTTTCAAAAATTTAGAGTCAGGGAAGTTTCGTGAGCATTCAGACCTTTACAGACTCTTCTGTTTTTGACAGATTCTATTTTGCATGCATAGTTTGCTTGTTTCAAGTGTTCCTATAGCTTATATTGAGTAATATAAATTTTGGGAATGATTTAATACAGTAGGTATCATGTGGTAACAATTATGAATCTTGTCTTGACAGTACCTAAGTGAATGATCTATATTTACTACACTAACCCATCTCACGAAGTTCCGTTAAGTTTTGTATGATTGAAGTTTTCAAGTTTTGGGTGAGACACCGATATGAGGAGAATAAGGAGTGATAAGAACCTAAGCTTGGGGGTTCCCAAGTCATCCCCAAGGTAATAGTAAAGTAATACTCAAGCGTCTAAGCTTGGGGATGCCCTGGAAGGCATCCCCTCTTTCGTCTTCAACACTATCAGTATATCTTACTTGGAGCTATATTTTTAGTCGTCACACAATATATGCCTTGCTTGGATCGTCATTATATTTTGTTAATTTCTGTTAGGTGTTATTTATAATCTTGTTTTCCAAGAATTGCCTTAGGATGCTTGCATTGCATGTTTTGATGAGTGCTGTGTAAAAACAGAAACTTCTGCTGTAGTGTTTGAATTTTGATATTTTACTGGAACGTGGAAAGTTTCTGAAATCCTTACAAAGTGTATTAATATAAATTTTATAGCATTTCCTAAATTTTCATAATTTTTTGAGTTACATAAATACACCGTTTTCATAAATTTCTACAGACTGTTCTGTTTAGACAGATTGCTGTCATAGCTTTGTTATCTACTTATTCTATAGTTTCCATAGCCTATATTGGTAGATATAAATTGTGTAAATGATATTATACAGTACCTAATGTTTTAAAATTATTATGCAACTTATCTTGGCAGTACATAAAGAGTTGATTTATTATTACGTGTACTAACCTATCTCACGAGTTCTTTTTGAGTTTTGTGTGAATGAAGTTTTTGTGAATAGGTGAAACCGTGGTATGAGAGGATTGAACGAGATACAAAAGATCAAGCTTGTGAATGCCCAAGGCACCCAAGTAAACATTTCAATAACTCTCAAGCATCTAATCTTGGGGATGCTACGCATCCCACCTCTCTTCATCAACAATTATCGATTAGCCTATGTTGAGCCTAAATTTTATTCGTTCACATGATGTGTGCTATTCTTGGAATGCTATTTTTATTTTGCTTTCTGTTTGAATAAAGTACTTAAGATCTTAAAATATTTATTGAGGGAGAGAGAGTCCTCTCATATCTCCTTAATTGTTTGACTACTCATATCCTTTGAGAGTAGCTTGCCATTTGCTCATGTGCTTTACTTAAATTTCTTTGAGCTTGTCAAAAAAAAACAATGGAAATACATGAAACTAGTCCCAAAGTGATAGATATCTAAGGAGGATATAATAAAAACTTTCATGAAGATCATGGGCAAATTAAACTTGATTCTTTGTAATAGTTTTGAAACATGATGATAGTAATATGCGAGTCATGTTAGTGAGTAATTATGCTTAGTAAGAATATTGGTGTTAAGGTTTGTGATTCCCTGTGCATGCACGAAAGTCAATAGTTATGCAATGAAGTTATATCCTACTTGTGGTGCATTATTCGGTGTTAATTATGACTCAATGGTCACTTATGAGATTTTTCATCCCTCGGTTTGGTTGCTTCCCAATCTATTTGCTAGCCTTCATTTGTACTAAGTAGAAATACTACTTGTGCATCCAAAATCCTTAAACCAAGTTTTGCCTTATGGGTCCACCACACCTACCTATGTGTGGTATTTCCATGCCCTTCCAAGCAAATTTGTATGTGCCATCTCTAAATCTTCAAAATAAATTTTCTCTTTTGTGTGCCCGTCCCTCTCATGAAACGGTGGGGAGTACCCAATATTTTTCCATGCTAGGTGTGTTATTCTCACGATATGTGTTGATTCACTATCATTCATGAGAAAGTGGCTGGTAAAAGGGATTCCTAGTCCTGAAATCAAAGAAAAAATGCAAATAATTAAACAAACTCCCCCAGGAATGTTGTTGGTATGGACGGTACCCGTGGATTCGGCTCGCCGTGGAGTGTGATTGATTGGTGGAGGGGGAGTAAAAAACTTTACTATTCTACTTGGGAACCGCCTATAATGTCTAGCATGGAAAGTATTGTGAGCTACTTCATCGTTTTCGTTGACAGGAAAAGCATGCCACTCAAAATATTTTCTCTCTTCATATAAACCTTGAGCTCTGGCACCTCTACAAATCCCTACTTCCCTCTGCGAAGGGCCTATGTATTTACTTTATGCAATTTTTATTTTTTGCTTTGAGTCTCCATCTTCTCTTATAAGCACCAACTAGGGGCACTATGATCGTACTTGAGCATTGGGCATAGCTAATATTTGAGTGTGTTTCATGAATGGATCAATGATTGAGCATGATGGGCTAGGGATAACTTTCTTTAGTGTTGATATTTTGAAAGACATGGTTGCTTGTTGACATGCTTGAGTATTGAAGTCATTATGTTAAAACTAGACTATTGCTTTGAATCATTTACAAGTCCAAATGTCCATGCTATACATAGAAGAAAAGAATATGATGAACATGTTAGGCAACATTCCACATCAAAAATTATTTGTTTTTATCATTTACCTACTCGAGGACGAGGAGGAATTAAGCTTGGGGATGCTGATACATATCCAACGTATCTATAATTTTTGCTTGTTCCATGTTGTTATATTATAATTCTTGGATGTTTTACAATCATTTTACCACAACTTTATATTATTTTTGGGACTAACCTATTAACCTAGAGCCCAGTGCCAGTTCTTGTTTTTTCTTTGTTTTTGAGTTTTACAGAAAAGGAATATCAAACGGAGTCCAAACGGACTAAAACTTTACAGTGATATTTTTTGGACTAGAAGAGACCTACGGAGCATCAGAGTTGGGCCAGAAGGTTCCTGAGGAGGCCACAAGCCTTAGGGGAGCGGCCACCCCGCTAGCCACGGCCACCAGGCTTGTGGGCCCCTCAGGAGTCTACCGACCTCCCTCTCAGCTCTATAAATCGTCAAATATTCCAGAAACCCCAACACAGAACCTAGATTGGGAGTTCCGCTGCCACAAACCTCCAGATCCACGAAAAACCAATCGGGAGCCCGCTCCGGCACCCTGCCGGAGGGGGAAACCATCACCGGAGGTCATCTTTCATCATCCCGGCGCTCTCCATGACAAGGAGGGAGTAGTTCACCCTCGGGGCTAAGGGTATGTACTAGTAGCTATGTGTTTGATCTCTCTCTCTCTCTCTCTCTCGTGTTCTTGAGATGACATGATCTTGATGTACTACGAGCTTTGTTGATATATATTGAATCATATGGAGTTTTCCCCTCTCTATCTTGTTGTGATGAATTGAGTTTTCCCTTTGAAGTTTTCTTATCGGATTGAGTCTTTAAGGATTTAAGTCTTGCGATGGGATATCTATGGTGACAATGGGATGTTCTATTGATCTACTTGATTTATGTTTTGGTGATCAACTTGCGGTTTCTGTGACCTTGGGAATCTAGGCATAGGGGTTGGCACACGTTTTTGTCTTGACTTTCCGGTAGAAACTTTGGGGCACTCCTTGAAGTTCTTTGTGTTGGATTGAACATGATGAATCTGAAATGATGTAATGCATATCATATAATAAAGCCCATGGGTACTTGTGGTGACAATGGAGTATCTAGGTGACATTAGGGTTTTGGTTGATGTGTATCTTAAGGTGTTATTTTAGTACGAACTCTGGGGCTGTTTGTGACACTTATAGGGACAGCCCATAAGATTGATCAGGAAAGAGAACTTTGAGGTGGTTTCATACCCTACAATAATTTCTTTATTAGTTCTCCGCTATTTGTGACTTTGGAGTGAACTCTTTGTCGCACGAGAGGTATTTACATATGATTCGACCATGCCAATATTTTTGAGAGAAATTGCACTAGTGAAAGTATGGACCCTAGGCCTTGTTTCCAAACATTTATACAACGTTTTTCTCGCCGTTTACCATTTTTTACCTTGCTGTTTTTATATTTTCATATTACAAAAACCTATATCTACCATCCATATTGCACTTGTATCACCATCTCTTCGCCGAACTAGTGCACCTATACAACTTACCATTGTATTGGGTGTGTTGGGGACACAAGAGACTCTTTGCTATTTGATTTCAGGGTTGTTTGAGAGATACCATCTTCATCCTACACCTCCCATGGATTGATAAACCTTTAGGTCATCCACTTGAGGTAAAATTGATGCTGTCCTACAAAACTCTGCGCTTGGAGGCCCAACACGAGTCTACAAGAAGAAGGTTGTTTAGTAGACATAATATACCTATAAGGAATACACAACCTTATAAATAAATTTTTTATTGTGAAAAGAACATTACATGACTTACCTTGAAGACCACCACTAGACCACTAAAAGCCTCCTTCAGTCCGCTGTCAACGGACTGAATGCCTTGTAAAACCACACCCATAAGGGTGCGTTGATCCTCGACAATGGAGGAGTCAGACAAAGCCTCCTCCATTATGGTCGGCCACCTGGTCACGGTCCGCTCAGTCATAGGCGGTAGCGGTGGTGGCACTTCCTCTCCCCCTCCTTGGGGAGGCAAAGTCGATGACGTGGAGACACTGAGGCCTCCAGAGTCGACTGGGAGGGAGCCTAGGCGAATTACGGGCCCCCTCTCCGCTTGCCAGGAGTGGTTCAACCTCCTAGGCTTCGGCGGTCGAGGCATGATCCTCGGCCAAGGCCTCCTAGTCTTCGGTGGCCGAGTTATGCGCCTCGGCCATAACCGTGTCGCCCCCAATGTTTAGCGCAGGAGGGGTCCGATGGGATAACACCTCCGCGGCCTCATCTATGGTCGGAGGGGGTGTGGTGCGGGACGCTGTCCCACTCTCTGCTAGCTCGGTCGACGAAGAATCCTCTATGAGACCTGTACAATGGGGAGATCTCAGGCAGGGCTGCAATTCAGAAGGCATTCGTCCGATTAGCGATGGAGGCTCCATATAAAAAATACTAAATGGCATTCAAAATCAGTACCTTCGGGCCTGGGGCTTGACCCTGGGGTTCCTTCGGGGAACCCTCTCGAAAGCCCTGGAATCCTCATCGGAATCCGGGCTATCATCCGGTAGGACCACCTTGGCCCTGCAGGGGTTCTTCGATGCGAAGGGAGGTAGATCCTCCTCTGCGTCATCTAGCTCAGCCCTCTTCCTTGTCTAGGGACAGTCGACCTCTCCCCCGTATTCTGCATGCTCTTCCTCGTGGGTGGAAAAGGCTTGGGTCTCTCCAGACTTAGTATCCGGTAGACCCCTAGGGCGGAGGCCTTCGCGGGCCTCATCCTTCTTCTTCTTCTTCTTCTTCTTCTTCTTCTTCTCTATCTTCTCAAGTTCTGCATATGGCGCCACGACCAGCATCGCCGTTAGCTGGGCGACCTTGGGTCCTCGGGCAGGAAGGCTGGACCGTTGATCTTCACGGCCTTCTCCACCCAGCCCTGCGAAGACAATGGGAAAGAGGATTAGATCCTCGCCGAATGTCAAAACTCGGAATGAAATAGAAACCCTGTTATACCTTCAAGGGCTGGATGTCGGCATCTAAGTCGATGTGTACTTATTTAGTCGGCCACTTCATCTGGGGCTTAAATGGCACCTTCCACAACTTCTCGCGAGTTGTGCGGTAGAACTTGTGCATGGTGACCGGGTCCTCGAACTTGTAGGACCACATCGGGGTGTCTCGGTGCTGGCATGGCAGGCCGCGGCGGCGGAGCATGACCTGGACCACGTTAGTCAGCTCGATTTTGGCCTCCACCATTTGCGTGATGCGCTTTTGTAGCATCTTCACCTCTAAGGCAGATCCCCAGTCGAGGCCTTTCCTGACCCACGAGATTAACCCCGGAGGGGGGGTCCGGATCTAAACTCAGCCGGCGCCGACCAGTCTGCGTCCCGTGGCTCACTAATGTAGAACCACTCCTTCTGCCAGACCCTGATGGTGTCAATGAAGGTGTCGTCCGGACACACGACTCGCAGAAGCTTGCTGATCACAGCCCCTCCGTAGTCGGCATGTTGGCTGCTGACGGTCTTCGGCTTCATGTTGAAGACCTTGAGCCATAGGCCGAAGTGTGGCTGGACTCGCAAAAGGCCTCGCAAACGGTGATGAAGGCCGAGATGTGCATAAAGGGGTTCGGGGGAAGATCATGGAAGTCTAACCCATAGAAGAACGTCAACCCCCTAACAAAGGGGTGGAGTGGAAAAGCCAATGCCCAGAGAAAATGAGGGATGAATACCACTCTCTCGTCCGGTTTTGGAGTGGGCACCACCTGGCCTTCTTCTGGAGGGTGGTGGGCTATGTTGGGCGAGAGATATCCAGCGAGCTTCAGCTCCCGGATGTCGTTGTCGGTGACGGAAGAGGCTTCCCACTAGCCTTGCGAGCCCGAGCCGGCCATGGATGAGCTCGGGGAGGGTGTCTTGGAAGGGGAGGAAGATGAGTATGGATTTGGGCACTTGAAGCTTGGGTGCAAGAAGGAATCGAGTCTGGATGCGTAGAAAGGCCTTGGGGGTTTTCTCCTTTTTATGGTAGGCCATAATACCAAGGGTCCTATTTTACTGTTGTGGTCTTTGGCACTTCCCTAAACAATCGTGTCATTATACGCACGAGGGGTTACCCAGATCATTACTCATATCCCATGAAATACGGGGCATGATCTTCATATTGATGAGGCGTGCCAATAGAAAAGCGGCCTCGAGCCGCGAATCGAGTTTTCGTAACTGGCTGTTGTGGCCATTCGTCAGAAAGGTTGTCAGTTAAGGGCACTATTCACACCCAAGCATTTGGTCTTCAGTAATAAACAAAGTGTGTTTTGGAAGACAAGGTGTCATCAAGAACCAAGTTTGAATCAGCAGAACATAGAGGGAACTCGCCTCGCAAGCCGAATACTATGGATACGTGAAGCTGCCAAAGATTGCATACCTCAACGTTGGAGGCTAGTTCGGGGGCTACTGGGGGAGTTCGGTACTAAGGGGTTCTCGGTCCATCGGATCATTACTCATGGGCCGACTAGTTGGGCTACTCTGTGGAGGGCCGAACTATGAGGCGGCCCTGTGTTCAGGAAGGAAAGCTCCGAAGAATGGTGTGACCTCCAAGCTTTGAACATGGGATCTGAGTGTCTATCGCCTGTAAAAGGTCGGTTTTGTGTAACCCTAGGTACCCCTGCTGTCTATATAAACCAGAGGGTCCCATTCGTAGAGGACACGTGAACTCATCTAGAGTTTTAGCTTAGTCGATCTTTGTTGGGAGACGTAGTAGTAAATGAAATTTTTTCCTACGATCACCAAGATCTACCCATGGAGAAACCAGCAACGAGTGGGGAGAGATTGCATCTTCATACCTTTGAAGATCGCTAAGCGGAAGCGTTACAAGAACGCGGTTGGTGGAGTCGTACTCGCAGCGATTCAGATCGCGGTGGATTCCGATCTCAGAGCCGAACAACGGCGCCTCCGTGTTCAACACACGTGCATACCGATGACATATCCTACGCCTTGATCTAGCAAGGAGGAAGGAGAGGTTGAGGGAGAGCTCCGGCAGCACGACGGCGTGGTGACGGTGGAGCTACGTGGACTCTGGCAGGGCTTCGCCAAGCGCTACGGAGAACGAGGAAGAGGAAGGGTAGGGCTGCGCCGAGAGAGAGAGAAGTCGTGTCTCAAATCAGCCCAAACCCTTGCATATATATAGGAGGAGGGAGAGGGAGGGATGCCTTGGCCCCTTCTCCAAGGAGGAGAGGTTCGGCCGAACTAGGGGGAGAGTCCACCTCCCACAAGGGAGGTGGATCTCCTCCTTTTCAAACTCCTTTGCCCTATCTCCTTATCTCCAGCCGCATGGGCCCTTCCGGAAGGTCTTGGCCAGCCCAATAAGGGCTGGTACACCTCCACTAAGGGCCCACGAAGTCCTATGGTCGTCACACCCCTCCCGGGGGTCCTCCGGCACCCTCCCGGCACTCCCAGTACACTACCGATGAGCCCGAAAACTTTCCGATGACCAAAACTGGACTTCCTATATATCAATCTTTACCTACGAACCATTCCGGAGCTCCTCGTGACGTCCGGGATCTCATCCGGGACTCCGAACAACCTTCCGTAATCACGTATACCATTTCCCTATAACCCTAGCGTCATCGAACCTTAAGTGTGTAGACCCTACGGGTTCGGGAGACACATAGACATGACCGAGACATCTCTCCGGTCAATAACCAACAACGGGATCTGGAAACCCATGTTTGCTCCAACATGTTCTACGATGATCTCATCGGATAATCATGTAAGTGGGACTATCGTTATCAACCTTACACTTTTTGGTACTCACACTATGGACATGTGTAACATCACGTTCGAGATTCATCAAAAATAAACCATTGACTAGCGGGGCATGACCATAAAACATTTCTCTCATATAAATAGAACAACCATTATTCTCAGATTTAAATGAGTAGCCATCTCACATCAAGCAAGATCCAGATACAATGTTCATGCTCAAAGCTGGTACTAAATAACAATTATTAAGGTTTAACACTAATCCCGTAGGTAGATGTAGAGGTAGCGTGC
Source organism: Hordeum marinum (assembly GCA_022496015.1). Classification (NCBI taxonomy): domain Eukaryota; kingdom Viridiplantae; phylum Streptophyta; class Magnoliopsida; order Poales; family Poaceae; genus Hordeum; species Hordeum marinum. Next base: position 85,052,672 of record CM039672.1, read on the forward strand.
CGACGGAGATCACATCGACCTTGGAACCATTCCCGACGCGCATCGTCACCTCGTCCTTTGCCAGCCTCCACTTATTCCGCAGCTCCTGCTTGGAGTTACAAATGTGAGCAACTGCATCGGTATCAAATACCCAGGAGCTACTACGAGCGCTGGTTAGGTACACATCAATAACAAGTATATCACATATACCTTTAACGTTGCCGTCCTTCTTATCCGCTAAGTACTTGGGGCAGTTCCGCTTCCAGTGACTGGTACCCTTGCAATAAAAACACTCAGTCTCAGGCTTGGGTCCATTTTTGTTCTTCTTCTTCCCGACAACTTGCTTACCGGGCGCGGCAACAGCTTTGCCGTCCTTCTTGAAGTTCTTCTTATCCTTGCCTTTCTTGAAACTAGTGGTCTTATTCACCATCAACACTCGATGCTCCTTTTTGATCTCGACCTCTGCTGATTTGAGCATCGAGTACAACTCAGGAATGGACTTCTCCATCCCTTGCATGTTGTAGTTCATCACAAAGCTCTTCTAGCTAGGTGGAAGCGACTGGAGGATTCTGTCAATGACCGAGTCATCCGGGAGATTAACTCCCTGCTGAGTCAAGCGGTTGTGTAGCCCAGACATCTTGAGGATGTGCTCACTGACAGAACTATTCTCCTCCATCTTACAGCTGAAGAACTTGTCGGAGACGTCATATCTCTCGACCCGGGCATGAGCTTGGAAAACCAGTTTAAGCTCTTGGAACATCTCATATGCTCTGTGTTGCTCAAAATGCTTTTGGAGCCCTTGTTCTAAACTGTAAAGCATGCCGCACTGAACAAGGGAGTAATCATCGCAGCGAGAATGCCAAGCGTTCGCAATGTCTTGATCTGCTGGGAGAAGGGGTGGGTCACCTAGTGGTGCATCAAGGACATAAGATTTCTTGGAAGCTATGAGGATGATCCTCAAGCCACGGACCCAGTCCGCATAGTTGCTTCCATCATCTTTCAGCTTGGTTTTCTCTAGGAACACGTTGAAATTGAGGGTGACATTCTCGTTGGCCATTGGATCTACAATATAGATTGTAAAGATAATTTTAGACTAAGTTCATGATAATTAAGTTCACATAATCAAATTATTTAATGAACTCCCACGTAGATAGACATCTCTCTAGTCATCCAAGTGACACATGATCCATGTCAACTAGCCCGTGTCCGATCATCACGTGAGACGGACTAGTCATCCATGGTGAACATCTCCATGTTGATCGTATCTTTTATACGACTCATGTTTGACCTTTCGGTCTTCCGTGTTCCGAGGCCATGTCTGTATATGCTAGGCTCGTCAAGTCAACCTAAGTGTATCGCGTGTGTAAATCTGGCTTACACCCGTTGTATGCGAACGTTAGAACCTATCACACCCGATCATCATGTGGTGCTTCGGAACGACGATCCTTAGCAACGGTGCACAGTTAGGATGAACACTTCTCTTGAAATTTTTATTGAGAGATCATCTTATTTACTACTGTCGTTCTAAGCAAATAAGATGTAAACATGATAAACATCACATGCAATCAATATAGTGACATGATATGGCCAATATCATCTTGCTCCTTTGATCACCATCTTCGGGGCGCCATGATCATCACTGTCACCGGCACGACACCATGATCTCCATCATCAGGATCTCCATCATTGTGTCTTCATGAAGTTGTCTCGCCAACTATTACTTCTACTACTATGGCTAACGTTTAGCAATAAAGTAAAGTAATTACATGGCGTTTATGATTGACACACAGGTAATACAATAAAATAAGACAACTCCTATGGCTCCTACCGGTTGTCATACTCATCGACATGCAAGTCGTGAATCCTATTACAAGAACATGATCAATCTCATACATCACAATGCATCACATCACATTCTTTGGCCATATCACATCACAAGGCATATGCTACAAAAACAAGTTAGACGTTCTCTAATTTGTAGTTGCAAGTTTTTTCGTGGCTGCTATAGGTTTCTAGCAAGAACGTTTCTTTCCTACGCCAAAACCACAACGTGATATGCCAATTGCTATTTTCCCTTCACAAGGACCCTTTTCATCGAATCCAATCCGACTAAGGTGGGAAAGACAGACACCCGCTAGCCACCTTATGCAAGAAGTGCATGTTAGGCGGTGGAACCAGTCTCACGTAAGCGTACGTGTAAAGTTGGTCCAGGCCGCTTCATCCCACAATACCGCCGAATCAAGATAAGACTAGTAGTGGTAAGCATATTAACAAAATCGACGCCCACAACAACTTGTGTTCTACTCGTGCATAGATTCTACGCATCGACCTAGCTCATGATGCCACTGTTGGGAGACGTAGTAGTAAATCAAAAAATTTCCTACGATCACCAAGATCTATCTATGGAGAAACCAGAAACGAGTGGGGAGAGATTGCATCTTCATACCTTTGAAGATTGCTAAGCGGAAGTGTTATAAGAACGTGGTTGGTGGAGTCGTACTCGCAGTGATTCAGACCGCCGTGGATTCCGATCTCAGCACCGAACAACGGCGCCTCCGCATTCAACACACGTGCAACCCGATGACGTCTCCTATGCCTTGATCTAGCAAGGAGGATGGAGAGGTTGAGGGAGAGCTCTGGCAGCACGACGGTGTGGTGATGCTGGAGCTACGTGGACTCCGGCACGGCTTCGCCAAGCGCTACGGAGAACGAGGAAGAGGAAGGGTAGGGCTGCGCCGAGAGAGAGAGAGAGAAGTTGTGTCTCAAATCAGTCCAAACCCTTGCATGTATATAGGAGGAGGGAGAGGGAGGGCTGCCTTGGCCGCTCCTCCAAGGAGGATAGCTTTGGCCAAACTAGGGGGAGAGTCCACCTCCCACAAGGGAGGTGGATCTCCTCCTTTTCAAACTCCTTTGCCTATCTCCTTATCTCCAGCCGCATGGGCCCTTCTGGAAGGTATTGGCCAGCCCAATAAGGGCTGGTACACCTCCTCTAAGGGCCCACGAAGTCCTATGGTCGTCACACCCCTCCTGAGGGTCCTCTGGTACCCTCCCGGCACTCCCGGTACACTACCGATGAGCCCGAAAACTTTCCGGTGACCAAAACTGGACTTCCTATATATCAATCTTTACCTCCGGACCATTCCGTAGCTCCTCGTGATGTCCGGGATCTCATACGGGACTCCAAACAACCTTCGGTAATCACGTATACCATTTCCCTATAACCCTAGCATCATCGAACCTTAAGTGTGTAGACCCTACAGGTTCGGGAGACATGTAGACATGACCGAGACACCACTCCGGTCAATAACCAACAGCGGGATTTGGATACCCATGTTGGCTCCCACATGCTCCACGATGATTTCATTGGATGAACCACGATGTCGGGGATTCAATCAACCCCGTATACAATTCCCTTTGTCTATCAGTATGATACTTGACTGAGATTCGATTGTCGGTATCTCTATACCTTGTTCAATCTCGTTACTGGCAAGTCTCTTTACTCGTTTCGTAATACATCATCCCATGGCTAACTCCTTAGTCACATTGAGCTCATTATGATGATGACTTACCGAGTGGGCCTAGAGATACCTCTCCGTGACACGGAGTGACAAATCCCAGTCTCGATTCGTGCCAACCCAACAGACACTTTCGGAGATACCCGTAGTGCACCTTTATAGCCACCCAGTTACGTTGTGACGTTTGGCACACCCAAAGCATTCCTACGGTATCTGGGAGTTGCACAATCTCATGGTCTAAGGAAACGATAATTGACATTGAAAAGCTTTAGCAGATGAACTACACGATCTTGTGCTATGCTTAGGATTGGGTCTTGTCCATCACATCATTCTCCTAATGATGTGATCCCGTTATCAACGACATCCAATGTCCATGGCCATGAAACCATGACCATATATTGATCAACGAGCTAGCCAACTAGAGGCTTACTAGGGACATGTTATGGTCTATGTATTTACACATGTATTACGGTTTCTGGTTAACACAATTATAGCATGAACAATAGACAATTATCATGAACTAGGAAATACAATAATAACCATTTTATTATTGCCTCTAGGGAATATTTCCAACAATCTCGAGGTAGATCAACTCCCTAGTTCTCATTCACATCAATATAATGAGGCAGGGTGTATGGTTTTACCTCCTCACGAGGGCCCGAACCTAGGTAAACACTATCTCCTACTTCCCCTGCTACCCATCGATCTAAGGTCCATAGCTCTATTGCGGAACGTTGCATGGGAAACAAAAAAGTTCCTACGCACACGCAAGATCTATCCATGGTGATGAGCATCTACGAGAGGGAGAGTGGATCTACATACCCTTGTAGATCGCTAAGCGGGAAGCGTTAAGAAATGCGGGTGGTGTAGTCGAACGTCTCCGCGATCCAAATCGCCGAGCATCCCGCGATCTCATCACGACTCGTCCCGCGATCCAATCATGATCCATCCCGCGAACTCATCACGATCCGTCCCAGGATCTCATCACTATCCGTCTCGTGATCTTGATCACGGTCCTTCTGATCAAGCGTCGAACGGACGACACCTCCGCATTCAGCACACGTACAACTCGATGACGATCTCCGCCTTCTTGATCCAGCAAGAGGGAGCGAAGAGGTAGATGAGTTCTCCAGTAGCGCGACGGTGTTGCGGCGATGGTGGTGGAGCTATTCCAGCAGGGCTTCGCCTATGCATCGCTGAAAACCGATCTAGAGGAGTTATTGCGATCTAGAGGAGAGGTAGCACGTGGCTATTAGGGTTAGCGTTTTCCTCTAAATCCTCTAGTATATATAGGAGGGAGGGAGGGGAGGAGGAAGCCTCAAACCCTCAAGGTTTGATCGAAATTGGAGGTGGAGGAGTCCTACTCCAATCCTATTAGGAGTAGGATTCCTCCTTTCCACTTGGAAACTCTTTCCACCTCTCCACCTTTGGATTTTTTCCTTCTCAAACCACTCCAGCCGCATTGGCCCTTAGAGGAGGCTTCGGCCAGCCCACCAGGGGCTGGTTTACCTCCTCCCACAGCCCATGTAGCCTCTTGGGTCGAAATACCTCTCCCGATGGTCCCCCGGTACACTACCGGCACTCCCGGTACACTACCGATGAGCCCGAAACTTTTCCAGCGACCAAAACAGGACTTCCTATATATCAATCTTTACCTCCGGATCATTACGGAGCTCCTCGTGACGTTTGGGATCTCATCCGGGACTCCGAACAACCTTCGGTCACCACCATACATAACTCTATACTACCGAAACGTCACCGAACCTTAAGTGTGCAGACCCTGCGGGTTCGAGAACTATGTAGACATGACCGAGACACCTCTACGGTCAATAACCAATAGCGGGACCTGGATGCCCATATTGGTTCCTACATATTCTATGAAGATCTTTATCGGTCGAACCTCTATGTCAAGGATTCAGTTAATCCCGTATGATGTTCCCTTTGTTCTTCGGTATGTTACTTGCCCAAGATTCGATTGTCGGTATATCCATACCTAGTTCAACCTCGTTACCGGCAAGTCTCTTTACTCGTTCCGTAATACAAGGTCCCGTGACTAACACTTAGTCCCATTGCTGGCAAGGCTTATTGTGATGTTGTATTACCGAGTGGACCCTGAGATACCTCTCCGTCACACGGAGTAACAAACCCCAGTCTTGATCCATGCCAACCCAACAGACACCCTCGGAGATACCTGTAGAGCACCTTTATAGTCACCCAGTTACGTTGCGATGTTTGATACACACAAGGTACTCCTCCGGTGTCAGTGAGTTGCATGATCTCATGGTCATAGGAACAAATACTTGACATGCAGAAAACAATAGCAATAAATTGACACGATCATATGCTACGTTTGTAGTTTGGGTCTTGTCTATCACATCATTCTCCTAATGACATGATCCCGTTACCAAATGACATCTCATGTCCATGACTAGGAAACCATAGCCATCTTTGATCAACGAGCTAGTCTATTAGAGGCATACTAGGGACATGGTGTTGTCTATGTATCCACACATATATCTGAGTTTCCGATCAACACAATTATAACATGTATAATAAACGATTATCATGAACAAGGAAATATGATAATAAACAATTTATTATTGCCTCTAGGGCATATTTCAAACAAGCTCGGGCCCCCTACCTGAGATCTGCCGGTTTTGACACAAACACCAACCCCCCTAGGCACGCCCTATTGCCTTATGGTGGCCCAGCAGGTCTCACGACCCCCCTCTTCTCCTATAAGGTGTGTTTTGACCTAGAAAAAAATGAAGAAAATACTTTTAGGATGAAGCGCCATTGTCTCAAGGAGGAAACCTAGGCAGAGGCCCTTTTGTTCTCTGACAGAGAGGTTCTGTCGATGAAACTTCCCTCGGGAGGGGGAAATCGAAGCCATCATCATCACCAATGCTTCCTCCTTCATGGGAGGACCAATCTTCATCAACATCTTCACCAGAACCATCTCATCTCAAAACCTAGTTCATATCTTGTATTCAATCTTTATCTCAAAACCTCAGATTGATACCTGTGGGTTACTAGTGTTGATTGCATCTCGTACTTGATGCCTGTTGGTTTACTTGGTGGAAGATATTATGTTCAGCTCCTTGATAACCACTATTATACCTCTGATCTTGAACATGTTGATGATGTGTGAGTTGTTACTTTTGTTCCTGGGGACATGGGAGAAGTCTTATTATAAGTAATCCTGTGAAGTTGCATTCGTCCGATATTTTGATGATACGTATGTTGTTGCTTATCTTAGTGGTGTCGTCTGAACGTTGACTACACGACACTTCACCATGTTATGGGCCTAAGGGAAGGCATTTTGGAGTAATAAGTAGATGATTGTAGGATCGATAGAAGAGTGTCTAGAGGGGGGGGGGGTGAATAGACTACTAGCAGAAATTTAAAACCTAACCTTTTCCCAAGTTAATTGGTTGGCAGATTTTAACTATTTTAGCAAGTCTAGAAAATCTAACAGCCCTACACATGCATGCCTACAAGTATGGCAGCGGAAAGTAAAGACATTGCACAATTAAGTAAAGAGATGGGATAGGAAGATCAAACGCAATAGGAGATGCAAGGATTTTTCCCGTCGTCCCGATAGGTGGTGCTATTGTACATCCACATTCATGGAGTCTTCAACCCACGGAGGGTAACGGTCGCGAGAGTCCACAGAGGGCTCTACCCATAGAGGGTTCCACGAAGAAGCAACCTTGACTATAGCATGACGGCCTACGCCCATAGAGGACTAGCCTTACTTGGGGTAGATCTTCACGAAGTAGGAGATCTCCTTGCCCTTACAAACTTCTTAGTTCACTCCATAACACGAAGTAGGAGGTTCCCAAGCAACACCTGACCAATCTAGGAGGCACCACCCTCCAAAAGGTAATATGCTCGGTAATGTCGATGAACTCCTTGATCTTGTGCTTCAAGATGATAGACTCGTCAACACACAAGCACTCTCTCACAAATTTGGCTTGGTAGAAGAGATGGGATTGGTGGAAAGAAACTTGGGGAGGCTGGAAATCAATATCCATATGGTTGGAGTGGAAGATCTTGATCTCAACACAAGGGTAGGTGGTTCTCTCTCAGAAAACTGAGTAGGATAGGTATGGAATAGTTCTGAGTGCTTCTCTTTAGAGTGGGTGGTGGTGAAGGGGTATATATAGGCATCCCCAAAAATCCAACCGTTACACACAAAATGACCAACTCGGTGACACCGATGTGTTAATCTTGGTGGTACCAAAGTGACCAAAAGGTGGCAACATTTGAATCTCGGTGAGACCGATATAGGAATCTCGGTTGCACCGACAAGGTGACCAACTGTCAGAATTGCCAAACTCGGTGATGCTAATTCAACATTCTTGGACGGACCAAAAGTGTGAACTTGCGTAACAGGAAGTTTGCAACCCAACTCGGTGGTACCGAAGGCAGTGTCGTCTGCACCGAAGTGGCTAGGGTTTGGTTGAGTCTGTCTAGGGTTTGGAATCGGTGGCGCCGGGATAGGAAAGTTGGTTGCACCAATTTTGCATGTTTGGCTAGAGACAAACATTGGTGGGAGAGTTTGTGGATGTTTTTGGAGATTATCACTTGTGCACGTATGAGCATTTTGTTCACCAACAAAACCTTACCCCCTTTTAATAGTATTGGCTTTCCTATGGACTCAAAGTGATCTCTCATAAATGTAAAATGTAGAGTCCTCTTGCTTGAAGTTTGGCCAACCTATTTCCCTGAATCTTGGGGTAATTCCACAATCTCCTCAATCCTTTTACCAGCTCAACTATCCATGGACTATTATCTAAAATACATGTTAGTCCAAGAGAGAGTGTATGTTGTCATGAATTATCAAAACCACCAAGGGAGCATGTTGTGCTTTCAATCTCCCCCTTTTGGTAATTGATGACAACATACAATTAAAGCTTCAAATAAAGATATGCATGGATGCAATGAAGACTTTGAGAGACACATGACTTAGATTTGCTCCCCCTAGATGTGTGTAGTCCTTTAAAGGATAGTTGCTTTGGAATGCATGGACACACATATGGATGAAAGGGATATAAGGAGTCATGTGTATCTTGGATATATGCATCAATATATGTTAATGAAATGTATATCCTTGATCAAGACATCACTCTTGCAAAAAATATGTGCAAGAAGCAAGAGATCATATTGATCAAAGATATGATGCATATACTTACCTTGAGTTCTTGAGCATTCTAGTAGTAGAGACACACTTGAGAAAACAATGTTAGGAAACACAAGAGTATCTACTAAACAAAAGCAATAGAACTCAATGAATACCAAGATATGGAGAACATATGAGATATGATAATCCTTAAGATTGATATGTCTCCTCCTTTAGCATAAAACTATTATATATTTTCTCCCCTTAGATATGAAAGTGGTAGTACATCCTCTCCCCCTGAATCTCAGCATGTAGATATTGGGATTGGATAGGGTGAGAAAAGGTAATCCGTTGATCACTTTAGACTTTTCTCCAAAAATAGTTTTCTCCACCTACATTGTTATTCTCCCCGTGTTTATATAAGTGTGAACTTTTGATATTTTCCTCTCCCCCTAAATCATATCTCCCCCTTTGCATAAGCATGTGACTCTCCCTTTAGCATGAAGCTTTGATATTCTCCCCCATTGGCATAATACCAAAAAGGTTAATCTTAGGAGTAGTGATAGGGATCATTGACAAGGAAGGGATCCTGGAGAACAAGGGTCATTGAAGGTAGGGTTCATAGAAAAACTAAGGGAATCATTGAATGTAGCTTCTCTCCCTTTTGCAAATTTTAGTTTTCTTCTCCTTCGAGCTAGGGATCCTTGAATAAAGAATTTCTCCCCCGAATTGTTGTTTGTTCTTCTCCCCCTAATTTTTTTAAAGAAGGGGTCATCGAAGGAACAAGAATATCACAAGAACAGAAACAAATACATATTTAGAAGACAAAGAAAAATCGGTGACTCCGGGATAAATAAATCGATGGTACCAAGATTGTGTAGTGCAACTCATGTGCAACTTCGGTAGGACCGAGTTATTTATATCGGTGACTCTGAATGAGAGACCAAGTTTCTGTTTTCACGGAGACAAACGAAATAGTTAAAAAAAAGAAAATACAAATTTTTTACAAAGGTCATCAAATAGATAAGATTTGAGTGGTTATGAGAGATCATGCAAATAGAAAGCATACCACATAAGATTCTTAACTAGATGATGGGCGGTGACTAGGTGACCTATCTTAGAGTATATTGACCTAGGAATCAAGCAAGAATACTTGATCATAGGTCATACTCATCGTTTAAGCTCCAAATGGGATTACCATTGTTCGATTAAGCATTTTAATTTCTTCATATAACTTGAGTTGCTTTAGCCCATGTCTTGGAGTAAAGCCTTTTCAAGGATATGAGTACATGCCTTTGAGTGATGTTGATGACGTTGCTCGTAGGTGAACTTGTTGAGGCTTCTTGAGGTTGATGAAGATCATCTTGAATTTGGAGCAATCCTTCTCGTTCTAGTACACTAGTCACCTACAAAGGTTAGTCATGCAAGGAAGAACAATGGATATATCCAATTAACATGATACTACTCAAGATTTTGCAACTAAGATCAAGTATATGTCAAGGATATGTTTTTGTTGTCTTCTTCCTTCCATCATCAAGAGGGGTTGTGGATACTTGGTAATGACAAGATTGCTTATGATTGGAGTTGATGGCAATCTTGTGGAATGAAGTTCTTCCAAGTACCTACAAAAGGTTAGATGCAATACAAGGGAGCATAGAGTTCCATGGCATATGATAACAAGTTACGACAACATGGAAATAACAACAAAGCTCATGCCCTTGCTTGCAACCGAGTGAGTCTAGCTCAATTTTGAAGCATCAATGATGTTCAACTCACTCCTCAGATGACAAAATGTTTTCTCATCAAGTGGCTTAGTAAAGATATCAGCCAATTGCTTGTTAGTACGAACCTGCTTAAGATTGATATCTCCTTTGGCAACATGATCACGAATGAAATGATATCGAACTTGAATATGCTTGGTTCGAGAATGTTGCATAGGATTATGTCCAATTTTAATAACACTTTCATTGTCACAAAGTAATGGAACATTTTTAACATAAATTCCATAATCCTTAAGTGGTTGTGTCATCCATAGTAATTGCGCACAACAAGATCCAACTACAATATACTCAGCTTCGGCAGTAGATAGAGATACCGATTTTTGTTTCTTGGAGGACCAAGACACAAGAGATGACGGGGTTATTACCCCTAGGTAGGCCAAAGCGACGGGGTTCTCCCCCCTTCCGCTTTGAAGAAAACTACATGGCCGGCTATCCATGGCCGGCTAGAGGACGGCCAGCAAGTTGTGCTGCCAGCTGGCAACATGGGCGGCTGGTCAAGCGACCGGCTCGACCACCGGCCAGCTGGGCATGGCCGACTGCTTTCCAGGCTGCCTCCAGCCGTTAACCCAGGAGTGGACGTGCGATGTCCTGTCCCCTTGGGTGCGGGTACGACAACAAGACGTGACCGCCACCACAAGCGGTCATGTGGCCACAGTGGCCGCTGACGCACCGCTGACCTTGGCAAGCGCGACCGGGTGGGGAAACAGTGTCAGAACGCCCTCGCCCACTCGATTACCTGCCTCGCCGTGGCTACAGTGCAGCCGGCCGTACCAGAGACTTTGGCCGGCTGGCCCTAGACGACGTCTCCCGAGCGACCCGTGCCGCGGCAGGTGGACGAGGGCCAATTGCGAGCCAGCTAGCGGGCCCCAACGGGAGACGGGATCGCTTAGCCGGTGGACCCTACAGGCTACAAGACGGCATGAAGGGTGGGACCCCCTAGCCAGCCGAAGAGACTGCCAGCCGGGTCCCCCACCCTTGTACTTTAGAGCATATTATAGATCCAGGGGGTTGGCCTATAAAGCCCCCCGAGCCCCCCATGCAATGGGGACGGACGACCATTCGCATACACCCACATAGAGCTTTCCTCTCACACCATCACTAGCAAGGGAGGAGGACGAGCCGGCTGCTCCTTATTCCTCCTCTAGACATAGCTCTAGGAGCATACTTGTAAACATAACTATCCATCCAACTACACCTAGTAGGACTAGGGGTATTACCTCCCGCGGAGGGCCTCGAACCTGCGTACATCGTGTGTCACCACCGCTTGTGCCCAATCTCGCTCCCGGAGCCCATCGGCGTCCTTCGGCCCCAACCACCTACGGTAAGCCTACCCCCGTGCCGCCTGCCCGCGTGTCGGCCCTGGCCCAAGATGCCGCCTCGGCGCCGGCTCTGTCTCCAGCCCAGAATGACGGTCGTCTGATCGACCAGTTCCCTAATCAAGATGGATGCTACGTCATCTTCACCACTGAAGAGACAGGCAAACACGCTCAGCGCTGGCTCCACCGTGAGGTGAACGCCACCATGCTGGCAACTCCCCAGTTCATGCACTGGTCGGAGAAGCAGGTCACCTGTAGCCAGGTAGATCATCCGTCGTAATGCCAAGTCCTGGCAGCTACGCCCTGGTCCTCGACCACACCATCGCCGCCGAGAAGCGCACCTGCCACTTCTCACGGGTGTTGGTCGATGGTGGCAGCAGCATCAACATCCTGTACCTCGACACGATGCACAAGCTAGGGTTGAAGATAGAAGACCTACAGGTGAGCCATATGGTTTTCCATGGCATCGTGCCTGGAAAGTCCTTCTCCCCTATCGGCAAGATCACGCTTGACGTCCTCTTCGGTGGGCCCGGCCACTTCCGCCGCGAGCCAGTGTTGTTCGAGGTCGTGGACCTCGCGGGCCCCTACCACGCACTACTGGGCCGATTGGCCCTCATCAAATTCATGGTGGTCCCCCATTACGCCTACCTCAAGATCAAGAGGCCGGGTCCCAAAGGAATCGTCACCATCACGGGTGACTACAAGATGTCAATCGAGTGCACTCGAGACGGCAGCCGGCTGGCCGAGGCCCTGGAAATCGCCGAGGAGAAGCGGCAGCTCGACCGGCTCGTGGCCCTTGCCGCCAGTCAGCCGGCCGTGCCGGCTCCCCCCTCGCAGTCCACCGGTGAGGCCTCCTTCGAGCCTTCTATGGGCACCAAGCAAATCCCGCTCGACCCGGCCAACCCGGCTCAGTGCGTCACCATCGGCTCCCGCCTCGACAGCAAATAGGAAGGCGAGCTCGTCGACTTCCACCATGAGAATCGGGACATCTTCACATGGTCCCCCAAGGACATGCCGGGTGTTCCGAGGAAGTTCGCCGAGCACAAACTACACGTCCGGCCGGACGTCAAGCCGGTCAAGCAACCCCTACGCCGCTTCACCGAGGAGAAGCGGCGTACCATAGGAGAAGAGATCGCCTAGCTGCTCACAGCCGGGTTCACCATGGAAGTATTCCACCCGAACTGGCTGGCCAACCCAGTCTTGGTGCGGAAGAAGAACAAAACCTGGTGCATGTGCATCGACTAAACTAGCCTAAACAAGGCATGTCCAAGGGACCCATTCGCCCTGCCACAGATCGATCAAGTCATTGACTCCACGTCCAGCTGCGACTTGCTGTCCTTCTTGGATGCCTACTCCGGCTACCATTAGATCAAGCTTGACCCGAAAGACCGGCTCAAGACCTCCTTCATCACGCCCTTTGGGGCCTACTGCTACATCACCATGTCCTTCGTCCTGAATAACGCAGGCGCCACCTTCCAGTGGTGCATGCAGAAGTGCCTCCTGCCTTAGATAGGCAGGAACGTCCATGTCTACGTCGATGACATCGTCGTCAAAACCAAGAAGCACTTCAGCCTCCTCGACGAGCTCCAGGAGACCTTCGCGAATCTGCACAAGTACAAGATCAAGCTTAACCCGGAGAAGTGTGTCTTCGGCGTCCCAGCCGGCCAACTCTTGGGTTTCTTCGTGTCCGCCCATGGCATCGAGGTGAACCCCGAGAAGATCAACGTGATCGAGCACATGCCCAAGCCAACCTGGCTCCACGACGTCCAGAAGTTCACCGACTGCCTTGCCTCGCTCAGCCAGTTCATCAGCTGACTGGGGAAGAAGGCCCTGCCCCTTTACGGGCTCCTTTGCAAGACAGCTCTGATCGAGCCGGGTCACACCAAGAAACCAGGCATGTTCGATTGGCCCGACTAGGCGGACGAGGCCTTCCGTGGCCTCAAGAAGGCTCTCGCCCGCATGCCCATCCTAGCTGCACCGGCTGAGACGGAACCACTGCTCGCCTATATCACGGCGACCACCTGCATCATCAGCATCGTTCTGGTGGTCGAGCGGCCGGAGGAGCACAAATCCATGCCAGTCTAGCGACCCGTCTACTACCTTAGTGAAGTCCTCTCCGCATCCAAGAAGAACTACCCGCACTACCAAAAGATGTGCTACGGCGTATACTTCACCGCCAAGAAGGTCAAGCAATACTTCCAGGAGCATACCATTACCGTGGTGAGCACGGCCCCGCTCGGTGAGATCATGAGCGGCCGGGATTCCACGGGCCGGATCGCCAAATGGGTCATCACCCTCGTCGATCACGAGATCCGGTACGAGCCAAGAGCCGCCATCAAGTCATAGGCGTTGGCTGACTTCCTCGTCGACTGGGCGGAGACAGAGTTCGTGTTGCCTTCCCCAAACTCCACGCATTGGCGTATGCATTTCGATGGCTCGAAAATGAGGACCGGCCTGGGTGCCGGCATATTCCTCTCCTCCCCGAAAGGTGACCAGCTCAAGTATGCTCTCCAGATCCACTTTGCCGCCTCCAACAACGTGGCCGAGTATGAGGCCATCGTCCTTGGCCTCCGGCTCACCAAGGAGATCGACATCAGGCGCATCCTATGCTTCGGCGACTCTGACCTCAAGGTGTAGCAAGTCTATGGTGAATGGGATGCCAGGGACGCCAACATGGCCAGCTACCGCTTCCTTGTACAACAGCTCACCGGCTCCTTCGAGGGCTGTGAGTTTCATCTCATCCCAGGGGCGGACAATGAGGCGGTCGGCGCGCTGGTGAAGATCGGCTCCACCCGGCAGGCCATCCCAGCCGACATCTCCCTTGAGCGGCTGCTCAAGCCATCGATCAAGCCTTCCCCAGAATCAAAGTCGATCCTCATGCCGGCAGACGCTGTCGGCCCGACGGTGGCTCCAGCTGTCCCTTCGGCGTCTTCACCACCGGCTCCCGCAACCTTGGCTGCCCTGCCGGCACTAGTTGAGCCGGTTGCGTCCGAGACGGCTGGCTCCAATGACGCAGCCGTCATGATGGCAATCAACCAGCCGGCCCCAGGGGCTGGCGAGCTAGTCCCGGGGGATGAACATCCAGTCCCGGGGGCTCTCGAGCTGGCCCCCGTCTTGGCTCCCTCATGAGCGCAGCCTATCCTGGCGTTCCTTCTACCCGGCAAGATCCCCTCGGACGAGGCCTTGGCAAGGCAAATACAGTGCCGGGCCTCAACATACAACATCATCAACAACGAGCTCGTCCATCACAGCACCATCGTAGTCTTCTAGTGATGCATCAAGCCGGAAAAAGGGTCTCGCAATCCTCCTCGACATCCTCCAGGGCGAGTGCGGGCATCATGCCGCCTCCAGGACCCTGGTGCCCAAGGCCTTCCGCCACGGCTTCTACTGGCCCACTGCTCTCGAGGCATCAAAGAAATTGGTCGATGAGTGTGAGGGTTGCCAGCGCTTTAGCATGCAGAGCCACCTGCCGGCTTCAACCCTCCAGACCATCCCCCTCTCGTGGCCCTTCGCCGTCTGGGGGTTGGACATGGTGGGCCCCTTCAAGACCGCATGAGGCGGCATGACACACTTACTAGTGGATGTCGACAAATTCACCAAATGGATCGAAGCATGACCAATCAAGAAGCTGGATGGCCCCATGGCCATCCAGTTCATCGATGACATCACGGTTCGCTACAGCGTCCCCCATAGTATCATCACCGACAACGGCACGAAGTTCGCCAAGGGCGCCCTCGCACGTTACTGCTCCATGCAAAGAATCCGGCTCGACCTAACCTCTGTCACTCATCCACAGTCAAACGGCCAGGTCGAGAGGGAAAACGGCTTCATCCTATCCGGCATCAAGCCCCGGCTCATGATGCTGCTGGTAAGGTCGGCCGGCTGCTGGATTGACGAGCTTCCGGTCGTCCTTTGGAGTCTCAGGACCACCCCCAACCGGTCAACCGGCTACACTCCCTTCTTCCTCGTGTACGGGTCTAAGGCAATCATCCCCATTGACATCGAGTTTGACTCTCCTCGGGTTGCCCTATACACGGAGAAGGACACAAAGGAGGCAAGAGAAGACAGCATTGGCCTACTCAAGGAAGCTCGCGAACTGGCCTTGAGCCGGATGGCCATCTACCAGCAGAAGCTCCAGCACTACCACAACAAGCGGATCCAGCCACTCTCCTTTTGCAAAGGGGACCTGGTCCTCAGGCGGATCCAGCGGACAGTCGGACAACACAAGCTGTCCTCCCATGGGAGGGCCCATTCATCATCAGTAAGGCGCTGCACAACAACACATACTACCTAATAGACGCCTAGAAGTCACAGAAGTGCAAAAAAGATGCCTACGGCGAAGGAACAGAGCGCCCATGGAACGGGGCGCTCCTCCGCCCGTTTTACTGCTGAAAACACCAATGTATGTAGATATCCCCACCCTTTTGGCCTTATGAAGGCAATGGGTGCCCCATGCCGGCTCCTGGGGCATGCCCTATTTCGCTTCCCTCAAAGGTTTCCTTGCTCACCGGCTCCCTGACCCGGCTCTCGGGCCCAGGGGCTTGCCGGCTGGCCCTAGGTCGCTTTTCTTGAAAAATTGGCTAAGTAGTGTGAGCCGGGCAAACCCTCCCACCCCTCCCAGCTACAGATCCGACTCCCGGCTTTCTGGCTAACAGAGCTTTGGGGCAAACACCCCGACCAGCCGGACCACCCAGCCGGACCACCGCATCGCCTCTGCCACTCTACTTATCCCGAAAGGTCCTCGCGGTTCTTAAGTTCCGAACCGGCTCCCCCGAGGCGAACACCCCGACCCAGCTACAGACCGGCTCCCGGCTGTCGGGCTGGTGGGGCCGAAACCAAAGGGGAAAACGGGGGGGGGGGGATTGAAAAGAGCCAAGAGGGCAAAAAAGGATAAGGACAAGTTGGCACGAGCATTAAGGTAAACACAAATATGCACAATGCAAACATTAAGACAAAAGTGGCCCACGGCCAGCACGGTTCATTACATAACACCCCCAGTGGGTGGACTCGAGCCTAACTTGCAGGAAAGAAAAAAGAAAGATAAAGGCGCCCAGGGGCTCAGGCCACCGACGCATCGCCAGCCGGCATGCCCCCAACCGGCGGGTCGCTGGGCGGCTCGACTCTCGCCTCGGAGGTGGTCATAGCCTTCGGGCAGGCCTACTTGGCCTTCGAGGTGGTCTCCGCAGTTCTGATGGTCTCGCCGCTCGAGTCGGTGCTCTCGGCGGCAACCTCCTCGTCCGCTGGGCCTTGGGGGATGCCGAAGGAGTCTTCAGGTACCGGCTCGCCGTCCTCGCCAAGTGCCGACAGGAACTCATCCGCGTCGACGTATGACGCGAGCTCGCTGGCCCAACGGACAAGGGCCGGCTCACAGGCCTCCCGCTCCTCGACCGACTTGTCCTGCATGGTGGCCAGCCGGCCCAAGTCCACGCCGCGGTACCACGACATGTCAAACCGGAGCGCCATCTGCATGCCGGCTCGGGCTACTGATGCCTTCCAGGCCTCGAGCCAGGCCACGCCCTGCTCCAGCCATAAGGCCACGTGGTTTGCTGGAGCTCCTCCGTGACCCGGCCATAGAGCGATGATGATCTCTTTCCCGGCCGTCTTCAGCTGCTCCATGCACCGCTCGAGGTGGGTCAACCGGTACTTGATGGCGACCCTAAGCTCATCCACGTCCCATGCGGCGTCCTCCTTGATGGAGCGCCCGCGGTCCTGAAGGTATTCCTGGTGCTCCTCGACGGCGCGCTCAGCACAACACTGAGTATCTGGGAATCGCCCTAGGAGAAAGGGGAAGAAGAGGGAAGAAAGGCAAATCAAACACAAGAACCACTAAGGTAAAAGCAACCGTCTGGAGAAGGGAAAAACAGACACTTACCTTCGATGGTGTCGTCCACCCCGATGGAAAAGTTGAGCACCACCTTCCGCTCCGATGCCAGCGCCGCCTCTGATACGGTAAGGGAGCCCCTGGCCTCCTCGAGCGACTTCTCAAGCTGGGTCACCTCATCTTGGAGGCTGGCGGTCCTCCAGGCAGCGTCAGCCGCCTCCTTGATGGCCGTCTCCTTGGCTGCCACCTCCTTCGCCAAGGTGGCCTTGAGGCGGTCCTGGGCCGCCTCCCCGTCCACCAGCAGCGCGGACAGCTGGTCCTTCTCCTGCGTAGCCGCCTGGACATCCTGCGCCAGCTGGTCCCGCTCGGAGACGATCCCGGTCTTCTCGTTCCAGAGGGAGTTCAGGTTGCCTGCAAGACAAGACAGGTGTCATCCAGCTCTCGGGGGCTGCATACCCCTCCCGCGAAATTCAATTTACCTTGCACGCGCTCCAGCTCCTCCTCCAGGCGGTAGAAGCCGTGCTTGCCGCGGTCGTGGATGGCGACCGCCTCTTCAAACAGCTTCTGCCGCAAGGAGTTCCCCTCCTGTCACGCAGAGCCAAAAATGAAGTCATGCTCAAAAGAGATTCGGCCCGGCTGCCCGTCAGCCGGTCAGCCGGCCCGCATCACGGTGGTTACACCCAGTGGGTGTGCTGGCGTGCCCCCACTAAAAAATCTAAGACAAGGGCAACCGTGCTTACCTCCGCTCGCTGTAGGGTGGCGTCTGTCGCCTCTATGAACCGGGCCAGCTCCTACCGGCACCAGTCCAGGACGCTCCCCAAGTCCCCAAACGAGGGGACCGGGCCGCCTACCTGGGGAGCCGAAAGGGCTGGCACGCCCGCCAGCGCCTGCCAGTCCTGACGCACCTCCTGCATGGTCCGTAGGGTCCTCTGGTCCCGGCCATCGTCGCCGCCCAGGCTCTCCACAGTACCGGCCGCCGGCGGTGGGTCAATAACAGCGAGGGTATGGGTGTCGCCTCCCGCCGGCCCTCTGCCCGACGCCATCGTGGTCTCCGCTCCCTACCGCTCCGGCGCGACGATCGCGATGGAGGGTGCCTCCACCTCCATGGCCACCACCTCTCGTGCCGCCTCTGATGCCGCCTCCGGGGCCACCGGGGCCTCCGGCACGTCGACCCGGGCCGACTCGGCCGCGGGCGGTGTCACGTCCGGCACTTCCGGCCGGGTCGCCTCGGGAGCCGGCTCCGCTGCCGCTGCCCTCACTTGGGCCGCCTCCTCCACGAGCGGAGGCGCAGGCAGGTCCATGGCCGCCCCTCGTGGCTCGCTCGATGAAGGCCTCGATAGACGGGTCGATTTCGCCGTCGAGTCCGACGCCCTCGCGGGGTTCGCGGACCTCCTCCACCGCCCGCCGCTCGAAGTCCCAGAATGCAAGGCCCCACCCCGCGTTCCGGACTTTGAGGCTCGCAGCTCCGCGAGCCTCCTCTTCTCCTCCCGCTGGGTGGCCACGTCCTTGCGGGCTAGCCGGCTGGTGGCATCCGTCGGTTCCCCCGTCGGCTCTCCCTCGTGAAGCTCGATGGGGTCCCTACAGCGCACAAATGTCGGTCACCCATTGGCTCGTGACCCAGAAGAAAACACACGCGAGACACAAAACAGAGACTTACCCGATGTCGAGGGGCAAGGCCCGCTTGGCGCGCGCCGACGGCTTCCGTGCTGCCACCTTCACCCGTTTAGGGACTGGTGGCAGAGCCGCTGGCCCCTCCTGAGCCGGCCTCTTCGCCCGTCCGGTAGCTCCAACCGTCAGGGCTCCTTGCTCCGCCGACCCTGACGCGCTGAGAGAGGAGGCTCGTTCAAAATCATTACATCATCATCGTCATCGTCATCATCGTCGTCCATCCAGTCCTTGATCATGAGGGCAAGAAGGAACTCACCCGCTCCGCTGAGCTCCCCGGCTGTGCCGGATCTACCGGCTCCACTGGGGTCGCCGGCTTGCGGGGTCCACCGGCTCATCGACTCCTCCCGAGGAGTCCACCCCCTCCTCTGGCGGGCCTCCCTGCTCGTAGTCTTCGGAGTCAGAGTGTTCGCGCTCCGCCTTGAAGATCTGGGGGTGTGGGCCGTCCGGCGTGTTCTGTCGCACCAATAGCTGCGGTCAGGACGGCAAAGTGAGGTCCGCAACCGACTGCCGGCTAGACAGAATCAAATGAAGAAAGACCGTCTCGTCAAAAGACTTACCAGGGGGGACGGTTGATGCGGTCGTATGGCTCCATGTCGAAGGACCATGACTCGGGCTTCAGCTTGAACGTCGTAAGGGTGTTCACCTGCTTTGCCACTTGAGCTGGCGTCAGGTCGATGGTGGACAGCCGGCAGGAGTCGCGGCGGCCGAACATATCGTAGATCCAGTGCCGCCTCATCTGGAGAGGCAACACCCGACATGAGATGAGGGCCTCCTCGAACCTTTTTAGCTGCGCGAGCCGGCCGAGCTCCGCCAGGTCCACGCCGTGTGGGGCGGCTCCCTGCCAGTTCACCTGGGTGGACTGCGCGTCGACGAACTATGGCAGCCAGATGAAATCCAAACCCGGGCCGGTGTTCTTCACATGGAAGAACATCCGGTGCCACCCCTTGACGGAGTCGATGAGAGAAAGCGGAGGGAAGCACACGGTGCTGCGATAGCACACCACCATGCCCCCGCAGGCATTGCTCTTCAACGGCTTGAGATAGAAGAGAGCGTTGAAGAGCTCAAGAAAAGGAAGAACCCCGAGTTATCCCTCGCACAGCGTCACAAACGCGGCGAGGTACAAGATCGCGTTGGGGCCAAGATGATGCGGATGGAGATCAAAAGTGTCGAGGAGTAGGCGGAAGAAGTGGCTTACGGGGAGCCCGAAGCCGCGCACGAAGTGCCAGAGGAAGACGACATGTTCCCCCGGCTATGGCGCTGGTGCCACCTCGTTGTCGGGCGCTCGTGCGACCACTCACTTCGCCAGCAGTAGCATCCACGGCGAAGCTCCGCAATGTCCCCTTCGATGATGACGGAGCCAGCCCAGCTCCCTCCACGTCCGTCGGCCATCACGGTGGCGGGGTGACATGTGGGCGCGGTTGTGGGATCGGGCATGGTGCTGCGCAGGAAGGCGAGGAGGACGAAGAAGGCACGAAGGTGGGGCAGTAGGGGGCGAGAGGGATGCAGGTATCTCCGCCTCCTGCCCTTCCTCACCTTTTATAGGGGAGGCCACGACCGGGGGACGTGGGATTAATTGCGCCCACTCCCCTGGAAACTCCACGTGCATGTGGGTGGCCACGGATCATAACGGCCACTTCGGGGCGCAAAGGATCCCAGTCTGCGCCCTGAGGCCTACTGGGCAATGTTCGGGGCCTAGCAGGCTAGGCCCAGGCCAACGTCCTGTCTCTCCCGCATGAGCGGGGCCCGCCGCATCATTACTTGCCGCGTGGCGCGCGGCGGGTTGGTGCAGGTCCTGGGGCGATGCGTCAGTACCCGAGGCATCGGGTCCAACAGCAGACCCGCTGTCCGTTTGGCTTCGTGCCAGAGGCAGGCACCGCAGGGGGAAAGCCGCCGGCTCCCCTCCGTCTGCCAGACGTGGGCCCCCCTTCCGCTTTGGGGACTACTGATGGGGTTATTACCCCTAGGTAGGCCAAAGTGATGGGGTTCTCCCCCCTTCCGCTTCGAAGAAAACTACGTGGATGGCTATCCATGGCTGGCTAGAGGACGGCCGGCTCGATGTGCTGCCGGCTGGCCACACGGGCGGCTGGTCGAGCGACCGGCTCGACCACCGGCCAGCTGGGTGTGGCCGGCTGCTTTCTGGGCCGCCTCCAACCGTTGACCCAGGGGCGGACATGCGACGTCCTGTCCCCTTGTGTGCGGGTACGATGACAAGACGTGACCGCCACGACGGGCGGTCCTGTGGCCATAGTGGCTGCTGACGCACCGGGGTGCATGGCTACAGTCCGGCCGTCCAGGCCGCTGACCTTGGCAAGCGCGACCGGGTGAGGAAGTAGTGGCG
Source organism: Hordeum marinum (assembly GCA_022496015.1). NCBI lineage: Eukaryota > Viridiplantae > Streptophyta > Magnoliopsida > Poales > Poaceae > Hordeum > Hordeum marinum. The sequence goes on from CM039672.1 coordinate 85,074,215, forward strand.
GCACGCCCTCGCCCACTCGATTACCTGCCTTGCCGTGGCTACAGTGCAGCCGGCCGTACCAGAGACTTTAGCTGGATGGCGCTAGATGACGCCTCTCGGGCGGCCCGTGCCGCGGCAGGTGGGCGAGGGCCAATCGCGAGCAGGCTGGCGGGCCCCAGCGGGAGACGGGACCGCTCAGCCGGTGGACCCTACAGGCAACGAGACGGCACGAAGGGCGGGACCCCCTGGCCAGCCGGAGAGACTGCCAGCCGGGTCCCCCCACCCTTGTACTTTAGAGCATATTATAGAGCTGGGGGGTTGGCCTATAAAATCCCCTGAGCCCCCCATGCAATGGGGACGGACGACCATTCACATACACCCACATAGAGCTTTCCTATGACACCATCACTAGCAACAGAGGAGGACGACCCGGCTGCTCCTTCTTCCTCCTCTAGACACAGCTCTAGGAGCACCCTTGTAAACACAACTATCCATCCAACTACACCTAGCAGGACTAGGGGTATTACCTCCCACGGAGGGCCCCAAACCTGGGTACATCGTGTGTCGCCACCGCTTGTGCCCAATCTCTGGAGCCCATCGGCGTCCTTCGGCCCCAACCACCTACGATAAGCCTACCCATGGCATCTGTCGTAAGAAAACGACGACAAGAGATCTACCTAAAAATTGACAAGTACCCGAGGTGGATTTCCTATCAACCTTGTCACCGACATAGTCCGAATCGGAATAGCCAACAAGATTAAAAGAAGATCCCTTGGGATACCGAATGCCAAAGTTTGGTGTTTGTATCAAGTATCTCAGAATACGTTTCAACGCCAAAAGATGACACTCTTTAGGTGCTGCTTGATATATAGCACACATGCAAATACTAAGCATAATATCGGGACGAGATGCACATAGATATAGCAATGAACTAATCATAGATCGATAGACCATTTGATCAACTGGTTCATCCTCCCTGGTAAGCTCAACATGTCCACTTTTGGGCATAGGAGTTTTCATACCTTTGCAATCCTGCATGTTGAACTTCTTGATCAAGTCCTTTGTATATTTAGTTTGAGAGATGAAGGTTCCTTCTCTTGATTGCTTGATTTGCAATCCAAAGAAGAATTTCATCTCACACATCATAGACATCTCATACTTCTCGGACATCAACCTTCCAGACCTTTCACTAAATTGAGGCTAAGTGGAACCAAAGATAATATCATCCACATAGATTTGGCACACAAATAATTCTCCATTAACTCTCTTAGTGACCAAGGTTGCATGAATTTTACCAATTTCAAAACCTTTTTCAATGAGAAACTTCATTAAACATTTATACCAAGCACGAGGGGCTTGCTTAAGACCATAAGAGCTTTACGAAGCTTGTAAACATGATTAGGTTTCTTAGGATTCACAAAACCGGGTGGTTGCTTAACATAAACCTCTTCTTCAATTTCACCATTTAAAATGCACTTTTGATATCCATTTGATAAGGCGTGATATCATGATGATTAGCATAAGCAAGAAGAATATGAATAGCTTCAAGTCTAGTGACGGCGGCATATGACTCACCGTAGTCCATACATTCGACTTGCGTATATCCTTGGGCTACGAGACGTGCCTTGTTGCGCATGACTTGACCGTCTTCGTCTTGTTTGTTCCGAAACATCCATTTGGTTTTGATGATGTTGTGCTCATCTCGGGCTTCTCCACGAGTGTCTACACTTCGTTCCTTTCGAAGTTGTGAAGCTCTTCATGCAAAGCATTCACCCAATCCGCGTCTTCAAGAGCTTGTTCTACCTTCAAAGGCTCAATGCTCGAGATGAAAGAATAATGCTCACAAAAGTTAGCTAGATGGGTTTTAGAGGGAGTGATTCGCTCTGTTTGTATATCACCAAAGATTTGGTTTAGGGGATGGTTCTTGGTCACTTGAGCTCGAACTCAGGTCAGCTTCCTATTGTTTGATGGTGGAGCTTCTTCTTCTTCATCATCATCTCGTTCGTCTTCGTTGTTGTTGAAGGTGTCATTCCCTTGAGGTGGTGGTGAAGGTGGTTGTGGTGGATCTTCATGATGCACTTCCTCCTCTTCATCATCTCGTCGTGTACCGCTTCTAGATGCCTCCATGTCGTGTTGAGGTTCACCTTGACGTGAAGTAGGGGCTTCCACTTGAGTTGATGAAGTACTTTCCTTCACCTCCATTGGACGAATCTTGCCGATGGGTAGATATAGAATAGCTTCCAAAGGGTCCTTATCACCTACATCATTTGGCAATTGTTCAACTTGTGAACCATTAGATTCATCAAACTTCACATCTACCATCTCTTAAACTTTTCGAGTGAATTTATTGTAGACACGGTAAATGTGTCTTCATGAGATTTAGGAGCAAATTTAGTACAACGATGCTTATAAAGAATGTAGCACTTTGAGCCAATACCCGAAAGTATCCGACTTGGGGTTTGTTACCTGTGAGTAGCTCGTATGCCGTTTTACCAAGAAGGTTGTGCAGGTAAACTCGGTTTGTGGCATGACATGCTATTTCAACGGCTTCTGCCCAAAAGTGTCTTGGCGTCTTGTATTCGTCAAGCATCGTTCTTTCCATCTTAATGAGCGTTCAGTTATTCCTCTCAACAACACCATTTTGTTGAGGTGTGTACGTAGCCGAGAACTCATGTGAGACACCTTATTCGTCAAGAAAGGTATCCACATGGGTGTTCTTGAACTTGATCTGTTATCTCTCTGAACCTTCTTGATCTTCACTTCAAACTGATTTATTGCTTTGTGCGCAAAGTTCTTGAAGATCTTTTGAACCTTCGACTTATCATCAAGAAAGAATACCCACGTAAATCTGGAAAAATCATCAACTATAACTAGACCATAGGAATTTCCACCGAGACTCTTGTAAGCATTAGGACCAAAAAGATCCATGTGAAGTAACTCAAGTGGTCTCCTAGTAGTCATGATATTCTTAACAGGATGACTTCCACCTACTTGCTTCCCAGCTTGACAAGCACTACAAAGTCTATCTTTGTCAAAGATAACATCTTTAACACCAAGTATGTGATCACCTTTGATTAGATTATTTAGATTGTGCATGCCTACATGTCCAAGTCTTCTATGCCAAAGCCAACCTTTAGAGGATTTTGCAATTAAGCAAGTGCAAGGTTTGGATCTCTTAGTGAAATTAACAATGTATAGATCACCTCTACGGAAACCGGTAAAGACCATTTTATGATTATCTTGACGAAAAACTTGGCAATCTACTTTCGTGAATAACATATTGAAACCGAATTCGGCAAGTCTAGATACGAAAAGAAGATTGTAGCCAAGATATTCAACAAGCATAACATTTTGAACAGAGCTATCATGGGATATGGCCACCTTAGCAAGGCCTAGTACCTTACCCTTAGAGTTGTCTCCAAAGGTCAGGTGGCGTCGAGGACCTTGATTAGGCGTGATCTCTTGAAACATGTCTTTATCACCAGTCATATGATTCGTACATCCACTGTCGAGAATCCACTCTTTTCCTCCGGACATGTAATCCTTAAAGTTTACCATAAGACTCAGATTATTCATGATCTTCCCATGCTCGATGTCAAACAACTCATCTTCTTCATAGTAGCCATGTTCCACATTGTCATCATCAAGTGGGAAATCCTCGTCATAAAGAACAAGGGATTCGTTAGAATAGTGATCATGACAATGTTCAAGTTTATGAATGTGAATGGCTTCGAAGATAATGTTGTTGATAGTGGTGACATCTCCTTTAGCATGCATAAGATCACGGAGCTCAAATAAGCATTTATCAAAGTTTGGATCACTAGGCTTCATTTTGTGAAAAGTAATGGTTTTATGAAGAATTTCATCAAGATTTCCTAATGAAATATTTGGATATCATTTCTCTAAATAAGTCCACAACGTATAGGCATAAGCAAATTTCTTCAATTGAGAAAGCACGAATGTTGGTAAACCTCTAATAATAAGATTGACGGTTCTTAGGTTACCAAGCATGTTAATTGCCTCTTCGTGTGTGGGATGCAATTCATCAATGGGGAGCACATAGGGGTTTTCAATATATTTTGTCAAATGGAATTTATGAAATAGATCAATCATGGCATTCTTCCATTGACTATAGTACTCTCCATCAAGAATGGGCACTCTACAACTCAAACTCTCTACGCTAGACACATCCATCTTCCTCCATGGTGGTTAAACCGAAGCAATGGAGACCAAAGCTCTCATACCACTTGTAGGATCGATAGAAAAGTGTCTAGAGGGGGGTGAATAGACTACTAGTAGAAATTTAAAACCTAACCTTTCCCAAGTTAATTGGTTGGCTGATTTTAACTATTTTAGCAAGTCTAGCAAATCTAACGGCCCTACACATTCATGTCTACAAGTATGGCAGCGGAAAGTAAAGACATTGAACATGTAAGTGAAGAGATGGGATAGGAAGATCAAACGCAATAGGAGACGCAAGGACTTTTCCCGTGGTTCCGATAGGTAGTGCTATCGTACATCCACGTTCATGGAGTCTTCAACCCATAGAGGGTAACGGTCATGAGAGTCCACGGAGGGCTCTACCCACGGAGGGTTCCATGAAGAAGCAACCTTGACTATACCATGACGGCCTACGTCCACGGAGGACTAGCCTTACTTGGGGTAGATCTTCACGAAGTAGGCGATCTCCTTGCCCTTACAAACTTCTTGGTTCACTCCACAACACCTAAGCGACACCTAACCAATCTAGGAGGCACCACCCTCCAAAAGGTAATAGGCTTGGTAATGTCGATGAACTCCTTGTTCTTGTGCTTCAAGATGATAGACTCCTCAATAAACAATCAATCTCTCACATATTTGGCTTGGTAGAAGAGATGGTATTCGTGGAAAGCAACTTGGGGAGGCTAGAAATCAAGATCCATATGGTTGCAGTGGAATATCTTGATCTCAACACAAGGGTAGGTGGTTCTCTCTCTCAGAAAACTGAGTAGGATAGGTAAGGAATAGTTCTGAGTGCTTCTCTTTCGAGTGGGTGGTGGTGAAAGGGTATATATAGGCATCCCCAAAAATTCAACTGTTACACATGAAATGACCAAATCGGTGACACCGATGTGTTAATCTCGATGGTACCGAAGTGACCAAAAGGTGGCAACATTTGAATCTTGGTGAGACCGATATAGGAATCTCGGTAGCACCAACAAGGTGACCAACAGTCAGAATTGCCAAACTCGGTGACTCCAATTCAACATTCTCGGACGGATTGAAAGTGTGAACTTGCGTAACATGAAGTTGGCAACCCAACTCGGTGGCACCGAAGGCAGTGTCGGCTGCACCAAAGTGGCTAGTGTTTGGCTGAGTCTGTCTAGGGTTTGGAATCGGTGGCACCGGGATAGGAAAGTTGGTTGCACCGATTTTGCATGTTTGGCTAGAGATAGACTTTGGTGGGAGAGTTTGTGGATGGTTTTGTTGACTATCACTTGTGCACGTATGAGCATTTTGTTCACTAACAAAACCTTACCCCCTTTTAATAGTATTGGCTTTCCTATGGACTCAAAGTGGTCTCTCACAAATGTAAAATGTAGATTCCTCTTGCTTGAAGCTTGGCGAACCTATTTCCTTGAATCTTGGGGTAATTCCACAATCTCCTCAATCCTTTTGCCAGCTCAACTCTCCATGGACTATTATCTGAAATACACTAGATAGAGGTGTTAGTCCAAGAGACAGTGTATGTTGTCATGAATTATCAAAACCACCAAGGTAGCATGTTGTGATCTCAATGATGGGTTGCGAGAGTGACATAATCTTAAACCCTAGTTTATGTGTTACTTCATAAGGGGCTTATTTGGATCCAGTCGTGTCATGCTATGGTTAGATTTATCTTAATTTTTCTTTCTTTTGTAGTTGATGATGCTTGCAAGAGAGGGTAATCATAAGTGGGTTGCTTGTTCATGTAAGAGAAGCACCTTAGCACCGGTCCTCCCACATACCAAATTATCAAAGTAATGAATGCGAATCAACTCAACATGATGAACATGACTAGACAGAATTCCCATGTGTCCTTGGGAGTGCGTGCTTCATATAAGAGTACTTTCAGGCATGTCCTTTGCTATAAAAAGTATTGGGCTATCTTTATTCACACTTGCTACTATTTCTACTTGTCACTTATTACGAATTATCTTGCTACAAAACTATCTATCATCGTTACTCACAATACTTGAACAAAATTCCTTGCTGAAACTGCTTATCATTTCCTTCTGCTCCTCGTTGGGTTCGACAATCTTACTTATCAAAAGGACTACGATTGATCCCCTATACTTGTGGGTCATCAAGACTCTTTTCTGGCGTCATTGCCGGGGAGTGAAGCTCCTTTGGTAAGTGGAACTTGGTAAGGAAACATTGTCGATACGTGCTGAAATTTACTGTTGCTTGTTACTATGGATAGACACCCTTTGAGTGGCTTGTTCGGGGCATCTTCTCCTCGAACGGAAGTGCAAGAAGTTGTCTCTCAACCTACTGGACCTATTGAAAATATTTATTATGATATTTCTTCGGGTATGGTAGAGGAACTGCTAGCTAATCGTTATGACAATACAACTCATCCTTATAACCACTTGATACATGTACATGAATTTGTGGATTATTTAAGCTTGCAGGTTTACCCAAGGACAAAGTTAAGAAGAATGTTTCCCCTTATCTTTGGAGGGAAAAGCATTGATGTGGTACATGCTATTGTATGATATTAGATCATGGGACTATAAGCGCTTGAAGCTGGAATTTCATCAGAAGTTTTATCCTCTGCATTTAGTCCATCGTGATTGGAACTATATATATAATTGATGGTCTCATGAAGGAGAAAGCATGGATCAATATTGGGGAGGCTTAAATCTATGTTGCACACTTTCCTGAACCATGAGCTCTCAAGAGAAATGATTATACAAAAAATGTATGCTCGACTTCTCATGATGATCAATTAATACTTGAATCTTCTTCTACTTGTTCCTACAAGAAGAGCACTATTGAATTCAAATGGGATCTTCTCTAAAGAATTAAACGCAACACTGAAGATTGGGAATTCGACAAAGGTAGAGAGTCATGTATAAAGCTTAAGTTTGATTGTGTTAAATCTTTTATGGAAACTGATACTTTTCATAAGTTTAGCAATAAATATGGGCTTGACTCTAAGATAGCAACTTCTTTTTGTTAATCATTTTCTACCCATGTTGATCTCCCTAAGGAGAAGTGGTTTAAATATCATCCACCTATTGAAAAATCATTAGAGGAACATGTTAAATATAAAGAAGAAACAATTGTTTATCATGTTGATCTAGTTGTCCCTACCGCTTATATTGAGAAACCGCATTTTCCTGTTAGGATTAAGGAACATGCTAAAGCTACAACTGTGGTTAACAAGAGTTATGTTAGGAAACCTAAGACTGCTGACCAAATAAATGTTGAGCCTAATATTTCTATGGTTAAATATCTCCTAGATGATAATATTGATGGTCAGGTTATTTACTTCTGTGATGAAGCTGCTAGAATTGCAAAACCTGCTAGTAATCATGAGGATGAGTTAGACAAAAATAAACCAGTTGTTGGCATGCCTATTGTTTCCGTTAAAATTGGAGATCAATGTTATCATGGCTTGTGTGACATGGGTGCTAGTTTTAGTGCCATACCTTTTACTTTATATCAAGAAATTATGAATGTCATATCACCCTGTGAGATTGAAGATATTGATGTCACTATTAAACCTGCAAAAGTCTTGTGTGGAAAAATTAAGTACCCTACTGATTTCTTAGTAGTTGGTTCAAAACAAAATAGCTTTTGTCCCATCATATTTGGTAGACCATTCTTGAATACTGTTTATGCTAAAATTAATTATGTTACTGAGAAGGTTAAAGTAAGCTTTGGTGATGTGTCTCGTGAATTTAATTTCTCTAAGTTTAGTAGACAACCACATGAGAAAGAACTACCTAGTAAAGATGAAATAATTGGTCTTGCTTCTATTGTCGTGCCCCCTACTGATCCATTAGAACAATATTTGCTAGACCATGAGAATGAGCATATGATTGAGAGAAATGAGATAGTTGATGTAATAGGGTATCCTCCTCCACCTAAGGGAGATCCCGTGTTTGATCTAAAGAAATTACCTAATACTTTGAAATGTTCTTATCTTGATGAAAAGAAGATATATCCATATCCTGTTATTATCAGTGATAACCTTTGAGAGCATGAAAAAAGAGATTACTTAAATTTCTGAAGAAGCACAGGGCTGCTATTGGATATACTTTTAATGATCTTAAGGGCATTAATCCCACTCTATGTCAACACAAGATTAATATGGAATCGGATGCTAAACTTGTTGTTGATCATCAACACCGCTTAAATCCCAATATGAAGGAAGTGGTAAGAACTGAAATAATAGTGCTTCTGGAGGCTGATACGTGTCCAACGTATCTATAATTTTTGCTTGTTCCATGTTGTTATATTATCAATCTTGGATGTTTTACAATCATTTATAGCAACTTTATATCATTTTTTGGGACTAACCTATTGACATAGTGCTAAAGTGCCAGTTGCTATTTTTAATTGTTTTTTACTTTGCAGAAAATTGGTACCAAATGGAGCCCAAAAGCTGCAGGGAATTTTGTGGAATTTTTATGGACCAAAATGAAGCAGATGGGCCAAACAACAAAAGAAGAGGGGGCCGGGGTGACCACCCTCCACCAGGGCGCGTCAGAGGCCTCTAGTGCGGCCTGGTAAAGGGTGGGCACCTCGGGCACCCCCTCAACCGACTATCGATCCTATAAATTCCCAGAAAATCCAAAAACCCTAGGGTATTCGACGAAACACAATTCCAACCACTGGAAGTTCCAGAACCTCGATATCCAATCTAACATCATCACGAAGGGGTTCATCTTCTTCATAGGTGGCTCTTCGATGATGCGTGAGTAGTGCACCATAGACCTACGGGTCTATAGGCAGTAGCTAGATGGCTTCCTGTCTCTCTATGTTTCTCAATACAATGGTCTCTTGGAGATCTATTTGATGTAATTACTTTTGCGGTGTGTTTGTTGGGATCCGATGAATTTTGAGTTCATGATCAGTTTCGAGCCATGAATATGGTTTGAGTCTTCTTTGATCTCTTATTTGCATGACTACTTATAGCCTCGTATTTCTTGTTCGAATCTTTGGTTTAGTTAGGCCAACTAGATCGATTGTTCTTGCCATGGGAAGAGGTGCTTTGTGATGGGTTCGATCTTGTTGTGTTCTTTCCAAGTGACAGAAGGGGCAGCAAGATACACATGTAGCATTTCCATTAAGGATAACAAGATGGGATTTATTCCTACATGAATAGATCTTGTCTACATCATGTCACTGTTATATTATTGCATTACTCCATTTTCCCATGAACTTAATACACTAGATGCATGTTGGATAGCGGTCGATGTGTTGAGTGATAGAAGTAGATGCAGAATCGTTTTGGTCTACTTATATTGGACGTGATGCCTATATAATGATCATTTCCTGGATATCGTCATGATTATTTGACCTTCTATCAATTGCCCAACAGTAATTTGTTCACCCACTGTGTGCTATACTCATGAGACAAGCCACTAGTAAAACCTACGGCCCCGAGACCTGCTTTTTCCAATATATTGCTTTCCGATCTAGTATTTGCAACTTTTGTTTTCAGATATATTAATCCAAAAAATTACCTTCCTGCACTTTTTGTTTACTTATTTTACTTTGTGTTCTTGCGAGATCTATTTTCCAAAACTATCATTACCTAATCTATCTTATTACCATAGAGAGCATGACAACCTCTCTTTCGCGTCGGGTTGCAAGTACTTGTTGTTTGTGTGCAGGTGTTGTTTACGTGGGTGTGTGATCTTCCTCTATAGATTGATACCTTGGTTTCATAACTTAGGGAAATACTTACCGTCGCTGTGCTACATCATCCCTTCCACTTTGGGGAAATACCGACGCAGTCTCAAGCCACGTAAAAGGAATTTCTGGTGATGTTGAATAAGTTATTTATAATAATATTTGCAATAGTACTGAAAGTGGGTTTGGGACAACATCAACTTTAGGTAAAAAGAATCCCACATATTTGGAGAGAGTTCAGTCTTATGAATTTTTTGATAAAAGTGGGTTTGGAGAGGTCATGACTTTAGTTAACATTAATCCCACTACCTTGGAAGATTGTAAGACTTTTATGCATGTGGATCATGAAAAAGAATGCTTCATGTGATAGTTATATTGTTGAATTTATTCATGATGCTACTAAAAATTACTATGAGAGAGGAACTTATGCTTTTACATATTGCAATAATATCAAGTTTCTTCGCTATGTGTTGGAAATTTTGAAGGTATACTTGTTTTGCCTTCCTATGCTAATTGATTCTTGTTACCATATTTTGTTTTCTCACAAAATCCCTATGCATAGGAAGTGGGTTATGCTTGCTATGTGATTCATGGTGCTCTATTTATGCTTTAACTTTTGTCTTTTACGTGAGCATCATTACTATCATAAGCCTATCTTGATGGCTATAAAGAAAGAGCTTGTTGGGAGGCAACCCAATGTATAAAATATTTTTTATCTTTTGATTTATATTTATGAGTGTTTTGCACAATTATGATTCTTTTATGATTGTGTTTATGTTTTGTTTAGTGTTTGTGCCAAGTAATGCCTTTAGGATGATCAATAAGATGAGTAGAAACAATGCTGAATCTGAAACAGAAACTTCGTTCCTAGAGCATGAACTTTCATTTTTTACTGGGATGTGATATTGAGATGAAATTTTACCACATTATTTCTATAAAAATTATTTACATTTTCCTAATTTTTCAGAATTGTTAAAGTTCCATAAGTATGGGTAGAATACAGATTACTACAGACTGTCCTGTCTGAAACAGATTCTGTTTTCATTGCATTGTGTGCTTGTGTTGATGAATCTATGGCTTGTATCGGGGGGTATAAGTCATGGTAAATTTATAATACAATAGGTATAATGCAATATTAAAATATGAATAGGTTTGCAACAGTACCTAAAGTGGTAATTTTCTTTATTATACTAATGGATCTCACGAGAATTTTGTTAAGTTTTGTGTGATTGAAGTTTTCATGTTTTGGGTGAGATCACAATGGATGAAGGAATAAGGAGTTAGAAGAGTCAAAGCTTGGGGATGATACAGCAACCCAAGGTAATATCCAAAGAGTAACAAGCAACTAAGCTTGGGGATGCCCCGAGTGGCATCCCCACTTTCTTCTAACAACCATTGGTATACTACATGGAACTATATTTTTATTCGTAAGATATCATGAGTTTTGCTTGGAGCGTCTTGTATCTCTAATTTTTTTCTTTTATCCTCGGTGCACACACCTATTTGAGAGAGCCAAAATTATGCTATGATTTTCTAGAATTGCTCTTTATGCTTCACTTAAAACTTTTGAGCAAAGGAATTGCTCTAGTGCTTCACTTATATCTTTTTGGGCATGGTGTGCTTTTACATGTTTGAAGAAATGCTCTCATGCTTCACTTATATTAATTTGAGAGTTAGTAATTTCAAAGAAATCCTCTCATGCTTCACTTGTACTATTTTGAGAGATGAAATTGGTATGCTCATGATCTTCACTTATATCCATGTGAGATTATCAAAAGCAATTGCAACATATGAAACTAGTCCCAAAGTGATAGACATTCAAGAGGGATATAATAAAAAAATCATGAAGATCATTGGACAAATTAAACTTGATTCTTTGTAATAGTTTTGAGACATGACAATAGTTATATGTGAGTTATGTTGATGAGTAATTATGCTTAGTAAGAATATTGGTGTTAAGGTTTGCGATTCCATATGCAAGCACGAAAGTCAATAGTTGTGCTACGAAATTACATCCTACTTATGGTGCAATATTCAGTGTTAGTTATGCTTAATGCTCGCTTATGTGATTTTTTGTTTCTTGGTTGGATGCTTCTCAATCTTTTGCTAGCCTTCACTTGTACTAAGCATAACTACTAATTGTGCCTACAAACTCCTTAAACCAAGTTTTTCCATATGAGTCCACTATACCTACCTACTTACGGTATTTCCATGTCATTCCAATCAAATTTGTATGTGCCATCTCTAAACTTTCAAAATATTTTTTCCTTTTTGTGTGCTCGTACCGCTCATGAAACGGTAGGGGGTGACCGATATTTTTTCATGCTAGATTTGTTATTCTCAAGATGAGTGTTTATTCACTTTTCATCGCACGAGAGTATGGCGGTAATAGGGATGCCCTGCCCAAAATGGAAAATAAAAGAAATTTACTTTATGTTGTCAAATAATAAATTCCTTGGAAAGTGTTGGTATGAAGGCAATCGTGGATTCAGCTAGCCATGGAAAGTGAAAGTATGGTGGGAAAAGGAATAAACTTTATTTTCTGTTTGGGGACCGCCTATGATGCATCTAGCATGGAAAGATATTGAAATCTCTCAGTCGTTTTTGTTGACAGGAAAGGCATGCCACTCAAAATATTTTTCTCTATCAATTTAAACACTTCTACTCTGGCACCTCTATAATTACCTACTTCCCTCTGCGAAGGGCCTATCTATATACTTTATCAATTTTTATTTTCCAATTTGAGTCTCCATCTTCTCTTATAAAGCACCAACTAGGGGGCACTATGATCGTAGTTGAGCATTAGGTGTAGCTAATATTTGAGTGTGTATTGCGAAGGGATCAATAATTGAGCATGATGGGCTAGGGATAACTTGCTTTAGCATTGATATTTTGAATGACATGGTTGCTTGTTGATATGCTTGAGTATTACAGTTTTCATGTCAATACTAGACTATTGCTTTGAACCATATGAAAAGTTCAAATGCTCATGCTACAAAGAAAAGAATATGTGATGAACATGATAGGCAGCATTCCACATCAAAAATTCTATTTTTATCATTTTCCTGCTCGAGGACAAGTAGGAATTAAGCTTGGGGATGCTGATACGTCTGCAACGTATCTATAATTTTTGCTTGTTCCATGCTATTATATTATCAATCTTGGATGATTTACAATCATTTTAGAGAAAATTTACAACATTTTTTGGGACTAACCTATTGACATAGTGCCAAAGTGCCATTTGCTTTTTTGCTTGTTTTTTACTTCGTGGCAAATCAGTACCAAACGGAGCCCAAACTCTGCGGGGATTTTTGTGGATTCTGTATGGACCAGAAGCAAGCAGATGGGCCAAACAACACCAGAAGAGGGGGGCAGGGTGGCCACCCTCCACCAGGGTGCGCCAGAGGCCCCTGGCGCGGCCTGGTGGAGGGTGCGTACCTCAGGCACCCCCTCAACCGACTATCGAGCCTATTCATTCCCTGAAAATCAAAAAACCCTAGGGGAGTCGACGAAACACAATTCCAGACACCACAAGTTCTAGAACCTCGAGATCCAATCTAACACCGTCATGAAGGGGTTCAGCTTCTTTGTAGGTGCCTCTTCGATGATGCGTGAGTAGTCCACCATAGACCTATGGGTCCGTAGGCAGTAGCTAGATGGATTCCTCTCTCTCTATCTTTCTCAATACAATGGTCTCTTGGAGATCTATTTGATGTAATGACTTTTAAGTGTGTTTGTTGGGATCCAATGAATTTTGAGTTCATGATCAGTTTCTTTCCATGAATATGATTTACGTCTTCTTTGATCTCTGGTTTGCATGATTACTTATAGCCTCATATTTCTTCTTCGAATCTTTGGTTTAGTTAGGCCAACTAGATCGATTTTTCTTGCCATGGGAAGAGGTGCTCTGTGATGGGTTCGATCTTGCGGTGTTTTTTCCTAGTGACAGAAGGGCAGCAAGACACACATGTATCGTTGTCATTAAGGATAACAAGATGGGGTCTATTCCTACATGAATACATCTTGTCTACATCATGTCACCATTATTATTGCATTACTCCATTTTCCCATTAACTTAATCACTAAATGCATGCTGGATACAAGTCGATGTGTGGAGTAACATAAGTAGATGCAAAATCATTTCGGTCTACTTATCTTGGATGTGATGCCTATATAATGATCATTGCTTGGATATTGTCATGATTATTTGATCTTCTATCAATTGCCCAACTGTAATTTGTTCAGAAGCCACTAGTGAAACCTACGCCCCCTGGGTCTAGTTTTCTGACATATTGCTTTCCAATCTACTATTTGCAACTTTTGTTTTCAGATCTATTAATCCAAGAAAACAAAAAATACCTTGATGCACTTTTTGTTTACTTATTTTACTTTGTGTTCTTACAAGATCTATTTGCCAAAACTATCATTACCAAATCTATCTTATTATCATAGAGAGCGTGACAACCTCTCTTTCACGTGGGGTTGCAAGTATTTGTTGTTTGTGTGCAGGTGTTGTTTACGTGGGTGCGTGATCTTCCTCTACGGACTCATACCTTGGTTGCATAACTGAGGGAAATACTTACCGTCATTGTGCTGCTCCCTTCCTCTTTCGGGAAATACCGACGTAGTCTCAAGCCACATCAGAGGTAGGTATAATTTATCCTATTGCTGATAGTAGCTGGGTAAGTCATGTTCATTGTGTTCCTAAAAAAGGAGGTATAATTTGTTGGGTTCTACTGTAGGTGCATCGCATGCGAATTAAAATTTCCTACGCGCAGAACAACCAAGAACATGCTACGGAGATGGATCATAGATTGTTACCACTAGACGTGCAGTGTCATGAAGCGGAAGTTGAGTTGGGGCAGCGCGTTCATGTGGTACGTCTCCTCCTCGTCTGATCTCCCTCAAACAGCCGTTCCGATCTCCCTAGAACAGCTAGTCGCCGGACCCCACGTATAGGTTCGCTGGAGCAATGCAAGTGCACCGCCTCTAACGGTATCCGCACGTGCAGGCGGAACACCCGTGCGGCAGACTGCTGGGTCCGATCACACGGTCGGTGGCGGCGAGAGGAGGTGGCTATTTGCAACTCATGCAAAGCCCTAATGACAATGCCAAAGCAATCAATCAGATGGGTGTGCCACACCACCACTATATATAGGCATCTGGCGTGGGCTCAACTCTTGGGCGTCGCACGGATTCTAAAGCCCATGTGTTCCTTCCCTTAAGCGCATGACCCTTTAGGTTCTCGTCCACTTGGTCACGAGTCAGATGACATCTGACTCGACTGGTCGGTAGCGGCCTCTAGTAAGACGTGCCAACTCCAAGTGTCTGATGAAGCTAGTTAGGCGAACCTATACTTCACACTTTTGTTCCCTTTTCCACACGATATATGTTGTCGTGCACAAGGCGATATGGTCATCCTTGTTGCAGCACGACCTCTTTCTCGTTTCGGTGAATTCGACCAACATTGAGATTATCTCATAATACTCATTGCATGGCCATGCTTATCCAGGTCGGATCACCCGAGGGGCCGAGAGTATATCTCTCTTGATCGGAGGGGCAAATCCCATCTTGCTCGACCATGTCTCGTAGCATGGGTCTAGACAAGCCCGAAACCTACCTTTGTAACTACCCAGTCATGGAGTAGCATTTGGTCGGCCCAAAGCAAGTCTATCACCGTCCCGAGTACATGCGCCAGCTTAGGTCTTAGGACATAGAACATATGTTGTACTAGAGACTCACAGATGACCTATCGCTGCGTCTCGTAGTTGGGTCTGTCCAACTCAGACCTTATCTCGACTCAGATCCGACTATGTCGAATCCGACCAGACCTTTCTGAGTCCATATTATTCGGCTAGCATCCAATGCTACATGGTCAGTGAGACTGAACCATCCACCGTGTCATATGCTATTCTGATTAGTTGTGCGTCCACACAACCCTTTTGGACTAGGGACCATTTAGGATAATTATCATACAAGTCACGTACATGTTAATACACATCAATGATAATGTCCAAGGACTATCTTTATTCATAAACACATAGGAAATATCATCATACATGATTGCCTCTAGGGCATATCTCCAACAGTCTCCCACTTGCACTAGAGTCAATCAAGTAAACATCAAATGCCCATAGCTCTAACGTGCCCCTCATGCTTGGGTTGTCGAAGCGGCTTAGTCAACGGATCTGCAACATTTGCATCCGTATGAATCTTGCATAAATTGGTATCACCTTTCTCTATGAGCTTTCATATCAAGTGATATTTTCGGTCTATGTGCCTGGTCTTGTGGTGTTGTCTCGGCTCCTTGGCCTGTATGATGGCACTTAAATTATCACAATAAAGTTCCAACGGTTTTGACCAGCCCGGGAACACACCAACATCTTCCAGGAACTTTCGAATCCAAACACCTTCCTTTGCGGCTTCACAAGCCACAATGTATTTGGCTTCTGTTGTGGAGTCGGCCACCGTATCTTGCTTGGAACTCGTCCAGCTCACTGCTCCTCCATTCATGACATACACGAATCCAGTTTGAAATCGACAATCATCCCTATCGGTTTGGAAACTAGCATCAGGTAACCCTTTACGCAGAGATCCTCCTCACCTCCATAAACTAAGAACCTCTCTTTAGTCATTTTCAGGTACTTCAAGATAGTTTTCACCGCTGCCCAGAGACTCTCACCTGGGTCAGCCTAGTATCTTCTTGTTAAGCTTATTGCATAGGCAACATCAGGCCGTGTACATAGCATGGCATACATGATGGATCCAATTGCCGAGGCATATGGAATCCTACTCATCTGGATTCGCTCATCAGAACTCGTAGGACTCTCAGTCTTGCTTAGCCTTATACCATGTGAGATGGGAAAGAACCCTTTCTTTTTCTTGGCCTCACTCATGTTGAACCTCTTCAACACTTTGTCTATGTACGTGCTCTTGCTTAAGCCGATCAGCCTCCTCGATCTATCTCTATAGATCTTGATGGCCAAAATGTACACTGCCTCTCCAAGGTCTTTCATCGAAAACTTGCCGTTCAATGATTCCTTGACTGAGTTCAGCATTGAAACATCATTTCCGATCAACAGTGTGTCATCCACATACAGGATCAAAAATACTACCGAGCTCCCACTAGACTTCTTGTATAAACAATAGTCCTCTTCATTCTTGATGGAACCAAGGTCAATGATGACTTGATCAAAACAAATGTTCCGACTCCGAGCTACTTGCCTCAATCCATAAATGGATCTCTTGAGCTTGCATATTTTACCAGCGTTTGTTGGATCGGAAAAACCTTCGGGTTGTATCATGCATACATCCTCTTTTAAATTTCCATGAAGGAAAGTCGTTTTGACATCCATCTCCCATATCTCATAATCGAAATATGCAGCTATAGCTAGTATGATCCTCACCGACTTTAGCATCGCTACCGGCGAGTAGGTCTCGTCGTAGTAAATTCCTTGAACTTGTCCATAACCTTTAGCGACAACCCGAGCTTTGTGGATCTGAACATTTCCATCCACATTGGTTTTCTTCTTAAAGACCCATTTGCAACCAATGGCAATTATGCCAGGTGGCGGATCAACCAAGTCCCAGACTTGATTCTCATCCATGGACTTTAACTCAGATCTCATGGCCTCTAGCCATGCCTCAGAATCTGGGCTCACCATCACTTCTGCATATGTGGCCGTCTCGTCACTTTCTAGCAACAAAACATCACGCACTCTGCGCAATCTTTCCGACCTCCGTGGCTCCGCTGTCGATTCCACTACAGGTTCTCTAACCGACTCTGGTGTGATCTCATCACTAATCGAGTTGTCCCCGAGTGGCTCTCGAATTTCTTCAGGTCGCACCGTTCTCCCACTGGCCTCCCGACTGAGAAACTCTTTCTCTAGGAAAACCCCGTTCCGAGCAACAAACCCTTTGTTCTCTTCTCGGTTGTAGAAGTTATATACCAAGGTTTCCCTTGGATATCCCACGAATATGGATTTATCCGACTTGGGTGTAAGCGTGTCCGACATGAGTCGCTTGACAAATGCTTCACATTTCCAAATCTTTGGAAAAGACAAACTAGGACTCTTCCCAGTCCAAATCTCATGTGTTGTCCTGTCTATGGATTTAGATGGTACCCTATTAAGTGTGAAAGCTGCAGTTTCTAGAGCGTATCCCCAGAATGACAAGGGTAAATCCGATTTGCTCATCATCGACCAGACCATGTCCAAGAAGGTTCGATTTCTCCGTTCTGACACACTGTTTCTCTATGGCGTACCAGGAGGTATGAGCTGAGGTACTATACCTCGGCTTTTCACATGATTATCAAACTCCTGGATCATGTACTCACCTCCACGATCTGACCATAGAAGTTTTATCGTCTTGCCAAGCTGATTTTCAACCTCGTTTTGAAACTCTTTGAACTTTTCAAAAGTTTCCGACTTGTGCCTCATCAAATAGATATATCCATATCTACTCAAGTCATCGGTAAAAGTCACGAAGTACTGATAGCCACGTCTGGCCGTTGTGCTCATTGGACCACACACATCACCGTGTATCAGCTCCAACAGCAGGGACGCCCTCTCGCAACTCTTTGCAAAAGGAGACTTGGTCATCTTGCCTAGCAAGCATGATTCGCATGTCTCAAACGACCCGAAGTTGGACGAAGTTAGGAGTCCATCATCATGGAGCTTCTTCATGCCTTTCATACTAATGTGTCCAAGCCGGCAATGCCAGAAGTATGTAGAATTTATCTCATTAGGCTTATGCCTCTAGACATTCACGTTATAGACTGGTTCCGTTTCTAGATTTAAAATAAATAGCCCATCTACTATGGGTGCATAGCCATGGAACATTCCATGCAAATAAAATGAACAACCGTTGTCCTTTATATTGAATTCATAACCTTGAATCATCAAGCATGAGGCATAAATAATTTTCCGACTAAGTGCGGGAATGTAATAGCAATTATTCAATTCCAAAATAAATCTAGAAGGAAGCTTGAGCTGCATCATGCCGACCTCCAACGCAGCTACTCTTGCTTTGTTGCTGACCATGATGTCAATCTCCCCATGTGCCACATGCCTAGTTCTTACCAGCCCCTGCATCGAGTTGCAAATATGAACAACTGATCCGGTATCAAATACCCAAGAGCTACTAGGTATGTGAGCAAGGTAAATGTCTATAACATATGTAACAAGTATACCTTTGCCTGAAGAAGCAACTCTGACCTTCTTGTCGTGCTCAGCAAGCCACTTGCTACAGTTCCTCTTCCAATGACCAGCTTCCTTGCAGTGAAAGCAAATGGTCTTTGAGTTCGGTCCGGACTTTGGCTCAGTGGCGGGGACAACCTTCTTCATGCCCTTTGCCTTACCCTTTTTCTTAGACCAACTCTTCTTGAATTTAGCCGAGTTCTGCACCATCAACACTTGATGCGTGCCTTTCTTAATATCTTGCTCTGCCACTTTGAGCATCCCATGCAATTCAGTGAGCTTCTTATCCATGTTGTGCATATGATAGTTCGAGACGAACGTCCCATAGCTAGGTGGAAGAGAACCCAAAATTGCATCTGTTGATAGCTCGTCCCCAAGTGGGAAGCTTAACCGATCCAAAGCTTGTGCGTACCCGATCATCTTGATCACATGAGGGCTCAGTGGATCACCCTCCTTCAGCTTACAATCCTTCAAGGACTGCCACACGTTGAACCTTTCGGTCCTAGCCTGCACCTGAAACATCCTCTTCCAACTCTCGATCATATCGAAAGCCTGAATGTTTTCGAAATGCTTTTGCAAATTGGGCTCCATACAAGCCAGCATGAGGCAGCTGATCTAGTTTGATTCATCAACGAGTTTCTGGTGGGCATTCTTGCTTGTGGCATTAGCATTCTCAGCAGGTTCCTTTGGAAGTGGATCCTCTAGAACATGTGTCCTTTTTATCGTGCTTGAGTACAATTCTCAGATTTCTATACCAGGTGGTAAAGTTTGTTCCATTCAGTTTATCCTTTTCCAAAATTGATTTCAATGCAAAGTTGGGTTGAGCAGGTGGTACCATTGATCTACAACAGAAAATGTGCAATCACTAAGTAATGTGTTTATGTAGAGTAATTCAAGCCATATACAGAACTACTCCCACTAAAGTCAGCATCCCTCCACAAACTTTGAGTGATTCAGGACCCGTCTAGCACGAGCGACTAGTGAGCTTTAGCATCACTGCTAGCCAACTTGCCTATTCGGTAAGAAACTCCTTGCTAATCGTATCTATACGACTCCTGTCGGTCGGGTAGGTATCTCATACCCGGCTCCCAACCTTCTTTGCCACAAGGCTCAAAACCATTTTGATAGCCTTGTCAAGTTAACCTGATGCGGTGCATGTCCGTGTCTGACACGAACACTCCAGTTCAAGGACACCCAGTAGCACCTCAATTTTATGAGCCCACCACTAGACATACTGGACATGCGAAGGTGCAACATCCGGAATGGCAATGTGCTTGATATTAATGTGGGATCTTTATACCATACTAACATGCATAGAAACAAGAAGCAATATCAATCACATATAAACATAAATATGTGAAATAGTATGGCTCCTTCATGGACATCCTTTCAGGTCGGCTCCAACTCCGATGACCAGGGCGGAACTCCATCTTGTCCGTCTCGCCAGGACACCAAAGCCTCAAACTTGATCTCTGTCCTCCAACTACTACAACTAGTAATGAATTTACAAAGAATCACAAGTCGACACGCAGGTCGCTGTACAATACAATGAAAGCACTTTGGCTCCTGCCGGCTAACAATCATGACACGCAGGTCATGTTAAATTACACACATGCATCACATACATATGAGCCATACTATTCACATCAAACCTGCAAAACAAACTTATGCATAGAGTCGCATTCTACCGGTTTGTGTGATCGTGTACGAAATACAAGGCGCTACGCCCACGGCAGTCCCATCGATCATCTCAAACACAATTTGGATTTACATTTCATGGTTAACCTCGATGGCGGATACCGACCGGTAGGGGTAGGTTGTGTCACGACCTCATCGATTTCGATTGATAGAAAACATAGCCTCAATCTATCCCGATGTGCAATTGATCTCATTAACCATGGACAGAGCCGATCTCATGAACGACGATAGATCACATCCGCCGCCGCCACATATCACATATGCTACCAACCTGAAACCAAAACCTACAGCAGAGGCTCTGATACCACTGCTGGGTTCTACCATAGGTGCGTCGCATGCGAATTAAAATTTCCTACGTGCAGAACAACCAAGAACATGCTACGGAGATGGATCACAGATTGTTACCACTAGATGTGCAGTGTTGTGCAGCGGAAGTAGAGTTGGGGCAGCACGTTCGTGTGGTCTGTATCCTCCTCGTCCGATCTCCCTCGAACAGACATTCCGATCTCCCTCGAATAGCCAGTCGCTGGATCCCACGTACAGGTTTGCTGGAGCAGCGCAAGTGCACCGCCTCTAATGGTATCCCCGCGTGTAGGAGTAACACCCGTGCGGCGGACTGCTAGGTCTGATCACACGGTCGGCGGTGGCGAGTGGAGGTGGCTAGTTGCAACTCATGCAAAGCCCTAATGACAGCGCCAAAGCGATCAACCGGATGGGTGTGCTGCACCTCCACTATATATAGGCATCCGGCACGGGCTCAACTCTTGGGCGTCGCACGGATCCTAAAGCCCATGTGTTCCTTCCCTTAAGCGCGCGCCCCTTAAGGTTCTTGTCCACTTGGTCGCGAGTCAGATGCCATCCGACTCGACTAATCGGTAGCGGCCTCTAGCAAGACGTGTCGAGTCCAAGTGTCCAATCAAGCTGGTTAGGCAAACCTATAATTCACACTTTTGTTCCCTTTACCACACGATATATGTCGGGGATATTGTTGGAAATATGCCCTAGAGGCAATAATAAATTAGTTATTATCATATTTCCTTGTTCATGATAATCGTTTATTATCCATGCTATAATTGTATTGATCGGAGACTTAAATGCATGTGTGGATACATAGACAAAACCATGTCCCTAGTATGCCTCTAATGGACTAGCTCGTTGATCAAAGGATGGTTAAGGTTTCCTAGCCATGGACATGAGATGTCATTTGATAACGGGATCACATCATTAGGAGAATGATGTGATGGATAAGACCCAAACTACAAACATAGCATATGATCGTGTCAGTTTATTGCTACTGTTTTCTGCATGTCAAGTATATGTTCCTATGACCATGAGATCATGCAACTCACGGATATCGGAGGAGTGCCTTGTGTGTATCAAACGTCGCAACGTAACTGGGTGACTATAAAGGTGCTCTACAGGTATCTCCAATGGTGTCTGTTGAGTTGGCATGGATCGAGACTGGGATTTGTTACTCCGTGTGACGGAGAGGTATCTCAGGGCCCACTCGGTAATACAACATCACAATGAGCCTTGCAAGCAATGTGACTAATTGTTAGTTGCGGGATCTTGTATTACGGAACGAGTAAAGAGACTTGCCGGTAACGAGGTTGAACTAGGTATGGAGATACCGACGATCGAATCTCGGGCAAGTAACATACCGAAGAACAAAGGGAACGTTATACGGGATTAACTGAATCCTTGACATAGAGGTTCGACCGATAAAGATCTTCGTAGAATATGTAGGAACCAATGTGGACGTCCAGGTCCCTCCATTGGTTATTGACTGTAGAGGTGTCTCGGTCATGTCTACATAGTTCTCGAACCCGCAGGGTCTGCACACTTAAGGTTCGGTGACGTTTCGGTAGTGTAGAGTTATGTATGGTGGTGACCGAAGGTTGTTAGGAGTCTCGGATGAGATCCCGGACGTCACGAGGAGCTCCGGAATGGTCCGGAGGTAAAGATTCATATATAGGAAGTCCCAGTTTGGTTTCCGGAAAAGTTTCGGGCTCATCGGTAGTGTACCGGGAGTATCGGTATTGTACCGGGAGTGCCGGTAGTGTACCGGGGGACCTCCGGGAGGGGTACTTCGACCCCAAGAGGTCCATGGACTGTGGGAGAATAATAACCAGCCCTTAGTGGGCTGGTAAAACAGCCACAAAGGCCCATGGCGCAGGAGAGAAAGTCCTAAAGCAAAAAGTGGAAAATCAGCCAATAGGAGGCAATCCTACTCCAACTAGGATTGGAGGTGAAGTAGGATTTCTTCCCACCTCCTATTTCGGCCGACCCAAAGGCCTTGGCTGACTCTCCTCTCCTCTCCTCCTATATATACTAGTGGATTGGGTGGTTTTTGGACAGAATTTCCGGCCACATGCTACCCGTTTCACCGGTGCACAGTTTCTCCTCTAGATCGGTTTTCTGCAGCGCTTAGGCGAAGCCCTGCCGGAATCACTCCACCACCATCACCGGAGCGCCGTCACGCTGCCAGTGAACTCTCTCTCCTCTCCACCTCCTCTCGCTGGATCGAGACGGTGGAGATCGTCATCAAGCTGCACGTGTGCTGAACGCGGAGGTGCCGTCCGTTCGGCGCTAGATCGGAAGGAACGTGATCGAGATCGCGAGACAGTTCGTGATGAGATCACGGAATGGATCGTGATGAGTTTGCGGGACAGATCGTGATCAAGATCGTGAGACAGATCGTGATGAGATCGCGGGACGGATCATGATGAGTTCATGGGACGGATCGTGATTGGATCGCGGGACGGATCGTGATGAGATCGCGGGACGCTCGGCGATTTGGATCGCGAAGATGTTCAACTACACCAACCGCGTTTCTTAACGCTTCCCGCTTAGTGATCTACAAGGGTATGTAGATCCACTCTCCCTCTCGTAGATGCTCATCACCATGGATAGGTTTGCGTGTGCGTAGGAAAATTTTTGTTTCCCATGCGACGTTCCCCAACAGTGGCATCATGAGATAGGTTGATGGTTCGATGAGATCTCGAGTAGAACACAAAAGGTTTGTGGGCGTTGATGCTTAGATTGCTTCCTCCCTTGGTCGTATTTTGGTTCAGCGGGATTGTGAGATGAAGCGGCCCGGACCAACATTACTCGTACGCTTACGAGAGACCGGTTCCCTCGACGAAACTTGGTGCCTAGATGGCTTGCGGGTGACAGTTTCTCTCACTTTAGTTGGATCGGATTCGACAAAGGCGGTCCTTGAGAAGGTTGAAAAGCAAACTAGTGTATCACCATTGTGGTTTATGCGTAGGTGAGAATCGTTCTTGCTAGATACCCATAGCAGCCACGTCAAATATGCAACAACAATTAGAGGACGTCTAACTTGTTTTTGCAGGGTATGTTGTGATGTGATATGGCCAATTACATGATGAGATATATGTGATGTATGAGATGATCATGTGATGTATAGATTATCACGACTTGCATGTCGATGAGTACGGCAACCGGCAGGAGCCATAGGGTTGTCTTTAATTATTGTATGACCTGCGTGTCAATCATTAAGCGCTATGTAATGCTTTACTTTATCGCTACGGTAGCAATAGTAGTAGAAGCATGCAGGGCGTGACAACCCCAATGGCAACACATTGATGGAGATCAAGATGATGGAGATCATGGTGTTGTGCCGGTGACGATGGAGATCATGCCGGTGCTTTCTAGATGGAGGTCGAAAGCACAAGTTCATGGCCATATCATGTCACTTATGATTTGCATGTGATGTTAATCCTTTTTATGCACCTTGTTTTGCTTAGGAAGACGGTAGCATTATAAGGTGATCCCTCACTTAATTTCAAGATAAATTGTGTTCCCCCTGAGTGTGCACCGTTGCGAAAGTTCGTCGTGTTGAGACACCACGTGATGATCGGGTGTGATAGACTCTACGTTCACATACAACGGGTGCAAGCCAGATTTGCACGCGCAGAACACTCGGGTTAAACTTGACGAGCCTAGCATGTACAGACATGGCCTCGGAACACAAGAGACCGAAAGGTCGAGCATGAGTCATATAGTGGATATGATCAACATAATGATGTTCACCATTGAAGCCACCTTAACTCACGTGATGATCGGACTTGAGTTGGTGAATTTGGATCATGTATCACTCGAATGACCCGAGGGATGTCAATTTGAGTGGGAGTTCTTAAGTAATATGATTAATTGAACTCATTATCATGAACATAGTCAAAGTGTCTTTGCAAATTATGTTGTAGATCACTAGCTCGCGCTGTAGCTCCCTTGTATTTTTATATGTTCCTAGAGAAATAGAGTTGAAAGATGTTGGTAGCAATATTGCGGATTGGGTCCGTGATGTGAGGATTGTCCTCATTGCTGCACAGAAGGCTTATGTCCTTAATGCACCGCTCGGTGCGCCACCCCCTCTAGTGTCGTCTATTGATGTTGTGAACATCTAACAGGCACGTTTCGATGACTACTTGATAGTTTAGTGCGTCATGCATTACAGCTTAGAAATTGAGGCTCTGAAACGTTTTGAACATCACGGAACATATGAGATGTTCTAGGAGCAGAGATTGTGATCTCAGTCTCGTGCCTGTGTTGCGAGATATGAGATCTCCAACAAGATTCTTTGCCTGTAAGATGAAGGAGAATAGCTCAATCGTTGAGCATGTACTTAGATTGTCTGGGTACTTCAATCGCTTGAATCAAGTGGGAGTTGATCTTCCAGATAAGATAGTGATTGATATAGTTCTCCAAGTCACTATCACTAAAGCTACTAGAACTTAGTGATGAACTATAATACACCAGGGATAGAAGTATTGATCCCTGAGCTGTTCGCGATGTTTGACACCGCGAAGGTAGAAATCAAGAAGGAGCGTCAAGTGTTGATGGTTAATCAAACCACTAGTTTCGAAAAGGGCAAGAGCAAGGAGGGAAACTTCATGGATAGCAAGTCAGTTGTTGCTCCAGTGAAGCAACCCAAAGTTGAACCCAAACCCGAGACTAAGTGCTTCTATTATGAGGTGAGAGGTCGCTGAAGTGGAACAACCCTAGATACTTGGTAGATAAGAAGGCTGGCAACATCGACAGAAGTATATTTGATATACGAGTTATTGATGTGTACCTTGCTAGTACTTTTAGTAGCACCTGGGTATTGGATACCGGTTCGGTTGCTAAATGTTAGTAACTCAAAATAAAAGCTACGAAATAAAGGGAGAACTAGCTAAGGGTGAGGTGACGATATGTGTTGGAAGTGTTTCCAAGGTTGATGTGATCAACATCGCACGCTCTCTCTACCTTCAGGATTAGTGACGAACCTAAATAAATGTTATTTGGTGTTTTGCGTTGAGCATGAACATGATTAGATCATGTTTATTGCAATACAGTTATTCATTTAAATTAGAGAATAATGGTTATTCTGTTTACATGAATAATACCTTCAATGGTCATGCACCCAGTGAGAATGGTTTGTTGAAATCTTGATCATAGTAGTACACATGTTCATAACATTGATGTCAAAAGATACAAAGTTAATAATGATAGTACCACATACTTGTGGCACTGCCGCTAAATGTCATATTGGTATAAAGCACATGTAGAAACTCCATGCTGATGGATATTTGGACTCATTCGATTTTGAATCGGTTGAGACATGCGAACCATGCCTCTTGGGCAAGATGACTAAAGGACCCCGTTGGATGGAGCGGGCAAGTGATTCATTGGAAATGATACATGTTGATGTATGCAATCTAGTGAGTCTTGTAGCGTGCAGTGGATATCGTTATTTTCTTACCTTCACTGATGATTTGAGTAGATATAGTGTATATTTACTTAATGAAACACAAGTCTGAATCGTTTGAAAGGTTCAAGCAAATTCAGAGTGAAGTTTAAAGATCATCGTGACAAGAAGATAAAAATGACTGCGATATGATCGTGGAGGTGAATATCTGAGTCACGAGTTTGGCATACAACTTAAGACAATGTGAAAGTTGTTTCACAACTAAACGCCACCTAGAACACCATAGTGTGATGGTGTGTCCGAACATCATAGTTATGCTCTATTGGACATGGTGCGTAATATGATGTCTCTTGTCGTTTTACTACTATAATTTTGGGGTTATGCATTAGAGACAACTACATTCACTTTAAATAGGGAACCATCTAAATCCGTTGAGATGACACCATGTGAATTATGGTTTGATAGAAACCTAAGCTGTCATTTCTTAATATTTTGGGATGTGACACTTGTGTGGAAAATGTTTTCACCTAATGAGGTCGAACCCAAGGCGGACAAATTGCATCTTCATAGAATACCCTAAGATCAGTTGGGTGAACCTTCAATCTCAGATCCTAGTGCAAAATGTTTGTTGCTTAAACGGATCCTTTCTCGAGGAAATGTTTCTCTCGAAAGAATTGAGTGGGAGGAAGATAGAACTTGATGAGGTTGTTAAACCTTTGTTCAACCAGAGAGTAGCGCAGCACAGAAAGATGTTTCTGTGAAGCCTACGTTAGTTGAAGAGGAAGTTAATGATGATGATCATGAAGCTTCAGGATCAAGTTACTATCGAACTTCGTAGGTCGATAAGGATGTGTACTGCTCCTGAGCGGTACGACAACTCTGTCTTGGAGGTCTTGTTGTTGGACAACGATGAACCTACGAGCTATGGAGAAGCGATGATGGGCCCGGATTCCGACAAATGGTTGGAGGCCATGAAATCCAAGATAGGATCCATGTATTAAAACCAAGTGTAGACTTTGGTAGACTTGCTCGTTGGACGGCAGGTCGTTGAGTACAAATGGATCTTTAAAATGAAGATAGACACTGATGGTGAATGTCACTATTTGTAAAGCTCGACTTGTTGCAAAGATGTTTGTGACAAGTTCAAGGAGTTGACTACGATGAGACTTTCTCACTCGTAGCGATGCTAAAAGTCTGTTGGAATTATGTTAGCAGTTGCTATGTTTTCAATTATGAAATCTGGTAGATGGATGTCAAAACATTGTTTCCTTAATGGTTTACTTGAGGAAAGGTTGTATGTGATACAACCAGAAGGTTTTGTCAGGCCTAAGGATGCTAAAAGGTGTGAAAGCTTCGGTGATCCTTCCATGGACTGAAGCAAGCATCTCGGAGTTGGAATATATGCTTTGATGAGGTGATCAAAGTTTTGATGTTTATACAAAGTTTATGAGAAACTTGTATTTGCAATAAAGTGAGTGGGAGCACTATAGAATTTCTGATAAGTATATGTGGATGACATATTGTTGTTCAGAAATAATGTAGAGTTTCTAGAAAGCATAAAACGGTTATTTGGAAAGTGATTTTCAAAGGAAGACCTGGATAAAGCTACCTAATTGTTGAGCATCAAAATCTATAGAGATAGATCAAGATGCTTGATGAGACTTTCAATGAGTGCATACCTTCACAAGATTTTGAAAGAGTTCAAAATGGATCAGCCAGAGAAATAGTTCTCGTCTGATTTGTAAGGTGTGAAGTTGAGTGAGACTCAAATCTCGACAACGGCAGAAGAAAGAGAAAGGACGAACGTCGTCCCCTATGCCTTAGCCATAGGCTCTATATTATGCCATGCTGTGTACCGCACCTATGTGTGCCTTGCCATGAGTCTGTCAAGGGGTACAAGAGTGGTCCAGGAGTGGATCACTAGACAGCGGTCGGAATTATCCTTAGTAACCAGAGGACTAAGGAAATGTTTCTTGATTATGGAGGTGATAAAGAGTTCGTCGTAAAGAGTTACGTCGATGCAAGCTTTAACACCTATCCGGATGACTAGTAGTAGCAATCTGGATACGTATAGTGGAGCAGCCATTTGGAAATAGTACCAAGTGGAGTGTGGTAGCAGTGTTTACGGTTTGACATAGAGATATGCAAAGTACACACGGATCTGAATATCGCAGACCCGTTGACTATAAGACCTCTCTCACATGCAAAGCATGATCGAGCCCTAGAACTCATTGGGTGTTAGATTCATAACAATGCGAATCACATGGTGATGTGAACTAGATTATTGACTCTAGTGCAAGTGGGAGACTGTTGGAAATATGCCCTAGAGGCAATAATAAATTAGTTATTATCATATTTCCTTGTTCATGATAATCGTTTATTATCCATGCTATAATTGTATTGATCGGAGACTTAAATGCATGTGTGGATACATAGACAAAACCATGTCCCTAGTATGCCTCTAATGGACTAGCTCGTTGATCAAAGGATGGTTAAGGTTTCCTAGCCATGGACATGAGATGTCATTTGATAACGGGATCACATCATTAGGAGAATGTTGTGATGGATAAGACCCAAACTACAAACATAGCATATGATCGTGTCAGTTTATTGCTACTGTTTTCTGCATGTCAAGTATATGTTCCTATGACCATGAGATCATGCAACTCACGGATATCGGAGGAGTTCCTTGTGTGTATCAAACGTCGCAACGTAACTGGGTGACTATAAAGGTGCTCTACAGGTATCTCCGATGGTGTCTGTTGAGTTGGCATGGATCGAGACTGGGATTTGTTACTCCGTGTGACGGAGAGGTATCTCAGGGCCCACTCGGTAATACAACATCACAATGAGCCTTGCAAGCAATGTGACTAATTGTTAGTTGCGAGATCTTGTATTATGGAACGAGTAAAGAGACTTGCCGGTAACAAGGTTGAACTAGGTATGGAGATACCGACGATCGAATCTCGGGCAAGTAACATACCGAAGAACAAAGGGAACGTTATACGGGATTAACTGAATCCTTGACATAGAGGTTCGACCGATAAAGATCTTCGTAGAATATGTAGGAACCAATGTGGACGTCCAGGTCCCTCCATTGGTTATTGACTGTAGAGGTGTCTCGGTCATGTCTACATAGTTCTCGAACCCGCAGGGTCTGCACACTTAAGGTTCGGTGACGTTTCGGTAGTGTAGAGTTATGTATGGTGGTGACCGAAGGTTGTTCGGAGTCTCGGATGAGATCCCGGACGTCACGAGGAGCTCCGGAATCGTCCGGAGGTAAAGATTCATATATAGGAAGTCCCAGTTTGGTTTCCGAAAAAGTTTCGGGCTCATCGGTAGTGTACCGGGAGTATCGGTATTGTACCGGGAGTGCCGGTAGTGTACCGGGGGACCTCCGGGAGAGGTACTTCGACCCCAAGAGGTACATGGGCTGTGGGAGAATAATAACCAGCCCTTAGTGGGCTGGTAAAACAGCCACGAAGGCCCATGGCGCAGGAGAGAAAGTCCTAAAGCAAAAAGTGGAAAATCAGCCAATAGGAGGCAATCCTACTCCAACTAGGATTCGAGGTGAAGTAGGATTTCTTCCCACCTCCTATTTTGGCCGACCCAAAGGCCTTCGCTGCCTCTCCTCTCCTCTCCTCCTATATATACTAGTGGATTGGGTGGTTTTTGGACAGAATTTCCGGCCACGTGCTACCCATTTCACCGGTGCACAGTTTCTCCTCTAGATCGGTTTTCTGCAGCGCTTAGGCGAAGCCCTGCCGGAATCACTCCACCACCATCACCGGAGCATCGTCACGCTGCCGGTGAACTCTCTCTCCTCTCCACCTCCTCTCGCTGGATCGAGACGGTGGAGATCGTCATCAAGCTGCATGTGTGCTGAACGCGGAGGTGCCGTCCGTTCGGCGCTAGATCGGAAGGACCGTGATCGAGATCGCGAGACAGTTCGTGATGAGATCGCGGAACGGATCGTGATGAGTTTGCGGGACAGATCGTGATCAAGATCGTGAGACGGATCGTGATGAGATCGCGGGACGGATCGTGATGAGTTCACGGGACGGATCGTGATTGGATCGCGGGACGGATCGTGATGAGATCGCGGGACGCTCGGCGATTTGGATCGCGAAGATGTTTGACTACACCAACCGCGTTTCTTAACGCTTCCCGCTTAGCGATCTACAAGGGTATGTAGATCCACTCTCCCTCTCGTAGATGCTCATCACCATGGATAGGTTTGCGTGTGCGTAGGAAATTTTTTGTTTCCCATGCGACGTTCCCCAACAGATATACCCTGCGGTATGACCCGACCTGGCGACTCACAGGCAACCCGGCCAAGACATGGCGTTTTATTGGTGAACCGGCAAGCAGGTTGCAGGGTGACCAGGCCCAAGACCCGGCATGCAAGCCGGCGCCAGGAGGCTAACAAGAGAAGGCCCAAGGAGAGAAAGGATTCCCTAACAAGAGAAAACAAGACCCGGATTCGGATTCAAGAGAGACTAGTCCTAATCCTACTCCTAGTAGGACTCTACATGTAAGCCTACCCACTCCACCTATATAAGGAGGGGTAAGGCGACCCTAGAGGGACAAGTTGAAGTCATTAGAGATAGACAGATTAGAGGCTCTCGAGATTAGAGGTAGCAAGACAACACCCTTGTAACCGAGAGATCTTCCTCATCATCAATACAAGACAAGAAGGACATAGGATTTTACCTCCATCGGAGGGGCCGAACCTGGGTAAACTCGCGTCTCTCGATTCCGACAAACCCCTCTCAAGCCGCCACATAGTTGCGATCGCCCCGAACCTAAGTCCGTTCACCCGGACATCTGCCGTGACAAATCCATGACAGTTGGCGCCCACCATGGGGCCAAGCACGATGGTGTTATGTTCTTGGAGGGAGCTCTTCGGGGATTGAGGATCTCGCGATGAACCAGCTAAAAAAGGGGATCAGCACTCAAAGGAGCTAAGTCATCAGCGAAGTCAGAAGGATATTAAGATCGAGAAAAGGATTATGATTGCCTCTGCGCCACTGCGTTTCCGCGATCAGCCGAGACCGACTAAAGACCGGTATCGTCTGGTGACTCCACGTATCTCAAGGTTCAAAACCCGAGATCGTTCACAACCTGATCAGGCCTCCCTGTGAAGACCGAGGCGAACACCACGAAAATAAATCATCATGACATGTCTTCTACACTGATCGTCCAAAAAAACTTCAGTCAAGATCGTGCGATGGCAGCAACATAGGTTATATTGCCCGCTTGATGTATACTTAACCCATCTACCTGGGTCCCAAGGATATTCAACGACAATCCATCAATATGCTTTCTTATCAAGTGAGGGCAAAGAGCTGCCTTTTGAAACTTTTTGTCTAAGTATGATCAAGCACCCTGCTCAACCGTCGCAATCTCCAGCCTCAAGTCTAACTTCGGGTCGGATTCTCTCGCCCCTCCACGCTCGCGCAAGTCTCCCCGACCTCCACTCCCCGTGTCGGACGACCCAGTTGCCGCACCTGCCGGCGAGCCGCCCCGCGCGAGCCGCTGCCGCACTTATGCTCCCGCCAGCGAGACACCCCATGCGAGCCGCCCCATCGCATGCCGCTCCTACTGGCTGGATCTCCCCCTACGCACGTCCTTGTACGCTGCCATGGCCGGGTCTACTTCGCCCCATCGTGACCGCTCTACTTTTCCCTTGTGCTGGCTTTGCCTGCCGGCTCACCGCACGTCGCGTTCCCGCTGGTTCACCATAGCGCTGGGCTAGTTTCCCTTCAAGTCGCCTCCGCCCGGACCGCCCCGCCGGTTCGCCGCTCCCCAGCAGTTGCTCCTCCTAGTCTGCTGGCCCAGTCGGCTCGCAGCTCCGCACGGGCCATCTCTCACGTGCCTTAGAGCTGACCTCGCCCGCCTCGCTTTACATCCGCCATGACCTCAAGACGTCGTGCATGCTGGCTCTCCCGCGGCTGATTCCTCTCGTTTCCGGGCCGGGTCTGTCCACTGCTGTCATGCCTTGCAGCAAGCCACCGCCACTGCCGCACCTTTGCATCTGTCTCCCGCGCCACGCCAACATTGCGTCCAGTCCGCGTGCCTCACCCACGGTCAGGCCGCCAGTGCCACGTTTGCGCTCCGGGCACGGCCTCCTATTGCCACCGCCGATTGGCAGGGCGTGGAGCTGTCTTGTTATTCTACACGGATGGAAGCAGCTTGCAGTTTCTTCATCCAACTTTCACTAAAGGAATTCGTCAGTTTGGTCAAAGGCTCCTGATCTTCAAAGAAAAACAGACTCTGCTCCCGTCTAATCACCAGGATAATACACTTGGGGCTGCCGAAGCTAGACACTGGACATCTTCCAAAGTTTTATTGCCAGATCATTGAAGGGATTTGGCCAAAATAAATGAAATACAAGCAAGCACGTGGCTGAGATAAAGGATTCACGTTCCAAGGAAAAGAAAAAGTACCAGTTGAAGGCCATCGCTCGGTCAAATTATTGTGCAATTGCTGCACTCAAACAATAAATCAGGTGATATTCATCCTATTTATTTTCTAGTACATATTATTTGTTTAAGGACAATTACTCTGTTTCCTGCAATATTTTACGCAGGATAATTATTCAAGTGGCATTATACCACGAAGATGAAGTGCATGCCAGTATCATTCTATACTGGTGTTTGTCCATGCTGCCGTTGCCACGACCCGGGCTACATCAACGCACCGGTACCGCGCACGCTAACCCGACAATTTGAGCTGCCCGATGGATGCGGCAATCTACCGCGTTCGGGTTATGGTTTTTCAAACAGCACCACGGGCGATCCTCCGTCCGGACCAGCTTACAACGCCATGGCCATCTCTCGCGACCTCACCGGCTTACAACGTCGCGACGGACTTCTATGTCCACATGAATACACCAAAGCTATCCATACAAACTGCACAACGAACACTTATGAGCCGCTGCCCTGTGGTCCAATCTACATTGGCATACTGGTGCCGGGCTCACCTATACGAGCCGCCCAACGGACGAGTGCAAGACGCCGCTCGCAGTCTAATCTACATCAATATATCAGTGCGGTGTTCGTCTATACGAGACGCCCGATGGACAGGCGCACAAGTCGCCGCCACTGTAGTTTGGTTAAACTTCAACAACCAGCTAGGACGAACCATCGACCGGATTATTGAAACAAATAATACGGGATCATCTATAACCTGCCATGGTCAACTTCAACCTTCAGCGGAGATTCTTAAGCCACATCTTCGAGTCAACTTAAGACTCGGGGGCTACAGACATGGCGAGACACATTTGGTTGTTTTCAATGAGAACCACGGGTTGTTGCAAAGTTAACCCAGTCCTGGGGGCTACTACATTATTGGCGGAAGAATTAAAAGTTTCCCAAGAGGACGAGCCGCCATGATGCGCCGTTCAAACATGGGTAACTTGATTTATTTGATCATCATAAAGTAACTTGGAGTTTCTGTTGTTTATGCATTTCAGGTTGTGCAAAGGTGGATACTTCTACATGGTCACTTGGGGGCTTCCAACCCACCGGGTTTAGCTTGCTCACCCTTTTTTGACCGGCTCTTCAGCCAAAATAGCACCATTGTGCAACGACTTACAAGATGGCAGCTTACGAAGCGGCGGCCCATGTGATGATGGCATGCAAGATGGCGAGAGGCTTAAGGTCACCCAATAGGATCAACCACCATGATGTGAGCCATTCAAACATGGGTGTGCCGCCTTATGGACGAAAGTTTTTCAGGTCACTCAAGAGTATGAGCCACCACGTTGCGAGCCGTTCAAACATGGGTGCCAAGTCGCTCAAGAGGGCGAGCCGCCATGATGCGAGCCATTCAAACATGGGTGACAAGTCGCTCAAGAGAGGGAGCCGCCATGATGTGAGCCGTTCAAACATGGGTGCCATGGGTGCCAAAGAGGATGAGCCGCCAGGATGCGAGCCGTTCAAACATAGGCACCATGATGCAAGACGGGTCATGGACCAGAGCAAGTGCCAAAGTGGGTGAAGGCCACCCCCCATTCTTGGTAGAGTTGTACCTGCATGTATGTAGTTGCCGCTCGTCTAGGGGTGCAGCGAGCTATCAACTCACCCCCTCTGAGGGCCTCATACAGCGGCGAGGGAAGCTCTCTCTGTTGGGAGACGTAGAAGTAAATCAAAAAAATTCCTACGTGTCACCAAGATCTATCTATGGAGAAACTAGCAACGAGTGGGGAGAGATTGCATCTTCATACCTTTGAAGATCGCTAAGCGGAAGCATTACAAGAACGCGGTTGGTGGAGTCGTACTCGTAGCGATTCAGATCGCGGTGGACTCCGATCTCAGCGCCGAACAACGGCGCCTCCGCGTTCAACACACGTGCAGCCCGGTGACGTCTCCTACACCTTGATCCAGCAAGGAGGAAGGAGAGGTTGGGGAAGAGCTCCGGCAGCATGACGATGTGGTGACGGTGGAGCTGCGTGGACTCTGGCAGGGCTTCGCCAAGCACTACGAAGAATGAGGAGAGGGAGGAGTAGGGCTGCGCCGAGAGAGGAAGAAAATCGTGTGTTGGGCAGCCCCAAGACCTCACATATATATAGGGCAGAGGGAGGAGGAGGCACCCCATCTAGGGTTCCCACCCTAGAGGGTGCAGCAGCCCTAGATGGGGCTTGGCCGTCGGCCAGAGAGGGAGGAGAGGAGGGCACAGCCCTAGGTGGGCCTTAGGCCCATCTGGACCTAGGGCTTCCCCTCCCTCCACCTTTCCCGTGCCTTGGGATGGGGTGGGAGGTGCACCAGCCCACCTAGGGGCTGGTTCCCTCCCACTCTTGGCCCAATAAACCTTTCGGGGCTGGTGGCCCCACTTGGTGGACCCCCGGAACCCTTCGAGTGGTCCCGGTATGTTACTGGTAATTCCTGAAACACTTTCGGTGGCCAAATCCTCACTTCCTATATATCAATCTTTGTCTCCGGACCATTCCGGAACTCCTCGTGACGTCCGGGATCTCATCTGGGACTCCGAACTACCTTCGGTAACCATGTACACTATTTCCCTATAGCCCTAGCGTCATCGAACCTTAAGTGTGTAGACCTACGGGTTCGGGAGACACGTAGACATGACCAAGACATCTCTTCGGTCAAAACCAACAGCGGGATCTGGATACCCATGTTGGATCCCACATGCTCCACGATGATCTCATCGGATGAACCACGATGTCGGGGATTCAATCAATCCCGTATTCAATTCCCTTTGTCTATCGGTATGATACTTGCCCGAGATTCGACCGTCGGTATCTCTATACCTTGTTCAATCTCGTTACCGGCAAGTCTATTTACTCGTTCTGAAATACATCATTCCGTGGCTAACTCCTTAGTCATATTGAGCTCATTATGATGATGTCTTACCGAGTGGGCCTAGAGATACCTCTCCGTCACACGGAGTGACAAATCCCAGTCTCGATTCGTTCCAACCCAACAGACACTTTCGGAGATACCCGTAGTGCACCTTTATAGCCACCCATTTATGTTGTGACGTTTGGCACACCCAAAGTATTCCTATGGTATCCAGGAGTTGCACAATCTCATGGTCTAAGGAAACGATACTTGACATTGAAAAGCTTTAGTAGACGAACTACACGATCTTGTGCTATGCTTAGGATTGGGTCTTGTCCATCACATCATTCTCCTAATGATGTGATCCCGTTATCAACTTCCCGTGCCGTGCTGTGCTACTCTCCGACACAATTACCTCATCAAGTTCTTACCTCATCAAGTTCTATTTTCCTCCCACTTACTTCTTTCGAGACAAACTCTTTCTCGAGAAAGGATCCATTCTTGGCAACAAAGACTTTGCCTTCGGATCTAAGGTAGAAGGTATACCCAATAGTCTCTTTGGGATATCCTATGAAGACACACCTTTCCGCTTTGGGTTCGAGTTTCTCAGGTTGAAGTTTCTTCACATAAGCATCGCATCCCCAAACATTTAGAAATGATAGCTTAGGTTTCTTTCCAAACCATAATTCATATGGTGTTGTCTCAACGGATTTTGATGGTGCCCTATTTAAAGTGAATGTGCCAGTCTCTAATGCATATCCCCAAAATGATAGTGGTAAGTCGGTAAGAGACATCATAGATCGCACCATATCCCATAGAGTGCGATTATGACGTTCAGACACACCATTTCGCTGAGGTGTGCTAGGCGGCGTGAGTTGTTAAACAATTCCACATTTCCTTAGGTGCGTGCCAAACTCGTGACTTAAATATTCTCCGCCATGATCAGATCGTGGGTACTTTATTTTCCTGTCACGTTGATTCTCTACCTCACTCTAAAATTCCTTGAACCTTTCAAAGGTTTCAGACTTATGTTTCATTAAGTAGACATACCCATATCTGCTCAAGTCATGAGTGAGGGTGAGAACATAACGGTAGCCACCACGAGCCTCGACGCTCAATGGACCGCATACATCGGTATGTATTATCTCCAACAAGTTAGTTGCTCGCTCCATTATTCCGGAGAACGAAGTCTTGTTCATCTTGCCCATGGGTCATGGTTCACACGTGTCAAATGATTCGAAATCAAGAGACTCCAAAAGTCCATCAGCATGGAGCTTCTTCGTGCGTTTGACACCAATATGACCAAGGCGGCAGTGCCACATGTAAGTGGGACTATCGTTATCAACCTTACACTTTTTGGTACTCACACTATGGACATGTGTAACATCACGTACGAGATTCATCAAAAATAAACCATAGACCAGCGGGGCATGACCATAAAACATTTCTCTCATATAAATATAACAACCATTATTCTCAGATTTAAATGAGTAGCCATCTCGCATCAAGCGACATCCAGATACAATGTTCATGGTCAAAGCTGGTACTAAATAAGAATTATTAAGGTTGAACACTAATCCCGAAGGTAGATGTAGAGGTAGCATGCTGACGGCGATCACATCGACCTTGGAACCATTCCCGACGCGCATCGTCACCTCGTATTTTGCCAGCCTCCGCTTATTCTGCATCTCCTGCTTGGAGTTACAAATGTGAGCAACTGCATCGGTATCAAATACCCAAGAGAAACTATGAGCGCTGGTTAGGTACACATCAATAACAAGTATATCACATATACCTTTAACGTTGCCGGCCTTCTTATCCGCTAAGTACATGGGGCAGTTCCGCTTCCGGTGACCAGTACCCTTGCAATAAAAGCACTCAGTCTCAGGCTTGGGTCCATTCTTTTTCTTCTTCCCGGCAACATGCTTACCGGGCGCCGCAATAGCTTTGCCATCCTTATTGAAGTTCTTCTTACCCTTGCCTTTCTTGAAACTATTGGTCTTATTTACCATCAACACTTGATGGTCCTTTTTGATCTCGACCTTCGCTGATTTCAGCATCGAGTATAACTCAGGAATGGATTGCTCCATACCCTGCATGTTGTAGTTCATCACAAAGCTCTTGTAGCTAGGTGGAAGGGACCGAAGGATTCTGTCAATGACCGAGTCATCCGGGAGATTAACTCCCAGCTAAGTCAAGCGGTTGTGCAACCCAGATAACTTGAGTATGTGCTCACCGACAGAACTATTCTCCTCCATCTTACAGCTGAAGAACTTGTCGGAGACGTCATATCTCTCGACCCGGGCATGAGCTTGGAAAACCTGTTTTAGCTCTTGGAACATCCCATATGCTCCGTGTTGCTCAAAACGCTTTTGGACCCCGGTTCTAAACTGTAAAGCATGCCGCACTGAACAAGGGAGTAATCATTGCATCGTGACTCCCAAGCGTTCGTAACATCTTGGTCCGCTAGGAAAAAGGGTGGGTCACCTAGCGGTGCATCAAGGGCATACAATCTCTTGGAAGCTATGAGGATGATCCTCAAGCTATGGACCCAGTCCGCATAGTTGCTTCCATCATCTTTCAGCTTGGTTTTCTCTAGGAATGCGTTAAAGTTGAGGGTGACATTCGCGTTGGCCATTGGATCTACAATATAGATTGTAAAGACAATTTTAGACTAAGTTCATGATAATTAAGTTCATATAATAAAATTATTTAATGAACTCCCACTTAGATAGACGTCTCTCTAGTCATCCAAGTGACACATGATCCATGGCAACTAGCCCATGTCCGATCATCACATGAGACGGACTAGACATCCATGGTGAACCTCTCGATGTTGATCGTATCTTCTATACGACTCATGTTCGACCTTTCGGTCTTCCGTGTGCCAAGGCCATGTCTATACATGCTAGGCTCGTCAAGTCAACGTAAGTGTTTCGCATGTGTAAATCTGGCTTACACCCGTTGTATGCAAACGTTAGAACCTATCACACCCGATCATCACGTGGTGCTTCAGAACAACGATCCTTAGCAACGGTGCACAGTTAGGGTGAACACCTTTCTTGAAATTTTATTGAGAGATCATCTTATTTACTACCGTCGTTCTAAGAAAATAAGATGTAAACATGATAAACATCACATGCAATCAATATAGTGACATGATATGGCCAATATCATCTTGCTCCTTTGATCTCCATCTTCGGGGCACCATGATCATCACTGTCACCGGCACAACACCATGATCTCCATCATTGTGTCTTCATGAAGTTTTCTCGCCAACTATTAGTTCTACAACTATGGCTAACGTTTAGCAATAAAGTAAAGTAATTACATGGCGTTTATGAATTACACGCAGGTCATACAATAAAATATGACAACTCCTATGGCTCCTGTCGGTTGTCATACTCATCGACATGCAAGTCGTGAATCCTATTACAAGAACATGATCAATCTCATATATCACAATGCATCACATCACATCCTTTTGGCCATATCACATCACAAGGCACATGCTGCAAAAACAAGTTAAACGTCCTCTAATTTGTAGTTGCAACTTTTTACATGGCTGCTATAGGTTTCTAGCAATAACATTTCCTACCTACGCCAAAACCACAATGTGATATGCCAATTGCTATTTACCCTTCATAAGGACCATTTTCGTCGAATCCAATCTGACTAAGGTGGGAGAGACACACACCCGCTAGCCACCTTATGCAACAAGTGCATGTCAGGCGGTGGAACCGGTCTCACGTAAGCGTACGTGTAAAGTTGGTCCGGGCCGCTTCATCCCACAATACCGCCGAATCAAGATAACACTAGTAGTGGTAAGAAAATTAACAAGATCGACGCCCACAACAAGTTTGTGTTCTACTCGTGAATAGATTCTACGCATAGACCTAGCTCATGATGCCACTGTTGGGAGACGTGGTAGTAAATCAAAAAAATTCCTACGTGTTACCAAGATCTATCTATGGAGAAACCAGCAACGAGTGGGGGAGAGATTGCATCTTCATACCTTTGAAGATCGCTAAGCGAAAGCGTTACAAGAATGCGGTTGGTGGAGTCGTACTCGTAGCGATGCAGATCGCGGTGGACTCCGATCTCAGCACCGAACAACGGCGCCTCCGCGTTTAACACACGTGCAGCCCGGTGACATCTCCTATGCCTTGATCCAGCAAGGAGGAAGGAGAGGTTGGGGAAGAGCTCTGGCAGCACGACGGCGTGGTGACGGTGGAGCTGTGTGGACTCCGGCAGGGCTTCGCCAAGCGCTACGGAGAACGAGGAGAGGGAGGAGTAGGGCTGCACCGAGAGAGGAAGAAAACCGTGTATTGGGCAGCCCCAAAACCTCACATATATATAGGGGAGATGGAGGAGCAGGCACCCCATCTAGGGTTCCCACCCTAGAGGGTGCGGCAGCCCTAGATGGGGCTTCGCCGCCGGCCACAGAGGGAGGAGAGGAGGGCGCAGCCCTAGGTGGGCCTTAGGCCTATCTGGACCTAGCGTTTCCCCTCCCTCGACCTTTCCTGCGCCTAGGACTGGGGTGGGAGGCGCACCAGCCCACCTAGGGGCTTATTCCCTCCCACTCTTGGCCCATGAAACCTTCCGGGGCTGGTGTCCCACTTGGTGGACCCCCGGAACCCTTTGGGCGGTCCCGGTACGTTACTGGTAATTCCTGAAACACTTCCAGTGGCCAAATCCTCACTTCCTATATAGCAATCTTTGTCTCCGTACCATTCCGGAACTCGTCGTGATGTCCGGGATCTCATCCGGGACTCTGAACTACCTTCAGTAACCACGTACAATATTTTCCCATAACCCTAGCATCATCGAACCTTAAGTGTGTAGACCCTACGGGTTCGGGAGACACGTAGACATGACCGAGACACCTCTCCGATCAATAACCAACAGCGGGATCTGGATACCCATGTTGGCTCCCACATGTTCCACGATGATCTCGTCGGATGAACCACGATGTCGGGGATTCAATCAATCCCGTATTCAATTCCCTTTGTCTATCGGTATGATACTTGCCCGAGATCCGATCGTCGGTATCTCTATACCTTGTTCAATCTCGTTTCCGGCAAGTCTCTTTACTCATTCTGTAATACATCATCTCGTGGCTAACTCCTTAGTCACATTGAGCTCATTATGATGATGTCTTACCCAGTGGGCCCAGAGATACCTCTCTGTCACACGGAGTGACAAATCCCAGTCTCGATTCATGCCAACCCAACAAACACTTTCGGAGATACCCGTAGTGCACCTTTATAGCCACCTAGTTACATTGTGACGTTTGGCACACCCAAAGAATTCCTACGGTATCCAGGAGTTGCACAATCTCATGGTCTAAGGAAACGATACTTGACATTGAAAAGCTTTAGTAGACGAACTACACGATCTTGTGCTATGCTTAGGATTGGGTCTTGTCCATCACATCATTCTCCTATTGATGTGATCCCGTTATCAATGACATCCAATGTCCATGATCATGAAACCGTGACCATCTATTGATCAACGAGCTAGCCAACTAGAGGCTCACTAGGGACATATTGTGGTCTATGTATTCACACATGCATTACGGTTTCTGGTTAACACGCTTCTATTATGAATAGTAGACAATTATCATGAACAAGGAAATATAATAATAACCATTTTATTATTGCCTCTAGGGCATATTTCCA
Organism: Hordeum marinum; assembly: GCA_022496015.1. NCBI lineage: Eukaryota > Viridiplantae > Streptophyta > Magnoliopsida > Poales > Poaceae > Hordeum > Hordeum marinum. The sequence continues at coordinate 85,115,676 of CM039672.1, forward strand.
ACACTCTCATCTGCTACATACTCTCCGTCGTACTCTTAACAAGTGACGTTGTTTAAGGTTCAAACGACGGATTTATGTCACGTGAGAAGTAGCTTATGGGCCCGGGGCACTCACCCCGTTGTAAATTCTGGTCTATTGCACCCTTAACAGTTAATATCGCGTAGAGACCCTAAGCCGTGCAAGATTGGCGGTCACTCTCGTTAGAGACCCTGCATTGTTAAGCAGTTTAAACAACAGTTCCCCCTCAAAAGGGCCAGAATATGAGTTTTCGAAAAACAAAAAACAAGGGGAAAGCAAGATCATCATGCATTACATCAAACATTGCATCAGACATATTGCATCATATATTCCATCATACATTGCATTCATGTTATAAGTCGGGCCAGAGCAAGATTGTGAAAGATGAAGCAAGGTTATGTTAAGATCTCCGGGTTATGCTTTTTCGAGCCGCCCTTACAACAATGCAGAATATATTCTGTCTTGTTTATTTTTTGCAGGTCTTGCCTCTTAAGATGAGCCATCGTTAAGTATGATGAAAGAATTTCTACAGGAACAAATAGATTGTTGATAGCCAACATGGCTAGATCTTCATCATGGTTTATCATGAACCAATATGATTGGGTTTTTTTAAGCCAGCTCAGAAAGTTGATTATTCTTGAAGAGCCGTCCTATCAGATATAAGGTCGTATCATCTAATTGACTGGTTCTCAGATTTCTTCAATTGTGCTCTGTAGTAATCTACAACACTCATGGATTTATCAAATATATATTTGCTGGGTTGCACCGCAACCGTGAACAGGGATTTCATGTCAAAGACAAAGGAATTATTCCAGGATATTCATTCCGGGTTATATTATAGTCACGATCAAGGACTCTTTCAAATCAGATCAATATCAGTTCAAGAGAACTTCTGAGGTGCATTATGATGGGTTATTCTCACACAGTCCCAAGTTGCCGCAGGCATGCGACCCGGCACTTGAGGGCTACACTATTTAGATCAAAAATGCTAAAGTTCCAAGTCGCCGCAGGCGTGCGGCCTGGCCCTTGGGGGCTACATTATTCAAGTCCAATTTATATCAAGTATGCAAGTCCCATGTCGCTGCAAGCATGCATCATGGCACTTGGGGGATAATGCAAGTTGCTTTTCAAATCATTACATGGTCAACAGATCATGTTGTCTCACGGAGATGAGCCAACATTTCTATATTTTTCTAAGTCCCAACCCAGTACTTCTTACTGACCCGACACTTGGGGGGCTATAGTACTCAGCTGTTTGATAGATTAAGAGGTTCAAATTGAAGACCTGGCGCATCACATTCTCATGAGCCGGCCCTTGGGGCTACACCTGCTGAAGTTTCATAAGGTATAAGACAGTTATCAGTCCCAGGTTGCTGCAGGCACGACAACCCGGCACTTGGGGGCTACACAGTCCAATATATTATTGCAAAGCACCAAGTAATCATGGATAATCTCGGATCTTGGGGACTAGAGGTAATATGGACCCGACATCAAGATATTATTTTCAAGATGTTAATTATGGAGTTCAGTTGTTAGACCCGACATCACCAATATTCATGACCCGACATCACCAATATTTTATATAAACCGCCCTATTTCACAACAATGGAAGTCCGGATCTACGTCATGAGGATTTCTTATTTTCAAGATTTTCATTAAGCCAAAGTAATGGAAGCTGACTCAATGGCATATGGGTATTCTATTCCCAATATTTTTCAAAGGACACTGACAAGCAAGATGATTTTCAAGACGACTCATTCATATGTAGAAAAAACCCAGATTTCTGAGGAGCCACTTCATAAGCCGGCCAAAGGAGTAAGCCGGCCACTTAACATATTAACTATTCCTATTTCAGGAGGTTACCATGAATTAATTCAAGCTAACCTGGGGGATAATGTCGGGGATATACCCCGTGGTATGACTCGGCCTGGCGACTCAAAGGATACACGGTCAAGACATGGTGTTTTATTGGTGACCCAGCAGGCGGGTTGCAGGACGACCATGCCCAAGACCCGGTGTGCAAGCCGGCGCCAGGCGGCTCACAAGAGAAGGCCCAAGGAGAGAAAGGATTCCCTTACAAGAGAAAACAAGACCCGGATTTGGATTCAAGAGAGACTAGTCCTAATCCTATTCCTAGTAGGACTCTACATGTAAGCCTACCCGTTCCACCTATATAAGGAGGGGTAAGGCGCCCCTAGAGGGACAAGTTGAAGTCATTAGAGATAGACATATTAGAGGCTCTCGAGATTAGAGGTAGCAAGACAACACCCTTGTAACCGAGATATCTTCCTCATCATCAATACAAGACAAGCAGGACGTAGGCTTTTACCTCCACCGGAGGGTCCGAACCTGGGTAAACTCGCGTCTCTCGATTCCGACCAACCTATCTCAAGCCGCCACATAGTTGTGATCGCCCTGAACCTAAGTCCGTTCACCCGGACATCTGCCATGACAAATCCACGACAATATATGTTGTCGTGCACAAGGCGATATGGTCATCCTTGTTGCAGCATGACCTCTTTCTCGTTCCGGTGAATCCGACCAACATTCAGATTATGTCATAATCCTCATAGCATGGCCATGCTTATCCAGGTCGGACCACCCGAGGGGCCTAGAGTATACCTCTCCTAATCGGAGGGGCAAATACCATCTTGCTCGACCATGTCTCATAGCATGGGTCTGGACAAGCCCGAAACCTACCTTTGTAACTACTGAGTCACGGAGTAGCATTTGGTCACCCCAAAGCAACTCTGTCACCATCCCGAGTACATGCGCCAGCTTAGGTCTTAGGACATAGAACGTATGTTGTACTAGAGACTCACAGATGACCTATCGATGCGTCTCTTAGTTAGATGTGTCCAACTCAGACCTTATCTCGACTCGGATCCGACTATGTCGAATCCGACCAGGCCTTTTTGAGTCCATATTATCCGGCTAGCATCCAATGCTACATCGTCAGTGAGACCGAACCATCCACCGTGTCATATGCTAATCTAATTAGTTGTGCATCCACACAACCCTTTTGGACTAGGGACCATTTAGGACAGTTATCATACAATGCATAGTCTCACAAACAAGTCACGTACTTGTTAATACACATCAATGATAATGTCCAAGGACTATCTTTATTCATAAAAACATAGGAAATATCATCATACATGATTGCCTCTAGGGCATATCTCCAACATAACTTTAGTTCCTAATGATAAAAATGAACTTATGCCACAAACAATCGTAACTGGTTATAGGATGGTAATTGATTTCAGGAAATTAATCAAAGCTACAAGAAAAGACCATTACCCCTTTCCTTTGATTGATCAAATGTTAGAGAGATTATATAAGCACACACACTTTTGTTTTCTTGATGGATATCTGGTTTCTCTCAAATGCATGTGTCAAAATAATACCATGAAAAACTACTTTTACATGTCCTTTTGGACCTTATGCTTATAGATGTATGCCTTTTGGTGTATGCAATGCACCTGCTACCTTTCAAAGATGTATGACTGCAATATTCTCTTATTTTTGTGAAAAGATTGTTGAGGTTTTCATGGATGTTTTTTTATTACAGGGCTCATTCTGATGATTGCTTGAGCAACCTTGATCGAATTTTGCAAAGATGTGAAGAAACTACTCTTGTCTTGAATTGGGAGAAGTGCCACATCATGGTGAATGAAGGTATAGTACTTGGGCATAAAATCTTTGAATGAGGCATTGAGGTAGACAAAGCTAAAGTTGATGCAACAGAGAAAATGCCATGTCCTAAATATGTTAAAGGTATAAGAAATTTTCTTGGTCATGCAGGTTTCAATAGCCGTTTTTATTAGAGATTTATCAAAGATTTCTAGGACACTAACTAATCTTCTTCGAAAGGATATTCCGTTTGTTTTTTATGACGATTGTGTAGGAGCCTTTGAAATACTTAAGGAAGTCTTAATTTCAGCACCTATTGTTCAACCACCTTATTGGAATTTACCATTTGAAATTATGTGTGATGCTAGTGATTATGTTATTCGTGCTATTCTAGGGCAAATAGTAGACAAAAAATGAATGGTATTCATTATTCTAGTAAAACCTTAGACAGTGCCCAAAAAATTGTGCTACTACTGAGAAAGAATTTTTAGCAGTTGTCTTTGCATGTGATAAATTTAGACCTTATACTGTTAATTCTAATTACTATTCACACTGATCATGCTGCTATTAAATACCTTATGGAAAAGAAAGATGGTAAGCCTGGACCGATTAGGTGGATATTTTTACTTCAAGAATTTGATCTACACATTCTTGATTGGAAGGGAGCTGAAAACTAGTAGCAGATAATTTGTCTAGAATGGAAAATGTTCTTGATGACCCACTATATATTGATGATAATTTTCCTGATGAGCGACTTGCTATTCTATATGCTTCACATAGTACTCCTTGGTACGAGGATTATACTAATTACATTGTTGCCAAATATATACCAGCTAGTTTCACCTACCAACAAAAGAAAAAGTTCTTCTATGATTTAACACATTACTTTTGGGATGACCCACATCTTTATAAAGAAGGAGTAGTTGGTGTTATTAGACGTTGTGTACATGAGCATGAACTAGGACATATCCTACAAAAGTGTCATTCCGAGGCCTACGGAGGACACCACACTGGTGACAGAACTGCACACAAGGTATTATAATCTGGCTTCTATTGGCGTACTCTTTTCAAAGATGCTCGTAAGTATGTCCTTTCCTATGATGAATTTCAAAGGATAGGTAACATTGGTAGACATTAGGAAACGTCTATGAATTATTCACTTGCTATTGAACCATTTGATATTTGGGGTTTTAATTATATGGGACCTTTTCCTTCCTCTAATGGGTATACTCACATTTTGTTGTTGATTACATTACTAAGTGGGTAGAAGCTATTCCAACTAGTAGTGTTGATCTTTACAATTCTATTAAAATGATTAAAGATGTTATTTTCCTGAAGTTTGGAGTACCTAGGTATTTAATGAGTGACGACGGTTCACATTTTATTCATGGTGCTTTCTATAAGTTCTAGCAAAATATGATGTAGAATAGCATCACCTTATCATCCTTAGTCTAGCCGTCAAGTTGAGTTAAGTAATTGAGAAATAAAATTAATCTTGCAAAAGACAGTTAATAGATCTAAAAAGAATTGGTCTAAGAAACTTTATGATGCTTTATGGGTGTATAGGACTGCTAATCAAAAACCTATGGGAATGTCCCCATATAAAATAGTCTATGGAAAAGCATATCATTTACCTCTTGAGTTAGAACATAAATCTTATTGGGTAACTAAAGAGCTCAATTATTGGGTAATCTTATTGGGTAATCTTATTGGGTGAAAAGAGGTTATTTTATATTAGCTCCTTAGATGAATACATGACACAACCTTACGAAAATGCCAAGTTGTTTACAGAAAATTTAAAAGATGGCATGATAAGAGAATCCAAAAACGGGAATTCAATGTAGGAGACCTAGTTCTTTTGTACAATTCTCGTTTTAGACTTTTTGCGGTTAAGCTTCTCTCCAAATGGGAAGGTACTTATGTCATCGAGGAAGTCTATCGCTCTGGTGTTATCAAGATTAACAACTTCGAAGGAAAAAATCTGAGAGTGGTAAATGGGCAAACAATTAAACACTATATTTCGGGTACATACATTAATGTTGAAACTAATAGTATTCAAGTAATAACATCGGAAGAACACATAAGGGAGACCTTTCGAAACACTCTAAAAGCTGAAAAGGGGTAGGTATGTGATGGTAAGTAAACTGACTCCAAAAATTCCAAAAAAACATGTTCTGTTGGTTTTGGTATTTTAGAAAAAAAATCCAAAAATAAGAACAAATCACGGGGACTCACAAGAGAGCCACAAGCCAACAGGGTGAGCCCACCCCCCTCTGGGCGCACCCTGGTAGCTTGTGGGGCCCTCGTGTGCCTCACTGACTCCATTTTCTTCTTAGTCACGTATTCCGACCTAGAAAAATTCATTATATATACTCCCATATGGTTTGGCAAATTCGCAAGTTTGTCCTCTGTTCTTGTTTCCAGCTATTTTATGTCAAATCTAGATCGGCATGATGCCATGAAGCTCCTCCAAGGACAAGTTCTACGATACGGTCATCAACCCTTACCTCCCGAAGGTGATGAAACACCCTCAAACCATTGAGATGCATGAGGGGTGCTTCACATCTGGGACATACAAGGTCCAAAGAAGGAGGAAAGCAAGAAGGCCAGGCCTACAGCGAAGGAACATGAGATCTTCAAGTTCCAGGGGATGGTCGAGCCTGGACTCGGCGCCAATCACTCCATGATCACGGATATTATTCGTGAGAGTAAGAAAGACAACTAGGAATTTGCGGATATGATCTTGAAGCTCCATGATAGGCTCCAAGGTCTACAGGCTCAAATTTATGATCTATGAGTATGAATCTCGTTCAAGAGGATGAGTATAGCTACAAGTTTCAGTATTCTAGAGACAAGCTCTTCCTTCTTCAACGGGGAACCTATGCCATGGAAGACAGAGAACAATCCTACTACATCATTACCACCATCACCCAAGAACGACACCTGAGTATATGGGTATGGGCACCACCTGTCGTGGTTTTGTCATGGCAGATGCCATGGGTAGGCTAATTGAGGGGGCCGAAAGGACGCCGGTGGACTCCGGGAACGGGGTTAGGCACAAGCGGTGACTGACGCGCGATGTACCCAGGTTCGGGGCCCTCCGAGGGAGGTAAAAACCCTACTCCTGCTTGGTTTCGTTGAGATCAAGGTGAAGGTTACAATCGTGCTCCTGGAGTTGTATGAACCGAGGTGGGAGCTAAGCGCCCGGGCTCGAGAGGTTCCCCGTGGGCGATGCTACGTGGGTGGTGCTATCGTCGTTCTTCTTCGCCCAGCGTCTGTCCGTCCTCCCCTTTGCATGGGGGAGGCCCGGGGGGTTTTATAGACCAACCCCCCGGCTTACAATATGAATATAAGGGTCATGGGGGACCTAGCCGGCAGCCTCTACGGCCGGCTGCGGGGGCCACCAGCTTCGGTCTTGTCGTGGGCGGGCCTCGAGCCCGGTCACGCCGCGGCACGGGGTGCCACGGGCGACGTCGTCTTGCGGCGGTCGGCCGAAGTCAGCGGCCGGCCGGCTGTCCTGTAGCCATGCTGGAGTAGATGGCGGAGTGGTTAGGGGCAGGTCACCACTGTTGGAGGCCTGGTCGCCGTCCAACAGCGGCGAGAGGCCACTGCAGCCATGCGGGCGCTGACCATCGACAGGATAGGGGCCACTGTGGCCATGCGGGCACCGACCCCCGATGGGACGGGGCCCATTGTCACCACGCAGGGCCCGTCAGGGGCATCCGATGCACGGTCGGCTGGTGAAGGAGCCCGGCGGCGAGGCCCCAGCCGGCCAGCACACCGCGGCTGGTGAAGGAGCAGCCGGCGCGCCCGTGCCGGGGGGTTGAAGCCGGCGGGGCGTCGCCGGGCCGGCTCCTCAAAGGCGGCCCGCCCATTTCCCCTATGGGCGGGCCCGAAGCATAAGGGGTGTTTGAGGCTACCCGGAGGTCATCCCCCCGTCAGTAGTCCCTGAAGCCGGGGGGCCCGCCGACGGGATGCGACGGACCGTGCCGGCTTGAAGAATGTTCGAGCACTGGAAGCGCCTAGGGAGCCAGGTGGTGCCGGCACGTGGTGGCCCGTCTCTGCAGTCGTCCGGGGCGACCCGCGCTGCCAGTGTCGCCCCACCCGGCGGGAAAACCGTGCTGCATGGAGAACGGAGCGGGCAGCAGCCTGGTGGGCCGAGCGACGGTTCGGGCCTCGCGACTAGGCGGGGCCCGCCACGACCGTGGCCCTGAACCGCCCGCAAAGATTCCGCGCACAGTGGGCGGACGTTTGGTATTTCTGGGCGCCATGATGTCCGCCTCCTGCGCCTCGGGGATCGTGGGGGACGTGTGCGCGAGGGGCGCCCCCACTACCGCCGCCTGCGCGGGGTGTAAGTAGGGAGGGGAGGCGAGGGGGAAGAGCCCGTTTTCCCTCCTCGCCTCCATCGCTTCGCTGCTCCCCCCCCCGCTCCCCCTGTCGAGAGAGAGAGAGAGAGAAGGGAAAAGGGTAGTTCGAGAGGGGCAGCGAGCTTGCGCCGCCGCCCGCCGCCGCGAAGAGGACAGCCCGTCAGTCGATCCCTGCGCCGCCGTCGTCCGTCGTCGCCGCCATGGAGGTAGTAACCAAGGGCGCCTAGGACGGCAGCGATGTCGACGCCTCCTTCATCGAGTACCTCCGCCCGCGCCGCAAGCTCCCGACGGCGGAGAACGTGGAGGTCCGCCCGCCGGGGGTGGAGAACTCCCCAGCGCCGCGGTCGGGCGAGGTCGTGGTTTTCGCCGACCATTTTCACCGCGGATTGGGGCTGCCGGCGAGCGCCTTCTTCCCGAGGTTCCTGGCACACTCCGGCCTGCAGCCTCACCACCTCGCCCCAACTCCATCCTGCAGTTGGTGGCGTTAGTCGTCCTCTGCGAGGGGTATCTGGGAGTCGAGCCCAGACTCGACTTCTGGTGCCGTATCTTCTACTTCAAGCGGCTGACGGTGAAGGACCCGGCAACCCAGAGGATGGTGATGATCGCCTGCGGGGGCACCTCCGTCCAGGTTCGTCAGGGGACCGGCTTCCCCAAACTCTCGCTGCACGAGTCGGTGAAGCGATGGCAGCGAGGGTTCTTCTATGTGAAGAACGTGAAGCCGGAGGAGGACTACATCAACCTCCCCGACTTCGCCAACCACCCACCGGTTGCCATGCAGAACTGGCAGGCAACGCCGACCTTGGCGCCCGAGACGGCCGACCGGCTCAGCGCCCGCCTCCGCGAGCTGACCGGGACGGAGGGGCTCACGGCCACGGATTTGCTGGCAGCGATGATTGCGCGCCGGGTGCTGCCGCTATAGCGCCGGCCGCATCTTATTTGCCAGATGGGAGGGCGCCATGACCCCTGCCGGCTCTCCACCAAGGAGCTGAGGCCGACTCACATGGCGAGGAAGGTCAACGCCGTGTCGACGGTGAAGATGAAGGAGGGGGAGTGGCAGTGGGGGAAGATCCCCTACAGCTGGAGTCATCCGGCACCGCGGGTAAGTGAACAGCCAGCTCCACCTCCCATCCTGTGGTCGCAGGGTCGTAATCCCCCCTTCGGTCTAACAGCGCCGTCCGGTTTGCCTGCAGAAGTTCACGCTCCTGCAGGACTACGCGAGGCCGGCGCCGAATTCGGTGGAGTCCGACCCGGAAGAGGTCGAGGACGACGTCGATGTGGAGCCGGCCACCACCGAGCGAGCCGGCGGGGTGGAGGCGGGCGACGACGAGGCGGAGGAGGAGGAGGACGACGAGGCCGAGCCACCGGGTGAGTCTTCGTTCCGGGCGCCGTTAAGGGATTGGCCCGACGACGATGCTGAGCGGGAGCCAACCCTTGCTGCAGAAGACCCGACGAAGCTCTCGGAGTGGGAGGTCACGGTGCCACGGGGGTGCCGGCCATGGGGCGCCAGCGACCCGGTCGAGGTGGACAAGGGGAAGGGGCCGGCTGCCCCCAAGCCGACGCCCAAGCGTGCGGCTGCTGCGCAGCCGGGCGGTAGCCGCGCCGGAGGTAGCAAGAGGCAGAGGGGGAACCCGACCGGGCCCTCCAGGCGGGCGGTGCCGGTCATGGTCGGGTAAGTCTTGATCTTTTGTTGATTTGAATCCTGGTTTTGCCCCTTCCTCGTCTAATGCCCCGCCACCATCAGGGAGGCGCGCTCGCTGGGCGGAGAGCCAGGCGGCGGGACGACGAAAGCGGCGCCGCCGTCGATGGCTGAGGAGATGGAGCGCCAGGCGTGGCTCGACCTCGACAGGGTCGAGCGGGAGCTGCGTGAGAAAGAGCGCCGCCGGTGGGAGGAGGTGGCGGCAAAGGCGGGGGTGGCCAGCGGGGAGGCCGCTGGCCAAACGTGGGAGGCATTCCCCCACGGCCCGGAGGAGACATCGCTGGGCCGCCAAGGTGCCGACCGGCCCACGGGAGATGGCGGGGAGGCCGCAGAGGACTTGGTGGAGAAGAGCCGCCAAGCCTCCCAGCCGGCTGGGAACGACGCGCCGTTGGCGTCGGACGACGCGCCACCAAAGGCGATCGTCGTGCCGCCGGGCGCGGAGGTGGTGGACTTGGAGGCGCCGACGCAGGAAGCGCCGGCCACGGGGGCGTCGGCATCGGAGGTGCCGGCCACGGGGGAGCCGGTTTCTGGCATGCCGGTTCCTGACACGCCGGCATCGGACGCGAGCCGGCCAGGGGGCGCCGGTGGTAGAGAATCCGCGACGGGAGCCACAGCCACCGAAGGGGCGGCCGAGGCGAGCACGTCGTCGGCGACCCCCGATATGATGACAGCGATGGGGACCGGCACCATCATCATCTCCCACGAAGGAAGGCCCTCAGACGGGGGCCGGCCCCAGCGGCTGTGGGCGACGGCCGGTAGCCCAGCCTCCAGGGAGCCGGCGAGCGCCCTTGGGACCGCGGTGGCCGCCGTCGTGGAGTCCTTCACGGCCTGCCGTGCCGAGGCGATGGAGGATGCCCGGGCCGCCAGCGAGTGGTTGCTGAGCTTGGAGCGGGCGGTTGCGGTAAGCCCCCTATCTCTCCTTTCTCTTTCTTCTCTTCTAGTGGGGGCGTGCTAGCGCACCCACTGGGTGTAGCCCCCGAGGCTCGAGCCGGCTGGGCTGCAGGCGGGTCAAGCCTAAAGTGCTATCTTCCTCTTTGTTTTTGCAGGCGGCCCACGACTGCCGGGCGGAGGCGTACAACACCCTGCTGGGGTTGTTCAGGGGGGCGGAGAGCCGCCTTGCCGCCGCGACTGCAGACCTGCAAGGTACGCGTCCCTGCGACCTTGGTGGGGAGAGCCCCCGAGGGCCAAGCCGGCTGGCCTGGAGGCGGGCCGGTTCCCTTGTCATTCTTTCCTTCTAACTTGATCAAATCTTCTCCGTGCAGCCGCCCACAAAGAGGCGGTCGGCCTCCGGGGGCAGGTGGTCCGGCTCCTCGGTGAGCGGGACACCGTGGCGGCGGAGTGCCGGAAGTTCCGCAAGAGGGCGGACGGGCTGAGGGCGGACCGGAAGAAGCTCGAGGAGGCCCATAGCCGGGAACTGGCGGACCGGGAGGCGGTGCTCCGCCGGGAGGCGGAGGAGCGGGAGAAGGTGCTCCGCGACAAGCTGAAGGCCCAGGACGCCGCGCTGACGGCGGCGCTCAAGGAGAAACTCGCGGCTCAGGACAAGACTGAGCACTACCGCCAGGAAGCGGCAGACCGGGAGGCGAACCTGGTGGAGCAGGGCCACAAGGTGGACCGGATGCTACGTCATAAGTTCCCGGCCTTCCTCTTCCTTATTTCTTTGTGCGCCCCCTTCTCCTTTTCCTCACCCTTTCCTAGGGCTCTTCCCCGGTACCCAAGAGAGCGCCGAGGCGGCCGTGGAGTCCGATCGTGAGGACCAGCGGTTCCAGGGAGAGGTCGTCGAGCCGGGCGCCCCCTGGACGCTAGAGGATGTGGGGTTTGCCGCCGAGGTGCGCCTGGAGATGGTCATCCGCACCCTAAGGCGGTTTCGGAAGGCCGGTACGGCACTGGTACGGGCCCTTTAGCCCCGGGCTGTGGATCCGGGCTCCTATACCCGGCTTGCCCGGTGGATGGAAGTTGGGACTGTGCGGGTGAACGCCTGGAGGGACTCTGCGGCGCGCGCCGAAACGGAGATGGCGCTCCGCGTAGCCAGGTCGTGGTATCCTGGGCTTGACCTGGGGTTGCTCACGGCCCAGCGTGCCGGCACCGAAGCGGAGCTGTTGGCGGTGGCGGACGAGCTGCAGAGGCGAGCGAGTGAGCTCGCGTCCTTCGCCACGTGGGATGAGTACGTCCCGGAGCGTGGTGCGGACGGCGTGGCCATCCCGGAAGACTCGTACGGCCTTGCCCTCGATGACCCGGAGGGGAGCGAGTGCGGGACGGTCGACGATGGGTCTAACACCGATGACTACGCTCTGTCCGAGCCGGCTGATGACGCGGGGACCTCCACCTCGGCCGCCCCGGGAGTGCCAGCCTCGAAGGCGCCAGCGCCGTTGGCATGAACGCAGCCGGCCCTGGATGTGCCGGCGCCGGAGGCGAGACGGCTCGAGATCGCTCCTCCTTGTACATTTTCATCTGCATTTCATTTTTAGTGTCAGAGTTCCACCCACCAGGGGTGTATTTAAGACGTATTGTAATGAACCTGCGGCCGTGGGCCTTTTATCATGTTTAATCGATGTTTTGTTATCAGAAGCAGAAAGGAGTGCGTGCCGGCTCTACTTTCGCCTTTTGCCTGTTGACTTGTTCGTGTGCGCTAGGATTCCTTCCGGGTTCTGCCCCGCCTGCAGGCCAGCCGGGAGCCGGTCTGGGGCAGGGATGGGGCTTCACCCTTAGGGAAAAGGTAGCGGGCTCTTAGAGTCAACCGGCTAGGACTAGGTCGAGCCGGCAGAGGCCGGCCACGGGGAGTGACGTAGCATGGTTGGGCTAGCCCGGCTACTGCGCGCTGGTGGACCTTTGTGTGAGAAGCTTTTTCGTACCCCGCGGTCCCTTCAGCTAGACAACTGGGGGCCGATCTGTGGCTGGTTAGGGCAGGGGAGGCGAAAGGCCGCTTGCTCACACTTATTCGTCCGCCTCGGAGGGGAGCTAGGCGAGCCCCCGGGACCGTGAGCCGGGCCCGGGCCTTAGATGGTAGGAAGAGACTTGGAGAAACTGAAAAGGGGTGTTCCTCAAGCGCTGGCTTGAGGTCCCCATTGCATTCATGGGCCCGAAGGGGCAAAAGTACAGAGTACGTACACTGGCTTTTTAGTAGTAAAAGGGGCGGAAGAGCGCCGCGTTCCACGGGCGCTCCGTTTCTTCACCGGACGCGTCTCTCTTGTGCTTCTGTGGCTTCTGGGCGTCTATCAGGTAGTAGGCATTGTTGTGCAAAGCCCGACTGATGATGAATGGGCCCTCCCATGGGGACGATAGCTTGTGCTGGCCGGCCGTTCGTTGAACCCGCCTGAGCACCAGGTCCCCCTCGCGGAAGGAGAGTGGCCGGATCCGCTTGCTGTGGTAATGCCGGCGCTTTTGCTGATAGATGGCCATCCGGCTCAAAGCTAGCTCACAGGCTTCTTCAAGGAGGTCGACGCCGTCCTCCCTTGCCTCTCTTGCATCCTTCTCGGTGTACAGGGTGACCCGAGGCGAATCGAACTCGATGTCGGTGGGGATGATCGCCTCGGACCCGTAAACGAGAAAGAACGGGGTGAAGCCGGTCGACCGGTTCGGCATGGTCCGGAGGCTCCACAGGACGGCCGGCAGCTCCTCGACCCAGCAACCGGCTGACCGGACCAGCGGTGTGACGAGCCGGGGCTTGATGCCGGCCAGGATTAGGCCGTTCGACCTTTCGACCTGGCCATTGGACTGGCGATGGGCGATGGACGCCAGGTCGAGCCGGATGCCCTGCCATGAGCAGAAACGCGCCAGTGCGCCCTTGGCGAAGTTTGTGCCGTTGTTAGTGATGATGCTATGGGGGACGCCGTAGCGAACTGTGATGTCTTCGATGAACGGGACGGCAGTGGGGCCGTCCAGCTTCTTGATGGGTCGCGCCTCGATCCACTTGGTGAACTTGTCGACGACGACCAACAGGTGTGTCATGCCGCCACGAGCGGTCTTGAAGGGCCCCACCATATCCAGCCCCCAGACGGCGAAAGGCCATGAGAGGGGGATGGTTTGGAGGGCGGTAGCCGGCAGGTGGCTTTGCGCGCGGAAGCGTTGGCAGCCCTCGCACTTGTCGACATAGTCCTTGGCCGCCTCCAGGGCAGTCGGCCAGTAGAAACCGTGGCGGAACGCCTTGGCCACCAATGACCTGGAGGCGGCATGATGCCCACACTTGCCTTGATGGATGTCGAGGAGGATCTCCAGCCCCTTCTCCGGCTCGACGCAGCGTTGGAAAACGCCGGTGGTGCTGCGGTGAACGAGCTCGCGATTGATGATGCCGTAGGCCGAGGCCCGGCGCTGGATTTGCCTTGCGGTGGCCTCGTTAGGGGGGAGCTCGCCGCGCTCGAGGAATGCCAGCATGGGCAGAGCCCACGATGGGGCCGAGACGGGAGCCAGCTCGGGAACGAGCGGGACGTCGGAGGAGGCAGCCCCTGGGGCCGGCACGCCAGCCTCCGGGACCAGCATGCCAGCCCCCGGGGCCGGCACGTCAGTCCTTGGGACCGGTTCGTTAGTCCCCGTGAGTGAAGTGGCGGCGGGAAGGTCGGCCGTCGTCATGACGGTATCGAGTGCCGGCGGGGCCGGTTGGTTTGGAGCGGCGGTTGGCATCGGGGCCGGCGAGGCGGCTGCGATCAATGGGGCCGGTAGGGCAGCCGGCGCAACCGTAGAGTCGTCCGCGCCCATCGGTATGAAGATGGATTCCGACTCGGGAGACGGCTTGATCGAGGGTTTTAGCAGCCGCTCGAGGGAGACGCCGACAGGAATGGCCTGCCGGGTGGAGCCGATTTTGGCCAGCCTGTCGGCCACCTCGTTGTCCGCCCAGGGGACGTGATGGAACTCACATCCCTCGAAGAAGCCGGTGAGTTGCTGGACGAGGAAGCGGTAGCTGGCCATGTTGGCGTCTCTGGCGTCCCACTCGCCAGAAACCTGCTGGACCACGAGGTCGGAGTCGCCGAAGCATAGTATGCGTCGGATGCCAATCTCCTTGGCGAGCCAGAGGCCGTGGACGAGGGCTTCATACTCGGCCACGTTGTTGGAGGCGGCAAAGTGGATCTGGAGGGTGTACTTGAGTTGATCACCTTTCGGGGAGGAGAGGACAATGCCGGCACCCAAGCCGGTCCTCATCTTGGAGTCGTCGAAATGCATGCGCTAGTGTGTGGAGTCGGGTGGAGGCGGCACGAACTGGGTCTCGGCCCAGTCGACGAGGAAGTCGGCCATTGCTTGGGACTTGATGGCGGTGCGCGGCTCCTACCGGATCTCGTTGTTGGACATGGCGATGGCCCATTTGTCTATCCGGCCGGTGGCATCCCGGCCAGCCATGATTTCGCCTAACGACGCTATGCTCACGACAGTGACGACGTGCTCTTGGAAGTAATGCTTCAGCTTCTGGGTGGTGAAGTAGACGCTGTAGCACATCTTCTGGTAGTGGGAGTAGTTCTGTTTGGAGGCGGAGAGGACATCGCTGAGGTAGTAGACCGGACGCTGCGTCGGCAGCGCCTTGCCCTCCTCCGGCCGCTCCACCACCAGAACGATGCTGACGACGCCCGTAGTGGCCGCGATGTAGGCGAGCAGGGGCTCCTTCTCAGCCGGCGCAGCCAAAATGGGCGCGCTGGTGAGAGCCCGCTTGAGGTCGCGGAATGCCGCGTCCGCCTCGCTGGGCCAGTCGAACAGGGCTGGCTTCTTCGAGGGGTCTCGGCCCGGCTCGACCAAGGCCGACTTGCGCAGGAGTCCGTAGAGGAGCAGGGCCTTCTCGCCAAGCCGGCTGATGAACCGGCTGAGGGAGGCGAGGCAGCCGGTGAACTTCTGAACATCGCGAAGCTGGACCGGTTTGCGCATGCGCTCGATTGCCCGGATCTTTTCGGGGTTGGCTTCGATACCGCGAGCGGACACGAAGAAACCCAGAAGCTGGCCATCAAGGACCCAAAAACGCACTTCTCCGGGTTGAGCTTGATCTTGTATTCGCGAAGATTGGCGAACGTCTCCCGGAGTTCGTCGAGGAGGCTGAAATGCTTCTTGGACCTCACGACGATGTCGTCGACGTAGACATGGACGTTCCTGCCTATCTGAGGCAGAAGGCACTTCTGCATGCAGCGCTGGAAGGTGGCGCCTGCGTTCTTCAGGCCGATGCTGATGCTGATGATGCCTTTGGGACCCGGCATCTTGAGCTTGAGGTAGGCGTAGTGGGGAACCGCCATTAACTTGACGAGCGCGGGCCGGCCTAGCAAAGCATGGTAGGGGCTGCTAAGGTCCGCCACCTCGAACCAGATCGGCTCGTGGCCGAAGTGGCCGACATCGCCGAAGAGGCCGTCGAGCCGGATCTTCCCGAGGGGGGTGCAGGACTTGCCCGGGACGATGCCGTGGAACACGGTCCGGCTTGCCTTCAGGTCCTCCACCTTGAGTCCTAGCTTGAGCAGGGTGTCAAGGTAGAGGATGCTGATGCTGCTGCCGCCATCGACCAGCCCCCGCGAAAAACGGCAGGAGCGCCTCTTAGAGGCGATGGTGGGGTCGAGGACGAGGACGTAGCTGCCCGGGTCTGGCATCACAACCGGATGGTTTGCCCGGCTCCAGGTGACCGGCTTCTCGGACCAGTGCATGAACTGGGGAGCCACGGGCGCGGTGGCGTTCACCTCACGATGGAGCCGGCGTTGGGCGTGCTTGTCCGTCTCTTCACTCGTGAAGACGACGTAGCAGCCGTCGGGCTCGGGGTATTGGTCCAGTAGCCGGCCGTCGTTTCGCGCCAAAGCTGGGGGCGCGCGGGCCAGCTGGGGGGCCGGAGGCGAAGCCTGGGCTGGAGCCGGCCCACGGGCTGGCGGCGCGGGAGGGGCCGGGAGGCCGTCGCCCCAGGCCAGGCGCTGTGAGAAGCTGCACTGCCGGAGCGTGTGCATGGCCGGTGTGGCACCGGAGTGGTTCCTGCAGGGGAGGTCCAACAGCTGCTCGAAAGTCAGCTTGGGCTGCCAGGCAGCCTTGCCGGTGTGCTGGCGCTTGCCGGAGGCCTGGCCAGCCGGCTGCTCCACCTCGATGGAGGCGACGAGCCGGCTCCCGTATCGGGGATCGGGCTGGTCGTTCTTGCGCTTGCCGTTGGGCTGTTGCCGATTGTTGGCAGCCGGCTTGGTTGGTGCCTTCGCTTTCATCCTCATGGAGGAGTCAGCCGTGGCGTATTTGTCCGCTTTGGACATCAAGTCCGCCAGGGAGGTTGGCTCAAAGCACAAGAGCTTGTGCTTGAGGGGCATGTCGTCGCGACTGCCCTCGATGAAGTACTGGATGGCCTGCACCTCGTGCACGCGCTCGCAGGAGTTGCGGAGCTCGGTCCAGCGCGTGAGGTAGTCGGGGAGGGGATCGTCCGGGCCCTGGACGCACATGGCGAGCTCGCGGGGGCGAGCGGGTCGCTTGTAGGTGCCGGTGAAGTTGCGGACGAAGGCTTCCTCGAACTCCGTCCAGGTGTTGACCCTGCCGGCGGCCAGGCTGTTCGGCCAGGTGCGGGCAGAGCCGATTAGCATCAGGGGAACGTAGCGGACGGCTACGCGCTTGTTCCCCTGGCGATGTCGACGGCGGTGGTGTAGTCTACCAACCAGTCCTCCGGCTTGGCGGTCCCCGTGTACTTCGGGGTGTCGTGGGGAAGCGTGAAACCAGACAGAAATGGCTCGTTGCGGATCCGCGGGCCGAAGCAGGCCAGGCCAATCGAGCCCTCCTCCTCGAGGAGAGACGACTACGCTAGCCGGTCGAGGCGGAGCCGGGCGTCGTTGTTGCTGTGGGAAACGCGCGGCCTGAGCCGGGCCGCGAGCTCAGGTCGGATGACCGGCGAGATGGACCACGCCGGTTCCTGTCGTGGAGGCAGGGTGTGTTCGCGACTGCGCCGGCTTCTGCCAGCCAGGCAATTGCTGCGCCGGCTATTCACAGCAGGCTGTTCGTTCCCACGCGACGGGGGACGCAGAGCGTTGCTCCCCCGGGCGTTTCGGCCGGAGGGACGAGGGGTGCTAGAATGCTGAGCCTGTTGAAGGTCAACAGCACCAGAGCCCTCGCCCTCGGGACGGGGGAGCTCGGAGACGGCCCCTTCGGGAGTGAGGGCGACCTGCTGCGCGTTGGCAGTGTCGATGAGGTCCTTAATGTGCCGCTCGCGTGCGGCCCGCTCCTCGCCCTCCAAGGTTGCCAGGTCCTCGTAGGCAAACTTGGCAGCGCGCAGGTTGGCGGCGGGGTTGTCGTAGACGGGGAGGCGGCCGCCTAGGATCACGGCGACCACGCGGCCACGTTCCCGCACGGCGCCGCGCCGGCTGGGCTCGGGGCCAGCTGGGGTGAAGCCGTACGCTGAGTTGTACTCCCGCTGATCGGCATCCATCCGGCGTTGTTCGGCAACGAGGGCGCTAGCATCTTCGAACAGCCGGCGGCGGGCCACCTCCAGCTCGACTCTGGCGGCGGCCAGGTCCGCCGTCGTGGTGACGGGGGTGCCGAGACCCCAGAGGGTGGCGGCGAGAGGGTCGGAGGTGCCGACGCGGGCGGCAGCCGCGCCGGCCTCGGCCGCACGCACGCGGCCCACAGTGGTGGAGGAAGCAATGACATTACTCCCGTGCGGGCGTGGGAGCCGATCGCGTTGCCGTTGGCAAGAGCGCCTACGGACGCAGGGGGATCGGTGCAGTCGAGCACCCCGCTAGGGTATTCGTCGGCCGGCGCCTCTCCTGCGAGGCTGAGTTTGCTGAACAGCCCGGCGAGCACGTCATCGTCGAGCGTGAGGCCGCGGCTAGGGCATCCATCGGAGAGGCCGGCCGCGCCGCCCGTAGGACCTGCCGGAGCATGCCCCATGAGCATGCAGTTCTGCCCGGACGCGGGGCGGTCGGGGGAGGTGGTGAAGGGCCCTGCCCGGAGCATAACTCCGGCCGGCGCCGCGGAAGGCCCCACGGTGGACGCCAACTTTCGTGGTTTTATCACGGCAGATGCCATGGGTAGGCTAATTAAGGGGCCCGAAAGGACGCCGGTGGACTCCGGGAACAGGGTTAGGCACAAGCGGTGACTGACGCGCGATGTACCTAGGTTCGGGGCCCTCCGAGGGAGGTAAAACCCCTACTCCTGCTTGGTTTCGTTGAGATCAAGGTGAAGGTTACAATCGTGCTCCTAGAGCTGTATGAACTGAGGTGGGAGCTAAGCGCCCGGGCTCGAGAGGTTCCCCGTGGGGGATGCTACGTGGGTGGTGCTATCGTCGTTCTTCTTCGCCCGACGTCTGTCCGTCCTCCCCTTTGCATGGGGGAGGCCCAGGGAGTTTTATAGACCAACCCCCCGGCTTACAATATGAATATAAGGGTCGTCGGGGGACCCAGCAGGCAGCCTCTACGGTCGGCTGCGGGGGCCACCAGCTTCGGTCTTGTCGTGGGCGGGCCTCGAGCCTGGTCACGCCGCGGCACGGGGTGCCACGGGCGGCGTCGTCTTGCGGCGGTCGGCCGAAGTCAGCGGCCAGCCGGCTGTCCTGTAGCCTGTTGGAAATATGCCCTAGAGGCAATAATAAAATGGTTATTATTGCATTTCCTAGTTCATGATAATTGTCTATTGTTCATGCTATAATTGTGTTAACCGGAAACCGTAATACATGTGTGAATACATAGACCACAACGTGTCCCTAGTGAGCCTCTAGTTGGCTAGCTCGTTGATCAATAGATGGTCTCGGTTTCATGACCATGGACATTGGATGTCGTTGATAACGGGATCACATCATTAGGAGAATGATGTGATGGACAAGACCCAATCCTAAGCATAGCACAAGATCGTGTAGTTCGTTTGCTAAAGCTTTTCAATGTCAAGTGTCATTTCCTTAGACCATGAGATTGTGTAACTCCCGGATACCGTAGGAATGCTTTGGGTGTGCCAAACGTCACAACGTAACTGGGTGGCTATAAAGGTACGCTACGGGTATCTCCGAAAGTGTCTGTTGGGTTGACACGAATCGGGACTGGGATTTGTCACTCCGTGTGACGGAGAGGTATCTCTGGGCCCACTCGGTAAGACATCATCATTATGAGCTCAATGTGACTAAGGAGTTAGTCACGGGATGATGTATTACGGAACGAGTAAAGAGACTTGCCGGTAACGAGATTGAACAAGGTATGGGGATACCGACGATCGAATCTCGGGCAAGTACCATACCGATAGACAAAGGGAATTGTATACGGGATTGATTGAATCCTTGACATCGTGGTTCATCCGATGAGATCATCGTGGAGTACGTGCGAGCCAACATGGGTATCCAGATCCCGCTGTTGGTTATTGACCGGAGAGGTGTCTCGGTCATGTCTACGTGTCTCCCGAACCCGTAGGGTCTACACACTTAAGGTTCGATGACGCTAGGGTTATAGGGAAAAGGTATACGTGATTACCGAAGGTTGTTCGGAGTCCCGGATGAGATCCCGGACGTCACGAGGAGCTCCGGAATGGTCTGGAGGTAAAGATTGATATATAGGAAGTCCAGTTTTGGTCACCAGAAAGTTTTCGGGCTCATCGGTATTGTACCGGGAGTACCGGGAGGGTGCCGGAGGACCCCCGGGAGGGGTGTGACGACCAAAGGACTTAGTGGGCCTTTAGAGGAGGTGTGCCAGCCCATATTGGGCCAGCCAAGACCTCCTAGAAGGGCCCATGCGGCTGGGATCTAGAGATAAGGGCAAAAGGGGTTTGAAAGGAGGAGATCCACCTCCCTTGTGGGAGGTGGACTCCTCCCCCACTTAGGCCGAACCTCTCCTCCTTGGAGGAGGGGCCAAGCCAGCCCTCCCTCTCCCTCCTCCTATATATATACTTGAGGTTTTGGCCCTTTGAGAACAGATCTGAACTCTCTCTCTCTCGGCGAAGCTCTACCTCTCTTCTTCCTCCTCCGCAGCGCTTGGCGAAGCCCTGCCGGGATACCTTGCTACTCCACCACCACCACGCCGTCGTGCTGCTGCTGGAGCTCTTCCCCAACCTCTCCTTCCTCCTTGCTGGATCAAGGCGTAGGAGACGTCACCGGGCTGCACGTGTGTTGAACGCGGAGGTGCCGTCCGTTCGGCACTTGATCGGATCTTCCGCGATCTGAATCGCTGCGAGTACGACTCCATCAACCGCGTTCTTGTAACGCTTCCGCTTAGCGATCTTCAAAGGTATGAAGATGCAATCTCTCCCCTCTCATTGCTGGTTTCTCCATAGATAGATCTTGGTGACACGTAGGAAAATTTTGATTTACTACTACGTCTCCCAACAGTGGCATCATGAGCTAGGTCTATGCGTAGAATCTATGCACGAGTAGAACACAAAGCAGTTGTGGGCGTCGATTTTGTTAATATGCTTGCCGTTACTAGTCTTATCTTGATTCGACGGTATTGTGGGATGAAGCGGCCCGGACCAACCTTACACGTACGCTTACGTGAGACCGGTTCCACCGCCTAACATGCACTAGTTGCATAAGGTGGCTAGCGGGTGTCTGTCTCTCCCACCTTAGTCGGATTGGATTCGATGAAAAGGGTCCTTATGAAGGGTAAATAGCAATTGGCATATCACGTTGTGGTTTTGACGTAGGTAAGAAACATTCTTGCTAGAAACCTATAGCAACCACGTAAAAACTTGCAACTACAAATTAGAGGACGTCTAACTTGTTTTTGCAGCATATGCCGTGTGATGTGATATGGCCAAAAGGATGTGATGTGATGCATTGTGATGTATGAGATTGATCATGTTCTTGTAATAGGGTTCACGACTTGCATGTCGATGACTATGACAACCGGCAGGAGCCATAGGAGTTGTCTTATTTATTCTATGACCTGCGAGTCAATCATAAACGCCATGTAATTACTTTACTTTATTGCTAAGCGTTAGCCATAGCAGTAGAAGTAATACTTGGCGAGACAACCACATGAAGACACAATGATGGAGATCATGATGATGGAGATCATGGTGTCGTGCCGGTGACAATGATGATCATGGTGCCCCGAAGATGGAGATCATAGGAGCAAGATGATATTGGCCATATCATGTCACTATATTGATTGCATGTGATGTTTATCATGTTTACATCTTATTTGCTTAGAACGACGGTAGTAAATAAGATGATCTCTCAATAAAATTTCAAGAGAAGTGTTCACCCTAACTGTGCACCGTTGCTAAGGATCGTTGTCCCGAAGCACCACGTGATGATCGGGTGTGATAGGTTCTAACGTTCGCATACAACGGGTGTAAGCCAGATTTACACACGCGAAACACTTAGGTTGACTTGACGAGCCTAGCATGTACAGACATGGCCTCGGAACACGGAAGACCGAAAGGTCGAACATGAGTCGTATAGAAGATACGATCAACATGGAGATGTTCACCATGGATGACTAGTCCGTCTCACGTGATGATCGGACACGGGCTAGTTGACATGGATCATGTGTCACTTAGATGACTAGAGAGATGTCTATCTGAGTGGGAGTTCATTGAATAATTTGATTATGTGAACTCGATTATCATGAACTTAGTCTAAAATTGCCTTTAATATCTATATTGTAGATCCAATGGCCAACGCAAATGTCAACCTCAATTTCAACGCGTTCCTAGAGAAAACCAAGCTGAAAGATGATGGAAGCAACTATGCGGACTGGGTCCGTGGCTTGAGGATCATCTTCATAGCTTCCAAGAGATTGTATGTCCTTGATGCACCGCTAGGTGACCCACCCATTCTCCCAGCGGACCAAGACGTTGCGAACGCTTGGCAGTCGCGCTGCGATGATTACTCCCTTGTTCAGTGCGGCATGCTTTACAGTTTAGAATCGGGGCTCCAAAAGCGTTTTGAGCTACACGGAGCATATGAGATGTTCCAAGAGCTGAAACTGGTTTTCCAAGCTCATGCCCGAGTCGAGAGATATGACATCTCTGACAAGTTCTTCAGCTGTAAGATGGAGGAGAACAGTTCTGTTAGTGAGCACACCCTAAAGATGTCTGGGCTTCACAACCGCTTGACTCAGCTAGGAGTTAATCTCCCGGATGACTCAGTCATTGACAGAATCCTCCAGTCGCTTCCACCTAGCTACAAAAGCTTTGTGATGAACTACAACATGCAGGGGATGGAGAAGTCCATTCCTGAGTTGTACTCGATGCTGAAATCAGCAGAGGTCGAGATCAGTAAGGAGCATCAAGTGTTGATGGTAAACAAGACCACTAGTTTCAAGAAAGGCAAGGGTAAGAAGAACTTCAAGAAGGACGGCAAAGCTGTTGCCGCGCCCGGTAAGCAAGTTGCCGGGAAGAAGAAGAACAAGAATGGACCCAAGCCTGAGACTGAGTGTTTCTATTGTAAGGGTACCGGTCACTGGAAGCGGAACTGCCCCAAGTACTTAGCGGATAAGAAGGACGGCAACATTAAAGGTAGATGTGATATACTTGTTATTGATGTGTACTTGACCAGCGCTCGTAGTAGCTCCTGGGTATTTGATACCGATGCAGTTGCTCACATTTGTAACTCCGAGCAGGAGCTGCGGAATAAGCGGAGGCTGGCCAAGGACGAGGTGACGATGCGCGTCGGGAATGGTTCCAAGGTCGATGTGATCGCCGTCGGCACGCTGCCTCTACATCTACCTTCGGGATTAGTTTTAAACCTTAATAATTGTTATTTAGTACCAGCTTTGAGCATGAACATTGTATCTGGATCTCGCTTGATGCGAGATGGCTACTCATTTAAATCCGAGAATAATGGTTGTTCTATTTATATGAGAGAAATGTTTTATGCTCATGCCCCGCTGGTTAATGGTTTATTTTTGATGAATCTCGAACGTGATGTTACACATATCCATAGTGCGAGTACCAAAAAGTGTAAAGTTGATAACGATAGTCCCACTTACATGTGGCACTGCCGTCTTGGACATATTGGTGTCAAACGCATGAAGAAGCTCCATGCTGATGGACTTTTGGAGTCACTTGATTTCGAATCATTTGACACATGCGAACCATGCCTCTTGGGCAAGATGACCAAGACTCCATTCTCCGGAACAATGGAGCGAGCAACTGACTTGTTGGAGATAATACATACCGATGTATGCGGTCCAATGAGTGTCGAGGCTCGCGGTGGCTACCGTTATGTTCTCACCCTCACTGATGACTTGAGCAGATATGGGTATGTCTACTTAATGAAACACAAGTCTGAAACCTTTGAAAGGTTCAAGGAATTTCAGAGTGAGGTCGAGAATCAACGTGACAGGAAAATAAAATGCCTACAATCTGATCGTGGCGGAGAATATTTGAGTCACGAGTTTGGCACACACCTTAGGAAATGTGGAATTGTTTCACAACTCACGCCGCCCGGCACACCTCAGCGAAATGGTGTGTCTGAACGTCGTAATCGCACTCTATTGGATATGGTGCGATCTATGATGTCTCTTACCGACTTACCGCTATCATTTTGGGGATATGCATTAGAGACTGCCGCATTCACTTTAAATAGGGCACCGTCTAAATCCGTTGAGATGACACCGTATGAATTATGGTTTGGAAAGAAACCCAAGCTGTCGTTTCTAAAAGTTTGGGGATCCGATGCTTATGTGAAGAAACTTCAACCTGAGAAGCTCGAACCCAAAGCGGAAAAGTGCGTCTTCATAGGATATCCCAAAGAGACTATTGGGTATACCTTCTACCTACGATCCGAGGGCAAAGTCTTTGTTGCCAAGAATGGATCCTTTCTCGAGAAAGAGTTTCTCTCGAAAGAAGTAAGTGGGAGGAAAATAGAACTTGATGAGGTAATTGTACCTTCACTCGAACCGGAGAGTAGCGCAGCACAGGAAGTTGTTTCTGTGGAGCCTACACCGGCTAGAGAGGAAGTTAATGATGATGATCATGAAACATCAGATCAAGTTGCTACTCGAAGGTCCACTAGAACACGTTTCGCACCAGAGTGGTACGGTAATCATGTCCTAGAGATCAGGTTGTTGGACAACGGTGAACCTTCGAACTATGAAGAAGCGATGGCGGGCCCGAATTCCGACAAATGGCTTGAGGCCATGAAATCCGAGATAGGATCCATGTATGAGAACAAAGTATGGACTTTGGTGGACTTGCCTGATAATAAGCGAGCCATAGAAAACAAATGGATCTTTAAGAAGAAGACTGACGCGGACGGTAATGTGACCGCCTATAAGGCTCGGCTTGTCGCTAAGGGTTATCGACAAGTTCAAGGAGTTGACTACGATGAGACTTTCTCACCCGTAGCGATGCTAAAGTCAGTCCGAATCATGTTAGCAGTTGCCGCATTTTATGATTATGAGATCTGGCAAATGGACGTCAAAACGGCATTCCTTAATGGCTTCCTCAAGGAAGAACTGTATATGATGCAGCCGGAAGGTTTTGTTGATCCTAAAGATGCTAACAAGGTATGCAAGCTCCAGCGCTCCATCTATGGGCTGGTGCAAGCATCTCGGAGTTGGAACA
The DNA here is from genome assembly GCA_022496015.1 of Hordeum marinum. Classification (NCBI taxonomy): domain Eukaryota; kingdom Viridiplantae; phylum Streptophyta; class Magnoliopsida; order Poales; family Poaceae; genus Hordeum; species Hordeum marinum. The sequence continues at coordinate 85,140,789 of CM039672.1, forward strand.
TTCGCTTTAATGAGGTGATTAAAGCGTTTGGGTTTGTACAGGTTTATGGAGAACCCTGTATTTACAAGAAAGTGAGTGGGAGCTCTATAGCATTTCTTATACTGTATGTGGATGACATGCTGATAATGGGAAATAATATAGAACTCTTGGAAAGTATAAAGGCCTACTTGAATAAGTGTTTTTCAATGAAGGACCTTGGAGAAGCTGCTTACATATTAGGTATTAAGATCTATAGAGATAGATCGAAACGCCTCATTGGTCTTTCACAAAGCACATACCTTGAAAAAATATTGAAGAAGTTCAATATGGATCAGTCCAAGAAGGGGTTCTTGCCTGTGTTGCAAGGTGTGAGATTGAGTACGACTCAATGCCCGACCACGGCAAAGGATAGAGAAGAGATGAGTGTCATCCCCTATGCTTCAACCATAGGCTCTATCATGTATGCCATGTTGTGTACCAGGCCTGATGTGAACCTTGCCATAAGTTTGGTAGGGAGGTACCAAAGTGATCCCGGAGCGGAACACTGGACAGCGGTCAAGAATATCCTGAAGTACCTGAAAAGGACAAAGGACATGTTTCTCGTTTATGGAGGTGCCGAAGAGCTCGTCGTATAGGGTTACGTCGATGCTAGCTTCGACACAGAACCGGACGACTCCAAGTCGCAAACCGGATACGTGTATATTTTGAATGGAGGGGCAGTGAGCTGGAGCAGCAGCAAGCAAAGCGTCGTGGCAGCATCTACATGTGAAGCGGAGTACATAGCTGCTTCGGAAGCAGCAAAGGAGGGAGTCTGGATGAAGGAGTTCATCACCGACCTAGGAGTGATTCCGAATGCGTCGGGCCCGATGACTCTACTCTGTGACAACACTGGAGCTATTGCCCTTGCGAAGGAGCCCAGGTTTCACAAGAAGACAAGACACATCAAGCGCCGCTTCAACTCCATCCGTGATTACATTCAGGAGGGAGACATAGATATTTGTAAAGTGCATACGGATCTGAATGTCGCAGATCCATTGACTAAACCTCTCTCACGAGCAAAACATGATCAGCACCAGAATGCTATGGGTGTTCGATTCATCACAATGTAACTAGATTATTGACTCTAGTGCAAGTGGGAGACTGTTGGAAATATGCCCTAGAGGCAATAATAAAATGGTTATTATTGTATTTCCTAGTTCATGATAATTGTCTATTGTTCATGCTATAATTGTGTTAACCGGAAACCGTAATACATGTGTGAATACATAGACCACAACGTGTCCCTAGTGAGCCTCTAGTTGGCTAGCTCGTTGATCAATAGATGGTCTCGGTTTCATGACCATGGACATTGGATGTCGTTGATAACGGGATCACATCATTAGGAGAATGATGTGATGGACAAGACCCAATCCTAAGCATAGCACAAGATCGTGTAGTTCGTTTGCTAAAGCTTTTCAATGTCAAGTGTCATTTCCTTAGACCATGAGATTGTGTAACTCCCAGATACCGTAGGAATGCTTTGGGTGTGCCAAACGTCACAACGTAACTGGGTGGCTATAAAGGTACGCAACGGGTATCTCCGAAAGTGTCTGTTGGGTTGACACGAATCGAGACTGGGATTTGTCACTCCGTGTGACGGAGAGGTATCTCTGGGCCCACTCGGTAAGACATCATCATTATGAGCTCAATGTGACTAAGGAGTTAGTCACGGGATGATGTATTATGGAACGAGTAAAGAGACTTGCCGGTAACGAGATTGAACAAGGTATGGGGATACCGACGATCGAATCTCGGGCAAGTACCATACCGATAGACAAAGGGAACTGTATACGGGATTGATTGAATCCTTGACATCGTGGTTCATCCGATGAGATCATCGTGGAGTTCTTGGGAGCCAACATGGGTATCCAGATCCCGTTGTTGGTTATTGACCGGAGAGGTGTCTCGGTCATGTCTACGTGTCTCCCGAACCCGTACGGTCTACACACTTAAGGTTCGATGACGCTAGGGTTATAGGGAAAAGGTATACGTGATTACCGAAGGTTGTTCGGAGTCCCGGATGAGATCCCGGACGTCACGAGGAGCTCCGGAATGGTCCGGAGGTAAAGATTGATATATAGGAAGTCCAGTTTTGGTCACCGGAAAGTTTTCGGGCTCATCGGTATTGTACCGGGAGTACCGGGAGGGTGCCGGAGGATCCCCGGGAGGGGTGTAACGACCAGAGGACTTAGTGGGCCTTTATAGGAGGTGTGCCAGCCAATATTGGGCCAGCCAAGACCTCCTAGAAGGGCCCATGCGGCTGGGATCTAGAGATAAGGGCAAAAGGGGTTTGAATGGAGGAGATCCACCTCCCTTGTGGGAGGTGGACTCCTCCCCCACTTCGGCCGAACCTCTCCTCCTTGGAGGAGGGGCCAAGCCAGCCCTCCCTCTCCCTCCTCCTATATATATACTTGAGGTTTTGTCCCTTTGAGAACAGATCTGAACTCTCTCTCTCTCGGTGAAGCTCTACCTCTCTTCTTCCTCCTCCGCAGCGCTTGGCGAAGCCCTGCCGGGATACCTTGCTACTCCACCACCACCACGCCGTCGTGCTGCTGCTGGAGCTCTTCCCCAACCTCTCCTTCCTCCTTGCTGGATCAAGGCGTAGGAGAAGTCACCGGGCTGCACGTGTGTTGAACGCGGAGGTGCCGTCCGTTCGGCACTTGATCGGATCTTCCGCGATCTGAATCGCTGCGAGTACGACTCCATCAACCGCGTTCTTGTAACGCTTCCGCTTAGCGATCTTCAAAGGTATGAAGATGCAATCTCTCCCCTCTTGTTGCTGGTTTCTCCATAGATAGATCTTGGTGACACGTAGGAAAATTTTGATTTACTACTACGTCTCCCAACAGTGGCATCATGATCTAGGTCTATGCGTAGAATCTATGCACGAGTAGAACACAAAGCAGTTGTGGGCGTCGATTTTGTTAATATGCTTGCCATTACTAGTCTTATCTTGATTCGACGGTATTGTGGGATGAAGCGTCCCGGACCAACCTTACACGTACGCTTACATGAGACCGGTTCCACCGCCTGACATGCACTAGTTGCATAAGGTGGCTTGCGAGTGTCTGTCTCTCCCACCTTAGTCGGATTGGATTCGATGAAAAGGGTCCTTATGAAGGGTAAATAGCAATTGGCATATCACGTTGTGGTTTTGACGTAGGTAAGAAACGTTCTTGCTAGAAACCTATAGCAACCACATAAAAACTTGCAACTACAAATTAGAGGACGTCTAACTTGTTTTTGCAGCATATGCCGTGTGATGTGATATGGCCAAAAGGATGTGATGTGATGCATTGTGATGTATGAGATTGATCATGTTCTTGTAATAGGGTTCACGACTTGCATGTCGATGACTATGACAACCGGCAGGAGCCATAGGAGTTGTCTTATTTATTGTATGACCTGCGAGTCAATCATAAACGCCGTGTAATTACTTTACTTTATTGCTAAGCGTTAGCCATAGCAGTAGAAGTAATAGTTGGCGAGACAACCTCATGAAGACACAATGATGGAGATCATGATGATGGAGATCATGGTGTCGTGCCGGTGACAATGATGATCATGGTGCCCCGAAGATGGAGATCATAGGAGCAAGATGATATTGGCCATATCATGTCACTATATTGATTGCATGTGATGTTTATCATGTTTACATCTTATTTGCTTAGAACGACGGTAGTAAATAAGATGATCTCTCAATAAAATTTCAAGAGAAGTGTTCACCCTAACTGTGCACCGTTGCTAAGGATCGTTGTTCCGAAGCACCACGTGATGATCGGGTGTGATAGGTTCTAACGTTCGCATACAACGGGTGTAAGCCAGATTTACACACGCGAAACACTTAGGTTGACTTGACGAGCCTAGCATGTACAGACATGGCCTCGGAACACGGAAGACCGAAAGGTCGAACATGAGTCGTATAGAAGATACGATCAACATGGAGATGTTCACCATGGATGACTAGTCCGTCTCACGTGATGATCGGACACGGGCTAGTTGACATGGATCATGTGTCACTTAGATGACTAGAGATATGTCTATCTGAGTGGGAGTTCATTGAATAATTTGATTATGTGAACTCGATCATCATGAACTTAGTCTAAAATTGCCTTTAATATCTATATTGTAGATCCAATGGCCAACGCAAATGTCAACCTCAATTTCAACGCGTTCCTAGAGAAAACCAAGCTGAAAGATGATGGAAGCAACTATGCGGACTGGGTCCGTGGCTTGAGGATCATCCTCATCGCTTCCAAGAGATTGTATGTCCTTGATGCACCGCTAGGTGACCCACCCATTCTCCCAGCGGACCAAGACGTTACGAACGCTTGGCAGTCGCGCTGCGATGATTACTCCCTTGTTCAGTGCGGCATGCTTTACAGTTTAGAATCGGGGCTCCAAAAGCGTTTTGAGCTACACGGAGCATATGAGATGTTCCAAGAGCTGAAACTGGTTTTCCAAGCTCATGCCCGAGTCGAGAGATATGACATCTCTGACAAGTTCTTCAACTGTAAGATGGAGGAGAACAGTTCTGTTAGTGAGCACATCCTCAAGATGTCTGGGCTTCACAACCGCTTGACTCAGCTGGGAGTTAATCTCCCGGATGACTCAGTCATTGACAGAATCCTCCAGACGCTTCCACCTAGCTACAAAAGCTTTGTGATGAACTACAACATGCAGGGGATGGAGAAGTCCATTCCTGAGTTCTACTCGATGCTGAAATCAGCAGAGGTCGAGATCAGAAAGGAGCATCAAGTGTTGATGGTAAACAAGATCACTAGTTTCAAGAAAGGCAAGGGTAAGAAGAACTTCAAGAAGGACGGCAAAGATGTTGCCGCGCCCGATAAGCAAGTTGCCGGGAAGAAGAAGAACAAGAATGGACCCAAGCCTGAGACTGAGTGTTTCTATTGTAAGGGTATCGGTCACTGGAAGCGGAACTGCCCCAAGTACTTAGCGGATAAGAAGGACGACAACATTAAAGGTATATGTGATATACTTGTTATTGATGTGTACTTGACCAGCGCTCGTAGTAGCTCCTGGGTATTTGATACCGGTGCAGTTGCTCACATTTGTAACTCCAAGCAGGAGCTACAGAATAAGCGGAGGCTGGCCAAGGACGAGGTGACGATGCGCGTCGGGAATGGTTCCAAGGTCGATGTGATCGCCATCGGCACGCTGCCTCTACATCTACCTTTGGGATTAGTTTTAAACCTTAATAATTGTTATTTAGTACCAGCTTTGAGCATGAACATTGTATCTGGATCTCGCTTGATGCGAGATGGCTACTCATTTAAATCCGAGAATAATGGTTGTTCTATTTATATGAGAGAAATGTTTTATGCTCATGCCCCGCTGGTTAATGGTTTATTTTTGATGAATCTCGAACGTGATGTTACACATATCCATAGTGTGAGTACCAAAAAGTGTAAATTTGATAACGATAGTCCCACTTACATGTGGCACTACCGTCTTGGACATATTGGTGTCAAACGCATGAAGAAGCTCCATGCTGATGGACTTTTGGAGTCACTTGATTTCGAATCATTTGACACATGCGAACCATGCCTCTTGGGCAAGATGACCAAGACTCCATTCTCCGGAACAATGGAGCGAGCAACTGACTTGTTGGAGATAATACATACCGATGTATGCGGTCCAATGAGTGTCGAGGCTCGCGGTGGCTACCGTTATGTTCTCACCCTCACTGATGACTTGAGCAGATATGGGTATGTCTACTTAATGAAACACAAGTCTGAAACCTTTGAAAGGTTCAAGGAATTTCAGAGTGAGGTCGAGAATCAACGTGACAGGAAAATAAAATGCCTACAATCTGATCGAGGCGGAGAATATTTGAGTCACGAGTTTGGCACACACCTTAGGAAATGTGGAATTGTTTCACAACTCACGCCGCCCGGCACACCTCAGCGAAATGGTGTGTCTGAACGTCGTAATCGCACTCTGTTGGATATGGTGCGATCTATGATGTCTCTTACCGACTTACCGCTATCATTTTGGGGATATGCATTAGAGACTGCCGCATTCACTTTAAATAGGGCACCGTCTAAATATGTTGAGACGACACCGTATGAATTATGGTTTGGAAAGAAACCTAACCTGTCGTTTCTAAAAGTTTGGGGATGCGATGCTTATGTGAAGAAACTTCAACCTGAGAAGCTCGAACCCAAAGCGGAAAAGTGCGTCTTCATAGGATATCCCAAAGAGACTATTGGGTATACCTTCTACCTACGATCCGAGGGCAAAGTCTTTGTTGCCAAGAATGGATCCTTTCTCGAGAAAGAGTTTCTCTCGAAAGAAGTAAGTGGGAGGAAAATAGAACTTGATGAGGTAATTGTACCTTCACTCGAACCGGAGAGTAGCGCAGCACAGGAAGTTGTTTCTGTGGAGCCTACACCGGCTAGAGAGGAAGTTAATGATGATGATCATGAAACATCAGATCAAGTTGCTACTCGAAGGTCCACTAGAACACGTTTCGCACTAGAGTGGTACGGTAATCCTGTCCTAGAGATCATGTTGTTGGACAACGGTGAACCTTCGAACTATGAAGAAGCGATGGCGGGCCCGAATTCCGACAAATGGCTTGAGGCCATGAAATCCGAGATAGGATCCATGTATGAGAACAAAGTATGGACTTTGGTGGACTTGCCTGATAATAAGCGAGCCATAGAAAACAAATGGATCTTTAAGAAGAAGACTGACGTGGACGGTAATGTGACCGCCTATAAGGCTCGGCTTGTCGCTAAGGGTTATCGACAAGTTCAAGGAGTTGACTACGATGAGACTTTCTCACCCGTAGCGATGCTGAAGTCAGTCCGAATCATGTTAGCAGTTGCCGCATTTTATGATTATGAGATCTGGCAAATGGACGTCAAAACGGCATTCCTTAATGGCTTCCTCAAGGAAGAACTGTATATGATGCAGCCGGAAGGTTTTGTTGATCCTAAAGATGCTAACAAGGTATGCAAGCTCCAGCGCTCCATCTATGGGCTAGTGCAAGCATCTCGGAGTTGGAACATTCGCTTTAATGAGGTGATTAAAGCGTTTGGGTTTGTACAGGTTTATGGAGAACCCTGTATTTACAAGAAAGTGAGTGGGAGCTCTATAGCATTCTCCCAACATAGCCATGCTGGAGTAGATGGCGGAGTGGTTAGGGGCAGGTCGCCACTGTTGGAGGCCTGGTCGCCGTCCAACAGCGGCGAGAGGCCACTGCGGCCATGCGGGCGCTGACCACCGACAGGATAGGGGCCACTGTGGCCATGCGGGCCCCGACCCCGGATGGGACAGGGCCCACTGTCACCACGTAGGGCCCGTCAGGGGCATCCGATGTACGACCGGCTGGTGAAGGAGCCTAGAGGCGAGGCCCCAGCCGGCCAGCACACCGCGGCTGGCGAAGGAGCAGCCGGCGTGCCGGGGGGGTTGAAGCCGACGGGGCGTCGCCGGGCCGGCTCCTCGAAGGCGGCCCGCCCATTTTCCCTATGGGCGAGCCCGAAGCATAAGGGGTGTTTGAGGCTACCCGGGGGTCATCCCCCCATCACCACCCTTAGTTTGATCCAAGCTTGGGGGAGGTGCCCTCGTTTCGCATCACCATCACTTGTACTATTATTATCTATCCTAGTTCGATCCTTAGTTAGGTCGTGATTAGAGAGAAATAAAATTTTAGTATTGATTTTCTTAGAGTGTTTGCTTTGAGATCTATCTATCCTTGTAATCGAGTGTGAGAGTTATATAATAAATATTAGTTTGAGTTTGCTTTCTTTACTCTCGTGCATCAATAATAGCAATGAAATAAAAGAAATAGAAAAATCATATGCTAATCCCATGGGGAGTAATGACATCACATAGAAAAAGTATGATAGATAAAAGTTGTTGGGAGTAACAAACATAGCATTAGTCATTGATTTAATCCATGCAAAATTATGATAGAGGAGAGGAGATTCACATACAAATATACTATCTTGGACATCTTTTATGATTGTGAGCCCCCACCAAATATTATATAATTATCGGAGTGTTGATGTTGGACAAGGAATACAACATAATGGTTATGTTTGTGTACATACACATGGAAGTTATATTTTCATGGATCCTCTGACATGTGGTGCTTGCTTTAGATCCTTTGCTAGCCCAAAAATTAGCACTAAGTAGAGATAGTACTTGTGCATCCATAACCCTCAAACCCAGTTTCTTGCCATGAGAGTCCACCATACCTACCTATGGATTGAATAAGATCCTTCAAGTAAGTTTTCATCGGTGCACAAAGTAATAAAAATTGCTCCTGAACATGTATGATATTTTATTGTAAGGGAAAATTAGCTTTGCCATCTTGTGATGGGAAAGAAATAAAAGTGACAGACTGCATAATAAAGTTTGCTATCATAAGGGGCAATATAAAGTGACGTTCCTTTCCATTGAGAGCTTGTACATACAAGAATAAAAAGCGCATGACAACATCTTCTTCCCTCTATGAAGGGCCTATATTTTACTTTCACGTATTTACTTTTATGAAAGAGACAACAATGTTTATCCCAATTCATACCTATTAAATCTCTAGTTGCCAAGCATCATGTGTTGGGGAAAGATTCAGATATATATATATATATCCAGTTGGATGTAGATGATCATGATTCATTATTGTTGACTTTATTCTTGAGGTAAATGAGTTGCATGGCAAAAACAACAAAGACCCTATTTTCCTATGTGTTAGATGAAAACATTAGCTCCAAAAATATGCAATGAGTGTCAGCAATCATAGAAGACTAAATGATAGTTAAGTGTGTGAACTTGATGATATTGAAGCTCTTACATAGACTATCCTCTGACATATGATGAATTGTGATTGCCTCATTGACTAAGAACACGGTTTGTTGATTGCCAATAAAGTTTATGCTTCACACTTCAATAATTGTGGATGGATAGTTACCTGTTTATGAGAAGTTATATAATAAAAAGCTTGCTGCTATGTTACTATTCATGATCCTTTCATGTCCGTATTTTGTTTTTATCGACACCTCTCTCTCCAATCATGTGGCCATTATTATTGAGCTTGGCTTTCGCTTGAGGACAAGCGAGGTCTAAGCTTGGGGGAGTTGATACGTCCATCTTGCATCATGATTTTCTATTGATATTTATGTTGTTAGTGGTCATTATTCCACTTTATCGTACAATGCTTATGCCTTTTCTCTTTGAATTTACAAGGTACATCACAAAAAGGGAAATTGTCAGGAACTGGAATTCTAGACCTGGAAACCAAGAAAAATGGTGAAAATTCACTGGACTTTAAATGACCTAAAAATTCATAGAGAAATTTTATGGAATATATATTGGGCCAAAAATATACCAGAGGGGGGCCACGTGTTGGACACAAGCCAACATGGCACGCCCACCCCCTAAGTGCGCCATGTTAGCTTGTGGGGCCCCAGCAGGTCTCCCGACCGCCCCCTCTTCTCCTATAAGGTGTGCTTTGGCCTACAAAAATAAATAAGATACTTTCGGGATGAAGCACCGCCGTCTCAAGGTGGAAACCTGGGCAGAGGCCCTTTTGCTCTCCGATAGAGAGGTTCTGTCGGGGAAACTTCCCTCTGGGAGGGGGCAATTAAAGCTATCGTCAACACCAACGCTTCCTCCTATGTGGGAGGACCAATGTTCATCAACGTCTTTGCCATCACCATCTCATCTCAAACCCTAGTTCATCTCTTGTATTCAATCTTTGTCGCAAAACCTCAGATTGGTACCTGTGGGTTACTAGTAGTGTTGATTACATCTCGTAGTTGATACTTGTTAGTGTACTTCGTGGAAGATATTATGTTTAGATCCTTGATCACCATTATTATACCTCTGATCTTGAACATGTTGATGATGTGTGAGAAGTTACTTTATCCCGAGGACACAGGAGAAGTGTTGTTATAAGTAATCATATGTATGTTGTTGCTTCTCTTAGTGATGTCGCGCGAATGTCAACTACACGACACTTCACCATGTTATGGGCCTAAGGGAAGGCATTGTGGAGTAATAAGTAGATGTTGGGTTGCGAGAGTGACACAAGCTTAAACACCACTTTATGTGTTACTTCATAAGGGGCTGATTTGGATCCACATGTTTCATGCTATGGTTAGATTTAACTTAATTCTTCTTTCGTAGTTGCAGATGCTTGCGAGAGGGGGTAATCATAAGTGTGGGTTGCTTGCTCAAGTAAGATAAGCACCTTAGCACCGATCCACCCACATATCAAATTTTCAAAGTAACAAACATGAATCAACTCAACATAATGAAAATGACTAGGCAGAAATTCCCATGTGTCCTCAAGATTCATGGAAAGTGCTTGCTTCATGTAAGAGTACTTCCAGTCCTGTACTTTGATATAAAAATGATTGGGCTACCTTGCTGCACACTTTCTACTATTGTTACTTGTCACTTGTTACGAATTATCTTGCTACAAAACTATCTATCATTGTTACTCACAACACTTGCACATAATACCTTGTTGAAACTGCTTATCATTTCCTTCTGCTCATCGTTGGGTTCGACACTCTTAATTATCGAAAGGACTACGATTGATCCCTTATACTTGTGGGTCGTCAATAGCCATCTAGGTACTAACAACGGACCGTTAGGTCTATGATGAACTACTCACACATCACCATGCGAGCAACATGGATGATGTAGAGGCCCTCCGCGGTCGATCCCACCTCTACATGGCACCGGAATAGGGATCCATATGGGCGCACGGCAGAACATAAGCTTGCGGCGATGAAAAAAGTGTTTTGGGAGGCTCTTTAGATTTTTCAGAATATATGTGTATGTATAGGCCATAGAACGAGAGTCAGCAAGCTGGGAGGCCCCAAGACATCAGGGCGCGACCACCGCCCTGGGCTCACCCTATTGCCTTGGGGCGCCTCGTATGCCCTCCGGTCTTCCTCTGAAGCTTCCAGGTCTTCATTTGGTGCATAAAAAATCATCAAAAGGTTACATGGTATTTCGACTTTGTTTGATACAGTATTCTTGGAAAGACAAAAACATGTAGAAAATAGCAACTAGCTCTTGCCACTGGGTTAATAGGTTAGTTCCTAAAAAGGATATAAAAGAGCATATAGATGCATATAAGCATCCAAGATTGATAATATAATAGCATGGAACAATCAAAAATTATAAATATGTTGGAGACATATGAGCACCCCCAAGCTTAATTCTTGCTTGTCCTAGAGTAGGTAAATGATAAAACAGATTTTGTTATGTGACATGCTACCCAACATGCAATATTTTTTAGGTATGATTTTGAGAAATTATGAACTAATTGATATTAACATAATAATATCCATAAACATAAACAACAAAATCATTCACATTCAAAATATACGATCCTTAAAGAATGTTATTTCGTACTCATTTTATCATATTAGCATGGCATGACTCCGTCCTCACCGTGTAAGTGTATATCTTGAGCTCCTCAGTGTCAATTCAGGTAATGGGATCGTACTTCTAACATGCTTCAGCATTTTCAACCTCACTCAATACATGAGCATGAACCATGGATATATAATATGGTTGGAATAGAGTATGGTGTTAGGGATCAAAAGGAGTCAAAGTGGGAGAAAAGTCTCACATCAACTAGGCAGACCAAGGAGCTATGGAGATGCGCATCAATCAATATCAATGTGAGGAGTAGGGATTGCCATGCAATGAATGCACTAGAGCTATAAGTGTATGAAAGCTCAACGGAAGCTAAGTGGCTATGCATCCAACTTGCTTGCTCATGATGACCTTGGGCATTTGAGGAAGCCCATCATCGGAATATACAAGTGAAGCTCTATAATGAAAAATTCCCACTAGCATATGAAAATGAGAAATCATGAGACTCTCTATATGAAGAACTCCCTCTAAGAACAAGTGTGGAAAAATATAGTAGCACTACCCTTCTCTCTTTTCTCTCATTTCATTTTTTCTTTTTCCCCTTTTTCTCTTTTTTATTTCCTTTTTTCCTCTTTTCCTTTTCTTTTCCTTTCCTTTTTATCCTCTTTTTTCTTTTTTTAATTTTTCTCCTAGAGTCTCATCCTGACTTGTGGGGGAACCATAGTCTCCATAATCCTTTCCTCACCGAGACAGTGCACTAACAATGATGATAATGACACTTTTATTTACTTACAACTCAATATAAAAAAGTACTATACAATATGACTCTATATGAATGCCTCTGCCAGTCTACCAGGATGTTTAATGATCAAGCGTAACATGTAGGTAAGGATGAATGATGGCTTTGCCACAAAGACTATGTATGGTACATGATCATGCAAAGCAATATGCTGATGAACACACAAGTCATGAGATGGAACAGTGGAAGTTGCATGGCAATATATCTTGGACTGGCTATAAAAATGCCATGATAGGTAGGTATGGTGGCTATTGAGGAAGATATAAGGTGGCTTATGTGTGATAGAGCGTATCATATCAGTGGGTTTGGATGCACCAGCGAAGGATACACTGATCCTTGCTACCTCTTGAGCTTGCGTTCGTTTTCCCTCGAAGAGGAAAGGGTGATGCAGCGAAGTAGATAAGTATTTCCCTCAGTTGTTGAGAACCAAGGTATCAATCCAGTAGGAGGAACAAGCAAGTCACCAATGGATGCACCTACACAGACAATCAAACTCTTGCACCCAACGCTATAAAGGGGTTGTCAATCCATTCACGGTTATTTGCAAGGATTAGATCTGATAGAGATAGATGTAATAGACTGCGGAAAGTAAAAACTAAATAAATTGAAGCAAGGTATTTTTGGTATTTTTAGTTTATAGATCTGAAAATATATTATGGAAAGTAGACCCGGGGGCCATAGGTTTCAGTAGAGGCTTCTCTCTTGAAGGAAAGTATCACGGTGGGTGAACAAATTACTGCTGGGCAATTGATACAAAAGCGAATAATTATGAAGATATCCAAGGCAATGATTATTCATATAGGCATCATGTCCGTGTCAAGTAGACCGAAACGATTCTGCATCTACTACTATTACTCCACACATCGACCGACTCCTGCCTGCATCTAGAGTATTAAGTTCATGAAGAACAGAGTAACGCATTAGGTAAGATGACATGATGTAGAGGGATAAACTCAAGAAATATGATGAAAACCCCATATTGTTACCCTTGATGGCAACAATACAATATGTGCCTCGCTACCCCTACTTTGTCACTGGGTGAGGACACCGCAAGATTGAACCGAAAACTAAGCACTTCTCCCATTGCAAGAATTACCAATCTTGTTGGCCAAACCAAACCAATAACTCGAAGAGACTTGCAAAGATATGAAATCATGCATATAAGAATTCAAAAAATAGACAAATAATATTCATGGATAATCTAAACATAAACCCACAATTCATCGAATATTGACAAACACACCGCAAAAGAGCATTACATCGGATAGATCTCCATGAAGATCATGAAGAACATGGCATTGAAGCACAAAGAGAGATAAGAAGCCATCTAGCTACTAGATATGGACCCATAGGTCTATGGTGGACTACTCACGCATCATCGGAGGGGCAATGGAGTTGATGTAGATGCCCTCCCTGAACGGATCCCCCTCCAGGAGATTATCGGAAAAGGCTCCAAGATTGGATCTCTCAAGAACGGAGTCTTCTGGCAGCGGAAAAGTGTTTTTGTGGCTCTTTTTGGTATTGGGGGAATATTTGGGTATTTATAGGATGAAGATTAGGTCTAGGAGACCTGCCAGGAGGTGGCAAGCCTGCCAGGCGCGACCAGGGCGGTGGCCGTGCCCCTTGGCTTGTGACCTGGTAGCTTCCCTGCTGTGCACTCCAAGCCTGGTAGATCTCTTTTGTTTGAGAAAAAATCATTCCAAAGATTTTTTTTTGTTTGGACTCCATTTAATATTCCATATCTGCAATACTCAAAAATAACGAAAAACATAAACTGGCACTAGGCTCTAGATTAATAGGTTCCCAAAAATAATATAAAATAGTATATTAATGCATATAAAACATCCAAAACAGATAATATAATAGAATGACACAATCAAAAATTATAGATACGTTGGAGATGTATCAATCCACGAGTTGAGAATGGGCAATGCATGGTACCTAAGAGGCTAGCAAGTATGGAAAGGTGAGAGTGCGCATATCCATGGATTCACATTAGTCGTAAAGAACGCATATACTTATTGCAAAGCCTTATTAGCTCTCTATAAGCAAAATACTACGTCATACCCCTAGGGGAAGGTTGGTAGGAGTTAACCATCGTGCGCCTCCGACCCAAACAACACATAGGATTTCATTCAGACATAAGAACACTCACACATCATCATCATGTCATAACCAATATTTAGACAAGTGATTAATAACATGATCATGATGATGTGTGAGCGTTCTTATGTCTGAATGAAATCCCATGTGTTGTTTGGGTCGGAGGCACGCGATGGTCACTCCTACCAACATTCTCTCCAGGGTATGTGGTAGTACTTTGCTTCGAGAGAGCTAATAGGCTTTGCAATAAGGATATGATTTCTTTGTAACTATTGTTAATGCATGATTATGTGCACTCTCACCTTTCCATATTTGCTAGCCTCTTCGTATCGCGCATTGCCCATTCTCACCTTGAGGATCGGTGCAACATTCACTCGTGCATCCAAACCCCGTCATATGATACGCTCTATCAAACACAAGCCACCCTGTATCTTCCTCAAAACAGCCACCATACCTACCTATCATGGCATTTCCATAGCCATTCCGAGATATATTGCCATGCAACTTCCATGGTTCCATCTCATGATTTGTGTGTTCACCATCATATTGCTTTGCATGATCGTGTACCTGACATAGTGTTTGTGGCAAAGCCACCGTTCATCATTATCGACATGTTATGCTAGATCATTTCTCATCCTGGTACACTGGCAGAGGCATTCATATAGAGTCATCTGTACAATAGTTTTTCATATCAAGTTGTGAGGAAATAAAAGTGTGATGATCATCATTATTAGAGCTCTCTCCCAGTGAGGAAAGGATGATGATACTATGATTCCCCCACAAGTCGGGATGAGACTCCGGACAAAAAAAGGAGAAAAAAGAAAAAAAGAGTAAGAAAGAGAAAAAAGAGAAGTCAAAAAGAAGAAGAATAAAAATGAGAGAAAAGAGAGAAGGGGCAGTGCTACTGTATTATTTTTCCACACTTATGCTTAGAGGGAGCACCATGTTCTTCATATAGAGAGTCTCATGATTTATCATTTTCATATGATAGTGGGAATTTTTTGTTATAGAACTTGTCTTGTATATTCCGACGACGGGCTTCCTTAAATGCCCAAGGTCTTCATGAGCAAGAAAGTTGGATGCACACCCACTTAGCTTCCTTTGAGATTTCATACACTTATAGCTCTAGTGCATCCATTGCATGGCAATCACTACTCCTCACATTGATATCGATTGATGGGCATCTCCATAGCCCGTTGGTCTGCCTAGCTAATGTGAGACTTCCTTTCCACTTTGACTCCTTTTGATACCTACCACCATAATATATTTCACCCATATGCCATATCCATGGTTCACGATCATGTATTAAGTGACGTTGAAAATGATGAAGCACGTTAGAAGTACGATCCAGTTACCTAACTTGACACTGAGGTGTTCATGATTTATACTTACACGGTGAGACGGAGTCATGCCATGCTTATATGATAAAATGAGTATGGAATAACATTCTTTAAGGATCGTATATTTTGAATATGAATGATTATGTTGTTTATGTTTATGGAAATTATTGTATTGATATCAATTATTTCATTGTTTCTGAACATCATACCTAAAAGAGATTACATGTTGGCTACCATGTCACATCCAGAATTCTGTTTTTATCATTTACCTACTTGAGAACGAGTAGGAATTAAGCTTGGGGATGTTGATACATCTCCAACATATATATAATTTTTTATTGTTCCATGCTATTATATTATCAATCTTATATGCTTTATATGCATTTATATGTTGCTTTATATCATTTTGGGGAACTAACCTATTAATCCAGTGCCAAGTGCCAGTTGTTGTTTTTTGCATGTTTGGGCTTTTTAGGAAACCAGTACCAAATGGATTCCAAATGATACAAAACTTGATGACATTTTTTTCTAGACAAAAGAGGACCTTCAAGCTTTGGAAGGAGGCCAAAAGTTGCACAAGGAGATGACAAGGCAACATGCATGCCTAGGGGGTAGGCACGCATTGTTACCTTGTGGGCCCCACGTGGCTCCATCTGACCTAATTCCACCCCTATAAATTCTAAAACATTGGGAAACATTAGAGAGCCACCTCAAACACTGTTTCTGCTGCCGCAAGTCTCCGCTCCGACGGGAGGCCATCTGGAGACTTTTTTCGGTGCCCTGCTGGAGGGGGAATCAATCATGAAGGCCATCCACATACACCATGCTGCCTCCATGATGTCATGTGAATAGTCCACTACATACCTACAGGTCCATAGCTAGTACCTAGATGGCTTCTTCTCTCTCTACGATCCTCAATACAAAGTTCACCACGATTCCCGTGATGATCTATTTGATGTAATCTTCTTTGCGGTGTGTTTGTTGGGATCCGATGAATTGTGGGTTTATGATCAGATTATTCATGAATATTAATTGAGTCTTCTATGAATTCTCTTATGCATGATTATTATAGCTTTGTATTTCTCTCTGATCTATCGGTTTGGTTTGGCCAACTAGATTTATTTATCTCCAGTGTGAGTGGTGTGTTGTGATGGGTTCAATAGTGTGGTGCTCAATCCTAGTAATAGAAAGGGACATGACACTTATTTGTATTGTTGCCATTAAGGATAAAACAATGGGGTTTATTCATATAGCTTGATTTTAATTTGTCTACATCGTGTCTTCTTGCCCCAAGCATTACTATGATTCATACGTAATACTCTAGATGCATGTTGGATAGCGGTCGATGAGTGGAGTAATAGTAGTAGATGCAGGCGGCAGTTGGTCTACTTGCTTATGGATGTGATGCCTATATATATGATCACTGCCTTGAATAAGATGTCATAACTGTGCGCTATTCTATCAATTTCCCAACAGTAATTTGTCTACCCACCGTATGCTATGTTCAAGAGAGAAGCCTCTAGAGAAAACTATGGCCCCGGGGTCTACTCAAATTATATTAAAAAAACTACAAAAATATTGTTGCCTTCTACTTTGTATTATTTCTATTCATATTTATACTATCTATCTATCACTACTTAATCCTTGCAAGTAACGACTTCAAGGGGCTTGACAACCTTGTTGCCCGCGTTGGGTGCAAGTGTTTGGTTTTGTGTGTGCAGGTGTTGAAGACGAGATTTTGCTTAACACTCCTATTGGTTCAATAACCTTGATTCTCACTAAGGGAAATACTTATCTCTTCTATGCTGCATCTCTCCTCCTCTTCGGGGGAAAACCCAAGGTAGTTTACAAGTAGCAACCGCCTACAAGCGGGAGTACCACCCATCACGACGGCTCCACTTCCACTTACTTCTAGACTCTACGCACTCTCAATGGAGAAAGGGCGTAGTATGGGCGTGTCACTACCGCGTGTAAGTGTTAGTACCTCTCTCTTGAGAGGTAGTACCGCTTTAGCGGCAGTATCACTTTAGCAGTACTACCTTCATCCCCTGCTTTGGCCTGACCCCGTGAGCTCATGTGCTGCAACCCCAGCGATTGTACTGCTGGGGCAAGCCGTAGTACTGCTCCGGCGGAAATATCACCTCGT
Source organism: Hordeum marinum (assembly GCA_022496015.1). Taxonomy (NCBI): domain Eukaryota; kingdom Viridiplantae; phylum Streptophyta; class Magnoliopsida; order Poales; family Poaceae; genus Hordeum; species Hordeum marinum. The sequence continues at coordinate 85,158,562 of CM039672.1, forward strand.
GGCTTCATGCCATTACACATCACAATGGAGCACTGCCTCCCAAGCGGTAGTACTGCTCCTATGAGCGGTAGTACCACTTGTGTGCATGCTAGGAAGTGGATAACGGTTGGATCTTTCCCCCCACTATAAAAGGGGGTCTTCTTACCCAAGAAGACCACCTCTTCCTTCCCTAAGCTCCATTGGTGCTCCAAGCTCCTTTTTTGCCTGATCTCTCTTCATATCCAACAAAACTTGTTTATTCTCTAGGGTTTGGTCAAGAGGGCCCCGATCTACACTTCCACTAAGAGAAATTTGATTCCCCTCACAAATCTCTTGCGGATCTGTTACTCTTGGGTGTTTGAGCACACTAGACGGTTGAGGTAACCTTGGAGCCACAATACATTGTGGTGAAGCTTAGTGGTGGTGTTGGGAGCCTCCAATTAAGTTGTGGAGATTGCCCTAACCTTGTTTGTAAAGGTCCGGTCGCCGCCTTCAAGGGCACAACTAGTCGAATCACGGCATCTCGCATTGTGTGACGGCGTGAGGATAATACGGTGGCCCTAGTGGCTTCTTGGGGAGCATTGTGCATCCACATCGTTCCAATGGAGACGTACTTCCCCTCAAAGGGAAGGAACTTCTATAACACATCCTCGTCTCCCTCGACTCCACTTGTGATTTCTTCTTACCTTTACTTTGTGCAAGCTATATTTGTGTCGTCTCCGCTGCTTGTTTGTATTGTTGTTGTTGCTAGCATCATATAGGTTGTTCACCTAGTTGCATTTCTAGACAAACTATGTTTGCTAAACCTAGTTTGTTAGGAAAAGCTAAAAATTGGTAGTTTCCTATTCACTCCCCTCTCTAGTCAACCATATCGATCATGTCAGTTGGTATCAAAGCTATGTCTCTTTTAAAGGCTTAACTGCCCAAATAATATGGTTGACGACGATATTGAGGGAGGGGAGAATTTCGCGGACGGGTCCGAGACCATGGTCACCCGTGATGATTTGAATGAGTTCATAGCCTCTCTCAAAACATCCATGGTGAGCAAGGTCAAGGACATGCTAAATAAATTCCCTGATAATCTTAAACTCCCCACCGATCCGAAGGATTTGGTACCCATTCTCTATGGATACATATGTCGATTCCATCAAGGAATCGGCTAGTGATGCTATCCCTAAAGCCTCTCATGAAAGAATGGATCGGGCACCAATGTCGCGGTTGCCCCTCCCTTAGCCTATGGTGGACCAGTTACATCACGTCATATTAACTCTCACGGGTCACCACCCAAACTTTTTTGACCAACTTTCCTAATTGGGTCTTTTGCATCAAGTCTCATTTGAATCATAGCTCAACACAATTATGATGGGTGATCAAGCAAGGCTTCCACCCTCATGATCCCAACAACATGACTCCAAGAGAATAAGTAGACAATCAACTCAATGCATCCTCTTTCTTCAATTTTCAAGCCGCCATGCCACCCGAAGAGCTTGCACACTTGCGCCCTTTCACCATTGCCAAATATGCATGGGTGCACATCAACTCATTGTAGAAAGGAAGCGCAAGCATTCAATGATGCAACTTTGAGGTGGTTCTTGATGAAGCCGGTGAGTTTGTGATGAAAGAAGATGAAGACCCATGGGAGCTCTTCGAGAGATTGGCCACACTTGTCATATCTCTCCGAGGCCATGGGAGCAAGGACACGGGTGACAATAGGGTCAAGAGCAAGTTCCTCAAATCCATCATGTCATTCAACAAAGGCATGTCCTCCTTGATCCGACAAAGTCCATACTTCCGTACCTTAACCTCAAGCGAAGTGTTGGATGAGTTTGTAGCAATGAACATCTTGAACAATACCACCGACAACGCTCTAGCTTGAGACCAACGGTCAAACACCCCAACCTTGCCTTGAAGGCCAAGGCTTTATCAAAAGAGGAGGAGTGTTGTCCCAAGGATATCAAGTATGCTTATCATGAGAAAATGTCTCATGCGTCAAGGCAATTTTGGGGCAACAAGAGGAACACGAAGACTAATTTCTCCAAGAATAACTCAAGTGGCTCCAAGCGCAAGCAACAAGTGAGGATGTGCTACAAATGTGGAAATGTAAGTAAATTTGTTGTAGATTGCCTCTATGAGAAGTGTGAAGAAAATGGAGGCAAGCTCATTGTCAAGGACAAGTCCAAGTACAAGTCCTTCCCCAAAAGAACAACTTCACGAAAAAGGTTCCTCAAAAGGGGTTGACGGTGCAACAAGAGTAAAATTCTGATGATGAGGATGATGCAAGTGGAGAAGGAATGGCAACGTCCTCATGCCATGGCCATCTCTTATCCAACCACAATATCACTCTTAGACAAACCAAACGAGAACCATGTCCCAATCGCCAAGTGCCTAATGGACAAAGCCTTGAACAAGGTAACCTCCAACATCAAAACTACCATCTCCACTACTCCTTCTATGGATAGTGGGGATGAAAAAGGGAAGGTAAAGGTAGATGAGAATTCCTTTGATAATTTCATGCGTAACTCAAGGGTGAGACCAAGAAGCATTTCATTGCTCTCTTGGAACAATTGGGTGAGGCCAATGATGTCACTGATTCTCACGAATAGACCATCTCTAAGATGCAAGGGCATAGCCATGACTATGCCAAGGAGATCGCGGATATGTCTCAAGCTCTTGAAGAGGAGAAAGGTTTTTCGTTTGACTCTTGAGGAGTCACTCAACAATGATCTTGCTAAACTAGATAAAGATCATGATCATGCTCAAGTTCTTGCTCACGTGCTTAAGACCGAGAATGTTAAACTTGGGGTTGGCCATAAAAAGCTCAAGGAGGAGTTTGAGTTACTTGACAAGGCTCATAAGGCATTTAAAAATACTCACACCTCTCTCAAGGTTTCTCATGATCAACTCCAAGTGAAACTCACTAACGAAATAACCACTTGCCCTCATTTTGTTCTAATTGATAATGCTCGTGCCTCTAACAGTTGTTGTGAGCATGTGCATTGTGGAGGAAAATTCCAAGTTGAAAGAACAACTTGATAAGATCCTTGTGACTTGTATACAAGGCTAGAAGAACCTCAAGGACCTTTTCATCAATCAAAATAAAGTTGTATCTAAGGAGGGACTTGGGTTTGTACCCAAGTCAAAGAAGAAGAAGTCCAAGAACAAATACAAGACCAACAAATCTCTCCCTCTTAAAGAAACAATTGTCAAAGAGGGAGAGGGTGCTCCTAAGGAGAAGAAAAACAAGGTGATGGGTGGTAAGGCCAAAAGGGGCAATGCCACTCATCCCAACAAAGTCGACAATTTTAACCGTCCTATGTTGTATGCTATTCTAGTGATGGGCACATTTATGCCGAATTTGTTGGTTCTCCTTATGAGTACATTGAATGGTTTATTTGGGTTTCTAAGACCCTTTTTAGTAACATCAAAGGACCCATTCAAGAATTGGTACCTAAAACCAAGCATTGATCTTATTTAGGACTTTGTTTCCAAAGGAGGTTCATGGTTGCTTGATAGTGGAGCAATAAATCATATGACCGGAAGCAAGGACTTGGTGGTGGATCTTCAAACTAACTCATATTTGGATACTCAAGTCCAATTTGGTGATGCTACAACTTCAAAGGTAGGATCTTGGCAAGGAGGTGATCTCTCCGGATTTAACAATTGAGATAGTAATGCTTGTCGGGACCGTTCCATACAATTTACTTTCCGTTCAGCAACATGCACTCATGGGCTTTTCTACATTACTTGATATTGATACCATGGCCATCATGTGGAGCAAGACTCTTAAAGTAGCCTACGTTGGATATGTTGAGAAAGGTCTCTATGTGGTCAACTTCTCGGAGAGGCCCACTAAGACCGCAACATGTCTAATGGCTAAAGTTGATGTGGGGTGGCTTTGAAATCGCCATTTATCCCATGTCAATGTGAGATCTTTGCAAAGTCTCCTAAATGGAGATCATGCTCGTGGATAACCAAATGTTAGTTTTGTTAAAGATCGTGCTTGTAGTGCTTGCATCGAAGAAAAGCTTCATGAGACGCCTCATTGCTCCATGACTGCTATTTACTCGAAGAGGCCCTTAGAGATCCTCCACATGGATCTCTTCAGTCCTCCATATTTTGATAGTCTTGGAGGAAGAAAATATTGCTTGGTGATTGTGGATAATTATTCAAGATACTCATGGGTATACTTCTTCAAGAGGAAGAGCGAGACTCAACAAACCATCATCGACTTTGCAAATGAAGCTCAACACCAACATGAAGCAAAGATTTTGATAATTAGAAGTGAAAACGGCTTCGAGTTCAAGAACTACACCTTGGATGATTTTTTAGTGATGAGGGGATCAAGCACCAATACTCTGCACCATATACCCCTCAATAAAACGGTGTGGCGGAGAGGAAGAACCTGATGTTGATGGATGCTGCAAGGACCATGATGGCGGAATTCAAATCTCCATACAACTTTTGGGCCGAATCCATCAACATTGCATGTCATGCATCCAATTATCTCTATCTATGCAAAGGCTTGAAGAAGACTCCATATGAGATACTCACCGGTCACAAGCCAACCTCAAGTACTTTCGGGTCTTCGAGTGTAAATGTTTCATTCTAAAAAATGGAGCCCGTTTAGCTAAGTTTGATTCTAGAGCTCAAGAGGGGATATTTGTTGGTTATGCTACAAACTCTCATTCTTATTGTGTCCTTAACTATTCCACTGGATTCATTGAGGAGACGTGTAATGTGGAGCTTGACGAAAATAATGGCTCCCAAGTTGAGCAAAATGGTCTTTGTGATATAGGTGATGAAATTCCTCCCCAAGCCATAAGAGAAAGTGTGTGGGACACGTCCTACCCGTTGAGGAACCCCTTGTGGCTGAAGGAAAAGGACATTGTTTTACGCAAGTGAAACCCTCATCAACACTTGACCCACACGCTTCCGAAGAATAAAGTTAAGGCCCTCAACCAAATGAAAAATATAAAGGGCAATATCAACCTCATGATTATGGTCACTCGCCAAGCGATGCCCAGGATCATATTCATGACTCGAAGCAAGCTCACGACGGCGTTCATGTTAACAAAATGGGTGCTCCTCAACTCTCCATGTAGGAGCTTTTGGAGCTTCGTGCCGCCAAGACCCCTTCCAGTCTAAAATGCCAAGAACATGTCTTGGAGAAGGTCTATGGGAGTTTGAGTAAAGGGGTAACCACTCATAGACAATTAACAAACTTTTGTGAGGATCATGCATTTGTTTCTTGTATTGAACCCCTTAAGGTACAAGAGGCACTCGAGGACACGGATTGGCTTGAAGCCATGCATGATGAACACAACAACTTCAAGCACAACAAGGTGTGGAAACTAGTTCCAAGGCCAAAGGAGGGCACTAATGTCATTGGAACCAAATGGATCTTCAAGAACAAGCAAGATGCAAATGGTGTCGTCATTCGAAACAAGGCATGATTGGTGGCTCAAGGCTACTCCCAAGTCGAGGGTATCAACTATGGTTAAACCTTTTCTCTCGTTGCTCGCCATGAATCTACTCGCATGTTGGTTGCATATGATTCTCATCATAATTTCAAGTTGCAAAAAATGCATGTGAAGAGTGCATTTTTAAATGGTCCTCTTAATGAGTTGGTGACAATAGTAATAAAGGTGCGGCAAGGTAGCCTAATCCTTTTTGTAGCGAAGGGTAGGCCTGAAAGTACTCTTATAATAAGCAAATGCTCCCCAGGACACATCGTAATTTCTTTATAGTCATGATCATCATGCTGAGTTGATTCGTGTTTGCTACTTTTATAATTTGATATGTGGGTAGACCGGTGCTAAGGTGTTGTTCTTAGTTGAACTAACAACCTACTTATTATTACCCGCTCTCGCAAGCATCCGCAACTACGAAAGAAGAAATAAGACGTATCTAACCATAGCATGAAACATGTCGATCCAAATCAGACCCTTATGAAGCAACGCATAAACAAGAAGAAGAATTAAGATATATCTAACCATAGAATGAAACGTGTCGATCCAAATCAGCCTCTTATGAAGCAACGCATAAACTGGAGTTTAAGCTACTGTCACTCTAGCAACCCATCATATACTTTTTACTCCACAATGACTTCCCTTAGGCTCATAACATGGTGAAGTGTCATGTAGTTGACGTTCACATGATACCACTAAGAGAGGTAACAACATACATATTATAAAAATATTGAACGAATACCAACTTCGCAAGATTACTTATAACAAGACTTCTCCCATGTCCTCAAGAACAATAGTAACTACTCACACCGTATAAAAATGTTCAAGATCATAGGTATAACAATAATGATTAAGGATCTAAACATAATATCTTCCACTAAGTAATCCAACAAGCATAAACTACACGATGTAATCAACACAACTAGTGGCCCACATGTACCAATCTGAGGTTTTGGGACAAAGACTAAATACAAGAGATGAACTAGGGTTAGAGATGAGATGGTGCTAGTGAAGTTGTTGATGAAGATTGGTCCTCCCACGAAGGAGGAAGCGTTGGTGATGACAATGGCTTCAATCTCCCCATCCCGGAGAGAAATTTCCCCGACAGAATCTGACTGACAGAGTGCAAAAGGGCCTCTGCCTAGGTTTCCGCCTAAAGATGGTAGTGCTTCGTCCCGAGCTTATGATTTTTTTCTAGGGTAAAACACACCATATAGGAGAAGAGGGGGGTCGGGAGACTTGATGGGCCCCATGAACCCGTCAGGGCACGGCTAGGGGGTGGTCATGCCCTGTTGTCTTGTGGCCGGAAGGTGGGCCCCTCTGGTATATTTTTGGCCCAATAATTCTTAAATATTCCATAAAAATTGTCTGTGAAGTGTCACGTCATTTGGAGTCTGGTGATTTTTCTGCCTTTTTCGTGGTTTCCGGTCTAGAATTCCAGTTTCCAGATATTTCCCTCTTTGTGATGTACCTTGCATATTCAGAGAGAAAGGGCATAAGAATTGTATGATAATAAGGAATAATGGGCAAGAATGTCGCAAATATCAATAAGAAATCATGATGCAAAATGGACGTATCAACTCCCCCAAGCTTAGACATCGCTTGTCCTCAAGCGAAAGCCGATCTCGAGAATAATGACCACATGATTTGAGAGAAATAAGATGATAAAAATAAAATACAGACATGAGAGCATCATGAATATAGCATAGCAGCAATTTTTCCATCATATTACTTCTCATAGAGAAGTAACAATCTATTCACAACTGAGGTAGTATAAAGTATAAACTTTATTGAAGGCCGACAAGCAGTGCCATTAGTCATTAAGATAATAATAATTCAACGTATTCAAGAGAAGAGACTATGTAAGAGATTTTATTTCTAGCAAGTTCACATACTCAACTATCATGTAGCCTTCTATGATTGTTGACACACATTGCATATTTTTGGAACTAGTGATTTTGTAGGACACATGGGAAGATGGGGGATTTATTATCTTTGCCACCCAACTTATTTACCTCAAGGATACTGTCAACAATAATTAATTATGATCACCTACATTCAATTGGATATATTTGTCTAGATCTTTCCTCAACACAAAATGCTTTCCATCTAAAGAATTGATAGGTAGGAACAAAAGTAAATATTATTGACTCTTGCATGAAAATAAATTCTTGCAAGGAGATACAAGGTAGGCCCTTTGTACAGGGAAGCAGAGGTTGTCATGCGCTTTTATTTGTTTGGAATGTGCAAACTGTTAATGCAAAGGAACGTCACTTTGCATTGCCCCTTGTGATAGTGAACTTTATTATGCACTGTGTTGCTTTTATTTCTTCGCTATCACAAGATTGTGAAAATCTTATTCTCCCTTGCAATACAAGATCATACATGTTTAGAGGCAATTTTTATTGTCTTGTGCACCGACGACAACTTACTTGAAGGATCTTATTCAATCCATAGGTAGATATGGCGGACTCTCATGGAAAGAAACTTGGTTTAAGGGGTTATGGATGCACAAGTAGTATCTATACTTAGTGTGGAAAATTTTGGCTAGCAAAAGATCAAAAGCAAGCATCACATGTTAAGGGATCGATGACAATATATCTTCTATGCAAATGTAAAAAATCATGATCATTATGTTGTCTTCCATGTCCCACATCAACACTTGATCATTATATAATATTTGATGGGGGCTCACAATCATAAAAGGTGTCTAAGATGGTGTATTTACATGTCAATCTCCTCTTCTCTATCATAATTTTGCATAGATTATATAGATTTCTAATGCTATGTTTGTTAGTTCTCAACATCTTTTATCACCTATACCTTTTTCTATGTGAAGTCATTACTCTCCATGAGATAAGTATATGATCTTTTCTATTTATTTTATTGCCATGCTATGATGATGGGTGCATGAAAGTGAAGCACACAAACTCAACTAATCTTTATTATGTAACTCTCACACCCAATTACAAGGATAGATAGATCTCAAAACAAAATTCTAAGCAAAGGAAATCTGAAATTTTATTTCTCTAAATTATGAAAAACTAAGGATCAAACTAAGATAGATAGTAGAGGTAAAAGTGATGGTAATACGATACCAGGCACCTCCCCCAAGCTTGGAACAAGCTAAGGGTGGTGCCCATAACCATGTACTCAAGCGTCCTTCTTGGTTGATGGTTGTGATGACGTGATTACATTCTTGTCACAACCCTAGCAAGTGTCCTAGGTTAGCATTCTGATTGCATCATCATCATCATCATTGCATCAATGTGAAATGGGGAGAAAGAAAAGAAACCCCAAGCACTTAATGAATTAAAGAAATTCAAGATAAATGAAATTTCAACAAATCCAAAATGCCCATCAAAAATGTTCCCTATGTCTGATAACTGAGGGCATGGATATACTAGGGATCATTCTAATTATTTGAACATTTCAAATAATTTAAATTAAAGATTTAAGCCTCTGAAATTGATAAATAAAAACATTATCATTACTACTGTTTTCAAATTAACCTGAAACTTTTTATACAGGTTTGGAATATTCAAACTTGAATATACAAAAGTTTTGGAATATTTGAAAGGTTATTTGGACCTGCAATAAAATTAACAAATGTTAGAAAAGAAAACAGAAAACAGAAATAAAAAAGAAAAGGAAGAAGACTACTTGGTCAAGTGGGAGGCCCAGCCCAGCCCACCAGGGGTGGGGAGGTCATCTTCCACCTCGCGCCAGTAGGCATCGAGGTGGCGACCGAGCGCTCGCCGGCCTCCACCTCCTGCTTGCAACGGAGCTGGCTGCTCCCCTCCTTCTTCCTACACTTGGAAGACGCGAGAGCCCTCTCTCCCGAGCTCATTCCACCCCCTCCCTTCCTCCTATCCCTCTCTCTCTCTCGTTCCCCTGCCATGAGCCGCCGTTGCCGGCCGTCGATTCGTCGCCGTCGCTGCCTCCCCGAGCCCGCTGACCAGCTCCCCGGAAGCGCCGTGAGCTCCTCTTCCTCCTCCCCTTGCTTTCCCTCTCTAAGCGCTCCCTAGCTAGCCCGGCCCCCGGACCCGAAAACCTCCCGCCGCCGTGATCGGTCGTCACCGTGCGTGTAGTCCCCCGAGCTCACGTGCGAGTGCATGGTTGAACTCCTGGAGTTCCCAGGAGCTCGTAGAGCCAATTGCCGAGTCGCCCCGTGCCCTTTATCGTGTTTTGGTCCGAGCCCGAGCTCCGACCGCCGCCACGAGCTCGTTTCCGGCGAGCTCCGGTGACCCCTTAGCCTCCTGTGGCCTCCGTTGGATGCGGTCGTGCACGGGCTACGCGTCGGTGGTCTCAGCTCGTTGAATGAGCACATGTGGGGAAAACCCGATGGTTGTCGCCGTCCATGTTGGTCACCGGCGACGAGTCGTCGACCAACTCTGGCGGGTTTGACCCAGGTGGGCCTTGGATTGACTCTGTGAGTCAATGACAGGTGGGCCCCGTCCCTAATTAGTTTTAGGATAATTAGTAATTAGTTTTAATAGGTTTATTAACTAAATGTAACACTAACAGTGGGCCCTACTAGGTTAATTAGACAGGATAATTAGTTTAATGAAAACTGATTAGTATTGAGTCTATGACAGATGGGCCCCACCGGTCAGATTTGACCTGGAACGGGTCTGTTGACCAGCTGACGTGAGGATGACGTCAGTCTGATGTCATAATACCATTTTCCTATTTAAAAAATAATTCCAGAAATTATTTAAAACTTTGAAAAATCATATAAATTAATGTGTAAGTCAGATGAAAATAATTTATATATGAAAATTTATCAGAAAAATCCAATGAATCCAATGGTGCTATTCTCATGCATGCTAGAGCAAGATAAATAGGTGAACATGGACAATTATCATTAGGTTAATATATGGAATTTGAAATGAGAACAACTTTGAACCTATATTCAAATCTATTTTAAATTGACATGATCACTAGTTACATTAGCTCACCCATGCATATTACTATGCCATGATCATGCATCATATTGTTGCATTTGCTTGTATTGAATGCTTTTATCTGCGTTGCAGTAGGCCCTAATCCGGAAGATACCACCCCGTATTCCAACGAAGGAGAGAACTCCTCCGCAGCTCACCAAGGCAAGCAACCCCATTGATCATTCCTATAACATCCCACTCTCTCGCTCCTGCTCTCGTTTATTGCATTAGGACAAACAGTCATATGTCGGTCATACACGATAGATGATCCTATTCTTATGCATGACCTGATCTTGTCACAGTAAATAGGTAAACCTTGCAACCTAGCATACCTGGTAGATGCTTGTGCCATGATGTGCTTAGCTTACTTTGCTTGTTATGCTTAGAGTTGTGTCAGGTCTGTTTCATCTGGGTGATGAACTGAGTGAAACAGTGTTGTCCGATGTGATGAGCTCATAATGAATACGATTTGGTAAAGGTAGCGATGAGAGGCTATGTAGGAGTACATAGTGGGTTGTCTCATTGGGACCTTTCTTAGGAACTGGGTTCCGTGTTTGTGATCCAAGACTAGTTACTACCACACATTGGGTTCCGGTAACTCGACCCCTCTCGACTTATCAGTCGCTTAGTCCTTAGTCCAGGAGTTGCAAGTAGTTTCTAGTGTTTATAGCATGCTGGAGGCCGTGCGTAGCTCTGACCCTCGGGGTGGGTTACAACACGGTAGGCAGTGGCACGGTGTACCAAGGGTCACCTGAATGGTGGGCTTGGGAACCCTGCGCACATCGTTCGGGACCGTAGCGGAAACTTCGGCCGAACTTCCGTGCGGGTTCAGTCTCAAATAGGCGATAGCCTGGACTAGAGGTCTTATGTGATTGACGGTCATGGTCAACTTCCTCGCTGGGCATCCGCTTGAAGGTTACCGAGGTGCATGGTTTATGGCACACATCGATAAGTGGCAAGAGCGTGTGTGAAGAAGTACACCCCTGCAGGGTATGAAACTATTCGAGTAGCCGCGTCCTCGGATATGGACTACTTGGAGAACTTATGCTGTTCATAGATAATCAAATGGATACTCCTAAAAATATCAAGACAAGTGTGAGTACCGTGGATGGCACTCTTCCGGAAGGGGAAGGTGAATCCATGGTGGTGTATTGTGATGGAGATAGTGGACTCGTGTGCGATAACTAAAATTGTAACAAAGAGTTTAAAATTGAGTACTGTAGGTTAGCCATGAGTCAAAGCTGGCATTCCTGCATGAACTCCACCACCCCCTTTATTGATACATGAGCATAAATAGACTAGGTCTGTTTTAAAGACTTGCTGAGTACGATTGTACTCATCCTTGCTTAATTAATGTTGCAGAAGAGAACCAGGACCCATTAGGTGGGTTCTATCTAGACCTTGACGATGCCGAATAGCTGGTGTCCCAGCTAAGATCTTGCCCGTGTGGTGGGCTGTAGATAGTCAGGCCGTGTGCCTCTTTTCTATTTTCGCCGTCTGTACTCAGACAGCTTAAGTTTCCGCTGGCTTGTATGATTTGTTTGTATGACTTGAGTGTCGGGTCATGTGACCCCTATCTGTATGAACATATTATGCAAGGCTCGCCTGAGCCTCTTAAATAAAAGTCATGTTGTTGTATGGTTATGTTGTGATGCCATAGTTGTATCTATGCATATCGGGCATGTCATGCATACGTGTGACGTGCAACGGTATGTATGGGATCCGACACCTAGTCGTGTGCCTTTAGTAGTACTCTTTACGGGAAACTGCCTCTTTGTGCTTCCACCGAGCCATGGTAGCTTGCTACTGCTCCGGACACATTGATTGACCGGCATGTATCCTTCTTTGCTGCTGTGTCTGTCCCTTTGGGGAAATGTCTCGCAGTGTAATGGAGTCCCTGTAGCCTGCTACGACTCGTCTACGTGTAGTGATGACATTCGTCTCTCGTGACGTAATGGAGTCCTTGTAGCTTGCTATGACTCGTCTACACACGCTTGAGGCCGACACCTGCATTGCTGGGTTATGTATGTCTGTTTCCGTACGGATGTGCCACTTGGGTTCTATGACTAGTCATGTCGGCCCGGGTTCTTTGTTGTGTGATTGCCAGCGACACATTCACATACGTGAGCCAAAAGACACAAACGGTCCCGGCCAAGGTAAGGCTGCAGCCGTTGAGTACCGTGCGTGAGGCCGCAAAGTGATGTGGCTTGTTACAGTACGGAATCATATGACTTAGGATCGGGGTCCCGGCAGCGTTGGTATCAGAGTCTGACTGACTGTAGGACTACCAAGCCAAACCGGTCGAAGTTGAGTCTAGAAACACTATAGATAAGTAGGGGAATTGATTGTGGAAGGGAACATAAGGCTCTTTTTACTCCTCTTCCCAAGTTATTCTATGCTGGGTCATTCTCATCTCTTCTACGGGGATAGGAACTAGGATTCTCATCTATTGCTTAGGATGACGAGTTACTAGCCATGGACCAATAGCTAGCTTGGTTGTAAGTGAATCCAGTTATTCAAGTATTGTTGGTGTGACAAACAGATGGAGAAGAGATTTGAGTCTAGATAGTCGAGTGGTTATGCCTTTCCAATATTTTTCAATTGTCTCAAAAAAATTCTTGAGCAATTACAACCGTTACGCTGTCCAATTTCTGCTAGGATCTCTAATGTCTTTGCATCATTCTCTGTTTCAAATGCCCTCTCGTCCTTTCCGTCAGGTGGTCCGTTTGACCAGGTGCATCGATGTGCCGGGTCACACGGCCATGTTGGTTAGAGTTATGATGGAGGCTGGATACCGCTGGTACCCAGAGTATACAGTGGAGGATCAGTATCGTGATTTCAACCAAAGTCAGTATCTGTGTAACGTTAGGATATATCCTTCATATCCTGGAGCTATAGATCTGCTTCACTGGACTCATGGATTGGGAGTTACCATAGATATGGCAGTTCAGGAAGCCGCATACACCATGCTGACTATCATAAGGTTTCACCATGGTCTGCTACAGAACACGGAGTTCTGCTATGTTCCTGCTTCCATGGGAGGAGAGGATGGATATCTTAGTGCAGCCTACTTTGATCATTCTCATGAGGACCCTAGGCTGCAGGTGACTGCTCAGATGTTGGAGAACAGGGATCGTGATGCACGTGCTCTTTGCATGGAGCTCTATGCTACCCATGCCCATCTTTGGACAGCCTTGACGCAGTTGGCACCTGTCGTGCAGACAGGCTATGGAGATTTGGAGATGTTGACCCTATCGCGGACTCATTTGCCAGCACACGTAGACTGGCCTGATGTTGGAGGCATCACCCCTCTTCGAGGACCGCTGTTGCCGCCGACAAGGGGACCAAGGCCACATCCGTGTCCTTATGGTTTCCAGGGATCCCAGGCTAGAGTGTTTCTAGATCCTCAGGTTCAGCTCCTAGGTCGCCGGGGTAACCTGTACGAGGCATTCTATGGTGATGTTTGAGTGCGTGGATGTTAGTCCTGGTATGGTATTAGTCGTATCGCCACAGTCCTGTGTGTCTTGTGGGATATGACTAAGGTCGAGAGTTCAGTTCCGAAGGTGTAGATAGATCATGTATAGGAAGCTTGTAATGCCTCCGATGAGTTGTGTCATCTCTCCGTAGTTGTTTTCAGCTTGGGTTTGTACTGAACTAAGTCATGGTGTGTATGAAACCTAATGTTCATATGGTAGTTGCTTTACCATCTTGATTGGTGTTTATCCTACATGCCATGTTGATCAGCACATTCCATAATTCATGTCTTAGAGTTGATGTTCTCTATGTCTAAGCTGTGGATTGTTTTCCCCAGGATGGTGGCAACTAGGAACAATCTCGTGCCTGGTTCTGAGCAGGGCGAGAGTAGCCAGCCAAGGCAAGAGGAGCTGCCACATGCACCATCCCTGGCGGAGGTGATGCTAGAGGCTGAAAGGAATAAGAGGGAGACCAATAGGCTGTTGGAAAGAATTGAACAAAACACAGCTCGTGCTCCCCGCAATGATCACCACGATGGAGTATCACTTGGTGACTTTATCAAGCTGTGTCCGCCCAAGTACCATCATTCGATCGATCCCCTCGATGCGGATGATTGGCTGACTAGTATGTCACGCAAGATCCGAGCTGCAAATGTTTCAGAGGCCAACAAGGTGACCTTTGCGACGTACTTTCTGGAGGGACCTGCCAACCTGTGGTGGGAAAGCTATGAGGCTATGCGTCCCCAGGGACCTGCACCAACCTGGGCAGAGTTCAGCGCCGCATGCCGTCTCCATCACATCCCGGAAGGGCTGATGGATCGCAAAAGAGAGGAATTCTGTGCCTTCACCCAGGGCAGATTGTCAGTGGATGCATACAGTCGCGAGTTTGGTAATCTTGCTCGCTATGCTCCAGAGGAAGTCTCAACTGATGCCAAGAAGCAGGCTAGGTTCCGCAAGGGACTTAATGCTGAGCTTCACCGAGATCTTCGTCTGCACGAGTGCACCACCTTCCAGGCTCTCGTCAATAAGGCCATCAATGCTGAGTCCGGACAAACTGACTACGAGGCTACGAGGAAGCATAACCGTGACTTCAACCCTGCATCGGGTTCAGGCCCTAACAAACGCCGAGTTTGGGTGCCCAATGCAGCTTTGCCGGCAAGATACACCGCGAGGCCATCCTTCCAGGCACCTCGTCCAGTTCAGTCCAACCCTCCACCTAGACCATTTGGAGGACCGCCTACAAATGTGGAGAACCGGGACACTATTCTCGTGAGTGTCCCCAGAACAATGCTAAGCCCGCTCGACGTGGAAAACCAGGAAAAGCTTTCTATGTGAAGCCAACTCCTGTCCGTGGGTGAGTGAATTATGTGTCTGCTGAAGAAGCCCTTGAAGATCCTGATGTCATTCTAGGTATGCTTCTTGTTAATAGCCATCCAGCATCTGTTCTTTTCGATACTGGGGCATCTCATTCATTCATCTCAGAAAGTTATGCATAGTTGCATAACATGTCCTTCTGTGACATGCCCACTCCCTTAGTAGTTCAGACTCCTGATTCAAAATGGCAAACTTCTAGAGTGAGTCATGACAATGAAATTCTGGTGGATAGACTAGTATTTCTAGCATCCTTGATAGCTCTTAAGTCTTCGGACATCAATATCATTCTAGGTATGGATTGGATGAAAGCCCACTATGCCAAGATTGATACTCATTCTAGGAATGTTCAACTTACACATCCCTCGGGAGAGATAGTTAATGTCTCTACTCGAACAACCAAGCGCCAACTCTATTCCCTAAATGCTAGCCCTCTTCCTGAGTTAGAGGATATTCCGTAGTCCGTGATTTTCCGGACGTCTTCCCAGAAGAACTGCCAGGTATTCCACCTGTCAGAGATGCTGAGTTTGTGATAGAGCTTACTCCAAGCATAGTCCCAATAGCCAGAAGACCCTATAAGATGGCACCCTTAGAACTAGCCGAGCTAAAAACCCAACTCAATGAAGCTTTGAAGAAACGTTTCATCCATCCTAGCTCTTCTCCTTGGGCTTGCCCCGTCCTCTTTGTTAAGAAGAAGGATGGATCGGATCGGATGGTTGTGGATTACCGACCAGTGAATTTGGTCACTATCAAGAACAAGTATCCGCTCCCCAGGATCAACGATTTGTATGATCAACTCGCTGGATCATCTGTCTTCTCCAAAATGGATTTGAGGTTGGGATACCATCAAATCAGAATTAGAAACGGGGACATTCCAAAAACGGCTTTTGTTACTTGTTATGGTCAATACGAGTACACCGTCATGTCCTTCGGTTTAACAAATGCTCCAGCCACCTTCTCTCGTCTTATGAATTCGATCTTCATGGAGTATTTGGATAAATTCGTCGTGGTTTACCTCGACGACATACTCATCTACTCGAAGAATGAACAAGAACATGTCGAGCATCTAAGGCTAGTATTGATGAAACTTCGAGAGCACCGCTTATATGCCAAATTCTCCAAGTGTGAATTTTGGTTGCCGGAAGTGACCTATCTGGGCCACGTGATCTCTGGCAAAGGAATTGTTGTCAATCCCGAGAGACTT
This sequence comes from Hordeum marinum, assembly GCA_022496015.1. Taxonomy (NCBI): domain Eukaryota; kingdom Viridiplantae; phylum Streptophyta; class Magnoliopsida; order Poales; family Poaceae; genus Hordeum; species Hordeum marinum. The sequence goes on from CM039672.1 coordinate 85,175,003, forward strand.
CAGGCTGTCCTTGATTGGACTCAACCTGAATCGGTTAAGCAAGTTCGGAGTTTCCTTGGCTTAGCGAGCTATTGTCTCCGCTTTGTTGAGAATTTCTCCAAGGTTGCGAAACCTCTGACTGAACTTCTCAAGAAAGATAAAAAGTTCGAGTGGACCCCACAATGCGAGCATAGTTTTCAGGAGTTGAAAAGACGACTGACCTATGCTCCCGTTCTGGTGCCACCAGATTTTTCTAAGGACTTTATTATCTACTGCGACGCCTCGCGACAAGGATTAGGTTGCATTCTCATGCAAGATCATCATGTGATTTCATACGCATCTCGACAGTTGCGTCCACATGAGGATAATTATCCAACACATGATCTTGAGCTTGCAGCTATAGTCCATGCACTAAAGACATGGCAACATTACCTTCTGGGTAATCGTTGCGAGATATACACTGATCACCAAAGTCTGAAATATATTTTCACCCAGCCGGATTTGAATCTCAGGCAAAGACGGTGGGTAGAGTTGATTACAGATTACGACTTAGGGATAACTTACACCCTGGGGAAAGCCAATGTCATGGTTGATGCACTAAGTCATAAGTCTTATTGTAACAATGTGATGTTACAACAAGGTCAACCGCTTCTCTATGAGTAATTCAGGTAGTTAAATCTTCACATTGTTCCTCAAGGATTCCTATCCAACCTGGTGGCGAAACCTACTCTTTTGGATCAAATCATAGAAGCCCATAAGCATGATGCCGGGATATCTCGGATCAAGAAAAACATTAAGAAGGGTAGTGTTAGATGCTTCTTGGAAGATGATCGGGGAGTTGTCTTATTTGAGAATCGCTTGGTGATCCCAAAGAAACAACATCTGCGACAATTGATCCTTAAGGAGGCTCATGATTCTCCTCTCACAATTCATCCGGGTAGTACCAAAATGTATCAGGACCTACGCTAGAGGTTCTGGTGGACTAGGATGAAGAGAGAAATTGCTCGGTATGTTGCTAACTGCGACGTTTGTCGTCGTGTGAAAGCAGAACATCAAAGGCCTGCTGGCACCCTTCAACCTTTAGCTATTCCTGAGTGGAAACGGGATAAGGTCGGTATGGATTTCATCACCGGTTTTCCCAGGACCAAGAGAGGGAACAATGCTATATTTGTAGTCATTGATCGCCTCTCCAAAGTGGCTCATTTTCTTCCTGTTCGTGAAAGCATTACTGCTAGTCAGCTAGTGGAGTTATATGTTTCTCGAATAGTTCGTCTTCATGGTGTTCCTTTGGAGATTAACTCAGACCGCGGAAGTATCTTTACTTCTCGATTTTGGGAAAGTTTTCAAACCGCTATGGGGACTCATCTATCCTTTACCACTGCTTTCCACCCTCAATCAAGTGGTCAAGTTGAGCGAGTCAATCAAATTCTCGAAGACATGCTCCGAGCTTGTGTTATATCTTTCGGTATGAATTGGGAGAACTGCCTTCCATTTGCTGAATTCGCATATAACAACAGTTATCAGTCAAGCTTGGGCAAAGCCCCTTTTGAAGTTCTCTATGGACGAAAATGTCGAACACCTCTTAACTGGTCAGAAACCGGAGAGGGGCAACTCTTTGGCCCGGACATGATCCAGGATGTAGAGGAGCAAGTTCGAGTTATTCGTGACAAGTTGAAAACAGCCCAATCCCGTCAAAAGAGTCAATATGACCGTCATCATAAGTCTGTGACCTATGAAGTTGACGAGAAGGCTTACCTTCGGGTTACACCTCTGAAGGGTACCCATCGATTCGGTATCAAAGGCAAGTTGGCTCCTCGTTACATTCGACCTTTTCGCATTCTTGCTAAACGAGGAGAGGTTGCCTACCAATTGGAACTTCCGCCGCATCTTTCCAAAGTTCATGATGTCTTCCACATCTCGCAACTCAGGCGTTGCTTTTCGGACCCTGTCCGAGAAGTGGACCACGAAGCGCTTGATCTCCAAGATAACCTTACATACCGAGAATACCCTGTTCGTATTCTCGATCAAGCTGAGCGTACCACTCGGCGTCGGAACATCAAGTTTCTCAAGGTTCAATGGTCGCATCATTCTGAAAAGGAGGCGACATGGGAAAGAGAAGACCGTCTTCGACTAGAGTACCCCGCGCTCTTTCCGACGACTTCAAAATCTCGGGACGAGATTCTTTTGAGTGGGGGTGAGTTGTCACAACCCTAGCAAGTGTCCTAGGTTAGCATGGTGATTGCATCATCATCATCATCATCATTGCATCAATGTGAAATGGGGATAAAGAAAAGAAACCCCAAGCACTTAATGAATTAAAGAAATTCAAGATAAATGAAATTTCAACAAATCCAAAATGCCCATCAAAAATGTTCCCTATGTCTGATAATTGAGGGCATGGATATACCAGGGATCATTCTAATTATTTGAACATTTCAAATAATTTAAGTTAAAGATTTAAGCCTTTGAAATTGATAAATAAAAACATTATCATTACTACTGTTTTCAAATTAACCTGAAACTTTTTATACAGGTTTGGAATATTCAAACTTGAATATACAAAAGTTTTGGAATATTTGAAAGGTTATTTGGACTTGCAATAAAATTAACAAATGTTAGAAAAGAAAACAGAAAACAGAAATAAAAAAGAAAAGGAAGAAGAGTACCTGGTCAAGTGGGAGGCCCAGCCCAGCCCACCGGGGGTGAGGAGGTCATCTTCCACCTCGCGCCAATAGGCATCGAGGTGGCGACCGAGCGCTCGCCAGCCTCCACCTCTTGCTTGCCACGGAGCTAGTTGCTCCCCTGCTTCCTCCTGCACCTGGAAGACGCAAGAGCCCTCTCTCCCGAGCTCATTCCTCCCCCTCCCTTCCTCCTGTCTCTCTCTCTTGTTCCCCTGCCGTGAGCCGCCGTCACCGGCCATCGATTCATCGCCGTCGCTGCCTCCCCGAGCCCGCTGACCAGCTCCCCGGAAGCGCCATGAGCTCCTCTTCCTCCTCCCCTTGCTTCCCCTCTCTCTAAGCGCTCCCTAGCTAGCCCGGCCGCTGGACCCGAAGACCTCCCGCCGCCGTGATCGGTCGTCGCCGTGCCTGCAGTCCCCCGAGCTCACGTGCGAGTGCATGGTTGAACTCCTGGAGTTCCCAGTAGCTCGTAGAGTCAATTGCCGAGTCGCCCCGTGCCCTGTATCGTGTTTTGGTCCGAGCCCGAGCTCCGACCGCCGCCACGAGCTCGTTTCCGGCGAGCTCCAGCGACCCCTTAGCCTCCTGTGGCCTCCGTTGGATACGGTCATGCACGGGCTATGCGTCGGTGGTCTCAGCTCGTTGAACGAGCGCCTATGGGGAAAACCCGATGGTCGTCACCGTCCCTGTTGGTCACCGGCGACGAGCCGTCGACCAACTCCGGCGGGTTTGACCCAGGTGGGCCCTGGATTGACTCTGTGAGTCAATGACAGGTGGGCCGCGTCCCTGATTAGTTTTAGGATAATTAGTAATTAGTTTTAATCGGTTTATTAACTAAATGTAACACTGACAGTGGGCCCTACTAGGTTAATTAGACAGGATAATTAGTTTAATGAAAACTGATTAGTATTGAGTCTATGACAGATGGGCCCCACCGGTCAGATTTGACCTGGAACGGGTCTGTTGGCCAGCTGACGTCAGGATGACGTCAGGATGATGTCATAATACCATTTTCCTATTTAAAAAATAATTCCAAAAATTATTTAAAACTTTGAAAAATCATATAAATTAATGTGTAAGTCAGATGAAAATAATTTATATATGAAAATTTATCAGAAAAATCCAATGAATCCAATGGTGCTATTCTCATGCATGCTAGAGCAACATAAATAGGTGAACATGGACAATTATCATTAGGTTAATATATGGAATTTGAAATGAGAACAACTTTGAACCTATATTCAAATCTATTTTAAATTGACATGATCACTAGTTACATTAGCTCACCCATGCATATTACTATGCCATGATCATGCATCATATTGTTGCATTTGCTTGTATTGAATGCTTTTATCTGCGTTGCGGTAGGTCCTAATCCGGAAGATACCACCCCGTATTCCGACGAAGGAGAGAACTCCTCCGCAGCTCAGCAAGGCAAGCAACCCCATTGATCATTCCTATAACATCCCACTCTCTCGCTCCTGCTCTCATTTATTGCATTAGGACAAACAGTCATATGTCGGTCATACACGATAGATGATCCTATTCTTATGCATGACCTGATCTTGTCACAGTAAATAGGTAAACCTTGCAACCTAGCATACCTGGTAGATGCTTGTGCCATGATGTGCTTAGCTTACTTTGCTTGCTATGCTTAGAGTTGTGTCAGGTCTGTTTCATCTGGGTGATGAACTGAGTGAAACAGTGTTGTCCGATGTGATCAGCTCATAATGAATACGATTTGGTAAAGGTAGCGATGAGAGGCTATGTAGGAGTACATAGTGGGTTGTCTCATTGGGACCTTTCTTAGGAACTGGGTTCCGTGTTTGTGATCCAAGACTAGTTACTACCACACATTGGGTTCCGGTAACTCGACCCCTCTCGACTTATCAGTCGCTTAGTCCTTAGTCCAGGAGTTGCAAGTAGTTTCTGGTGTTTATAGCATGCTGGAGGCCGTGCGTAGCGTTGACCCTCGGGGTGGGTTACGACACGGTAGGCAGTGCCACGGTGTACCAAGGGTCACCCGAATGGTGGGCTTGGGAACCCTGCGCACATCGTTTGGGACCGTAGCGGAAACTTCGGCCGGACTTCCATGCGGGTTCAGTCTCAAATAGGCGATAGCCTGGACTAGAGGTCTTATGTGATTGACGGTCATGGTCGACTTCCTCGCTGGGCATCCGCTTGAAGGTTGCCGAGGTGCATGGTTTATGGCACACAGCGATAAGTGGCGAGAGCGTGTGTGTGAATAAGTACACCCCTGCAGGGTATGAAACTATTCGAATAGTCGCGTCCTCGGATATGGACTACTTGGAGAACTTATGCTGTTCATAGATAATCAAATGGATACTCCTAAAAATATCAAGACAAGTGTGAGTACCGTGGATGGCACTCTTCCGGAAGGGGAAGGTGAATCCATGGTGGTGTATTGTGATGGAGATAGTGGACTCGTGTGCGATAACTAAAATTGTAACAAAGAGTTTAAAATTGAGTACTGTAGGTTAGCCATGAGTCAAAGCTGGCATTCCTGCATGAACTCCACCACCCCCTTTATTGATACATGAGCATAAATAGACTAGGTCTGTTTTAAAGACTTGCTGAGTACGATTGTACTCATCCTTGCTTAATTAATGTTGCAGAAGAGAACCAGGACCCATCAGGTGGGTTCTATCTAGACGTTGATGATGCCGAATAGCTGGTGTCCCAGCTACGATCTTGCCCGTGTGGTGGGCTGTAGATAGTCAGGCCGTGTGCCTCTTTTCTATTTTCGCCGTCTGTACTCAAACAGCTTAAGTTTCCTCTGGCTTGTATGATTTGTTTGTATGAATTGAGTGTCAGGTCATGTGACCCCTATCTGTAAGAACATATTATGCAAGGCTCGTCTGAGCCTCTTAAATAAAAGTCATGTTGTTGTATGGTTATGTTGTGATGCCATAGTTGTATCTATGCATATCAGGCATGTCGTGCGTACGTGTGACGTGCAATGGTATGTATGGGATCGGACACCTAGTCGTGTGCCTTTAGTAGTACTCTTTATGGGAAACTGCCTCTTTGTGCTTCCACCGAGCCATGGTAGCTTGGTACTGCTCCGGACACATTGATTGACCAGCATGTATCCTTCTTTGCTGTTGTGTCTGTCGCTTCGGGGAAATGTCTCGCAGTGTAATGGAGTCCCTGTAGCCTGCTACGACTCGTCTACGTGCAGTGATGACATTCGTGTCTCGCGACGTAATGGAGTCCTTGTAGCTTGCTATGACTCGTCTACACACGCTTGAGGCCGACACCTGCATTGCTGGGTTATGTATGCCTGTTTCCGTACGGATGTGCCACTTGGGTTCTATGACTAGTCATGTCGTCCCGGGTTCTTTGTTGTGTGATTGCCAGCGACACGTTCACATACGTGAGCCAAAAGACGCAAATGGTCCCGGCCAAGGTAAGGCTGCAGCCGTGGAGTACCGTGCGTGAGGCCGCAAAGTGATGTGGCTTGTTACAGTATGGAATCATATGACTTAGGATCGGGGTCCCGACAATTCTTCTTCTCCATTCTTTGTGTGAGGATAGATTTTTCCTCCCTTAATCCATCATTCTTGCTCAAGCTTTAATATGTTTTTTCATAATGCCTCCTTGCTTTCCTGCAGAAAATGAGACAGGATAAATTGGATCTTAGGTTTGTTTAATCCATTTGGGAGACTTGACTTCTTGTATTCCACGTGCATATCTCTAGGCTGAGGTAATGGAACTTCATCTTCATTTGAGATGGCATCCTTCATCTTCTCTAAGTCAGTATCTTGCTCCTCATCTTTGGCCCATAGGTAGGGGTAAATATCCCCAAAGATCTTTGGATCTATAACATAGTGGGAAACATAGCTCTCTCCATCTGAATCTTGTGACGACATACTTTCAGATCTGCCAGAAAATAACACGGAACAAGAATAGAGGAGAAACTTTTGATGCGGTGATCAAAACATATGAGAGTATATATAATGATTTTTTGTAGGTCAGAATACGTGTTCAGGAAGAAAACGAAATCCGGGAGGCACACAGGGCCCCACAAGCCATCAGGACACGACCAGGGGGTGGTCGTGCCATGTTGGCTCGTGCCTCCCTCGTGGGTCCCCCTGACTCCTTATTTTATGAGTTTTTCTAAAATACCAAAACCAACAGAACATATATTTTTTGGAATTTTTGGAGTCAGTTTACTTATTGTATCACATACCTACTCCTTTTTCAGGTTTTTGGAGTGTTTCGAAAGGTCTCTTTTATGTGCTCCTCCGGTGTTATCAATTGAGTAACATTAGTTTCAACATTAAAAGGCATACCTGAAATGTAATGCTTAATTCTTTGACCATTTACCACTCTCGGGTTTTTGCCTTTGAAGTTATTATCTTTATGGCACCAGAGCGATAGACCTCCTTGACAACATATGGGACTTCCCATTTGGAAAGGACTTTCGTCCAAAAAAAATTAAAACGAGAATTGTACAAAAGCACTAGGTCTCCTACATTAAATTCTCATTTTTTGAATTCTCTTGCCATGCCATCTTTTAACCTTTTCCTTAAACAACTTGGCATTTTCATAGGCTTCTCTCCTCCATTCATCTAGTGAGCTAATATCAGATAACATCTTTTCTCTAGCAAATTTAAAGTCATAATTAAGTTCTTTAATTGCCAATAAGACTTATGTTCTAATTCAAGAGGTAAATGACAAGGTTTTCCGTAGACAATTTTATATGGAGACATTCCCATTGGATTCTTATAAGCAGTTCTATAAGCCCATAGAGCGTCATCTAGTTTCTCAGTCCAATTCTTCCTAGATCTATTGACAGTCTTTTGCAAAATTAATTTTATTTCTCGGTTCTCAATTCAACTTGCTCACTAGACTGAGGATGATAAGGTGATGCAATTCTACAGTTAACATCATATTTAGTTAGAAGTTTACAGAAAGCACCATGAATAAAATGTGTACCACCATCAGTCATTAAGTATCTAGGGACTCCAAACCTCGGGAAAATTATGTATTTAAGAACTTTAATAACCAACGTCCTTATGCACAAATTTGGTTATATTGTGCATGAAGCAAAAGATATTTTCGCCTTCTTGAGAATAAAATCTGAGCATCCCCCCATAGAAGTGATCCTTCATAATAGAGATGCCATGTGTAGGTTGGAATCTATTAACTATCACAGATTTGATGGGAATATGAGGAGGAATGTCCGTACCTAAGAATTAACACAATCCTTATTCCTCCACACTTGTGATAAATTTGAATGGATTGCTAAAGGAATTAATGATGGCTTTAGTAAAGATTGGCATGAAAATACTATCAGAGGACCTAGTAGTGATGAAATCCATGTTCTTTATGAAGACCCTTATGCTCAGGATGATGTTAGTAATGATTTTATAAATACTTTTGAACACTTGTTCTCTTCAAATAGTTTTGAGAAGGGTGATTTATTAAGTAATATTTTGGAGTATCTAGTTTTAAAATACATGAAGGGGTCCAACACTTGATCATATGCATTGCGCCTAGCTAGGGGCATAAAACAACAGCGCTAGTTGGGAGGCAACCCAATAGTTATATTCAATTTTTATTTTTTACTTTCTGTTTGTTTTATACATGGTTATTTATAATTTAATTATTGTGTTTTTGTGTTTAAATTATTTTTTGTGCCAAGTAAATCCTTTGGGATAACTTGCACGATAAGTAGAATTGATACGGTGCAAAAATAGAAACTTTAGTGTCCGGTGCATAATTTCTCTAATTTTACTGGAACGTATTTTTGATCTGAAATATTTACACAATATTTATTTACAAATTCGTCTGGTTTTTACAATTTTTCAGAATTTTTAGAGTTGTAGAAGTATGGTTTATTTACAGATCATTACACGTTGTTCTATTTTAGATAGGTTCTGATTTTTGCTTGCATAGTTTGCTTGTTTTGATGATGCCATGGATTGTATCACGGGGTATATGTCATGGAGAAGTTGGAATACAGTACCTTATGCAAAAATAAAATAATAATCAATTTATAACAGTACCTATAGTGTTTGATATGTTTATTATACTAACGGATCTCACGAACTTTCAGTTGAGTTTTGTGTGCTGAAGTTTTAAAGTTCCGGGTGTTATCACGATGGACAAAGGAATAAGGAGAAGCAAGAGCCTAAGATTGGGGATACCCAAGGCACCCTAAGGTAATATTCTAGGAATACTCAAGTTTATATGCTTGGGGATGCCCCGGAGGGCATTCCCTCTTTCGTCTCAATCCATCAGTATGTCACTTTGAGTTATATTTTTATTCATCACATGATATGAGTTTTGCTTGGAGTGTCGTTTGCTTTTTTTTTTAGTTTTACACACTAATTGTTTGCTGGACACACCTATTTTATAGAGACACACTATCACCATGATTTGTTAGAATACTCTATGTGCTTCACTTATATCTTTTGACCTTAGCAGTTGCTCTAGTACTTCACTTATATCTTTTAGAGCACGGTGTCGTATAGATTTTATAGAAATAATTGCACTCGTTCTTAACTTATATTTGTTTGAGAGTTAATAAATAACGACGGTAATTTGCATGAGTTATAAGACTAGTCCAAAAAATAGGTATTCAATGAGTGCATAATCAAAACCACATGTAGCACATAAAAGATAAATCATGGTTAATGGTATTAATGTGGTAACGTGAAGGAGCATGAGTGCATGATCATTGGTTAATAAGATTATCATGAATTAGAGGTTGTTAACTTGTTATTCATCCAAATATTTGTATGGGATGGTGATGATGTGTGAGCACACGTATTCCTCTTTGAAATCCTAGTGTTGTTTAAGCCGGGGCGCACAATGGTTAACTCCTACCAACCTCCTCCCTAGGGGCATGCAAATAGTGCTTTGCTTCAAGAGAGATAATAAAATCTTGTAATAAGTATGTGAGTTCTTTACGACTAATGTGAATCCATGGATATACACACTCTCACCTCCACATTTTATAGCCTCTTCAGTACTGTGCATTGCCCATTCTCACCTCGAGAATCGGTGCAACTTTCGTCGGTGCATCCAAACTTCGTGGCATGATACACTCTGTTGCACATAAGCCTCATTATATCTTCCTCAAAACATCCACCATACCTACCTATCATGGCATTTTCATAGCCATTTCGAGATATATTGCCATGCAACTTCCACTGTCACATCATATGACTTATACTTCCATTGTCATATTGCTTTGCATGATCGTAAGATGGCTAGCATGATATTTACATGCCTTGTCAGTTTTTTGATATCTTTTGCTACGCTAGATCATTGCACATCATGGTACATTGCCAGAGGCATTCATATAGAGTCATATCATCCTATCAGTTTTTCATATCGAGTTGTAAGTAAATAAAAGTGTGATGATCATCATTATTTAGGGCATTGTCTTAGTGAGGAAAGGATGATGGAGACAATGATTTCCCCATAAGTCGGGAACATACTTCGGATCAAAAAAGAAAAAGGGAAAAAGGGAAAAAAGGAAAAATGAGAAAAAAGAGAGAAGGGACGGTGCTACTACCTCTTATTCCACACTTGTGCCTCAAAGTGGAACCATGTTCTTCATATGGAGAGTCTCTTGTTTTGTCACTTCCATATGCTAGTGGGAATTTTTCATTATAGAACTTGGCTTGTGTATTACGTTGATGGGCTTCCTCAAATGCCCGAGGTCTTCATGAGCAAGCAAGTTAGATGCGCACCCACTTAGCTTCAGTTGAGCTTTCATGCACTTATAGCTCTAATGCATCCTTTGCATGACAATCCATACTCACTACATTGATATCTATTGATGGTCATCTCCATAGCCCGGTTATACGCCTAGTTGATGCGAGACTGTTTTCTCCACTTTCACCCCTTTGAAACCTACCATTATATTCTATTCCACCTTTATGATATATCCATTGTTCATGCTCATATATTGAGCAAGTAATATAAAGTTGAAGGACGTTACAAAGTATGATCCAATTGCCTGACTTGACACTGTGATGCTTAACATTTATATCTACGTGGTGATGACGGAGCCATGCTATACTTATGTGATAAAATGAATAGGGGGTGAACATTCTTTATGGATCGTATGCTTTGAAACTTGATGATTATGTTGCTTATGTTTATAAGTATTACTATGTTCATGTTTATTGATTCATCATTTCTCAATGATCAAACCTGCAAAATATTACATGTTGGGTAGCATGTCACATCTAAAATTATGTTTTTATCATTTACCTACTCGAGGACGAGCAGGAATTAAACTTGGGGATGTTGATACGTCTCCAACAATGTATCTATAATTTTTTATTGTTCCATGCTATTATATTATCATTCTAGGATACCTTTTGGTTGTTTATTTACCAATTAATATTATTTTTGAGCACTAACCTATTAACCCAGTGCTAGTGATAGTTGATGTCTTCTACATGTTTTTGGCTTTTCAAGTTTATAGTAGCAAACGAAGTCCAATTGCGACGGAACTTTAACACGATTGTTTTGGACCAAAAGAAGACCTAGAAGCTTAGGGAGGAGACCAAAGGCCTCACGAGGGAGGCACAAAGCAACTAGACGCGGCCACGGTGTAGGTCATGCCCTGTTGGCTCGTGCCCCCTCCCGATGCTCCTCTCTGGCCTATAAATTCACATATATTCCAAAAAACCTAGAGTGTCTCCAGAAACACTTTTTGCGCCGCTGCAAGTATCTATTCTGCCATGTGCCCATCTGGAGCCGTGTTCCGGTGCCTTCCCGGAGGGGGGGATCGATCACACAGGGCCTCTAGATCATCCTTGCTTCTCCCGTGGTGATGTTTGAGTTGTTGGGAGACGTAGTAGTAAATCAAAATTTTCCTATGTGTCACCAAGATCTATCTATGGAGAAACCAGCAAACGAGCGGGGAGAGATTGGATCTTCATACCTTTGAACATCGCTAAGCGGAAGCGTTGCTAGAACGCGGTTGATGGAGTCGTACTCGCAGCGATTCAGATCGCGGTAGATCCAATCAAGTGCCGAACGGACGACACCTCCGCGTTCAACACACATGCAGCCCGGTGACGTGTCCTACGCCTTGATCCGGCAAGGAGGGAGGAGAGGTTGAGGGAGAGCTCCGGCAGCACGACAGAGTGGTGACGGTGGAGCTGCGTGGTACTCCGATAGAGCTTCGCTAAGCACTACGGAGAAACGAGGAGAGGGAGGAGTAGGGCTGCACCAGGGAGGAGATGAACTCGTGTGTTGTGCAGCCCCAAATACCTCCACTATATATAGGAGGAGGGGAGGAGAGGTGTTGCGCCCTAGGGTTCCACCCTAGGGGTGGAGGCAGCCTCCAGAAACCCATCTGGCCGACGGCCAGGGCAAGGAGAGGTGGAGGTGCCCTAGGGTGGGCCTTAAGGCCCATCTAAGCCTAGGGTTTGCCCCCCTCCACCCTTGCTGCGCCTTGGGCTGGGGTGGGAGGCGCACTAGCCCACCTAGGGGCTGGCTCCCTCCCACTCTTGGCCCATGGAACCTTCCGGGGCAGGTGGGCCCACTTGGTGGACCCCCGGAACCCTTCCGGTGGTCCCGGTACACTACCGGAGACACCCGGAACACTTCCGGTAACCAAAACCTCACTTCCTATATATCAATCTTCGTCTCCAGACCATTCCGGGACTCCTCGTGACGCCTGGGATCTCATCCGGGACTCCGAACAACCTTCGGTAACCACGTACACTATTTCCCTATAACCCTAGCATCATCGAACCTTAAGTGTGTAGACCCTACGGGTTCGGGAGACACGTAGACATGACCGAGACACCTCTCCTGCCAATAACCAACAGCGGGATCTGGATACCCATGTTGGCTCCCACGTACTCCACAATGATATCATCGGATGAACAACGATGTCAAGGATTCAATCAATCCCGTATACAATTCCCTTTGTCTATCGGTATGGTACTTGCCCGAGATTCGATTGTCAATATCTCCATACCTTGTTCAATCTCGTTACCGGCAAGTCTCTTTACTCGTTCCGTAATACATCATCCCGTGACTAACTCCTTAGTCACATTGAGCTCATAATGATGATGTCTTACCGAGTGGGCCCAGAGATACCTCTCCGTCACACGGAGTGACAAATCCCAGTCTCGATTCGTGTCAACCCAACAGACACTTTCGGAGATACCCGTAGCGTACCTTTATAGCCACCCAGTTACGTTGTGACGTTTGGCACACCCAAAGCATTCCTACGGTATCCGGGAGTTACACAATCTCATGGTCTAAGGAAACAACACTTGACATTGAAAAGCTTTAGCAAACGAACTACACGATCTTGTGCTATGCTTAGGATTGGGTCTTGTCCATCACATCATTCTCCTAATGATGTGATCCCGTTATCAACGACATCCAATGTCCATGGTCATGAAACCGTGACCATCTATTGATCAATGAGCTAGCCAACTAGAGGCTCACTAGGGACACGTTGTGGTCTATGTATTCACACATGTATTACGGTTTCCGGTTAACACAATTATAGCATGAATAACAGACAATTATCATGAACTAGGAAATACAATAATAACCATTTTATTATTGCCTCTAGGGCATATTTCCAACAGTCTCCCACTTGCACTAGAGTCAATAATGTAGTTACATTGTGATGAATCGAACACCCATAGCATTCTGGTGTTGATCATGTTTTGCTCATGAGAGAGGTTTAGTCAACGGATCTGCGACATTCAGATCCGTATGCACTTTACAAATATCTATGTCTCCCTCCTGAATGTAATCACGGATGGAGTTGAAACGGCGCTTGATGTGTCTTGTCTTCTTGTGAAACCTGGGCTCCTTCGCAAGGGCAATAGCTTCAGTGTTGTCACAGAGTAGAGTCATCGGGCCCGACGCATTCGGAATCACTCCTAGGTCGGTGATGAACTCCTTCATCCAGACTCCCTCCTTTGCTGCTTCCGAAGCAGCTATGTACTCCGCTTCACATGTAGATGCTGCCACGATGCTTTGCTTGCTGCTGCTCCAGCTCACTCCCCCTCCATTCAAAATATACACGTATCCGGTTTGCGACTTGGAGTCGTCCGGATCTATGTCGAAGCTAGCATCGACGTAACCCTTTATGACGAGCTCTTCGGCACCTCCATAAACGAGAAACATGTCCTTTGTCCTTTTCAGGTACTTCAGGATATTCTTGACCGCTGTCCAGTGTTCCGCTCCGGGATCACTTTGGTACCTCCCTACCAAACTTATGGCAAGGTTCACATCAGGCCTGGTACACAGCATGGCATACATGATAGAGCCTATGGCTGAAGCATAGGGGATGACACTCATCTCTTATCTATCCTTTGCCGTGGTCGGGCATTGAGTCGTACTCAATCTCACACCTTGCAACACAGGCAAGAACCCCTTCTTGGACTGATCCATATTGAACTTCTTCAATATCTTTTCAAGGTATGTGCTTTGTGAAAGACCAATGAGGCGTTTCGATCTATCTCTATAGATCTTAATACCTAATATGTAAGCAGCTTCTCCAAGGTCCTTCATTGAAAAACACTTATTCAAGTAGGCCTTTATACTTTCCAAGAGTTCTATATTATTTCCCATTATCAGCATGTCATCCACATACAGTATAAGAAATGCTATAGAGCTCCCACTCACTTTCTTGTAAATACAGGGTTCTCCATAAATCTGTACAAACCCAAACACTTTAATCACCTCATTAAAGCGAATGTTCCAACTTCGAGATGCTTGCACCAGCCCATAGATGGAGCGCTGGAGCTTGCATACCTTGTTAGCATCTTTAGGACCGACAAAACCTTCCGGCTGCATCATATACAGTTCTTCCTTGAGGAAGCCATTAAGGAATGCCGTTTTGACGTCCATTTGCCAAATCTCATAATCATAAAATGCGGCAACTGCTAACATGATTCGAACTGACTTTAGCATCACTACGGGTGAAAAAGTCTCATCGTAGTCAACTCCTTGAACTTGTCGATAACCTTTAGCGACAAGCCGAGCTTTATAGGCGGTCACATTACCATCTGCGTCAGTCTTCTTCTTAAAGATCCATTTGTTTTCAATGGCTCGCTTATCATCAGGCAAGTCCACCAAAGTCCATACTTTGTTCTCATACACGGATCCTATCTCGGATTTCGTGGCCTCAAGCCATTTGTTGGAATCCGGGCCCGCCATTGCTTCTTCATAGTTCGAAGGTTCACCGTTGTCCAACAACATGATCTCTAGGACAGGATTGCCGTACCACTCTGGTGCGGAACGTGTCCTAGTGGACTTCGAGTAGCAACTTGATCTAAAGCTTCATGATCATCATCATTAACTTCCTCTCTAGCCGGTGTAGGCTCCACAGAAACAACTTCATGTGCTGCGCTACTCTCCGGGTCGAGTGGAGGTACAATTACCTCATCAAGTTCTATTTTCCTTCCACTTACTTCTTTCGAGAGAAACTCTTTCTCGAGAAAGGATCCATTCTTGGCAACAAAGACTTTGCCCTCGGATCGTAGGTAGAAGGTATACCCAATAGTCTCTTTGGGATATCCTATGAAGACGCACTTTTCCGCTTTGGGTTCGAGCTTCTCAGGTTGAAGTTTCTTCACATAAGCATCGCATCCCCAAACTTTTAGAAACGACAGCTTAGGTTTCTTTCCAAACCATAATTCATACGGTGTCGTCTCAACGGATTTAGACGGTGCCCTATTTAAAGTGAATGCGGCAGTCTCTAATGCATATCCCCAAAATGATAGCGGTATGTCAGTAAGAGACATCATAGATCGCACCATATCTAGTAGAGTGCGATTACGACGTTCAGACACACCATTTCGCTGAGGTGTGCCAGGCGGCGTGAGTTGTGAAACAATTCCACATTTCCTAACGTGTGTGCCAAACTCGTGACTTAAATATTCTCCGCCACGATCAGATCGTAGGCATTTTATTTTCCTGTCACGTTGATTCTCTACCTCACTCTAAAATTCCTTGAACCTTTCAAAGGTTTCAGACTTGTGTTTCATTAAGTAGACATACCCATATCTGCTCAAGTCATCAGTGAGGGTGAGAACATAACGGTAGCCACCGCGAGCCTCGACACTCATTGGACCGCATACATCGGTATGTATTGTCTCCAACAAGTCAGTTGCTCGCTCCATTGTTCCGGAGAATGGAGTCTTGGTCATCTTGCCCATGAGGCATGGTTCGCATGTGTCAAATAATTCGAAATCAAGTGACTCCAAAAGTCCATCAGCATGGAGCTTCTTCATGCGTTTGACACCAATATGGCCAAGACGGCAGTGCCACATGTAAGTGGGACTATCGTTATCAATTTTACACTTTTTGGTACTCACACTATGGATATGTGTAACATCACGTTCGAGATTCATCAAAAATAAACCATTGACCAGCGGGGCATGAGCATAAAACATTTCTCTCATATAAATAGAACAACCATTATTCTCGGATTTAAATGAGTAGCCATCTCGCATCAAGCGAGATCCAAATACAATGTTCATGCTCAAAGCTGGTACTAAATAACAATTATTAAGGTTTAAAACTAATCCTGAAGGTAGATGTAGAGGTAGCGTGCCGACGGCGATCACATCGACCTTGGAACCATTCCCGACGCGCATCGTCACCTCGTCCTTGGCCAGCCTCCGCTTATTCCGCAGCTCCTGCTTGGAGTTACAAATGTGAGCAACTGCACCGGTATCAAATACCCAGGAGCTACTACGAGCGCTGGTCAAGTTCACATCAATAGCAAGTATATCACATATACCTTTAATGTTGTCGTCCTTCTTACCCGCTAAATACTTGGGGCAGTTCCGCTTCCAGTGACCGGTACCCTTACAATAGAAACACTCAGTCTCAGGCTTGGGTCCATTCTTGTTCTTCTTCTTCCCGACAACTTGCTTACCGGGCGCGGCAACAGCTTTGCCGTCCTTCTTGAAGTTCTTCTTACCCTTGCCTTTCTTGAAACTAGTGGTCTTGTTTACCATCAACACTTGATGCTCCTTTTTGATCTCGACCTCCGCTGATTTCAGCATCGAGTACAACTCGGGAATGGACTTCTCCACACCCTGCATGTTGTAGTTCATCACAAAGCTCTTGTAGCTAGGTGGAAGCGACTGGAGGATTCTGTCAATGACTGAGTCATCCGGGAGATTAACTCCCAGCTGAGTCAAGCAGTTGTGAAGCCTAGACATCTTGAGGATGTGCTCACTAACAGAACTGTTCTCCTCCATCTTACAGCTGAAGAACTTGTCGGAGATGTCATATCTCTCGACTCGGGCATGAGCTTGGAAAACCAGTTTCAGCTCTTGGAACATCTCATATGCTCCGTGTTGCTCAAATCGCTTTTGGAGCCCCGATTCTAAACTGTAAAGCATGCCGCACTGAACAAGGGAGTAATCATCGCAGCGCGACTGCCAAGCGTTCGTAACGTCTTGGTCCGCTGGGAGAATGGGTGGGTCACCTAGCGGTGCATCAAGGACATACAATCTCTTGGAAGCTATGAGGATGATCCTCAAACCACGGACCCAGTCCGCATAGTTGCTTCCATCATCTTTCAGCTTGGTTTTCTCTAGGAACGTGTTGAAATTGAGGTTGACATTTGCGTTGGCCATTGGATCTAAAATATAGATATTAAAGGCAATTTTTAGACTAAGTTCATGATAATCGAGTTCACATAATCAAATTATTCAATGAACTCCCACTCAGATAGACATCTCTCTAGTCATCTAAGTGACACATGATCCATGTCAACTAGCCCGTGTCCGATCATCACGTGAGACGGACTAGTCATCCATGGTGAACATCTCCATGTTGATCCTATCTTCTATACGACTCATGTTCGACCTTTCGGTCTTCCGTGTTCCGAGGCCATGTCTGTACATGCTAGGCTCATCAAGTCAACCTAAGTGTTTCGCGTGTGCAAATCTGGCTTACACCCGTTGTATGCGAACGTTAGAACCTATCACACCCGATCATCACGTGGTGCTTCGGAACAACGATCCTTAGCAACGGTGCACAGTTAGGGTGAACACTTCTCTTGAAATTTTAATTGAGAGATCATCTTATTTACTACCGTCGTTCTAAGCAAATAAGATGTAAACATGATAAACATCACATGCAATCAATATAGTGACATGATATGGCCAATATCATCTTGCTCCTATGATCTCCATCTTCGGGGCACGATGATCATCATTGTCACCGGCACAACAACATGATCTCCATCATCATGATCTCCATCATTGTGAATTCATGAAGTTGTCTCGCCAACTATTACTTCTACTACTATGGCTAACGCTTAGCAATAAAGTAAAGTAATTACATGGCGTTTATGATTGACACGCAGGTCATACAATAATATAAGACAACTCCTATGGCTCCTGCCGGTTGTCATAGTCATCGACATGCAAGTCGTGAACCCTATTACAAGAACATGATCAATCTCATACATCACAATGCATCACATCACATCCTTCTGGCCATATCACATCACAAGGCATATGTTGCAAAAACAAGTTAGACGTCCTCTAATTTGTAGTTGCAAGTTTTTACGTGGTTGCTATAGGTTTCTAGCAAGAACGTTTCTTACCTACGCCAAAACCACAACGTGATATGCCAATTGCTATTTACCCTTCATAAGGACCCTTTTCATCGAATCCAATCTGACTAAGGTGGGAGAGACAGACACTCGCTAGCCACCTTATGCAACAAGTGCATGTCAGGCGGTGGAACCGGTCTCACATAAGCGTACGTGTAAAGTTGGTCTGGGCCGCTTCATCCCACAATACCGCCGAATCAAGATAAGACTAGTAGTGGTAAGAAAATTAACAAGATTGACGCCCACAACAACTTTGTGTTCTACTCGTGCATAGATTATACGCATATACCTAGCTCATGATGCCACTGTTGGGAGACGTAGTAGTAAATCAAAAAAAATCCTACATGTTCACCAAGATCTATCTATGGAGAAACCAGCAACGAGTGGGGAGAGATTGGATATTCATACCTTTGAAGATCGCTAAGCGGAAGCGTTGCTAGAACGCGGTTGATGGAGTCGTACTCACAGCGATTCAGATCGCGGTAGATCCGATCAAGTGCCGAACGGACGGCACCTCCGCGTTCAACACACGTGCAGCCCGGTGACGTCTCCTACGCCTTGATCCAGCAAGGAGGGAGGAGAGGTTGAGGGAGAGCTCCGGCAGCACGACGGCGTGGTGACGGTGGAGCTGCGTGGTACTCCGATAGAGCTTCGCTAAGCACTACGGAGAAACGAGGAGAGGGAGGAGTAGGGCTGCACCAGGGAGGAGATGAACTCGTGTGTTGTGCAGCCCCAAATACCTCCACTATATATAGGAGGAGGGGAGGAGAGGTGCTGCGCCCTAGGGTTCCACCCTAGGGGTGGCGGCAGCCTCCAGAAACCCATCTGGCCGGCGGCCAGGGCAAGGAGAGGTGGAGGCGCCCTAGGGTGGGCCTTAAGGCCCATCTAAGCCTAGGCTTTGCCCCCCTCCACCCTTGCTGCGCCTTGGGCTGGGGTGGGAGGCGCACCATCCCACCTAGGGGCTGGCTCCCTCCCACTCTTGGCCCATGGAACCTTCTGGGGCAGGTGGGCCCACTTGGTGGACCCCCGGAACCCTTCCGGTGGTCCCGGTACACTACCGGAGACACCCGATACACTTCCGGTAACCAAAAACTCACTTCCTATATATCAATATTCGTCTCCGGACCATTCCGGGACTCCTCGTGACGTCCGGGATCTCATCCGGGACTCCGAACAACCTTCGGTAACCACGTACACTATTTCCATATAACCCTAGCGTCATCGAACCTTAAGTGTGTAGACCCTACGGGTTCGGGAGACACGTAGACATGACCGAGACACCTCTCCGGCCAATAACCAACAGCGGGATCTGGATACCCATGTTGGCTCCCACGTACTCCACGATGATATCATCGGATGAACCAGGATGTCAAGGATTCAATCAATCCCGTATACAATTCCCTTTGTCTATCGGTATGGTACTTGCCCGAGATTCGATCGTCAATATCCCCATACCTTGTTCAATCTCGTTACCGGCAAGTCTCTTTACTCGTTCCGTAATACATCATCTCGTGACTAACTCCTTAGTCACATTGAGCTCATAATGATGATGTCTTACCGAGTGGGCCCAGAGATACCTCCCCGTCACACGGAGTGACAAATCCCAGTCTCGATTCGTGTCAACCCAACAGACACTTTCGGAGATACCCGTAGCGTACCTTTATAGCCACCCAGTTACGTTGTGACGTTTGGCACACCCAAAGCATTCCTACGGTATCCGGGAGTTACACAATCTCATGGTCTAAGGAAACGACACTTGACATTGAAAAGCTTTAGCAAACGAACTACACGATCTTGTGCTATGCTTAGGATTGGGTCTTGTCCATCACATCATTCTCCTAATGATGTGATCCCGTTATCAACGACATCCAATGTCCATGGTCATGAAACCGTGACCATCTATTGATCAACGAACTAGCCAACTAGAGGCTCACTAGGGACACGTTGTGGTCTATGTATTCACACATGTATTACGGTTTCCGGTTAACACAATTATAGCATGAATAACAGACAATTATCATGAACTAGGAAATACAATAATAACCATTTTATTATTTCCTCTAGGGCATATTTCCAACATGAGTAGTTCCCCACAAACCTACGAGTTTGTAGTTAGTACCTAGATGGATATCTCTCTATCTCTCTCTCTCTTGATCTTCAAGACAATGGTCATCGCATATTCACTTTGATCTATCCGATTTATCCTTTCGTGTGGTGCATTTGTTAGGATCCGATGAACTGTGTGTTTATGTTCAGATTATTCATGGAAAATATTTGAGTCTTATCGGAAATCTATTATGATTCTTATGTGTATGATCACCATAGCTTCGAAAATCACTTTGATCTATTGATTTGCTTTGGACAAGTAGATTGATCTATCTTCAGTGAGAGGGGTGCGTTGTAGTGGGTTCAATCTGACGGGTTTCTATATCCCAGTGACAGAAGGGGACAAGATATGTATTTGTATTGTTGCCACTAAGGATAAAATGATGGGGTTAGTTCATATTAATTGAATTCTCTTTGTCTACATCATGTCATTGTTCTCCATGCATTGCTTTGTTTTACTTAATACTCTAGATGCATCCTGGATAGCGGTCAATGGGTGGAGTAATAGTAATAGGCGCAGCTAGGAGTCGGCCTATTTTCTTATGTACATGATGCCTATATACACATGATCATTGCCGTGAATATCACATAACTATGCGCTTTTCTATCAATTGACCAATAGTAATTTGTTTACCCGATGTATGCTTACTTTCATGAGAGATGCCACTAGGGAAAACTATGGCCCTCGGGTCTATTCACTTATAAGTTTGCAAATGCTACTATACCTTGCTGCAATTATTTACTTTCCATTTTATTTTGCAATTTACAATCATCTACCACCAACCACACTACTTACAAGCTTGCAAATAACGAGTCCAAGGGGATTGACAACCCTCTTGCCCGCGTTGGGTGCAAGTGTTTTCTCTTTTGTGTGTAGCCGCTGAAGACGGGGTTGGTTGTTACTCCTATTGGTTCGATAAACCTTGATTCTCTATTGAGGGAAATACTTACCTATATTATGTTGCATCACCCGTTCCTCTTCACGGAAAACCCAACACAGATCACAAGTATCAGTAAGTTGGTCTTCAAAGAAACAAAATTGTGGTTCTCTCTCTACCATCGAGGCCGAGTATGTAGCTGTCGCAAGTTGTTGTGCACAATTTCTATGGATGAGGCAAACTTTAAAGGATTATGGTGTCAATTGTGACACTGTGCCTCTTTTCTGTGATAATTAAAGTGCTATCAAGATCTCCCACAACCCCGTTCAACATTGCAAGATGAAGCATATTGAGATTCGCCATCACTTGATCCGGGAGCACATCAAGCATCGAGTGATCAATCTTATTTATATCAACACTCATGAACAACTTGTAGATATTTTCACGAAGTCATTGGATGAAGCAATATTTTATGAGTTAAGGCATGATCTAAATATCATTGATTTGAGCAATGTGGTTTGAAGTATTGCACACCCCACCGCACTCATCATTTTGTCTGTTTAGATATAGGCATGGGTATAGGGGGACTGTTGTTCTCTCAATGAACTCTACCTCCCCATTATGATAAAATCGATCAAGTCTTTCACATTAGCCATTTTTATGGTACTTATGCTTCAAAGACGAGTTTTGGTCATGGGCCCAAGGTTAAAATCTTCCCGGTGCCATACCAATTGACTCAAACGGTGAGGTATTTGCTAGAGTTAGAGATTTTTGTGTTCTTTGTGTCACACCAATTTTACTCTTCCTTTATTTGTCATTTTTAACTTGGAGTGTACCTTCCCATTTGCTGGTCTCTGTGTCTCCAACCCAAGCCATTCTCTCATCTCAAACCTAGATTATTGCGTAAGCCACCTTCCATAGAGTGTTTGGCATGTTCCTGTTGTCTAAGCGGTACTAACACTAGGTATGGGGTGGTACTTCCGCTTGTAAGTGGTACTACCGCCGCCTTTGACGGTACTACCGCTAGAGCAGTACTACACGGCCTCCTACCACGTAGTAGTACCGGGGCGATACTTCTGCTCCCCTGAGCAGTACTACTGCTATGATTGGCGTGGAGGGGGTTATGAACAGAGCAAGGGGAGTTCCAACTCCCCCATACGCATTCATCTCTCTCTCCCCTCATGTCCTCTCTCTCTAGGTGAACAACTTGCTCCAGCGGCCATCGCCGGACCACTGATTCCGGTCGTTCTTCCGCGATTTCGACCAGCGGAGTCGATCCCCACCCTCTCCTCTTCCCATGGGTGTCGGTATTGGCCTTGTTTTCTTCTCCCATGATTCTATTTTTATTTTGATCTAGGCTTTAGGGCAATATGTCTTGCGTTTGTTGATTTTTGGTAAAATCGAGGCATGAGTAGGACGTGGAAGACTACTAGAATAGTAGGTTTGAAGTTCTATTGGAGTTTATTTGGATTTGGCACCACTGGTAGTACCAGATCTTGCCGCGGTCATGGCTACCCTAGCAACTTCCACCTCAAGCGGTACTACCGCTCCCTACGGAGTGGTATGACCGCTTGTAGGCGGTACTACCACTACGGAGAAGCGGTGCTACCACTTGTGCTATCAACTCCACATGTCTTCTAGTTGCACTTCGATTCTTGTTTGTCATTTATTTTGGATTATGAAACTTCTTTACACTTTATTTTCCCTCGCTCCGTGTTGTGGGTTCAAGGTGGTGGTAGTGGCTCTAGTCATCAGGACCATCGTATGAATCCGAGTCATGAAGGTGGCTCCAAGCATTACCGCACTTCACGGGATGACAGTGCCAATCCTAGTGCCCCGCCCAAGAAGGTTGACACCAAGCCACAAAAAACTCGGTCAGTGAGTGAATTATCAAGCAAAGAGTTTTGTATTGTTCGCCACCACAACCCGTATCTCAAACCGCAAGATGCAACTCTTATCAACCATCCCTTATAGACCAAGCAGCAAGGCTCCATATATCATGATGTGCTCAAAAAGAAGAACTTGTTTGTTATCAATGTGAAGTCCATTGATATTGATCATATGCAAAAGGATCCTAACTATTTTGGTCAAGCTCTTGCATTGTGTGACCAGCTGGATATTAGCAGGCTAATGAGATTCAACAAGTACTTTGATATCGAGTTGGTGGTCGTGTTCTATGCCAAGGTCCATCTTGGAACCGATGATGAGAGGATTTTGACTCGGATGACTAATGGAAGAGTTATGTCCATTAAGTGGAAGGAGTTTATGGCTTTGTTGGTATACGATGATCAGGGGATCCAGTCCCCATTTGGATTGCAACCTCACTCGGAAACCGCCGCCCTGCACAAGTTTGCACTCTGGCCCTACTCTACAATGAAGGTTTCTTCCACCACTGGCAACACGACCTATGTGTTATGCCCGTTCCTGGACATCATGCATCGCATATTCACACACATGCTCTTCCCTCGAGTTGGAAATTTGGATCAGGTACACTCTTACCTTGTAGACATGTTGCTCATCTGCCAGAAAGAGAAGGACACGCCCACACAATAGGTTTTGGATGTGTCCTATCTCATGTGGTCAGAGCTTGACTCAGACGTGATGGAGCGAAAGTGTCCCATCTATGGTCCATTCTTGATGCATCTTAATGAGCAAACCGGGGAATCTGCCTTTCTAGAGGAATTGCTTCATGGTGGTTATCTGACTACTCATGAGGTAGTGCAACTAAGGCTGAAGGACAAGTGGAGTACTCATGCGGGTCCTGAGATGGAGGTTCCTGAGGCTGGAAAAATAGGATGAGGATGAGGATGAGGGTGGTGTTGACCATAGTTACGAGCCATCCGGTGAGGAGCCGTCTTGGGCTAATAAACTCAAGTCTAAGATGATGAAGTTATTCTATATGGAGGCACGTGGTCAGTACACAACACACGTGGCAGAGAAGAAGTCCCGCAGCCGTGACAAGCTCATGATTAGGCACCTTACGATGGAGGTTGACAACAGGTCCAAGAACAAGATCACAGATGAGGAGGACTGGACTTCTTATCATTGCAAGTGTATGGACTCAGATGTTGATATGCCTAGTCCTACTGATGATGAGGACTCTAGTGACTGCGTGGAGTGGTGATGATGACCTCATGCGTTGCTACCACCTTGGACCGTCGTAGTGCTTTTTCCATTTTGGTGTTTCGATGCCAAAGGGGAGAGAGTCTAGGGATTTGCCGAGTCACGAGTGCGCCATATTTGCTTGGTTTCTTCTCTCATGAACTCGTTTATCATTTGCTTTGATTTATCTTTGTGAGATCTAAAGACCGAGTTGTATGGTGTGAGACATATGCTACCCTTTATTTATCTATGTATGTCTAAGTACTCTGCTAGTATGTGAGTTTATGCTTATCTTGTGCCCTATGTTTATGCTCACATGCTATCTATTGAATTATGCTTATCTCTCATCATGTTAATGCAAGTATTTCTTGTCTATAAAATCTAGGGGGTGTTGATCGTAGTGTGTGTACTTTGCATTCCAAAAGCATACCTAAATAGTGCACACATCTAGGGGGGCATGTCTATATTTTATAGATGTTGGGTTTTGCTTACTTCCTTGATATATCTTTGTGGAAACCCCGTGTTGTCATCAGTCCACCAAAAAGGGGGAGATTACTAAGGCATATTTCTCCCTTAGTGGTCTTGGTGATTGATGACAATGCTTTTGCGAACTAATCGTGTGCATTAATCCTTTGAGATAATCTATCATATGGCACAAGACGATTTGAGCCCCTAAAGTTTAAAAGGGAAGATGGTTATTTTCCTACGTTTCGTTTTCAGTTGAATTGAGTCATAGGAGAAACATACTATTAAGAGGGGGTCCGCTTCGGAAAGGTTTGAGTAGAATCAACACGTATAGACTTCCATTTGCACCCATGTTCCTTTCCTGCTTCAATGGTGTTGCACCTCTAAGTCCTATGCATGGGTCCTGAAGGCCCCAAGCGGTAGTACCGCTTTGGGTAGCGGTAGTACCGCTTATTAGCGGCAGTACCGATGTCCAGTACTGCTGGTACTACCTATGCCTTTGAGGAGTCTCGACATTTCATGTCGGACTACGCGGTAGTGCGAAGCTGTAGTACCGCCTACAAGCGGTAGTACCGCGTGTCACTACCGCTCCATTTCCGCTTACTTATGGACTCTACGCACTCTCACCGGAGAAAGGGCGGCAGTAGGGGTACGGCATTGCGCGTGTAAGCGGTAGTAGCACTCTCTTGAGAGGTAGTACCGCGTGTAAGATATAGTAGCGCTCTCTTGAGAGGTAGTGCCGCGTGTCAGCGGTAGTACCGCTCTCTTGGGCGGTAGTACCACTTTTGTCCCTTGCTCTGACCTGCCTCTGTGGGCTCCTGTGCTACAACCCCAGCGGTACTACCGCTCTAGCGGCACTAACACCTCTTGGTTTCATGACATTGCACAACGCAATGGAGCACTGTCGCCCAAGTGGTACTACCGCTCCTATGAGTGGTAATACCTCTTGTGTGCGGGCTAAGAGGTCGATAACGGTTGGATCTTTCCCCCACTATTAGAAGGGGGTCTTGTTCCCCAAGAATACCACATCTTTCCTCCCTAAGATCCATTGTTGCTCCAAGATCCATTTTTGCCCGATCTCTCTCCCTTGATAACAAAACTTGTTGATTCTCTAGGGTTTGGTCAGAGGGACCCGATCTACACTTCCACCAAGAGAAATTTGATTCCCCCCCCCCCCACTAATCCCTTATGGATCTTGTTATTCTTGGGTGATTGAGGACCCTAGACGGTTGAGGTCACCTCAGAGCCACAATACATTGTGGTGAAACTTCATGGTGGTGTTGGGAGCCTCCAACTAAGTTGTGGAGATTGCCTCAACCTTGTTTTTAAAGGTTCGGCCGCCGCCTTCAAGGGCGCCACTAGTGGAATCACGACATCTTGCATGAGGGCGTGAGGAGAATATGGTGACCCTAGTGGCTTCTTGGAGAGCACTGTGCCTCCACACCACTCTAACAAAGACGTACTTCCCCTCAAAGGGAAGGAACTTCAATAACACATCCTCGTATCCACTGGCTCCACTTGTGGTTACTTTTTACCCTTACTTTGTGCAAGCTATATTTGTGGTGTATCTGTTGCTTTGTTGTATTGTTGTTGTTGCTAGAATCATATAGGTTATTCACCTAGTTGCATATCTAGACAACCTATTTGTTGCTAAACATAATTTGTTAAAAAGGCTAAAAATTCGTAGTTGCCTATTCATACCCCCTCTAGTCAACCATATTGATCCTTCCAGTGAGACCTCCTGCCATCGGGCAACGTCGCATTGTAACTTCTCTCATGTCTTGGCCTTCATAGCCCTATCTTCGTCGGAGATGAGATCATCATACCACCGCTTCCAAGATTTATCGTCGACGTGGCTACCTATAGCCACCACTTGAGCAAAGGAACAAGAGAGGGGGAGGGGGAGCATGATGCACATATCTAGAAGGGGAACACCACCATCGCAAGTGTGTAACCCATGTAGGAAATCCTAGCTCGAGAGATGTGGCATGCAGGAACCACATCGACCCTACGTACTGCTAGGAGCTCAAGCAGTCGTACCAGCCTGTGAGCCAACAAAACCGCCCAATGTACCAACCAAGTCCACTTCCAATCCCCTCGTACCCACTTTGTATATGCTCGCATCTGACACAATGACATGTTGGTTCAACCCTACCAGCTCACCAGATGATGCGCCCAGCCTCGACTTAGCCACACCACCCAACGGTGGGACTGTACCCGACTCTGGTTCACCACCTACCAAAGTGATCGCACCCAGAGGAACCCCAATCAGGTCCAACTCACCCATGGGAGGGCCCGCGTCCTCCCGGCAGAACCCAACAGGCCCACTAGGAGCCACAGACGCCCTAGGAACCTTAGGATCCATCTCACTACCCATGGTCCCCAAGCACTATCACCATCGAGCACAAGGAGCAGGACAACCCCTGCCACGACCCGGTCCTTGATAGGGGCTCGAATCTCTATGCTTACCCTGTTGGTCCCTGGATCAATAGCTGACACACACGGTCGATGATGAAATGCCAAGAATACATCACATGTTATAATATTACATCAAAGATCCAGTGCTTTACAATACACACATGATTAGCTCGTGGGCTAGCTTATGATACAATCGTGCAGCAGAGATAGTATTCTAGTCTTGTGGCGTCCATCAACTCACAAGAAAGAGTTTGTATAGCGCGCTAACCCTACTTCTTACCTTCTCTTCGATATGGTAAACCGGCAACATGGTACGTTGTTGCCACTAGGGTCAAAACATTGAATGTATTGGTAAGTCCACATTTATTGGAGAAAACCTATTCCGCTACATGCACTTTGGCTGGTGGGGTTTAAGGATGTTGGAAGAAAACATAGTTTTGCCACATATCTTATATAGTGTTCTACTCTAATGGCTAGTCATGATGTATCACGTGGTATACCTGGACATGTTGTATCATGCGGCAGGCCAATGAAATTTGAGTATGTGGGCATCCGCATCGCACTTCAGCCCTGGACAAATCCCAGATAATGCTACTAGTATCATGCCAACAATCTGAGTAGTCCAAACCTTCCTACACAAACCCCGGTTCACTCCTGGTCCTATGATATCAACTACACTCTCCCCATTGGTTTAACCCATTTATTTTATTAGAAGAGATGATTGAGATCAAGTTGACAATTCTCAGATGAGTTGCTCAAAGTTGTCTGTAACCAGGGACACAGATAATCATGATTAGTTTTATACACTCTGCAAAGTTTTGTGTACTTTATCCGTCATTCTCAATCATACCATCATGCTACTAAACTTCAATTGTGAAGTAGCTAGGTAGATCAAGACAAGAATTTTGGGAAGTAGTCGTCCTCTCATTTATGACAAACCTAGTCCTTCCTACACACCTACATCTGTTGGACTGCCGCAGGAGGGTTCCCACAACCTACTTGGTCAAGACAGAGCCCATATTATCTCACGGTTACACATGGAAGTGATACGTTTCCAACGTATCTATATTTTAGATTGTTCCATGCTGTTATAATCAATCTTGGATGTTTTACAATCATTTTATAGCAACTTTATATCATTTTTTGGGACTAACCTATTGACATAGTGCCAAAGTGCCAGTTGTTGTTTTTGCTTGTTTTTACTTCGCAGAATATCACTACCAAACGGAGTCCAATAACGACGAAACTTTTTGGAGATTTTTTTGGACCAGAAGAAGCCTAGTGGGACAAATAAGTAACCAGGAGGGAGCCCAGTACCAAACGGAATACAATCACGACGAAACTTTTTGGAGATTTTTTTGGACCAGAAGAAGGCTAGTGGGACAAATAAGTAACCAGGAGGGAGCCTAGGCCGCCCACAACCAACCAGGGCGCGGCAGAGGCCCCAGGCGTGCCCTGATGGTTTGTGGCCACCTTCGGGACCCCCTCCACCGACTCTCAGCTCTTTAAATACCCAAATATTCAGAAAACCCTAGGAGAGACAACAAACACAATTCCAGCCGTCGCAAGTTCTAGAACCATGAGATCCAATCTAACACCATCATGGAGGGGTGCATTGTCTTCATGGGCGCCTCTCTGATGATGCGTGAGTAGTCCACCATAGACCTACGGGTCCATAGGCAGTAGCTAGATGGATTCCTTTCTCTCTCTTTTGATTCTAAATACAATGGTCTCTTGGAGATCTATTTGATGTAATGACTTTTTGCTATGTGTTTGTTGGGATCCGATGAATTTTGACTTCATGATCAGTTTCTATCTATGAATATTATTTGAGTCTTCTTTGATCTCTTATGTGCATGATTACTTATAGCCTCGTATTTCTTCTTCGAATCTTTGGTTTAGTTAGGCTGACTAGATCGGTTTTTCTTGCCATGGGAAGAGGTGCTTCGTGATGGGTTTGATCTTGCGGTTTCCGTTCACAGTGACAAAAGGGGCAGCAGGGCATGCATGTATCGTTGCTATTAATGATAACAAGATGGGGTCTATTCCTACATGAATAAATCTTGTCTAAATCATGTCTCCACTCTTATTGCATTACTCCGTTTTTCCATGAACTTAATACACCAGATGCATGTTGGATAGTGGTCAATGTGTGGAGTAATAGTGGTAGATGTAGAATCGTTTCGGTCTACTTATCTTGGACATCATGCCTATATAATGATCATTGCCTTGGATATCATCATGATTATTTGATCTTCTATCAGTTGCCCAACATTAATTTGTTCATCGACCATGTGCTATACTCATTAGAGAAGCCACTAGTGAAACCTATGGCCTCGGGTCTACTTTTCCAACATATTGTTTTCCGATCTATTTGTTTGGCTTTATATATTGCAAGCTATGCCCTACTCAAGTTCAAACTCAATTAGTTTGATATTTGAATTTTAAAATATCCAATTTCCAATGAATTAGTCAATTTGGACCTACAAGTAAAAAGTATGAGTGTTTTAAGTTTGAGGGGGGTTTTCTCCAAAACTATTAATAACTTAAATTAAACAAAAACTCTCTAGATAAATTTGTGGATATGGTGGGCACGTGTCACTCTATGATTGGACGATACCGCTTCAGAAATGAATTCAACGTGGTCGATGGATTTAAAGTGTCGCGGACGGCCATGATGAAGCCACATGGCTAGGGTTCCGGTGCTCATCAGGATGTCGCTAGAGAAGTCAACCGCGGCGGTGCTGGCCTCGATGGTGGTAATTGCGGGCGTTTCGATGGTCGCCGGAGACGGGGAACACCTCGGCTGGATGTGGTGGATGATGACGAGGTCGAAGAAGGCCCTGGCTGGCCTCGATGGTGGTCATTGAGGGCGTTCTGGTGGTCACCGGAGATGGGGAACGCCTCGGTTGGATGCGGTGGATGATGACGAGGTCGCACAAGTCCCTGTCTGGCCTCGAGGACATTGGATGCACCGTATAGGAGCTCAACTAAGTTGGGTGGCACCGGTCGAACTTCGCGTGGGGAGCATGTGCTCGAATCTGAGCACTTCTGGACAAGAAAAGGGGTTTGGGCGACGCAACATGCATGACAGAGACGATGGACAAAGAGATGGGGGTTGGTGCTCATGAGGCTCACGCTAAATGACGATGGTGCGGTGGAGGGCTTCAGCTTCCGACCAACTAGGGCATCGAGGGGGCTCGGGCGTCTCTATGGTTGTCTGGGAGGTATGCAAGACGGCGGTGGGGATGGTGGTGGTCGCGAGTGGTCAAGGAGGGCTCGGGATTCGCTGGAATTTAGCCAGTAAAAGCGAGATCAGTGGCAGGGTTGCGGCGACGCAGCCTTGGGGAGAGCGAGGGGAAGCAAAGGGGAAATGGGGACGGCGTCGCAGGATTTTTAGCAGGCATGGCCACGGGCTCTGGGTGCCCAGACAGTGTGCGGTCGTGTTCACGTTGCGCTCGGTCGTGGGCACGAGCAATTCAGATGAGAGGTTAGGGATGACGGCAATTGAGTCGTGGGGTCTGGGTGTTAGCGTCACACACACATACACACACACACACACAGAGAGAGAGAGAGAGGCGGTTGGGTGCTAGCTGGGCTGCCGGCTGGCTTGATGCTAGCTGGGTCGTGGCCTGGCCAGCTAGCCCATCTTTTTTTCCTTCTTCTTTTCCTTTTCCTATTTCCTTATGCTTTTTGTTTTTTTCCTTTTCTATTTTCTCTATTATTTCTATTTCATTTTTAATTTGATTTTTCTTCGAAGTATAAATCTTTTCTACATTCATATTTGAATATTTTGTGACTATGTGGACTTTTTGTTTGGCACTTTCAGAAAAAATATTAATGCACTTATATTTCCTATTTTAATTTGAATTTGATTTCAAAATCAAAAGTTTTTCAAATTCTTTTTGGAAAATGTCAAGGGGGTCTACGTCATTATTTGGACATGTGGAATTTCATTTCCTGCCAAAATAATTGCTAGGCCATTTTAGATAGTTTCCCTTGATTTGATTTGATCTTCAAACTGAATCCAACACATTTCTTGAAAAATCATTTGGGCTTAAATATTCTTGGAACTTATTATTGATAGCCGTATGCCCAATAAATACTTCAAAAGTGTTTGCTTTCTACCAAAGAGTAGCTAGGCTTCAACTAGTGGCATGGGGATTTTAACCCTTCTAGGCAAACAATCAAACAATCAATTCAAAGTCAATCACAAGCAACCTAGGCATTCATAGGTATTTCCTAGAAAATATTAATTCCCTGTGAAATTTTAATTTGGGAAAGACTCGGATGTGACAACAACATAATGTATGTTTTGCCCAAACCATGGTAGCGTCGCCGACCCCATGTGGGAAATGACTCAGATATTGCGATGTGACAACCCAGGGGAAGGAGAGAGTCTAGAAACGCCCGCCCAAGCCCTCCCCCCCCCCCCCACACACACACACCGGTCCTTGTTAGCGCCGCCCCTCGAGTCACCGCTTCGCATGAGAGAGAGAGAGAGAGAGAGAGATTGTCGATGGATCCAACAATGTTCGATTGTGGGCAATCCTCTAAAAATGAAATTATCTAAGGATATTGTGCAACTGTGTGGCACATAATTCTCAAGTTGTCCGCTTCAGTCACGATGTTATGTACGTCTACTTGATGCTTGATTGCACTAGTGTGCGAGTGTATCCAAGTGGCTGGACAAGTATATATATTATTACAAATATTAAACCTACTAAGCTAGCCCTCCCGTCAAGCTGCCACGTACTATGACGTGAGGCCGACTCGTGTTGGTTTTTATTTGGTTCACTATCGAATATTTTTCTATCTATTTTAACATGATACAACACAGCTTACATATATACATATATACACATATCCTTATGAACACACTTACACATCCTATTCTTATAATAACTTTTGAGATACAAAGCCAGTATAATTTTTTAAGATTGACGAAATCACCATAGACACCATCATAATCAACGAATAACGCTTAAAAGCCTGCAATAAATAATAAATACATAAAAGCGTGAGCACTAACTAACACGGTAGATCGCATATGCTCATATATATTCGCATACATTCATCCCTATAACACACATGTACACCTCTTCTTATAGCGTTATGAAGAGTATAGAAGTGTAGCATTTTCTCTCACTCTACCTTCTATATAGATATTGAGCTTGCACAACATCTTAAAATTGATGAAGTCATTTTAGGCGTTTTCATAGTCGACGGAAACGACTCCTCGCACTAAATGAATAATGCCAAAAGGTTCCAATAAATCTAGAAAAATTTGAGCACCAATGCAAACAAAGTACAACACATATGCTCATATCTATGCACGTACACTCACCTCTATTAACGCTCACACGCACACCTTATCCCTATAATGTTGTGAATAGCGTAGCATTTCCCTCATTCAACTTTTTATATAGATACCGAGTCGGCACAACATCTTAAAACCAATGAAGCCACCCTAGACGTCTTTGTAGTCGACGGAAACAAATATGAAACCTACTAAGCTAGCCCTCCCGTCAAGCTGCCAGGTACTATGGCGTGAGGCCCACGCGTGTTGGTTTTTATTTGGTTCACTACCGGATATTTTCCATCTATTTTAACATGGTACAACACAGCTCACATATATGCATATACACATATCCCTACGAACGCACTTACACATTCTATTCTTATAATAATTTTTGAGATACAGAGCCGACACAGTTTTCTAAGATTGACGAAATCACCGTAAACACCATCATAATCAACGAATAACGCTTAAAGCCTGCAATAAATAAATAAATACATAAAAGCGTGAGCACTAACTAACGCAGTAGATCGCATATGCTCATATATATGCGCATACATTCACCCCTATAACAGAATTTTTTTCAGAACTAGTACCATTTTTATAGCAATTTTGAAAACAGGTGTTTGAGTTGAAAAGATATTAAAACTAGTACCCTCTCGGCCAGTAGCAGGCCGAACAGGGACCTGTCGGACACCTGTAGGCCGAAGAGCTCCTGTCGGCCGATCAGAGGCCAGGAGAGAGGCCTGTCGGCCAGGTGTAAGCCGAAATGGACCTGTCGGCCAGTGGGAGGCCGATGGGCCCCTGGATAAGGCCCGGCCCTCTTTTCTTCCTCCTTTGACCACTCGTTTCACCCTCCCCCGTCTACTAGCCTTCCCCTCTTCCCCTCTCACTCACGTTGCTCTCCGGTGGTTCCACCTCCTCGCCGATCTCCTCGCTGGATCACCCATTTTGTTATCCTACCCGTATAAACAATAGATCAGGACGTTCTCCACCGGCGTACGGTATAATTTTTTGCTTCCAACTCAATCGAATGAGAACTGTCAAGTCGGTAGTGGATTTAGTTCATATTTGTCACCGTCCATCTGCAGGTAATGGCTTGCCCATTTTGCCGAGCTCCAGGTGGCCCTTGTGCTGCCGTTGATTCAGGTGCGTCTGTATTTACTGTGGTGCTGGATCGTCGATGTGCAAGACGTGTTGTAAGATTCTATGTCTTGATTATGTAACTGTGGCATATTCGAATGCCTTTGTTTATAAGTTTATGATCCTTGCTTCCATTTTTGTTATAGTATGTTCCGTGCAGTGTTAGATCACATCTTGCTCGGTACATTGAGGAGTGCAGAGCTTTAGCTATTCGGAGAGGTGACACAGATATTGATCTTGCTCTGCACAACAGTGAGGGTAACTTATACCATGTTATATTTACACATGGTAGGATGAGCAGTAAATTCCATGGTCCTTCGTGGGAGGAACTCGTGAATGATTATGGTCTCCACCACAGTGACATGATGACTGTTATGCTTGAGCACTATGGAACTTATATTAGTGTCGAATTCCACCGGGATGGTGTTATGTTGTTTCCTTTACCCCATGTTGGTAAGATAATTGTTTGACTGATTTTCAGATTTGATTCAGCTTATACGTATTGATGTTCATCTCAGTTAGTGAAATCATTTTTTGTAGCTCTTGAGGATATGAGTGAAACTCAGAGGGAACTTGTTGACAACTGTTTTTATAGTCGTGGTGTCACTCTGAATTATCATCAAATGTATGTCATGTCGCGCCAGCTCTTCGATGACAACTACATACCGTGTACTCCTTTTGTTCATAGGATGGATCGCATGAATGTTATTTCTCAACATATGGTAATATTTGATTTATGGTTTTTATTATTTGTTTGTTCTTTGCTGGTTCATAGGATGGATCATATAACTTGCTTGTTTTTGTCAGGTTATTCCTACCATGGTTGTGAGGAGCTTGATGGAATTTGTGGCTATTCCTAGGACTAGTTCTTTAACTCTTGAAATTACATTGGATTCAGAAGATAATGAAATATTTGTGAGCATTCCTTGTTCCTACTTCATTGGCTTGGGTGATCGAATGGTGTTGAAGAAGGAAGGTTTCGGTAATTTTCTGATGGCATCGTCTATCGAAGTCAACAATTTGGTGCTCATAACATTCAAACAACGTGAACAGGAGCTAGTTGTTGTTTTCAGCTATCTGCCACGATGAGAAAAAAAGAAAGGGCTTGTGCAGCCCAGGCAGCAGAAGAAGCTGGAGATGGAGAAGGAAAATATCCACGTTGGACTCAGTAGATTTATATTCTTGTAACTCAATTTTAGCAAGTTGTATCTTAATTTCAGCAGGTTGTATCTTAATTTCAGCAAGACGTACTATTCCCGTTTTTATTTGCCACCATACTGTGGCGCCACCTTTGTCCCACCAATCTTTGCCGCCACTTTCCTTCCCGCCATTTTCTCCCGCCATTATCTTTCCCGCCATTCTCTCCCGCCATTCTCTCCCGCCAATTTCTCCCTCCTTTCTCTCCCGCCATTTCCTCCCACAATTCTCTCCCGCCATTCTTTGTCCCGCCATTCTCTCCCGCCCGATTTGCCGCCATTGCGGTTGTCATCTGCCTATAAAAGGAGCCGTTGTATCTGCCTTCCTCCATCGGCCACCAACACTCGAAAAAACTAGCGCGGTAGTCATTATGAGTTTGCCTTTTTTTGGATCAAAGCAATTGGTTCACCCGCGTCATCCAAGTCCGGGTGATCAACCCACTCATCCAATGTACCCTCAACCAGTCATGCCAAGGGTAGAAGTCCAGCCCAATTCAGCCTACAAAATGAACAGAATGTAGCTTACAATTAGATTCTATCAAAACGATGTCGAGCGTACTAAGTGATTGTACCGACACATACCTATCAATCCATGCAGGGTGTATCATCCAGTTAGACTTTGGGGTGCGAGTGACCAACACGTCTAAGTTCGTGCCCGATTCCTTAAGTGCGCCTCGGTGCCCTCTATCGATATTAGCATTAAGTATCGGGTACGAAGCCATATCTGCAATGAGAACATAGTACAAACATATTACAAAATAAAACATAGATGTTTGTGTACTAAAAATAAAAAGTGAGTATCCGAGAGGCATTAAAACATAGTCTCACATATTACAAATAAAAACTTAGTGCTTGCTGCTTACACATAAAAACATAGTGCAAACATATTACAAATAAAAAAGTAGTCCGACTTATTACAAATAAAAACATAGTCCGACATATTATGCAGCTTCAGAGTTATTTATTCCTCGTCCGCCTTCGGCCTCGAGAGCCTCGTCCACCACGACTACCAGGACCATCTCTTTCAACTGTTGCTGCAGTCGTCCATGTGGAAGCACCGTCTTTCTTCAGGTCGGGGCAATATTTCATCCTATGCCCATAAGCCGCGCAGAGCAAACAATGTCTGGTTGCTCCACCAGCTTCAAATTGGTCCATATCGTTTCGTATGCGCTTTACCTTACGCCTGCCCCTGCTAGTGCGCCATAGTGCAGGATCCGGGATGTATACTCTATCACCATCGTTTACCTTGTTGAAATTGCCGACGACTCTAAACCATGTTATCTCACCTGTCCAGACATTGAGTATTGCCTCCTTTGAATAGTACGGAGACACGAAGGAGATAGCATCAACTGAATCTGGCCACAGGCAGCCAACACATGTGAACAAGGCAGGTGCAACAACTAAGGCTTGTTGCATGTACACTCACAAGTTGGATGAAATTCTGCTTCGATTGTAACTTCATGCGTCTTCACCTCATTTGCAGAACCAAAACCATCAGTAGGAAGCTGAACCTCATACCTCCTTTCCTGATTACCTATGAGTGTGACGGTGTGCTTTTTTGCTTTCTTTATCTTCTCAGCCATGTACTCCATGACACGGCTGCAGTAAGGAGTGTTCTGATTATCTGCAATATGCTTCCTTGCTAACTCATGCCTTTCTCTGAAATACCTGACAGTGCCATGGAATACACCCTCCACAATAGCTGTTAGTGGCAATGCTCTATTCCCTCTGAGAACAAAGTTATAGATCTCTGCAAGATTGGTTGTCATGTGGCCATACCTAGCTCCATGGGTGTTATGCAGCAAAGACCAATTCACTGGAGGCTCTTTCTCTATCCACTTAGAAAAATTCTTTATTACCCTGCCCTTCTTTCTCTTCGTATTAGGAGGGTCAATTGCTGGCAAGTCACAAAGACCAACTGGCCCCTCCATCTCCGCAATGAGTTCTGTTAATTTAACCTGGTCTTTTTCCATTTTCTTCCTAGCAACGACTTGCTTCTTCGTGAACTCATCTAGTTTGGACCAAATGAAATCGTATTTGCGTCGCTGGTTCTGCTTGCATGACTTCTTGAACAAGTTCATCAACCGTTTGTTCTTGAACTGTGAGAAAAAATTAGCACCCAGATGGCGCATTCACCACCGGCTTTGCAAGTCCTTCCAAGGTGTTGGCTCGTCAGCAGTTGGATTACTCAGTGTCTTCACGGCCTTCAATATACCGGGATGTCTGTCATGAATGAGACACACATTTGATCGGTCCTTCACAATCGCAATTTTAATTTGACGAAAGAACCATATCCAGCTCGGAAAGTTCTCACCCTCCATAAATGCCATGGCTAGTGGGATGATTTGGTTGTTCCCGTCCACACCAATAGCAGTCAGGATTTGCCCTTTGTACTGACCTGTCAGGAATGTAACATCCACAAACATCACAGGAGTACAATGCCTGGAAGCTTCGATGCACATACCGAAAGAGAAGAATACTCGTTTTAACACCTTGTAATACGGTATGCTTTCCAACCTCGTGTGCTGAATGTTAACATAAGTGCAGGGATTCCTCTCCTTCAGTATGTCAAGGAGACGCACAACATTATCATAGGAGTCGAAGAGCGTCCCAAACCTCTCCTCCATAGCCTTCTGCTTATCTCTCCAAGCCTTCCCATATGGAATGTCATACTTCCATCTGACCTTGACTGCTGTCTGGATGTGCTTTGCTTCCATAGCTTTCTTCGTCACTATCTCAGTATACATGAGTTGCGCTATGAGAGTTGAAGTAAGGTTTGGATGACGATTCAACATGTTTTTCCTAACACAATTATGCGGTACAACATTTGTCACAACCCAGTGGATGTGATACTTTGGCACGTGGGCGTGCACCTTCGCAGGACAACCTGATTCAACACACTTCACAGTATATTTTGTTGGACTCGATGTGTGTGTCCGGAAAATCCTCTGCGTAGACATAGCCCACTTTATCACCGCATACTTTATTTTCTTCTTTGTGTCAAACATAGCACCAATCTGGACTTGGTTTAGATTATATTGCCATGGAGTCTCATGGTCATCGTTGACAGTAAAGCCGGCGGATATGTCCTGCTCCCATGCAGCAGGAATTGGTACCTCCTCTTCATCCTCAGAATTTTCAGAATCAAGTTCCTCTGCAATCCCATCCTCGTCCTCTTCCTCCATCACCCTCTGCATTTCCTCGCCTTTCTCGTCCCCATCAGCAACACCAGAGGCAGCTAATACTACCGATTGAATACTCTGACCAGGATGACCACTACCATAATCTGACTCATTGTCGGCTTGGGTAGCATTCACATCCGGTGGCTGTGACCCGGATACATAAATCTCGTTAGCCACTTGACTACTCTGGCCTGAATCATACCCCACGGTTGGCGGTACGATGTTCTCCTCCCTCGCCACTGGTTGCACTAGAGCATAAGGATGGATTCTTTGGTCTCTGCAACGACTTAACAGAGACAACCATTGCTGGCTCCTGTCTGTCGGAATCAAATCCCACTTGACATTTTTACGGGATTTGGTCCACAAGGCATGAATACTGACGGAACAAACTTCGGGATCGAGGCCAAAACTAGTAGTCAACCAATGCTTCAACTGCCTAATGTCCAGTTTGTCCGGGTGTGAAAGTGTCATCTCGCCTGTTTTAAACTCGCTAAGATTAACCCCCAACTAATTATACCGAACAGTACCAGGGCCGTAATACACAGTCAGATTTACGGATTCAGACATTTTAACCTGTCAGACAATGCCAACTTCGCATTATTCGCAATGAATATATCGACACTAAAATAAAATGTACCTAAAAAAACCTACACTAAAATAAAACGTACACTGTAATGTACCTACAAAAACGTACACTGTAACGAATATATCGACACAAAAAATAACCGACACTATTATGACTAAACTAACTAAACCCTGATACTAATATGACTACACTAACTAAAACTACACTAATATGACTAAACTAAAATCACTACAATAACACAAGTAACCTAAAATAACTACGCTACTAAAATTAACATAAACTAATTGTACGTACATTACAAAAATAACAAAAAATAATCGAAAATAACAGCAAAAATTTATACCTTCGACGCGTGAGTGCACTCCTTCTTCCTCTTCACCTTCTTCTTCCTCTCCACCACTCCACCTTCTCACCATTGCAAGCTCCACCACCACACCATCTTTTCCTCCAAATGAACAAACCAGTACACCGTTGTGAAAAATAAAACCGTACGGCAGGGGAGAAACACACGATCTATCAATTCATCGGATTAAAACGGCAAATGAGTGGAGGGAATGGGATATCAAGGGGGGGATTTCGGCCTAGAACTAGGAAAAAATGGGAGAGAAAGGAGGAAGAAGGGAGCTGGCCGACGGTGCCTTATCTGGGCACCTTTCGGCCGGCACGAGGCCGACAGGTGGGCCCTCGGCCAGGAATGGGCCAACAGCCCTCTTTCGGCCCAGGGTCGGCCGATTGGCCTCCGGTCGGCCCAGTAATGGTCGACAGGGTACTAAAAATGTTATTTTTTATTTCGCACACTTTTTTCAAAATTGCTATAAAAATGGTACTATTTCTGAAAAAAAATCCCTATAACACACATGCACACCTTCCCTTAATAGTATAAAAGTATAGCATTTTCTCTCACTCTACCTTCTATATAGATACTGAGCTTGCACAACACCTTGAAATTAATGAAGTCATTCTAGGCGTCTCCATAGTCGACGAAAACGACTCCTCACACTAAATGAATAATGCGAAAAGCTTCCAATATATCTAGAAAAATTTGAGCACCAATGCAAACAAAGTACAACACATATGTTCATATCTATGCACGTACACTCACCCCTATTAACGCTCACACGCACACATTATTCCTATAACGTTGTGAATAGCGTAGCATTTCCCTCGTTCAACTTTTTATATAGATACCGAGTCGGCACAACATCTTAAAACCAATAAAGTCACCCTAGATGCCTTTATAGTCGACGAAAACAAATATTAAACCTACTAAGCTAGCCGTCAAGTTGCCAGGTACTATGGCGTGAGGCCGATGCTAGTTGGTTTTTATTTGGTTCTTTGGATATTTTTCTATCTATTATAACATGGTAGTACATAGCTCACATATATACATATACACATATCCCTACAAATGCACTTACACATCATATTCTTATAATAACTTTTGAGATACAGAACCGACACAATTTTCTAAGATTGACGAAATCACCGTAGACACCATCATAATCAACGAATAACGCTTAAAACCTGTAATAAATAAATAAATACATAAAAGCGTGAGCACTGACTAACACAATAGATCGCATATGCTCGTATATATGCGCATACATTCATCCCTATAACACACATGCACACCTTCCCTTATAGCGTTTTGAATAATATAAAAGTATAGCATTTTCTCTCAGTCTACCTTCTATATAGATAGTGAGCTTGCACAACACCTTGAAATTGATGAAGTCATT
This sequence comes from Hordeum marinum, assembly GCA_022496015.1. Lineage (NCBI taxonomy): Eukaryota > Viridiplantae > Streptophyta > Magnoliopsida > Poales > Poaceae > Hordeum > Hordeum marinum. The sequence continues at coordinate 85,215,381 of CM039672.1, forward strand.
CTAGGCGTCTTCATAGTCGACGGAAACGACTCCTCGCGCTAAATGAATAATGCGAAAAGCTTTCAATATATCTAGAAAAATTTGAGCACCAATGCAAACAAAGTACAACACATGTTCATATCTATGCACGTACACTCATCACTATTAACGCTCACACGCACACCTTATTCCTATAACGTTGTGAATAGCATAGCATTTCCCTCTTTCAACTTTCTATATAGATACCGAGTCGGCACAATATCTTAAAACCGATGAAGTCACCCTAGACGCCTTTGTAGTCGACGAAAACGTCTCCCTCCACTAAACGAATATCGCTGAAGAGCCTCACAACATCTTGAAATTGACTACGTCACCCTAGGCATCTTCTTAGTCGAGGGGAACGTCTTCATCCACTAAACGAATATCACCAAGCAACCTGCAAGAAATCCAGAAAAATGCGAGCAGCAGGGCCAACACGATACAACGCATGTGCTCATATATATGCACATACACTCACCCATGTTCGTGCACACACGCACACCCTGCCCCTATAATGTTGTGAGTAGTATAAAGCGTAGCATTTTTTTCTCATTCTACCTTCTATATGGATACTAAGCCAACACAACATCTTCAAATTGACGACATCACCCTAGGTGCTTTCGTAGTCGAGGGGAGTCTCCACCCACTAAATGAATATCACTGAATGGCCTGAAAAAAATCCAGAAAAAAGCAAGCAGTAGGACCAACATGATACAACGCATATGCTCATATATGCAAATACACTCACCCATATTAACGCACACATGCACACCCAACCCTTATAACGCTACGAATAGTATAAAGTGTAGCATTTTTTTCTCAGTCTACCTTTTGTATAAAGTTAAATTAATTGTGATGGATATCTAACAACTCTTTTCTGCATGACACCATAGGATAAACAAATCAAAGAAAATTATGTGCCTTAGAGTATCTAGGTTAGTATAATTTAGACTGTGAATTAGGCTTGATTTTGATTGATGATGCATATCTAATTATGTTTCTTATGCGTGCTATTTTCCACAACTAAGAGTTAAGCGATCAAACATATATTACTCAAAATATCATGTATAAAGAAATCATCAATGCACTATAATGACAAATGTTTTAACTTTTTACTAGAGTATTTTCATTCATTTTTTGCTGTTTTGTGAATTAAAATTTGTATGCACTAGAGGAAACAATTACATTGTTGACTTTTTCACTGGGTTGCCAACACCGAGCCTGAATGAATGAACCTTTGTATAAAGGTTAATCCTTTCTATTTTCCAATGCATTTTATCTGTTGTTTTTCCTTCATCGGTATCTTGCTTTGTTCACTAATACAAATTTCCATTTGTTGTAGGACGGGGTATTACTGAGAAATGCGATCTTTCGAATATATAAGGAAGGAATTTTCCTTCGTTTCGAACGGCCTTCATTTTGTTAAAAAAAATGTTGCAGCAGACGATTTTCAAATTGTGTTTTTCTTGGTAGAAACAGATTTAGCTGAAACATTTAGGATATATAGCTATGTGTTTGTAACCACGGATGAACTGTTTTTTTATCTTTTACTATTTATCTAAGTTAAATTGACTTACACAATTACCTTCTTTTTTTATAAGAAAAATAGCACAACCACGCAAACAGGCTTCACAACGGGCGCGGCGTGTCGCCGCGTCTCTGCCTGCTAGTATTGGTTATTTTCCCACGCACAAAATCATATATTGGATAGTTTAGGGTCCGTCTGGTTATAGGAGTGGAGGGTGAATAGCACAACGGGTCAACCGGTCAAGGCATCCACCTTTTGGAGCTCAATCTATATGTTCTGTTGGAGTAGCGGACAAGTTTCAAGTCCGCGTGTATCTTCAGAATAATCCATAGCGTTAGTGTGGCTGGAAGTTCACACTTCTATGATTTGGAGACGAGAAACTTCCTATGGGGAAGCCACGTTTAACCCGCAGGGGCCCGATTGTTGATCGTGATTTATACAGATCTAACTTTTTGGGGAGACCACGATATAAGCATGGACATTTATATACACGAACAAACACTCATTCATATGCATACATCCACGCACATCCTATGCCTAAAAGCATTTCCGAGAGAATGAACAGACATGAAATGCAAACACCCATGTCTAAGTCTATGACCTGAACCTAGATGGGACGGACTTCGTCACAAGAAACCTAACTGACCGAGCATCAAACTATTTTTGCTCGTAGATCAATATACATAAATCTTGTAAACATTTAGATGAGTTGACTACGCAAAGCCGCGCAAGATATAGCCAATATGTACCTGATCCGTACCCAACACAAGCAAAGAGTTAAATTCCCTAACAAAAAATAGAGAAGTGATTAGACAAGACCAGCTCAAAAATGTTATGTAAAGGACGGGAGACACAAACACCAACCAACACGAAAGTGGGGCAAAGTGTCAAACATGGGGCTGAATAGGCGGAGGCAAGGCAAGGTGTCAAGCACAAACAAGGCAGCAAGGCAAAAGAGGCCCTGCCAGGAGTTGCTTTGGAGTTTGGAAACAGAAATTGCCGAATAGAAGGATGTTTCTTTACTTGGACTGATAAAGAAGGAGAAAGTGCAAAAAAATCTTCACTGCAAAGTAGGTACTACTACTTTAACCATTCAGGAAGTACTAAAATCTAAAGTAATAATGGCCTAGATCCTCAGTAAACGGTACAATTGCCCCCACTTCAAGATTCAAGCGTGCACTTGTTATGTGCCCCTACATGATTCCTGCATAATGTATTCCGGTTTATCACAATGAAAAGCAATGTGGTACTAGATCAATCCAGATGGAAAAGGGACAGCACAGATCAATGGAAGTTTCTTCTTCCACCCAATCATCTTGTCCCCTGCCTTTACGGGCAACCCTCCATGGAACAACCAAGGCATCCACCCATCAACCCCAGAGCAAAAGGCCTAATAATAAGCATAAAACACAAGCTTAGTTTCGTGCTTAGGCCGGGCACCAACCTTTAAGGGGAAAATAGTAATAAGAAACCATAACAAAACAGGGGAAAGAGCAAACGGAAAGGCAAGGCCAAAAGCAGAGCACGCCTCCCTCTCCCTGGCGTCGTTGTCCCAGCAAAAGATTCGTTGGGGAGTATTTGTTTAGTTTGATGCGCATGTATGGCTTAATACAAGCTTTAGTCAACTTGACAAGTCTGCCGTGGAAAGGAATGCACTAGAGTTTGTCTGAGTCTGCGCTACGGCGACGCGTCTTGCTCACTCTTCGGTTACTGGCATAGCCCGCCCCGTTCTCTAAAACTTGCTGTCATAGCCCATTCTCTAAAACGAGACATTTTTTATGAATTAATTTATGGTTAGATGGTTAGAAAAACAGTGATATATTCAGCACATCGGAGTTCAAGTCCAGGTGCTCGCATTATTTTTAAATTTATTTCAAAATTCTTGATGATGCGTATTCAATGAGGAAATACGTTTTCGCCGAAGATAAGGCACCTACAGTGACTTCGTAAATCAAGATGATATGTCAATCCAGTTTCTTGAAGATGCCCATAGGAGCCCAGTTTCTTGAAGATGTCCATAGAAGCAGGATGTGTGTGTATGCATTCTTAGGAGTGAATGTATGCGTATATATATAGACACTTACGTCTATACTGTGTTAAAAGAAACTTAACTATATTTTTCTTGACTAACTAGTAAAATTCAACTCCTTATTTCTAAGAGTTAAGGGGGGTTGAGAGGCTTGGACCTAGACCTACCCCTAAATACTCCAAAAAAGAAGTTTCTTTTGCTAATTCACAAATTATTTTGTAGAAAAATCCACATCAAATATATTTTCATATTATTGTGGAAAAAGTGAAAATAAAAAGGGAAATGGAAAAAAGGAGCGGTTCGAGTTCGCTTATCTCCAGCTCATGAACTTAGCGGATACTATGATAGCGATAGCACCGAATTTTGCCAATTCGGTAGTTCGATCTATAATTTCACATTCATGAACGTTGATAAGATCCTTCCATTTAGTAACACCTTAGAATGGCATAACCTTAACGTTAATGGCAAGGTTCAAAAGAGGAAACGCTTGCAATGGATACCTAGTCATCCAAAGACGAGGAAGGGTGTAGCAAGAGACGAAATGCTTTGGCCATTTCGAGGGCCGAAACTACATGGCTGAAGAGGTCGACAACGGCGAATGTAGGGGTTAGGAAAGGAAACATTCTCTGACCTCTTTTTAAAGGGAAGGGGGGGTAAAACCGGCTCCAATATAGGAACACCTCGTAAAAAGTTTGACATATATTTTTAGTATTACATAGTTATTAAAAGGTTATAGGTGAAGTGTTAGATATCTCTCGCTCCTATATTTTTAGTTTTTACAGAGTAATAGATTTTAGAAGAAGGGCTAGAAACGCTTTGAGAAGCTTTAAGAGCGTCACTAGCCGAACCCACAAAAGTACCAACTCATCAAAAGATTTTGTTTTGAGGAGTTAAGACGCAGCTAGCTTTTAACTCCACAAAGAATTGAGGAGAACCCTCCGTCGGCTCTTCAGTTTGAGTGGCCGCAACAAGTATCTCTTATGTGGTGCTCCCATATCGCTCGCGCCCTCCATCCCGATGCGGACTCCGCTTCTTTCCTTTCCCTTACCGACCACTTTGCACGCTCGTCCACACCCTGCCGACCTCTCGGGCCAAGTTAGATTCGCTTGTCGGTGATGCCACTACCGGAATCGCCCCATATCTTCCCCATCAGCATCGCGTTCTGATACGTCTTCAATGTATCTATAATTTATGAAGTATTCATACCATATTCACAATAGTTTTATATGGTTTTGATGCACTTTTATATTATTTTTATAGACTAACTTATTAATCTAGTGTCCAGTGCCAGTTCCTGTTTTCTACATGTTTTTATTTCGCGGAAAAATCATACCAAACGAATTTCAAACGCGATAAAAATTTACGGAGAACTATTTTGAAATATATGTGATTTTTAGGAAGAAGAATCAACGCAGGGTGATGCTCGAGGGCACGACAAGGCAATAGGCGCCCCCCCCCTTGGGCACACCGGGTTGCCTTGTGGGCACCTCGTAAGGCGGTTGGATCCCTTCTTTCGCCGCAATAAAGATAATTTGCATATAAAAATCCCCTCAAACTTTCAGCCCAATTGGAGTTACGGATCTCCGGTAATATAAGAAACGGTGAAAGGCTAGAAAACAAATGAAAACAGAGAGAAATCCAATCTCGAAGGGGCTCTCGCCCCTCCGGGTCCAAGGGAGGCCAAGAACTAGAGGGTATAACCTCTCCCCATCTAGGGGGGCCATGGAGGAGGAAGCCGACTCTCTCTCTCTCTCTCTCTCTCTATCTCTATCTATCTCTCTCTCTCTCTCGGTGGCGCCATAATACTAGCGAGGGAACCATCGGCACGATGATTGTCTTCATCAACATCACCATCTTCATCACCTCCCTCATCTCTTTTCAGCGGCCCACTCTCCCGCATACCGTTGTAAACCCTACTTGAACATAATGCTTTATGCCACATATTATTATCCAATGATGTGTTGTCATCCTATGATGTTTGAGTATATTTCTTTTGGCCTTTGGGTTGATTGATGATCTTGATTGGTTTGAGTTGTGTGTTTTATTTTGGTATTGTCATATGGTGCCTTCCGGTCGCGCACACGTGAGGTATTTTTTATCTAGGGTGTTGCAATATGTTCATGATTCGCTTATAGTGGGTGGCTAGAGTGACACAAGCTTACACCCGAGTAAGGGGGTTGTTACGTATGGGAGTAAAGGGAACTTGATACTTAATGTTATGGTTGTGTTTTACCTTAATAATTTCTAGTAGTTGTGAATGCTTGCTAGAGGTCCAAACATAAGTTCATATGATCCAAATATAGAAAGTATGTTAGCTCATGCCTCTCCCTCATATGAAATTGCAATAATGATTACCGATCTTGTTATCAATTGCCTAGAATAGTTTCGCGCATCATACCATCATTATTCCACACTCTCTATTTGTAATATATTGTAAGATATTCTGACTATATTTAGGCAACACCTATTTTTCATATTTTAGTTCTCCGATAGCATGCAAAGCTATCCTCTTTGTGTCCACAACGTAGTTTTATTTCTTGTTTCTAGATAAAAGCAAACTCTTGGTGTACGTATAGTCGTATCAGTGGCAGATAGGACTTAAGAGAATATTGATATTACATGTAGCTCCTTATGGGTTCGAGACTCCATGCTTACCACTTCCATCTTTAGGTGTTATGATGATTCCTTACACTTGGGGATTATTATGCTCTCATTGATGAAAAAGACCACCCTCGAGCTTGGTTGTGCAAAACAGAACAGACTGATGACCCACAAGTATAGGGGGTCTGTCATGAGGGGCGAACACCTATGGGATCGGGAGGACCCCTTTCGGTTCGGCAGGGAGATGGATATGCACGAAGAGCAGGTCGAACGAGCAGCGCGAGAGATTTTTACCTAGGTTTGGGCCATCAAGAGGCATAAAACCCTACTCCTGCTTTGTGTATTATTGGTGTTCTTGGGTTCTAGCCAGAGGAGCATTGTAGGCCATAGAGCATAGCCGCTACGCGTGCGAGCTAGAAGATTGATCCAGAAGATCCTTTTCTGTCACGCCTTAGGCTTCCTTTTATATAACTAAGGGGATCACAACAGCGGCGTACAGTACGTACATGAGGTCTATAGTGCTACAGTGTTATCGTACCTAACATTGACGGTGTAAGACAGGCGCATTTAATGCTTCGTCAGGTGCCTCTAACCATCTACGCGACGGGACAGGACCCCGTCCCATCGTCACCGCTTAGCCCCCTCCATCGCCGGTGCCTCGACACGTGCCTAGGTAGGGCGACACCTGGCCTCTGCACCGGCGGGATCTTGCCGGGGGTTTGAAGGCCATCCCGGCATAGTCTTGCCGGGGGTCTAGCCTTCGGCCTTGATCTCGATTATTTGTTTGGATCTTCTCTTGATTTCCCTGCATCTGCATCTAGCAGCCCCCTGTCGGGCCTTGCCGCCAGAGTGGCTACGACTGCCCATGCACGAGTAAGGGGCACTGGAGAACCCAAAACTCTAGTGCACCGACAGGAGCCCTCGGGCCTGGGCCACACACGGTGCGAGGCGTTGTTGGGCTAGGACCAAACAGTGCACGGGCACGCATGGCAAGAGCCCACGGTTGCAATCACTCCGCTTACTACGCCTCCCCACAATGTGCGCAAGGTGCGCGTCATGGGATACGTGCGCGGATGGTAGTAATTATTTCAATTGCTGCGTCAGGCCATTTCCACCATGCACGTCGCATGCATAGTGGGGAGCTAGTAACGGGCGCCCATGACTTAAAGTCCTGACCGTGGCAGAAACTTCAGCGCCGTGGATTGGAGCAACGGGGCGGTTGTTGTTTGCCCCGTGATCGTGGGCGACGCTATTGGAGGAGGTGGGCGGCGACTCTTGGAGCAGGGGAGAGACAGCCCCCGTGCTTCCCCCTATAAATTTAGGGGTAGCAAGGGTGATGCTCATCCATCCTTCCTTCCTTATTGAGCGCGAACCTCCAGAGCTCGCCCTTCCATCTCCTCCAAATCTTGAGCGGTGCCCGCCCTTAACTATGAATAGGGGGCGAGGGCAGCCACCATCCTCTGCACCAAGGAGGAGTACCCGTCGGGATCATGCCACCGCTTCCGCCGCAGAGGTGGAGGGTGACCCGGGTGCACGTGGCGGGAGAAGCACGAGGGGTTGTGCTCGCCGTGGAGGCCAAGGCTGGGGGAGGCGGAGTGCCGCTCCACCTCTTCCTCCAATGCCAGGCCTCTTCCTCGAAGAGACCCATGTCGAGGGGATGGCGTTGGAGTTTGTTCTTAAACTGCGCGGTCCCCTTCAGAGCCATTTGTGCCTCCCTCACCCTTTCATCAGGGTGATGGAGACCGATAATTTGTGGTTGCGGGCGCATGGCTGCTGCAATGGCACCACGCGGGTGGACGTCAAGTATCCGGAGAGCTGCGTCATGTTCTTCAGGCGCAGCTGGAAAACCTTCACCTGCGCCCACAACCTCCAGAGCGGAGCCGAAGGTTCCTCCTCGAGCGATAGTGACGAGGAGCACAGTGTCGGTGAAAGCGACGATGAGTCCGAGCTCCAGGCCATCAAGTCGGAATACGATGACCTGAGCTCTGACTGATCAACGGCCGCACCATCATCATCACCCTCACTCCTCTCCTCCTCTCGGCAGGACGATCCTGTCGAGGGTCCTTGTCCCGGGCGCTACCTCATCTTCCAGATGGATCTTCTGGCAGGCCTGTGGACTTCGGATTTTGGGGCTCCCCTTCTCGTCCGCGTAGTGCTGGTCTTCTCCTCTGCACAATGCTTGCCCGGGAGGGGCCAGGCTCTCGTCGGAGGCCCCTTGTTATCTTTTTCTTCTTGTAATATGCCTTCTCCTCCTATCTTTTTCTTCTCATAATATCCCCTAGGGGAGAAAGTCAAATAAAGATGTACTTAGGAAGAGGGGACATATCATGTAAATTTAACCCTATTTGAATGACCATATGTTATTCTCCTTGTTAGATTCCTCTTTGCATGGTGCTTTACCTACGCTTTTTTGGAAAAAAATCTTGCCGGCATGTGTAGCCCTACTGCGAGCGCTTCGAGGAGCGTGTCCTTAGCAGCCTAGTGGCGGTGCTACTGCTAGCAAGATACCTTGACGTTCTTGGCTTGGCCACTTAAGCTGTTGAGCGAACTCGAAAAAGAGTAAGGGCGCGGGCACAGCCACTTGAGTCGTTGAGCGGACTCGAACAGAGCAAGGGCGCGAGCGCAGCCACTTAAGCCATTGAGCGGACTCGAAACAGAGCAAGGGTGCCATTGATCACGGCAAGGTTTCTTAGCGTGTAGGTTTTTCATACAAAAGTCGAAATCTTCCAAGGAAAATAACTTCCCAGAAAAAATCACTTAGGGTTTAGCAAGTTATCTTCCCGTTGCGGTACTCTTTCCGCTCCTTCCCGCAAGATGCCAATTTTGGACGTCGCCGGTGTCCATACCATCTTATCCCCCGGCAAACTTGCATGCGAGAGAACCTTCTGTCTTTTAAGAAAAGGAAAGAAGAGAAAATAGAGATGTGGAACCTTGACAGTCTGTTAGTACTTGTCGGGAATAGGCGTAATGCAACATCTTGAGTAAGCATGCGAAACAAGTAGACATGGAAATTGACAAGAGTTGCAGAACGCTCGGTCTTATTCAGCTATGCACAGGGTCTGTGCTTGGCTTTGTACAAAGGATCACATGCCTTGCCGGCAGTACTCGTACAAAAGGTGGTTGTCGGGGGCCCCGGCAACCGCACCTTATGGGTAGAACTTACAAAGATGCTCGATATTCCAGGAGTTGCTCACCGAAATGCCATCTTCGGTCTCCAGGCGGACTGCGCCAGGCCTGGTGACTCATACTACCCGATAAGGGCCTTCACACTTTGGCGTCAACTTGTTTGAATTCTTGGCCGACTAAACACGCCGAAGAACAAGGTCGCTGATGGGGTTATTACCCCTGGGTAGGCCAAAGCAACGGGGTTCTCCCCCTTTCCATTTCGAAGGAAAACCACGCGACCGGCTGCTCATGGCCGGCTGGATTACGGCCGGCTCGAGCGGCCACCGGCTGGCGAGGCGGACGGCTGATCAACAAGCCGGCTCGACCCTCGGCCGGCTGGGTGCGGCCAGCTGCCTCCGGGCCGGCTCCTCCGTTGACCTTGGGACGGACAGGCGACGTCTCGTCCCACTGCGTGTGGGTACGGCGACACAACGCGATCGTCACGACGGGCGACCCTGTAACCAAAGTGGCCACTGACGCTCGAGAGCGTGTGGCCATAGTCCGGTCGTCAGGGCCGCTGACCTTGGCGAGCGCGATCGGGCGGGGGAACAGTGACAGCACACCCTCGCCCACTTGATTACTTGCCCCGGCATGGCTACAGTACAACGGGCCGTATCGGAGACCTCGGCCGGCTAGCGCTAGACAACGCCTCTCCGGCGACCCGTGCCACGGCAGGTGAGCGAATGCCAATCGCAGAGACGACTGGCGGGCCCCAGCAGGCGACAAGACCTCCCAGCCGGTGGACCCTACCGGTGACAAGATGGCACGAAGAGTGGGGCCCCCTGGTCATCCGGAGAGGCTGCCAGCTGAGTCCCCCCACCCTTGTACTTTAGGTATATTGTAGAGCCGGGGGGTTGGCCTATAACCCCCCCCCCCTCGAGCCCTCCATGCAACGGGGACAGCCAACAAACGATCATTCTTGCACATCCACAGAAATCTCAAACCCCCTCTAGTAGTGGAGGAGGAAGAGTCGGCTGCTCCTTCTTCCTCCTCTAGATACAACTCCAGGAGCACCCTTGTACACATACTCATCCAACCAACTAGACCAAGCAGGACTAGGGGTGTTACCTCCCACGGAGGGCCCTGAACCTGGGTACATCGCGTGTCGTCACCACTTGTTCCCAATATCGCACCCGGAGCCCGTCGGTGTCCTCCGGCCCCAACCACCTACGATAAGCCACCCTATGGCATCTGTCGTGAGAAAACGACGAGAGTTGGCGCCCACCGTGGGCCCGTATGCGGCATCGGCCGGATTCATGCTCCGGGCGGGACCCCTCGCCATTCCCCGCCGCCACCGCACGTCCAGGAGAAACCGCTTGCTCGTGGGGCTTGCTTCGGCATGCCCTGTGGGCAACTCCGTCGACCTCACGGCCAACATTGACGCGCTCACCGAGCGCTTCGGCAGGCTCAGCCTCGCCGAGGCTCTGGCCGTGGACGAGTACCCCGGGCAGGTGCTCGTCTGTACTGGTTCTTCCACGGCCGTGGGAGCACTCGCTACGACCCAGTCCAGCGGCTCCCATGATCGCGTGGGGGTGATGGCCATCGTCTCCTCCACCTCTTCCGGACGTGCGCGGGTCGGGGCCGATGCCGCCGCCACCCGCGTCGGCACCTCCGTCCCGCTTGGTGCGGCCCTTTGGGGCCTAAGCACCAATATCGCCCTGACGCCAAACCCCGATGCCGCCGCGGCTGACCTCGAGGCGGCTCGTCGTGCCCTGTTCGAGGACACCACCGCCCTCGCGGCCACGCGGTGCCGCATGGAGGCCACCTAGCAGGAATATGCTTCCGTCTACGGTCTCACCCTGGCTGGCACTAGGCCCAGCCGGCGTGGGGCCGTGCATGACCGCGGCCATGTGGTCGCCGAGATCCTTGGCGGCAAGATGGCCGTCTACGATACCCCCGCAGCCAACTTGCGGGCCCTCAAGGTGGCCTACGCGGATTTGGCCACCTTGGAGGGTGAAGAACGTGCCACCCACGAGCGCCACATCGAGGAGCTCATCAACGCCACCGACGCGCAGCAGCGCTTGCTCGCGTCGGGCGGCACCACCACCAGAGGCCCCCGGCTCGAGCGCGAGGGCACGGGGACTGTTGGCCGTCAGCCGGCTCAGCACTCCAGCTCCCCTCGCGTCTCAAGCCGCTGGACCAGAACAAACAACCCCCGGCACTCTTAGATGCCGGGGAGCGAGCAGTCGGCTATTAGCAGCCGGCGCACCAACGACCTGCCTCGCAGCGGTCGCCACCAAGAAGCATCGGCATCTGTCAGCCGACGCAGCCACGGGCAGACTCCACCCCCCGCGGCACGAGCGGGAACGGACGGCTCCGTCCGTCATCCGCCCCGAGCTCTCGGGCCGGATCGGGCCACGTGTCCCCCGTAGCAAGAACGATGCCCGCAACCACATTGACCACCTCACGCAGTTTGCACTCCTCAAGGAGGAGGGCTCGATTGGTCCGGCCTGTTTCGGCCCTCGGATCCGCAACGAGCCATACCCGACCGGCTTCATGCCCCCCCGAGACACTTCGAAGTACAACGGGGCTGCCAAGCCCGAAGACTGGTTGATCAACTACACCACCGTAGTTGGCATCGTCAGGGGGAACAACCGCGTAGCCGTTCGCTACGCCCCTCCTCATGTTGATCGGCTCGGCCCGCACCTGGCTCAACAGCCTGGCGGCCGGCAACATCAACACTTGGACGGACTTCGAGGAGGCCTTCATCCGCAACTTTACTAGCACCTACAAGTGGCCTGGCTGCCCCCGTGAACTTGCCATGTGCGCTCAGGGGTCGGATGAATCCCTCTGCGACTTCCTCACTCGATGGACTGAGCTTCGGAACTCCTATGAGGGGGTGCACGAGGTACAAGCCATGCAGTACTTCATTGAAGGCTGCCGAGATGGCACCCCCTCAAGCACAAGCTTTTGTGCTTCGAGCCGGCCACGCTCGCCGAGCTCATGACCAAGGCGAACAAGTACGCCATGGCTGATTCAGCCATCCGGGTCAAGACGACCCTGCCTACCAAGGCGATGACAACACAGGCAACGTCCCGGCCGGCTGCCGACAACTGGCAGCCGCAAAGCAACAAGCGCAAGAACGACCAGCCGGATCCCCGTTAGGGGATCCGGCAGGTCAACACCATCGAGGAGCACGAGCTGGCTGCCCAGCCTTCTAGCCAGTGCCAACACATTGGCAAGGCTGCCTGGCAGATGAAGCTCGCCTTCGAGAAAATGCTTGACCTCCCCTGCAAGAACCACTCAAGGGCCAAACCCTCTACGCACATGCTCCGGCAGTGCAGCTTCTCATAGCGATTGGCACAGGGGAACGGCCTTCCGGCTCCTCCTGTGCCGCCAGCCCGTGCGCCGGCCCTGGCCCAAGCTGCCGCCCCGATGCCGGCTCCGGCTCCGGTCCAGAATGACGGTCGTTTGATCAACCACTTCCCCAACCAAGACGGTTGTTACGTCGTCTTCACTAGTGAAGAGATGGGCAAACATGCTCAATGCCGGCTCCATCATGAGGTGAACGCCACCATGCCAGCAACTCCCCAGTTCATGCACTGGTCGAAGAAGCTGGTCACTTCGAGCCAGGCCGATCACCCTGCTGTGATGCCGAACCCTAGCAGCTATGCTCTGGTCCTCGGCCCCACCATCGCCACCAAGGAACGAACTTGCCGCTTCTCACGGGTGCTGACAGATGGTGGCAGCAACATCAACATCCTCTACCTCGACACGATGCACAAGCTGGGGCTGAAGATAGAAGACCTGTAGGTGAGCTGGGCGGTCTTCCACGGCATCGTGCCTGGAAAGTCCTGCTCCCCTGTCGGCAAGATCACGCTCGACATCCTCTTCGGCGGACCCGGCCACTGCCGCCACGAGGCGGTGCTGTTCGAGGTCGTGGACCTTGCAAGTCCCTACCACGCGTTGTTCGGCCGGCCAGCCCTTGTCAGCTTCATGGCGGTCCCCCATTATGCCTACCTCAAGCTCAAGATGCTGGGCCGCAATGGAATTATCACCATCATGGGTGACTACAAGATGTCGCTCGAGTGCGCTCGATATGGCAGCCGGTTGGCTGAGGCCCTGGAAATCGTCGAGGAGAAACGGCAGATCGACCGGCTCGTGGCCCTTGCTGCCAGTCAGCCGTCCATGCCAGCTCCCCCCTCGCAGTCCGTCAGCGAGGCCTCCTTCCAGCCGTCCAAGGACACCAAGCAAATCCCGCTCGACCCGGCCAACCCCGCTCAGTGCGTCACCATCGGCTCCCGCCTCGACAGCAAATAGGAAGGCAAGCTCATCGACTTCCTCCGTGAGAATCGGGACATCTTTGCATGGTCCCCCAAGGACATGTCGGGTGTTCCGAGGAAGTTCGCCGAGCACAAACTACACATCCGGCCGGACGTCAAGCTGGTCAAGCAACCCCTACGCCATTTCTCCGAGGAGAAGCGGTGTACCATAGGAGAAGAGATCGCCCGGCTACTCGTAGCCGGGTTCATCATGGAAGTATTCCACCCGGATTGGCTGGCCAACCCAGTCCTGGTGCTGAAGAAGAACAAGACCTGGCGCATGTGCATCAACTACACTAGGCTGAACAAGGCATGCCCCAAGGACCCATTCGCCCTGCCGCGGATCGATCAAGTCATCGACTCCATGGCCGGCTGCGACTTGCTGTCCTTCCTGGACGCCTACTCTAGCTACCACCAGATCAAGCTAGACCCGGAAGACCGGCTCAAGACCTCTTTCATCACGCCCTTTGGGGCCTACTGCTACATCACCATGTCCTTCGGCCTGAAGAACGCAGGCGCCACCTTCCAGCGGTGCATGCAGAAGTGCCTCCTGCCTTAGATAGGCATGAACGTCCATGTCTACGTCGATGCCATCGTCGTCAAAACCAAGAAGCACTTCAGCCTCCTCGACGACCTCCGGGAGACCTTCGTGAACCTGTGCGAATACAAGATCAAGCTCAACCCAGAGAAGTGTGTCTTCGGCGTCCCAGCTGGCCAACTCCTGGGTTTCTTCGTGTCCGCTCGCGACATCCAAGCTAACCCCGAGAAGATCAGCGTGATCAAGCGCATGCCCAAGCCGACCCGGCTCCGCAACGTCCAGAAGTTCACCAGCTGCCTCGCCTCGCTCAGCCGGTTCATTAGTCGGCTGGGGGAGAAGGCCTTGCCCCTCTACGGGCTCCTTCTCAAGAAGGCTCTAATCGAGCCGAGTCAAACCAAGAAGCTGGGCATGTTCGACTGGCCCGACGAGGTGGACGAGGCTTTCCGCGGCCTCAAGAAGGCTCTCACCCGTGCGCCCATCCTGGCCGCACCGGCTGAGAAGGAACCCTTGCTCACCTACATCGCGGCGACCACACACGTCATCAGCGTCATCCTGGTGGTCGAGCGGCCAGAGGAGGGAAAATCCCTGTCGGTCCAGCGGCCCATCTACTACCTCAGTGAGGTCCTCTCCACGTTGAAGCAGAACTACCCCCACTACCAGAAGATGTGCTACGGCATATACTTCGCCACAAAGAAGGTCAAGCAGTACTTCCAGGAGCATACCATCACCGTCGTGAGCATGGCCCCGCTCGGCAAGATCATGAGCGGTCGGGACTCCACTGGCCCGATTGCCAAATGGGTCATCACCCTCGCCGATCACGAGATCCGGAACAAGCCATGAACCTCCATCAAGTCGCACGCGCTGACTAACTTCCTCGTCGACTGGGCAGAGATGGAGTTCGTCCTGCCTCCCCCAGACTCCACGCATTGGCGCACGCATTTCGACGGCTCGAAAATGGGGACCGGCCTGGGTGCCAGCATAGTCCTCTGCTCCCCGAAAGGTGACCAACTCAAGTACGCCCTCCAGATCCACTTTGCCACCTCCAACAACGTGGCCGAGTACGAGACCATCGTCCATGGTGTTCGGCTCGCCAAGGAGATCGGCATCAGGCGCATCCTCTACTTCGGCGACTCTGACCTTGTGGTGCAGAGATGTAGTAGTAAATCAAAAAAATTCCTACGTGTCACCAAGATCTATCTATGGAGAAACCAGCAACGAGAGGGGAGAGATTGCACATTCATATCTTTGAAGATCGCTAAGTGGAAGCATTACAAGAACGCGGTTGGTGGAGTCATACTCGCAACGATTCAGATCGCGGTGGATTCCGATCTCAGCGCCGAACAACGGCGCCTCCGTGTTCAACACACGTGCAGCCCGATGACGTCTCCTACGCCTTGATCCAGCAAGGACGAAGGAGAGGTTGAGGAAGAGCTCCGGCAGCATGATGGCGTGGTGACTGTGGAGCTACGTGAACTCCGGCAGGGCTTCGCCAAGCGCTATGGAGAACGAGGAAGAGGAAGGGTAGGGCTGCACCGAGAGAGAAAGAAGTCGTGTCTCAAATCAGCCCAAACCCTTGCATATATAAAGGAGGAGGGAGAGGGAGGGCTGCCTTGGCCCCTCCTCCAAGGAGGAGAGCTTCGGCCGAAGGTGGGGAAGAGTCCACCTCCCACAAGGGAGGTGGATCTCCTCCTTTTAAATCCTTTTTCCCTTTATCTCTTGATCCCAGCCACATGGGCCTTTCTAGAAGGTCTTGGCCAGCCCACTAAGGGCTCAAACACCTCCTCTAAGGGCCCACGAAGTCCTTTGGTCGTCACACCCCTCCCGGGGGACCTCCGGCACCCTCCCGGCACTCCCGGTACACTACCGATGAGCCCGAAAACTTTCCAGGGACCAAAACTGGACTTCCTATATATCAATGTTTACCTCCGGACCATTCCGGAGCTCCTCGTGACGTCCGGGATCTCATCCGGGACTCCGAACAACTTTCGGTAATCACGTATACCATTTCCCTATAACCCGAGCGTCATCGAACCTTAAGTGTGTAGACCCTACGGGTTCGGGAGACATGTAGACATGACTGAGACACCTCTCCGGTCAATAACCAACAGCAGGATCTGGATACCCATGTTGGCTCCCACATGCTCCATGATGATCTCATCATATGAACCACGATGTCGGGGATTCAATCAATCCTGTATACAATTCCCTTTGTCTATCGGTATGATACTTGCCCGAGATTCGATCATCGGTATCTCTATACCTTGTTCAATCTCGTTACCGGCAAGTCTCTTTACTCGTTATGTAATACATCATCCCGTGACTAACTCCTTGGTCACATTGAGCTCATTATGATGATGTCTTACCGAGTGGGCCCAGAGATACCTCTCCGTCACACGGAGTCACAAATCCTAGTCTCGATTCGTGTCAACCCAACAGACACTTTCGGAGATACCCGTAGTGCACCTTTATAGCCACCCAATTATGTTGTGACGTTTGGCACACCCAAAGCATTCCTACAGTATCCGGGAGTTGCACAATCTCATGGTCTAAGGAAACGATACTTGACATTGAAAACTTCAGCAAACGAACTACACGATCTTGTGCTATGCTTAGGATTGGGTCTTGTCCATCACATCATTCTCCTAATGATGTGATCCCATTATCAAGGACATCCAATGTCCATGGTCATGAAACCGTGACCATCTATTGATCAACGAGCTAGTCAACTAGAGGCTCACTAGGGACATGTTGTGCTCTATGTATTCACACATGTATTATGGTTTCCGGTTAACACAATTATAGCATGAACAATAGACAATTATCATGAAATAGGAAATACAATAATAACCATTTTATTATTGCCCCTAGGGCATATTTCCAACAGTCTCCCACTTGCACTAGAGTCAATAATCTAGTTACATTGTGATGAATCGTACAGCCATAGCATTTTGGTGTTGATCATGTTTTGCTCATGAGAGAGGTTTAGTCAACGGATCTGCGACATTCAGATCCATATGCACTTTAAAAATGTCTATATCTCCCTCCTGAATGTAATCACAGATGGAGTTGAAGCGGTGCTTGATGTGTCTTGTCTTCTTGTGCAACCTAGGCTCCTTCACAAGGGCAGTAGCTCTAGTGTTGTCACAGAATAGTCATCGGGCCCGACGCACTTGGAATTACTCCTAGGTCAGAGTTGAACTCCTTCATCCATACTCCTTCCTTTGCTGCTTCCGAAGCAGCTATGTACTCCACTTCACATGTAGATGCCGCCACGACGCTTTGCTTGCTGCTGCACCAGCTGACTGCCCCTCCGTTCAAAATATACATGTATCCGGTTTGCGACTTGGAGTACTTCGGATCTATGTCGAAGCTAGCATCAACGCAACCCTTTACGACAATCTCTTCGGCACCTCCATGTACGAGAAACATGTCCTTTGTTCTTTTCAGGTACTTCAGGATATTCTTGACCGATGTCCAGTGTTCCGCTCCGGGATCACTTTGGTACCTCCCTACCAAACTTATGGCAAGGTTCACATCAGGTCTAGTACACAGCATGGCATACATAATAGAGCCTATGGCTGAAGCATAGGGGATGACACTCATCTCTTCTCTATCCTTTGTCATGGTCGGGCATTGAGTCGTACTCAATCTCACACCTTGTAACACAGGCAAGAACCCTTTCTCGGACTGATCCATATTGAACTTCTTCAATATGTTTTCAAGGTATGTGCTTTGTGAAAGACCTATGAGGTGTCTCGATCTATCTCTATAGATCTTACTACCTAATATGTAAGCAGCTTCTCCAAGGTCCTTCATTGAAAAACACTTATTCAAGTAGGCCTTTACACTTTCCAAGAGTTCTATATCATTTCCCGTTATCAGTATGTCATCCACATATAATACGAGAAATGCTATAGAGCTCCCACTCACTTTCTAGTAAATACAAGGTTCTCCATAAACGTGTACAAACCCAAACGCTTTAATCACTTCATTAAAGCGAATGTTCCAACTCCGAGATGCTTGCACCAGCCCATAGATGGAGCACTAGAGCTTGCATACCTTGTTAGCATCTTTAGGATCGACAAAACCTCCCGGCTGCATCATATACGGTTCTTCCTTGAGGAAGCCATTAAGGAATGCCGTTTTCACGTCCATTTGCCAGATCTCATAATCATAAAATGCGGCATTCCTTAATGGCTTCCTCAAGGAAGAACTGTATATGATGCAGACGGAAGGTTTTGTCGATCCTAAAGATGCTAACAAGGTATGCAAGCTCCAGCGCTCCATCTATGGGCTGGTGCGAGCATCTCGGAGTTGGAACATTCGCTTTAATGAAGTGATTAAAGCGTTTGGATTTGTACAGGTTTATGGAGAACCCTGTATTTACTAGAAAGTGAGTGGGAGCTCTATAGCATTGCTCGTATTATATGTGGATGACATACTGATGATGGGAAATGATATAGAACTCTTGGAAAGTATAAAGGCCTACTTGAATAAGTGTTTTTCAATGAAGAACCTTGGAGAAGCTGCTTACATAATAGGTATTAAGATCTATAGAGATAGATCGAGACGCCTCATAGGTCTTTCACAAAGCACATACCTTGAAAAGATATTGAAGAAGTTCAATATGGATCAGTCCAAGAAGGGGTTCTTGCCTGTGTTACAAGGTGTGAGATTGAGTACGACTCAATGCCTGACCACGGCAAAGGATAGAGAAGAGATGAGTGTCATCCCCTATGCTTCAGCCATAGGCTCTATTATGTATGCCATGCTGTGTACCAGACCTGATGTGAACCTTGCCATAAGTTTGGTAGGGAGATACCAAAGTGATCCTGGAGCGGAACACTGGACAGCGGTCAAGAATATCCTGAAGTACCTGAAAAGGACAAAGGACATGTTTCTTGTATATGGAGGTGCCAAAGAGCTCATCGTAAAGGGTTACGTCGATGCTAGCTTCAACACAGATCCGGACGACTCCAAGTCACAAACCGGATACGTGTATGTTTTGAACGGAGGGGCAGTCAGCTGGTGCAGCAGCAAGCAAAGCGTCGTGGCGGCATCTACATGTGAAGCGGAGTACATAGTTGCTTCGGAAGCAGCAAAGGAAGGAGTCTGGATGAAGGAGTTCATCACCGACCTAGGAGTAATTCCAAGTGCATCTGGCCCGATGACTCTATTCTGTGACAACACTAGAGCTATTGCCCTTCTGAAGGAGCCCAGGTTTCACAAGAAGAGAAGACACATCAAGCGTCGTTTCAACTCCATACGTGATTACATTCAGGAGGGAGATATAGATATTTGTAAAGTGCATACGGATCTGAATGTCGCAGATCCGTTGACTAAACCTCTCTCACGAGCAAAACATGATCAACACCAGAATGCAATGGGTGTATGATTCATCACAATGTAACTAGATTATGGACTCTAGTGCAAGTGGGAGACTGTTGGAAATATGCCCTAGAGGCAATAATAAAATGGTTATTATTGTATTTCCTTGTTCATGATAATTGTCTATTGTTCATGCTATAATTGTGTTAACCGGAAACCGTAATACATGTGTGAATACATAGATCACAACATGTCCCTAGTGAGCCTCTAGTTGACTAGCTCGTTGATCAATAGATGGTCACGGTTTCATGACCATGGACATTGGATGTCGTTGATAACGGGATCACATCATTAGGAGAATGATGTGATGGACAAGACCCAATCCTAAGCATAGCACTAGATCGTGTAGTTCGTTTGCTAAAGCTTTTCAATGTCAAGTATCGTTTCCTTAGACCATGAGATTGTGCAACTCCCGGATACCGTAGGAATGCTTTGGGTGTGCCAAACGTCCCAACGTAAATGGGTGGCTATAAAGGTGCACTACGGGTATCTCCGAAAGTGTCTGTTGGGTTGGCATGAATCGAGACTGGGATTTGTCACTTCGTGTCACGGAGAGGTATCTCTGTGCCCACTCGGTAAGACATCGTCATAATGAGCTCAATGTGACTAAGGAGTTAGTCACGGGATGATGTATTACGGAACGAGTAAAGAGACTTGCCGGTAACGAGATTGAACAAGGTATAGAGATACCGACGATCGAATCTCGGGCAAGTATCATACCGATAGACAAAGGGAATTGTATACGGGATTGATTGAATCCACGACATCGTGGTTCATCCGATGATATCATCGTGGAGCATGTGGGAGCCAACATGGGTATCCAGATCCCGCTATTGGTTATTGGCCGGAGAAGTGTCTGTTGGGGAACGTCGCATGGGAAACAAAAAATTTCCTACGCACACGCAAACCTATCCATGGTGATGAGCATCTACGAGAGGGAGAGTGGATCTATGTTCCCTTGTAGATTGCTAAGCGGGAAGCGTTAAGAAACGCGGTTGGTGTAGTCGAACTTCTTCGCGATCCAAATCGCCGAGTGTCCCGCGATCCAATCACGAACCGTCCCGCGAACACATCATGATCTGTCCCGTGAACTCATCACGATCCATCTCACGATCTTGATCACGATCTGTCCCGCGAACTCATCACGATCCGTTCCGTGATCACATCACGAACCGTCTCGCGATCTCGATCACGGTCCTTCCAATCTAGCGACGAACGGACGACACCTCCGCGTTCAGCACACGTGCAGCTTGATGACGATCTCCACCGTCTCGATCCAGCGAGAGGAGGTGGAGAGGAGATAGAGTTCACCGGCAGCGTAACGGCGCTCCGGTGATGGTGGTGGAGCAATTCCGGCAGGGCTTCGCCTAAGCGCTGCAGAAAACCGATCTAGAGGAGAAACTATGGACCGGTGTAACGGGTAGCACGTGGCCGGAAATTCTGTCCAAAAACCACCCAATCCACTAGTATATATAGGAGGAGAGGAGAGGAGAGGCAGCCAAGGCCTTTGGGTCGGCCGAAATAGGAGGTGGGAAGCAATCCTACTTCACCTCCAATCCTAGTTGGAGTAGGATTGCCTCCTATTGGCTGATTTTCCACTTTTTACTTTAGGACTTTCTCTCCTGCGCCATGGGCCTTTGTGGCTGTTTCCCCAGCCCACTAAGGGCTGGTTATTATTCTCCCACAGCCCATGGACCTCTTGGGGTCGAAATACCCCTCCCGGAGGCCTCCCGGTACACTACCGGCACTCCCGGTACACTACCGGCACTCCCGGTACAGTACCGATGAGCCCGAAACTTTTCTGGAAACCAAACTGGGACTTCCTATATATGAATCTTTACCTCCGGACCATTCCGGAGCTCCTCTTGACGTCTGGGATCTCATCCGAGACTCCGAACAAACTTCGGTCACCACCATACATAACTCTACACTACCGAAACGTCACCGAACCTTAAGTGTGCAGACCCTGCGGGTTCGAGAACTATGTAGACATGACCGAGACACCTCTACGGTCAATAACCAATGGCGGGACCTGGACGTCCACATTGGTTCCTACATATTCTACGAAGATCTTTATCGATCGAACCTCTATGTCAAGGATTCAGTTAATCCCGTATAACGTTCCCTCTGTTCTTCGGTATGTTACTTGCCCGAGATTC
Organism: Hordeum marinum; assembly: GCA_022496015.1. NCBI lineage: Eukaryota > Viridiplantae > Streptophyta > Magnoliopsida > Poales > Poaceae > Hordeum > Hordeum marinum. Next base: position 85,237,069 of record CM039672.1, read on the forward strand.
GATCGTCGGTATCTCCATACCTAGTTCAACCTCGTTACCGGAAAGTCTCTTTACTCGTTCCGTAATACAAGATCCTGCAACTAACAATTAGTCACATTGCTTGCAAGGCTTATTGTGATGTTGCATTACCGAGTGGGCCCCGAGGTACCTCTCCGTCACACGGAGTAACAAATCCCAGTCTCGATCCATGCCAACTCAACAGACACCATCGGAGATACCTGTAGAGCACCTTTATAGTCACCCAGTTACGTTGCGACGTTTGATACACACAAGGCACTCCTCCGATATCTGTGAGTTGCATGATCTCATGGTCATAGGAACACATACTTGACATGCGGAAAACAGTAGCAATAAACTGACACGATCATATGCTACGTTTGCAGTTTGGGTCTTGTCCATCACATCATTCTCCTAATGATGTGACCCCGTTATCAAATGACATCTCATGTCCATGGCTAGGAAACCTTAACCATCTTTTGATCAACGAGCTAGTCTATTAGAGGCATACTAGGGACATGGTTTTGTTTATGTATCCACACATGCATCTAAGTCTCCGATCAATACAATTATAGCATGGATAATAAACGATTATCATGAACAAGGAAATATTATAATAACTAATTTATTATTGCCTCTAGGGCATATTTCCAACAGTGTCTCGGTCATGTCCACGTGTCTCCCGAACCCGTAGGGTCTACACACTTAAGGTTCGATAACGCTAGGGTTATAGGGAAATGGTATACGTGATTACCGAAAGTTGTTCGGAGTCCCGGATGAGATCCCGGACATCATGAGGAGCTCCGGAATGGTTCGAAGGTAAAGATTGATATATAGGAAGTCCAGTTTTGGTCACCGAAAAGTTTTCGGGCTCATCGGTATTGTACCGGGAGTGCCGGGAGGGTGCCAGAGGACCCCCCCCCTGGGAGGGGTGTGACGACCATAGGACTTTGTGGGCCCTTAGAGGAGGTGTGCCAGCCCTTTTTGGGCTGGCCAAGACCTTCTAGAAAGGCCCATGCGGCTGGAGGAGTAGAGATAAGGGTAAAGGAGTTTGAAAAGGAGGAGATTCACCTCCCTTGTGGGAGGTGGACTCTCCCTTTGATTCGGCCGAAGCTCTCCTCCTTGGAGGAGAGTCCAAGCCAGCCCTCCATCTCCCTCCTCCTATATATACTAGAGGTTTTGGCCTTTTGGGAACAGTTCCGAACTCTCTCTCTCTCTCTCACGGCAAAGCCCTACATCTCTTCTTCCTCCTCCGCAGCGCTTAGGCGAAGCCCTGCCGGAATACCTTGCTACTCCACCACCACCACGCCGTCGTGCTGCTGTTGGTGCCCTTCCCCAACCTCTCCTTCCACCTTGCTGGATCAAGGCGTAGGAGACGTCACCGGGCTACACGTGTGTTGAACGCGGAGGCGCCGTTGTTCGGCGCTTAGATCGGAATCCACCGCGATCTGAATCGCTGCGGTACGACTCCATCAACCACATTCTTGTAACGCTTCTGCTTAGCGATCTTCAAAGGTATGAAGATGCAATATCCCCCCACTCGTTGCTGGTTTCTCCATAGATAGATCTTGGTGACACGTAGGAAAATTTTGATTTACTACTACGTCTCCCAACATTAATGTTGCCGTCCTTCTTATCCGCTAAGTACTTGGGGCAGTTCCGCTACCAGTGACCGGTACCGTTGCAATAAAAACACTCAGTATCAGGCTTGGGTCCATTATTGTTCTTCTTATTCCCGGCAACTTGCTTACCGGGAGCGGCAACAACTTTGTCATCCTTCTTGAAGTTCTTCTTACCCTTGCCTTTCTTGAAACTAGTGGTCTTATTCACCATAACCACTTGATGCTCCTTTTTGATCTCGACCTCCACTGATTTCAGCATCGAGTACAACTCAGGAATGGACTTCTCAATCCCTTGCATGTTGTAGTTCATCACAAAGCTCTTGAATCTAGGTGAAGCGACTGGAGGATTCTATCAATGACCGAGTCATCTGGGAGATTAACTCCCAACTGAGTCAAGCGGTTGTGTAGCCCAGACATCTTGAGGATGTGCTCACTGACAGAACTATTCTCCTCCATCTTACAGCTGAAGAACTTGTCCGAGACGTCATATCTCTCGACCCGGGCATGTGCTTGGAAAACTAGTTTCAGCTCTTGGAACATCTCATATGCTCCGTGTTACTCAAAACGCTTTTGGAGCCCCGGTTCTAAACTGTAAAGCATGCCGCACTGAACAAGGGAGTAATCATCGCAGCGAGAATGCCAAGCGTTCGCAACGTCTTGCTCTGCTGGGAGAAGGGGTGGGTCACCTAGTGGTGCATCCAGGACATACAATTTCTTGGAAGCTATGAGGATGATCCTCAAGCCACGGACCCAGTCCGCATAGTTGCTTCCATCATCTTTCACCTTGGTTTTCTCTAGGAACGCGTTGAAATTGAGGGTGACATTCGCGTTGGCCATTGGATCTACAATATAGATTGTAAAGGCAATTTTAGACTAAGTTCATAATAATTAAGTTCACATAATCAAATTATTTAATGAACTCCCACTTAGATAGACATCTCTCTAGTCATCCAAGTGACACATGATCCATGTCAACTAGCCCGTGTCCGATCATCACGTGAGACAAACTAGTCATCCATGGTGAACATCTCCACGTTGATCGTATCTTCTATACGACTCATGTTCAACCTTTCGAGATTTCGTGTTCCGAGGCCATGTTTGTACATGCTAGGCTCGTCAAGTCAACCTAAGTGTTCCGCGTGTGTAAATCTGGCTTACACCCATTGTATGCGAACGTTAGAGCCTATCACACCCGATCATCACATGGTGCTTCGAAACAACGATCCTTAGCAATGGTGCACAGTTAGGGTGAACACTTTTCTTCAAATTTTATTGAGAGATCATCTTATTTACTACCGTCGTTCTAAGCAACTAAGATGTAAACATGATAAACATCACATGCAATCAATATAGTGACATGATATGGCCAATATCATCTTGCTCCTTTGATCTCCATCTTCGGGGCACCATGATCATCACTGTCACCGGCACGACACCATGATCTCCATCATCATGATCTCCATCATTATGTCTTCATGAAGTTCTCTCGCTAACTATTACTTCTACTACTATGGCTAACGTTTAGCAATAAAGTAAAGTAATTACATGGCATTTATGATTGACACGTAGGTCATACAATAAAATAAGACAACTCCTATGGCTCCAGCCGGTTGTCATACTCATCGACATGCAAGTCGTGAATCCTATTACAAGAACATGATCAATCTCATACATCACAATGCATCACATCACATCCTTTGGCCATGTCACATCACAAGGCATATGCTGCAAAAACAAGTTAGACGTCCTCTAATTTGGAGTTGCAAGTTTTTACATGGCAGCTATAAGTTTCTAGCAAGAACGTTTCTTACCTACGCCAAAACCACAACGAGATATGCCAATTGCTAATTACCCTTCATAAGGACCCTTTTCATCGAATCCAATCCGACTAAGGTGGGAGAGACAGACACCCGCTAGCCACCTTATGCAACAAGTGCATGTCAGGCGGTGGAACCAGTCTCACGTAAGCGTACGTGTAAAGTTGGTCCGGGCCGCTTCATCCCACAATACCGCCGAATCAAGATAAGACTAGTAGTGGTAAGCATATTAACAAAATCGACGCCCACAACAACTTTGTGTTCTACTCGTGCATAGATTCTATGCATAGACCTAGCTCATAATGCCACTGTTGGGAGACGTAGTAGTAAATCTAAAAAATTCCTACGTGCCACCAAGATCTATCTATGGAGAAACCAGAAACGAGAGGGGAGACATTGCATCTTCATACCTTTGAAGATTGCTAAGCGGAAGCGTTACAAGAACGCGGTTGGTGGAGTCGTACTCGCAGCGATTCAGATCGCGGTGGATTCCGATCTCAGCGCCGAACAACGGCGCCTCCGCGTTCAGCACACGTGCAGCCCGATGACGTATCCTACGCCTTGATCCAGCAAGGAGTAAGGAGAGGTTGAGGGAGAGCTCCGGCAGCACGACGGCGTGGTGACGGTGGAGCTACGTGAAATTCGGCAGGGCTTCGCCAAGCGCTACGAAGAATGAGGAAGAGGAAGGGTAGGGCTGCACCGAGAGAGAAAGAAGTCATGTCTCAAATCAGCCCAAACCCTTGCATATATATATAGGAGGAGGGAGAGGGAGGGCTGCCTTGTCCCCTCCTCCAAGGAGGAGAGCTTCGGTCGAAGGTGGGGAAGAGCCCACCTCCCACAAGGGAGGTGGATCTCCTCCTTTTAAATCCTTTTTCCCTTTATCTCTTGATCCCAGCCGCATGGGCCTTTCTATAAGGTCTTGGCCAGCCCACTAAGGGCTGGCACACCTCCTCTAAGGGCCCACGAAGTCCTTTGGTCGTCATACCCCTCCCGGGGGTCCTCCGGCACCCTCCCGACACTCCCGGTACACTACCGATGAGCCCGAAAACTTTCCGGTGACCAAAACTGGACTTCCTATATATCATTCTTTACCTCCGGATCATTCCGGAGCTCCTCGTGACGTTCGAGATCTCATTTGGGACTCCGAAAAACTTTCGGTAATCACGTATATCATTTCCCTATAACCCTAGCGTCATCGAATCTTAAGTGTGTAGACCCTACGGATTCGGGAGACATGTAGACATGACCGAGACACCTCTCCGGTCAATAACCAACAGTGGGATCTGGATACCCATGTTGGCTCCCACATGCTCCACGATGATCTCATCGTATGAACCATGATGTCGGGGATTCAATCAATCCCGTATACAATTCCCTTTGTCTATCGGTATGATACTTACCCTAGATTCGATCGTCGGTATCTCTATACCTTGTTCAATCTCGTTACTGGCAAGTCTCTTCACTTGTTTCGTAATACATCATCCCGTGACTAAATCCTTAGTCACATTGAGCTCATTATGATGATGTCTTACCGAGTGGGCCCAGAGATACCTCTCCGTCACACGGAGTGACAAATCCCAGTCTCGATTCTTGCCAACCCAACAGACACTTTTGGATATACCCGTAGTGCACCTTTATAGCCACCCAGTTACGTTGTGACGTTTGGCACACCCAAAGCATTCCTACGGTATCCGGGAGTTGCACAATCTCATGGTCTAAGGAAATGATACTTGACATTGAAAAGCTTTAGCAAACAAACTACACGATCTTGTGCTATGCTTAGGATTGGGTCTTGTCCATCACATCATTCTCCTAATGATGTGATCCCGTTATCAAAGACATCCAATGTCCATGGTCATGAAACCATGACCATCTATTGATCAACAAGCTAGTCAACTAGAGGCTCACTAGGGACATGTTGTGGTCTATGTATTCACACATGTATTACGGTTTCCGGTTAACACAATTATAGCATGAACAATAGACAATTATCATGAACTAGGAAATACAATAATAACCATTTTATTATTGCCTCTAGGGCATATTTCCAACAGGTGCAGCAGGTCTCTGGCAAATGGGACGCCAGGGACGCCAACATGACCAGCTACCGATTCCTCGTACAACAGCTCACGGGCTCCTTCGAGGGTTGTGAGTTTCATCACATCCCACGGGCGGACAACGAGGCGGCCGACGCGTTGGCAAAGATCGGCTCCACTCGGCATGCCATCCCAGCCGGCGTCTCCCTTGAGTGGCTTCTCAAGCCGTCGATCAAGCCTTCCCCGGAGTCAGAATCAATCTTCGTGCCGGCAGACGCTACCGGCCCATCAACGACTCTGGCCGTCCCTACGGCATCTTCCCCACCGGCTCCCACAACTTCGACCGCCCTGCCAGTGCTAGTCGAGCTGGTTGCACCCGCGGCTGACGGCTCAAACGACGTGGCAGTCATGATGTCAATTGACCAACCGGTTGTACGGGCTGGCGAGCCGGTCCCGGGAACTTGCGAGCCGGTCCCGGGGGCTGATCATCTTGGCCCGGGGGCTCCCGAGCCGACCGTCGTCTCAGCTCCCTCATGGGCCCAGCCTATCTTAGTGTTCCTTCTGCGCGGCGAGCTCCCCCCGGACGAGGCCTTGGCAAGACGAGTTTAGTGTCGGGCCTCGGCATATAGCATCATCAACAACGAGCTTGTCCATCGCAGCACCACCGGTGTTTTCCAGCGATGGGTCGAGCCAGAAAAGGGTCTGGATATCCTCCTCGACATCCACCAGGGCGAGTGCGGGCACCACTCTGCCTCCAGGACCCTAGTGGCCAAGGCTTTTCGCCACGGCTTCTTCTGGCCCACCGCTCTCGAGGCAGCCAAGAAATTGGTCGATGAGTGTGAGGGCGGCCAACGCTTCAGCACTAAGAGCCACCTGCCGGCAACAGCCCTCCAAACCATCCCCCTCTCATGGCCCTTCGCCGTCTGGGGGCTGGACATGATGGGTCCCTTCAAGACCGCATGAGGCGGCATGACACACTTGCTGGTGGCTGTCGACAAATTCACCAAGTGGATCGAGGCACGACCGATCAAGAAGATAGATGGCCCCACAGCCATCCGGTTCATCGATGACATCACAGTTCGCTATGGCGTCCCCCACAGCATCATCACTAACAATGGCATGAACTTCGCCAAGGGCGCGCTCGCACGTTTCTGCTCCAAGCAAGGGATTCGCCTCTACCTGGCCTCCGTCGCTCATCCACAGTCAAATGGCCAGGTCGAGAGGGCCAACGTCCTCATCCTATCCGGCATCAAGCCCCAGCTCATGACACTGCTGGTAAGGTCAGCCAGCTGCTAGATCGACGAGCTGTCGGCTGTCCTTTGGAGTCTCACGACTGTTGGGAGACGTAGTAGTAAATCAAAAAAATTCCTATGTATCACAAAGATCTATCTATGGAGAAACCAGCAACGAGTGGGGAGAGATTGCATCTTCATACCTTTGAAGATCGCTAAGCGGAAGCGTTACAAGAACACGGTTGGGGGAGTCATACTCGCAGCGATTCAGATCGCGGTGGATTCCGATCTCAGCGCCGAACAACGGCGCCTCCGTGTTCAACACACGTGCAGCCCGATGATGTCTCCTACACCTTGATCCACAAAGGAAGAAGGAGAGGTTGAGGGAGAGCTCCGGCAGCACGACGGCGTGGTGACGGTGAAGCTACGTGAACTCCGGCAGGGCTTCGCCAAGCGCTACGGAGAACGAGGAAGAGGAAGGGTAGGGCTGTGCCGAGAGAGATAGAGAGAGAGAAGTCGTGTCTCAAATCAGCCCAAACCCTTGCATATATATATAAGGAGGGAGAGGAAGGGATGACTAGGCCCCTCCTCCAAGGAGGGGCCGACCCTAGGGGAAGAGACCACCTCCCACAAGGGAGGTGGATCTCCTCTTTTTCAAACTCCTTTGCCCTATCTCCTTATCTCCAGCCGCATGGGCCTTTCTAGAAGGTCTTGGCCAGCCCAACAAGGGCTGGCACACCTTCTCTAAGGCCCCACGAAGTCCTATGGTCATCACGCCCCTCCCGGGGGTCCTCCGGCACCCTCCCAGCACTCCTGGTACACTACCGATGAGCCCGAAAACTTTCCGGTGACCAAAACTGGACTTCCTATATATCAATCTTTAACTCCGGACCATTCCGGAGCTCCTCGTGACATACGGGATCTCATCCGGGACTCGGAACAACCTTCGGTAACCATGTACAACATTTCCCTATAACCCTAGCATCATCGAACCTTAAGTGTGTAGACCCTACGGGTTCGGGAGACATGTAGACATGACCGAGACACCTCTCCGGTCAATAACCAACAGAGGGATCTGGATACCCATGTTGGCTCCCACATGCTCCATGATGATCTCATCGGATGAACCATGATGTTGAGGATTCAATCAATCCCGTATACAATTCCCTTTGTCTATCGGTATGATACTTGCCCGAGATTCGATCGTCGGTATCTCTATACCTTGTTCAATCCCGTTACCGGAAAGTGTCTTTACTCGTTTCGTAATACATCATACCGTGGCTAACTCCTTAGTCACATTGAGCTCATTATGATGATGTATTACCGAGTGGGCCCAGAGATACCTCTCCATCACACGGAGTGACAAATCCCAGTCTCGATTCGTGCCAACCCAACAGACACTTTCGGAGATACCCGTAGTGCACCTTTATAGCCACCCAGTTACGTTGTGATGTTTGGCACACCCAAAGCATTCCTACAGTATCCGGGAGTTGCACAATCTCATGGTCTAAGGAAACGATACTTGACATTGAAAAGCTTTAGCAAACGAACTACACGATCTTGTGCTATGCTTAGGATTGGGTCTTGTCCATCACATCATTCTCCTAATGATGTGATCCCATTATCAATGACATCCAATGTCCATGGTCATGAAACCGTGACCATCTATTGATTAACGAGCTAGTCAACTAGAGGCTCACTAGGGACATGTTGTGGTCTATGTATTCACACATGTATTATGGTTTCCGGTTAACCCAATTATAGCATGAACAATAGACAATTATCAAGAACTAGGAAATACAATAATAACCATTTTATTATTGCCTCTAGGGCATATTTCCAACAGTCTCCCACTTGCACTCGAGTCAATAATCTAGTTACATTGTGATGAATCGAACACCCATAGCATTCTGGTGTTGATCATGTTTTTCTCGTGAGAGAGGTTTAGTCAACGGATCTATGACATTCAGATCCGTATGCACTTTACAAATATCTATATCTCCCTCCTGAATGTAATCACGGATGGAGTTGAAGCGGCGTTTGATGTGTCTTGTCTTCTTGTGAAACCTGGGCTCCTTCGCAAGGGCAATAGCTCCAGTGTTGTCATAGAATAGAGTCATCGGGCCCGACGCGCTTGGAATTACTCCTAGGTCGGTGATGAACTCCTGCATCGAGACTCCTTCCTTTGCTGCTTCCGAAGCAGCTATGTACTCCACTTCACATGTAGATGCCGCCATGACGCTTTGCTTGCTGCTGCACCAGCTGACTGCCCCTCCATTCAAAACATACACGTATCCGTTTTGCGACTTGGAGTCGTCCGGATCTGTGTCGAAGCTAGCATCGACATAACCATTTACGACGAGCTCTTCGGCACCACCATATACGAGAAACATGTCCTTTGTCCTTTTCAAGTACTTCAGGATATTCTTGACCGATGTCCAGTGTTCTGCTCCGGGATCACTTTGGTACATCCCTACCAAACTTATGGCAAGGTTCACATCAGGTCTGGTACACAGCATGGCATATATAATAGAACCTATGGCTGAAGCATAGGGGATGACACTCATCTCTTCTCTATCCTTTTCCGTGGTCGGGCATTGAGTCGTACTCAATCTCACACCCTGTAACACAGGCAAGAACCCCTTCTTGGACTGATCCATATTGAACTTCTTCAATATCTTTTCAAGGTATGTGCTTTGTGAAAGACCTATGAGGCGTCTCGATCTATCTCTATAGATCTTAATACCTAATATGTAAGCAGCTTCTCCAAGGTCCTTCATTGAAAAACACTTATTCAAGTAGGCATTTACACTTTCCAAGAGTTCTATATCATTTCCCATTATCAGTATGTCATCCACATATAATACGAGAAATGCTACAGAGCTCCCACTCACTTTCTTGTAAATACAGGGTTCTCCATAAACCTGTACAAACCCAAACGCATTAATCACTTCATTAAAGCGAATGTTCCAACTCCGAGATGCTTGCACCAGCCCATAGATGGAGCGCTGGAGCTTGCATACCTTGTTAGCATCTTTAGGATCGACAAAACCTTCCGACTACATCATATACAATTCTTCCTTGAGGAAGCCATTAAGGAATGATGTTTTGACGTCCATTTGCCAGATCTCATAATCATAAAATGCGACAATTGCTAACATGATTCGGACAGACTTCAGCATCGCTACGGGTGAGAAAGTCTCATCGTAGTCAACTCCTTGAACTTGTCGATAACCCTTAGGGACAAGCCGAGCCTTATAGACGGTCACATTACCATCCGCGTCAGTCTTCTTCTTAAAGATCCATTTATTTTCAATGGCTCGCTTATCATCAGGCAAGTCCACCAAAGTCCACACTTTGTTCTCATACATGGATCCTATCTCGGATTTCATGGCTTCAAGCCATTTGTTGGAATCCGGGCCCGCCATCGCTTCTTCATAGTTTGAAGGTTCACCGTTGTCCAACAACATGATCTCTAGGACAGGTTTGCCGTACCACTTTGGTGCGGAACGTGTCCTAGTGGACCTTCGACGTTCAATAGTAACTTGATCTGAAGTTTCATGATCATCATCATTAACTTCCTCTCCAGCCAGTGTAGGCTCCACAAAAACAACTTCATGTGCTGTGCTACTCTCCGGTTCGAGTGGAGGTACAATTACCTCATCAAGTTCTATTCTCCTCCCACTTATTTCTTTCAAGAGAAACTCTTTCTCGAGAAAGGATCCATTCTTGGCAACAAAGACTTTGCCCTCGGATCGTAGGTAGAAGGTATACCCAATAGTCTCTTTGGGATATCCTATGAAGACACACTTTTTCGCTTTGGGTTCGAGCTTCTTAGGTTGAAGTTTCTTCACATAAGCATCGCATCCCCAAACTTTTAGAAACGACAGATTAGGTTTATTTCCAAACCATAATTCATGCGGTGTCGTCTCAACGGATTTTGATGGTGCCCTATTTAAAGTGAATGCGGCAGTCTCTAATGCATATCCCCAAAATGATAGCGGTAAGTCGATAAGAGACATCACAGATCGTACCATATCTCATAGAGTGCGATTACGACGTTCAGACACACCATTTCGCTCAGGTGTGCCAGGCGGCGTGAGTTGTGAAACAATTCCACTTTTCCTTAGGTGTGTGCCAAACTCGTGACTTAAATATTCTCCGCCACGATCAGATCGTAGGCACTTTATTTTCCTGTCACGTTGATTCTCTACCTCACTCTGAAATTCCTTGAACCTTTCAAAATTTTCAGACTTATGTTTCATTAAGTAGACATACCCATATCTACTCAAGTCATTGGTGAGGGTGAGAACATAACGGTAGCCACCACGAGCCTCGACACTCATTGGACCGCATACATTGGTATGTATTAATTCCAAAAAGTCAGTTGCTCGCTCCATTGTTCCGGAGAATGGAGTCTTGGTCATCTTGCCCATGAGGCATGGTTCGCATGTGTCAAATGATTCAAAATCAAGAGACTCCAAAAGTCCATTACTATGGAGCTTCTTCATGCGTTTGACACCAATATGACCAAGGCGGTAGTGCCACATGTAAGTGGGACTATCATTATCAACCTTACACTTTTTGGTACTCACACTATGGACATGTGTAACATCACGTTCGAGATTCATCAAAAATAAACCACTGACCTGCGGGGCATGACCATAAAACATTTCTCTCATATAAATAGAACAACCATTATTCTCAGATTTAAATGAGTAGCCATCTCGCATCAAGCGAGATCCAGATACAATGTTCATGCTCAAAGCTGGTACTAAATAACAATTATTAAGGTTTAACAATAATCCCGAAGGTAGATCTAGAGGTAGCATGCCGACAGCGACCACATCGACCTTGGAACCATTCTCGACGCGCACCGTGACCTCGTCCTTCGCCAGCCTCCGCATATTCCGCTGCTCCTGCTTGGAGTTACAAATGTCAGCAACTACACCGGTATCAAATACCCAGGAGCTACTACGAGTGCTGGTTAGGTAATATCAATAACAAGTATATCACATATACCTTTAACATTGCCGTCCTTCTTATCCGCTAAGTACTTGGGACAGTTCCGCTTCCAGTGACCAGTACCCTTGCACTAAAAACACTCAGTCTTAGGCTTGGGTCCATTCTTGTTCTTCTTCTTCCCGGCAACTTGCTTACCGGGCGCGGCAATAGCTTTGCCGTCCTTCTTGACGTTCTTCTTACCCTTGCCTTTCTTGAAACTAGTGGTCTTATTCACCATCAACACATGATGCTCCTTTTTGATCTCGACCTCTCCTAATTTCAGCATCGAGTACAACTCAGGAATGGACTTCTCCATCCCTTGCATGTTGTAGTTAATCACAAAGCTCTTGTAGCTAGGTGGAAGCGACTGGAGGATTCTGTCAATGACCAAGTCATCCGGGAAATTAACTCCCAGCTGAGTCAAGCGGTTGTGTAGCCCAGACATCTTGAGGATGTGCTCACTGACATAACTATTCTCCTCCATCTTACAACTGAAGAACTTGTTGGAGACGTCATATCTCTCGACACGGGCATGAGCTTGGAAAATCAGTTTCAGCTCTTGGAACATCTCATATGCTCCGTGTTGCTCAAAACGCTTTTGGAGCCCCGTTTCTAAACTGTAAAGCATGCCGCACTGAACAAGGGAGTAATCATCGCAGCGAGAATTCCAAGCATTTGCAACGTCTTGCTCTGCTGGGAGAAGGGGTGGGTCACCTAGTGGTGCCTCAAGAACATACAATTTCTTGGAAGCTATGAGGATGATCTGGCTTACACCCGTCGTATGCGAATGTTAGAACCTATCACAACCGATCATCACATGGTGCTTCGGAACAACGATCCTTAGCAACGGTGCACAGTTAGGGTGAACACTTTTCTTGAAATTTTATTGAGAGATCACCTTATTTACTACCGTCGTCCTATGCAAATAAGATGTAAACATGATACACATCACATGCAATCAATATAGTGACATGATATGGACAATATCATCTTGCTCCTTTGATCTCCATCTTCGGGGCACCATGATCATCACTGTCACCGGCACGACACTATGATCTTCATCATCATGATCTCCATCATTGTGTCTTCATGAAGTTTCCTTGCCAACTATTACTTCTACTACTATGGCTAACGTTTAGCAATAAAGTAAAGTAATTACATGGCATTTATGATTTACACGCAGGTCATACAATAAAATAAGACAACTCCTATGGCTCCTGCCGGTTGTCATACTCATCGACATGCAAGTTGTGAATCCTTTTACAAGAACATGATCAATCTCATACATCACAATGCATCACATCACATTCTTTGGCCATATCACATCACAAGGCATATGCTACAAAAACAAGTTGGACGTCCTCTAATTTTTTGTTGCAAGTTTTTCCGTGGCTGCTATAGGTTTCTAGCAAGAACGTTTCTTACCTACGCCAAAACCACAACGTGATATGCCAATTGCTATTTACCCTTCATAAGGAACCTTTTCATCGAATCCAATCCGACTAAGGTGGGAGAGACAGACACCCGCTATCCACCTTATGCAACAAGTGCATGTCAGGCGATGGAACCAGTCTCACGTAAGCGTACGTGTAAAGTCGGTCCAGGCCGCTTTATCCCACAATACTGTCGAATCAAGATAAGACTAGTAGTGGTAAGCATATTAACAAAATCGACGCCCACAACTACTTGTGTTCTACTCGTGCATAGATTCTACGCATAGACCTAGCTCATGATGCCACTGTTGGGAGACGTAGTAGTAAATCAAAAAAAATCCTATGTATCACCAAGATCTATCTAGAGAAACCAGCAACGAGTGGGGAGAGATTGCATCTTCATACCCTTGAACATCGCTAAGCGGAAGCGTTACAAGAACGCGGTTGGTAGAGTCGTACTTGCAGCGATTCAGATCGCGGTGGATTCCGATCTCAGCGCCGAACAACGGCGCCTCCGCGTTCAACACACGTGCAGCCCGATGACGTCTCCTACGCCTTGATCCAGCAAGGAGGAAGGACAGGTTGAGGGAGAGCTCCGGCAGCACGACGGCGTGGTGACGGTGGAGCTACGTGAACTCCAGCAGGGCTTCGCCAAGCGCTACGGAGAACGAGGAAGAGGAAGGGTAGGGCTGCGCCAAGAGAGAGATAACTCATGTGTCAAATGAGCCCAAACCCTTGCATATATATAGGAGGAGGTAGAGGGAGGGCTGCCTTGGCCCCTCCTCCAAGGAGGAGAGATTCGGCCAACCCTAGGGGAAGAGACCACCTCCCACAAGGGAGGTGGATCTCCTCTTTTTCAAACTCCTTTGCCCTATCTCCTTATCTCCAACCGCATGGGCCTTTCTAGAAGGTCTTGGCCAGCCAAACAAGGGCTGGGACACCTCATATAAGGGCCCACGAAGTCCTATGGTCGTCACACCCCTCCCGGGGGTCCTCCGGCACCCTCCCGACACTCCCGGTACACTATCGATGAGCCCGAAAACTTTCCGGTGACCAAAACTGGACTTCCTATATATCAATCTTTACCTCCAGACCATTTTGGAGCTCCTCATGACGTCCGGGATCTCATGCGGGACTCCAAACAACCTTCGGTAACCATGTACAACATTTCCCTATAACCCTAGCGTCATCGAACCTTAAGTGTGTAGACCCTACGGGTTCGGGAGACATGTAGACATGACCGAGACACCTCTCCAGTCAATAACCAACAGAGGGATATGGCTCCCACATGCTCCACAATGATCTCATCGGATGAACCACGATGTCGGGGATTCAATCAATCCTGTATACAATTCCCTTTGTCTATCGGTATGATACTTGCCCGAGATTCGATCGTCGGTATCTCTATACCTTGTTCAATCTCGTTACCGGCAAGTCTCTTTACTCGTTCTGTAATACTTCATCCCATGATTAACTCCTTAGTCACATTGAGCTCATTATGATGATGTCTTACCGAGTGGGCCCAGAGATACCTCTCCGTCACACGGAGTGACAAATCCCAGTCTCGATTCGTGCCAACCCAACAGACACTTTCGGAGATACCCGTAGTGCACCTTTATAGCCACCCAGTTACGATGTGACGTTTGGCACACCCAAAGCATTCCTACGGTATCCGGGAGTTGCACAATCTCATGGTCTAAGGAAACGATACTTGACATTGAAAAGTTTTAGCAAACGAACTACACGATCTTGTGCTATGCTTAGGATTGGGTCTTGTCCATCACATCATTCTCCCAATGATGTGATCCCGTTATCAATGACATCCAATGTCCATAGCCATGAAACCATGACCCCTCCCGGGGGTCCTTGCTCACCGGCCCCCCGACCCGGCTCCCGGGCCAGGGGGCTCGTCGGCTGGTCCTAGGTCGCTTCTCTCTATAATTGGCTAAGTAGTGTGAGCCGAGCAAACCCTCCCACCCCTACCAGCTACAGATCCGTCCCCGGCTGTCCGGCTGACAGGGCCTTGGGGCGGCAAGGCTTGACTCACACGAAAGATCAATCGAAAGGAGATACCGGCTAGGCCCAGCTGGACCTCCGCCTCGCCTCTATCACTCTACTTATCCCGAAAGGCTCTCGCGGTTCCTAAGTTCCGAACCGGCTCCCTCGAGGCGGGCTCCCTGACCTAGCTATAGACTGGCTCCTGGCTGTCGGGCTGGTAGGGTCGAAACCAAAGGGGAAAAGGGGGGATCAAAAAGAACCAGGAGGGCAAAAAGGATAAGGATGAGCCGGCACGAGCAATAAGGCAAACATGTTAAATATTCATAGCACAAGTGTTAAAAACAAAAGCGGCCGACGGCTAGCACGGTTCATTACATAAAACACCCCCAGTGGGTGGACTTGAGCCTAACTTGCAGGAAAAGGAAAGGAAAGATAAAAATGCCCAGGGGCTCAGGCCACCGGCGCGTCGCCAGCCGGCACGCCCCCAGCCTTCGCGTCGCCGGGCGGCTCGACTCTCGCCTCAGAGGTGGCTGTGGCCTTCGGGTCGGCCCCCTTGGCCTTCGAGGCGGTATCTACGGTTTTGTCCATCTCGCCGCTCGAGTCGGTGCTCTTGTCAGCAACTTCCTCGTTCGCTGGGCCTTGAAGGATGCCGAAGGAGTCTTCGGGCACCGGCTCGCCATCCTCGTCAAGAGGTGGCAGCAACTCCTCCGCATCGACGTACGACGCAAGCTCGTTGGCCCGGAGGACAAGAGCCAGCTCACGGGCCTCCCGCTCCTCGGTCGGCTCGTCCTACATGGTGGCCAGCCGACCCAAGTCCATGCCGCGATACCAAGACGTGAAGAACCAGAGCGCCATCTGCGTGCCGGCTCGGGTTGCGGTCGCATTCCAGGCCTCGAGCCGGGCCACGCCATGCTCCAGCCACAGGGCCAAGCGGTTCACTAGAGCTCCTCTGCGGCCCGGCCACAGAGCGGCAATGATCTCTTTCCCGGCCGTCTTGAGCCGCTCCACGCTCCGCTCGAGGCGAGTTTGTTGGAAATATGCCCTAGACGCAATAATAAAATGGTTATTATTGTATTTCCTTGTTCATGATAATTGTCTATTGTTCATGCTATAATTGTGTTGATCGGAAACCGTAATACATGTGTGAATACATAGACCACAACATGTCCCTAGTAAGCCTCTAGTTGGCTAGCTCGTTGATCAATAGATGGTCATGGTTTCATGGCTATGGACATTGGATGTCATTGATAACGGGATCACATCATTGGGAGAATGATGTGATGGACAAGACCCAATCCTAAGCATAGCACAAGATCGTGTAGTTCATTTGCTAAAGCTTTTCAATGTCAAGTATTGTTTCCTCAGACCATGAGATTGTGCAAATCCCGGATACCGTGGGAATGCTTTGGGTGTGCTAAACGTCACAACGTAACTGGGTGGCTATAAAGGTGCACTACGGGTATCTCCGAAAGTGTCTGTTGGGTTGGCACGAATCGAGACTGGGATTTTTCACTCCGTGTGACGGAGAGGTATCTCTGGGCCCACTCGGTAAGACATCATCATTATGAGCTCAATGTGACTAAGGAGTTAGTCACGGGATGATGTATTATGGAACGAGTAAAGAGACTTGCTGGTAACTAGATTGAACAAGGTATAGAGATACCGACGATCGAATCTCGGGCAAGTATCATACCGATAGACAAAGGGAATTGTATACGGGATTGATTGAATCCCCGACATCGTGGTTCATCCGATGAAATCATCGTGGAGTATGTGGGAGCCAACATGGGTATCTAGATCCCGCTGTTGGTTATTGACCGGAGAGGTGTCTCGGTCATGTCTATATGTCTCCCGAACCCATAGGGTCTACACACTTAAGGTTCGATGACGCTAGGGTTATAGGGAAATGGTATACGTGATTAATGAAGGTTGTTTGGAGTCCCGGATGAGATCCCGGATGTCACGAGGAGCTCAAGAATGGTCCGGAGGTAAAGATTGATATATAGCAAGTCCAGTTTTGGTCATCGGAAGGTTTTCGGGCTCATCGGTAGTGTACCGGGAGTGCCGGCAGGGTGCCGGAGGACCCCCGGGAGGGGTCTGACGACCATAGGACTTTGTGGGCCCTTAGAGGAGGTGTGCCAGCCCTTTTGGGGCTGTCCAAGACCTTATAGAAAGGCCCATGTAGCTGGGATAAAGAGATAAAGGGCAAAAGGATTTAAAAGGAGGAGATCCACCTCCCTTGTGGGAGGTGGACTCTTCCCCACCTTCGGCCGAACCTCTCCTCCTTGGACGAGGGGCCAAGGCAGCCCTCCCTCTCCTTCCTCCTATATATATTCAAGGGTTTGGGATGATTTGAGACACGACTTCTCTCTCTCTCGGCGCAGCCCTGCCCTTCCTCTTCCTCGTTCTCCGTAGCGCTTGGCGAAGCCCTGCCGAAGTTCACGTAGCTCCACCGTCACCATGCCGTGGTGCTGCCGGAGCTCTCCCTCAACCTCTCCTTCCTCCTTGCTGGATCAAGGCGTAGGAGATGTCATCGGGCTGCACGTGTGTTGAACGCGGAGGTGCCATTCTTCGGCGCTGAGATTGGAATCCACCGCGATCTGAATCGCTGCGAGTACGACTCAACCAACCGCGTTCTTGTAACGCTTCTGCTTAGCGATCTTCAAAGGTATGAAGATGCAATCTCTCCCCACTCGTTTCTGGTTTCTCCATGGATAGATCTTGGTGATCGTAGGAAAAATTTTGATTTACTACTACGTCTCCCAATAGTGGCATCATGAGCTAGGTCTATGCGTAGAATCTATGCACGAGTAGAACACAAGTTGTTGTGGGCGTCAATTTTGTTAATATGCTTACCACTACTAGTCTTATCTTGATTCGGCGGTATTATGGGATGAAGCGGCCCAGACCGACTTTACACGTACGCTTACGTGAGACTGGTTCCACCGCGTGACATGCACTTGTTGCATAAGGTGGCTAGCGGGTGTCTGTCTCTCCCACCTTAGTGAGATTGGATTCGATGAAAGTGTCCTTATGAAGGGTAAATAGCAATTGGCATATCATGTTGTGGTTTTGGCTTAGGTAAGAAACGTTCTTGCTAGAAACCTATAGCAACCACGTAAAAACTTGCAACTACAAATTAGAGGACGTCTAACTTGTTTTTGCAACATATGCCTTGTGATGTGATATGGCCAAAGGATGTGATGTGATGCATTGTGATGTATGAGATTGATCATGTTCTTGTAATAGGATTCACGACTTGCATGTCGATGAGTATGACAACCGGCAGGAGCCATAGGAGTTGTCTTATTTTATTGTATGACCTCCGTGTCAGTCATAAACGCCATGTAATTACTTTACTTTATTGCTAAATGTTAGCCATAGTAGTAGAAGTAATAGTTGGCGAGACAACTTCATGAAGACACAATGATGGAGATCATGATTATGGAGATCATGGTGTCGTGCCGGTGACAGTGATGATCATGGTGCCACGAAGATGGAGATCAAAGGAGCAAGATGATACTGGCCATATCATGTCACTATATTGATTGCATGTGATGTTTATCATGTATACATCTTATTTGCTTAGAACGACGGTAGTAAATAAGATTATCTCTCAATAAAAATTTCAAGAAAAGTGTTCACCCTAACTGTGCACCGTTGCTCAAGATCGTTGTTCTGAAGCACCACATGATGATTGGGTGTGATAGGCTCTAACGTTCGCATACAACGGGTGTAAGCCAGATTTACACACGCGATACACTTAGGTTTATGTGACGAGCCTAGCATGTACAGACATGGCCTCGGAACACGGAAGACCGAAAGGTCGAACATGAGTCGTATAGAAGATACGATCAACATGGAGATGTTCACCATGGATGACTAGTCTATCTCACGTGATGATCGGACACGGGTTAGTTGACATGGATCATGTGTCACTTGGATGACTAGAGAGATGTCTATCTAAGTGGGAGTTCATTAAATAATTTGATTACGTGAACTTAATTATCATGAACTTAGTCTAAAATTGTCTTTACAATCTATATTGTAGATCCAATGGCCAACGTGAATGTCACCCTAAACTTCAACGCGTTCCAAGAGAAAACCAAGCTGAAAGATGATGGAAGCAACTATGCGGACTGGGTCCGTGGCTTGAGAATCATCCTCAGAGCTTCCAAAAAATTGTATGTCCTTGATGCACCACTAGGTGACCCACCCCTTCTCCCAGCAGAGCAAGACGTTCCGAACGCTTGGCATTCTCGCTGTGATGATTACTCCCTTGTTCAGTGCGACATGCATTACAGTTTAGAACCGGGGCTCCAAAAGCGTTTTGAGCAACACGGAGCATATGAGATGTTCCAAGAGCTAAAACTGGTTTTCCAAGATCAAGCCCGGGTCAAGAGATATGACGTCTCCGACAAGTTCTTCAGCTGTAAGATGGAGGAGAATAGTTCTGTCAGTGAGCACATCCTCAAGATGTCTGGGCTACACAACCGCTTGACTCAGCTAGGAGTTAATCTCCCGGATGACTCGGTCATTGACAAAATCCTCCAGTCGCTTCCACCTAGCTACAAGAGCTTTGTGATGAACTACAACATGCAAGGGATGGAGATGTCCATTCCTAAGTTGTACTCGATGCTTAAATCAGCGGAGGTCGAGATAAAAAAGGAGCATCAAGTGTTGATGGTGAATAAGACCACTAGTTTCAAGAAAGGCAAGGGTAAGAAGAACTTCAAGAAGGACGGCAAAGCTGTTGCCGTGCCCGGTAAGCAAGTTGTCGGGAAGAAGAATAACAAGAATGGACCCAAGCCTGAGACTGAGTGTTTTTATTGCAAGGGTACCGGTCACTAGAAGCGAAACTGCCCAAAGTACTTAGCGGATAAGAAGGACGGCAATATTAAAGGTATATGTGATATACTTGTTATTGATGTGTACCTAACCAGCGCTCGTAGTAGCTCCTGGGTATTTGATACCGGTGCAGTTGCTCACATTTGTAACTCCAAGCAGGAGCTGCGAAATAAGCGGAGGCTGGCAAAGGACAAGGTGACGATGCGCGTCGGGAATGGTTCCAAGGTCGATGTGATCACCGTCGGCACGCTACCTATACATTTACCTTTGGGATTAGTGTTAAACCTTAATAATTGTTATTTAGTACCAGCTTTGAGCATGAACATTGTATCTGGATCTAGCTTGATGCGAGGTGGCTACTCATTTAAATCTGAGAATAATGGTTGTTCTATTTATATGAGAGAAATGTTTTATGGTCATGCCCTGCTGGTCAATGGTTTATTTTTGATGAATCTCGAATGTGATGTTACACATGTCCATAGTGTGAGTACCAAAAAGTGTAAGGTTGATAACGATAGTCCCACTTACAGGTGGCACTGCCGCCTTGGTCATATTGGTGTCAAACGCATGAAGAAGCTCCATACTGATGGACTTTTGGAGTCTCTTGATTTCGTATCATTTGACACGTGCGAACCATGCCTCATGGGCAAGATGACCAAGACTCTGTTCTCCGGAACAATGGAGTGAGCAACTGACTTGTTGGAAATAATACATACCGATGTATGCGGTCCATTGAGTGTCGAGGCTCGTGGCGGCTACCGTTATGTTCTCACCCTCACTGATGACTTGAGTAGATATGGGTATGTCTACTTAATGAAACATAAGTCTGGAACTTTTGAAAGGTTCAAGGAATTTCAGAGTGAGGTAGAGAATCAACATGACAGTAAAATAAAGTGCCTACGATCTGATCGTGGCGGAGAATATTTAAGTCACGAGTTTTACACACACCTAAGGAAAAGTGGAATTGTTTCACAACTCACGCCGCCTGGCACACCTGAGCGAAATGGTGTGTCTGAACGTCGTAATCGCACTCTATTAGATATGGTATGATCTATGATGTCTCTTACCGACTTACCGCTATCAGTTTGGAGATATGCATTAGAGACTGCCGCATTCACTTTAAATAGGGCACCGTAAAAATCTGTTGAGACGACACCGTATGAATTATGGTTTGGAAAGGAACCTAAGCTGTCGTTTCTAAAAGTTTGGGGATGCGATACCTATGTGAAGAAACTTCAACCTGAGAAGCTCGAACCCAAAGCGGAAAAGTGCGTCTTCATAGGATATCCCAAAGAGACTATTGGGTATACCTTCTACCTACGATCCGAGGGCAACGTGTTTGTTGCCAAGAATGGATCCTTTCTTGAGAAAGAGTCTCTCTCGAAAGAAGTAAGTGGGAGGAAAATAGAACTTGATGAGGTAATTGTACCTCCACTCGAACCGGAGAGTAGCGCAGCATAGGAAGTTGTTTCTGTGGAGCCTACACCGGCTAGACAGGAAGTTAATGATGATGATCATGAAACTTCAGATCAAGTTACTATTGAACGTCGAAGGTCCACTAGGACACGTTCCGCACCAGAGTGGTATGGCAACCCTGTCCTAGAGATCATGTTGTTAGACAACGGTGAACCTTCGAACTATGAAGAAGCGATGGCGGGCCCGGATTCCAACAAATGGCTTGAAGCCATGAAATCTGAGATAGGATCCATGTATGAGAACAAAGTGTGGACTTTGGAGGACTTGCCTGATGATAAGAGAGCCATTGAAAATAAATGGATCTTTAAGAAGAAGACTGATGCGGATGGTAATGTGATCGTCTATAAGGCTCGGCTTGTCACTAAGGGTTATCGACAAGTTCAAGGAGTTGACTACGATGAGACTTTCTCACCCGTAGCGATGCTGAAGTCTGTCTGAATCATGTTAGCAATTGCCACATTTTATGATTATGAGATCTGGCAATTGGACGTCAAAACGGCATTCCTTAATGGCTTCCTTAAGGAAGAACTGTATATGATGCAGCCGGAAGGTTTTGTCGATCCTAAAGATACTAACAAGGTATGCAAGCTCCAGCGCTCCATCTATGGGCTGGTGCAAGCATCTCGGAGTTGGAACATTCTCTTTAATGAAGTGATTAAAGCGTTTGGATTTGTACATGTTTATGGAGAACCCTGTATTTACAAGAAAGTGAGTGGGAGCTCTGTAGCATTTCTCGTATTATATGTGGATGACATACTGATAATGGGAAATGATATAGAACTATTGGAAAGTGTAAAGGCCTACTTGAATAAGTGTTTTTCAATGAAGGACCTTGGAGAAGTTGCTTACATAATAGGTATTAAGATCTATAGAGATAGATCAAGACGCCTCATAGGTCTTTCACAAAGCACATACCTTGAAAAGATATTGAAGAAGTTCAATATGGATCAGTCCAAGAAGGGGTTCTTGCCTATGTTACAAGGTGTGAGATTGAGTATGACTCAATGCCCGACCACGGCAAAGGATAGAGAAGAGATGAGTGTCATCCCCTATGCTTCAGCCATAGGCTCTATTATGTATGCCATGCTATGTACCAGACCTGATGTGAACCTTGCCATAAGTTTGGTGGGGAGGTACCAAAGTGATCCTGGAGCGGAACACTGGACAGCGGTCAAAAATATCCTGAAGTACTTGAAAAGGACAAAGTACATGTTTCTCAAACCGGATACGTGCATGTTTTGAACGCAGGGCAGTCAGCTGGTACAGCAGCAAGCAAAGCGTCGTGGCGGCATCTACATGTGAAGCGGAGTACATAGCTGCTTCGGAAGCAGCAAAGGAAGGAGTCTGGATGAAGGAGTTCATAACCGACCTAGGAGTAATACCAAGTGCGTCAGGCCCGATGACTCTATTCTGTGACAACAATGGAGCTATTGCCCTTGCGAAGGAGCCCAGGTTTCACAAGAAGACAAGACACAGCAAGCGCCGCTTCAACTCCATCCGTGATTACATTCAGGAGGGAGATATAGATATTTGTAAAGTGCATACGGATCTGAATGTCGCAGATCCGTTGACTAAACCTCTCTCACGAGCAAAACATGATCAACACCAGAATGCTATGGGTGTTCGATTTATCGCAATGTAATTAGATTATTGACTCTAGTGCAAGTGGGAGACTATTGGAAATATGCCCTAAAGGCAATAATAAAATGGTTATTATTGTATTTCCTTGTTCATGATAATTGTCTATTGTTCATGCGATAATTGTTGACCGGAAACCGTAATACATGTGTGAATACATAGACCACAACATGTCCCTAGTAAGCCTCTAGTTGGCTAGCTCGTTGATCAATAGATGGTCACGGTTTCATGGCCATGGACATCGGATGTCGTTGATAACGGGATCACATCATTGGGAGAATGATGTGATGGACAAGACCCAATCCTAAGCATGGCACAAGATCATGTAGTTCGTTTGCTAAAGCTTTTCAATGTCAAGTATCGTTTCCTTAGACCATGAGATTGTGCAACTCCTGGATACCGTGGGAATGCTTTGGGTGTGCCAAACGTCACAACGTAACTGGGTGGCTATAAAGGTGCACTACGGGTATCTCCGAAAGTGTCTGTTGGGTTGGCATGAATCGAGACTGGGATTTGTCACTCCGTGTGACGGAGAGGTATCTCTGGGCCCACTCGGTAAGACATCATCATTATGAGATCAATGTGACTAAGGAGTTAGTCACGAGATGATGTATTATGGAACGAGTAAAGAGACTTGCCGGTAACGAGATTGAACAAGGTATAGAGATACCGACGACCGAATCTTGGGCAAGTATCATACCGATAGACAAAGGAAATTGTATACGGGATTGATTGAATCCCCAACATCGTGGTTCATCCGATGAAATCATCGTGGAGCATGTGGGAGACAACATGGGTATCCAGATCCCGCTGTTGGTTATCGACCAGAGAGGTGTCTTGGTCATGTCTATATGTCTCCCGAACCCGTAGGGTCTACACACTTAAGGTTCGATGACGCTAGGGTTATAGGGAAATGGTATACGTGATTACCAAAAGTTTTTCGGAGTCCCGTATGAGATCTCGGATGTCACGAGGAGCTCCGGAATGGTCCGGAGGTAAAGATTGATATACAGGAAGTCCAGTTTTGGTCACCGGAAAGTTTTCGGGCTCATCGGTAGTGAACCGGGAGTGCCGGGAGGGTGCCGGAGGACCCCCGGGAGGGGTGTGACGACCATAGGACTTTGTGGGCCCATAGAGGAGGTGTGCCAGCCCTTTTTGGGCTGGCCAAGACCTTCTAGAAAGGCCCATGCGGCTGGGATAAAGAGATAAAGGGCAAAAGGATTTAAATTGAGGAGATCCACCTCCCTTGTGGGAGGTGGACTCTTCCCCACCTTCGGCCGAACCTCTCCTACTTGGAGGAGGGGACAAGGCAGCCCTCCCTATCCCTCCTCCTATATATATGCAAGGGTTTGGGATGATTTGAGACATGACTTCTCTCTCTCTTGGCGCAGCCCTACCCTTCCTCTTCCTCGTTCTCCGTAGCGCTTGGCGAAGCCCTGCCGGAGTTCACGTAGCTCCACCGTCACCATGCCATCGTGCTGCCGGAGCTCTCCATCAACCTCTCCTTCCTCCTTGCTGGATCAAGGCGTAGGAGATGTCATCGGGCTGCACATGTGTTGAACGCAGAGGTGCCTTTGTTTGGTGCTGAGATCTGAATCGACCGCGATCTGAATCGCTGCGAGTACGACTCCACCAACCGCATTCTTGTAACGCTTCCGCTTAGCAATCTTCAAAGGTATGAAGATGCAATCTCTTCCCACTCGTTTATGGTTTCTCCATGGATAGATCTTGGTGATCGTAGGAAAAATTTTGATTTACTACTACATCTCCCAACAGGGTTAGCCGGTACTCGATGGCAACCCCGAGCTCATCCACGTCCCACGCGGCGTCCGCCTCGATGGAGCGCCCGCACTCCTGAAGGTACTCCCGGTGCTCCTCGACGGCGTGCTCAGCACGGCGTTGAGTCTCTGGGAAATGCCCTAGAAGAAAGGAGAAGAGAAGGAAAGAAAGGCAAATAAAACACAAGAGCCAGCAAGAGAAAAAGGCAACCGACTGGAGAAGAAAAAAGTAGACACTTACCTTCAATGGTGTCGTCCACTCCAGTGGCAAAGTTGAGCGCCGCCTTCCGCTCCGACGCCAATGCCGCCTCCTATGCGGCAAGGGAGCCCCTGACCTCCTCGAGCGACCTCTCGAGGCGGGTCACCTCGCCTTGGAGGCCGGTGGTCCTCCGGGCGGCGTCAGCCGCCTCCTTGACGGTCGTCTCCTTGCCCGCCTCCTCCTTCACCACGGTGGCCTTGAGGCGGTCCTGGGCCGCCTCCCCGTCCACCAGCAGCGCGGCCAGCCGGTCTTTCTCCAACGCAGCCGCCTGGACGTCCTGCGCTAGCCGGTCCTACTTGGAGACGAGCATGGTATTCTCCTCCCGGAGGGCGGTCAGGTCACCTGCAAGACATGGAAGGTGTCAACCGGCTCTTGAGGGCTGCATACCCCTCCCACGAAATGCAACTTACCTTGCGCGCGCGCCAGCTCCTCCTCCAGGTAGTGGAGGCCACGTTTGCCGCGGTCATGGATGGTGACCCCCTCCTCGAACAGCTTCTGTCGTGAGGCCTCCTGTCACGCGGAGCTGAAAATCAAGACTCGCTCAAAGAGATCCGGCCGGGTTGCCCGTCAGCCGGTCAGCCGGCCCGCATCTCGGGGGCTACACCCAATGGGTACGCTTGCGCGCCCCCACTGAAACTACTAAGACAAATGTAACCGTGCTTACCTCCGCACGCTGCATGGTGCCGTCGGCCGCCTCTGCGAACCGGGCCAGCTCCTGTCGGGACAGGTCCAAGACGCTCCCCAAGGCCCCGAACGAAGGGACCGGGCCGCCCGCCTGGGGAAGCGGTAGGGCTGGCATGCCCGCCAGCGCCTGCCAATCCCAGAGCACCTCCTGCATGGTCCGCAGGGTCCTCCGGTCCCGGTCACAGTTGCCGCCCGGGCTCGCCACGGTACCGACTGCCGGTGGCGGGTCAACAATGGCGAGGGTCCGGGTGCCGCCCCCCACCGGCCCTCCGCCCGACACAGTCGCCGTCTCCACCTCCTACTGCTCCGGCACATCAATCACGATGGAGGGCGCCTCCACCTCCGCGGCCGCCACCTCTGGCGCCGTCTCCGTTGCCGCCCCCGGGGCCGCCGGGGCCTCCGGTAGATCAACTCGGGCCAGCTCGGTCGCGGGCAGTGTCACGTCCGGCACCTCCGGTCGGGTCGTCTCGGGAGTCGGCTCCGCTGCAGCTGCCCCCGCTCTGGTCGCCTCCTCCACGGATGGAGGCATAGGCGGTTCCATGGCCACCCCCCATGGCTCGCTCGACGAAGGCCTTGACTAGCGGGTCGATTCTGTTGCCGAGTCCGATGCTCGCGCGGGGTCTGCGGCCCTCCTCCGCCGCCCGCCGCTCGAAGTCCCGAAATGTGAGGCCCCGCCTCGCGTTCCGAACCTGGAGGCTCGCAGCTCCGCGAGCCTCCTCTTCTCCTCCCGCTGGGTGGACGCGTGTTCGTGGGCCAGCCGGCTGGCGGCATCCGTTGGTTCCCCCACCGGCTCCCCCTCGTGAAGCTCGATGGGGTCCCTGCAGCGCACAAAGACCAGATAACCACTGTCTCGTGACCCGAAAGAAAACAAATGCAAAACACGGAAAGAAAACTCACCCGATGACGAGGGGCAAGGCCCGCTTGGCATGCGGCGACGGCTTCCGTGCGCCACCTTCACCCGCTTTTGGACTGGCGGCAGGGCCGCCGGCCCCTCCTTGGCCGGCCTCTTCGCCCGACCGGCTGCTTCAGCCGTCGAGGCTTGAGCCGGCCGCTCCTCGCTCCGTCGACCCTGGTGCGCTGAGGGAGGAGGCTCGTTCAGAATCATTATGTCATCGTCATCATCATCATCGTCGTCCGTCCAGTCCTTGATCGAGGGGGCAAGAGGGAA
The DNA here is from genome assembly GCA_022496015.1 of Hordeum marinum. Lineage (NCBI taxonomy): Eukaryota > Viridiplantae > Streptophyta > Magnoliopsida > Poales > Poaceae > Hordeum > Hordeum marinum. The sequence goes on from CM039672.1 coordinate 85,264,059, forward strand.
CACACCCGCTTCGCTGTGCTCCCCGGCTGTGCCGGATCCTCCGGCTCCACTGGGGTCGCCGGCTCGCGGGCCAGTCGGCTCGTCGGCTCCTCCCAAGGAGTCCACCCCCTTCTCCGGCGAGCCTCCCCGCCCGTACTCTTCGGAGTCGGAATTCGCATGCTCTGCCTCGAAGATTTGGGGGTGCGGGCCGTCCAGGATGTTCTGTCGCACCAATAGCTGCGGTTAGCACAGCAAAGTAAGGTCCGTGGCCGGCTGTCGGCTCGAGAGAATCAAACGAAGAAAAGTCACCTCAGCAAAAAACTTACTAGGGGGCGGTTTATGTGGTTGTACGGCTCCATGCCGAATGACCACGACTCGGGCTTCAGCTTGAACGTCGTGAGGGCGTTCACCCACTTCGCCACCTGAGTCAGTGTCTGGTCGACTGTGAACAGCCGTCAGGGGTCCCGGTGGCCGGACATATCACCGATCTGTGGCGGCCTCATCTGGAGAGGCAGCACCTAGCGTGTGATGAAGGACGTCACCAGCTCGGCGGCGACCAGCCCCTCAGAGCTCTTCAGCGTCGCGAGCCGTCCAAGCTCCGTCAGGGCCATGCCGCGTGGGGCAGTCCCCAGCCAGTTCACCTGGCTGGATTGCACGTCAACGAATGGCGGCGGCCGGATGAAGTCAAAGCGGGGTCGGCGTTCTTCACATAGAAGAATGTCCGGTGCCAACCTTTGACGGAATAGATGAGAGAAAGAGGAGGGAAGCGTCCAGTGTCGCGGCAGCACACCATCGTGCCCCCGCAGGCACGGACTTCAAATGGCTTGAGATAAAAGAGAGCATTGAATAAGTCGACGACAGGAAGGATTCCAAGGTACCCCTCGCACAACGTCACGAAGGCGGGGAGGTACAAGATTGCATTGGGGCCAAGATGATGCGGCTGGAGGTCGAAGGTGTCGAGGAAGAGGCGGAATAAGATGCTCACCAGGAGTCTGAAGCCACGGGCGAGGTGCCAAAAGAACATGACATGTTCCCCTGGCTGCGGCGTCGGCGCCACCTCGTCGCCCGGCGCGCGCGCGACCACCCATTCCTCCAGCGGTAGCATGCGTGCACGGCGGAGCTTCGCAATGTCGGCCTCAACGACGACGGAGCTGGCCCAGCTCCCTCCGCGTCCGTCGGCCATCTCGGCGGCGGGTCGGCACGTGGGCGCGGTTGCAGGCTTGGGCGCGGTGTTACGCGAGGGGGCAAAGAAGACGAAGAAGGCAAGAAGATGGGCACCGAGGGAGCAAGCAGGACATGAGTCCACCCTTTCCTCCCCTTTTATAGGGGAGGCCACAACCGGGGGACGTGGGATTAACTGCGCCCACTCCCCCCAGAAACTCCGCGCGTGCGTGGGTGGCCCCGTGCCATAACGACTGCTTCGGGGCGCAGAGGATCCCGGCCTGCGTCCCAAGGCCTACTAGGCTATGCCCGAGACCTAGCTGGTTAGGCCTAGACCGACGTCCCATCTCCCCGCATGCATAGGGCCCACCGCATCATTACTCGCCGTGTGGCGCGTAGCGGACCGGCGCGGGTCCCGGGGCGACACGGCGGTACCTGAGGCATCGGGTCCAACGGCCGACCTGGCTGCCCTTTCGGCTTCATGCCGGAGGCGGGTACCACTGGGGGGAAGCCACCGGCTCCCCTTTGTCTGTTGGACGCGGGCCCCCGCTGGCTTCGGGGACTACTAACGGGGTTATTACCCCTGGGTAGGCCAAAGCAACGGGGTTCTCCCCATTTCCATTTCGAAGGAAAACCACGTGACCGGCTGCTCATGGCCGGCTGGATTACGGCCGGCTCGAGCGGCCACCGGCTGGCGAGGCGAACAGCTGGTCAACAAGCCGGCTTGACCCTCGGTCGGTTGGGTGCGGCCAGCTGCCTCCGGGCCGGCTCCTCTGTTGACCTTGGGATGGACAGGCGATGTCCCGTCCCACTGCGTGCGAGTACAGTGACACGACGCGACCGGCACGACGGGCAACCCTGTAGCCATAGTGGCCGCTGACGCTCGAGAGCGCGTGGCCACAGTCCGGCCGTTAGGGCTGTTGACCTTGGCGAGCGTGACCGGGTGGGGGAACAGTGTCGGCACGCCCTCGTCCACTCGATTAACTGCCTCGGCGTGGCTAAAGTATATCCGGCCGTACCGGAGACCTCGGTCGGCTGGTGCTAGAGGACGCCTCTCTGGCGACCCGTGCCGTGACAGGTGAGCGAAGGCCAATCGTAGAGCCGACTGGCGGGCCCTAGCAGGTGACAAGACTGTTGGAAATATGCCCTAGAGGCAATAATAAATTAGTTATTATCATATTTCCTTGTTCATGATAATCGTTTATTATCCATGCTATAATTGTATTGATCGGAGACTTAAATGCATGTGTGGATACATAGACAAAACCATGTCCCTAGTATGCCTCTAATGGACTAGCTCGTTGATCAAAGGATGGTTAAGGTTTCCTAGCCATGGACATGAGATATCATTTGATAACGGGATCACATCATTAGGAGAATGATGTGATGGATAAGACCCAAACTACAAACATAGCATATGATCGTGTCAGTTTATTGCTACTGTTTTCTGCATGTCAAGTATATGTTCCTATGACCAGGAGATCATGCAACTCACGGATATCGGAGGAGTGCCTTGTGTGTATCAAACGTTGCAACGTAACTGGGTGACTATAAAGGTGCTCTACAGGTATCTCCGATGGTGTCTGTTGAGTTGGCATGGATCGAGACTGGGATTTGTTACTCCGTGTGACGCAGAGGTATCTCGGGGCCCACTCGGTAATGCAACATCACAATAAGCCTTGCAAGCAATGTGACTAATGGTTAGTTGCGGGATCTTGTATTACAGAACGAGTAAAGAGACTTTCCGGTAACAAGGTTGAACTAGGTATGGAGATACCGATGATCGAATCTCGGGCAAGTAACATACCGAAGAACAAAGGGAACGTTATACGGGATTAACTGAATCCTTGACATAGATGTTCGACCGATAAAGATCTTCGTAGAATATGTAGGAACCAATGTGGACGTCCAGGTCCCGCCATTGGTTATTGACCGTAGAGGTGTCTCGGTCATGTCTACATAGTTCTCGAACCCGCAGGGTCTGCACACTTAAGGTTCGGTGACGTTTCGGTAGTGTAGAGTTATGTATGGTGTTGACCGAAGTTTGTTCGGAGTCCCAGATGAGATCTCGGACGTCACGAGGAGCTCCAGAATGGTCCGGAGGTAAAGATTCATATATAGGAAGTCCCAGTTTGGTTTCCGGAAAAGTTTCGGGCTCATCGGTAGTGTAGCGGGAGTGCCGGTAGTGTACCGGGAGGCCTCCGGGAGGGGTATTTCGACCCCAAGAGGTCCATGGGCTGTGGGATAATAATAACCAGCCCTTAGTGGGCTGGGAAAACAGACACAAAGGCCCATGGCGCAGGACAGAAAGTCCTAAAGCAAAAAGTGGAAAATCAGCCAATAGGAGGCAATCCTACTCCAACTAGGATTGGAGGTGAAGTAGGATTGCTTCCCACCTCCTATTTCGGCCGACCCAAAGGCCTTGGATGCCTCTCCTCTCCTCTCCTCTCCTCCTATATATACTAGTGGATTGGGTGGTTTTTGGACAGAATTTCCGGCCACGTGCTACCCGTTACACCGGTGCATACTTTCTCCTCTAGATCGGTTTTCTGCAGCGCTTAGGCGAAGCCCTGCCGGAATTGCTACACCACCATCACCGGAGCGCCGTCATGCTGCCGGTGAACTCTCTCTCCTCTCCACCTCCTCTCGCTGGATCGAGACGGTGGAGATCGTCATCAAGCTGGACGTGTGCTGAACGCGGAGGTGTCGTCCGTTCGGCGCTAGATCGGAAGGACCGTGATCGAGATCGTGGGACGGTTCGTGATTGGATCGCGGGACGCTCGGCGATTTGGATCGTGAAGAAGTTCGACTACACCAACCGTGTTTCTTAACGCTTCCCTCTTAGCGATCTACAAGGGTACGTAGATCCACTCTCCCTCTCGTAGATGCTCATCACCATGGATAGGTTTGCGTGTGCGTAGGAAGAATTTTGTTACCCATGCGACGTTACCCAACAGTGGCATCATGAGCTAGGTTGATGGTTCGATGAGATCTCGAGTAGAACACAAAAGGTTTGTGGGCGTTGATGCTTAGATTGCTTCCTCCCTTGGTCGTATTTTGGTTCAGCGGGATTGTGAGATGAAGCGGCCCGGACCAACATTACTCGTACGCTTACGAGAGACCGGTTCCCTCGATGCAACTTGTTGCCTAGATGGCTTGCGGGTGACAGTTTCTCTCACTTTAGTTGGATCGGATCCGACAAAGGCGGTCCTTGAGAAGGTTGAAAAGCAACTAGTGTATCACCGTTGTGGTTTTTGCGTAGGTGAGAATTGTTCTTGCTAGATACCCATAGCAGCCACGTAAAATATGCAACAACAATTAGAGGACGTCTAACTTGTTTTTGCAGGGTATGTTGTGATATGATATGGCCAATTGCATGATGTGATATATGTGATGTATGAGATGATCATGTGATGTATAGATTATCACGACTTGCATGTCGATGAATACGGCAACCGGCAGGAGCCATAGGGTTGTCTTTAATTATTGTATGACCTACGTATCAATCATTAAGCGCTATGTAATGCTTTACTTTATCGCTAAACAGTAGCAATAGTAGTAGAAGCATGCAGGGCGTGACAACCCCGATGGTGACACGTTGATGGAGATCAAGATGATGGAGATCATGGTGTCATGCCGGTGACGATGGAGATCATGTCGGTGCTTTCATGATGGAGATCAAAAGCACAAGATCATGGCCATATCATGTCACTTATGATTTGCATGTGATGTTAATCCTTTTATGCACCTTGTTTTGCTTAGTACGATGGTAGCATTATAAGGTGATCCCTCACTTAATTTCAAGATAAATTGTGTTCTCCCCGAGTGTGCACCGTTGCGAAAGTTCGTCGTGTTGAGACACCATGTGATGATCGGGTGTGATAGACTCTACATTCACATACAACGGGTGCAAACCAGATTTGCACACGCGGAACACTCGAGTTAAACTTGACGAGCCTAGCATGTATAGACATGGCCTCGGAACACAAGAGACCGAAAGGTCGAGCATGAGTCATATAGTAGATATGATCAACATAATGATGTTCACCATTGAAGCCACCTTAACTCACGTGATGATCGGACTTGAGTTGGTGAATATGGATCATGTGTCACTCGGATGATCAGAGGGATGTCAATTTGAGTGGGAGTTCTTAAGTAATATGATTAATTGAACTCATTATCGTGAACATAGTCAATAGTGTCTTTGCAAATTATGTCGTAGATTACTAGCTCACGTTGTAAGCTCCCTTAAAATTTTATATGTTTCTAGAGAAATAGAGTTGAAAGATGTTGGTAGCAATATTGCAGACTGGGTCCGTGATCTGAGGATTGTCCTCATTGCTGCACAGAAGGCTTATGTCCTTAATGCACCACTCGGTGCGCCACCCCCTCTAGCGTCGTCTATAGATGTTGTGAACATCTGACTGGCACGTTTCGATGACTACTTGATAGTTTAGTGCGTCATGCATTACGGCTTAGAATTGAGGCTCCGAAACGTTTTGAACGTCATGGAACATATGAGATGTTCTAGGAGCAGAGATTGTGATCTCGGGCTCGTGCCTGTGTTACGAGATATGAAATCTCCAACAAGATTCTTTGCCTGTAAGATGAAGGAGAATAGCTCAATCGTTGAGCATGTACTCAGATTGTCTGGGTACTACAATCGCTTGAATCAAGTGGGAGTTGATCTTCCAGATAAGATAGTGATTGATATAGTTCTCCAAGTCACTGTCACTAAAGCTACTAGAACTTAGTGATGAACTATAATACACCAGGGATAGAAGTATTGATCCCTGAGCTGTTCGCGATGTTTGACACCGCGAATGTAGAAATCAAGAAGGAGCGTCAAGTGTTGATGGTTAATCAAACCACTAGTTTCGAAAAGGGCAAGAGCAAGGAGGGAAACTTCATGGATAGCAAGTCAGTTGCTGCTCTAGTGAAGCAACCCAAAGTTGAACTCAAACCCGAGACTAAGTGCTTCTATTATGAGGTGAGAGGTCGCTGAAGCGGAACAACCCTAGATACTTGGTAGATAAGAAGGATGGCAACATCGACAAAAGTATATTTGATATACGAGTTATTGATGTGTACCTTGCTAGTACTCCTAGTAGCACCTGGGTATTGGATACCGGTTCGGTTGCTAAATGTTAGTAACTCGAAATAAAAGCTACGGAATAAACGGAGAACTAGCTAAGGGTGAGGTGACGATGTGTGTTGGAAATGTTTCCAAGGTTGATGTGATCAACATCGCACGCTCTCTCTAGCTTCAGGATTAGTGACGAACCTAAATAAATGTTATTTGGTGTTTTGCGTTGAGCATGAACATGATTAGATCATGTTTGTTGCAATACGGTTATTCATTTAAGTCAGAGAATAATAGTTATTCTGTTTACATGAATAATACCTTCAATGGTCATGCACCCAGTGAGAATGGTTTGTTGAAATCTTGATCGTAGTAATACACATGTTCATAACATTGATGTCAAAAGATACAAAGTTAAATAATGATAGTACCACATACTTGTGGCACTGCCGCAAAATGTCATATTGGTATAAAGCGCATGAAGAAACTCCATGGTGATGGATATTTGGACTCATTCGATTTCGAATCGGTTGAGACATGCAAACCATGCCTCTCCGGCAACATGACTAAAGGACCCCGTTGGATGGAGCGGGCAAGTGATTCATTGGAAATGATACATGTTGATGTATGCAATCTAGTGAGTCTTGTAGCGTGAAGTGGATATCGTTATTTTCTTACCTTCACTGGTGATTTGAGTGGATATAGTATATATTTACTTAATGAAACACAAGTCTGAATCGTTTGAAAGGTTCAAGCAAATTCAGAGTGAAGTTTAAGATCATTGTAACAAGAAGATAAAAGTTTCTGCGATATGATCATGGAAGTGAATATCTGGGTTACGAGTTTGGCATACAAGTTTAGACAATGTGAAAGTTGTTTCACAACTCACGCCACCTGGAACACCATAGTGTAATGGTGTGTCCGAACGTCGTAGTCGTGCCTTATTTGATATAGCACATACTATGATGTCTCTTATCGTTTTGCCACTATTGTTTTGGGGTTATGCATTAGAGACAACCACATTCACTTTAAATAGGGCATCATCTAAATCCGTTGAGATGACACCGTGTGAATTATGGTTTGATAGAAACCTAAGCTGTCATTTTTTAATATTTGGGGCTGTGACACTTGTGTGGAAAATGTTTTCACCTAATGAGGTCGAACCCAAGGCGGACAAATGCATCTTCATAGAATACCCTAAGACTAGTTGGGTGAACCTTCAATCTCAGATCCTAGTGCAAAGTGTTTGTTGCTTAAACGGATCCTTTCTCGAGGAAATGTTTCTCGCGAAAGAACTGAGTGGGAGGAAGATAGAACTTGATGAGGTTGTTAAACCTTTGTTCAACCAGAGAGTAGCGCAGCACAGAAAGATGTTTCTGTGAAGCCTACGTTAGTTGAAGAGGAAGTTAATGATGATGATCATGAAGCTTCAGGATCAAGTTACTATCGAACTTTGTAGGCTGACAAGGATGTGTACTGCTCCTAAGTGGTACGACAACTCTGTCTTGGAGATCATGTTGTTGGACAACGATGAACCTACGAGCTATGGAGAAGCGATGATGGGCCCGGATTCCGACAAATGGTTAGAGGCCATGAAATCCGAGATAGGATCCATGTATGAAAACCAAGTATAGATTTTGGTAGACTTGCTCGTTAGACGGTAGGTCGTTGAGTACAAATGGACCTTTAGAATTAAGACAGACACTGATGGTGAATGTCACCATTTGTAAAGCTCGACTTGTTGCAAAGTTGTTTGTGACAAGTTCAAGGAGTTGACTGCGATGAGGCTTTCTCACTCGTAGCGATGCTAAAAGTCTGTTGGAATTATGTTAGCAGTTGCTGCATTTTCAATTATGAAATCTGGCAGATGGATGTCAAAACATCGTTTCCTTAACGGTTTACTTAAGGAAAGGTTGTATGTGATACAACCAGAAGGTTTTGTTAGTCCTAAGGATGCTAAAAGATGAGCAAGCTTCAGTGAACCTTCTATAGACTGAAGCAAGCATCTCGGAGTTGGAATATACACTTTGATGAGGTGATCAAAGTTTTTGTAGTTTATACAAAGTTTACGAGAAACTTGTATTTGCAATAAAGTGAGTGGGAGCACTATAGAGTTTCTGATAAGTATATGTGGTTGACATATTGTTGATCGGAAATAATGTAGAATTTCTGGAAGGCATAAAAGGTTGTTTGAAAAGTGTTTTTCAAAGGAAGACCTGCATAAAGCTACCTAATTGTTGAGCATCAAAATCTATAGAGATAGATCAAGATGCTTGATGAGACTTTCAATGAATGCATACCTTGACAAGATTTTGAAAGAGTTCAAAATGGATCGGCCAGAGAAATAGTTCTCGTCTGATTTGTAAGGTGTGAAGTTGAGTGAGACTCAAAGCTCGACAACGGTAGAAGAAAGAGAAAGGACGAACGTCGTCCCCTATGCCTTAGCCATAGGCTCTATATTATGCCATGCTGTGTACCGCACCTGTGTGTGCCTTGCCATGAGTCTGTCAAGGGGTACAAGACTGGTCCAGGAGTGGATCACTGGACAGCGGTCGGAATTATCCTTAGTAACCAGAGGACTAAGGAAATGTTTCTTGATTATGGAGGTGATAAAGAGTTCATCGTAAAGAGTTACGTCGATGCAAGCTTTAACACTAATCTGGATGACTCGTAGTAGCAATCTGGATACGTATAGTGGAGCAGCCATTTGGAATGGTACCGAGCGGAGTGTGGTAGCAGTATTTACAGTTTGACATAGGTATTTGCAAAGTGCACACGGATCTGAATGTTACAGACCCATTGACTATAATACCTCTCTCACATGCAAAGCATGATCGAGCCCCAGAACTCATTGGGTGTTAGATTCATAACAATGCGAATCACATGGTGATGTGAACTAGATTATTGACTCTAGTGCAAGTGGGAGACTGTTGGAAATATGCCCTAGAGGCAATAATAAATTATTTATTATCATATTTCCTTGTTCATGATAATCGTTTATTATCCATGCTATAATTGTATTGATCGGAGACTTAAATGCATGTGTGGATACATAGACAAAACCATGTCCCTAGTATGCCTCTAATGGACTAGCTCGTTGATCAAAGGATGGTTAAGGTTTCCTAGCCATGGACATGAGATGTCATTTGATAACGGGATCACATCATTAGGAGAATGATGTGATGGATAAGACCCAAACTACAAACATAGCATATGATCGTGTCAGTTTATTGCTACTGTTTTCTGCATGTCAAGTATATGTTCCTATGACCATGAGATCATGCAACTCACGGATATCGGAGGAGTGCCTTGTGTGTATCAAACGTTGCAACGTAACTGGGTGACTATAAAGGTGCTCTACAGGTATCTCCGATGGTGTCTATTGAGTTGGCATGGATCGAGACTGGGATTTGTTACTCCGTGTGACGCAGAGGTATCTCGGGGCCCACTCGGTAATGCAACATCACAATAAGCCTTGCAAGCAATGTGACTAATTGTTAGTTGCGGGATCTTGTATTACGGAACGAGTAAAGAGACTTGCCGGTAACGAGGTTGAACTAGGTATGGAGATACCGACGATCGAATCTCGGGCAAGTAACATACCGAAGAACAAAGGGAACGTTATACGGGATTAACTGAATCCTTGACATAGAGGTTCGACCTATAAAGATCTTCGTAGAATATGTAGAAACCAATGTGGACGTCCAGGTCCCGCCATTGGTTATTGATCGTAGAGGTGTCTCGGTCATGTCTACATAGTTCTCGAACCCGCAGGGTCTGCACACTTAAGGTTCGGTGACGTTTCGGTAGTGTAGAGTTATGTATGGTGGTGACCGAAGTTTGTTCGGAGTCCCGGATGAGATCCCAGACGTCACGAGGAGCTCCGGAATGGTCCGGAGGTAAAGATTCATATATAGGAAGTCCCAGTTTGGTTTCCGAAAAAGTTTCGGGCTCATCGGTAGTGTACCGGGAGTGCCGGTAGTGTACCGGGAGTGCCGGTAGTGTACCGGGAGGCCTCTGGGAGGGGTATTTCGACCCCAAGAGGTCCATGGGCTGTGGGAGAATAATAACCAGACCTTAGTGGGCTGGGAAAACAGCCACAAAGTCCCATGGCGCAGGAGAGAAAGTCCTAAAGCAAAAAGTGGAAAATCAGCCAATAGGAGGCAATCCTACTCCAACTAGGATTGGAGGTGAAGTAGGATTGCTTCCCACCTCCTATTTCGGCTGACCCAAAGGCCTTGGCTGCCTCTCCTCTCCTCTCCTCCTATATATACTAGTGGATTTGGTGGTTTTTGGACAGAATTTCTGGCCACGTGCTACCTGTTACACCGGTGCATAGTTTCTCCTCTAGATCGGTTTTCTGCAGCGCTTAGGCGAAGCCCTGCCGGAATTGCTCCACCACCATCACCGGAGCGTCGTCACGCTGCCGGTGAACTCTCTATCCTCTCCACCTCCTCTCGGTGGATCGAGACAGTGGAGATCGTCATCAAGCTGCACGTGTGCTGAACACGGAGGTGTCGTCCGTTCGGCGCTAGATCGGAAGGACCGTGATCGAGATCGCGGGACGGTTCGTGATTGGATCGCGGGATGCTCGGCGATTTGGATCACGAAGAAGTTCGACTACACCAACCGCGTTTCTTAACGCTTCCCGCTTAGCGATCTACAAGGGTACGTAGATCCACTCTCCCTCTCGTAGATGCTCATCACCATGGATAGGTTTGCGTGTGCGTAGGAAAAATTTTGTTTCCCATGCGACATTACCCAACAAAGACCTCCCAGCCGGTGGACCCTACCGGTGACAAGATGGCACAAAGAGCGGGGGCCCATGGTCAGCCGGAGAGGCTGCCAGCCGGGTCCCCCCACCCTTGTACTTTAGGTATATTGTAGAGCCGGGGGTTAGCCTATAAAACCCCTCGAGCCCCCCATGCAACGGGGACAGACAACGAACGATCATTCTCGCACATCCACAGAACTCTCAAACCCCCCTCTAGTAGTGGAGGAAGACGAGTCAGATGCTCCTTCTTCCTCCTCTAGATACAGCTCCAGGAGCACCCTTGTACACATACCCATCCATCCAACTAGACCAAGCAGGACTAGGGGTGTTACCTCTCACAAAGGGCCCTGAACCTGGGTACATCACGTGTCAGCACCACTTGTGCCCAATCTCGCACCCGGAGCCTGCCGATGTCCTCTGGCCCCAACCACCTACGATAAGCCACCCTATGGCATCTGTCGTGAGAAAACGACGACAGTCGCCTTCCTTAAGGCTTCGGGCACGAACCTTGCAGCTAAGATATGACGCAAAGCTTGTTGGTTGCGTGCAGCTCTCACAGCAGCCCAAAGACGGTCTTTCTCAAGGAGCGTCGCGTCATCTTCTCATAACTACTCTTTCTCAAGCTCATCATAAGCGAGCACTCGAGGCGACCCTTATATGAGTTCCGTGGGGAGAACTCCTTCTGCCCTGTACACCAAGGAGAAGGGTGTTTGGCCAGTGGCTTGATTTGGTGTTGTTCTGATCGACCAAAGAATCACCGGCAGTTCATCAATCCAGCGCCTTCCACACTTGTGTAGCTTGTCAAAATTTCTCATTTTAAGCCCTCGCAGCACTTCAGCATTCGCCCTTTCTGCTTGGCCGTTGCTCCTTGGGTGAGCGACAGAAGCAAAATAAATTTTGCTGCCAAGGTCCAGGACATACTGCATGAAGGTGCGGCTTGTGAACTGCGTGCCGTTGTCAGTGACGATCCTGTTGGGAACACCAAAGTGGCAGGCTAGTCCTTTGAAGAACTTGACGGCTAACTGTGATGTCACCTTTCTCACTGCCTCCACTTTCGGCCACTTCGTGAACTTGTCGATTCCAACGTACAAGTTCTCAAAGCCCCCGGTAGCACGGGAAAGGGACCCAAGATGTCGAGCCCCCGGACCGAAAATGGCTAAGAAAGAGGGATTGTTTGAAGAGCTTGAGTTGGTTGATGTAGCTTGTTTGAATGGAATTGGCATGCTTCACACTTTGTTACTAGCGCAGTTGCATCCTGGAGAGCGGTGGGCCAGAAGAAACCTTACCGAAATGCTTTGCCGACCAGTGATCTTGACCATATGTGGGAGCCACATATGCCTCCATGTATCTCTGCCAACACCTCTAGTCCATCCTCTCGGGGAACGCACTTCAATTTCACACTGTTCGGTCTCTTTCTGTACAGGACGTCGTCCACAAACTGGTACATACTGGACTGACGGGCTACTTTCTCCGCTTCCTCTTGTTCCTTAGGGAGTTCTCCTATTTGGAGGAACTGAACAATGTGATGCGCCCATGCCGGAGCCTGGGTCTCGACGGCAAGGACTAAAGGCATGTCTTCTGCCACGGGAGCGTTTGTCTCTACGGCGAAGACTCGAGGTCCTATCGGAGGCTATTGCTCCCCCGCAAGCTTGGCGTCATTCTCGGCAACTTCCTCACCGGCGGCATCAGGGAGCTCTGCGGGAAAGTATTGGATGGAATTCAACTTTATTATTTTATCTTGCGTTGTTCACGATGCTACAGATGGTTGAGTTAGCTTAAGCACAAAAGTTCCTGGTCCCATGGGTAACTTGAGGGCAGCGTGCTTCGATAGCTCGTCGGCATTGTTGTTCTCCGCACGAGGAACATGCTCTATTTGCAGGCCGTCAAAGCGCTCCTCCAGCTTTCTCACTTCATCCATGTAAGCTTCCATCAACGGGCTCTGGTAATCCTTGTTGACTTGCTTGATGACAAGTTGTGAATCACAACTGATGATGAGCTTCTTGATTCCAAGGGCTGCCACGATCCTGAGACCGGCAAGCAGTCCTTCATACTCCGCCGTATTGTTTGTTGATCTTTCTTGGGGAAAGTGCATCTGGATTATGTACTTGAGGTGCTCTCCGGTGGCTGCGACAAGCAGCACGCCGACACCGGCCCCTTGCAGGGAGAAAGCCCCATCAAAATACATGACCCATTCTTGCTCAGTTTCCTTGCCGGGAAGAGTAGTTTCCTGGACCTCTTCGTCCGGTGCTGGAGTCAATTCTGCAATGAATTTTGCCAGGGCTCTGCTCTGGATAGTTGAAGTACTTTCAAACTTGAGACCAAAGCTCGACAACTCCAAAGCCCACTCCACAATCCTGTCGGTGGCATCTGGATTCCGCAGAATCCGTTGCAGCGAAAAGCGAGTGACGACGGTGATCTCATGTGCTTGAAAGTAGTGGCATAGCTTCCTCGAGGCCATAAGGAGACCGAAAAGCAGTTTTTGCACACGAGAGTATCTTGACCTACCTCCCTACAAGAGGGAACTGACAAAATAAACCGGGCGCTGCACCATCTTCTTCTTTTGCGTTGCTTCGTTTGTCTGTACTGACCCTGCCTTGCCGGTATCAGGACCTGCCGGGGGAGTTCCTGGCTCATCGCTTGGCGGTCTCGTCTCTGCCGTCGCTTCTTCGTCAGTTTTCCTCTGTGCCACCAGTGCAGCTCTAACCACTTGATTTGTTGCCGCTAGGTATAGCAGCAACGGTTCTTGTGGCCTAGGCGCGACTAGTGTAGGCAGAGAGGAGAGGTACTTTTTCAAATCCTGCAGCGCTGCCTCCGCTTCCGGAGTCCATTTCATCGGACCTGCCTTCTTCAAGATTTTGAAGAATGGCAGGGCACGCTCAGCGGATTTTGACATGAACCTGCTTAGAGACGCAACTGTAACATCCCAAATTTTGAAATGTTATAATAAATATTAGAATGAGTGTTTGTTTGATTGAGTGATTGAATTGAGTGAAATTTGAAACTTTTTGGAAACTTTTGAATGAGAGGGAATAAAATGACTTTCCCCTTTTGTGATTTGAATTCAAAATTCAATTCCATTTCAAATCAGTGAGAGAAGATAACATGACTTCTTCATAAACAAGGAATTTGAAAAGTGGATTTGAAAATCTCTAAATTATTATTTTTTTTGGAATTCATTTAATATTTGGTTCCATTCTAAATTTTGAAACAATTCAAATACCCTTGACAAGATTTTGAGAGGAGTAACATGACACTCCACACCAGAGTTATTTTTGTGAAGTATTTGAACCATAAAACCCAGGGGGTTATTTGAAAAAAAATTATTTGCAAAAGGAGTTAAAAGTCATTTTAGCATTTTCTGAAAATAATTTTTTTAGAGTATTTATTTTGGCCGTGGAAAAATGTTCATGTTATTTCATTTATTTCCCTGATCGTTTTGGTATATAAATCTACATTTTTTGGAAATGTATTGATTGCCATAAAGTTAGTTTCCTTCTCTATTATTTTATAAAAGGAAAACAGTTTTTATTAGGAAAGTCCACCGCGGCCCACCTCCTTCGAACCGGCCACCATCCCGATGCCACCCTCTCTCCATCTCTCTCTCTGACGCGCCGGTCCCACCGACCGACAGAAAATCTCGCCGCGGTCATCTCCTCCCTCCCTCCTTCCTTTCCAACGCCGACGACCATCGGATCCGTGATCTCCTCTCCCTTTTCCTTTCTACGACCCCGAGCCGCCCCTATAAATACCCGAGGCCTCTCACACCCCGTTCCCCCCAAATCCCCCTACCCGACCCCCTCCTCTCGCCGGAATCCCTCGCCGGAGAAGGCCACCACCGAAGCTCCTCAAGCTCGCGCCGCTCCACCCCAACACCCCTGCCGCCTCCCGAGCCCACCAACCGCTCCCCCTCGCTCGCGCGCTCCTCCTAGTGCCCTCGCCCGAGCCCCGCACCCACCGAAGCCCCTTTCCTTGTCGACACTCGAGCGCCGCTGCCGCCTCCGAGCCTGCCGTCGTCGACACCGTCACCCCCGAGCCCCGCTGACGCTACCGTCGTGCTCGCCGTCCTCACCTGCGTCGACCGGTGTCATCACCAACGTCGTAGGACCACCGGAACGCCGTCTCCGTCGACCTCGCCGCTGTTGGACATCGCCGGAGCTTCGCCGGACCACCCCGACCCCCCCCCCTAGTGAGCTCTCCTTCCTCCTCGATCGTCCGATCGCTATTGAGTCGTTAGGATTAGATCTCGCGTACCCCTTCGGTTTAGTATAATAAACCGGTCAGTTTTTATTGTAATTATTTTAGACCGAACCGTTTTCCTTAAGTATTGGTCGTCCGCTCGTTAGCACCCATGCGCACACACTTTCAGCCAATCAGAAGCCGACACGTAGCCCCCTGTCCGTTAGAGTAATTTTTTTCTTTTTTCTATTTTAGTTTCTTTTACAAATTTAGTTTTGTTTTTGTTTTATTCATATCTTTTATGTTTTAATTTCATTCTTTTTGCATTGTGTCACAAATTTGTTCTAGTTTCTGTAGATATAAAGTTTGACCATATTTCAAAATTTTAAAATTGAATTCAAACATATTTGAATTCAAATCTTATTTTCTGAATATTTTGAGTTTAAAAATAGATTTTAAGTTGATTCTTTTTGCTACTTGTCACTAGTGATTTTAGTTAACGGTAGGTATAAATTGAGAATTTTTAGAATATTTTAAAGTAGTATTTTCATGCAAAACAGATTCTGTTTAGTTCTTTTAGGTTTACATCTATTTCTTTTGTTTTAAATTGTTTTAATTTATTTTCTTTTATCTTAGTTGAAAAAAATTCTAATTTGTTTTCTATTAGTTAGCAATATTATTTCAACCAAGTTATTTTAGGTCATCTTATTATTATTTTTGGTTGCATGAAATCAATTCAAGTTAAATCATAACTTGCAGATTGATTTCATTACTAGTTTGATTTGCCAATTGAAAATACCTTTAATAAAATTGTTTTATAAAATATAGTTTCTGTTAACTTAGTGTTATGTATTTTGTTTTCTGTTATTTTAATATTTCATTTGTTTTCTTATTGTTAGGTTTATTAGGCAAAAACCTATGTTGTTTACAGTATTACTTTCTTAAGTTCTTAGTTGTACTTCAAAAGTAATTTTTTTTGCTAAAATACTTTTGTTATATTTTACTTTGTTTTTGTTTTGTGTTTTTACTTTTGAAAATATGATTTACTGGTAGAGAAAACCAACCTTAGTTGTGTTGCTGAAACTTTGTTGTTTTGAGTTTTGTCTTAAGTATTTCCTTCATCACAACCTTGTTGCTTTTGGTTTTGTGTTACTTTTTGATTGTTAGAATTGATTGCTAGTATGATTTCTTATATGAATGCAATGTTTGATTATACAAATTTTTATCGGAGAGTGACGAATAGTCTATCAAGT
The DNA here is from genome assembly GCA_022496015.1 of Hordeum marinum. Lineage (NCBI taxonomy): Eukaryota > Viridiplantae > Streptophyta > Magnoliopsida > Poales > Poaceae > Hordeum > Hordeum marinum. The sequence continues at coordinate 85,280,485 of CM039672.1, forward strand.
ATTTCTGAGAGCGACATTTTTCTTCATCAACAATACAGGAAAGTTCACTTTGACCAATCTATTTCATACCTATGTTTTATTGCATGTAGTGATATCCTTCAACAAATCCCTCTAGTAGTGTTATTGAAAATTCTTCTAGTCAAGTAGAATGCATGAGGTAGGAACCCACCACTTGTTACCAAAGCCCCGGGAACGTTAGTTATTTTAATGCTATGCTAAAGTAGACGGGGTCTGGTATGAGTGTTCGTGAGTGGTGTGAGAAGGAGGACTCTACGTCAAGACGACAACTTCATGAAGGCATATTCAAGTCCTGCATCTTCAAGACCTCAATACTTCGAGACTCAAGAAAAAAGTTTTCAAAACACACTACTGGGTGAAGGATGGTTGATTGGGCATCCCTGGAGTAACCAGTGGATGGTCGGGATGCATGGAGAAGCGCCATGACATCTTGCGGAAAGCTTCACCCAGACTCAAAGAGACGGATGAATACTTCATGCCCGGAAGCTTACCTATGTAGCCACAAGTCATTATGGGCTCTGGCTTGGTTGATCTTTGCTGTGACTCTGGCTGGGCAGTGCTACGAGATGTAGTCGACGTTAGGATTGGATGGGCACTGACAGTAGTCGGGGAAACACTCGGAAAGACCATGTTTCGTTCGTCCTGTTCTCAAACACCATGCAGTGCGAGGACTTACCAGGAGGGAACGAATCTTGTGGGTAAAGTACACAACACTCTACAGCGTTAAACCTAATTGATTAGTCATGTCCCCGGTTACTGACAACTTGAGCCTTTGGACTTGGATCTATCTCTGAACTCTCAACACTGGACTGATAATTAATTATGGGCAACCATTGATACTTGTGGGCATTAAGACATCGGTTGGCGAAACCATGTCATGTTAGGTAACTCTGTAGTGAAAACTCCTGATATTTCCTTTGTTGTAGGAAAAGAAAATAAAATCAGCTTTTATGCAAAAACTCAGACACAGAGCCACAAAGCCTTACTGCATATAGAATAGTTTTTATCTTCTGTTCTGCTATGGTGATCTTGCCGATACATTCAATGTACTGACCTACACGGCTGCAACGTCTTATGTTGCAGATAAGCTCTACGACGGGTAAGAGTACGATTCAGGGTTACGGTCTGCACTCAACCTACCGTTGGTGTTTATTGGGACTCCACTCCCATTGACTGTTTCCGCTGAGATTTTAAGGTATATATCAGTTTTACGTTAATTACATGTGATTACACTTTGATATATACATTGATGTACTGTGTGTGCCAGCATACAGATCCAGGGATGGCACAGAACACACAGAGGCTTGACCTTTCCAGGTCGGGTCGCTACAGCAACGCAACCGGCAAGACGGCGTACATCCTTAACGTGCTTTGGTGCTTCAATCTGCTCAATCGCCTTGATTTTGTCAGGGTTAGCTTCAATCCCACGCTGAGATACAAAGAACCTGAGAAGCTTGCCGGACGGAACGCCAAACACACACTTCTCGGGATTGAGCTTTAAGTTGATCTTGCGGAGATTTGCAAACGTATCTTCTAGGTCTTGTATGAGTGTTGCCTTGTCCTTGGTTTTAACCACTATGTCATCCATATAAGCTTCCATATTCCTATGCAGCTGGGGTTCAAAACCAATCTGGACCGCTCTTGCAAATGTTGAACCAACACTTTTCAACCTGAAAGGCATTCGCACAAAGCAGTACGTACCACATGGGGTGATAAATGCGGTCTTTTCTTCGTCTTCCTTCAACATGAAGATCTTATGGTACCCTGAGTACGCATCGAGGAACGACAGAAAGTCACAGCCGGTAGTGGAGTCCACAATCTGGTCGATGCGTGGCAAGGGAAAGGGATCTTTTGGATAGACTTTATTGAGATCTCTATAGTCAATACACAACCTCCATTTCCCATTCGCCTTGCGCACTACGACGGGATTGGCCAACCATGTTGGGTGGAGCACCCCTCTGACTAGACCTGCTGCTTCCAGTTTTCTAATTTCCTTAGCAATGAATTCTTGTCTCTCCAAGGCTTGCTTCCTCACTTTCTGCTTGACGGACCGCGCATGAGGACAGATGGCAAGATGGTGCTCAATTACCTCCCTGGGTACACCGGGGACGTCAGACGGTTTCCATGGAAACACATCGACATTCGCCCGCAGGAAGGCAATGAGCGCGCTTTCCTATTTGTCATCGAGGGTGGACCTTATGGTGAAAGTTCCCCCCGTTCCATCCTCCTTGACGGGCACCTTTTTGGTATCTGGTGGAGTTGCCTTGGACTTCATGTTCTTGCCGATGGAGCTCTCTGGTATATCGTCAATGGGAGCATAGCACTCCGAGGAGGTGTGCTTGCCGGAATGTGTGCTAGAGGCCTTGTTGGTTTTCTTCCCCCGGGAGCTTCAACGGCAGGAGCAAGTATCGTGGCGGCAGGTGCTGCAATTGCCTCCCGGTAGAGTTGGTCAGCACAAATGAGTGCACCTTTCTTGTCAGAATTAATCGTGATGACGCTCATTAGCCCAGGCATCTTCGGCACATTGTAAGCGAAGTGGGTGGCCGCCATGAACTTGGCCAGCATTGGGAAGCCAAGGATACTGTTATATGGCAATGAAATCTTGGCGATGTCAAAGACGATCTTCTCCGTTCTGAAATTTATGTCACTACCAAATGTTACCGGGAGTGTGATTTTGCCCTTCGGCTGAGTCCTCCCTGAATTGATCCCATGGAATGTGCCTGTTGGCTCGAGATCTTCATCGGGAACTTGTAGCCTTTGGATGACATCTGGCGAGATTAGGTACAGGCTGGCCCCACTGTAGACTAGCATTTTTGTCACCTTGAGGTTGCGAATTGTCGGCGAAACCAACAATGGCAGACACCCGACCGCGGTTGTCCGATCAGGGTGATCCTCGACATCGAGATAGGAGTTTGGACCACTTCAAGGGTTTTGGGGCACCAAGAGACGGCCCCGCCGCATTAACCTCGCGCGCCCACTGTTTGAGTTGGCGGTGAGAGGAATGCGACGAGGCACCTTCCTCAATGCACATCATCTCTATAGCCTTATGGAACTCATGCTCGCTAGACTCGTCATCCTCTTCGTTGCAATTGTCATCCCCTTCTTCTTCGTCGCGGCCTCGAGCGGGCCTCTCCTTTTGTGGCTTGGCCTTGCCACGGCGACCTCCTCGATCACTGCGTTTCTTGTCGGACCCTTCTTCATCGTTTTGGGCTTTCTCCTTATCTCGTATTACGTACTTAGCCTTCTGATTCTCGACGAGTTGCTCGACCTGTCAGCAGTTTTGGAGGTCGTGGCCCTTGGTGCGATGGATCTTGCAATACTGCTTGCCGGAGCCTTTCGTCTTGTCGGAGGCCGCCAAGGTCTGGCACGAGGTGCACCCGGCAACCTCCTTGCCGGGTCTGTCAACCTTAGTTTTCTTGGCAGCGGCGACATTGTCGGATCCCTCGATGGCAAGCACAGTCTTACTCTTGCGCTTCTTGTTCCGTCGTCGGTTTTTCTTTGCCGGGTTATGTCGCCTTCGTCATCGGAGTTGACTCCAACGCCAGCTTCTTCACCGGGGAGTCTCCTCCCTTCTTCGGCTCGGGCACATCTATCAGCTAGAGCATAAAGCTCGGCAACTTCTCTGAACTTGTTCATCGCCAGCTCTTTGCGCATCCTACAGTTGCACACATTCTGGTGGAACGCGCTAATAACAGCGGTAGGATGAACGTCCGGGATGTTGTGATGCACACGGCTGAACCTTTGAATGTACTTGCGCAAGGTTTCGCCTTCTTTCTAGGGAATGATGTGCAAGTCACTTTCTTGACTAGGAGCTTGGTGGCCTCCGGTAAAGGCGCCAACAAACTCATGGTAGGTGATGGAATTCTCCGGCAGGTGGATCAACCACGACTTGACATTGGGCTTGAGTACCAACGGGAACTAGTTGGCGAGTATCTTGTTGTCGTGAGCCCCGGCAGCCTGCACCGCAATGGTGTAGATGCTCAAGAACTCCGACAAGTGAGTCTTACCGTCATATTTCTCCGGGACCTTTGGCTTGAACGTTCGGGAGTTAGGCCACTGGACTCGCCGTAGCTCACGGGTAAACGTTGGACAATCCACCTCGTAAGGTAGGCTGACAGGATACCCTGCCACGGATTTGTCTATAGTGGGTCCCGTGCGCTTATCAGATTGATGGCGCACTTCCTGCCGTCGCTCGATTTTAGTCCGAGCGTCTTCTTTGCTTCGCTCCCAAAGAACTTAACACTGATCGCGGCCAGTCCGTGGATCAGACGACGCCGTTGAGTAACCGTCACAAGTGTCGGTTTGACGAATCGGTGACCGGCATTGTTGCTGTGGAGGAGAGTGCACCATGGTCGCATCGCCTCTGGCCTTCTCACCGCTGGCACGGGCCAGCTCGGTGGACGGAAACTTATCGACAAGTCTGAGGAGGCTCTGAATAGTGGCTCTCCACTCATCGAGCTTCTCCGTAGCAGGAGGGAAGTTCAGGAGCAGTTGTGCCTGTGCCATTGCTTCTTCCGAGGTGGTCGGCAGCGAATGGCGCGAAGAACGCGAGGTGTTCTGACTCTTAACCGTGTTAGGAGGAGCTCCGTCGCTGTCCCACGATTGCACTCCACTCCCACTAGCATGTTGGCATGCATGTTGGTCCCGCGCATCTTGGGAGCGGTGCAGGAGCTTTTCCGTGGGGATGTTGGGGACCACCGACGCCGCGGCGCTGTTCTTCGCATGCGTCCTGAGAAGGTCGCGGTTTACACGCCGGCGTGGGTGTCTTGGAGGGTGCCCTTCTGTCCTCGGAGTTCACCATACCGCCCGCAGGCAGTATAGCTCCGTCCTGAGACCCAGTGGCGCGGGGGTTACCGCTGCCGCCATGAGCGTGTACGCTGCGGGCATCGCCGCATCCTCAGCCTTGATCACCGGACCGCTGCGTGAGCGCAGGGTCTCTGCTTCCTCCACCCGTGTCCACTTCGTCGCCCGCTTGGGTGACTACGGGCGCAGCGGACATGGAGGGTTCCACCGCCATGAAACCCTTCTTCTTGGGAGCCATGGCAACGGATATGATGAAGGAACTAACGCGCTGATCGTTGGACCAGGTTTACGCAACCAATCCCCCTACCTGGCGCGCCAGAGATGTCGTGGGGGACGAACACCTATGGGATCGGGAGGACCCCTTTCGGTTCGACAGGGAGACGGATATGCACGAAGAGCAGGTTGAACGAGCAGCACGGGGGATTTTTACCCAGGTTTGGGCCGCCGAGAGGCGTAAAACCCTACTCCTACTTTGTGCACTATCGGTGTTCTTGGATTCTAGCCACAGGAGCACTGTGTAGGCCATAGAGCATAGCCGCTACGCGTGCGAGCTAGAAGATTGGTCCAAAAGATCCTTTTCTGTCATGCCTTGGGCCTCAGTTTATATAACTAAGGGGATCCCAACAGTGGCGTACAGTACCTACACGAGGTGTACAGTGCTATAGTTTTATCGTACCTAACACTGGCGGTGTAAGACAGGTGCATTTAATGATTTGTTAGGTGCCTCTGACCGTCTATGCGATGGGACAGGACCCTATACCATTGGCACCGCTTGGCCCCCTCCATCGTCGGCGCCTCAACATGTGCCCAGGCGGGGTGACACCTGGCCTCTACGCTGGCGGGATCTTGTCGGGGCTTCGTCTTGCCGGGGGTTTGGAGGCTATCCTGGCACAGTCTTGCCGGGGGTCTAGCCTTCGACCTTGATCTCGATTATTTGTTTGGACGTTCTCTTGATTTCCCTGCATCTGCATCTGGCAGCCCCCTGTTGGGCCTTGTCGCCGAAGTGGCTATGACTGCCCGGCACGAGTAAGGGGCACTAGAGAACCCAAAACTCTAGTGCACCAACAGGATCAATCATAGTCATTTCAATAAGTAAGAGTGTCGAACCCAATGAGGATCAGAAGGAATTGAGAATCGATTTCAGTAAGGTATTGTCTGCAAGTGCTGAAAAAGTGTAGTAACATATAGTTTGATAATAGGATAATTTGTAGCAAGTAACTATTAACCAAAGTAACAAGGTGCGGCAAGGTAGCCCAAACCTTATATTGCTAAGGATATGCCAAGAGTAATTCTTATAGTGATCAAAGTGTACTCGGGGACACGTGGAAATTTTGTCTAGTCATGGTCCTCATGTTTTTAGTTGATTTGCGTTCACTACTTATAAATTTATGTGGGTGGACCGGTGCTAAGGTGTTCTTCTTACTTGAACAAACAGCCTTCTTATGATTATCCCCTCTGGCAAGCATCGGGAAATATGAAAGAAGAATTAAGATAAATCTAACCATAGCATTAAATATATGGATCCAAATAAGTCCCTTAAGGAATAGCGCATAAATTAGGGTCTAAGTTTTTGTCACTCCCGCAACCGATCTATTGGAAATATGCCCTAGAGGCAATAATAAAATGGTTATTATTGTATTTCCTTGTTCATGATAATTGTCTATTGTTCATGCTACAATTGTGTTAACCAGAAACCGTAATGCATGAGTGAATACATAGACCACAATATGTCTCTAGTGAGCCTCTAGTTGGCTAGCTCGTTGATCAATAGATGGTCACGTTTTCATGATCATGGACATTGGATGTCATTGATAACGAGATCACATCATTAGGAGAATGATGTGATGGACAAGACCCAATCCTAAGCATAGCACAAGATCGTGTAGTTCGTCTGCTAAAGCTTTTCAATGTCAAGTATCGTTTCCTTAGACCTTGAGATTGTGCAACTCCCTGATACCGTAGGAATGATTTGGGTGTGCCAAACGTCACAACATAACTGGGTGGCTATACAGGTGCACTACGGGTATCTCCGAAAGTGTCTGTTGGGTTGGCACGAATCGAGACTGGGATTTGTCACTCCGTGTGACGGAGAGGTATCTCTGGGCCCACTCGGTAAGACATCATCATAATGAGCTCAATGTGACTAAGGAGTTAGCCACGGGATGGTGTATTACGGAATGAGTAAAGAGACTTGCCGGTAACGAGATTGAACAAGGTATAGAGATACCGACAATCGAATCTCGGGCAAGTATCATACCGATAGACAAAGGGAATTAAATACGAGATTGATTGAATCCCTGACATCGTGGTTCATCCGATGAGATCATCGTGGAGCATGTGGGAGCCAACATGGGCATCCAGATCCCGCTGTTGGTTATTGACCGGAGAGGTGTCTCGGTCATGTCTACGTGTCTCCCAAACCCGTAGGGTCTACACACTTAAGGTTCGATGACGCTCGGGTTATAGGGAAATAGTGTACGTGGTTACCAAAGGTAGTTCAGAGTCTCAAATGAGATCCCGAACGTCACGAGGAGTTCCGGAATTGTCCGGAGACAAAGATTGATATATAGGAAGTGAGAATTTGGCCACCGGAAGTGTTTCGGGAATTACCAGTAACGTACAGGGACCACCGGAAGGGTTCCGGGGGTCCACCAAGTGGGGCCACCAGCTCCGGAAGGTTTCATGGGCCAAGAGTGGGAGGGAACCAGCCCCTAGGTAGGCTGGTGCACCTCCCACCCCAGCCCAAGGCGCAGGAAAGGTGGAGGGAGGGGAAACCCTAGGTCCAGATGGGCCTAAGGCCCACCTAGGGCTGCGCCCTCCTCTCCTCCCTCTCTGGCCGGCGGCCAAGCCCCATCTAGGGATGCCGCACCCTCTAGGGTGGGAACCCTAGATGGGGTTCCTCCTCCTCCCTCTCCCTTATATATATGTGAGGTTTTGGGGCTGCCCAACACACAGTTTTCTTCCTCTCTCGGCGTAGCCCTACTCCTCCCTCTCCTTGTTCTCCGTAGCGCTTGGCGAAGCCCTGCCGGAGTCCACGCAGCTCCACCGTCACCACGCCGTCGTGCTTCCGGAGATCTTCCCCAATCTCTCCTTCCTCCTTGCTGGATCAAGGCATAGGAGACGTCATCGGGCTGCACGTGTCTTGAACGCGGAGGCGCTGTTGTTTGACGCTGAGATCGGAGTCCACCACGATCTGAATCGCTACGAGTATGACTCCACCAACCGCGTTCTTGTAACGCTTCCGCTTAACGATCTTCAAAGGTATGAAGATGCAATCTCTCCCCACTCGTTGCTGGTTTCTCCATAGATAGATCTTGGTGACACGTAGGAAAAAATTCGATTTACTACTACGTCTCCCAATATGATCATCTACTTACTAATCCACAATGCATTTCCCTGGGCCCAAATATGGTGGAGTGTCATGTAGTCTACGTTCACATGGCACCACTAGAGGAATCACAACATACATGTCATCAAAATTTGAACGGATACCAACTTCACATGATAATTTATAACAAGACTTCTCCCATGTCCTCAAGAATAAACGGAACTACTCGCAAATCATATTTATGTCCATGATCAGAGGGGATAAATATTATATTAACAATCTGAACATAAAACCTTCCACCAAGTAAACCAACTAGCATCAACTACAAGATGTAATCAACACTACTAGCAACCCACAGGTACCAATATGAGGTTTTGGGACAAAGATTGAATACAAGATATGAACTAGGGTTTGAGATGATATGGTGCTGGTGAAGATGTTGGTGGAGATGAGTCCTCCCACGATGAGAGGAGCATTGGTGATGATGAAGGCTTCGATTTCCACCTCCCGGGGGGAGGTATCCCCGACGGAATCACTCCGTTGGGGAGCAAAGTGATCCTGCCTAGGTTCTTCCTTGAGACAGCAGCGCTTCATCCCAAAACTCTCCACGATATTATTTTTTTAGGGAAAATGGCCACATATAGCAGAAGACGGTCACCGTAGGGCCCTCTTGGGCCTCACAAGGGTGTAGGGCATGCCGTGGAGGTAGGGTGTGCCCCTTGCCCTTGTGAGGCCACTGTTGATATTCCTCGTGGTTTCTTCTTTCAAGTATTTTATATATATTCAAACATAAATCCCTAGAAATTTTCAGGTCATTTGGATCTCCGGTGAATAGCTATATGTGTTGTAGCTCTTTTAGGTCCAGAATTTGAGCTTCCTATAATTTCCCTCTTCTAGTAAATCTTGTGAATTAAGAGAGAAAAGGCATAATAATTGCATCATAATGATCAAAAACATTGTAAAAAGTAGTAGGAATCGTGATGAAAATGGATGTATACTCCCCCAACCTTAGACCTTGCTTGTCCTCAAGCAAAAACCCAAACTCAATAATCATGACCACATGTTTATAGAGAGAGGTCAATAAAACGAAATACGGACATAGTACCATCATAAAGTATAAAAAATAAACTTCCTTGAAAACTAATAAACTATGTTCTCAGTCAACAAAATAATTCAATTCATCATCTTTATGGGAAGAGTCTATGTAAGAGCTTTTGGTTTAGCAAATTCCACACACTCAACCATCATATGGTCTTCCAAGATTGTTGACTCTCAAAGCATATTTTTAGAACAAATAGTTTGATTCAAACACAAAGAAAGATAGGGGTTTGAACTTTCACCTCCCAACTTATTTATCTGAGGGATAATTGTCAACATTAATAACTCATGATCACCTACATCCAACTTGATATATATGCTTCGATCTTTCCCCACCACATTATGCTTGCTAAGTAGAGGGTAATTAAGAGTGAAATACGGATAAACATTATTGACTCTTGCATAAAAGTAAAGATTAAACAAAAAATAAAACTAGACATTACAAGATAGGTTGTTCAAAGAGGGAAGCAAAGATTGTCATGTGCTTCTTGATTTTGCATGTGCAAACTCTTAATACAAAGGAACGTCACTTTATATTGCCCCTTATGGTAGCAACATTTATTATGCGGTTCGTCGCTTTCAGTGTGTTACCATCACAAGTTCGTACATATTTTGGAGTAATTTTTATTGCTTGCACCGATGACAACTTACTTGGAGGATCTTACTCAATTCATAGGTAGATATGGTGGACTCTCATGAAAGGAAATTGGGTTTAAAGGTTTTGGATGCACAAGTAGTATATCTACTTAGTGCGAAATTTTGGTTGGCAAAGGGTGAGGGGCAAGCACCACATGTTAGAGGATCCATAACAATATAACTTCTTCTTTTTTTGCGAGAACAATATAACTTCTATGTGAACGTAAATAATAAATCATTACGTTGTCTTCCTTGTCTAGCCTCAACTACTTGATAAAGTTTTGAAATAATTAATGTGGGCTCTGAAAGCACATATGCTCCCTTGGAGGTTTTGATAATTCATGACAACATGCATTATCTCTTGGACTAACAGTTCTACCTAGTGTATTTCAGATTAAGTCCAAAGATTGCAGAGGCTGGGAATTGTGAGGAGAATACCCAAGAAGGAAAGGAGAAAGATTGGCAAGAGCTTCAAGCTTCAAGACTCCATATTTTATCTTTTTTGAGAAATTACATTTGAGTCCATAGGAAAGCAATACTATTAAAAGGGAATGAGGTATCTATGACGATCTGGTTGCTCAAGGTGCTTAGAGAGCCACCAAAAGCCTCAACATTTCTCCTACAAAATATTTTGTCCACACCGAGTTTTCCTTAGACAGAACCCAAGCCAAACCCTAGCAAATCGATGCAACCTAGTTTTGCTTCGGTACAGCCAAAAAGTAGTGAACACCTCTTTGTATCTAATTGACAAAAATCAGAATTTCTAAGTTTTTCATTTTGGTTCCACCAAGTCACTGGAACTGCCTAGGCCAACCGAATCGGACTCACTGAGATGTTGTATATCGGTCTCATCGAGAACCCAAAAGTTAGGATATTTTGCATTAGTCGATGCAACCGAGTTCTTACTTCGGTTCCACCGAGTTGGGCGATAATGTTGTAACGGTTGGTTCTTGGAGATGGCTATATATACCCCTCTACCTTCCTCTCATTCGTAGAGAGAGCACTCATAACAAGCAAACACTTCCACCATTCATTTTCTGAGAGGGAACCACCTACTCATGTGTTGAGATCAAGATCTTCCACTCCAACCATATGAATCTTGATTTTTGGCCTTCTTCTACTCCATTAGAGCCTCTGGATAAGGCCAACTAGGCCAACTCTAGTTGATCCCCTATAAAATAGAGGATGCCCGGTCGAGTAAATCTTAGTGGAGTATATTTACTCCACTGACTTTTGGCCAGACCTAGACGACCCCCTAAACATAATGGATTATAATTTTGTTTTCCAAACTTATGCAATTCCATTTTAAATTGGAACTGCGTATTAGCACACATGTAGAAATTAAACATAAATATGAAGGTTCAAGCAAATCATGAATATAGTTTACAAATCAAGTTCAAAGTTTGCAAACCAAATTATTCAAATTTAAACACACTGGATGGTTCAAATGTAGCAAAGAACATGTAAAAGCACAACTAGGAAGTGATATGAAGTTACTAGCAATGCTCAATAAGATCTTCTTGGAGCTGAGTATGAACTTGTCGGTTCTCAATCATGTGATGCCCTTCAAGGAATGCATGGGTCCTATTTGAATCGTACTCTAGCTCAACAGGAGTCTCGTTGGTGATGTCTCGTTTCTCTCAACCTCTTCATCTTCAATTCAAACGGCTTGGCTCAATTCGATTGTACAAAACAAAAGAAGAAGAAGAAAGAAAAAAAACTCTCCTAGGCAAATCGTCAAACACTTGCAAGGCGGTGGTGGTGCACCGGCCAGCCCGCGATGCTTAGGCCAAACCAGTGGGTGGTGATGCATGGGAATGACCTGCGACGGTGCATAAGCACGGTCAGATGTGGCAGCCATAATGAGGAAGAAGATTCAGAAGCAATCCGATGAATCGGTTAAGGCGACGATGGCGATTCACCTCAATTCCGGCGACGGTGACGGTCGGTGAAGGGCTTGGCCTCCGGCAGAAGAGCGGCGAGGTCCTAGGGAGGCGATAAGGTAGTGATGGGGGCGGTGCCAGGAGGAGCACCCACGAAGAGGTAGTGGGGTGGGGCGGCGTGCAAGAGGCAAGAAAAATTACTCCTCGCTTCGCGGTCGAGCATACTTAGGTGCCGGGTAGGAGCTAGAGTAAAAAAATACTCTGCTATTTGGTTTAGGGGATAGGTTAGGTGACAGTTAGGTGCCATTAAAGCATCTTTTTTTCAAGAATACGCAAATTGCATAACATAGCTTTATAGAAAGCAAGTACAAGACTATTACTATTCGCTCCGAACAACGAGTGTACGTAGCACAACTCCACATTCGGGTAGTCCTAGGACAGGCATCCACGACAACACAACTACAACGCAAAAGATCCTACCCAAAATTGAGAACCTTGTCGTGTCTTGACCGACATCGGTCACCTTGGAAGAACAACCGCCCTCGCCAAGCTTCCCTTGTGAACACACCATATGACTTAACGCCAAAAGGAGGTGGGAAGAGGATGGCAGGACTCAATCCGACCTGAGAAAGGCACTGTCTTGGAATCACCGGCAACGACAGTACATTGCGTCAGGGAAGAACGATCAGGGCGGCGGCAAACACTGGAGGAGCTCAACATATGAACTCCAAGTCTCCCGACACGATGCTTCTACAGAGAGACAATGTCGAGGACGCCGCCATCGTACCGATCCAGCGCCGAATCAAGGCTTTCGCCCGGGGACAACTGCCAGCACCAAGCAAGCGAGAGACTTGGTGACACACTGGACGACACCTCCAGGGAGGGGAATGACACCAACGGGTGCCATCGCCGCCGACACGGTCAAAACCGGACAGGATTTTCATCTATAAATTGTAATGCCACGCAACTCCACTCCTCCAAGGTATTGGGAAGTACCGTACATGATGCCTTGCACCTCCACCACCGTAGCAAATTGTCGTCAAAGCTGCGCACGTGGTCCTTGTCCACCCTCACTGCCGAGAGAACGCGACCCACACCACCATGAACAACACACATGAGGAACAACAGCATCCCACCAAGCCGTGCACGGGCCAAATCCACCATTGTCGATCTTCACCCGTGCTAGGGGACTGCCACAAGAATGGAGTTGCCCCGCACCTTCAGCCACACTCCAGCGCCAACTCCATCGGGGCATCACCGTGCGCTCCTCACACGACGACGGACGGACACCCGTTGCCCACCAAGATCCCTTCCTGGTAGGGCCTCCTCGGTTGAGCTCACGCCGCCTTCACCAACAGAGTCAACGTCCACCTGCATCTGTCACCCTGTTGCGCCCCTGGATCGGCTTGCGCCATCGCATTGTCACGTTCCCCGCCATGAACCAACCACCCCGCCACCATGATCACCTCACGGGCGTCTCGCTCCGCGTGAAGTGGGGTCGTCGAGAGGGCGCAACCAACACCCAACGCCTTCGTCGGTCGGGCACGGCTACCACCGCTGGCGACGATTGATAGAGGGGGGCTAGGGTTCAAGGGAACCTTCGGAGCCACACACGCGTGCGACCTAAGGATTAACCGAACAAGGCCTTATTGATTAACGTTACGGATTAGCAAACAATTTCCATTTTTAGTTTACAGGACCCAAACAGTACGTTTGTGTTTCCTTTCATAAACCTCCCTGACTTCTACATGGACCCCAGAGAGCTGATTAGATTGCAATTGGGCTAGCTGCTCCCGCACAAACCCAATCCCGTCGCCAGCGAGGACGGCATCACGCGAAAGCTCCATGAACCACGTATGGCATCTTTTTTTTAGAATATTTCCATTGACTCATTCATCACAAGTCAGTCATGATACAACTCACGCACGCATGAAATCACTCAAAAAGGGTAGAAGATACAAGTCCATAAACATTTGCAAAAAATCCGCCCAGAAAATAGAGGAAAAGAAGAATCCCAAAGAATCACTCCAATTGTCATCTTCGTCATATGACATCATCAGAGTTGAGGAAGTACCATTGCCCGATTGCGCTTTGTGAGCCGATTGAAAAGCCCATCGTTGGCGAAGCCTAAGTCGATGTGGCGCGTGACCAAGGGACATCCCAGCATTGTCGAGGACCAAGATCCCCTGCCCCTCCTACCGCCGGAGCGGCGGAGGGGGAGAGAGCCCGCAGCCTCGCCGGAGGAGGGACGAGAAAACTTGTGGTTCTTTCATCGCTACAGAGAAAGGAACCGCCAGACGGCTGCGTCTCGTTACAGAGGAAGGACCCGTCAGACGGCTGCGTCTATTCGTGGGAAACTGGCGAGAAAAGTGTTCGGGGCAGTCGGTGACGGTGGGAGAGGTGGTGGATGACATACAAATGACGTATATGACACCGATCGGATCCAGCGGAGCGACCTCATCCAGCGCTCAGAATAGACGGCCGCCAGACACATGGCCGTCAATCATCATCCGTGATTGATTGGATACAGGTAAGACGCAACAATCAAATACTACATCAGGCACGACCAGAAACAATCATCAAAGGTCGAAACAAAAGTTTGCTTGGAGTTCATAGACTTTGAAAAGAAAAAACTTGGTGCAGAAAAATAAACAGGACCATGGCCAAATGTAACCAAGAAATTTCTTCTTTTGCGTCTATGTTCCATGACCATAATCATACAACACTAAACCAGGTTCCACAGTAAAAGTGGGAACCAACTTAATCCCTGCTCTCCAACCATATGCTCAAACTCATCACCACAATAGGTGATACAACTACTCTTTCGCTAGACAGACGTGGAACAATCTCCAAACAGAGTGGAAACGACTTGACACGACAAAACCTGTGGAACATACAACAAACCAACGAATAGACCAGCATGGGACTCCCAAAACCCAGTTGCTATTGATGTTTATAAGGTGTGCTCAATACTCTTTCGACAAGTTAATACAGCACAGAAACGCTTCTGACAAAAACCGACACGACCGTGAATACCCTATCTTTCAAGGTTCTTTTTACCTCACGCAGATATATCAAATATAATTTTGGTTCGAGCTATATAGGAGGCAAAACCCGACTCTCCCGACAACACATGCGGCTCTGGACGTCCTCGCCCACAGGGTGAGGCAGAACCCAAATGATCCGAGCGGTTGACCTTGAAGACTGACCATTGACCAAGCTGCACCACTGACGATGCAAGCCCAAGGACTGACCCTTCTTAGACTGACTTGACGACTGCTTGAGACCAGACCGACAGGACCCAACAATGACTCGAACGACAAAGACCTCCCCCAAATCTGACTAGTCCCAAGCAAGTAGCTAAGGTACACCGTCCAACCGGGTATCTGCATGAATAATGTAACATCAGAATCCAACCACACCATGACCGACCCTATTCACCACACATGCCATTAAATTTATTTGAACTGCTCAACAGAAATATCATACCTTCAGCCAAAGTTGAACCCACCCGATGGAACCGAGTTCTGCTGACTTCCAAAGTTGAAGCCATTCTGAGCATTGTCACCTGAGGGCATGACCTCATCTTCCTCCTCCAACCAGTAGGACTCGAGCATCTTCACTGCCTTCTCATATATTTCTGTGTTGTCATGGCTCTGAAGGTTCTCAATCTTTTCCAGTCCCTCAGCATCATCAATCATCTGTGCATAGTTGTTGACATCCCCTGCCCCAAGGTTCTTTTCTGCCTCTCCGACCTTCAAGATGTTCTCAAGACCTTCCAAGCAAACTGTTACAATTCTGGGATCCGGGCAAATGAGCAGATCACAGAGCGGCTTGATGCAACCCTGGCCAACCAGGTACCTGCAAAACATTTCATGCAGATGCAAATGTTGTTAGAATATTAGCATGAAAACATGTACTGATAACAATAACAAAGCACAAAAAGAAGCAAAAAAACTGAAGTTCACATACTTAATCTGATCGTGTGTTCCACCGGAAGTGGCATTTGAAATTGCCCAAGCTGCCTCCTTCTTAATGTCAAATTCAGCACCTTGCAGGAGATGGACCAGAGGACCAATAATGTTTGCCTGGATAACAGCCTGCAGACAAACAAACAAAAATTAGAACCGTGGTATTTCTCTATAAAGAGAACATAAGCATGAACATTAACAATGGATCCTTTGGTAATTTATCTAGATGACAATGAAAAAAGAGAAACTGGCTTCTCAAAACAAGGTTGCATGTACAGGATTCTGAAAGTTGTCCTAAGCAATACAAGCTGGTGCATTTTTCTTTTGAGAGAATATCATTATACAAACTGATAACACAGAGAGCACAAACCTGAATCTGGTCCCGGTTACCAGCTGTGATGTTTGAGATTGTCCAGCATGCTTCTTTCTTGATGCTTTTCTTGTGATTGGTAGTCAAGAGGTTCAAGAGACAGGGAAGCGCTTGGTGATCAATGACACACTGTGTTAAGAGATAAAATATTAAAAACAAACAGAGAACAAACAAGATATCAGGTAAAGTGAAACTGCAAACACATATATGGTACTATGAACCTAGTTCACTGATGCATGTAAATAGCCATGCATTCAAATAATATAAATAGTCAGCACAATGCTGCACTATGTAAGCCTTTATGCAAAACTAGATAATTACATCGAATAACTAAGCATTGGACAGAAAAATAGATAAATACTAATAGCACATTCATCTATCATGGCTCACATGAGTCATAGCAACAAGCATTTAAAACAGTTGCCATAAGTGGGGACACCAGAACCAAACATTATTCAAGTAACAGAAGCCAGCTGACAATCAAGCATGGCAGTTTGAATTGATTATACACAGCAGGAAAAGGAATCGTCAAACAGCTCCTCAAAATTATGAAAAGAGAGGGACAGACAAAGCTAAATAAATGAGCTGCTATTCAACAGAACACATCTAAGAATCATACACTCCATGAACCAGCACTGCCATTCAACAACGAACATAGCTAAATAAGCTCCAACGCAAACAAATACTATTGTAGAATATACTAGCTGTCAAGTTATTTTTATCACTTTTACAAGCTGCAAGTTGCTCCCTCTGTAAAATAATATAAGATCTTTTAGATCACTACTTTAATGATTTAAAAGATCTTATATTAGTTTACAGAGGGAATATTTTTTAAATAATAGACATTGAGCACACACGGTTAAATACCCAAGGTACTACTAACTACACATGGAAACAACTAGGAATTACAGCTTTAATCATTGAAGTAACAGCAGGTCATATATAAAAAGAGAACAGCACTCAAATGAGATTACCTGAGTCTGCAAATCATCACCAGTGACAATGTTACCCACCGTGCGCAGAGCTGGAATGAGAACAGAAGCCGAAGGGTGCCTAAATCAAATAATAGGAGTTAGCACATCAACCATGGGTCATGCTAACTGAGGAAAAAGGTGAACATGAAAAATGCTCTTACAAGAGAAGCTCCACAAGCCGAGGAAAAACACCAGACTCAATCACAGATTGGATCTTGTCATTAGTTCCATCAGACAGGTACGAGAGAGCCCAGCAGGCATCAGTGAGCACCTCCTCATCCTGAGAGTGGATAAGCCGCTGCAGTGCTGAGAGAGCCGGTTTGACCTGCACAGGCACACACACAGATCAACTCATAAGCGTCATTTTTTCACAGCAAAGTTAAATCAATGAGATGACTTCCCAGAATTAAACCTGTTCAAAGTTTGGCTGTGGCTTCCCACGGCAGAAGTTGGAGAGTGTCCATGTGGCATTCCTGAGCATTGAGAGCTTGGCATGCTCATTGAGCTGCTGCAACAATGGGAACAGTCCACCACTTCCAAGCACAAGGTCACGGCACTTTGGAGAGTCACCAGCAACATTCCCCAGAGCCCAAACTGCCTGAAAATACAAAGATGAAACATACAACATTAACATCATGCTGTACAGCCTCTGAAAGAAAAAATTCTTCTCTGAGTTGTTCTCATGCCTGTTCACGGACATCCTCACTGGGAGAGCTGAGTAGCTTGACAAAGATGGGTACAGCACCGTACTCAACCACCACTTTGGTGTTGTCTGATGTGCCTGACGCGATGTTGGTGAGCGCCCATGCAGCCTCAAACTGTAACAGAAAAAAACATGTGCCAGTTTGAGTGATTAAATGCAACTACAGGCAAATTAACATATCTTCATTATTACGATTGTCCTCACCTGGAGTTGGGGATAGTCCTCCCGTGTGAGGAACTCAATGAAGCGAGGCACCACACCTGTGTTGATTACTTCCTCAATTGGAGGGCTTCGCTCTACAAACATTGAGCAACATATCAGCAGGTGAACTCGTCGCAATTTTGAAGTAGAAGCAGGTACGACTTTTTCTCAAAATAAAATACATGAACTGATCGTAAATCAATCAGTGTCGAATGTTCAACAAATGGTGTAAGCCAAAAAACAGGCATCCATTGTTTCCCTAATTATTATTGTCATACGAATTGCAGGATCACACATTGAAACAATGTTACCCAGATCGACAAAGAGTTGACTCAGAAGATGAGCACAAAATTGATTTAAAAAAGACAACAGTTAAATCGGTCACTATATGGAGTAGTAACATTTGATACGGTACAGGAGCATCCAAAAGATGAATAGAATTGCCATGTTCAGTGAATTTTAAATCTCGGAAAATAACATGGGGACAAGTAATTAATTTCGCTCGCCTAATACGCAAGTAAACTAGCAAGACCTATACTCGTGGTTTAGCCACGAGCAAATCTAGAACTGGCGGACCTCTCGCGTTATTAATCCACGATTTCGCCTAAAACCATCCTAATTTCATCCCCTATAGTTCAACGTGGGCAAAAATATTCTGCAGTTTTGAATTCGAGTCTCACCGATGGAGAGCAGCTTCCGGAACTGGGTGGTGGCCTCGAGCTGCACGGCGTTGTCGTCCGAGAGAACCGCCTGCACCATCGCCGGCAAGCCCTCCAGCTGCACGAGAGCACAGATCCGAACCAGTCAGATCGAGAATCCCCAACCCGAGCCCTGACGAACAGACCGACCAGATCGGAAGAGAAAAAACGAGCGGCAGGGGGGCGTACCTTCTGCTGGAGAGCCGAGGAGTGGCCCATCTGGGGCGCGCCACCGGCGGCGGACGCGGCGCCGGCTGGGAACCCGTCGCGGCGCTTCTTCTGGAGGTTCGCGTCGCGCTGGTTCTTCCGGATCTCCACCATCTGATCCTCCCGCCGGCGCCGCCCGTCCTCCGCGTCGACGGACGCCTTGTAGCGGCTGCGCCGCACCTCGGCCCGCTCGTTGGGCCGCAGCGACATCGTCGGAGAACCTCAAACGAAACCCTAGGAGGGGCGGGGGGAGTGGGGGGTGCGCACGCACGATGCGGTTGGGCTCGATTCGAAAAAGAGGAACGGGAGGGGGAGATGTGTGGGCGAGGTGAGGGGCTTTTATAGGTGCTCAGGGGGAGGCACCGAAGGAAAAGCTGGGAGTATGACGGTGGTTGAGCTGGATGTACACGGTATCGCAGGGGTACATATGGAAATAGTTGTACAGATTTGAATTTTGAAAGTCCGGAGTACTTGGCTCGCAAGTTTGCTGTGCTATTTGTTCTTTTTATGACGGTTACGGGTAGTACTTGCTGGTTTTGCGGGGATCCTAACTCACCACATGCTCCAATTTTCTTTCAACGGCATTAATATCAAAATCTGAAATTCAAATGATTTATCTCTCAAAGCTATTAACTTGACTCATGATGTGTTTTCGTACTAGTTCAGCTTTCACAACTGAAACGCTCCTTGACGAGCGAGCGTTGAAACGAGCGATTCCGCTTCCTTGTGCTGTCAGGAACAAAGGACAGATGGATCCACATACCTTTACATATCATACCACATGTGTGCATACTGTGCTGGAACCTTTCTACTCTCTCTCCCCCGTGAAACATAATCTCATCCCCCCTATTTCAAGGGGTGTGGCGCGGGGTGGGGCCCTGTCAGCATCCCTCTAACGGCCAGGCCCCAAGGAAATGCTGACAAGGACACTGCCACGACCCAAGGCTCGCCAAGCTCGCCTAGGCCTCCAAGACCCACCAGGAGCGCCAGGCCAACCCATGCATCTTCGGCCCAAGCTGGGCGCAGTGAGGCCCGGTCTCTCCACCCTCTAATAGACGGCACGCAGGAGAGAAGCGACCATCTAGTGGATCACGGCGGCGGCGGCTCCCGAGCCCTAGTTCCCTTATGTTCATCATTCTTGTAATCTCTATTCTGTATCCCGAATCCGATTACACCTGAGACTATAGATCGATTCTCCCATCACCTCTCTTACATCTGGTATCAGAGACCATCCCCACCTCTTCCCTCGCAGCGATCTGGCGCAATTTGTCCAGACCCGATCCCTGCGTCAAGCACGCACCCATCTCGCCGCCATGGATCCCGTCATTGAAGCGTTCTTGGATCGCCTGGATGCCACTTTGAAGGAGCATATGGCGACGATCAAAGCCTCCAACGCCAAGGTGGATGATCTGATGGCTTGGCGCTCGGATCTCGAGCGGCGCGTCACAGATCTCGGTGAAGCGGTCGCCGCCCTGCATCTCGCGCGTCCCCCTCATGCCACGGAGGGCGCGGCGGGCCAGGCACCTACGTCGGCTAACACCCTACCAGCGACAGCCGGCGTCCACCCCGGAGTCACGCTTGGTGCGGCTGATCTTCATCAAGGGCCCGATGCCCACGGCGTCTACAACATCTCACGGGGGTCGCCGGTGGCGTCTCTCCAGCCGTCGCCGCTGCTCCCGACAAACGGTCAGTACAATGGCCCTCCATCCCCTATTGCCCTTTCTCCCTTCGCGCATGCAAGCCAACTGCTCAGTGGCCTGGGGCAAGCACACCCATCCATACAGTTTCCGCAGTTCACAGGGGACAACCCCAAACTATGGAAGACCCTGTGCGAGCAGTATTTCACCATGTTTGCTATCCTTCCCTCGTTTTGGGTCTCGATGGCAGCACTAAATTTCTCTGGTTCCGCCTCAATTTGGTTACAGTCCATACAAAAACAGTTATCTGAATATGATTGGGAGGCATTTACCACTCTGTTATGCACCCGTTTCGGTCGTGACCGCCACCAGACATTGATTCGCCGGTTCTACATTATGCGGCAAACAACCTTTGTTGCGGAGTACATTGAGCAATTTGAATCTATTATCAATCATCTCAGTTCATATTCTGACACAATTCACCCATTATATTTTCTCACGCATTTCGCGGAGGGGCTCCGGAAGGACATCCGCGCGGTGGTCCTTGTCCAAAGGCCACCAGACTTGGACACGGCATGCGCGCTGGCACTGCTACAAGAGGAGGTGGCCGAGAGTGGGACGAGCAGCTCGCACCGAGCTAGTGATCCCCCACCGTGAGCAGGGCTCGCGCTACCTTTGCCTCCGCCACCACCACACACCGTGGCACCGGCTGCTGCGATGGGCGCAACGGATCGCCGGGCTACTCAAGCTGCACGCACTGACAGCAACAAAGTCAAAGCACTCCGCGACTACTGACGAGCCCGCGGTCTCTGCTTCAAGTGTGGCGAGTGCTGGGGCCGGGATCATGTATGCCCTGCTACTGTACAACTCCATGTCGTCGAGGAAATGCTGGACCTCTTCGGCATCGACCACACTGAGGAGCCTGACGCCGCAACAGCGCTGAGCGAGATTGTCATGGCCATCTCCCGCTCCGTGCTGGAGGGCAGCATCTCATCCAAGGCCTTTCAGCTACTGGCGTCCATCCAAGGTCGTGAGGTTCTTCTGCTGGTGGACAGCGGGAGCACCACGTCCTTCATCGACCAGACGCTGGCCAACCAGCTCTCGGGGGTGATTCCCCTCCTCCAACCGTGTCGTGTGCGAGTCGCGGGTGGGCGCGAACTCACCTGCGCCGCCGTCCTTCTAGCCTGCCAATGGTCATCCCAAGGGCAAGAATTTGCCACGGATATCAGGGTGCTACCTCTCGGCACCTATGACGCCATCTTGGGGATGGACTGGCTGGAACAGCACAACCCAATGACCGTGGATTGGAAGAACAAGGTCATCCAGATTTCAACATCGATGGGGCCAACTCGTCTGTTCGGTCATGAAGCCAATTCTTCTGCTTGCAACCTGATTTCCAGTATCCATCTACAGAACATGTACCGCCAGGGCTCCCTCCTACATATGGCACTCTAATACCCGATCACGGAAGAGCACGCTGTCCAGCCCAAGACACCACCAGATCTGCAAAAGCTGCAGACAGAGTTTGAGGATGTGTTTGGAGAGCCCAAAGGCCTACCGCCACGTCGAGCATGTGATCACATCATCCCTCTCATGCCCGGGGCTCAACATGTCAACATTCGGCCATATAGGCACAAGACGAAGCTCGAAACAGAGATTGAGAGATAGGTCGAAGAGCTGCTACAGTCCGGAGTCATTCAGCGCAGCACCAACAGTTTTTCTTCGCCTGTCATTATGGTCAAGAAGAAAGATGGAACGTGGCGACTTTGCATTGACTACTGTTGGAAATATGTCCTAGAGGCAATGATAAATTAGTTATTATCATATTTCCTTGTTCATGATAATCGTTTATTATCCATGCTATAATTGTATTGATCGGAGACTTAGATGCATGATACATAGACAAAACCATGTCCCTAGTATGCCTCGAATAGACTAGCTCGTTGATCAAAGATGGTTAAGGTTTCCTAGCCATTGACATGAGATGTCATTTGATAACGGGATCACATCATTAGGAGAATGATGGGATGGACAAGACCCAAACTACAAACGTAGCATATGATCGTGTCAGTTTAATGCTATTGTTTTCTGCATGTCAAGTATCTGTTCCTATGACCATGAGATCATGCAACTCACTAACACCGGAGGAGTGCCTTGTGTGTATCAAACGTCGCAACGTAACTGGGTGACTATAAAGGTACTCTACTGGTATCTCCGAGGGTGTCTGTTGGGTTGGCATGGATCAAGAATGGGATTTGTTACTCTGTGTGACGGAGAGGTATCGCAGGGCCCACTCGGTAATACAACATCACAACAAGCCTTGCAAGCAATGTGACTAAGTGTTAGTCACGAGATCTTGTATTACAGAATGAGTAAAGAGACTTGTCGGTAACGAGGTTGAACTAGGTATGGAGATACCGACGATCAAATCTCAGGCAAGTAACATACCGAAGAACAAAGGGAACGTTATACGGAATTGACTGAATCCTTGACATAGAGGTTCGACCGATAAAGATCTTCGTAGAATATGTAGGAACCAATATGGTCATCCAGGGCCCACTATTGGTTATTGACCGTAGAGGTGTCTCGGTCATGTCTACATAGTTCTCGAACCCGCAGGGTCTGCACACTTAAGGTTTGGTGACGTTTCGGTAGTATAGAGTTATGTATGGTGGTGACGAAGGTTGTTCGGAGTCCCGGATGAGATCCAGGACGTCACGAGGAGCTCCGGAATGGTCCGTAGGTAAAGATTGATATATAGGAAGTCCCATTTTGGTCGCCGGAAAAGTTTCGGGTTAATCGGTAATGTATCGAGAGTGTCGGTAGTGTATCGGGAGACCACCGGGAGGGGTATTTCGACCCAAGAGGCTTCATGGGCTGTGGGAGAGTAAATACCAGCCTTTTGTGGGCTGGTGGAAGGCCCATGCGGCTGGGAGAAAAAGCCCAAAAGGAAAAAGGTGGAAAAAGGCCAAAAAAGGGAGGAATCCTAGTCCTACTAGGATTGGAGGAGGAGTTCTCCTCTCCTCCCCACTTTGGTCGACCCAAGGGCTGGATTTTTAGCAGCCAAGACTCCTCCTCCTCTCCTCCTATATATTCTAGAGGATTTTAGGGTTTTGGAACAGAATTTTCAGCCACGTGCTACCCGTTCCTCTAGTGCATAGTTTCTCCTCTAGATCGGTTTTCTGCAGTGCTTAGGTGAAGCCCTGCCGGAATTGCTCCACCACTATCACCGGAGCGCCGTCACGCTGCCGGTGAACTCTTCTCCCTCTCCACTTCCTCTTGCTGGATCAAGATGGTGGAGATCGTCATCAAGCTGCACGTGTGCTGAACGCGGAGGTGCCGTCCGTTCGGCGCTAGATCGGAAGGACCGTGAACAAGATCGCGAGACCGTTCATGATGTGTTCACGGGACAGATCGTG
Organism: Hordeum marinum; assembly: GCA_022496015.1. Lineage (NCBI taxonomy): Eukaryota > Viridiplantae > Streptophyta > Magnoliopsida > Poales > Poaceae > Hordeum > Hordeum marinum. Next base: position 85,304,431 of record CM039672.1, read on the forward strand.
ATGAGATCGGAGACAGATCGTGATGAGATCGCGGGACAGATCGTGATGAGTTCGCGGGACGGATCGTGATTGGATCGCGGGACGGATCGTGATGTGATCGCGGGACGCTCGGCGATTTGGATCGCGAAGATGTTCGACTACACCAACCGCGTTTCTTAACGCTTCCCGCTTAGCGATCTACAAGGATATGTAGATCCACTCTCCCTCTCGTAGATGCTCATCACCATGGATAGATCTTCGTGTGCGTAGGAAATTTTTTGTTTCCCATGCAACGTTCCCCATCAGTGGCATCATGAGCTAGGTCTATGTGTAGATGAGATCTCGAGTAGAACACAAAGAGTTTGTGGGCGTTGATGCTTAGATTGCTTCCTCCCTTGGTCGGATTTTGGTTCAGCGGTATTGTGAGATGAAGCGGCCCGGACCAACATTACTCGTACGCTTACGAGAGACCGGTTCCCTCGATGCAACCTGTTGCCTAGATGGCTTGCGGGTGGCAGTTTCTCTCACTTTAGTTGGATCGGATTCGACAAAGGCGGTCCTTGAGAAGGTTGAAAAGCAAATTATGTATCACCGTTGTGGTTTATGTGTAGGTGAGAATTGTTCTTGCTAGAAACCCGTAGCAGCCACGTAAAACATGCAACAACAATTAGAGGACGTCTAACTTGTTTTTGCAGGGTATGTTGTGATGTGATATGGCCAATTACATGATGTAATATATGTGATGTATGAGATGATCATGTGATGTGTAGAATTTCACGACTTGCATGTCGATGAGTACGGCAACCGGCAGGAGCCATAGGGTTGTCTTTAATTATTGTATGACCTGCGTGTCAATCATTAAGCATTATGTAATGCTTTACTTTATCGCTAAACGGTAGCAATAGTAGTAGAAGCATGCAGGGCGTGACAACCTCGATGGCGACACGTTGATGGAGATCATGGTGTCGTGCCGGTGACGATGAAGATCATGCCAGTGCTTTCAAGATGGAGATCTAAAGCACGAGTTCATGGCCATATCATGTCACTTATGAATTGCATGTGATGTCAATCCTTTTATGCACCTTGTTATGCTTAGTACGACGGTAGCATTATAAGGTGATCCCTCACTTAAATTTCAAGATAAAATTGTGTTCTCCCCGAGTGTGCACCGTTGCGAAAGTTCGTCGTGTTGAGACACCACGTGCTGATCGGGTGTGATAGACTCTACGTTCACATACAACGGGTGCAAGCCAGTGTTGCACATCCAGAACACTCGGGTTAAACTTGACGAGCCTAGCATGTACAGACATGGCCTCGGAACACAAGAGACCGAAAGGTCGAACATGAGTCATATAATAGACATGATCAACATGATGATGTTCACCATTGTAACCACCTCAACTCACGTGATGATCGGACTTGAGTTGGTGAATTTGGATCATGTATCACTCGGATGACCGGAGGGATGTCAATTTGAGTGTGAGTTCTTAAGTAATATGATTAATCGAACTCATTATCATGAACATAGTCAATAGTGTCTTTGCAAAATTATGTTGTATATTACTAACTCACACTGTAGCTCCCTTGAATTTTATATGTTCCTAGAGAAATAGAGTTGAAAGATGATGGTAGCAATATTGCGGACTGGCTCCGTGATCTGAGGATTGTCCTCATTTCTGCACAGAAGTCTTATGTCCTTAATGCACTGCTCGGTGCACCAACCCCTCTAGCGTTGTTTGTAGATGTTGTGAACATCTGACAGGCACGTTTTGATAACTACTTGATAGTTTAGTGCGTCATGCATTACAGCTTAGAATTGAGGCTCCGAAACATTTTGAACGTCATGGAACATATGAGATGTTCTAAGAGCTGAAATTAGGATCTTAGGCTCGTGCCCGTGTTGCGAGATATGAGATCTCCAACAAGATTCTTTGCCTGTAAGATGAAAGAGAATAGCTCAATCGTTGAGCATGTGCTCAGATTGTCTGGGTGCTACAATCGCTTGAATCGAGTGGGAGTTGATCTTCCAGATAAGATAGTGATTGATATAGTTCTCCAAGTCACTGTCACTAAAGCTACTAGAACTTGGTGATGAACTATAAAACGCCAGGGTTAGAAATAATGATCCCTGAGCTATTCGTGATGTTTGACACCGTGAAGGTAGAAATCGAGAAGGAGCGTCAAAGTGTTGATGGTTAGTTAAAACCACTAGTTTCGAGAAGGGCAAGAGCAAGGAGGGAAACTTCATGGATAGCAAGTCAGTTGCTGCTCCAGTGAAGCAACCCAAAGTTGAACTCAAACCCGAGACTAAGTGCTTCGATTATGAGGAGAGCGGTCGCTGAAGCGAAACAACCCTAGATACTTGGTAGATAAGAAGGCTGGCAAATGTGAACAGAAGTATATTTGATATACGTGTTATTGATGTGTACCTTGCTAGTACTCCTAGTAGCACCTGGGTATTAGATACCGGTTTGGTTGCTAAATGTTAGTAACTCAAAATAAAGCTACAAAATAAACGGAGAACTAGCTAAGTGTGAGGTGATGATGTGTGTTGGAAATATTTCCAAGGTTGATGTGATCAACATCGCACGCTCTCTGTACATTCGAGATTAGTGACGAACCTAAAATAAATGTTATTTGGTGTTTTTTGCGTTGAGCATGAACGTGATTAGATCATGTTCATTGCAACACGGTTATTCATTTAAGTTAGAGAATAATGGTTATTCTATTTACATGAATAATACCTTCAATGGTCATGCACCCAGTAAGAATGGTTTGTTGAAACTTGATCGTAGTAATACACATGTTCATAAACATTGATGCCAAAAAGATACAAAGTTAATAATAATAGTACCACATACTTGTGGCACTGCCACTAAATGTCATATTGGTATAAAACGCATGAAGAAACTCCATGCTGATGGATCTTTGGACTCATTCGATTTCGAATCGGTTGAGACATGCGAACCATGCCTCTTGGTTAAGATGACTAAGGACCCCGTTTTCTGTTTTGATGAAGCGGGCAAGTGATTTATTGGAAATGATACATGTTGATGTATGCAATCCAATGAGTCTTGTAGCGTGCGGTGGATATCGTTATTTTCTTACCTTCACTGATGATTTGAGTAGATATAGTGTATATTTACTTAATGAAACACAAGTCTGAATCGTTTGAAAGGTTCAAGCAATTCAGAGTGAAGTTTAAGATCATCGTGACAAGAAGATAAATATGTTTGCGATATGATCTTGGAGGTGAATATCTAAGTTACGAGTTTGGCATGCAACTTTAGACAATGTGAAAGTTGTTTTACAACTCACGCCACCTGGAACATCATAGTGTGATGGTGTGTCCGAACGTCATAGTCATGCTCTATTGGATATGGTGCGTGCTATGATGTCTATTATCGTTTTGTTACTATAATTTTGGGGTTATGCATTAGAGACCACAACATTCACTTTAAATAGGGCACCATCTAAATCCGTTGAGAAGACATCATGTGAAACTATGGTTTGATAGAAACCTAAGCTGTCATTTCTTAATGCTTGTGGCTACGACGCTTGTGTGGAAAATGTTTTCACCTAATGAGCTCGAACCCAAAGCGAACAAATGCATCTTCATAGAATACCCTAAGAACAGTTGGGTGAACCTTCTATCTCAGATCCAAGCATAAAATGGTTGTTGCTAAAACTGGGTCCTTTCTCGAGAAAGGGTTTCTCTTGAAAGAATTGAGTGGGAGGAGGATAGAACTTGATGAGGTTATTTGAACCTCTGCTTCAACTAGAAAGTAGCGCAACGCAGAAAGATGTTTCTGTGAAGCTTACGTCAGTTGAAGAGGAAGTTAATGATGATGATCATGAAGCTTCGAATCAAGCTACTATCGACCTACAAGGAAAATAGAACTTGATGAGGTTATTGAACCTTTACTTCAACCAGAAAGTGGCGCAGCACAGAAAGATGTTTCTGTGAAGCCTACGTCAGTTGAAGAGGAAGTTAATGATGATGATCATGAAGCTTCGGATCAAGTTACTATCAAACTTCGTAGGTCGACAAGGACGTGTACTGCTACTGAGCGGTACGACAACCCTGTCTTGAAGGTCATGTTGTTGGACAACGATGAACCTACGAACTATGGAGAAGCGATGATGGGCCCGGAAATCAACAAATGGTTAGAGGCCATGAAATCCGAGAAAGGATCCATGTATGAAAACCAAGTATAGACTTTGGTGGACTTGCTCGTTGGACGGCTGGTCATTAAAGTACAAATGGATCTTTAAAATGAAGACAGACGCTAATGGTAAATGTTACCATTTGTAAAGCTCGACTTGTTGCAAAGTAGTTTACGACAAGTTCAAAGAGTTGACTGCGATGAGACTTTCTCACTCGTAGCGATGCTAAAGTCTGTTGGAATTATGTTAGCAGTTGCTGCATTTTTCAATTATGAAATCCGGCAGATGGATGCCAAAACATCATTTCCTTCCTTAAGGAAAGGTTGTATGAGATACAACCAGAAGGTTTTGTCAGTCCTAACGATGCTAAAAGATGTGCGAGCTTCAGTGATTCTTCTATGAACTGAAGCAAGCATCTCGGAGTTGGAATATACACTTTGATAAGGTTATCAAAGTTTTTGAGTCTATACAAAGTTTACGAGAAACTTGTATTTGCAATAAAGTGAGTGAGAGCACTATAAGAGTTTCTGATAAGTATATGTGGATTACATATTGCTATTCGGAAATGATGTAGAAATTCTAGAGAGCATAAACAGTTGTTTGAAAAGAGTTTTTCAAAGGAAGACCTGGATAAAGCTACCTAATTGTTGAGCATCAATATCTATAAAGATAGATCAAGATGTTTGATAAGACTTTCGATGAGTACATACCTTGACAAGATTTTGAAAGAGTTCAAAATGGATTAGTCAGAGAGAAGTGTTCTCGCCTGCTTTGTAAGGTGTGAAATTGAGTGAGACTCAAAGCTCGACCACGGCAGAAGAAAGAGAAAGGACGAATGTTGTCCCCTATGCCTTAGCCATAGGCTCTGTATAGTATGCCATGCTGTGTACCGCACCTGTGTGTGTGCCTTGCCATGAGTCCGTCAAGGGGTACAAGAGTGATCCAGGAGTGGATCACTGGACAGCGGTCAAGATTATCCTTAGTAACTAAAAGACTAAGGAGATGTTTCTCGATTATGGAGGTGATAAAGAGTTCGTCGTAAAGAGTCACGTCGATGCAAGCTTTAACACCAATCTGAATGACTCGTAGTAGCAATCTTTATACGTATAGTGGAGCAGCCATTTGGAATAGTACCAAGTGGAGTGTGGTAGCAATGTTTTCGGTTTGACATAGAAATTTGCAAAGTACACACGGATCTGAATGTCGCAGACCCGTTGACTATAAGACCTCTCTCACATGCAAAGCATGATCGAGCCCCAGAACTCATTGGGTGTTAGATTCATAACAATGCGAATCACATGGTGATGTGGACTAGATTATTGACTGTAGTGCAAGTGGGAGACTGTTGGAAATATGTCCTAGAGGCAATAATAAATTAGTTATTATCATATTTCCTTGTTCATGATAATCGTTTATTATCCATGCTATAATTGTATTGACCGGAGACTTAGATGCATGTGTGGATACATAGACAAAACCATGTCCCTAGTATGCCTCGAATAGACTAGCTCGTTGATCAAAGATGGTTAAGGTTTCCTAGCCATTGACATGAGATGTCATTTGATAACGGGATCATATCATTAGGAGAATGATGGGATGGACAAGACCCAAACTACAAACGTAGCATATGATCGTGTCAGTTTAATGCTATTGTTTTCTGCATGTCAAGTATCTGTTCCTATGACCATGAGATCATGCAACTCACTGACACCGGAGGAGTGCCTTGTGTGTATCAAACGTCGCAACGTAACTGGGTGACTATAAAGGTACTCTACTGGTATCTCCGAGGGTGTCTGTTGGGTTGGCATGGATCAAGAATGGGATTTGTTACTCTGTGTGACGGAGAGGTATCGCAGGGCCCACTCGGTAATACAACATCACAACAAGCCTTGCAAGAAATGTGACTAAGTGTTAGTCACGGGATCTTGTATTACAGAACGAGTAAAGAGACTTGTCGGTAACGAGGTTGAACTAGGTATGGAGATACCGATGATCAAATCTCGGGCAAGTAACATACCGAAGAACAAAGGGAACGTTATACGGGATTGACTGAATCCTTGACATAGAGGTTTGACCGATAAAGATCTTCGTAGAATATGTAGGAACCAATATGGTCATCCAGGGCCCACTATTGGTTATTAACCGTAGAGGTGTCTCGGTCATGTCTACATAGTTCTCGAACCCGCAGGGTCTGCACACTTAAGGTTTGGTGACGTTTCGGTAGTATAGAGTTATGTATGGTGGTGACCGAAGGTTGTTCGGAGTACCGGATGAGATCCAGGACGTCACGAGGAGCTCTGGAATGGTCCGGAGGTAAAGATCGATATATAGGAAGTCCCATTTTGGTCGCCGGAAAAGTTTCGGGTTAATCGGTAATGTACCGAGAGTGCCGATAGTGTATCGGGAGACCACCGGGAGGGGTATTTCGACCCAAGAGGCTTCATGGGCTGTGGGAGAGTAAATACCAGCCTTTTGTGGTCTGGTGGAAGTCCCACACAAGGCCCATGCGGCTGGGAGAAAAATCCCAAAGGGAAAAAGGTGGAAAAAGGCCAAAAAAGGGAGGAATCCTAGTCCTACTAGGATTGGAGGAGGAGTTCTCCTCTCCTCCCCACTTTGGTCGACCCAAGGGCTGGATTTTTGGCAGCCAAGACTCCTCCTCCTCTCCTCCTATATATTCTAGAGGATTTTAGGGTTTTGGAACAGAATTTTCAGCCACGTGCTACCCATTCCTCTAGTGCATAGTTTCTCCTCTAGATCGGTTTTCTGGAGTGCTTAGGCGAAGCCCTGCCGGAATTGCTCCACCACTATCACCGGAGCGTCGTCACGCTGCCGGTGAACTCTTCTCCCTCTCCACTTCCTCTTGCTGGATCAAGATGGTGGAGATCGTCATCAAGCTGCACGTGTGCTGAACGCGGAGGTGCCGTCCGTTCGGCGCTAGATCGGAAGGACCGTGAACAAGATCGCGAGACCGTTCGTGATGTGTTCACGGGACGGATCGTGATGAGATCACGAGACGGATCGTGATGAGATCGCGGGACAGATCGTGATGAGTTCGCGGGACGGATCGTGATTGGATCGCGGGACGGATCGTGATGTGATCGCGGGACGCTCGACGATTTGGATCGCGAAGATGTTCGACTACACCAACCGCATTTCTTAACGCTTCCCGCTTAGCGATCTACAAGGGTACGTAGATCCACTCTCCCTCTCGTATATGCTCATCACCATGGATAGATCTTCGTGTGCGTAGGAAATTTTTTGTTTCCCATGCAACGTTCCCCATCAACTACAACGTGTGTCAGCAAGTTCCCTGTGCCAATCATTGAAGAATTGCTCGATGAGTTGCATGGCGCAAGCTGGTTCATTAAGCTCGACCTACGAGCTGGGTACCACCAGATTCGATTGGCAGCCGGTGAAGAATTCAAGACAGCATTCCAAACCCACACGAGGCACTATGAGTTCAAGGTTCTGTCATTCGGGTTAGCTGGTGGTCCAGCGACATTCTTGGGCGCCATGACAGACACCCTCCACCCATTGCTGCATGTGACGCCCCCAATTTCGACCGTACGCTAAACATACACGCAATGCGTACGACCAAGATTAGGGACTCACTGATTGATATCACAACACAACATTAGACACAAATTGAAGACATACAGCTTCATATTACAAGCCAGGGGCCTCGAGGGCTCGAATACAAAGCTCGACAAGCACGAGTCAGTGGAAGCAAATAATATCTCAGTACAGACATAAGTTAAACAAGTTTTTCCTTAAGAAGGCTAGCACAAACATAACACGGATTGAAAGAGGCGAGTCCTCTTGCCTGGGAACCTCCTATCCTACTTCTGGTCGGGGGTCGCCTCCACATAGTAGTAGGCTCCTGCGATGGTGTAGTAGTCATCTCCGGTGTACTCCAACTCCTCGGCTCCAACATATGAACACAGAATCGTATCGAGGGGAAAAGAGAAAGCAAAGCAGCGGTGAGTACTCATCCAAAGTACTCACAAGACTGACATCAGAACTATGCTAAGTATGCATCATTCTCAAGGGGAGGGGTTATATCTGGGCTGACTGTAGAAAGCAATAATAGGGGGAAAGCCTAGTCATATCGAAGACTAGCGTCTTCAGCATCTTGCAGCACTAGAAGAGAGTAGACTGGTAACTCACATATAGTCATATTATTGTAGTAATTTTATTAAGTAACCATGCCCAGAGATTCTTCCTTGACTCCCTGCGAGGAAGCAATCTCGGAGCCAACGTTCATTTCAAGTAAAAGTCACAATTATAGTTGTAGAAGGTCAAGGTACAACTTCAAGTCGTCCTGTTACCATGGACACGATTATTCAAATAGATAATTTCTTCCCTGCAGGGGTGCACAACATATTCTCCAACACGCTTGAATCACCTCCGGCCGGACACACTTTTCTGGGTCATGCCCGACCTCGGGATATCAAAACGTCATCGCCCCACCTAGACTCAACGAAGAGGCCAGCCCGCCGGTCTAAATCCTAAGCGCGCAGGGGTCATGGGCCCACTCACCCTTTGCACTCCTGCACGGTGCGAGGGCAGCCGAGGTCAATCCTAGCACCCCTTGTAACAAGCGCGATGTCGTTGCGGACCACTCGGGCACGCGCCACTTCATTGTTGATGTCCGAAGAGCTTCGGCTGATACAACGATGGTGAGTACCCATAACTTCTCCCATGTGAAGGTTAGTGCGTATTAAGGCCAACGACCTAACTCAGATCAAGTACCCAACCCATTAGCATTTTATTAATGCGGGGCAAGCGCGACCCATAAAGTGCGGTCCCGTCACCCCGTCTAGAGGATGTGTGGCAAGGGCCTCTCTTGCCCGTCCACGCCTCATCATCATCAAACCGTGGGTACCCCTTAGGGCTGACCCATCACCAACATGTTTTTGTAACTAGGTCATAGTAACTGTGTGTATGAAACATCAAGACAGGAACTGAGGCATCACCCTCAATGGTCCCCGCTCGATGTAACCGTCAAGGTGGACCTAGAGGAATCACCCTTGAGGGTCCCACACTTGAGGGGTTGCACGACAGGGACATCATCGAGAATGGTGAAGGAGGAATCACCCTCGATAACCACGACCAACTAGCTGCACTACAGGGATAGCATCATGACTACTTCACGAGGTGTCACCCTCGGTACTCGATAGTAGCACTGCAGAGTCGCACAACCAAGTGGTGTGCAGTGATGTGAGGGGCCTGGCTTGTCGGTCGGATGACCGAGTCTTCGAGTTGTCGAGTCGTCTGGTCGTTGATGAAGAAGCAGGGGCAACTGGGACTAAAGGGGTCACTAGGATTCACTAACCAACCTATACTAAGTAGTTGGTATGATTGCGGGTATAGTAACAGTTCATCAAAAACAAGTTATGCATCAGAATAGGAGCTAACTAATATAGTAGAAAAAATCTAATGCAAGAATGAGAGGGAAGAATGGGTGATATCGGAATGCTCAAGGTGGGTTGCTTGCCTTGCTGCTCTACCGCAAAGGCCTGATCGTCAACGGCAAGTCGTACTTGGCAACACCGTCAGTCTCGGGGTCTACCAGAGAGAAGAAGGAGAAGAAACAATAAATATAAAGCAGACAAATGCATCACGATGCATGACATGGCAATATGCAGAGCTAGGTGTGCACTAACGCAGTACTACACATAGCAGACGGGGCGGTAGAATATCTGATGATATTTCCCAGGTCTCTGGCCTTTACCGAACAGATGAAAACGATGGAAAAGTTCCATGTTTGCTATGCTAGGAGCATGCGGCGGATGAACGGACTGCATATTCGGATTCGTCTCGTCGTTCTGAGCAACTTTCATGTATAAATTATTTTCATCCGTGTTACGGATTATTTTATATTAATTTTTAAAGTTTTATTAATATTTTGGAATTAAAACAGGTTAAATTAAATCAATTAATTGCATTATGACATAAGCATGATGTCATGCTGACATCAGGAGTCAACAGGGCCAGACTGGTCAAACTGACCAGTGGGACCCACATGTCATAGACTCAATTTTAATTACAGTTTAATATATATTAATTAATTTAATTAAAGATGGTGGGACCCACCTATCATTTTCTTTAATTAATTTAATTCACACATTAATTAATAGCTTAATTAATTGATCTAATTAATCATAAGCATCCAATTAATTAACTAATTGCCTAATTAATTAATTCACTAATTTAATAATTAATTTAACTAATTATTTATTTTTATTTTTATTTCATTTTTTATAAAATGTTCTGGGGGGTGGGCCCCCACTGTCACTGGGTCAGGGGGAGTCGACCCCACCTCGCAGTGGCCCATGGCCACAAACACACACAGGGGCAAAGGAGGCGACGCGAGGCCATGGCCAGGGGCGCCGACGGCCAGGGCGCCGGCCAGGGGGAGGGCACGATGATGGAGGTGGCCCGGCGAGGGCCACCTTCGCCCGGAGCATGGCGACGCGGGGGAGTGCCAGCAGCGGGCGTGGCAAGGCGCGGCTAGGGCGCACGGCGAGCTGCGGTGCGACGATGCGTGCGCGAGTGGGTAGGGGGCGCGGGAACGGGCCGGTGTGAGGGGGGCGGCCAGCAACGACGAGCGGCAGCGGCCGCGACAGTGGTGTGGTGAGCACGGGCAGGCACGGCGTGGGGGCGTGGCCGGAGGGTGCTGTGGTCGGGACGTGTACGCGGACGACGAGGGAAGCAGAGAGGGAGGGGAGAGGCCATGGCCTCACCGACGTTGCGGGGTCGCGGGGTCGGCGAGTCTCGAGGAAGCCGTTCGGGGGAGAGGACGAGGACCCGACGGTGACGGGGGCCGACGACGTCGAGGACCGGCGGCGGGGGGGGGGGGGGGGTGTTGGGCGTCGGCGGTGTGGGGGCAGCCCCGATCTAGATCTGGATCGGGGGGAGAGCGAGAGCGTGCGAGGTGGGGGGGTGAGTGAGCGACGGGGTGTCGGTGGGGGTTCGTGGGGGAGTTTATCCCCAGGGATGCTGGGGTGGGCCGGTCGGCTGGGCCATGGCCCGGTTGGACCGCATGTTTTTTTCTTTCTTTTATTTAGTTTAGCACTATTGGACCCATGCAAAAATATGTGATCATGCCCATAATTCAAAGTGCAATTTTAGACAGCGCCACAAAAGAGATTGGAGGCAATTGAAACTACTCTGGGAATTTATATAATTTGAAAGGCATTTAATAATTGTTTTGGTATCTTTTAAAATAGTTTTGAGGCACAAAACCATACGATAAAATGTTGGTTCCAATTTTTGAATAACCTAGGGAATAATTGCAACCTAAGCATGATTTTTATTTTGAAATTTGCAGAACTTTTAATTCCAGTTTTGAAAAGAATTTGAATTGCAAGGAAATTTGTATCACGGGTTGATTCCAACAGTGATGATAAGTGGTTTAGTAAAAGGGGTTAGCATAATCCTCAGATTACTGTAGCTTGATTACAGAGTTTACTGTAGCACTTAATCCAGGGCGTCACAATTCTCCCCTACTAAAAAGAATTCTCGTTCCGAGAATTAAAAAGTAGAAGGAAAGAGCCCGGGGTATTCAACACAAAGATGATCTTCGCGTTCCCAAGTGGCTTCATCTTTAGAATGATTCGCCCACTCCACCTTGAAGAACTTGGTAACCTTCTGATGAGTCCGACATTCAGTTTCGTCAAGAATGCGGACTGGTTGCTCCTTGTAAGAAAGGTCTTGTTGCAGTTCAAGCATATCATGGTCCACTGCTCGGATAGGATCCTTGAAGCAGCGACGAAGCTGTGACACATGGAACACATCATGAACCTGAGAAAGGTTTGGCGGTAGTTCCAGTTGATATGCCACTTTACCATGCCTTTCAAGAACAGTGAAAGGACCAATATATTGAGGAGCCAGCTTACCCTTGATTCTGAAATGGTGTATACCTCTCACTGGCATGACTCGAAGATAAGCCTTTTCGCCAGGTTAATAAACCGTATCTTTGTGATGAAGGTCATACTGACTCTTCTAACGAGACTGGACAACCTTCAGATTTGCATGAATAATGCGGACTTGATCCTTGGCGTGTTGGATAATATCTGGACCGATAAGTGTACGTTCCCCAGTTTCTGACCAATTCAAAGGAGTCCGACACTTACGTCCATATAATACTTCAAAAGGAGCCATCTTTAGACTAGCTTGATAGCTATTGTTGTAGGAGAACTCAGCATATGGGAGAGATTCCTCCCATTTCTTGCCAAAAAGAAATGACACAAGCTCGAAGCATGTCTTAGAGAATCTGATTGACTCTTTCAACTTGTCCCTGGGATTGAGGGTGAAAAGCGGTGCTGAAGGACAAATGAGTTCCATAGCTTCCTGGAAACTTGCCCAGAATCTTGAAATGAATAAACTGCCACGGTCTGAACTAATCACCAATGGAATACCATGGAGGGAAACAACTCTAGACATGTAAAGATCTGCTAGCTGACTACCAGTAATAGTTTCCTTGACAGCCAGAAAATGTGCAACTTTGGACAGCGGGTCAATGACGACAAGAATAGCATCATTACCCTTCTGCGACCTGGGAAACCTAGTGACGAAGTCCATTTCAACATGATCCCATTTCCATTCAGGGATAGAAATAGGTTGCCGAGTTTCATCAGGCTTTTGATGTTCTGCCTTGATCTGACGGCAAATGTCACATTCTAAAACATGGCGAGCAATGTCTTATTTCATATTTGACCACCAGAACCTTTGACGGATATCTCGGTACATCTTGGTACTACCCGAATGAATAGACAACGGAGTATCATGAGCTTCTTTCAGTATTCTATCGGTCATATTCAGGTTTTCCCTTTCTGTTGGAACTAATAAGTGTCCCTTGAAGTATATAACACCATCATCAGCAACGGTGAAACATGAGGGTTCACCTTCTGCTAGATAGTATTTAGTCTTAACGACTTTGTTGTCATAGACCTGCATTCTTTTGATACAACCCACAAGATCTGGTTCAACGACCAGGTTACTCAAAGAACCCTGGTTAACAACACGAAGGTTCATCTTGCGGTTCTCTTCAGGAGGGGGAACAAGATAACCCTGAGGAACAATATGGAGGTTTGGCTTGCGGAATTTTTCTTGAAGAAGGGGGTGAACCTTGTGAACCTGAAGGTGGTTGCAGTATGACTTGCGGCTCAAAGCATCAACCATTACATTAGCCTTGCCAGGTGTATAAGAAATTCCCACGTTGTAATCTGCTATGCGCTCCATCCATCTCTATTGTTGGAGATTCAAATTTGGCTGAGTAAACAAGTACTTCAGACTTTTGTGATCGGTGTAGATCTCGCATCGATTACCAACAAGGCATTGTCGCCACTCCTTCAGTGCATGTATTACTGCCGCACGTTCAAGGTCATGAACTGGGTAGTTCTCTTCATGAGGACGCAACTAACGAGGGGCATAAGCAACCACTTTGCATTCTTGCATTAGGACGCAGCCTATTCCCCGACGCGAAGCATCACAATAAATGACAAAGTCCTTACGAGTATCCGGAGGAGCAAGCACTAGGGCAGACGTCAGCTTGTCTTTAAGTGCCTAAAAGCTCTCCTGACATTTTTTTGTCCACTCATACTTAACACCTTTGTGAAGCAGATTGGTTAAGGGCTTTGCAATCTTGGAGAAGTTCTCGACGAATCGACGACAATAGCTGGCGAGTCCGAGAAAACTTATGACTTGCTTGACATTCTTCGGGGGAGTCCAGTCAAGAATACCTTGAACTCATTCAGGGTTGACTGCAATACCATCCTTGGAGATCACATGACCAAGGTAGGTTACTTCCTCCATACAGAACTCACACTTGGAATACTTGGCATATAGCTGATGTTCCCGAAGTCTTTCCAGTACAAGACGAAGATGTTCAACATGCTCTTCTTTATTCTTGGAAAATACCAGAATATCATCCAAATAAACCATGAAGAATTTGTCGAGGTAGTCCATGAAGATATAATTCAATAAATGAGAGAAGGTTGCTGGAGCATTGGTTAGACCGAAGGACATGACGGTGTACTCGTATGAACCATAGCGAGTAACAAATGAGGTCTTCGGAATATCCTCTTCACGAACACGAATCTGATGGTAGCCCAACCTCAAGTCAAGCTTAGAGAAAATTGAGGCACCAACAACTTGATCATACAAACCATTGATCCGAGGAAGTGGATATTTTTTCTGAATTGTAGCTTGGTTGATTGGTCGATAATCCTGGACCAGACGGTTTGTCCCATCCTTCTTCTTCACAAAGAGAGAAGGTGCTCCCCAAGCAGAGGAACTTGGACGAATGAAACCCAGCCGTAGCGAATTGTCAATTTCTTGCTTAAGTTCAAGGAGTTCATGTGGTGGCATCTTATATGGATGCTTGGCTATAGGAGTGGTACCAGGTACCAAGTCGATGACAAACTCGATAGCTCTAGCAGGGGGAATCCCCGGAAGTTCTTCCGAAAAATCATCCTGGAAATCCCGGACAACTGGAATGTTTTCTATCCCCTCAAGAGGTGACTCATTTAAAGCATTCATGGCATATAGCCGGGCTTCAGCATCTCGAACAAGATGAGCATGGTAGCTGACAATCCTATTCGAAGGGTGCAGGAGGTGGACAGTTTTGGTGGCACAAATGACCGAAGCAGTATGTGCTTTCAACCAATCCATTCCAAGAATGAGGTCGATCTTGAAAGACTTCAATATAATGGGGGAAGCGTGGAATTCCAGTCCTTCTATTTCAATGGGGACATCGTGACAAACCATGGAGGTTCGACACTGACCCGTGGGGGTGTTTACAACTATTGAAATGTTCATCTCCTCGTACTTAATGCCATGCATGTATGCAAAATCTTTAGACATAAAAGAATGCGATGCTCCTGTATCAAACAATAAAGAAGCTGGTACTGAGTTGACGAGAAGAGTACCCATCACAGTAGCAGGCTGGTCTTGACCTTCATTCAGTTCAGCATTGTTAGCTTGAGCATGACCCTGAGCAGGCCTGGTGTTGTTGTTGCGAGGCTGGTTGGAAGGCAGTGCAAGTTGATTCTGATTCTGCCTGAAGTCTCTAGCACGGTGTCCTAGACAACCACACTTGAAACACAGCCCATCCTCAGGACGAGAAGGGGGAACATGAGCTCGTGGTGGTGGCGCTGGGAGCCTCGGCTGCCTAGGTGGGGGTGAAGGCAAACGAGGTGCAGCATAGGACGGCCTTGGAGCAGGAGCAGGTGCATGGTACATGTTGTGGGGAATCCAGATCTTGCGCTTCTGACTTGCTAAGCCCGAAGATGAGCCCATGTCGTGGTTGCGCTTGCTGCTGTCCTTGTAGTCCTACAGACTTGTTTGCACTATAATGGACTTGTTCACCAAGGTGGCAAAGTTGTGAAAGTCCTGAACAAGGAGTGCCAATTTGATATCAGGGTGGAGGCCTTCAGGGAACTTCTCCTGCCTACGAGCATTGGTTGCAACGTCTTCTTCAGCATAGCGAGATAAGTCTAGAAATCCCCGCTGATAAGCATCCATAGTCTTGTTGCCCTGGAAGAGATTGCGGAACTCACGCTTCTTCTTGTCCATCATTCCCTGAGGAATATGGCGAGCACGGAATGCAGCTTGGAACTCAGGCCAAGTGATGATTGTCCCTACAGGCTGTGAGCGCCGGTGACTATCCCACCATTGAGCGGCGGGACCCTTCAGAAAGTACGAGGCAAAGGTGACATAGCTAGCCACTGGGGCGCCTGAAGATTCCAACTCATAAGTGATGTCACCGAGCCAGTCATCTGCGTCAAGCGGCTGAGTTGAGCTGCGGTAGATCACAGGATTGAGGTGCATGAAGTCTTGTAGAGTCATTGGGGCTGGCTGCTGATTCATATTCGGCCTCGGGAGCTGGTCCATAAGCCCTTGCATAAACTAGCGATTCAGTTCAAACTGCTGCATCATGCAAGCCATGTATTTAGGTGGCGGTGGGTGGTCAGCCACAACACGACCACGACCAGCTGGCCTAACCATTCTGTCGAAGTTTAACAGTGGTGGTTTAGCATTGGGTAATTGCAAAGACAATGAACTATTTATGAAGCAAATTGCTCAATGAAGGAAGTGCAATAGATACGACATAGTAGTTCAAATTCAACATATAATCCATACATAGATCTATTACAAACCATAAGTCCGTTACGAAATAGACGATAGGTCCGGCATGAAATTAGTCTAGACAACTAGGCGGTACGCAGGCACACGATAGAGGGATACAACAACGGACATAGCAAAAAGCTACATCAACGTCGGGGACAACGAAAGTACCCACGGAACTGCAGATGACCCTGAATGTGGAACCTGGTGGCATGGTCCTGCATCCCGTGCACGGCCTAATGCAGAATCTACATATTAAGCAGGAGAGCGGGTCCACGTGCTGGGGTACGACCCCCAACAGCAGGCCACTCAAGACTTGTAGGAAACTCAGTCCGAGGCGGGGAAAGGTTGTACTCCGGATGTATCCCCGCGGTGACTGCTGGCAACAAATGCTCCATAGCCCGATAAAGACGAGCACGAGTGGCGTACAACTCGACGTTAAGAGCCCTGACAGTGCGATCCAATGCTTCCAAAACCTGTGGGTCGTAATGACGACTCACGTAGGGGGTGCAGACAGTAGTGTAGGACCGGCCGTTGTGCTGTCACGCGAAAGGGGTCAAGACCTCAGCGTCGGCGGCAGTATCAACTCCAGCAGGAACATATAGAATGTATGTGTATGCCGTCTCCTCCAAACAAGAGTTCGTTGCACGGAGACGAACAATAGCAGCATGAGCAGCATCCTGTACTGCCATCTCAACAGTCACTCCAATGCCACGGAAGGTGTGCATCTCAGTGATGGAGAGGTCTTGTCGATCCCAGATAACCATCTCAGCCTCATACTATTCTTGGTTGAACTCGCGGTAGTCCTCGTAAACACTGTACTCGGGGTACCAGCGATAACCCAACTTCTTCAAGAGGTCGACCAGAATGGCCGGGAACCCAGCCGTATCATGCGCAAAGGTCAGACAAACGATCTGCCTACCGGGACGCATTTGTAACAAGGAGATTTAAGATGTCAAATGACAGTGTGTGTATTATAATTTCAAAGGAAACAATTGTTGACGAAACAAATCTTCGGTGGATGTGATCACGAGAACCTAATGCTAGAGTTAGCAAAATCTTTAACCCGAAAGAGGAGAGAGACCAGAACCCAGAGTATAGACGAGGAATAAAAGATCCTAATACCACCCGATTGAGATGTAGGCCCGTAACCCACCCAACAATTTTAGTAAAAGTTTTTCAAGTATTAGACTCAACTTCGACCAAGGAGTTGGAAAGGGGGCTACCTACAAGAAATCGGCTCTGATACCAACTTGTGATGCCCCCAATTTTGAGCGTACGCTAAACATACACGCAATGCGTACGACCAAGATTAGGGACTCACTGATTGATATCACAACACAACACTAGACAAAAATTAAAATCATACAACTTCATATTACAAGCCAGGGGCCTTGTTGGGGATATAACCCCGTGGTGAGACCCGCCCCGGAGGCTCCGGGTCACACCTCGCGGCTCATAGACCAGCCCAAGGATGGGCCTTGAATACTCAAGCCCAAGACGTTTGGCGGCTTGGTAAGATGGGCCAAGACAAGGCCCGAACGGAGAAGGTATGAAGACCTGGGCGAGTAAGCCGCTCGGAGATAGCTTGCTCAGGAAGGCAAGACAATATAGAGATAGACTCAGACATGTTGTGAGAGTCGGTTACAACTTGTATGACCCGCAGTCTTGACCTCCTATATAAAGGCGAGACCTGGGGCAACTTAGGGAGAGATTAACTAATCGAGAGCTAGGTCAAGCGATTCTGCTCCCTTGTAAACGAGATTCCAAGCAATACAAGCACAAGCAGGACGTAGGCTTTTACCTGTACTTGAGGGGCCGAACTTGGGTAAACCTGTGTCCTATGTCCCGATCAACCCCTTTGAGTCCATCACCTTAGCTATGGCCTCGAATCTAAGTCCTCGAACATCTGCCATGACAAACCACGACAGTTGACGCCCACCGTGAGGCTAGCACTCGGTGGTGTTGAGTTCTCAAAGGGCTCTCTCCCAGGGTTCGAGGGATACGTGGTCGGAAGGATGAGCAAAAGTTGTCGCGGCCGGCTCTACATCGATGATGCCGGTTGGGGCCCTAAGGCCGACTCTGTCGAATATGGATTCTGGGTTCCCTTCGGCAGAATCCACGTCTTTATCGGCAAGGTTGGTGGATCTACACCCAGGCCGGACGTCTGCACCAACATCGTCAAGCCATCTCGGCGCGTGCAACCCGCCCAACACATGCGACCCGCTCGTGCTAACCCGGTCCGGAAGCATGTCTTCATGGGCTTCACTCAAGGGATGGATCTGGAGGCTTCTATGTCATAGGAGACTCTCGTCTATTCATAGGACGGATCTTTGAGCGGAGAGGCGGAATCAATCTACCAGCTTCACAACGGCGAGCTCGGGGGCTACGACGAGCTTTACCCCAAGTCGAAGCGTTCTGAGTCGGAGGATTACGGGATGCCGATCCATGTGGCCGTGTTCATGGCAGGGTCAGCGTCGGGCACGAGCAGCACAGCCACCGGAGCCAAAAACACAGGGGCTGACCCGCCGCCGCCGGCTCAGGTTCTTCTAGATCTGATGAACAAGCTCGCAACCCTGATGGCGACTGAAGTCACACCGGATAATCAAGCGGCCCGGAACTTGGAGATCACAAGGCTTAAGGACTGGATGGGGGAGGTCCAACAGGGGATTGGCGAGTTAAAGGCTCAGATGGATGCGAAGGCAGAGCGCCTTAGGACAGATGCGTTCCGCCTTGAGCTAGAGAAACAATCAGCAGCTGCGGTGCAGCGGATGAGACATCAGTCCCGCTTACCAGAACAATACGAGGCCAGGAATCTTTTTAACTCGCCAGGAACAGGACAGACAGCAGACGCGCCTAGAAGTCGGCCAGTGGCTCGACAATAGCTTAACAAGCCCCCACGAAACTAGTCCTCACCAGTGGCTTTTCCGATGCCGGTGGGCCACTACTCAAACCCGACGGAGAACATGGTGGCGGCAGCAACCCGGCTTGAAACAATCCCTATTCCCGACGAGGCACCCTTTGCAGAGGAGGTGCGGAATGTTGGGAGACGTAGTAGTAAATCAAAAAATTTCCTACGATCACCAAGATCTATCCATGGAGAAACCAACAACGAGTGGGGAGAGATTGCATCTTCATACCTTTGAAGATCGCTAAGCGGAAGCGTTACAAGAATGCGGTTGGTGGAGTCGTACTCGCAGCGATTCAGATCGCGGTGGATTCTGATCTCAGCGCCGAACAACGGCGCCTCTGTGTTCAACACACATGCAGCCCGGTGACATCTCCTACACCTTGATCCAGCAAGGAGGAAGGAGAGGTTGAGGAGAGCTCCGGCAGCACGACGACGTGGTGACGGTGGAGCTACGTGAACTCCGGCAAGGCTTCGCCAAGCGCTACGGAGAATGAGGAAGAGGAAGGGTAGGGCTGCACCGAGAGAGAAAGAAGTCGTCTCTCAAATCATCCCAAACCCTTGCATATATATAGGAGGAGGGAGAGGGAGGGCTGCCTTGGCCCCTCCTCCAAGGAGGAGAGCTTCGGCTGAAGGTGGGGAAGAGTCCACCTCCCACAAGGGAGGTGGATCTCCTCCTTTTAAATCCTTTTGCCCTTTATCTCTTGATCCCAGCCGCATGGGCCTTTCTAGAAGGTATTGGACAGCCCACTAAGGGCTGGCACACCTCCTCTAAGGGCCCACACAGCCCTATGGTCTTCACACCCCTCCCGGAGGTCCTCCGGCACCCTCCCAGCACTCCCGGTAGACTACCGATGAGCCCAAAAACTTTCCGGTGACCAAAACTGGACTTCCTATATATCAATCTTTACCTCCATACCATCCCGAAGCTCCTCGTGATGTCCGAGATCTCATTCGGGACTCCAAACAACCTTCGGTAATCACGTATACCATTTCCCTATAACCCTAGCGTCATCGAACCTTAAGTGTGTAGACCCTACGGGTTCGGGAGACACGTAGACATGACCGAGACACCTCTACGGTCAATAACCAACAGCGGGATATGGATACCCATGTTTGCTCCCACATGCTCCACGATGATTTCATCGGATGAACCACGATGTCGGGGATTCAATCAATCCCGTATGCAATTCCCTTTGTCTATCGGTATGATACTTGCCCGAGATTCGATCGTCGGTATCTCTATACCTTGTTTAATCTCGTTACCGGCAAGTCTCTTTACTCGTTCCATAATACATCATCCCGTGGCTAACTCCTTAGTCACATTGAGCTCGTTATGATGATGTCTTACCGAGTGGGCCCAGAGATACCTCTCCGTCACACGGAGTGACAAATCCCAGTCTCGATTCATGCCAACCCAACATACACTTTCGGAGATATCCTTAGTGCACCTTTATAGCCACCCAATTACGTTGTGACATTTGGCACACCCAAAGCATTTCTACGGTATCCGGGATTTGCACAATCTCATGGTCTAAGGAAACGATACTTGACATTGAAAAGCTTTAGCAAACGAACTACACGATCTTGTGCTATGCTTAGGATTGGGTCTTGTCCATCACATCATTCTCCTAATGATGTGATCCCATTATCAACGACATCCAATGTCCATGGTCATGAAACCATGACCATCTATTGATCAACGAGCTAGTCAACTAGAGGCTCACTAGGGACATGTTATGGTCTATGTATTCACACATGTATTACGGTTTCCGGTTAACACAATTATAGCATGAACAATAGACAATTATCATGAACTAGGAAATACAATAATAACCATTTTATTATTGCCTCTAGGGCATATTTCCAACACGGAACGCCCTTGGATACCTTCAAATAGCGATGGCCCATCAAGAGAAATATACTTACGGCCGGAGCCGCGTGCATTCAACCCCCCTCCCTAGCCGTAGCTACAGCTCGCGCTATGAGTCGCGGGCGGGTTCTAGCAGTGGTCGGCACCAGGGGCTACCGCGAGATGATCAGACGGCTCTGGATGCGCAGGCGCTTGCAGACTGAGCGAGAGTACAGCGAGAGGCATCGGCGGCTCATCAAGAGCCCGCGCATTCCATCTCAGTTGGAGCGGGAGTAACCACCAGGGCTGCGGGAGTGCCGTGCTTGGTGTCGGCTTTGCGGATCGAGCGTCTGCCGAAGGATTTCAAAGGCCCCCGTAAGGTCCCGATTTACATTGCAGACTTGCCCCTAGAGGCCTGGATTGAAAGTTATGAGCTGGCTATGGAAATGTTGGATGTCAGTGACACAGTTTGTGCCAAATACTTTATCATGATGTTGGAAGGTGTGGCTCGCACGTGGTTGAAGGGTTTGCCACCCAATACCATCAACTCATGGGCTGAGCTGAAAGCAAGGTTCATTAAATTTTTTTCAAGGAACTTGCAAGCAGCCTATGATGATTGTGGATCTGGATCACTGTGTTCAATAGGAGAATGAGTCGGCTCATCATTGGGTCCGACGGGTATCAACTATCATCCACTCGTCTGAACAGATCACGGCGGCTCAAACGCACGTGTCAAGACATGGGAGAACTCATGGTGGCTCTCACAAAGTATGCCGACTCTTATAACATGGAGGATCCGGGCTCTGATGAGGAGAAAACTGGTCAAGGTAAAAAGAATAACCATGGCAAGGGTACGGCAGGCAATGGTAACCAAAGCAAGAGGAAGAACCCGGAAGGCGGGTCAGAATTGGTGGCTAACGCCAGCATCGGCCACAATTGACCTAAGGGCAATGGGAAGTTTAGACCACCTTTTAACAAGGGTAAAACTCCTTTCAACTTAGAGGAGATGCTCAACAAACCTTGTCCAGAGCACAGCCGACCCGACAAACCGTCTCACATGTGGGGAAATTGCCACATCATGGGGAAGTTCAAGGACCGCAGGATGCGACAACATAACAACGATGGTGGTGGCTTGCCCCGGCGGATCAAGACCAGGCGGATCAGGAGCCGGGTTTGGGTCCGACAACTCAGGTTCCGGTCATCATGGCCAGGGCAGTCAAGGAGGACATCATCAGCACTTTGGTGACCATCACCAGCAACAGAATAATCAGTCTGGTATCTGAGTAATCCAAAGCAGCTCAATTCGGGCCAGTATCATGTTTTTACAACTAGCCTTAACAAGAGGGATCAGAAAGTGCGCGAACGGGCGGTTAATGCGATCGTGCCGGCTCTACCGCAATACTTGAAGTGGTGTGAGTATGACATCACATGGAGCCGGGAGGATCACCCGCTACGTGTTGATGACCCGGGGCGGCTGGCCCTTGTAGTCGCCCCCCAACTGGGAGGATATATGTTGAATAAGGTACTTATGGATGGTGGCAATAGCATCAATATCCTGTACTATGACATCTTTCGGCGGATGAAGCTGCTTGACAAAGACCTTAAGCCCTCCTCGACAGTCTTTCATGGTGTGGTGCCTGGCAAGTCAGCTTACCCCGTGGGTAGGATCTCCTTGGAAGTTGCCTTTGGTGACGAGTACAACTATAGGGTAGAGTCCTTGTAGTTTGAAGTAGTCAAAATCAAGAGCCCCTATCATGCCTTGTTTGGGCGACCGGCTTATGCCAAGTTCATGGCTAGGCCCTGCTATGTCTATTTGCAGCTCAAGATGCCCTGATTAAAAGGGACGATTACTGTTCATGGTGATCGGAATACGGCTATTGAGTGCGAGGAAGGAGACGCGGCTTACGCGGAATCAAGTTGTGCTAAGGCAGAGCTCAAGTTCTACAAGGAAAATGTTGACCCAGAGGACATGACTCCACTAAAAAAATCCTACCATAGAGGTCGAGCCGCCCCTAAATTTTCGGCGGATGATACCAAGTTGGTGGATTTCACTCCGGGCGACTCATCTTAGCAGTTCACTACTGGGCCCAATATGGATCTCAAATAGGAAAGCGCGCTCATCGAATTCATCTGTGAGAATCGAGACATCTTCACATGGAAACCTTCTGACATGCCGGGTGTACCGAGAGAGTTTGCTGAGCACCACCTTAATGTGGATCCTAAGTTCAAACCTATCAAGCAATTTCTACGACAGTTCAACGAGGAGAGACGCAAGGCCATCGGGGAAGAGGTCGCCCGACTCTTGGCGGCAGGTTTCATCGTCGTGGTTTTTCACGCGGAGTGGCTTGCTAACCTAGTGCTCGTGCTCAAGAAGAATGTCACATGGCGTATGTGCATGGATTACACAGATCTTAACAAAGCTTGTCCGGCTGATCCCTTTGCTCTTCCTTGCATTGATCAGATCATCGATGCTACGGCGGGTTGTGAGAGTTTATGTTTCCTGGATGTGTATTCTGGATATCATCAGATCAAGATGGCAGTCAAGGACCAAGAGAAGACGGCTTTCATCACGCCTTTTGGTGCCTTCTGCTACGTGTCTATGCCTTTTGGGCTCAAAAGTGCCCAGGCGACTTACCAGCGTTGTGTGCAGAATTGTCTTCACAGCCAAATTGGGTGTAACGTTCACGCATATGTGTATGACATTATGATCAAGTCAAGGAAGAAGGAGACTCTGCTTGACGACCTTAAGGAGACCTTCGACAATCTGTGGGTCTATAAGATGATGCTTAACCCGGCGAAGTGTGTCTTTAGTGTTCCGATAGGAAAACTCTTGGGATTTCTGGTCTCTAAGCGTGGCATTGAATCTAACCCGGATAAGATCAAGGCTATCACCTCCTTGGCTGAGCCAGCATGCATCAATGATGTTCAACGCCTGGCAGGACGGATTGCCGCGTTGAGCCGGTTTATAAGCCGCCTTGGTGAGAAAGCCATCCCTTTATATCAAATGATGAAAAAGACAGACAATTTTGTCTGAAGTACGGCGGCGGGTGAAGCGTTTGAGGCGCTCAAGAAGCAGCTCACTGAGCCGCCGGTCTTAGCCACTCCGATTGAGAAAGAACCCTTGCTCTTGTACGTGGCGGCTAACAACAGGGCTGTCAGTGTTGCAATCATGGTCGAGCGCAAGGAGGCAGGGAAGGAATATCCGGTTCAGAGGCTGGTTTATTATATCAGTGAGGTCCTGACAGAGTCCAAGCAGAGATATCCACATTGGCAGAAGCTAGTATATGGGGTGTTCATGGCCAACCGCAAGCTGAAGCACTATTTCTTGGGGCACCAGATCACCGTGGTCAGTTCTGCCCCGTTGGGAGACATAATTCAAAACAGAGAAGCCACTAGCAGGATTGCTAAGTGGGCATTGGAGCTGGGACCACTCAATCTGAAATACGTACCTAGTACGACTGTCAAGTCCCAAGCCCTTGTGGATTTCATAAACGACTGGACAGAGTGTCAGGCGCCCGAAGAAAAGCCATATAGCACATACTGGACAATAGATTTTGATGGGTCCAGGCAGCTGGAAGGATCAGGGGCAGGAGTTCTCTTAACCTCCCCCAAGGGTGACAAGTTCTGTTATGTGCTACGACTGATGTTCCTTGTACTAACAATGCAGCTGAGTACGAAGCCTTGCTTCATGGCCTTAGGGTGGCTAGGGAGATGAACTTAAGCCGGGTTAGGTGCTTCGGCGACTCAGATCTTGTGGCTCAGCAAGTTTCAGGCACTTGGGACTCTAAGGATCCACGGATGGCGGCTTATCGTCAGGCGGTGGATGTCATTGATGGTCACTTCAAGGGTTATCAGGTGGATCATATTGATCGATGCAGGAATGAGGCGGCTGACGCCCTGTCAAGGTTAGGCTCTCAACAAAAGCCAGTGCCACCTAACGTCTTTTTGGATGTCTTACATCACCCGTCAGTTAAGTTGCCTTCAGAGGAAGACTTAGCCATTCCTGACCCAAAGGGATAGCTGGTGACGGCTCTGCATGCTATTCCGGATTGGACTGTACCTTACTTGGCATACTTGACTCGTGGCGAGTTACGTGATGATGAAAATCTGGCTAGATAGATCACGAGACAGTCTATGTCTATGACGATAGTCAATGGCGAGTTACATAAGTGTAGCGTCACTGACATGTTTCAGCGTTGTGTCTCACCGGAAAAGGGCAAGGAAATCTTGAATGAAATTCATGCTGGTGATTGTGGACATCACGCCGACTCAAAATCTCCGGTGGCCAAGGCTTTTAGGCACGATTTCTTCTGGCTGACGTCTCACAAGGATGCAGAGGATCTGGTCCGCAAGTGTGACGGTTGTCAAAAGTTTGGCCGGCGTGCTCATGTTCTGGCTCAAGAATTGCGCATGATTCCAATCACTTGGCCGTTTGCAGTCTGGGGGCTCGATATGGCTGGGCCTTTCAAGAGATCCAAGGACAAAAAGACCCACCTCTTGGTGGCGGTTGACAAGTTTACCAAATGGGTAGAAGCTGAGCCGGTCAACAAGTGCGACGCGGCTACGGCGGTTCAGTTTATTAAAAAGCTGATCTACCGTTTTGTTTACCCTCATAGTATCATCACGGACAATGGTACAAACCTGTCCAAGGGGGCTATGAAAATGTTCTGTGACATTGAGCACATCCGGCTTGATGTTTCTGCGGTTGCTCATCCATAGTCCAACGGTCAGGCAGAGCGTGCTAACCAAGAAATCCTAAGAGGTATCAAGCCCCGGCTTATGGTTCCTTTACAGCGAATGCCGGGTTGTTGGGTGGAGGAGTTGCCGTCCGTCTTATGGAGCATCAGGACTACCCCAACAGATTAACGGGTTATACACCTTTCTTCATGGTTTACGATGCAAAGGCCGTGTTACCAAGAGACATCCGTCATGACTCGCCACGAGTGGCGGCTTACATTGAGAGGACAATGAGACGGCGCGTCAAGACATGTTGGATGCCCTGGAGGAGGAACGTGATCTGGTGGCGACTCGTTCGGTGATTTATCAGCAAGACCTGCGCCGCCATCATAGCCACAGATTCAAGACCCAAACGTTTCAAGAAGGCGACTTAGTGTTGCGGCTGATCCAAGACCAGACAAATATGCATAAGTTGTCTCCTCCATGGGAAGGACCTTTCGTGGTCAGCAGAAATCTCAACAATGGGTCATATTACCTCATTGACGTCCGAGACGATTCAGATACCTCAGGGCAGGAGACCCGCCGGCCGTGGAACATAGCGCATCTACGACCTTACTATACCTAAGTTGTTGAGACTCGACATCGTACACTATCATTTTACATATCATATTTATATATGAATAAAAGTTGGCATCCCTGCAAGCTGGGGCCTCTGCCGTTTTGCATATCTCAATCTATGCAAACACATGATCGTCCAGGGGGGCTTCCCACCCACCGGGTGTAGCTTATCAAACCCTATCGGTCGGCTCTCAAGCCAAAAAGTTGACTCCGTCAACATGATCGTCTAGGGGGCTTCCCACCCACCGGGTGTAGCTTATCAAACCCTATCGTTCGGCTCTGAAGCCAAAAAGTTGACTCCATCAACCGATCGTCCAGGGGCTTCCCACCCACCGGGTGTAGCTTATCAAACCCTATCGGTCGGCTCTTAAGCCAAACAGTTGATTCCATCAACAAAGGTCACTTGGGGGCTTCCCACCCACCGGGTGTAGCTTACACACCCTCTTGATCGGCTCTTAAGCCAAACAGGGTTAAACCTGCCTGTAAGCTGATGCTACTCCGCTAGGTGACCCGCCGAACTCTTACCAGTTAATCTCGCCTAGAGACCCTGAGCCGGTTCAAAGCAATTGACAGCCAATCTCCATAGAGACCCTGTACTAGTTAAGGTTAAAATGGCGGCTCTTGTCACGTGAGGGCCGGCTTACAAAAAGCAAGGATAAACTCTCCCACCTACTGCCAACTCTCCGCTATGTGGCCTGTTCGTACTCTTAGACAGTTAATCCTTGAGGACCCTGTACTGTTAAAGGTTAAAACAATGGATTTATGTCATGTGAGAGGCAGTTTTTGGACTATCAGGGTACTCATGCCCTGTCGCGTCTCTTCTGGGACGTCACACTTCCTTTCAGTTAATCTTGCTTAGAGACCCTGAGCCGGTTCAAAAACTTAACGGCCAATCTCCACAGAGACCCTGTACTGTTAAGGAGTTTTAAGTGGTGAGTCAACCCAGTAGAACCGGCACATGAGCTGTTTTGAAAAACAAGTTAGGAAAGATACAACATCTTTGGGTTATGCTATTTTAAGCCGCCCTCCTAACAAATGTGAAAATACATCTATTCTTGCAGGTTGATTAAACCGCCAAGAGCGAGCAAAACATCTAGTATGAAAGTGCACGGAAGATGACATATATTAAGCTGGACAATTCAACATGTGCACGATGGCACAGTTCGGGCAAAGGCACAGTTTACTACAAGCCTATTACAGATGCTCTTTCTAGAGCTCAAAAATGATTCAAAGTTTTTTACACCGCTCATGGAGGGTCACAAAGCCGGCTTATCCACGACATCGCCAAATTCATCAGTTGGCTGGCGGGTCACCCTGCTCCGAGTCTTCGGCCTCCATGATCTGAAGATTGTCCATGTCCCAGTTGCAGTGGGTTAAAGCTGCAAAGTTTCCCTCTTGAAAGAAGGGGGACAGGTCAAGTTCAGAAGCAAAGAGGTGCTTACTGCGGGCAGGCATCAGGTCCTTTGCTTCAAAGAGGGGGGCGCGGATTCTCTTCTGATCGGCACTGTAAGCCGCCTGGTATGTTGACAAGTTTACTTCCTCTGCTAACATGGAGGCGAGGACTTTGGAAGCCTTCACACACCATGCATAGTCAGCCTCCGTAAACTCCGAGCCGTCATCTTTCTTGAAGGGAAACCCGTCCATCATGTCTTCAGGAGTCAACTTCGGAGCAAAGGCCAACGCCCGGCTTATGGCTGCGATGGCTCCCTGTTGGGTGGCTGATTTCTTCAGCTCTCGGATCTGTTTCGGCAGGGTGGACAGCAATTCTATAACCCCTTCATAGTCGGCGGGATTTTATCCTTGTAAAGCACCGCCTTGATCATGCAGACAGCTCCGCAGTATAGCTGCTCTGTCAAAGTATAGATAGCCTTCAAAGGCTACAGACTATCAGAAGCAAGTTGACGGCTCCTTGGGCCTGCATAAGCCGGATTTTTGGGCATAAGTCGTTAGTATAAGTATTCATACAAAGATTTTTTCTAAGTATTTAAATGCTTACCAAATATGGCGGCTGACATCTTCCCGATATGGCGCTTCAAGGACCGTAGCTCATCTGATATGATCACGAGCCGCTGGTCAGCGTCGTCTGCTCGTTGAGCCAGGGCGGCTTGTTCCGTCTCAGCCAATTTTTTGAAGGCATCAAATTCAGCCATAATATTTGTCAGTTCTTTGGCAAGGAGCCGACACTTCTCATCGGCTTCTCTTCGGGCGGCTTATTGAGTGGCTAACTGGCTTTTCAAGCCGGTTAATTCAAAGTCAGCCTCAGTTAAAGCTTCCTGTGACATATTGAAAGCAAAATGAGGATTAAGTTGCCATAATAATATATCATAAGTCGAGGAAGATTAAGACAATGTCATACAAGTCTCAAGCAGATTGCAAACAATATGTTTGACACTTGGGGGCTAATGTCTATTTGTTCTCCAAACACTACAATGGAGTCCCGGCTCATCTTCGTCAAAGTTAATCCGGAACTTGGGGGCTACACAAGTCTCTTCAAGTTGTCTACATTGAAGTTCAGACTCAACTTTATCAAATATTGACCCAGCCCTTGGGAGCTACATATGGCTTTTCAAACATCTTTATTGAAGATCCAACTCAACTTCATCAAAATTGAGTCGGCCCTTGGGGGCTACACTATGGCTTTTAAGGTTATCTACATTTGAAGCTCTGACTCAATGTCATCAAAATTGAGCCGGCCCTTAGGGGCTACGGATGACTCTTTATAGGCCTACAGGCTAGCTATTTCTACTTCTAAACAAGATTTGAAGACCCGGCTTATCATTAGCCAATACTAAGCCGATCCTTAGGGGCTAAGTAAGGATAGAAGGTAGCAGAGTATGAAGTACCTCATTTTTCTTCTTCATTAAGTTAACAAACTTGAGTTCCATGTCCTGGCTGACAGAGAGGCGATTTAAATAACCGGCATGCAGCTCGTTAGCTGTTAACTTTTCCAGCGCGGTGAATTCAAAGTCCACCTTCTCTGAAGCCTCGGTCCTCTCAATATGTTTTGTCAAAACACGAGCCGGAGGAGTTTGGAAGCCGGTGCCGGTAATAAAGATGTCCAAAGTAGTTGATTCATCAGCAACCTTTGAAGGGCTCGGCGGTTTGGAATGGGCCCTTGGTGGCTCTCAGGAATCATATCGTCGGCCGCCGGTTCGGCAGAATGATGTGCCTCTTCAGGTGCCTCCTTGGAAGCCACCAAGGGGTCAACATGCGGCATGGGAGAATCCGGCTTGGCAGGCTCTGGCTCTTGAGCTTTGTGGCCAAGGGTAGACCCGCTGGTCTTCCTTCGTTTTGCTTGGCCCCTGGAAAACGCAGGAGGCTATGGTTAGAGCTTTATATATAATACAAGTTTGAACATAAGCATAAAGGACACATACTCTGGGTTAATCTTCAGAGGCAGCAAAGCAGTTCCGGTAGAGTCGCCGGATGAAGGGGGTGATTCCTGAAAAAGAGTTAAGACAATATAAGACAATGTCGAATTGCAAAAGACAAGATGGACAAGTAAAGTTAGATTGAACAGGTACCTTAGCCGGGCGCTTCCGTTGAGTCGGAGATAATCCGGCCATGAGATCGTTAGAGCCGGTGCTCCGGGTCTGGCGTCGGGAGATTTGCTATTGCTTTTTCAAAAGAAAATGGGGGTCTAAGTAAGCAAGAGGATGAGAAAGTGGGACTTTCCGGATGACCCGCCGTATCTTCTGTGGAACAAGATGTTCTGAGTCGGATGAAACGTAAGTTACCTCAGGAACATTGGCGTGGCTCGTTTCCGTTTCATCCTGTGAATAATTATTGTCAATAAGGTGCATAAAGAGACGGCCAAAAGAATCAGGATCTACCTCTGAGTCGTCAGTTTCCGGCTGTTCCTCGGGCTGTTCTTAGGGTGCAGGTTTCTTCTTCCGAACGTCAGTTTTCTTCTTTGACTTCTTCGGAGGAGGAACATACTTCTTTTTCCAGAAGCTGGAATTTGCCTGAAAGTATAAGCCGGCAAAAGGTTGAGAGGTTACAAAGTATAAGTTAATACAGAGATAAGGACATCGAGAGTCGCCCTTACATCTGAGGCCGGGTTTTTGGCATAGAAAGGTGCCAGCTTAATGGCACTGCAAGCTCCTGAAGATTCATGGACAAGGCTCCTGCTGGCAGCCATAATATCATCCTTTGATAATGTTGTCTGGTTAAAGCAGAGGGGGTCATCAGACTGACCTGTATATTCCCACATGAGGCGACTACGTCGGCTCAAGGGCTTGATCCTCCAGGAAATCCAACAGCAGATCAAACCCAGTCCCGTCAGTCCATTGGCCATAAGGGCTTTTATTTTTGCGTGAGCTGGAGCGTGCTTCGCCCGCTCAGTGGTTGATAGCCAGCTAGGAAGCTCAGAGGTTGTCTTGATTCAGTATGGACGATAACCTATCAATTGATGCTCTCCTTCTAGGGAGGTGTCTTTGCAGTAACACCAAGTCTTGTTCCAGTCTTTAGGATGACTCGGCATCTGAACAGCCAGAAAGGTTATGTCCCGTCGCCTCTGAATGGAAATCCCGCCAAGCTCTAAGCTTGGACCAGCCTTCACCTCTGTCTGGCAGTTCGCATAAAAAACTCACGAAATAGACCAACGGATGGCTCTGTTTGCAAGTAAACTTCACTAAGTACTTGAATTTGCATATGTTGGAGACAAAATTGGGAGCGAGGTCTTGAGGGCGCAGTTTGAAGAAGTGAAGAACGTCCTGGAAGAATTTTGAGCCGGGGGAACAAACCCGCGCTCGAGATGATCTGAAAATACAACTACCTCACCCTCCCGAGGAATGGGCTTTAGCTCATTACCCGGAACCCGCCAATGGATGACATCTTTGGCGGGTAAGGTACCAGCATTTACGAAATCCATCAGGAACTCCTAAGTGATAGCAGAGCCGACCCAATTGCATGAATTGGATGCACGAGACATGGCGGCGACTCGATACTGCACAAAGTAACAATGTGCGGCGAGTCAGGAGATGCCAGGCAACTAAGGGTGGCTAAAAAGTTCAAGGTTCTATAAAGTTAAGCCGCCAAGAGCTGTTTGGCGAAAGCCTGAGTTTCGCTGGCGGGTCAAGTCTATGAGAAGACGAAGTAAAATTTCACTAAGTGTGGAAAACAAGTTTTACAAACTACCTATGCAGTTATAGATCTACAAAACAGAGGGAAATCAAGTTTAACCTAGACTTAGTGATGAACAGTCGAACCAGTGACGTTCGTGAAGATAGCGAACGGAGCAACTACAGATCCGCGCGATGCTATTGTCATTCTCCTATGGAGCACCACAATGGAAAAGAAGGCAATATCTTGTTCGCTGATGTAGGCATTATCTACCATTGTGGAGAAGCTCGTGTTCTATGCGGGCAGAGGACTCCATGAAACCCTACCGAAAACTTCGGATCTGTGGGAGGAGAAGGACTTACCAAAAGGGATGCAACAAATGCGGGAGAATCTCTGGTACGATCAGGTCGATTTAGCGGCCTGGCGTGACATCGGTGTGGAAGTTTCACCGGAGCAAGATACGCTGGAGCGGCGGCGTCGGGAGGAAGAAGAAGAAGTGCGAAGTGGAGAAGGAAATGAAATCTGCTCCTCGCGGTCCTATTTAATAGGCAAAAGGTGGAAACGGGCACGAGAATCCAGGCGACAGATATTGATTGACCGAGGCGGACGCCTCGATTCTCGGGCTGTCCATTTAATAAGGGAAAGATCCGTTGCGGTCGTCAGAGGATCTTTTTGACATATTTGATGTGACATCACGACGACTCATTTTGTCTTACTTTCAGGTGACATAAGCGAGACTCACCGCCAGTTAAGAAGAAGGTTGAAATGAGCAAGCTCAAATCAACCTGGGGCCTAATGTTGAGGATAAAACCCCGTGGTGAGACCCACCCCGGAGGCTCCGGGTCACACCTCGCGGCTCATAGACCAGCCCAAGGATGGGCCTTGAAGACTCAAGACCAAGACGTTGGGCGGCTTGCTAAGATGGGACAAGACAAGGCCCGAACGAAGAAGGTATGAAGACCCGGGTGGGTGAGCCGCCCGGAGACAACTTTCTTAGAAGGCAAGACAATATAGAGATAGACTCAGACACATTGTGAGAGTCGGTTACGACTTGTATGACCCGTGGTCTTGACCTCCTATATAAAGGCGAGACCCGGGGCGACTTATGGAGAGATTAACTAATCGAGAGCTAGGTCAAGCGATTCCGCCCCCTTGTAATCGAGATTCCAAGCAATACAAGCACAAGCAGGACGTAGGCTTTTACCTCTACTTGAGGGGCTGAACCTGGGTAAACCTGTGTCCTTCGTCCCGATCAACCCCTTTGAGTCCATCACCTTAGCGATGGCCTCGAATCTAAGTCCTCGGACATCTGCCGTGACAAAATCACGACAGGCCTCGAGGGCTCGAATACAAAGCTTGACAAGCACAAATCAGCGAAAGCAAATAATATCTGATTACAGACATAAGTTAAACAAGTTTTGCCTTAAGAAGGCTAGCACAAACATAACACGGATCGAAAGAGGTGAGGCCTCCTGCCTGGGAACCTCCTATCCTACTGCTGGTCGGGGGCCGCCTCCATGTAGTAGTAGGCTCCTGTGGTGGTGGTGTAGTCCTCTCCGACATGCTCCATCTCCTAGGCTCCAATGTCTGAATGCAGAATTGTATCGAGGGGGAAAGAGAAAGCAAAGCAACGGTGAGTACTCATCCAAAGTACTCGCAAGACTGACATCAGAAATATGCTAAGTATGCATCATTATCAAGGGGAGGGGTTATATCTGGGGTGACTGCAGAAAGCAAGAATAGGGGGGAAAGCCTAGTCCAATTGAAGACTAGCATCTTCAGCATCCTGCAGCATTAGAAGAGAGTAGACCGGTAACTCACATATAGTCATATTATTGTAGCAATTTTATTAAGTAACCATGCCCAGAGATTCTTCCTTGACTCCCTGTGAGGAAGCAATCTCGGAGCCAACAATTATTTCAAATTAAAGTCACAATTATAGTTGTAGAAGGTCAAGGTACAACTCCAAGTCGTCCTGTTACCGTGGACACGGCTATTCGAATAGATAATTTCTTCCCTGCAGGGGTGCACAACATATTCCCCAACACGCTTGAATCATCTCCGACCGGACACACTTTTTGTTGGAAATATGCCCTAGAGGAAATAATAAAGTGATTATTATTATATTTCCTTGTTCATGATAATTGTCTATTGTTCATGCTATAATTATATTAACCGAAAACCGTAATATGTGTGTGAATACATAGACCACAACATGTCCCTAGTGAGCCTCTAGTTGGCTAGCTCGTTGATCAATAGATGGTCACGGTTTCATGACCATGGACATTGGATGTCGTTGATAACGGGATCACATCATTAGGAGAATGATGTGATGGACAAGACCCAATCCTAAGCATAGCACAAGATCTTGTAGTTCGTCTGCCAAAGCTTTTCTAATGTCAAGTATCATTTCCTTAGACCATGAGATTGTGCAACTCCCGGATATCGTAGGAATATTTTGGGTGTGCCAAACGTCACATCATTAGTAAGTTGTTTCTGTGGAGCCTGCACCGACTAGAGAGGAAGTTAATGATGATGGTCATGAAACTTCAGATCAAGTTTCTATTGAACCTCGAAGGTCCATAAGGACACGTTCCGCACCAGAGTGGTACGGCAACCCTGTCCTGGAGATCATGTTGTTGGACAACGGTGAACCTTCAAACTATGAAGAAGCGATGGCAGGCCCGAATTCCAACAAATAGCTTGAAGACATGAAATCCAAGATAGGATCCATGTATGAGAACAAAGTATGGACTTTGGTGGACTTGCTAGATGATCGGCGAGCCATAGAAAATAAATGGATCTTTAAGAAGAAGACTTACGCGGATGGTAATGTGACTTTCTATAAGGCTCGGCTTGTCGCTAAGGGTTATCGACAAGTTCAAGGAGTTGACTACGACGAGACTTTCTCACCCGTAGCGATGCTGAAGTCCATCCGAATCATGTTAGAAATTGCCGCATTTTATGATTATGAGATCTGGCAAATGGATGTCAAAACGGCATTCCTTAATGGTTTCCTTAAGGAAGAACTGTATATGATGCAGCCGGAAGGTTTTGTCGATCCTAAAGATGCTAACAAAGTATGCAAGCTTCAGCGCTCCATCTATGGGCTGGTGCAAGCATCTCGGAGTTGGAACATTCCCTTTAATGAGGTGATTAAAGCATTTGGATTTATACAGGTTTATGGAGAACCCTGTATTTACAAGAAATTGAGTGGGAGCTCTGTAGCATTTCTCATATTATATGTGGATGACATATTGTTGATGGGAAATGATATAGAACTTTTGGAAAGCATAAAGGCCTACTTGAATAAGTGTTTTTCAATGAAGGACCTTGGAGAAGATGCTTACATATTAGGCATCAAGATCTATAGAGATAGATCGAGACGCCTCATAGGTCTTTCACAAAGCACATACCTTGACAAGATATTGAAGAAGTTCAATATGGATCAGTCCAAGAAGGGGTTCTTGCGTGTGTTACAGGGTGTGAGATTGAGTACGACTTAATGCCCGACCACGACAGAGGATATAGAAAAGATGAGTGTCATCCTCTATGCTTCAGCCATAGGCTCTATTATGTATGCCATGTTGTGTACCAGACCTGATGTGAACCTTGCCATAAGTTTGGTAGGGAGGTACCAAAGTGATCCCGGAGCGAAACACTGGACAGCGGTCAAGAATATCCTGAAGTACCTGAAAAGGACCAAGGACATGTTTCTCGTATATGGAGGTGCCGAAGAGCTCGTCGTAAAGGGTTACGTCGATGCTAGCTTTGACACAGATCCGGATGACTCCAAGTCACAAACCGGATACATGTATATTTTGAACGGAGGGGTAGTCAGCTGGTGCAGCAGCAAGCAAAGCGTCGCGGTGGCATCTACATGTGAAGTGGAGTACATAGCTGCTTTGGAAGCAGCACATGAAGGAGTCTGGATGAAGGAGTTCATCACCGACCTAGTAGTGATTCCCAATGCGTCGGGCCCGATGACTCTACTCTATGACAACACTAGAGCTATTGCCCTTGCCAAGGAGCCCAAGTTTCACAAGAAGACAAGACACATCAAGCGCCGCTTCAACTCCATTCGTGGATATGTCCAGGATGGAGATATGGACATTTGTAAAGTACATACGGATTTGAATGTCGCAGATCCGTTGACTAAACCTCTCTCACGAGCAAAACATGATCAACACCAGAACTCTATGGGTGTTCGATACATCACAATGTAACTATATAATTGACTCTAGTGCAAGTGGGAGACTGTTCGAAATATGCCCTAGAGGCAATAATAAAGTGATTATTATTATATTTCCTTGTTCATGATAATTGTCTATTATTCATGCTATAATTGTATTAACCGGAAACCGTAATACATGTGTGAATACATAGACCACAACATGTCCCTAGTGAGCCTCTAGTTGGCTAGCTCGTTGATCAATAGATGGTCACAGTTTCATGACCATGGATATTGGATGTCGTTGATAACGGGATCACATCATTAGGAGAATGATGTGATGGACAAGACCCAATCCTAAGCATAGCACAAGATCGTGTAGTTTGTCTGCTAAAGCTTTTCTAATGTCAAGTATCATTTCCTTAGACCATGAGATTGTGCAACTCCCGGATACCGTAGGAATGCTTTGGGTGTGCCAAACGTCACAATGTAACTGGGTGGCTATAAAGGTGCACTATGGGTATCTCCGAAAGTGTCTGTTGGGTTGGCACGAATCAAGACTGGGATTCGTCACTCTGTGTGACGGAGAGGTATCTCTGGGCCCACTCGGTTACATCATCATAATGAGCAGAATGTGACTAAGGAGTTAGTCACGGGATCATGTTTATGGAATGAGTAAAGAGACTTGCCGGTAACAAGATTATCGAAGGTATAGGGATAGGATTATGTTTATGGATCATGTTTAAGGTATAGGGATACCGACGATCGAATCTCGGGCAAGTAACATACCGATGGACGAAGGGAATTGTATACGGGATTAATTGAATCCTCGACATCGTGGTTCATCTGATGAGATTATCGTGGAACACGTGGGAGCCATTATGGGTATCCAGATCCCGCTATTGGTTATCGATCGGAGAGGTGTCTCGGTCATGACTGCATGGTTCCCGAACCCATAGGGTTTACACACTTAAGGTTCGATGACGCTAGGGTTATGTGGGAATAGTATACATGGTTACCGAAGGTTGTTCGGAGTCCCGGATGAGATCCCGGACATAACGAGGAGTTCCGGAATGGTCCAGAGGTAAAGAATCATATATAGGAATTGAGGAATTGGTCAGCGGAAGTGTTCCGGGCATCACCGGTAACGTACCTGGACCACCGGAAGGGTTTCGGGGGTCCATCGTGAGGGGCCACCGGCACCAGAGGCCTGCATGGGCCGAAAGTGGGAGGAAACCATCCCCTGGGTGGGCTAGTGCGCCTCCCACCAGGACCAAGGCGCAACAAAAGGAGCAAGGGGGACCCTAGCACAGATGAGCCCTAGGCCCACCCTAGGGCGCCTCCCCCTCTCTCCCCTCTTGGCCGCTGGCCCCAAGGGCCATCTAGGGATGGCTGCCACCCTAGGGGGTGCGCCCCCTCCTCCTCCTCCTATAAATAGTGGAGCCCTCGGGGCTGTAGAGAATAACTCTCTCTCTCTCTCTCTCTCTCTCGGCACAACCCTACCCCTCCTCCTCCCCGTCCTCCGTAGTGCTTGGCGAAGCCCTGTCGGAGTACCGTGCTGCTCCACCACCACCAATCCGTCGTGATGCTGTTGGAGTTGTCTTCCCCAACCTCTCCCTCCTCCTTGCTGGATCAAGGCGCGGGAGACGTGACCAGGCTGGATGTGTGTTGAACGCGGATGCGCCGTTGTTCGGCGCTTAGATCAGTATCGACCGCGATCTGAATCGCTGCGAGTATGACTCCACCAACCGCATTCTTGTAACGCTTCCGCTTAGCGATCTTCAAAGGTATGAAGATGCACTCCCCCCACTTGTTGCTGGCTTCTCCATAGATTGATCTTGGTGATGCGTAGGAAATTTTTGATTTACTACTACGATCCCCAACACTTTTCTGGGTCATGCCCGACCTCGGGATATCAAAATGTCGTCGCCCCACCTAGACTCAACGAAGAGGCCATCTCATCGGTCTAAATCCTAAGCACGCAGGGGTCATGGGCCCACTCACCATTTGCACTCCCGCACGATGCAAGGGCGGCCGAGGTCAGTCCTAGCACCCCTTATAACAAGCGTGATGGCGTTGCGGATCACTCAGGCGTGCGCCACTCCATTGCTGATGTCCGAAGAGCTTCGGCTGATACAACAATGCCGAGTACCCATAACTTCTCCCACGTGAAGGTTACTGCGTATTAAGGACAACGGCCTAACTCAGATCGAGTACCATAGCAACCCATTAGCATTTTATTAATGCAGGGCAAGCGCGACCCATAAAGTGCGGTCCCGTCGCCCCGTCTCGAGGATGTGTGGCAAGGGCCTCTCCTGCCCGTCCATGCCTCATCATCATCAAACCATGGGTACCCCTCACGGCCGACCCATCATCAACATGTTTTTGTAACCAGGTCATAGTAACTGTGTGTATGAAACATCAAGTCGGGAACTAAGGCATCACCTGGAATGGTTCCCGCTCGATGTAACCGTCAAGGTGGACCTAGAGGAATCACGCTTGAGGGTCCCACACTTGAGGGGTTGCACGAGAAGTACATCATCGAGAATGGTGAAGGAGGAATCACCCTCGATAACCATGACCGACTAACTACACTACAGGGCTAGCATCATGAGTACTTCATGAGGTGTCACCCTCGGTACTCGATAGTAGGACTGTAGAGTCACACAAATAAGTGGTGTGCGGTGATGTGAGGGGCATGGCTTGTCGGTCGGTTGACCGAGTCTTCAAGTCTTCAAGTTGTCGAGTCGTCTGGTCATTGATGAAGAAGCAGGGGCAACTGGGACTAAGGGGGTCACTAGGGATTCACTAACCAACCTATAGTAAGCAGTTGGTATGATTGCAGGTATAGTAACAGTTCATCGAAAACAGGCTATGCATCAGAATATGAGCTAACTAATACAATAGCAAAAATCTAATGCAAGAATAAGAGGGAAGAATGGGTGATACTGAAATGCTCAAGGGGGGTTGATTTCCTTGCTGCTCTACGACAAAGGCCTCATCATCAACGGCGTAGTCGTACTCGGTAGCATCGTCAGTCTCGGGGTCTACCGAAGAGAAGAGGGGGGAAAACAATAAATATAAAGCAGACAAATGCATCACGATGCATGACATGGCAATATGCAGAGCTAGGTATGCATTAACGTAGTACTACACGTAGCAGACGGGGCGGTAGAATATCTGACATATTTCCTAGGTCTCTAGCCTTTACCGAGCAGATGAGAATGATGGAAAAGTTCCATTTTTTCTATGCTAGGAGCACGCGGCGGACGAACGAACTACGTATTCGGATTCGTCTCGTCGTTCTGAGCAACTTTCATGTATAAATTATTTTCATCCGAGGTACGGATTATTTTATTTTAATTTTTAATATTTTATTAATATTCTGGAATTAAAACAGATTAAATTAAATCAATTAATTGCATTATGACATCAACATGATGTCATGCTGACATCAGGAGTCAACAGGGGCCAGACAGGTCAAACTGACTAGTGGGACCCACATGTCATAGACTCAATTTGAATTAAAGTTTAATTAATATTAATCAATTTAATTAAAGATGTTGGGACCCACCTGTCATTTTCCTTAATTAATTTAATTCATAGATTAATTAACACCTTAATTAATTAATCTAATTAATCATAAGCATCCAATTAATTAACTAATTACGTAATTATTTAATTTACTAATTAAATAATTAATTTAATTAACTATTTATTTATTTATTTTTATTTCATTTTTATAAAACGTTCTGGGGGTGGGCCCCCACTGTCATTGGGCCAGGGGGTGGGCCCCACCTGGCAGTGGCCCATGGCCACACACACACAAGGGCAAAGGCGGCGGCGCGAGGCCGTGGCCAGGGGCGTCGACGGCCAGGGCGTCGACCAGGGGGCAGGCACAGCGGTGGAGGTGGCCCGGCGAGGGCCAGTGTCGGCCAGAGTGTGGTGACGTGGGGAGCGCTAGCAGCGGGCGTGGCAAGGCGCGGCTTGGGCGCGCGGCGAGCTACAGTGTGGCGATGCGTGCCCGAGCGGGTAGGGGGCGCGGGAGCGGGGTCGGTGTGTGTGTGAGGGGGGCAACAACGACGAGCGACGATGTGGGCGTAGCGGGGCCGCACGGTGCGTGCGGGCGTGCACGCAGCTAGAGGTCGCGGCGGTGGTGTGGTGAGCGCGCGCGTGGATGGCCCACGGTGTGGGGGCATAGCCGGGGCATGTATGCGGCCAACGAGGGAAGTAGAGAGGGAGGGGAGAGGCCATGGCCTCACCGGTGTTGCGGGGTCGCGGGGTCGGCGAGGCTCGAGGAAGCCGTTCGGGGGACAGGACGAGGACGCGGCGGTGACGGGGGCCGACGGCGGCGAGGACCGTTGGCGGCGGGGCATCGGGTGTCGGCGGTGTGGGGGCAGCCCCGATCCAGGTCTTGATCAGGGGGGAGAGCAAGAGCGTGCGAGGTGGGGGGGGGGGTGAGTGAGCGACGGGGTGTCGGTGGGGGTTCATGGGGGGAGTTTATCCCCAGGGACGCTGGGGCGGGCCGGTCGGCTGGGCCACGACCCAGTTGGACCACGGGGGGCTTTTTTTGTTTGTTTTTCTTTTATTTAGTTTAGCACTATTGGACCTATGCAAAAATTTGTGATCATGCCCATAATTCAAAGTGCAATTTTAGACAATGCCATAAAAGATATTGAGGGCAATTGAAACTACTCTGGGAATTTATATAATTTGAAAGGCATTTAATAATTGTTTTGGTATCTTTTAAAATAGTTTTGAGGCACGAAACCATACGATAAAATGTTGGTTCCAATTTTTGAATAGCCTAGGGAATAATTGCAACCTAAGCATGATTTTCATTTTGAAATTTGCAAAAAATTTAATTCCACTTTTGAAAAGAATTTGAATTGCATGGAAATTTGTATCACGGGTTGATTCCAACAGTGATCATAACTGGATTAACAAAATGGGTTAGCATAATCCTCAGATTACTGTAGCTTGATTACAGAGTTTACTGTAGCACTTAATCCAGGGCGTCACACCGCGGTACCATGTGCTGGTCTTCTTCGACGATATCCTCATATTTAGCAGGACATGGGAAGAGCACTTGGACCACTTGCGTCAAGTTCTCCAACTTCTCCGTCGAGACCAATGAAAAGTGAAACTCAGCAAATGCGAATTTCGGCAGCAGCAATTGTCATATTTGGGCCATGTGATCAGCGATCATGGAGTTTCTACTGAACCCAGCAAGGTCCAGGCTGTGCAAGCATGGCCTACGCTCCAGGATGCCAAAGATGTGAGGCGCTTCTTAGGGCTTGCGGGGTACTACCGCCGATTCGTCAGGGGATTTGGAATCATTGCCAGACCCCTTTTCGACCTCTTGAAGAAGGGAACTTTGTTCGTATGGACATATAACACTGATCAGGCATTTGCATTGCTAAAGCAGCAACTAACTTCAGCCCCAGTCCTCGCACTCCCAGACTTCACAAAACCCTTCGCGGTGGAGACCAATGCATGCGACAAAGGGATCGGCGTAGTGCTCCAGCAAGACGGCCACCCGATCGCTTTTGTGAGCAAGAGCTTGAGCCCGCGCTACCAAGGATTGTCCACCTATGAAAAAGAATACTTGGCCATAGTGGTTGCCGTGGATCAGTGGCGACCCTATCTTCAGCACAAGGAGTTCATCATTTATATTGATCAGAAGAGTTTGATCCATCTTGAGGAGCAATGCTTGACGACACCATGGCAGCAACGAGCCTTCACCAAGCTGCTCGGCCTACGTTACATCATCAAGTACAAGAAAGGGACTGAGAACACGGCCGTGGATGCCTTGTCGAGGGCCAAACCAGTGTCTTCCCTATTCACGATCACATCTTGCCAGCCCACTTGGCTCAACGATGTCATTGCCAGCTACAATTGCAATCCACAAGCTCAGAAAATTCTCGAGGAACTGGCTATCCGAGACGACCCGAAGGGGCGGTTCACTCTGCAGAATGGGACCTTGCGATTCCATGGACGAATCTAGCTTGGGGGATCCACGTCCTTGCAAAAGAAGATTATGGCGGCATGCCACAACAGTCCGATGGGGGGACATTCCGGGTTTCCAGCCACTTTCAGTCGCATCTGCCGTCTGTTCGCGTGGCCTAAAATGAAGATTCAAGTTCTCTAGTATGTGCGCTATTGCTCGATCTGTCAGCAAGCCAAGTCAGACCGCTCAACATCACTGGGCCTCTTGTCACCGTTGCCCATTCCCCAGCAGCCGTGGGAGATGATAACTATGGACTTTGTGGATGGGCTTTCGTAGTCAGGCAAGTACAACTGTCTTTGGGTGGTCATCGACAAGCGTACCAAATTTGCATACTTCGTGCCCCTTGCCCATCCGTATACAACAGCCATGGTGGCTCTCCTCTATATGAACAACATCTACAGAATCCATGGGTTTCCAAGATCCATTGTCTCGGATCGTGATCCCATGTTCACAAGTCTCTTCTGGCATGAACTGTTCAAGTATGCTGGGACTAAGATGCGCATGAGCACTTCCAATCACCCACAGACGGATGGCTAGACCGAACGTGTCAACTAGTGCATTGAAACATACCTGAGATGCTTCGTCCATGCCTGGCCGCGGAGATGGAGATTCTGGATACCACTCGCCCAGTTTTGGTACAATTCTTCTCACCATTCCAACATTGGCATGTCTCCCTTCAAAGCGATGTTTGGCCATGAACCACGCCATTGGGGAATTACTGCAACCACCGAATGCACGGTACTCTCTCTACAGTCCTGGCTCGATGAGTGGGCAATGATCCAAGATCTTCTTCAGAAGCATCTGCACCGAGCGCAGCAACATATGAAGACCCAAGCTGACAAAAGAAGGTCACCCCGCACCTTCCAGATTGGGGACTCGGTGTATCTCAAGCTTCAACCCTACATACAAACTTTTGTGGTGCGGCGAGCGAACCACAAGCTATCATTCAAGTACTACGGACCCTTCAAGATCATCACAAAGATCAATGACGCTGCTTAGAAGCTTGATCTGCCCGCTCACTCTCAAGTGCATCCAGTTTTCCACGTGTCTGAGCTCTGCCAATGCCTTGTTCTGGGTACGTCTGCTTCCACCGATCTTGCTGAGCATTCTAACACTCCGGTCGTGCCAGTTGCAGTCCTGGCGCAAGAAGAGTGGCTCCATGATCGAACAAGTCCTCGTCAGACGGTCGAACCCGGCAGTCCTGCAAGACACCTAGGAAGACAAGGTGACACTAAAGTCCCGGTTCCCGGTAGCAGAGGCTTGGGGACAAGCCTCCACACAAGGAGGAAGGGATGTCAGCATCCCTCTGATGGTCGGGCCCCAGGGAAATGCTGACAAGGACACTGCCATGACCCAAGGCTCGCCAAGCTCGCCTAGGCCTCCAAGACCCACCGGGAGCGCCAGGCCCAACCCACGCATCTTTGGCCCAAGCTGGGCGCAGTGAGGCCCGGTCTCTCCACCCTCTAAT
Organism: Hordeum marinum; assembly: GCA_022496015.1. Lineage (NCBI taxonomy): Eukaryota > Viridiplantae > Streptophyta > Magnoliopsida > Poales > Poaceae > Hordeum > Hordeum marinum. The sequence continues at coordinate 85,347,477 of CM039672.1, forward strand.
AGATGGCACGCAGGAGAGAAGCGACCATCCAGTGGATCATGGCGGCGGCAGCTCGTGAACCCTAGTTCCCTTATGTTCATCATTCTTGTAATCTCTACTCTGTATCCCAAATCTGATTACACCTGAGACTATAGATCGATTCTCCCATCACCTCTCTTATAGGCCTAGATTTACCTCAAACATAATCTCCAAACTTGCTAAAAACAGTAAGTGTGGGCTGTCTGAAATCGCTCGTTGCAACGCGCGCGCGTGATAGCAACACCCCTTTCACAAGTGCTTCGAAATAGATACCTCTATACCAGATTGCTTGTCTTAAATTTGTCAGATAAATAATCATAATATTGGTCAAATCTTTGAAAATAATACTAATATGTTTGGTTATAAGTATAACATTTGTCACCACGAGAGAGAGGGGGGGGGGTTAGGCGATCGCTAAACCTTAGTCGCCCCGCATCGCCTCACCCTCTCATCATCGCCAAGGTGAGCCACCACACAAAGCCCGTGCAGCTTCGACGTCCGCATCGGCGGGGAGGGCCGGTCCAAGGGTGACTTGCTCGGGAAATTTCGTAGACTTGGTTCGTGTGGTCGAACATGAGGGTTTGAATCTCCATCACACTGTGCCCGACAATGGTGTTCATGAATCTGGTGGCAGACAAAAGAATGCAGAGCAGGGACCTTCTACGGCAGCCCGACCTGGCTAGGCCACCAAAGAAGACGATGCCAGTAGACCCTAGATGGCAAAGAGTTCAATCTTAGATCTGGAATTGGCTTTCTCGAGTGTTCTTTATGGCGTATTCGTGTCTGGTTAGGGACAACATGATGGTGGCGGTGACACTTTCCCTATTTATAAATATCTCCTTCCTCGTCCTATCCTTGTTTTGTTGGTGTGCTTATCAGCCGCGGAGGGCGTGTGGTTTTGTGTCTTTGGCGGGTCTTCTGGGATCTGCCATTTTTAGGCTTCTTGTGGATTCTTGGTCTTTATAGTTTCTACATGTCCTTGTCGGTGTTCTCTGATCCAGGTGGCGATTTGTTCACATATCACGGGCGCTGGCATCTCCTAATCTGTATCGATGACTTTCTGGGACGCTGCTTTTGCAAGCTTCTAGGTTTCAAAAAAGTTTGCTTCACCTAGGCGGAGGCCTAGAAGAGACATCGAACCTTGCTCAATGTGCCGTCGATGAATGCAGGAGGAAGAAGACTTAGGCACCCCCATGGCATCTATTGTAATTTTACTCTTCTATTTGGGTGTGTTTGTAAGGTCTTGTGATTCTTAATATATTGCCTTAGGCCTTTTTGTAGTAGCAACTATGTGTGTAAGGGTTGATGATAAGAAAACTATGTGTAGGGGTTGTCACATCGAAAATTCCTAGGGAAACATACGTGCGCAAACTCATGCTGCCGTCCATCTGCACCATGATCTGTGCACATGTTTGGACACAAAATGTATGGAAATTGTTAACTTCCTAAATACGAAGTCTTGTTATGTTACAAAACCTGTTCCACGACTTCCGACCATTGTTCATCATCTTCTTCCTTCGCCCATACATGTGCATATGTTATTTCAATTATGTTTTATCCTGCTCTTTTATCTTCTTCCCCTTCCGTGAAATGATATCGTTTACGTCATCTCCGCTCATTCGTGTTTCATGTGTCGTTCTTCCCATGCAAAATCGCTATAGTTCTTTTCCCAACTTGTTCTGTTTTCTTGCCTCAAATATGCATCCTTCTATTTTTCAATCCGTGCATGCGTGTACTGTCAAATATTTATATGTGAAAACACTTCGATGCCTTAGTTATAATTTTTGCCATATGATTTCAATTTTGTTCTTCAAATTGCACTATTTTTGTATTATTTGATTTCCTTTTAAATGCTAACATGTATTCTCTTATTCTACCAAATTTTAGTCTACCACATGGACACTTTTTCTCATGAAACTTAGTGTGCACGTTCATTTTTGGCCTTGGGAACTTGTGCCTATTCTTCCGGATCATTTGTTGTCAATTTATTACTATACAGAGGTAACTAGTCGACGTCAACTTAGCTAACGTGAATAATATATGTCTCGCGCAGACCATGCACGCCTCATATTATTTTTTGCTCCTTTTTCCTGATACATCTCCAATGTATCTACTTTTGCAAACACTTTTGCTCTGGTTTTGACCTCTAATTTGCATGATTTGAATGGAACTAACCCGGACTGATGCTGTTTTCAACAGAACTACATTGGTGTTATTTTTGTGCAGAAATAAAAGTTCTCGGAATCGGACAAAACTTTTTGTGAATTATTTTTGGAATATATGATGAATTATGGAGCAAAGAACTATTGGACGGAGCGTGCATGTGGGTCAGAAGCCAACAACCCTGATGGCTTGTGGGGCCCACGTGGCTCCTCTAACCCTATTTCTAGTCATATAAATTCACATCCTCATAGAAAAAAAATCAAAGAGAAGATTTCATCGTCTTTCACGAGACGGAGCCGCCGCCACCTTTTGTTCTTCCTTCGGAGGGCTGATCTAGAGTCCGTTTTGGGCTCCAGAGAGGGGGGATCGTCGTCATCGTCATCACCAACCCTTCTCCATCAATTATTCCATGATGCTCACCAGCGGGAGTGAGTAATTGCTCTGTAAGATTGCTAGTCGATGATTGGTGTGGATTGAATTGATCATGTAATTGAGTTAAGTTTGACAGGGCTTGATCCCTAGTATCCACTATGTTCCAAGATTGATGTTGCTATGACTTTGCTATGCTTAGTGCTTATCACTAGGGCTCGAGTGCCATGATTTCAGATCTTAACCTATTATGTTTTTATGAATATAAGAGTGATTTGGATCCTATCTTGGAAGCTGTATGAACCTATTATGTGTCTTGATCCGCATACTCCAAGGTGACAATAATTGGGATTCTTTTCGGTGACTGTCATAGTTTGAGGAGTTCATGTATTCACCATGTGTTAATGCTTTATTCCGGTTCTCTATTAAAAGGAGGCCTTAATATCCCTTAGTTTCCAATAGGACCCTGCTGCCACGGGGGGGGGGGGGGGGGGTAGGACAAAAAATGTCATGCAAGTTCTTATCGCAAGCACGTATGACTATATACGGAATACATGCCTACACTATATTAATGAATTGGAGCTAGTTCTATGTCGCTCTAGTGTGTAACTGTTACATGATTGATGTCATCCACATATTTCCATCGCTACACCATGTGCCTATGTTTTACATGTACTAAATCTTGCTAAGTTACTATTGTTGCTGCTACTGTCACACCTGCTACTCAAATGATATTTTTACTACTATCAGCGAAATTGTTGTTGTCACTATTATTGCTACTCCTACTATTTGCCGTGCTTCTAAACCTTTGTTGCAAAGAGATATCTCAGGTGCGGTTGAATTAACAACTCAATCGTCAAGGACAATAAAAATTCTTTGGCTCCCCTTGTGTTGAATCAATAAATTAGGGTCAAATACTACCCGTGAGGACTGTCGCGATCCCCTATACTTGTGGGTTATCAAGACCTTTTTTCTAGCGTTGTTGCCGGGGAGCATAGCTTTATTTATTGTGTTAACTTAAGGATGTCCAATTGCTAATATGAAGAATTCTAAAGATAATCGAACTAAGATCGTCCCCTCTCACACGAGAGGAGGTAAGGAGCTGCCATCTAGCTCTAATTTTGATTCACCTACTATTTGAATCAGCTTGTTACACCACCATGATAACCCACAAGTATAGGGGATCGCAATAGTTTTCGAGGGTAGAGTATCAACCCAATTTTATTGATTCGACACAAGGGAAGCCAAAGAATATTCTCGAGTATTACCAGCTGAGTTGTCAATTCAACCACACCTGGAAGACTTAATATCTGCAACAAAGTATTTAGTAGCAAAGTAGTATGGAAGTAACGGTAACGATGGCAAAAGTGATAGTAGCAGTTTTGTAATGATTGTAACAGTAGCAACGAAGAAGTAACTTAGCAAGGATCAATATGTGAAAAGCTCGTAGGCAATGGATCAGTGATGGATAATTATGTCGGATGGCATTCATCATGCAACAGTTATAACATAGGGTGAAACAAAACTATCTCCAATTCATCAATGTAATGTAGGCATGTATTCCATATATAGTCATACGTGCATATGGAAAAAGAACTTGCATGCCATCTTTTGTCCTACCCTCCCGTGGCAGCGGGGTCCTAATGGAAACTAAGGGATATTAAGAACTTTTAATAGAGAACCGAACCAAAGCATTACCACTTAGTGAATACATGAACTCCTCAAACTACGGTAACCACTGGAAGGAATCCCAATTATTGTCACCCTGGGGATGCAGATCATAACTCGTAATAGGTGTCTACAAATTGCAAGATAGGATCAAGAACACATTATATTCATGAAAACATAATAGGTTCAGATTGAAATCATGGCACTCGGGCCCTAGTGACAAGCATTAAGCATAGCAAAGTCATAGCAACATCAATATCAGAACATAGTGGATACTAGGGATCAAACCCTAACAAAACTAACTCGATTACATGGTAAATCTCATCCAACCCATCACCGTCCAACAAGTCTACGATGGAATTACTCACGAACGGCGGAGAGCATCATGGAATTGGTGATGAAGGATGGTTGGTGATGATGATGGCGTCAATTTCCCCTCTTCGGAGCCCAAAACGGACTCTAGATCTGGCCTCCCGAGGAAGAATAGGAGGTGACAGCGGCTTCGTATCGTGAAATGCGATGAACTCTTCTCTCTGATTTTTTCTCCATGGATGTGAATATATGGAGTTGGAATTGAGGTCGCTGGAGCTCTAGGGGGTCCACAAGCCACCTAGGCACGGCCAGGGGGTGGCCACGCCCCTTGCTTGTGGCCAATGGGTGGCCCCCTCTGGTTGATTCTTTCGCCAATTTTTTTATTAATTCCAAAAATATTCTTCGTAAATTTTCAGGTCAATCCGAGAACTTTTATTTCTGCACAAAGATAACACCAAGACAATTCTGCTGAAAATAGCGTGAGTCCGGGTTAATTCCATTCAAATCATGCAAATTAGAGTCCAAAACAAGGGCAAAAGAGTTTGGAAAAGTAGATACGATGGAGATGTATCAACTCCCCCATGCTTAACCCATTTCTTGTCCTCAAGCAATTCAGTTGACAAACTGAAAGTGACAAAGAAAAACTTTTACAAACTCTGTTTGATCTTGTTGTTGTAAATATGTCTAACTGATGTTCAGATTTTCAGCAAAGATTATAGACTAACTGCGTTCACAATAATATTTAGGTCTCACATTTACTCATATCAATGGCATAATCAACCAGTGAGCGATAATAATAACACTCGGATGACAACACTTTATGAAAACAATCATGATATAATATGATATAATGCTATCTTGCTAGCCCTTTCTAAGACCGCAAAACATAAATGCAGAGCACCCTTGAAGAACAAGGACTGACTGGACATTGTAATTCATGGTAAAAGAGATCTAGTCACACTCATACTCAATATCAATTAATAGCAAAGCATATAAATGACGGTGGTGCTCTCTAACTGGTGCTTTTTATAAGAGGAGGACGAATCAACAGTAAAGTAAAATAGATAAGCCCTTCGCAGAGGGAAGCATTGATTTGCAGAGGTGCTAGATCTCGAGCTTTTAAAACAGGGATGAATAATAATTTTGAGTGGTATGCTTTCATTGCCGACATAACAACGAAGATATTTCACCATCTTCCATGCTAGATACATTATAGGCGGTTCCCAAACAGAATGATAAAGTTTTTACTCCCCCTCCACTAATCAAACACACTCCATGGCTAGCCGAATCCACAGGTACCGTCCATACAAACACAATCCTAGGGGAATTTTGTTTCATTATATTTTGATTTTGAGCATGGAACTGGGCATCCCGAATACCAGCCACTTTCTCATGAATGATAGTGAATCAACACATATCGTGAGAATAACCCACCTAGCATGGAAGATATTGACTGCCCCCAGTTGCTACATGAGCGATTCAGGCATATAAACAGAAAATTATTTGAAGGTTTTACAGTTTGGCACATGCAAATTTACTTGGAGCGACAGGTAAATACCACATATAGGTAGGTATGGTGGACTTGGATGGAACAACTTTGGGTTTTAGGAATTGGATGCACAAGCAGTATTCCCGCTTAGTAGAAGTGAAGGCTAGCAAAAGACTGGGTAGCGACCAACTAGAGAGCAACAACAGTCATCAACATGCATTGAGATTAACCAAAATTGAATGCAAGCATGAGTAGGATATAAATCACCATGAACATAAATATCGTGGAGGCTATGTTGATTTTGTTTCAACTACATGCATGAACATGTGCCAAGTCAAGCCACTTGAATCATTCAAAGGAGGATACCATCCTATCATACTACATCACAACCATTTTAATATGCATGTTGGCACTCAAGACAAACCATTATCCACTCTTAGCTAATTAAGCATGGCATGAGTAACTATAATCTCTAATTGCCATTGCAAATATGTTTCATCCATAATGAGCTAAATTCAGAACGATGAGCTAATCATATTTACAAAAGCGAAATAGGTCAAGTTCGTACCAACTTTTCTCCATCTCAATCTTTTCATCATATATCGCCATTATTGCCTTTCACTTGCACGACCGAACAGTGTGAATAATAATAAGAGTGCACGTCCATTGGACTAAGATGGAATCTGCAAACAATAACTCAAGGGAGAAGGCAAGGTAATATGAGCTCTCTGATAGATAAACAATAATGCATATGAGAACCACTCATCATTTTCGTTGTGGTCTTCTCCTTATGACCCAAAGAAAGAAATTTCAAACAAGAACGACAACAACTATTTACACGGGAAAGCTCCCAACAAGCAAAAGGAAGAACGAGAACTCTTTTTGGGTTTTCTTTTAATGCTACAACTAAACAGACTAGAAGGTAAAGCTAGAACTAATTTTTTTTTGGATTTTCTCTAGGTTAATTAAGCACACAAGAAGAAAACAAAAAGAAGGAAAAAACTACCATGGAAGGTATAACAAAAAAGTATGAGCACCGACTACTAAGATGAGTGTGTGAACATGAATGTTATGTCGGTGAGAAATACTTACTCCCCCAAGCTTAGGCTTTTGACCTAAGTTTGTCTAGGGCCATGGCTGGCCCGGATTATATCTAAAGTCATAGTTGGGGTTGTACTGGGCTCCGACGACCACTGCCTGAATGACTGTAGCGTGGAGGCGAGCAGCTTTCACCTTTCTCTCGTACTCGTTTGCCTCCTCTCTGGTTATAAAGTTTCTCCATTTTTCCTGAAAGTTAAAGAAGGAAGGAGCAGGAAGGGTAATATGGACAACATGTTGTCTATCAAAAATTAGTCGGTACAGGAGGGACTGTTCGTTGCTCTCAAGAAACTGGTAGCACACCATGGCCTCATAATCATGAAAAACCGGTGGTAACTCAATATCATTCCCCTTTATGGGTACCCCAAGATAATTAGCTACATGAGTTGCATAAATCCCGCCACAGAAATCTCCATCCTTAGTATTTTCATGTAGCCTCCTAGCAAAAATAGCCCCCAGTTATATCGTCTATCACCCATTACCGCACTCTTAAGAATACTAAGATCAGGTACACAAAGGTGGCTATGATCAGTTTTATCGTTAATAAATCTACCTACGAGGAGAGCAAAATAATGTATAGCAGGAAAGTGAATGCTCCCCAAGGTAGCATGTGTAATATTTCTAGTTTCTGCCATAGTGATGCTAGCAAGAAAATCATTATATTCAGTTTTGTGAGGATCACTATGGCTGCCCCATTGTGGAATTTTGCATGCACGACTAAAATCTTCTAGGTCCATAGTATAAGATTCATCATAAAGATTTAATAAAACATAATGCTTATTACGCCTGGATGAAAATTCAAACCTCCACACAAAAGAATCAGTGAGTTGATAATATTGCTTAAACAAATTCTTCAAGGCCAGCGTTTCGTGTGTACGTGTAAAATTCTTCCTTGAAACCGGCATCAACCATGAATTGATCCGATGGCAATTCACAAGGCCGCACTTGTGCTTCCCTTGATGGTTCAAGGTCGGGCTCACGTATCGCGAGTCTCGGGGCCTTCTTGCTCAAGGATCCCCCTTGGTATATTCGCCTCAACATTTTTCATTCTCTGAAAATTTCTGAAATTTTTAGTGACTCAAAATGAAGGTGAAGAAAACTCAACAAAACTTATAGCAACTACTCCCACAAGTGCCTGTAGCCTATATCATGCATTAAACTACTTGGGACCATACAAATGTGACATGCAAGCTCAAGAACAAGGTCACCACAACAGCAAAAATTGCAATATATAAAACACTAGAACAAAAACTAATTAGATCATTGGAGGAGTCACATACCGAAGATCAATCCCCTAAAGTAGTTTTGTGATTGGAGCTTTGCACAAGGAGATAAAAAATGGCAGCAAAATGAGCTAGAACACGGGTTTGAGCAATGGTGGGATTTTTTCTGGAGGAAGACGAAGTGGATGGTTGCTGGAATAAGTGAGGGGTCCTACATGGGACCCACAAGCCACCTAGCGTGCGACCAGGGGGGTGGCCGCGCCTTGTGAGCTTGTGGCTCACTGGTGCAGCCCCCTAATATGTGCTCAGTGCCAGAAATTCTTAAATATTACAGAAAAAATCATACTACATTTTCAGGGCATTTGGAGGACTTTTATTTTCAGGGTCATTTTTTATTGCACGGAAAACTCAGAAAACAGAAAAATAATAGCATTTTCACTATGTCTAATCTAAACAACAGAAAGTAAAAGTTGGGTACAGAAGGTTGTGCCTTCTAAATTCATCCATCTCATGCCCATCAAAAGGAATTCGTTAACAAGGTTGATCAAGTCTTATTAACAAACTTCTTTCGAGTAATATGAAACCGGAGAGTTTTCGAATAACACTAAGTTACCTCAACGGGGACAGGCATGTCCACTACCATGATTATTTCATATTTCTTCTTGATGGTAGGGAGAGGGAATTAAAAATCTCCAATAATTATCGTTGAATTTTTTTCCAATGGAGTTGATACTATGAACTCGAGGTTGTTTCTTTTGAAAGTGTATTGTATGTTCATTACCATTAACATGAAAAGTTACATTGCCCTTGTTGCAATCAATAACATCCCGTGTAGTATTCAAAAAAGGTCTACCAAGGATGATCGACATATTGTCGTCCTCGGGAATATCAAGAATAACAAAGTCCATTAGGATAGTAACATTTGCAACTACGACAGGCACATCCTCAAAAATACCTATGGGTAAAGCAGTTGATTTATCTGCCATTTGCAAAGATATTTCAGTAGGTGTCAACTTATTCAAATCAAGTCTACGATACAAAGAGAAAGGCATAACACTAACACCGTCTCCCAATTCACATAAAGCAGTTTTAACATAGTTTCTCTTAATGGAGCATGGTATAGTTGGTATTCCTGGATCTCCTAATTTCTTTTTTACTCCACCCTTAAAGGTATAATTAGCAAGCATGGTGTAAATCTTAGCTTTCGGTATCTTTCTTTTATTTGTCACAATATCTTTCATATACTTAGCATAAGGAGACATTTTCAGAATATGAGTCAAGCGCATATGCAAAAAATACAGGTCTAAGCATTTCAACAAAACGCTCAAAGTCCTCATCATCCTTTTTCTTGGATGGTTTAGGAGGAAAGGGCATGGGTTTCTAAACCCATGGTTCTCTTTCTTTACCATGCTTCCTAGCAACAAGGTCTCTTTTGTCATATCTTTTATTCTTAGGTTGTGGGTTATCAAGATCAACAGCAGGTTCAATCTCCACATCATTATCATTACTAGGTTGAGCATCAACATGAACATTATCAATAATATTATCACTAGGCTCATGTTGATCACTAGATTGTGTCTCAGCATCATAAACATAAATATCATTTGGGTTTTTAGGTGTAGCTATAACAGGTTTAATAGCAGCATGCAAGGTCCTATCATCATTCTTTTTTCCTTTTATTATTGGAACGACTAGGTGTATTAGTATCAATTCCCTGAGAATCTTTCTCAATTCTCTTAGGATGGCCATCAGGATACAAAGATTCCTAAGTCATTTTACCACCTCTAGTCACAACTCTAACAGAATGATCATTGTTCTTACCATTCATCTCATTAAGCAAATCATTTTGTTCCTTAAGTACTTGTTCTACTTGAGTAGTTACCATGGAAGCATGTTTACTAATAAGCTTAAGATCATTAATAGTTCTACTCATATAATCACTTAAGCGATCAAGCATGTAAGCATTATGTTTCAATTGTCTACTAACATAAGCATCGAAATTTTCTTGCTTAACAACAAAGTTATCAAACTCATCCAAGCATTGGCTAGTAGACTTATTATAAGGAATATCACCTTCATCAAATCTACGGAGAGAATTTACCTCTACTACCTATGTCGGGTTATCAAGACCATGTATTTCTTCAATAGGTGGTAGATTCTTAACATCTTCATCTTTAATACCTTTTTCTTTCATAGATTTGTTTGCCTCTTGCATATCTTCAGGACTGAGAAATAGAATACCTCTTTTCTTCGTAGTGGGCTTTGGAGGTGGTTCGGGAATAGTCCAATCATTATCATTGCTGAATATATTATTCAATAGTAGTTCAGCTTGTTCAATAGTTTGTTCCTTGAAAACACAACCTGCACAACTATCTAGGTGGTCCCTAGAAGCATCGGTTAGTCCATTATAAAAGATATCAAGTATTTCATTTTTCTTGAGAGGATGATCAGACAAAGCATTAAGTAATTGGAGAAGCCTCCCCAAGCTTGTGGGAGCCTCTCTTCTTTAATTTGCACAAAGTTAAATATTTCCTGCAAGGCAGCTTGTTTCTTATGGGCAGGAATATATTTTTCAGAGAAGTAATATATCATATCCTGGGGACTACGCACACAACCGGGAGGAAGAGAATTAAACCATATCTTAGCATCGCCCTTTAATTAGAAAGGAAACAACTTAAGAATATAGTAATAACGATTTTTTTCCTCATGAGTAAATAGGGTGGCTATATCATTCAATTTAGTAAGATGTGCCACAACAGTTTCAGATTCATAACCATGGAAAGGATCAGATTCAACCAAAGTAATTAACTCAGGATCGACAAAGAATTCATAATCCTAATTAGCAACAAAGATAGGTGAAGTAGCAAACTTAGGATCATATTGCATTCTAGCATTCAAATATTTTCCCTTCCACTTGCTGTCATGCCCAAGATGCGCGCCTATCCATATTAAGGCATGGGGGCCTCGACGGTGATAGAGGCGCATCTTGCCGTTTGCAAGTTCAGTATCATTACATACATTTAGGAAGAGAAGAGTATATGAGTTGTCTTACACTCGCCACCTGCTAAATTACAATTCTACACAATTTATTCAAAACATCAATACAAAGGCAGGGTCCAGCTACGGACGAAATCAAACGATAAAATGATGCAATGACACTAGCTTGCTAGCCCAAAGATCTCGACCACGACCACTCTACTCGTCTAGATATGTGATGTACATCCTGGCACGCTCCTCGTCATACTTCCACTGGAGCTGCGTCACATCATCTGGCATGACCTCATCTGTACCTGCACTTGGATTGTGGTAGTAATCTATGAGCCACGGGGACTCAACAATCTCACGCCCAGGTATCGAGACTATTCAAACTTATAGGTTGGAATGGGGTATGTGTTTAGTTTGCAGCAGCACTAAGCATTTATGGTGGCTAATCTTATGAAGCATGAAAGTAAATATGTGGTCTACGATAAACGATCGAGAACTGGAATGACCTCTAAGAGATCCTGAACACCAACCTACGTCAAACATAACCCCACCGTGTTCTCTCTCGGTTCATGTTCACGAGCAGAGACGATCACGGATACTCACACAGTTGGTGCATTTTATTAGAGTTTACTTCAAGTTAACTATAACCGGGTGTTAAACAAATATCCAAGTTGCCACATAACCGCGGGCATGGCTTTCCGAAAGTTTTAACCCTGTAGGGGTGCTCCAACTAGTCCATCATAAATTAACGACACTCCGTGAGAATAACCTCGACCACGGATCTCGTGATCATCATAGGCGACTCCAAAGGAATTCCAACACCTTGAGATAGCCCAAACAAAATCAGAGTTACACACGCAAGCCACTCGAGAAAGGTAAAACAAGTCTAGCAATACCACCCGACGTGTCGACGAACCCGATAAGAGCCGCGTATCTCGTTCTCAGGACACGACAGATAAGCTACGCGTACGGAGGCCTAATAGAAATCTCCCGAGTTGCCCCGGGTTGGCCCCGCACAGTGCTCTAGTTTGGACCAACACTCATGAGGAGCACTGGCCCAGGGGTTGATTAATTATCCACGGGGTTGAAAAGCCCTATTCAAATTTTATTAAGTTGTTTAAGCGAATAGTACCAATGTTGGGTCTTGCCAGATAAGTTTTAATCTCAACCGAATAATCAAGGGGGTCCCCATAACAACCCCGAGCTTGTTAGGAGCACAAAGTATGGAAACATAACACCGATAACAAGAAACTATGGCGGTAAAAGCGGAACAAAACACCAAGCAAAAGGCCAAGCCTTCCACCATACCAAGATATATATGTGCATTAAATTAAATAGCAGATAATATTGTGATATGCAAAATCCATGCTATCACATGGATACAACCTGCACCTGCAACTAAGAACGCTATAAGAGGGGCTGAGTAGCGGTAACTTAGCCAAACAAGGTTTGCTAGGATGTGGAGGGGTTAGAGGCTATCATGGCAATGTAGGAGGCTTGACATTCAAGTGGTAGGTAATGCATAAGTAACAATAAGAATGAGACATCTAGCAAAGCAAAAATAGTGTCGGGATCCGGGCACGATCATATTGCCTGTTGGTTCTTCATAGGGACAAAGAGCAGGTTCGTCGTAGTGGTACTCTCCTGGATAGCTCCCACAAGTCACAAAACACTAAAACAAACAATCTGTCACAAAACAGCAACATGGCAACTTACACAACAAATATCTAGAGCTACAGGAAGTCTCCAACCACAAGCAAGGCATTGAAAGAAACTACATAGCATGCTTATCCAATTTTCCAACTACACAAACGGGAATGGAGGCACATATCAATAAGCATGAAGCTCACAAGTTGGCATGATGAAACAGATTCTAGGGACTTAGAGAAAATTAACAGTTTCCTGGAATCTGAGTTAAGCTGATAGCAAGTTGACAACAGAAACTAATGGTGATAGAGACCACCTCATTGCATGAAAATTAACAGGATGATAGAGGACAACATCTACTTCAAAACACTAGCACTGAGCTTGAGCTAATTCTCAACATATCACATGGCATAAAAATATTAACAGATTCTCAGACTTAGAAATATTTAGCATGTTAGAAATCAGCAACATTTTAGTAGCTACTTTAGAGCATGGTTCCCACTTATATGCAAGTTTAACATGACAAAAATAAATTCCATGACATTCTACTCATCAAAGGCTACCTTCTTCATGTTGGCACAATCATCATGGCATGCATGGATCAAATATATCAAAAATGACAAAATAGCATCACAACAGAAAATAGCAGTTTTATGAACTTGCTCAAAAGACCAAACGAATTGCACCAATGGATTCCTAAGATTTTTCTACCCCAATTTCATGTATCATACTCATATATTTGGTTTAGCAAAACTCCCAATTCTCATGATCAAAATTAACATGGCATGCCCATAAGTGAAAACTTACTACATATGCACATAGACATAAATGATCATGCCTAGAATAGTAATACACCCACACCCACTGGCCTACACATAGTAATGGAATTATCTAATATCACAATAAAACAATATTCAAACACAAACAAAAGAAAACAAAAAGGAGGGGACCCACCTGGCATTGCCACCAGGGCCCCTCTTGTGATGACAAGTGGACCATGGACCCACTTGTCATACACACACAGTAGAGATACACCCACACCCACTGGCCTACACATAGGCACACACATGCACACACTACACGCTAGCACGCTGGATCCACCCGTGTGGCCACAGCAGATCCCGCGGTCGAAATCCATAGAAAAAAGGGGGAATGCGCCCGCGGGGGATCGAACCCGCGACCGCATGATGGAATTCAGTGGGACCTACCACTACACTACGACACGTTGTCTAAACATATAGGGGAATCGCTCCTCTAATACTACACTCACAGGTGTTAACTGACGAAACTGAAGGACTTGACAGCAGCGACAAAGGCGACACGGACTAACGGAGGGGAAAGCGGGAGCCTTGGGGTACCCGTTCCCCTGCCTGTCTTGCGATGAGGGGGACGGAGGCGAGGCCCTCAAGGCCACGCCTTGCTCTGCCAGCGGCAACACGAGGAACTATGGTGACGCGAGAAACTACGGCGGGACGAGAGGGCTACGGCGATGGGAAGCTCACCTAGGGGAAACGACGACGGATCGACACGCGAGATGAGGAGGAAGGCGACAACGACGTGAGCCTGACGCAGAGGAAGAAGAGGTGCGGCGGCTTCGGCTACACGGAGGAGTCGAGGAAGAAGACGACATCGCGGGGCCTCTCTCCACACCCTAGCACCGAGAACGGGGCGCGGACGGCACCAGCGAGAACCATGGCATCCCTGACGGCGACGAGTGGACCACTAGAGGCAATGACGACGACGAAGGCTCCGACGCTCTGCTCACTCTGAACCCACTGCCTTACCTGACAGAAGAGGAGAGGAGGAAGAAAGGAGAGAGATGTAGAGGTGTAGGAGGAGCAGCGACGACAAGGGGGAAGAGGGGAACCCTAGGGATCTGCACACATATAAAGGGGGGGCTCGACGTCCGTGAGATCCTCTCACGGCGTTGGTGTCGAGCTCTCTCTGACGCTCGCTCTCTGAACCTGACGAAGGAGAAACAGGAGCAGGTGGCCGTCCACTAGGCGGGCCGAGGCCGCTCGGGACCTAGCTAGGCTGCACGAGAGGAGGAGAGGCCCACTCGCCAACTCCCACTCATAGGAAAAACAAAAGAGGGTTTCCTTCAAAATAAAGCCCGCATCAAAATAAATCCACAAGTAAAAAGGAAGTTAAAAAAAACTAAAAATACTTTTGAACTCACAAAAATGCGAGCTATTTAACAAAAATGGTGAGGGC
Source organism: Hordeum marinum (assembly GCA_022496015.1). NCBI lineage: Eukaryota > Viridiplantae > Streptophyta > Magnoliopsida > Poales > Poaceae > Hordeum > Hordeum marinum. The sequence continues at coordinate 85,362,663 of CM039672.1, forward strand.
ATTTTTAGATCCAGCAAATATTTAACTTATTAAATAACTATGCATGGTTATCAAATTATTATAAATGGAGTAAATCCCAACCATGGCCTAGGACTACATTAGAAATCTTAGTGGATTTTTTAGGAGGTGACCAACTTTTAAAACAAGGGAAAACCAGTAAGAAATATTTCTAATGAGCACAATTGAATAAGAAGAGAGATGGGGATAGTTTAGAATGGGAGGAAAATTACAGCACTCCACAAGCACACATGTCTTGCCCACATACACACCTCATCTCACAACATATGCAAACACGTCACACCAATCACAACCAAAGCAAGGCAACCAGAGAATGCACTAGATGATGACCATGATGCATGATGCATGAATGCATGAAACAATGACATGGCAAAGGAGCAAACTCAATTCATTCATCACATGACACATGGGTCCACATAGGTTACATGGCCATAAAAGGCAGGGGCAGCACTTGGGCTGTCACAACTCTCCCACACCACAAGAGGATCTCGGCCTGAGATCTAGGAATGAAAGAACTCTAGATATTCGGAACGGAGAAGATCCTCACATTCCCAAGTAGTTTCTTTGTCAGAATGATGAGACCACTACACCTTGAGAAACTTGATTGACTTGTTGCGAGTCTTACGCTCAGTTTCTTCGAGAATAGCCACTGGATGCTCACGATAAGAGAGGTCTTCTTGGAGATCAATGTCTTGGAGGTCAATGGTACGCTCGGGAGTCTTGAAGCACCTCCGGAGCTGAGAGACATGGAATACATCGTGCACATTTGCGAAGTTTGGAGGAAGCTCTAGCTGATAGGCAAGGTCACCTCTCTTGCCAACAACTCCGAAAGGACCAACAAAGCGAGGAGCTAGCTTCCCTTTAATTCCAAACCGCTGAGTTCCCTTCATGGGAGAGACTCTGAGATAGACTAGATCATCAACTTGAAAAGAAACACCCCGATGTTTGTTATCGTAATAACTCTTCTGTCAGGATTGAGCTACTTTGAGGTTCTCACGAGTGACACGACACATCTCTTCTACTTCGGTGATCATGTCATTGCCCAAAATTTGACGCCCACCGGTTTTAGACCAGTTAAGCGGGGTACGTCACTTCCTGCCATAGAGAATCTCGAAAGGGGCCTTGCCTGAGCTGGCCTGAAAGCTATTGTTGTATGATAATTCAGCATATGGAAGGCAGTCTTCTCATTTCATGCCGAACAAAATCACACAGGCTCTAAGCATGTCTTCAAGGATCTGATTGACTCTCTTAACTTGACCACTTGTCTGCGGATGGAACGCAATGCTGAAACGGATCTTGATACCCATAGCAGTCTGGAAGGACTCCCAAAACTTGGAAAAGAGGCTTCCTCGGTCAGATGAGATGAGCCGAGGAATACCATGCAAAGAAACTATCCTTGACGTATACAACTCTGCTAGCTGAGCTGCCGAGATAGATTCTTTGACTGGAAGGAAATGAGCAACTTTGGTCAGCTTGTCGATAACCACAAAGATGGCATCGTTGCCTCTCTTGGACTTGGGAAACCCAGTTACGAAATCCATCTCCACATGATTGAATTTCCACTCTGGGATAGGCAAAGGCTGAAGAAGACCTGCTGGATGTTGATGTTCCGCCTTCACTCTCCGACAAACATCACACTCATTCACGAACTGAGCAATTTCACGTTTCATGCGAGTCCACCAGAAGGTTTGCTTGAGATCCTGATACATCTTGGAACTGCCTGGATGAATGGATAGAAGAGAATTGTGTGCTTCATCCATGATAACCTTCATGAGATGACCTTTTGGAACCACCAGATGGTCCTCAAAGAACAAGGTATCTTTTTCATCAATGCGAAAGCACTTATACTTCGGAATGCCCTTGGCCACACCTTTCTTCACTTTCTTCACCATTGCGTCAAGAAGTTGAGCTTGGTGAACCTGATCTTCCAGAGTCGGGGAGACTTGAAGATTGGCAAGAAATCCTTGTGGAATCATTTGAAGGTTCATCTTGAGGAAGGCTTCACAAAGCTCGGGTTGAAGGGGCTTCAGGATGAGACTGTTGCAGTACGCCTTTCGGCTGAGCACGTCTGCAATGACATTTGCTTTACCAGGAGTATACTCAATGCTTGGATTGAAGTCCTCAAGCATTTCCACCCAACGAGACTGCCGAATATTAAGATTGGGTTGAGAAAAAATGTACTTCAAGCTCTTGTGATCGGTGTACACCTCAACTGGTCTACCCAACAACAAATGCCTCCAAGTCATCAGAGCATGCACAACTGCCACCAACTCGAGATCATGAGTGGGGTAGTTCTTCTCGGCAGGCTTCAACTGACGCAAGGTATAAGCAACTATCTTCTTATCTTGCATGAGAACACTACCAAGACCTTGGAGAGAAGCATCACAGAAACTTGGAAAGGCTTAGATTGCTCGGAAGGGACAAGAACTGGAGCTGATGCCAGTCTCTGCTTGAGCGTATTGAATGCCACATCACACTTAGGAGACCAAACATACTTGACATTCTTCTAGAGGATATTAGACACAGGCTTAGCAATTTGAGAGAAGTTCTCCACGAATCTTCTGCAATAACTAGCAAGCCCGAGGAAGCTACGAAGCTGCTTCACATTCTAAGGAGGCTCCCACTTCAAGATTGCCTCTACTTTCTCAGGACGCACTTTAATGCCCTCGGCAAAGATCACATGCCCAAGGTACACCACTTCATTGAGCCAAAACTCACACTTAGAAAACTTGGCATAGAATCGATGTTCTCTTAGCTTGTCAAGCACAAGCCTGAGATGCTCTACATGCTCTTCTTCGGTCTCTGAGAACACAAGGATATCATCCAAATAGACCAAGACGAACTCATTCTTGAAAGGATAGAATATGAAGTTCATCATTCTTGAGAAGGTTGGAGGAGCATTTGCAAGACCAAACGACATGACGGTGTACTCATAAGAGCCAAAACTCGTCCTGAAAGCGGTCTTTGGAATATCTTCTTCGCGAATGCAAATCTGATGATAGCCCATGCGAAGATCAAGCTTCAAGAAAACCTTGGCACCTTTTAGTTGTTCAAACAACTCATTGATGTTGGGAAGTGGGTACTTATTTCTGATTGTCTTCTTGTTCAATGGACGGTAATCGACACAAAGCCGGTCCGTGCCATCCTTCTTCTTGACAAACAAAACAGCACAACCCCATGGAGAAGAACTTGGTCTGATCATACCCAGACATTCTTGTTCATCTAGCTGCTTCTTCAACTCTTTCAGCTCTTCGGGGCCAAGTTTATAAGGGCGCTTGCAAACCGGTTCAGTTTTGGGCTCGAGGTCAATCATGAAGTCGACTGGCCGGTGCGGAGGCATTCCTGTCAATTCTTCTGGGAAGACATCTTCATACTCACAAACCACCGGAATTTGAGAAATAGCCGAGATTTCACCCTTCTCATTAAGAGCAAAGAGACGAATTGTGTCATCGCGAGCCGCGAAAATAATCACATCTTCTGAAGGATGAGTCAGCTTGACTTCTTTTGCTTGACAATCAACATATGGCTTGTTCATAGCCACGAAGTCCATGCCCAGAATGAGATCAATGTCGGAATTTCCGAGAACAATTGGAGAAGCCATAAAAGAATAATTGCCCATCTTGATAGAAACATCCAGAACCACCATGTACGAGCTTATCAATTTGCCGGGGACACCACACGAAAAGGACTAGGAAGGACTACCGAATTCAAGTCATGCTTCCATGCAAAAGGTCTAGAATTGAATGAGTGCGTTGCACGAGTATCAAACAACACTTTTCTAGGAAAATCATTAACAAAGAGATTACCCATGATCACTTGAGAAGAATAATCTGCCTCTACTGCGTTCACCATATTCACACGGACTTACTTGCGATTATGCTTCACCATTGCATTGCCCGGAGGCTTGACTGGAGGAGGAGGCAGAAGACGCCGCCGGTTGCACTTGTTTGAGTAGTGACCCTTCTGACCACACTTGTGACAAGTAACCTCAAATAGCGGACGAAAGTTGCCTGGAGGAGGAACAAAAGCTGACTTTGGTGCCTGGGGTCTCTGCTGATATCCTGGGTTGGGTGGGTGGGAAGAACCACGACCACCGAACTGCTTCTGCTGCCGAGGAGGACAAAATGGAGGAGGATTAGGCACCCAACATTTCTGCTACTTAGGAAACATCTGAGAGCTGGAAGAAGAAGAATATGAATCCCTTGAACGCTTCCTTGAGTTCTCCAACTTGAGCTGAGTTGCCTCGACCTTCAAAGCCATGTTGTAGAACTGATCAAACTCACGAGGCTCTTGAAGGATTTTTTTCAAAAGTACTACCTAATTTGTACCAAATTCGAAAAGCATATGTCCAAATTGATTTTTTTTCAAAAATAGCACCCTGTCGGCCTCCGGGGGCCCGAAGAGGGGCCCGTCGGCCTCCGGGGGCCCGAAAAGGGGCCCGTCGGCCTCCGGGGGGGGGGGGCGAAGAGGGGCCCGTCGGCCTCCAGGGGGCCAAAGAGGGACCCGTCGACCTCGTGGAGGCTGAAGTGGGACCCGTCGGCCTCGTGGAGGCCGAAGAGTGTCAAGGGCACAAAACGTAATTAAGATTGCCTCAAATGAAAAAGTTGTCAACACGAAAAATCTTCGCCTCGTCAAATCAGTTGATTTTGATATAAAAATCGTCTTAATCCGAGGTCTTATGCAACCTGTAGAGCCAAAAGAAGATCATAGGCAGAAGAGTGTCGGGGGGCACAAAACGTAATTAAGATGGCCTCAAATGAAAAAGTTATCAACACGAAAAAACTTCACCTCATCGAATCGGTTGAGTTTGATACAAAAAGCTTCTGCCCCTGATCTTGTTTTGACTCTACAGGTTGCATACGACCTCGTATTAAGATGATTTTTGTATTAAAATCAACCGATTCGATGAGGTGAAGTTTTTTCGTGTTGATAACTTTTTCATTTGTGGCCATCTTAATTACGTTTTGTGCCCCCTGACACTCTTCTACCCTTGATCTTGTTTTGGCTCTACAGGTTGCATACGACCTCGGATTAAGACGGTTTTTATATCAAAATCAACCGATTAGACGAGGTGAAGATTTTTCGTGTTGACAACTTTTTCATTTAAGGCCATCTTAATTACGTTTTGTGTCCCTGACACTCTTCAGCCTCCACGAGGCCGACGGGTCCCTCTTCGGCCTCCACGAGGCCGACGGGTCCTTCTTCGGTCCCCTCTTTGCCCCCAGAGACCGACGGGCCCCTTTTCGTCCCCTCGGAGGACGACGGGCCCCTCTTCGCCCCCCCGGAGGCCGACGGGGTGCTATTGTTGATTTTTTTCAAGTTGGACATATGCTTTTCGAATTTGGTACAAATTAGGTAGTACTTTTGAAAAAAAATCCTCTTGAAAGACTAGACCTGGCAGAAGCTCATCCTTGAGACCACCTCTGAACTGATAGATCATGGACTTGTCATCTGGAACATCTTGCTTAGCATAGCGGGCTAGATTCTGGAACTCGATGTTGTACTGATAGACAAACTTGCTCCCCTGCTTCAGGTGCCCGAACTTCTCACGCATATCCTCGACAAAGCTTGTCGGAATGTAATGGGCCTTGAAGCCACGACAAAAATCGTCCCAAGTAACAACACGATCACCCCTAGAATCCTTGTACTACTGCCACCAATCTGCTGCCTGACCCTTGAGCTGGAACGACGTGAATCTGACAAAGTCCTCTGGTCTGACATTGCTGCACTCAAAATGCTTACTCATGTTACGGAGCCAATCATCAGCATCAAAAGGCTGCTCACAACAGGTGAAAGACTTGGGCTGGTTGGCAAGGAACTGATTGAGCGTCACAAACTGAGGTTGATTCTGAAATTCCCTTGAAAGCCTTGCTGACCCTGATCTCTTTCTTGCAACAGCCTAAGCAACATTTGAGTGTTCGCATTGGTTGTGGCCATCACATCTTGCCAAGCTCCCGGAGGAGGAGGCGGTGGCGGGGGTGGTGGAACATAATATTGCTCCTCACCATGGCCCGCAGTCATGCGAGTTGTTGGAGCCATCTTGGAGATGGACAAAAAAACATCAGCACCTCATTGATAAGATGAATTCAAAATATGAATCAAATGCTTGAAGGAAATTAAACGAATAACACAAACAACCTTTCTACTGAAAAATTAGTAAGAATGCCTTCTTCGATTTTGGGATACATCATCTAATATTAGAAGCTACTTGCAATAACACAAGAGTATTGAGATAACTACTCGGAACAAATGTACATCCCCCCATACATATGGAGAAGATGATCCTAGATAACTACATGAGTTCCCACCTAAGAACTTTCGAAAACTTTTTGGTTATGCAATCCGGTGTGGGGGATACAAGGAGGAAATATCTCACACAACTAGCAAACCTACACCCCAACTGTATCCATCCTTCAACACAGAAACAGAGGCTTTCACAAATCCATCTAACTCGAATCCTCGAAAGCACAATGATACTAACCATGGTGGTACCCCGGACGCCTCCGTAGTACTGGGTGACTCCGACCTTATCTCACGACGACAAGTATTGAAGTAATTCCGAACACCCTCCGTCCTGAGATACTAAGAAAGCTGAATAATAACGATGTGCCAGGAATTCCTTGGAGCTCGACTCCCCGGAAAAAATCAAGTCATACAGGAGGCACCAAGACAGAACTCCGTCACATCGGTATCATATAGACTCCAAATATCCGCGTGATCCTAATTTTTTTTGAGCTAGAAGAGGATTATAATCAAAATTCCTAAGTCGAATACCTCACCAGAGAATAGAAGAGGAGTAAAAAGAAACCTACTCTCCGATATAACTAGACTCGACTCGGCCAAGTTTGATCAAGCAAAGGACTCCTATGGTCGTATGGCTCTGAATACCAACTTGTCACGCCCAAGATGCACGCCTATCCATATTAAGGCACGGGGGCCTCGACAGGGATAGAGGCGCATCTTGTCGTTCGCAAGTTCAGTATCATTACATACATTTAGGAAGAGAAGAATATATGAGTTGGCTTACACTCGCCACATGCTAAATTACAATTCCCCACTATTTATTCAAAACATCAATACAAAGGCAGGGTCCAGCTATGGATGAAATCAAATGATAAAATGATGCAATGACACTGGCTTGCTAGCCCAAAGATCTCGACCACGGCCACTCTACTCGTCTGAATATGTGACGTACATCCTGCCACGCTCCTCGTCATACTCCCACTAGAGCTGCAACACATCATCTGGCACGACCTCATCTATACCTGCACCTGGATTGTGGTAGTAATCTGTGAGCCACGGGGACTCAGCAATCTCACGGCCGGGTACCAAGACTATTCAAACTTATAGGTTGGAATGGGGGTAAGTGTTTAGTTTGCAGCAGCACTAAGAATTTATGGTGGCTAATCTTACGAAGCATGAAAGTAAATATGTGGTCTACGATAAATGATCGAGAACTAAAATGACCTCTAAGAGATCCTAAACACCAACCTACATCAAACATAACCCCACCGTGTTCTCTCTCGGTTCATGTTCACGAGCAGAGACGATCACGGATACTCACACAGTTGGTGCATTTTATTAGAGTTTACTTCAAGTTAAATATAACTGGGTGTTAAACAAATATCCAAGTTGTCACATAACCGTGGGCACGACTTTCCGAAAGTTTTAACCCTGCAGGGGTGCTCCAACTAGTCCATCATAAATTAACCACACTCTGCAGGAATAACCTCGACCACGGGTCTCGTGATCATCATAGGCAACTCCAAAGGAATTCCAACACCTTGAGATAGCCCGAAGAAAATCAGAGTTCCACACGCAAGCCACTCGAGAAAGGTAAAACAAGTCCAGCAAGACCACCCGACGTGTCGACGAACCCGATAAGAGCCGCATATCTCGTTCTTAGGACATGACAGATAAGCTACGCGTAAGGAGGCCTGATAGAATCTCCCAAGTTGCCCCGGGTTGGCCCCGCACAATGCTCTAGTTTGGACCAACACTCATGAGGAGCACTGGCCCAGGGGTTGATTAATTATCCACGGGGTTGCAAAGCCCTATGCAAATTTTATTAAGTTGTTTAAGAAAATAGTACCAATGTTGGGTCTTGCCAGACAAGTTTTAATCTCAACCGAATAATCAAGGGGGTCCCCATAACAACCCCGAGCATGTTAGGAGCGCAAAGTATGGAAACATAACAACGGTAACAAGAAACTATGGCGGTAAAAGTGGAACAAAACACCAAGCAAAAGGCCAAGCCTTCCACCATACCAATATATATATGTGCATTAAATTAAATAGCAGATAATATTGTGATATGCCAAATCCATGCTATCACATGGATACAACCTGCACCTGCAACTAAGAACGCTATAAGAGGGGCTGAGTAGCGGTAACTTAGCCAAACAAGGTTTGCTAGGATGTGGAGGGGTTAGAGGCTATCATGGCAATGTAGGAGGCTTGACATTCAAGTGGTAGGTAACACATGAGTAACGAATAATGTCGGGATCCGGGTACGATCATTTTGCCTGTTGGTTCTTCAGAGGGACAAAGAGCGGGGTCCTCGTAGTGGTACTCTCCTGGATCCTCGTACTCAGTTTTAACACTCGCGTCTACCCAAGAGAAACAACAAAAATAAACATCCAACCAAGGTGCAATGCACAAACAAGATGATGCATGATTCATTTGAAGTATTTAACATGGCAATCCTAAACTAGTCATGTTTCACATGCATTAGTTTAGTTGTTTACAGTTCTGGACATAACCTCATGTTAAGTTATTTAAACATGCATGATCATGGCAAATATGGATGCTTCATGCAAAATCGATACAAATGCATATGTAGAACGTAGGAAACGGAGTTACGGTTCTCACGCTACGCTCACGACAAGTTACGAAGGCAAAACACAAGACAAAGAAGGTCATGAGCTATTCCTTGGCATTCCAAGGTAGTCACTGGTTAGGAAATGAAAAACCAACCACAATGGAGTCAAAGATCAAGCAATTCCATGGAGTATAGCTCCCACAAGTCACAAAACAATAAAACAAACAATCTGCCACAAAACAGCAACATGGCAACTTACACAGCAAATATCTAGAGCTACAGGAAGTCTCCAACCACAAGCAAGGCATTTATATAAACTACATAGCATGCTTATCCAATTATCCAACTACACAAACTAGAATGAAGGCGCACATCAATAAGAATGAAGCTCACAAGTTGGCATGATGAAACAGATTCTAGGGACTTAGAGAAAATAATAGTTTTCTGGAATCTGAGTTAAGCTGATAGCAAGTTGACAGCAGAAACTAATGGTGATAGAGACCACCTCATGGCATGAAAATTGACAGGATGATAGAGGACAACATCTACTTCAAAACACTAGCACTGAGCTTGAGTTAATTCTCAACATATCACTTGGTAGCATCCACCGTTCATGGCATAAAAATATTAACATATTCTCAGACTTAGAAATATTTAGCATGTTAGAAATCAGCAACAATTATCATAGCATGCATGGGTTAAATATAACAAAAATGACAAAATGGCATCACATCAGAAAATAGCAGTTTTATGAACTTGTTCAAAAGACCAAACCAATTGCACCAATGGATTCCTGAGATTTTTCTACCCCAATTTCATGCATCATACACATATATTTGGTTTAGCAAAACTCCCAATTCACATGATCAAAATTAACATGGCATGCCCATAAGTGAAAACTTACTGTATATGCACATAGACATAAATGATCATGCCTAGAATAGTAATACTACCAGAAATGGAATTATCTAATATCACAATAAAGCAATATTCAAACACAAACAAAAGAGGGGACCCACCTGGCATTGCCACCAGGGCCCCTCTTGTGATGACAAGTGGATCATGGACCCACTTGTCATACACACACACACACTAGCAGATACACCCACACACACTGGCCTACACACATGCACACACATGAACACACTACACGCTAGCACACGGGATCCACCCATGTGGCCACAGCAGATCCCGTGACCAAAATCCGCAAAAAAGGGGAATGCGCCTGCGGGGGAACGAACCCGCGACCGCGCGATGGAATGCAGCGACGCCTACCACTGCGCTACGACGCGTTGTCTGAACATATAGGGGAATCGCTCCTCTAATACTACACTCGCAGGCGTTAACTCACGAAACTGAATGACTTGACAGCGGTGTCAGAGGACACGGCGGCGATGAAATCCGACGTCTACAGGACGTGGACTGACGGAGGGGAAAGCGGGAGCCTTGGGGTACCCGTTCCCCTGCTCGTCTTGCGACGAGGGGGACGGAGGCGAGGCCCTCAAGGCCATGCCTTGCTCTGCCGGCAGCGACGCGAGGAACTAAGGCGACGCGAGAAACTACGACGGGACGAGAGGGCTGCGGCGACGGAAAGCTCACCTAGGGGAAACGACGACAGATTGTCACACGAGATGAGGAGGAAGGCGACGGCGACGCGAGCCCGACGCATAGGAAGAAGAGGCGTGGCGGCTTAGGGTACACGGAGGAGTCGAGGAAGAAGATGACGTCGCGGGTTCTCTCTCCACGCCCTAGCACAGGGAACGGGGCGTGGGCGGCACCAGCAAGCACCACAACATCCCCGACGGCGACGAGCGAACCACCGGAGGCGATGACGATGATGAAGGCTCCGACGCTCTGCTCACTCTGGACCTACTGCCTTACCTGACAAAAGAGGAGAGGAGGAAGAAAGGAGAGAGATGTAGAGGAGTAGGAGGAGCGGTGGTGGCAAGGGGGAAGAGGGGAACCCTAGGGATCTACGCACATATAAATGAGGGGGGCTCGACGTCCATGAGCTCCTCTCACGGCGTCGGCATCGAGCTCTCTTGGACGCTCGCTCTCTGAACCTGACAGAGGAGAAACGGGAGCAGGTGGATGTCCACTAGGCGAGCCGAGGCCGCTCGGGAGCTAGCTGGGCCGCGCGGGAGGAGGAGAGGCCCACTCGCCAGCTCCCACTCATAGGAAAAACAAAAGAGGGTTTCCTTCAAAATAAAGCCTGCATCAAAATAAATCCACAAGGAAAGTAATTTTTTTTAAAACTAAAAATACTTTTGAACTCACAAAAATGCAAGCTATTGAACAAAAATGGTGAGGGCATTTTTAGATCCAGCAAATATTTAACTTATTAAATAACTATGCATGGTTTTCAAATTATTATAAATGGAGTAAATCCCAACCATGGCCTAGGACTACATTAGAAATCTTAGTGGAATTTTTAGGAGGTGACCAACATTTAATACAAGGGAAAACCGACAAGAAATATTTCCAATGAGCACATTTGAATAAGAAGAGAGATGGCGATAGTTTGGAATGGGAGGAAAAGAACAACACTCCACAAGCACACATGTCTTGTCCACATACACACCTCATGTCACAACATATGCAAACACTTCACACCAATCACAACCAAAGCAAGGCAACCAGAGAATGCACTAGATGATGACCATGACGCATGGTTCATGAATGCATGAAACAATGACATTGCAAAGGAGCAAACTCAATTCATTCATCACATGACACATGAGTCCACATAGGTTACATGGCCATAAAAGGCAGGGGCAGCACTTGGGCTGTCACACTTGCCTAGCAATTTATTTAGATCATCTCTATCCTTACAAGAAAGAAAGTCCCTAGCTACCTCTCCTTCCATAACACAACCCTTAGGTATATTAGGAAATTCATATATAGGAGAGGTATGTATAGCAGGTGTCTCAAAGCATTCAGTTTCAATAATTTCTTCAGTTCCAGAAGTATCATCAGTTTCAGCATTGAATCTAGCAATTTGTTCATCAAGAAATCCACCAGTGGCACAATATCATCAAGCATAGTATCATTATAAGTGTCATACATAGCAGAAGTGGCATCATCAATTACTTGCGACATATCAAAATCAATAACATGTGTTGGTGTCCCAAATTTAATCATAACAGAAGGTGAATCAAGTGCAGATCTAGATGGTAGTTCCTTAGCTCCCCTCGTAGTAGAGGGATAGATGTTGGTTTTTGGGTCTTTCATATTCTTCATAGTGATCAACAGATATAAATCCCAAGTGACTCAGAGAATAGAGCTATGCTCCCCCGTAACGGCGCTAGAAAAAGGTCTTGGTAACCCACAAGTATAGGGGATCGCAACCGTTTTTGAGGGTAGAGTATTCAACCCAAATTTATTGATTCGACACAAGGGGAGCCAAAGAATATTCTCGAGTATTGGCAGATGAGTTGTCAGTTCAACCACACCTGAAAGACTTAATATCTGTAACAAAGTATGTAGTAGCAAAGTAGCATGGAAGTAACGGTAACGATGGCAAAACTGACAGTAGCAGTTTTATAATGATTGTAACAATAGCAACGGAAAAGTAACTTAGCAAGGATCAATATGTGAAAAGCTCGTAGGCAATGGATCGATGATGGATAATTATGTCAGATGGCATTCATCATGCAACAGTTATAAAATAGGGTGAAACAGAACTAACTCCAACTCATCAATGTAATGTAGGCATGTATTCCATATATAGTCATACGTGCTTATGGAAAAGAACTTGCATGATGTCTTTTGTCCTACCCTCCCATGGCAGTGGGGTCCTAATGTAAACTAATGGTATTAAGGCCTCCTTTTAATAGAGAACCGGAGCAAATCGTTAGCACTTAGTGAATATATGAACTCCTGAAACTATGGTAATCATCGGAAACAATCCCAGTTATTGTCACCCTAGGGGATGCGGATCATAACTCGTAATAGGTGTCTATAACTTGTAAGATAGGATCAAGAACACATATATATTCATGAAAACATAATAGGTTCAGATCTGAAATCATGGCAGTCGGGCCCTAGTGACAAGCATTAAGCATAGCAAAGTCATAGCAACATCAATCTCAGAACATAGTGGATACTAGTGATCAAACCCTAACCAAACTAACTCGATTACATGGTAAATCTCATCGAACCCATCACCGTCCAGCAAGCCTACAATGGAATTACTCACAAACGGCGGAGAGCATCATGTAATTGGTGATGAAGGATGGTTGGTGATGATGATGGCGTCGATTTACCCTCTCCGGAGCCCAAAACGGACTCCAGATCTGGCCTCCGAGGAAGAACAGGAGGTGACTACAGCTCCGTATCATGGAACGCGATGAATTCTTCTCTCTGATTTTTTTCTCCATGGATGTGAATATATGGACTTGGAATTGAGGTCGGTGGAGCTCCAGGGGGCCCACAAGCCACCTAGGCACGACCAGGGGGCGCCCCTGGCTTGTGGCCAATGGGTGGCCTCCTCCGGTTGATTATTTCGCCAATATTTTTATTAATTCCAAAAATATTCTCCGTAAATTTTCAGTTCAATCCGAGAACTTTTATTTCTGCACAAAAATAACACAAAGGCATTTCTGCTGAAAACAACGTCAGTCCGGGTTAATTCCATTCAAATCGTGCAAATTAGAGTCCAAAACAAGGGCAAAAGAGTTTGGAAAAGTAGATACAATGGAGACATATCACACCACATGTTGATCGTCCTGATAAGTCACATGAACTTGATGATTCTACTTCTGAAATTAATGATGATACTATTGCTACACATGTTGAAACTGAAACTGTGCCACTGAATGAATTACTTGATGCTCATATTGCTAAAGCTATAGAACTTGAAACTGCTGAAACTGATGAAGATTTTGAATCACCTGTCACACCTCGCTCTTCTAATAGATATGAATTGCCTTATGTACCTGAAGGTTATGTTATGGATAGGGAAGTGGCTAGAGACTTCTTTGCTTGTGAAAATAGGGATGACTTGAAGAAACTACTATCAAACTAAAGGAAAAATCTACGATGGAGAAAATGAAACGTGATCCTAAATTTGCTACTTCTCCTGTATTTGTTACTGATAAGGATTATGAGTTCTCTATAGACCCTGAGTTAATTCCTATAGTAGAGTCTGATCCTTTCCATGGTTATGAAAATGAAACTATTGTTGATCACCTTATGAAATTGAATGATATTGCCGCTCTGTTTACCAATGATGAAAAGATACGTTACCATTATATCCTTAAGCCTTTTCCTTTCTCATTAAAAGGCGAGGACAAGGAATGGTTCCTTTATCTTGCTCATGGTTGTATGTGTCGTCCCCTAGGATATGCTTTATTAATTTTTTGAAAAATATTTTCCTGCTAATAGGAAACAAGCTGCCTTACATGAAATGTTTAACTTTGCACAAATTGAAGAAAAGAACCTCCCTCAAGCTTGGGGGAGGCTTCTCCGGTAACTAAGAGCCTTGTGTGATTGTCCTCTTAAGAAGAATGAAATTCTTGATATCTTTCATAATGGACTAACCGATGCTTCTAGGGATTTATTAGATAGTTGTGCTGGTTGTGTTTTTAGGGAAAGAACTGTTGGACAAGCTGAAGAATTATTGAATAACATATTGCAAAATTCCGATGATTGGACACTTCCTGAACCACCTCTAGAACCTATTCAAAAGAAAAGAGGTATTGTATTCCTCAATCCCGAAGACACGCAAGAAGCAAACAAGATTTATGAAAGACAAGGGTATTCAAACAGAGGATGTTAAGAAATTACCGCCTATTGAAGAAATACATGGACTTGACACCCCGACACAGGTAGTAGAGGTAAAATCTCTCTGTTGTTTTAATGAAAATGATACACCTTATACTAAGACTGCTGATCAATGCATGTATGAATTTGATAATTACATCGTTAAGCAAGAACACTTCAATAACTATGTTAAGGATCAATTGAGACATAGTGCCATGATGATAGACCACTTAAGTGACTTGATGTTTAGAATTGCTAACGATGTGAAAGGGTTAGGTAAACATGCTTCTATGGTTCACACCCAGTTAGATCAAGTTGCTAAGTTACAAAATGATTTGCTTGCTAAATAATAATATGGATGATAATGGTGTTAGAGTAGTGACTACAGGAGGTAGAATGACTCAAGAACCCCTTTATCCTAAAGGTCACCCTAAAATAATAGAACAAGATTCTCAGAAAATTAATGATGATGCACCTAGTTCATCTAATAAGAAAAAGAAGAAGAAAAATGCTAGGAAGTGCATGTTTGTAGTGAACCGGTTACAGAAACACCTACTGAGAACCATAATGATGTTTTTGTTGGGGAACGTTGCATGGGAAACAAAAAAAATTCCTACAAACACTCAAGATCTATATATGGAGATCAAAAACTATGAGAGGGAAAGTGGATCTACATACCCTTGTAGATCGCTAAGCGGGAAGCATTAAGAAATGTGGTTGATGTAATCGAACGTCTTCGTGATCTAAATCGCAATCCGTCTTGTGATCCAATCATGATCCGTCTCGATCTAGCGCCGAACGGACGTCACCTTCGTGTTTAGCACACATACAACTCGATGACGTCTCCGCCTTATTGATCCAGCAAGCGGGGGACGGAGAGGTAGATTAGTTCTCCGACAATGCGACGGTGTGGCGGCGATGGTGGTGGTGCTATCCTGTCAGGGCTACGCCCAGCGCTACCGAAATCACGAACGAAGGAGAAAATGATCTAGGGAGAGAGAGGGGCGCCAAGGGCTTCGTGTGTGCTCTTGGGGCGCCTCTCCCCTCTGTATATAGGTGGAGGGGTGTGGAGATCAGCCCCTCCAAGCCCTAGGGCGCAGCCAAGGGGGAGGAGTTGGACTCCTAGTCTAATTCCCTCCCTTTCCATAAACAGCTAGACTTTCCACCTCTCCCAAGCCACATGGGCCTTGAGGGACTTGTGCACCTAGCCCAATAAGGCCAGAGCGCCTCCTCTCAGCCCATGCTAACCCTTTGGACATATTGAAACCCTTGGTGGACTTCCGGACTCCTCCAGAAGTTTCCGTAACCTTCTAGAAGCTTCCCGGTACGATACCGGAAAAACCCAAAACTTTTTCGGTAGCCAAAATATGACTTCCCATATACAAATCTTTACCTTTGGACCATTCTAGAGCTCCTCATGACGTCCGAGGTTCTCATCTGGGACTCCGAACAACTTTCAGTCACCAACATATATAACTCAGCAATACCAAATCGTCACCAAACATTAAGTGTGAAGACCCTGCAGGTTCGAGAACTATGTAGACATGACCGAGACAACTCTACGGTCAATAACCAATAGCAGTACCTAGATGCCCATATTGGTTCCTACATATTCTACAAAGATCTTTATCGGTAGAACCTCTATGTCAAGGATTCAGTTACTCCCGTATGAAGTTCCCTTTGTTCTTCATTATGTTACTTGCCCGATATTCGATCATCGGTATCTCTATATCTAGTTCAATCTTGTTATCGACAAGTCTCTTTACTCGTTCCGTAATACAAGATCTCCTGGCTAACTCTTTAGTCACTTTGCTTGCAAGGCTCATTATGATGTTGTATTATCGAGTGGGCCCTAAGGGTTACCTCTTTGTCACACAGAGTAACAAATCCCAATCTTGATTCATGCCAACCTAATAGACACCTTCGGAGATTCCTATAGAGCACCTTTATAGTCACCCAGTTACGTTGTGACATTTGATACACACAAGGTACTCCTCTGGTGTCAGTGAGTTACATGATGTCATGGTCATAGGTACAAATACTTGACATGCAGAAAACAATAGCAATAAACTGACAGATCATATGCTACATTTATAGTTTGGGTCTTGTCCATCACATCATTCTCCTAATGATGTGATATCGTATTCAAATGACAACACATGTTTATGACTAGGAAACCTTAACCATCTTTGATCAACGAGCTAGTTTAGTAGAGGCTTACTAGGGACACTTTGTTGTCTATGTATCCACACATGTATCTGAGTTTCCAATCAATACAATTATAGCATGGATAATAAACGATTATCATGAACAAGGAAATATGATAATAACAAATTTATTATTGCCTCTAGGGCATATTTACAATAGTCTCCCACTTGCACTAGACTCAATAATCTAGTTCACATCACCATGTGATTTACACCCAATGAGTTCCGAGGTTTGATCATGTTTTGCTTGTGAGAGAGATTTTAGTCAACGGATCTGCAACATTCAGATCTGTGTGTACTTTGCAAATCTCTATGTCATATTGTAGATACTGCTACCACGCTCCACTTGGAGCTATTCCAAATGTCTACTCCACTATACGTATCCGAATTGCTACTCAGAGTCATTCGGATTGGTGCCAAAGCTTGCATCGACGTAACCCTTTACAACGAACTCTTTATCACCTCCATAATCGAGAAACATTTCCTTAGTCCTCGAGTTGCTAAGGATAATTTTTACTGTTTTCCAATGATCCACTCCTGGATCACTCTTGTACCCCTTGACAGACTCATGGTAAGGTACACACCAGGTGCGGTACACATCATGGCATACTATATAGAGCCTATGGCTAAGGCATAGGGGATGACATTCATCCTTTCTCTTTCTTCTATCGTTGTCGAGCTTTGAGTCTTACTCAAATTCATACCTTACAACCTAGTCAAGAACTCCTTCTTTGATTGACCTATTTTGAACTCCTTCAAAATCTTGTCAAGGTATGTATTCATTGAAAATTTTATCAAGCGTCTTGATCTATCTCTATACATATTGATGCCCAATATTTAAGTAGCTTCATTCCAGGTCTTCCTTTGAAAAACTCCTTTCAAACAACCCTTTATGCTTTCCAGAAATTCTACATTATTTCCAATCAACAATATGTCAACCACATATACTTATAAAAAATTCTATAGTGCTCCCACTCACTTTCTTGCAAATACAAGTTTCTTGTAAACTTTGCATAAAGTCAAAAACTTTGATCACCTCATCAAAGCATATATTCCAATTCCGAGATGCTTGCTCCAGTCCATAGAAGGATTGCTGGAGCTTGCATACCTTTTAGCATCCTTAGGACTGACAAAACCTTCTGGTTGTATCACATACAACCTTTCCTCAAGGAAAATGATAAGGAAACGATGTTTTGACATCCGTTTGCCAAATTTCATAATCGAAAAATGCAGCAAGTGCTAACATAATTCCAACAGACTTTAGCATCGCTACGGGTAAGAGAGTCTCATCATAGTCAACTCCTTGAACTTGTCGGAAACTTCATTGTGACAGATCGACCTTTATAAATGGTGACATTTACCATCATCATCTATCTTCTTTTTTTCAAAATCCATTTGTACTTAATGACCTGCCATTCTATGGGCAATTCCACCAAAGTCCTTACTTGGTTTTCATACATGGATCCTTATCTCAGATTTTCATGGCTCCTAGCCATTTGTTGGAATCGGGGCCCACCGTCAGTGTTAGGTACGATAACATTGTAGCACTGTCGTCTCCCCCGACATCTTTGGTGCGCCATGTAGGGGAAGAAATTGCGTGAACCTGATCTTATGACTAGCGTGTTAGTTCCTTCGTCATAATCGTCATCGCCATGGCTCCTAAGAAGAAAGGTTTCACGGCTGTGGAACCCTCCATGTCCGCTGTGCCCGTAGCCTCCCAAGCGGGCGACGGAGTGGGCGCGGGCGGAGGGAGCGGGGACCCTGCGCCCATGCGACGCTCCGATGATCAAGGCCAAACAAGCGGTGACACCCGCCACAGAGACGCTCACGACAGCGGAGGAAACCCCCGTACCGCTGGGTCTCAGGACGGAGCTGTACCACCTGCGGGCGGTACGGCGAACTCCGGGGACGAAAGGGCACCTTCCAAGGCATCTACGCCGACGCATACACCAAGACCTTCCGAGAACGCACACGAAGAGCAGCGCCGCTATGTTGGTGGTTCCCAATGCCCCCACGGAAAAGCTCCTACGCATTGCTCCCAAGATGCGTGGGACCAACATGCGCGCCAGCATGCTTGTGGGAGTGGCATGCAATCACGAGACCATGACGGAGCTCCTTCTAACATGGTTAGGAGTCAGAGCACCTCACATTCTTCATGTCATTCGCTTCCGACCAGATCAGAAGAAGCAATGGCTCGGGCGCAGCTACTCCTGAACTTCCCTCCTACTGCGGAGAAGCTCAACAAGTGGAGAGCCACTATTCAGAGCCTCATCAGCCTTGCTAACAAGTTTCGATCCACCGAGCTGGCTCGCACCAGTGGCGAGAAGGCCGGAGGCGGTGCAACCACGATGCATTCTCCTCCACGGCAACAACGCCGGTCACTGACTCAACGGATCGATGCTTACGATGGTTACTCGACGGCTTCGTCCGATCCATGGACTCGTCGCGATTAGCGTCAAGTTCTTCTGGAACGAAGCAAAGAAGACGCTCGAACTACAATCGAGTGGCGGTGGGAAGCGCACCATCAATCTAATAAGCGCGCATGACCCACTATAGACAAGCCTGCGCCAGGGTATCCTGTCAGCCTACCTTATGAGGTGGGTTGTCCAGCATTTACCCATGAGCTGTGTCAAGTCCAGTGGCCCAATTCCCACACGTTCAAGCCAGAAGTCCTGGAGAAATATGATGGCAAGACTCACCCGTCAGAGTTCTTGAACATCTACACCATTGCGGTGTAGGCAGCCGGGGCTCACGACGACAAGATACTCGCCAACTACTTCTCGTTGGTGCTTAAGCCCAACATCAGGTCGTGGTTGATGCACTTGCCGGAAGGATCCATTTCCTCCTGGGCAGATCTGTGCCATGAGTTTGTTGGCGCCTTTACCGGAGGCCATCAAGCTCCTGGTCAAGAAAGTGATTTACATCTCATCCCCTAGAAGGAGGGCGAGACTTTGTGCAAGTACATCCAAAGGTTCAGCCGCATACACCACAACATACCAGACATTCATCCTGCCGCTATTATCAGCTTCCATTAGGACGTGCGCAACCGCAGGATGCGGGAAGAGCTAGCGATGAACAAGGTCAGGGATGTTGCCGAACTCTATGCTCTTTCGGATAAATGGGCTCGAGCTGAAGAAGGGAGGAGGCTCCCCGTCGAAGACGCTGGCGCGGGGGTCGACTCCGAGGATGAGGACACCACCGCCCCAGCGAAGAAGGGCCGGTGGCAAGAAGCGCAAGGGCAAGGCCGTGCTTGCCATCGAGGGATCTGGCAACCCTGGCACTGTCAAGAAGGCCAAGGAAGATGACCCCGGCAAGGATGTTGCCGGGTGCATATCCTGTCAAGCTTTGGCGGTTGCCGACAAGCCGGAAAGCTACGTCAAGCAGTATTGCAAGATCCATCGCACCAAAGGCCACAATATCCAAGACTACCGGCAAGTTGAGTAGCTTGCCGAGAAGCAAAAAGCTGAGTACGAGAGGTGAGACAAGGATAAGGGTCAGGATGGTGTGGAGGGATCCGACAAGAAGCGCGGTGGCCGAGGAGGTCATCGTGGAAAGGCCAAGCCACACAGAAGGACCAGCCCGCCCGCGGCCGCGACAAGCAAGAAGGGGATGATGATGACGTTGAAGAGGACAATGAGTCCAGCGAGCAATAAGTCTAGAGAGCTATAGATGCCATGCGCATCAACGGTGGTGCCTCGTTGCATTCTTTCCACCGCCAACTTAAATAGTGGGTGCATGAGGTTAATGCGACTAAGCCATCTGTTGGCGTCCGGAAGCCTTTGAAATGGCCCAACACGCCTATCATTTTCAACATTGAGGATCACCGTGATCGCGTAACTGCGGTCGGGTGTTTGCCGTTGTTAGTCTCACCAACGATTCGCAACCTCAAGGTGACAAAAATGTTAGTTGACGGTGGGGCCAGCTTGAACTTGATCTCGCCTAAGGTGATCAAGAAATTGCAAATTCCTGAGGGAGATCTCAAGGAAACGGGCTCGTTTCAGGGGTCAATCCGGGAAGGAGCCAACCCAAGGGAAAGATCACGCTTCCGGTAACATTTGGCAGCGATCTGAACTTCAGGACGAAGAAGGTTGTTTTCGACATTGCCAAGATTCCGTTGCCATGCAATGTGATCCTTGGCCGTCCAGCGTTGCCCAAGTTCATGGCGGCGGTGCACTACGCCTACAATGTATTGAAGATGCCCGGGCCGATGGGTATCATCACTATCAAGTCCGACAAGAAGGACGCACTTATCTTCACCAATCAACTCTATCGGGAGGAGGTTGCAGCATCTGCTGCCAAGGCATTCGCCCAGGAGGAAGAAGCCCGACAAGGCCTCTAGCGCACATTCCAGCAAACGCACCTCCTCGGAGTGTTGTGCTCCCGTTGACGATGTGCCAGAGAGTTCCACCAGCAAGAGCAAGAAGTCCAAAGCAGCTCCACAAGAGACTAAGAAGGTGCCCGCCAAGGAGGATGGTATGGGAGGAACTTTCACCATAGGTTCCACCCTTGACGACAAATAGGAAAGCACACTCGTCGCCTTCCTATGAGCGAATGTCGATGTGTTTGCATGGAAACCATCTGATATCCCCGATGTTACTAGGAAGGTGATTGAGCACCACCTTGCCGTCTGTCCACACACGCGGACCATCAAGCAGAAGGTTAGGAAGCAAGCTTTGGAGCGGCAACAGTTTATTGCCGACGAAATCAAGAAATTAGAAGTAGCTAGCTTGATCATAGGAGTACTTCATCCAACATGGTTGGCCAATCCAGTTGTAGTGCGCAAGGCGAATGGGAAATGGAGGCTATGTATTGAGTTCACATATGTTAATAAAGCTTGCCCCAAAGATCCTTTTCCCTTGCCGCGCATCGACCAGATTGTGGACTCCACCGCCGGCTATGACTTGTTGTCTTTCCTTGACGCATATTCAGGTTATCATCAGATTTTCATGGCCAAGGAATACGAAGAGAAGACCGCATTTATCACCCCATGTGGTATGTATTGCTTTTTGCGTATGCCTTTCGGGTTGAAAAGTGGTGGTTCTACATTTGCAAGAGCGGTCCAGATTGGTTTTGAGCCCCAGCTACATAGAAATATGGAGGATTATATGGATGACATAGTGGTCAAAACCAAGTACAAGGCTACACTCGTATCACACCTAGAAGAAACATTTGCAAATCTGCGCAAGATCAACTTGAAGCTCAACCCAGAGAAATGTGTGTTCGGTGTCCCATCTAGAAAGCTTCTCGGGTTCTTTATATCTCAACGTGGAATTTAAACAAATCTCGACAAGATCAAGGCAATTGAGCAAATTGAAGCACCGAGACATGTCAAAGATGTGCGCCGTCTCGCCGGCTGTGTTGCTGCTCTGAGTAGGTTCATTTAAAATCTGCTGAGCGTGCCCTGCCCTTTTTCAAAATCTTGAAGAAGATGGTCCGATGAAATGGACTCCTGAAGCAGAGGCAGCGCTGCAGGATTTGAAGAAGTACCTCTCCTCTCCACCAGTCCTAGTCGCGCCAAAACCACAAGAGCCATTGCTGCTATATCTAGCAGCAACAAATCAAGTGGTGAGTGCTGCACGAGTGGCTAAAAGAGAAGTTGATGAAGAAGCAATGGCAGCGGCAGGACCGCCAAGCGACAAGCCGGAATATTCCCCGGCAGAGTCTGGTGCCGACAAAGCAGGATCTGCGCAGTCGAATGAAACAATTCAGAAGAGGAAGATGGTGCAGCGCCCAGTCTATTTTGTCAGCTCCCTTTTGCAGGGGGCTAGGTCAAGATACTCTAGCGTGCAGAAGCTGCTCTTCGTCCTCCTTATGGCCTCGAGGAAGCTGCGCTATTACTTCCAGGCACATTAGATCACCGTTGTCACTCGCTTTCCGTTACAACGGATTTTGCGGAACCCTGATGCTACCGGCAGGATTATGGAATGGGCTTTGGAACTGTCAAGCTTTGGTCTCAAGTTTGAAAGCACTTCGACCATCCAGAGCAGAGCCTTGGCAGAGTTCATTACAGAATGAACCCCAATGCCAGATGAAGAAGTTCCAGAGTCAACTCTCCCCGGCAAGGAAACCAATCAAGAGTGGATCATGTATTTTGACGGAGCTTTCTCACTGCAAGGCGCCAGTGCCCGAGTGCTACTTGTCGCACCCACCGGAGAGCACCTCAAATATGTGATTCAGATGCACTTTCCCCGGGAGAGGTCGACAAACAATACTGTAGAATACGAAGGGCTGCTTGTTGGTCTTAGGATCGCGACAGACCTTGGGATTAAGAAACTTATTGTTAGGGGTGATTCTCAGCTTGTTGTTAGGCAGGTGAACAAGTATTATCAGAGTCCATTGATGGAAGCTTATGTAGATGAAGTGAGAAAGTTGGAAGAACATTTTGTCGGTCTACAAATGGAGCATGTTCCGCATGCCGAGAACAGCGTTGCTGATGGCCTGCCAAAGTGTGCTGCCCTTATGTTGCCTGTGCAACCAGGAACTTTTGTGCTCCGACTAACTCAACCATCCATGACACCATGAACTGGACAAGAGAAAATAAGAAAGTTGAGTTCTGGCAAGTATTTCCGGGCAGAGCTCCCAGAAGCCGTCGGTAAGGAAGTTGCCAGGGACAACGCCAGGCTTGTCGGTGTGCGTCGCTCTCCAGCGAGGCCTTAGGCTCTTGCCGTGGAAGCACATGCTCCGGCCAGGCTTGCCGGAGGGCAACGGGCTCCAGCAGGGCCTCGAGCCCTTGCCGTTAAGACAAATGCTTCCCTGACAGAGGATATGCCTTTAGTCCTTGTTGTCGAGCCCCAGGCTCTAGCATGGGCACAACACATCGTCCATTTCGTTCAAACAGGAGAACTCCCCGAGGAACAAGAAGAAGTAGAGAAAGTAGCCCGCCGGTCTAACATGTACCAGTTCGTGGACAACGTCCTATATAGAAAGAGGCCAAACGGTGTGAAACTCATGTGCATTTCTCGGGAAGATGGACTGGAGCTGTTGGCGGAGATACATGGAGGCATATGTGGCTCCCACATAGGATCCAGAGCGCTTGCCGGTAAGGCATTCCGACAAGATTTCTTTTGGCCCACTACCCTCCAGGATGCAATTGCGCTAGTAACCACGTGTGAAGCATGCCAGTTTCATTCGAAGAAAATGCATCAACCAGCTCAAGCTCTTCAAACAATCCCTCTCTCTTGGCCATTTTCGGTCTGGGGGCTCAACATCTTGGGCCCCGTTCCCCATGCTACCGGGGGCTTTGAGTACTTGTACGTTGCAATCGACAAGTTCACAAAGTGGCCGGAAGTGGAACCGGTGAGAAAGGTGACAACATAGTCAGCCGTCAAGTTCTTCAAAGGACTAGTCTGCCGCTTTGGTGTTCCCAACAGGATCATCACTGACAATGGCACACAGTTCACGAGCCGCACCTTCATGCAGTATGTCCAAGACCTTGGCGGCAAGATCTGTTTTGCTTTTGTTACCCACCCAAGGAGCAACAGCCAGGTAGAAAGGGCTAATGCTGAAGTGCTGCGAGGCCTCAAAACAAGAACTTTCGACAAGCTGCACAAGTGCGAAAGGCACTGGATTGATGAGGTGCCGATGGTTCTTTGGTCAATCAGAACGACTCCAAATCGAGCTACCCGCCAGACACCCTTCTCCCTGGTATATGGGACGGAAGCAGTTCTCCCCACGGAACTCACATACGGGTCACCTCGAGTGCTCGCTTATGATGAGCTTGAGCAAGAGCAGTTCCAACAAGATGACACGATGCTCCTTGAGGAAGATCGTCTTCAGGCTGCTGTGCGAGTTGCGTGCTACCAGCAAGCTTTGCGCTGCTATCATAGCCGCAAGGTTCATGCCTGAAGTGTTGAGGAAGGCGACCTTGTTCTTTGGCGAGTTTAGTCTGCCAAGAATTCAAACAATTTGACACTAAAGTGGGAAGGCCCTTACCGGGTAGTGCGAGTCACCAGGCCTGGCCCAGTCCGCCTGGAGACTGAAGATGGCATCCCAGTGAGCAACTCCTGGAATATCAAACATCTTCGTAAGTTCTACCCATGAGGCGCGGTTGCCGGGCCTCCCGGCAACCACCTTTTGTACAAAGTCTTACCGCTGAAGCATGTAATCCTTTGTACAAAGCCAGGCGCAGACCCTGTGCGTAGTTGAATAATGATAAGTGTTCTACAAATCTTGTTGATTCTCATGTTTACTTATATACATGTTTGTCTGAGATATTGTATTGCGCTTACTCCCAGCAAGAGCTAACGGACCGTCGGGGTTCCATATCCCTATATTCTCTTCTTTCTTTTTCTCAAAAGGACAGAAGGATACCTCGCGTGCAGCTTTGCCGGGGGGGGTATGGATACCAACGGGCGATGTTCGAGGAAAACATCTTGCCAGAAATAGCATGGCAACAAAAAGCTAAGTTGCAAAACCCTAAGTGAACTCTTACTGTGAAGTTATTTTCCTTGGACGATTTCGACTTTTGTATGAAAAACCTGCATGCTGAGGAACCTTGCCATGATTGATGATGCCCTTGCTCTGTTTCGAGTCCGCTCAACGGCTTAAGTGGCTGCGCTCGCGCCCTTACTCTGTTTCGAGTCCTCTTAACAGCTTAAGTGGCCATGCCAAGAACGTCAAGGTATCTTTCCGGCAGTGGCACCACCAGCAGGCTACTAAGGACCTGCTCCTCGAAGCACTCACGATAGGGCTACACATGCCGGCAAGGTTTTTTCTGAAAAAGCGTAGGGAAAACACCATGCAAAGAGGAATCTAACAAGGAGAATGGTATACAATCTTTCAAATAGGGTGAAATTTACATGAGATGTCGCCTCTTCCAAAATACAACTTTATTTGACTTTCTCCCCTAGGGGAGATTACAAGAAGAAAAAGATGGAAAGAGAAGGCAGACTACAAGAAGAAAAAGATGGCAAGGGTCCTCCGACGAGAGCCTGGCCCCTCCTGGACCAGCATTGCACGGAGGAGAGGGCCAACATTGTGCTGAGGAGAAGACCAGCACCGCGCAGACGAGAAGGGGACCCCAGAAGACGAAGTCCACTGGCCTGCCAGAAGATCTAGCTAGAAGATGAGATAACGCCCGGGACAAGGACCCCCGGCAAGATCGTCCTACCAGGAGGGGGAGAGGCGTGAGGCTGACGATGATGGTGCGGCCGCCAATCAGTCAGAGCTCAGGTCGTCGTATTTCGATTTGACGGCCTGGAGCTCGGACTCATCGTCGCTTTCACCACTGTCCTCCTCGTCACTCTTGCTCGAGGAGGGACCTTTGGCTCCGCTCGAGCTCTCTTCACAGCAGCTGAGATGGATGCCTGAGCGCCCATAAATCTTGACGGAGAGAAGATTGGCCTCCGTCATTTTGAAACAAAGGACGTGCCCATCTTGGAGGTTGTGGGCACGGGTGAAGGATTTCTAGCCGCGCCTGAAGAACATGACGCGGCTCTTGGGATACTTGATGTCCACCCGCGTGGCACCGTTGCAGCAGCCATGCACCCACAACCATGAGGCAGGCAGTTCGTCGGCCTCCACCGCCCCAGCAAAAGGGTGAGGAAGGCACAGATGGCCCCGGAGGGGACCGCACAGTTTGAGGACGAACTCCAACGCCATCCCCTTGGCGTGGGTTTCTTCAAGGAAGGGGCCTGGCGTCGGGGGGAGAGATGGAGCAACACTCCGCCTCCCCCGGCCTCAGCCTCCACGACGACCACGGCCCCTCGTGCATCTCTTACCATGAACACCCGGATCACCCTCCGCCTCTACGGCAGAATCGATGGCATGATCCAGACGAGAACTCCTCCTTGGTGCGGATGACGGGGACTGCCCTCGCCCCCTAGTCATGGCTAAGGGCAGGCGCCACTCATGGTTTGGAAAAGGTGGAAGGGCGAGCTATGGAGGTTTGCACTCGATGAGGAAGGATGGATGAGCATCACCCTCCCAAACCCTCAATTTTTAGGGGGAGCACGGGGGCTCGCTCTCCCCCGCTCCAAGCATCGCCGCCCACCTCGTCCAATAGCATCACCCATGATCACAGGGCGAAACCCCCCCACCCTGTTGCTCCAATCCACGACGCTGAAGTTTCTGCCACAGCCAGGACTTTAAGTCACGGGCGCCCGTTGCTGGCTATCCGCTATGCATGCGGCGCGCATGGCAGAAACGGCCTGGCACATCAATTGAAATAATTAATACTGTTCTCTGCACGTACCCCATGTTGTGCACTTAACGTGCGTCATGGGGAGGCGTAGTAAGTGGAATAGATGCAACAACAGTTAATCCCTACCATGCGTGCCCATGCTCTGTTTGGGCCTAGCCCAACAACGCCACACGCTGTGTATGGCCTAGGCCCGGGGGCTCCTGTCGGTGTACTAAAGTATGGCTTTTTAGTACCCCGTACTTGTGCACGAACAATCGTAGCCATACCAGCGGCAAGGCCTGCCAGGGAGCAACTGAGAACAAATACAACAACATCGAGAAGACATTCAAGTCGACAGACCGAAGACTGAAGGCTGGGACCCCGGCAAGATCTTGTCGGGATGGCCTGCGGAGCCCCAGCAAGAAGTGCACCCGGCAAGGCCCCACTATCCTGCCAGCGCCGAGGCAAAGCCCCGGCAAGCCCCCACCAGCGCAGAGGCTAGGTGTCACCTCGCCTGGGCATGTGTCAAGACGCCGGCGATGGAGAGGTTAAGCGGTGCCGATGGGACGGGCTCCTGTCGCGCCCCGCAGACGATCAGGGATGCCTGGCGGAGCATTAACTGTGTTTGTCTCACACCATCAGTGTTAGGTACAATAACACTATAGCATTATACACCACGTGTACGTACTGTACGCCACTGTTGGTGACCCCTTCGAGAGTATAAAAGGAGGCCCAGGGCGTTACGGTAGAGGACTTTTTTCTGGACCTTTTCAGACTTCTAGACTTTGGGAGCTCTTCTAGCCCGTTCGACATGAGTAGCAGCTGTGTACTGTAGCGCTCCGAGAACCTGAGCTAGAACTCATCCAATACAACCAAGCAGGAGTAGGGTTTTACGCATCTTTGCGGCTCGAACCCGGGTAAATTCCCGCGCGCTAGCCATCCGATCCGCTCTTTGTGCGAGCCTTCTTCCCGGCCAAACCGTAAAGGGATCCCTCCAATCCCATAGGTGTCGTCTCCCCTGACACCCACTGTTGTTTCTTCATAGTTCACAGGATCATCGTTGTGTAACAACATGATTTTGAAGACAAGATTGCCATACCACTCAGGGGTAGTACGATTCATTGTCGACCTACGAGGCTCAGTAGTAACTTGATCCGAAGTGTCATGATCATCATCATTAACTTCCTCTTCATTTGGTGTAGACGCTGCAGTAACAACTATCTGCGCCGTGCTACAATCCAACTGAAGTGAAGGTTCAATAACTTCATCAAGTTCTACTTTCCTCCCACTCAATTCTTTCGAGAGAAACTCTATTCGAGAAAGGACCCATTTTTAGCAACAAACACTTTTGCCCTTGGATCTGAGATAGAAGGTATAACCAACTGTTTCCTTAGGGTATTCTATGAAGATGCATTTGTCCGCTTTGGTTTCGAGCTCATCAGGGTGAAACCTTTTTCACATAAGCATCGCAGCCCCAAACATCAAGAAATGTCAGCTTAGGTTTCTTGCCAAACCATAATTCATATGGTGTCGTCTCAACGGACTTTGATGGTTCCCTATTTAAAGTGAATGTATTTGTCTCTTATGCATAACCCCAAGACTATAGTGGCAAATTGGTAAGAGTCATCATGGTACGCGCCATATCCAATAGAGCACGACTATGATGTTCGGACACACCATCATACTATGGTGTTCCAAGTGGCGTGAGCTGTGAAACAATTTCCACATTGTCTTAGTTTGCATACCAAACTCGTAACTCAGTTATTCACCTCCATGATCATATTGTAGACATATTATCCTCTTGTCATGATGATCTTCAACTTCTTGCTTGAACTTTTCAAGCATTCCAGACTTGTGTTTCATTAAGTAAATATCCCCATATCTACTCAAATCATTAGTGAAGGTAAGAAAATAACAATATCCACTGCGCGCTTCAACACTCATTGGACCCCATACATAAACATGTATCATCTCCAATAAGTTACTTGCCCGTTCCATCAAATTGGAAAACAGGGTTTTAGTCATCTTGCCCAAGAGGCATGGTTCGCATGTCTCAACCGATTCGAAATCGAGTGAGTCAAAAGATCCATCAGTATGGAGTTTATTCATGCGCTTTACACCAATATGACATTGGCAGAAGTGCCACAAGTATGTGGTACTATCATTATTAAATCTGCATCTTTTGGCATCAATATTATGAACATGTGTATCACTACGATCGAGATTCAATAAACCATTCATATTGGGTGCGTGACCATTGAAGGTATTATTCATGTAAACAGAATAACCATTATTCTTTGACTTAAATGAATAATCATATTGCAATAAACGTGATCTAATCATGTTCATGCTCAACGCAAACACCAAATAACATTTATTCAGGTTAATCACTGATCCCGAAGGTAGAGGGAGCATGCAATGGTGATCACATCAACCTTGGAAACACTTCCAACACACATCGTCACCTTGCCCTTAGCTAGTCTCCGTTTATACCATAGATTTTATTTTGAGTTACTAAAATTTAGAAAATGAACCGGTATCTAAAACCCAAGTGCTACTAGGAGTACTAGTAAGGTACACATCAATAACACGTATATCAAATATACTTCTGTTGATGTTGCCAGCCTTCTTATCTACCAAGTATGTAGGGCAGTTCCGCTTAGTGACCGTTCCCCTCATTACATAAGCACTTAGTCTTGGGTTTGGGTTCAACCTTGGGTTTCTTCACTGGAGCGGCAACTGGTTTGCCATTCTTGAAGTTTCCCTCCGTGCCCTTGCCCTTCTTGATATTAGTGGTTTTACTAACCATCAACACTTGATGCTCCTACTTAATTTCTACATTCGCGGTGTCAAACATCGCGAATAGCTTAGGGATCATCTATCCCTAGCATGTTATAGTTCATCACGAAGCTCTAGTAGCTTGGTGGCAGTGACTTGGAGAACTATTTTAATCACTATCTTATTCAGAAGATCAACTCCCACTTGATTCAATCGATTGTAGCACCCATACAATCTGAGCACATGCTCACCGGTTGAGCTATTCTCCTTCATCTTGTAGGCAAAGAATCTTGTTGGAGGTCTCATAACTCTCAACATGGGCACGAGCCTGAAATCTGAATTCCATCTCTTGGAACATCTGATATGCTCCATGACGTTTAAAACATCTTTGGAGCCTCAATTCTAAGCTGTAATGTATGACGCACTGAACTATCAGGTAGTTATCACAACGTGCCTGTGATATGTTCACAACATCCACAGACACTGCTAGAGGGGATGGTGCACCGAGCGGTGCATCAAGGACATAAGTCTTCTGTGCAGCAGTGAGGACAATCCTCGGTTTACGGACCTAGTCCGCATAATTGCTACTACCATCTTTCAACTTACTTTTTCTCTAGGAATGTATCAAAATTCAGGGGAGCTACAACACGAGCTAGTGATCTACAACATAATTTGCAAATACATTATGACTATGCTCATGATAATGAGTTCAATTAATCATATTAGTAAAGAACTCCTGCTCAAATCAACATCCCTCAGGTTGTCTAAGTGCGAGATGATCCAAATCCACCAACCCAAGTCCGATCATCACTTGAGATGAGGTGGTTTCAATGGTGAACATCTCCATGTTGATCATATCTACTATATGACTCATGTTAGACCTTTCGGTCTCATGTGTTCTGAGGCCATGTCTGTACATGCTAGGATCGTCAAGTTTAACCCGAGTGTTCCACATGTGCAAATCTGGCTTTCACCGATTGTACGTGAACGTTGAGTCTATCACACCCGATCATCACGTGGTGCTTCGAAACAATGAACTTTCGCAACGGTGCACACTCAGGGAGAAAACAATTTTATCTTGAATTTTTTAGTGAGGGATCACCTTATAATTCTACCGCCATCCTAAGAAAAATAAGATGCATAAAAGGATTAACATCACATGCAAATCATAAGTGACATCATATGGCCATGAACTTGTGCTTTTGATCTCCATCTCCAAAGCACCGGCATGATCTCCATCATCACCGGCATGACACCATGATCTCCATCATTATGGTCTCCATCATTCTGTTGCCATCGTGGTTGTCGCGCCTACCATGCTTGTACTACTATTGCTACAGTTTAGAGATAAAGTAAAGCATTAGATAATGCTTAATGATTGACACACATGTCATACAATAATTAAAGACAACCCTATGGCTCCTGTCGGATGCCGTATGCATCGACATGCAAGTCGATACAAGCTATTACAAAACATGATCATCTCATACATCAAATATATTTCATCATGTCTTTGGCCATATCATATCACAACATACCCTGCAAGAACAAGTTAGACGTCCTCTAATTTGTTGTTGCATGTTTTACGTTGCTGCTACGGGTATCTAGCAAGAACGATTCTTACCTATGCAAAACCACAATGGTGATACACAAGTTGCTATTTAACCTTCTACAAGGACCACCTTCGTCAAATCCGAGTCAACTAGAGTGGGAGATACAGACACCCGCCAGCTATTTTTATGCAACAAGTTGCATGTCAGTCGATGGAAGCGGTTTCTCGTACATGGACGAGTAAGGTTGGTCCGAGCCGCTTCATCCCAAATACTACCGAATCAAGATAATACTAAGGATGTAAGCAATCTGAACATCAATGCCCACAAACTCTTTTTTGTTCTACTCATGCATGTTATCTACGCATAGACCTAGCTCTGATACCACTGTTGGGAAACGTTGCATGGGAAACAAAAAAAATCCTATGAACACCCAAGATCTATCTATGGAGATCAAAAACTACGAGAAGGAGAGTGGATCTACATACCCTTGTAGATCGCTAAGAGAGAAACATTAAGAAACACAATTGATGTAGTCGAACGTCTTTGCGATCCAAATCACAATCCGTCCTGAGGTCCAATCACGACATGTCCCGATCTAGCGCCGAACGGACGACACCTCCGCGTCCAACACACGTATAACTCGATGATGTCTCTGCCTTCTTGATCCAGCAAGCAGGGGGAGGAGAGGTAGATGAGTTCTCTGACAATACGACGGCATGGCAGCGATGGTGGTGGTGCTATCCCGGCAGGGCTACGCCTAGCGCTACCGAAACCGCGAACAAAGGAGAAAATGATCTAGGGAGAGAGAGGGGCGCCAAGGGCTTCCTATGTGCTCTTGGGGCACCCCTCTCCTTTGTATATAGGTGAAGGGGCGTGGAGATCAGACCATCCAAGCCCTAGGACGCAGCCAAGGGGGAGGAGTTGGACTCCTAGTCCAATTCCCGCCCTTTCCATAAACAGATGGACTTTCCACCTCTCCCAAGCCACATGGGCCTTGAGGGACTTGTGCGCCTGGCCCAATAAGGCCAGAGCGCCCCCCCTTAGCCCATGCTAACCCTTCGGACATGGTGGAACCCTTGGTGGACTTCCAGACTCCTCTGGAAGTTTCCAGAACCTTCTAGAAGCTTCCCGATACAATATCGAAAACCCCCGAAACTTTGCCGGTAGCCAAAATATGACTTCCCATATATAAATCTTTACCTCCGGACCATTCCGGAGATCCTCATGACATTCGAGATCTCATCCGGGACTCCGAGAAACTTTCCATCACCAGCATATATAACTCAACAATACCAAATCGTCACCGAAAGTTAAGTGTGCACACCCTACAGGTTCGAGAACTATGTAGACATGACCGAGACAACTCTACGGCCAATAACCAATATCGAGACTTGGATGCCCATGTTAGTTCCTACATATTCTACGAAGGTGTTTATTGGTTGAACCTCCATGTCAAGGATTCAGTTAATCCCGTATGCAGTTCCCTTTTTTCTTCGGTATGTTACTTGCCCGAGAATCGATCATTGGTATCTCTATAACTAGTTCAATCTCATTACCGGCAAGTCTCCTTACTCGTTCTGTAGTACAAGATCCCATGGCTAACTCTTTAGTCACTTTGCTTGCAAGGCTCATTATGATGTTGTATTACCAAGTGGGCCCTAAGATACCTCTGCGTCACACGAAGTAACAAATCCCAGTCTTGATCCATGCCAACCCAATAGACACCCTCAGAGATACCTGTAGAGCACCTTTATAGTCACCCAGGTACGTTGCGACGTTTGATACACACAAGGTACTCCTCCGGTGTCAGTGAGTTACATGATGTCATGGTCATAGGAACAGATACTTGACATGCAGAAAACAATAGCAATAAACTGACACGATCATATGCTACATTTATAGTTTTGGTCTTGTCCATCACATGGTTCTCCTAATGATGTGATCCCATTATAAAATGACAACACATGTCTATGGATGGGAAACCTTCACCATCTTTGATCAACGAGCTAGTTTAGTAGAGGCTTACTAGGGACACTTTGTTGTGTATGTATCCGCACATGTATCTTTGTTTCCAATCAATACAATTATAGCATGGATAAGAAACGATTATCATGAACAAGGAAATATGATAATAACTAATTTATTATTGCCTCTAGGGCATATTTCCAATAGTTTCTATTTCTAATGCCGAGACTCGGCATGGTAGTGAACATGCACTTAGTGATAATGAAAAGGAGGATTAAAGTAATATTGTGCATGTAGATGTTCCCCCAGATAGTAACAAAGAACATGATAATGATGTAGAGATAGAACCCGCTAAGGATCTTGATACCCATATCCTAAAAATAAACGTTATGATAAGAGAGACTTTGTTGCTAGAAAACATGGAAGGGAATGATAGCCATGGGTTCAAAAACCCATGCCATTCCCTCGTAAGCCCTCTAAAAGTAGGGATGATTAAGATTTTGAGAGCTTTGATTAAATGATAGACCTGTCTTTTTACGCACTCGTTTGATCGATATATTGAAAATGCCTCTGTAGCTAAATATATGAAAGATATTATTACTAACAACAGAAAAATACCTGAAACTGAAATTGCTACTATGCTTGATAACTATTCTTTTGAAGGAGGAGTACCTAAGAAGTTAGGAGATCCTGGTATACCCACAATACCTTGCTTTATTTAAAGAAATTAGGTTAAAACTGCTTTATGTGATTTAGGGGGCGGTGTTAGTGTTATGCCTTTCTCCTTTTATTAGAGACTTGATTTAAGTAAGCTTACACCTACTGGGATATCTTTGCAAATGGATGATAAATCCACTTCTTTACCTATTGGAATTTGCGAGGACTTTCCTATTGTGGTTGCAAATGTTACTATTTTGACCGACTTTGTTATTCTTGATATGCCTGAGGAAGACAATATGTCGATCATCCTTGGTAGACCCTTTCGAAATACTGCAGGGGTTGTTATTTCTTGCAATAAAAGCAAGGTTACTTTTCATGTCAATGGCAAGCAACATACCGTGCATTTTTCGAAGAATCAAACTTTCGTTAATAATGTTAATGTCATTGAGCCCAGTGCTACTATTATCATTGGAGATTTTAAAATCCCTCTACCTACTGTCAAGAAGAGATATTACAATCTTATTGTTGGGGAGATGCAAATCCCCATTGACGTAACCTAGTGATATACAAAAATTCTTTGGTTTCATGTTAATCGGAAATGGCTATTAATAAGACTTGATCAACCTTATTAATGGATCCTTTGTGAAAGACATGTGATTGGTGAATTGGGTATTCACAACTCTTTGTATCACAAGTTTATTATTTGTTATTCCTAGTTAAGACAAAATAAAATGCCATGATTTTCCTATTTTCTATTTTTTCGTGCAATAAAATGACACAAAAATAAAAAGTCTTAGTTTGCTGCAAATTTTTAACATGATTTTTTTCTGGAATATATAAGAATGTTTGGCATAAAAATTACTGCAGGGGATGCACCTATGGGCCACAAGCCAACAACCCCCCTAGGTCGCGCCATGATGGCTTGTGGGGCCCAGAGGCCCCCCTGCCTTATCCCATCAAGTCACTCCTTCCTCTACCTCCATAGAAAAATTCTCTCTCTCTCTCTCTCGTGTTCTTCCACCTGAAACTAAAATTTTCGATCTCTTTGCTCGGAACTCCATTTCTGAAACTGTTTTGAGGAATTGTTCCTTGGTATGTGACTCATCTATCCCTCCAATTAGCTTTTCTTTTAGTGGTTTATATTTTGCATTACTTGCTGCACTTGGTGCTATAGAAAATGAGCTTGCATGTTGAATTCTTTGAGTTCCAAGTAGTACGAATGCTTGATATGGCCTCTAGGCATCTATATGAGTAGTTACTATCAATCTTATAAAGTTTTATTGACATAAATTTGTGGGTCAAAATTTTCAGAAATTTGTGCCTATGAAAATGAATTTCTTAAGAAAAGTTCTTCAAGCGGATCCCCAAGGGAGTTGTTGGGAGAACTCAGGATCGCGACATCAATATTTCTCGCAACACGGAGGTTAAGCCTTGTGAATGGCCACATACACCTTTCATGAATGAAGCGGGTTTCTATGAAGAATTCATGCAATTCATTGCAAATGTAGGGTTATCCAACTTCATCGTAGATGAGTGTGATCAACATTATCTCCTTACTAATTCATTTCTGCAAAACTTTCACTTCACAAATACGCCAGGTGAGGACTCCCGGATTAGGCGGTCCTCGTATAGCCGACCTGATTTCTTATGGGCTAGACTATATGGGCTGCAAGGTGAATATCAGATGATCAAGGGCCCTGTCGCCAGATGAAGGTTTCTAGAAGACGTGGCATGTCCTCCAAGATGGCGACGTAGATAGGCATGTTTATCTCTTCGGCATGTAATCGACCATGTGTAACCCCTAGGTACCCTCAGCGTCTATATAAGCCGGAGGGTTTTAGGTTGTAGGGGTAGAACAACTCATCTAGGGTTAGCTCTTTGGTATCGAGGTAGACCAACTCTGTAACCCCATATCATCAATACATCCAAGAAGGAAATAGGGTATTACCTCCATAGGAGGGCCCGAACCTGGGTAAATCCGTGTCCCCTTCGTCTCGTGTTACCATCAGTTCTAGTCTCACAGTACAGGACCCCCTACCCGAGATCCGTCGGTTTTGACACCGACATTGGTGCTTCCATTGAGAGTTCCAATGTGACCCACAAAGGAATTGATGGCCCACCTCATCATGAGCAACGAGATCTGCATCCAGGGGATTCTTGCCTCCTATCAGACTCCCACAGGTAGCGACATCTTGTCACATGCCAATCTGATCAACCACCCTGGCCAGATCGGAAACTTCTTCCCTGATCAGAGAATCAAGTTCGGAACCTTAGAGTTCGTCGCTGATTCATGGGGAACGCTTGTTTTGATGGAACCTTCGACCCTTGAGGAGGAGCCCGCAAGTCTTGACGCCTCGACGTTAAAGACATTGGGCATCACCCCCATCGGAGTCGTCACCCCCGGGCGGTCTAGAATGCCCAATCCGGTCGATGTGTCCGGACCCCTCCTGGCTAGACAGCACACTGATCTGCTCTCGTGCAGCCCTAGAATCGTCATGCCACACATTGAGTCCACTCGCCTCAGCGATACACATCCTACCATCGCCTAGTTTTTAAACTAGCTGTTCGATCGGGTCGAAGCTATGCGTATGTCGCATGACCAGATTCCGGTCTATGACCGGCTCGGGGTTAGGCCCGATGCTAACCAGACGACCCTTATTCCCGGCCACTCACCAGCCGCACTGGTCCTGAACCCCATCATTGATGGTTACAGGCTGCATAAGGTGCTAATGGATGACGGTAGTGGTTTAAACCTCATATACGAAGGCACCCTAGAAAAAATGCAGTTCGACCGATCTCGCATCGAACATAGCAGTACAACTTTCCGGGGAATTGTTCCCGGGAAAGAGGCGCGTTGTTTCGGACGGATCATCCTGGACGTTGTGTTCGGCACGCCCGAAAACTACCGATCTGAAGAACTTCTCTTCCACATCGTGCCCTTCCCAAGCGGTTACCATGCCCTATTAGGGCGTGACGCCTTTATCAAATTCCATGTTATACCCCATTACGGGTACATGAAACTTAAAATGCCAGGACTAAATGGAGTGATCACAATTGACAGTGATCCGAGCATACCCTTCAGGCAGAAAATAAGATGGCAGTGCTTGCCCTCGAGGCATTAGCTGAGACTTTCGCTGCCAAAGAACTGACTGCACTACGATCAACAGTTGACAAGGATGACATGATCCCCAACAAAAGGCCCAAGCCCACCTCGTTCAAACTCGCAGAGGAAATCGTCAAGTTTCAAGTGCACCTGACGGACCCCAATAAGACATCGTCCATCGGAGCTCGGCTCGATCCCCTTGTGGATGAGGCTCTACGGAACTTTCTCTGAGAAAACTGGGACATCTTCGCCTAATATCCTTCCGATATGCCTGGAATCCCACGGCAGCTCGCCGAGCACAGTCTGAATGTTATCGCAGGCTTCAAGCCCGTCAAGAAGACTCCGCGCTGCTTCTCCAAACCCAAACGGCAAGCTATGGGTGAAGAATTAGCTAAACTATTAGAGGCCAGATTTATTCGGGAGATTAAGCACCACGAATGGTTGGCAAACCTGGTGATGGTACCAAAGAAAGACATGTCCTGGCGGCTGTGCGTCGATTTCAAAGACCTTAACAGAGCCTGCCCTAAGGATCCTTTCCCCTTACCACGAATAGACCAGATCATCGACACCACAGCCGGACACAATTCATTGTGTTTCCTCGACACCTATTCCGCATACCATCAAATCAAAATGAAGGAATCCGATCAAGCGGCAACCACATTCATCACCCCCTACGGGCCATTCTGCTTTAACACGATGGCTTTCGAGCTAAAAAACACTGGGGCCACATACCAACGCATGATCCAGACGTGTCTCGCGACACAGGTCTGTAAAATAGTCAAGGCATACGTGGACGACGTGGTAATTAAAACCAAACACGTCAGCCAGTTAATCGATGACCTATGGCAAATCTTTGCCAGGCTACGCGAGTATGACATGCGACTCAACCCGAAAAAATGTGTATTTGGAGTTTCCTCTGGTAAACTACTCGGATTCATTATCTCACATAGAGGAATAGAAGCGAATCCGGCTAAAATCCGTGACCTATCAGAACTGGCAATCCCTACAGAGCTAAAACATGTCCAGAGGCTAGCTGGGTGTGGAGCGGCGTTAAGCCACTTTATCTCCTGCCTCGGAGAGAAAGCTTTACCGCTCTATAAACTGCTCAAATGAACCAACAATTTTGAGTGGACCAACAAAGTAGCGGCTGCGTTAGAGGAAATGAAAACAATACTGGCAACCAATCCCACCCTCATAGCACCAGGCGTCGGTGAGCCCATGTTGTTATACATATCAGCCACCAACCAAGTTGTCAACGCGGTGCTCGTCGTCGAACGAGATGAGGAGGGACACAAGTTTTGTACTCAGAAGCCGGTCTATTACGTGTCAGAAGTACTAACGCAGTGCAAATCCAGATATCCGCACTACCAAAAGATAGCCTATACAGTGTTTATGGCATCAAGGAAACTTCGACATTATATCCAAGAGTGTGCGGTAATGGTGGCATCCGAAGTACCCCTGAACGATATAATCAACAACAAGGACGCCACCGACCGCAT
Source organism: Hordeum marinum (assembly GCA_022496015.1). Classification (NCBI taxonomy): domain Eukaryota; kingdom Viridiplantae; phylum Streptophyta; class Magnoliopsida; order Poales; family Poaceae; genus Hordeum; species Hordeum marinum. The sequence goes on from CM039672.1 coordinate 85,401,150, forward strand.
AGCCAAATGGGCCATTGAGCTCCTCCCTTTTGAAATAGCATGTAAGCCATGCCGTGCCATCAAATCTCAGGTATTGGCAGACTTCCTGGCTGAATGGACAGAGGCCGAGCTCCCCAAGGAATACAGTGCATACTCCCATTGGACAATGTACTTTGATGGATCAAAAACCCTGTCCGGACTGGGGGCTGGAGTTATCCTCACATCCCCCACATGCGACAACGTGTGATATGATTTGCAGATCATGTATGCCGACTCTAACAACGCTGCCGAATACGAAGCCCTCCTACACAGTTTTCGGATGGCAGTATCAATGGGCATATGGCGGCTAGAGGTACTGGGAGACTCCAACTTGGTCATCTCCCAAATTAACGGCGAATTCGATGCCAAAAACCCGAAGATGACAGCGTACAGAAACGTTGTCCTAAAGATATCCACACGGTTCGAGGGGTTGGAATTTCACCACGTCGCTCGCGATAACAACCAAGCCGCTGAGGTATTGGCTCGTATGGGAGCCAAACGCGACCCTGTCCCGAGAAACACCTTTTTGGAGTGGCTCTTTAGGCCATCCATCGTGTGGCATGATGATGACAAGGGTGCCGGTCTAAATACGGTGGACGAGGTTGTTCGCCCTATAAACGAACCCGACGATCAAATCATCGACGGCTCCGTCATGGACGAAACGCCTTCGGCTCATGAGGTAATGGCAGTAATTGTGCCATGGACAGAGCCCTTCCTCACCTACCTTCTTCACAAGGAACTCCCTGAAGACCAGACAGAGGCATGACGCATAGTTCGGTGATCCAAGGCCTACAAAGTACACGAGGGTGAGTTATACAAGAAAAGCACCACGAAAATATTACAACGGTGCATATCTGAGGAAGAAGGACGGGAGCTCCTAGCCGAAGTTCATGCAGGCATGGGCGGCTACCACGCCGCGGCAAGTGCCTGTTAGAAAGGCCTTCACAGCTGGTTTCTGTTGGCCTAGAGCTAGGATGGACGCCTAGTCACTTGTCAAAGATTGCGTAGGGTGTCAACTCTTCGCAAATCAAAGTCACATGCCCCCAACAGCTCTTCAGACTATTCCGATCACTTGGCCTTTCGTGGTCTGGGGGTTGGACATGGTCGGACCCCTTAAAGGGGGGACCAAGAAGAACAAATACCTACTAGTCATGGTCGACAAGTTCACTAAATGGATAGAGGCAAAGCCTGTCAAATCGGCCAAGTTTGGACCAGTGATCGACTTTATCTCCAGCGTGGTACACCGTTATAGTGTTCCGCACAATATAACAACGGATAATGGATCCAATTTCACGGCCCAAGAGGTCAAGGATTGGTGCACAAAAATGGGCATAAAGCTCAATTATGCATCAGTCTATCATCCGTAGACCAATGGACAAGTCGAACGAGCAAACAGTCTCATTATGAGCGGCATTAAGCCATGTTTGGTCCGATCTCTTCATGACTCCGACTGCCATTGGGTTGAGGAGCTTGACTCCGTTTTATGAGGCCTGCGCACCACCTCGAATAGATCAACGGGATTTACACCATTCTTCATGTTTTGTGGGGCAAAGGCAGTTGTCCCCTGTGACATTATTCACGACGCACCAAGGGTGCGCATGTATGAGGAAAAGGAAGCCAGATTAGATCGGTAGGATGACCTTGACGCCTTAGAAGGAGAGCGCAACATAGCTCGGGCTCACTCTACTTTTTACCAACAGCAAGCCCGACGTTACCAAAGCATGGAGGTCAGGACAAAAGCATACAACATAGGCGAACTCGTCTTATGACTCCCGGAGAAGCAGAAGCATAAACTCAACCCCAAATGGGATGGGCCCTTCATAATCGACGAAGTACTCGCGGGAGGAGCCTACCGTCTTCGGAACCTGTCAAACAACCGCCTCGAACCAAACCCATGGAACGCAGCTCGTCTTCGGCGCTTCTACGGATAAACTGGTGTCATCTAAATACTTCAGCATTTTTCCTTATTCCTTCTATTTTTTATTTCTTTCCCCCTCGACTGTGCTATTTGGTAGGATTGAACTTTTCTCCTTTTCTTTCCATATTCGGTTAATCGATCCTGTACCAAGGTTATTAGCTTACACCATCAAGTCTAAATCCAAACATAGCACCTGGGGGCTTCTTCCCGAAGCCACTGCTTTTATATTGTAAAGCACTTATTCACACTCATGGTGTACACATGTTTCCTTTGTCAGTTTCAAGCCATCATATGCATCAATTCAAACTAAGACTTTGCCAAGCTGGCTTACCTTGCTCCTATGTTTACCCTCTACGTTCTCGATTGTTCGGCTAGAGGGTAAAGGGAGCACCTCTGTGATTGTTACGACCTGGTCCTCCGGATACGTACCTTAGACGGGTGATGCCAAAAGCTAGCTATCTTACATAGATAATTGGTCGGCCGTGACGGAAGCACTTAATACGGCTATGGTCTTTATCGCCATTGTTTGGGTTCGTTTTTTCTTCCTAAAAACACCCTTAGCCGCATACTAGCAGTATGTGGACCTTTACCTACGATCTTCGTAGGGGCCCGAAGAAAGGTATCGATAGAGGTACTATTTTCCTCGGAAGATGTTTCTTATGCTAAGTAGTAATATACCATATCTCTTTGTGTGCTTTCTGTCTGTTCGCACCACATGGCCAGATTGCCTAGTTCCCCAAACACAATTTGCTCTTTTGGAATAACAAATTGCGAGGAATACTCCCGTGCTTTTCCCACGGGAGGGAGAAGTCGATGGCCAGTTAAGACAAAGTTTACAACACAGATTGTTCATACGAAAGTATACAAAATTACACATTTTGTTGCCGATCTAAGTTATCGATTATGGTGTCTAGGGAGCAGTCTTCCTGTGAAAGGCGAGCGACAGGCATTACCTGGTCATACACTAGGTGGAGGGGCACTCCTTAACCATCCGATCCCACGAGATCAAACTGAGCCATCCGCTCGGGGTCAAGTCCGATGTAGCGGGTCTTGATCATTGCCCACGCCTCCCATGATCCCTCCGGGCAAGCCGATGTCTTTCACATCTCGAACCTGCTTCGAGCTCCCTTGAATCGATCGGTCAGTTTAGACATCCCTTCTGGTTGCTCTTCGACAGGCCATAGCGCTTTTACCATGCCTTTCATTGCTTTCCGAGCATGCTCATGGAGGGCGGACAACTCCTTTAGCAAGTTCACCCGGTAGGATCCGAACTCTTCTTCAGGATGCCCGGACAGAAGGCCTATACACAAGGGAAAGACATGCTTATTATACTTCCTTTATATGAAGTACTCACTAATATTCGGATCACACTTACCGAACATGCCCCTCTGAAGTTTCTGATTTTCTTCTTGGGCCTGGGCCAATTGAGCCTTTAAGTTCTCAATTTCTTTGGCCTGTTTTTTCTTCTCCACTTGGAGACGGTTCATAACACCACACCCAACCTCATGCTGAGACTCGGTGTACCGCTGAGCTTCTCGGGCTTCATGCAGCTCTTTTCGCATATGCCCTATGGATTCGGCTGCTAAATAGAATCCTGACGTCAGCATGGACATTTACTAGAAATTAGCAGCACCGGTATACTCACCATGGGCCTCCTGGGTGAAGCTCTTCACTTTCTCTAGCTCCACCTTCATAGATTGAACCTTTGATTGGTTCTCCTTTAGCTCCTTGGCCAGTTGCATGTTCTGTTGCTTCGAAGCCTACATTAGCAGCACAACAGCGTTAAAGACCCTTAATTCAGTTCTTCCAACCCAATTTAAGGCTTGGGGGCTACTGGGTGCACACGAGCGCCAGAACTCTTTCAAAGCCGATTACTTACCTGCAAACTGTCCGATATCATCTTTAGGGCCTCACTGAACCAAGCACGGGCTGCGCCAATGTGCGCGTCCGCCATGCGTAGGGAGCTAAACTCTTGCTCGGAAAACATCGGGTGAGGCAGGGCCTCCTGTTGTCGCCGATGATTCATAGTGCTTCCTACCTCCGATTTAGTGACAGATACACCACCACTAGAATCGGGGGGATCCGGATTGGCCATAGGGGCCTCAGCAGAAGGGTCGGACTGGGCCGTAGCCCTATAATTTTGAGCGCTGCCAGACACATTGGCGACCTCTTTGGCAGGAGAAGCATGGGCCTTTCGCCTAAATGTTTCAATAAAAACTGCCATGAGAATCTATTAATCGTGACAATACACAGACAACCGAACAAAATACCTTGGGGTTGAGCGAGCGGGCGAATTCGTCCTCATGGCCGACTTGTAGGTTGGGCCCTTGTTGGCTTCCTATCCGGGTGCTGTTTCGATTATCGGTGTGTGGCTCGCAGATCGTCGATGCTTGGGAGTAGGAGCTGGCGCGTTCGATGCACTGGTAGATGCTTGCCTCTTGCGGGACGAGCTCTTTTTCTTCCTGCTTGTCGCATGAACGGGGAACAACCCGGGGTAATCGGCTATAATAGACACTAGAGATCGATCGATGCTCTCCTAATAGAAGACCCCGTCATCGAAACTTATTGAAAGATCAGGGTCCTCGTGAAAACCCGGATCGTCATAGCACGAATAGTCCTCGGGATGGGGCCCCGGACAGTTGACTGCCTCGATGAAGCCCCTCCATTCATGTCCATGAAGGGTTAAAAGCTTCGGTCAATTGGAGGACGAATTGGAAACCCCAAACTATGTTCACAGGAGAGAAAAGCTTACCTATTCGATGGGATTATGGCTAGAGTACCCTTCCTTGGTTGCCCGTCGGATGAAATCCTCTTGCTCTCCTTTGTACAGGTCAGCAAGTGCGGTGGCCAATGCTGTCTGATTGGCGGTGTCGGTGTCAAAACTGGCGGATCTCGGGTAGGGGGTCCCGACTTGTGAGATTAGGATCGACGGTAGCATGAGACGAAGGGGACACGAGTTTACCCAGGTTTGGGCCTTCTATGGAGGTAATACCCTACGCCCTTCTTGGTTGTATTGATGGTATGGGGGATTACAGAGTTGTTCTACCTCGAGATCGTATAGCTAACCCTAGATGAGTTGTCCTCTCTATGCCCCTAAACCCTCTGGCTTATATAGATGCCGAGGGTGTCCTAGGCTTACACATGGTCGGTTACATGCCGAAGAGATAAACATGCCTAACTACAGCTAATAACTTGGAGACTATGTCATGGCTCCTCAAAGCTTCCATCTGGCGTATGTGGCCTTCGATCATCCAATGTCCGCTTTGCGGCCCATACAGTCCAGCTGTTGGGGATCATAGTAGTAAATTCAAACTTTTTCCTACGTGTCACCAAGATCAATCTATGGAGAAACTAGAAACGAGCAAAGGGGGAGTGGATATTCATACCTTTGAAGATCGCAAAGCGGAAGCGTTACAAGAATGCAGTTGGTGGAGTCGTACTCGCAACGATTCAGATCGCGGTCGATTCCGATCTATGCGCCGAACAACGATGCCTCCGCATTCAACACACGTGCAACCCGGTGACGTCTCCTATGCCTTGATCCAGCAAGGAGGAAGGAGAGGTTGAGGGAGAGCTCCAGCACCACGATGGCATGGTGACAATGGAGCTGCATGGTACTCCGACAGGGCTTCGCCAAGCGCTACGGAGGACGAGGAGGAGGAGGGGTAGGGCTGTGCCGAGAGAGAGAGAGATCTATTGTGTGTAGCCTAAAAAAACCCTCCACTATTTATAGGAGGAGGAGGAGAGGGGGCGCACCCCCCAGGGTTACCACCCTAGGGCGGCGGCCAGCCCTAGATGGCCCTTGGGGCCAGCGGCCAAGAGAGGGGAGAGGGGGTGCAGCAGCCCTAGGTGCCCTAGGGTGGGCCTAGGGCCCATCTGCGCTAGGGTTCCCCCCTTGCTCGTTTGCTGCGCCTTGGGCCTGGTGGGAGGCGCACCAGCCCACCCAAGGGTTGGTTCCCTCCCACTTTCGGCCCGTGCAGGCCTCTAGTGCCGGTGTCCCCTCACGGTGGACCCCCGAAACCCTTCCGGTGGTCCCGCTACGTTACCGACGATGCCCGAAACACTTCCGGTGACCAAATCCTCACTTCCTATATACGAATCTTTACCTCCGGACCATTCTGGAACTCCTCATGACGTCCGAGATCTCATCCGGGACTCTAACAACCTTCGGTAACCATGTACACAATTTTCCTATAACCCTAGCATCATCGAACCTTAAGTGTGTAGACCCTACGGGTTCGGGAGGCATGTAGACATGACCGAGACACCTCTCCGTTCAATAACCAACAGCGGGATATGGATACCCATGTTGGCTCCCACAAGCTCTACGATGATCTCATTGGATGAACCACGATGTCGGGGATTCAATCTATCCCGTATACAATTCCCATTGTCCATCGGTATGTTACTTGCCCGATATTCGATCGTCGGTATCCCTATACCTTGTTCAATCTCGGTACCGGCAAGTCTCTTTACTCGTTCCACAACACATCATCCCGTGGCTAACTCCTTAGTCACATTGAGCTCATTATGATGATGTCTTACCGAGTGGGCCCAGAGATACCTCTCCGTCACACAGAGTGACAAGTCCCAGTCTCGATTTGTGTCAACCCAACAGATACTTTTGGGGATACCCGTAGTGTACCTTTGTAGCCACCCAGTTATGTTGTGACATTTGGCACACCCAAAGTATTCCTACGGTATCTGGGAGTTGCACAATCTCATGGTCTAAGGAAATGATACTTGACATTAGAAAAGCTTTAGCAGACGAACTATACGATCTTGTGCTATGCTTAGGATTGGGTCTTGTCCATCACATCATTCTCCTAATGATATGATCCCGTTATCAACGACATCCAATGTACATGGTCATGAAATCATGACCATCTGTTGATCAATGAGCTAGCCAACTAGAGGCTCACTAGGGACATGTTGTGGTCTATGTATTCACACATGTATTACGGTTTCCGGTTAACACAATTATAGCATGAACAATAGACAATTATCATGAACAAGGAAATATAATAATCATTTTATTATTGCCTCTAAGGCATATTTCCAACAGTCTCCCACTTGCACTAGAGTCAATAATCTAGTTACATTGTGATGTATCAAACACCCATAGAGTTCTGGTGTTGATCACGTTTTGCTCGTGAGAGAGGTTTAGTCAACGGACCTGCGACATTCAAATCCGTATGTACTTTACAAATGTCTATATCTCCATCCTAGACATATCCACGAATGGAATTGAAGCGGCGCTTGATGTGTCTTGTCTTCTTGTGAAACCTAGGCTCCTTGGGCATGTGCAATAGCTTCAGTGTTGTCACAGAGTAGAGTCATTGGGCCCGACACATTGGGAATCACTCCTAGGTCGGTGATGAACTCCTTCATGTAGACTCCTTCCTGTGTTGCTTCAGAAGCAGCTATGTACTCCGCTTCACATGTAGATGCCGCCACGACGCTTTGCTTGCTGCTGCACCAGCTGACTGCCCCTCCGTTCAAAATATACACGTATCCAGTTTGTGACTTGGAGTCATCCAGATCTGTGTTGAAGCTAGCATCGACGTAACCCTTTACGACGAGCTCTTCGACACCTCCATATACGAGAAACATGTCCTTTGTCCTTTTCAGGTACTTCAGGATATTCGTGACCGCAATCCAGTGTTCCGCTCTGGGATCACTTTGGTACCTCCCTACCAAACTTATGGCAAGGTTCACATCAGGTCTGGTACACAGCATGGCATACATAATAGAGCCTATGTCTAAAGCATAGGGGGTGACACTCATCTTTTCTCTATCCTCTGTCGTGGTCGGGCATTGAGTCGTACTCAATCTCACACCCTATAACACAGGCAAGAACCCCTTCTTGGACTGATCCATATTGAACTTCTTCAATATCTTGTCAAGGTATGTGCTTTGTGAAAGACCTATGAGGCGTCTCGATCTATCTCTATAATTCTTGATGCCTAATATGTAAGGAGCTTCTCCAAGGTCCTTCATTAAAAAACACTTATTCGAGTAGGCCTTTATGCTTTGCAAAAGTTCTATATCATTTCCCATCAACAATATGTCATTCACATATAATATGAGAAATGCTACAGAGCTCCCACTTACATTCTTGTAAATACAGGGTTCTCCATAAACCTGTATAAATCCAAACACTTTAATCACCTCATTAAAGCGAATGTTCCAACTCCAAGATGCTTGCACCAGCCCATAGATGGAGCATTGAAGCTTGATACTTTGTTAGCATCTTTACGATCGATAAAACCTTCTGGCTGCATCATATACAGTTCTTCCTTAAGGAAACCATTAAGGAATGCCGTTTTGACGTCCATTTGCTAGATCTCATAATCATAAAATGCGGCAATTGCTAAGATGATTCAGATGGACTTCAACATCACTACGGGTGAGAAAGTCTCATTGTAGTCAACTCCTTGAACTTGTCGATAACCCTTAGCGACAAGCCGAGCCTTATAGACGATCACATTACCATCCGCGTCAGTCTTCTTCTTAAAGATCCTTTTATTTTCCATGGCTCGCCGATCATCGGGCAAGTCCACCAAAGTCCATACTTTGTTCTCACACATGGATCCTATCTAGGATTTCATGGCTTCAAGCCATTTGTTGGAATCCGGGCCTGCATCGCTTCTTCATAGTTCAAAGGTTCACTATTGTCCAACAACATGATCTCCAGGACAGGTTTGCCGTACCACTCTGGTGCGGAACGTGTCCTTGTGGACCTTCGAGGTTCAATAGCAACTTGATCTGAAGTTTCATGATCATCATCATTAACTTCCTCTCGAGACGGTGCAGGCTCTATAGAAACAACTTGCTGTGCTGCGCTACTCTCCGGTTCGAGTGGAGGTACAATTACCTCATCAAGTTCTATTTTCCTCCCACTTACTTCTTTCAAGAGAAACTCTTTCTCTAGAAAGGATCCATTCTTGTCAACAAAGACTTTGCCTTCGAATATGAGGTAGAAGGTATACCCAACAGTTTCTTTGGGGTATCCTATGAAGACACACTTTTCCGCTTTGGGTTCGAGCTTCTCAGGTTGAAGTTTCTTCACATAAGCATCACATCCCCAAAATTTCAGAAATGATAGCTTAGGTTTCTTTCCAAACCATAATTCATACGGTGTCGTCTCAACGGACTTAGATGGTGCCCTATTTAAAGTGAATGCATCAGTCTCTAATGCATATCCCCAAAATGATAGCGGTAAGTTGGTAAGAGACATCATAGATCACACCATATCCAATAGAGTGCGATTACGACGTTGACACACACCATTTCGCTGAGGTGTGCTAGGCGGCATGAGTTGTGAAACAATTCCACATTTCCTTAGGTGCGTGCCAAACTCGTGACTCAAATATTCTCCGCCACGATCAGATCGTAGGCACTTTATTTTCTTGACATGTTGATTCTCTACCTCACTCTGAAATTCCTTAAACTTTTCAGAGGTTTCAGACTTGTGTTTCATTAAGTAGACATACCCATATCTGCTTAAGTCATCAATGAGGGTGAGAACATAATGGTAGCCACTACGAGCCTCAATGCTCATTGGACCGCATACATCGGAATGTATTATCTCCAACAAGTTAGTTGCTTGCTCCATTGTTCCGGAGAACAGAGTCTTGGTCATCTTGCCCATGAGGCAGGGTTCGCACGTGTCAAATGATTCAAAATCAAGAGACTCCAAAAGTCCATCTGCATGGAGTTTCTTCATGCGTTTGACACCAATATGACTTAGGCGGCAGTGCCACATGTAAGTGGGTCTATCGTTATCAACCTTACATCTTTTGCTACTCACACTATGAACATGTGTAACATCACATTCGAGATTCATCAAAAAATAAACCATTGACCAACGGGGCATGACCATAAATTTCTCTCATATAAATAGAACAACCATTATTCTTAGATTTAAATGAGTAGCCATCTCGCATCAAGCAAGATCCAGACACAATGTTCATGCTCAAAGCTACTAAATAACAATTATTAAGGTTTAAAACTAACGCCGAAGGTAGATGTTGAGGTAGCATGCCGACGGCGATCACATTGACCTTGGAACCATTCCCGACGCGCATCGTCACCTCGTCCTTTGCCAGTCTCCGCTTATTCCGCAACTCTTGCTTGGAGTTAAAAATGTGAGAAACTTCACCGATATCAAATACCCAGGAGCTAGTATGAGCGCTGGTAAGGTACACATCAATAACAAGTATATCACATATACCTTTAACATTGCCGGCCTTTTTATCCTCTAAGTACTTGGGGAAGTTCCGCTTCCAGTGACCGGTACCCTTGCAATAAGAGCACCCAGTCTCAGGCTTGGGTCCATTCTTGTTCTTCTTCCCCACAACTTGCTTACTGGGCATGGCAACTGCTTTGCCGTCCTTCTTGAAGTTCTTCTTACCCTTGCCTTTCTTGAAACTAGTGGTATTATTGACCATCAACACTTAGTGTTCCTTTTTGATTTCCACCTCTGCTGATTTCAGCATCGAATACAACTCAGGAATGGACTTCTCCATCCCTTGCATATTTTAGTTCATTACAAAGCTCTTGTATCTAGGTGGCAGCGACTGGAGGATTCTATCAATGATCGAGTCATCCAGAAGATTTACTCCCAGCTGAGATAAGCGGTTGTGCAACCCAGACATTTGAGTATGTGCTTGCTGACAGAACTATTTTCCTCCATCTTACAACTAAAGAACTTGCCAGAGACATCATATCTCTCGACCCGAGCATGAGCTTGGAAAACCATTCTCAGCTCTTGGAACATCTCATATGCTCCATGTTGCTCAAAACGCTTTTGGAGCCCTGGTTCTAAGCTGTAAAGCATGCCACACTTAACTAGGGAGTAATCATCACTACGCGACTACCAGATGTTCATAACGTCTTGAGTTTCTGGGAAAACGGGTGCGTCACCTAGCGGTGCATCAAGGACATATAATTTCTTGGAAGCTATGAGGATGATCCTCAAGCTACAGACCCAGTCTGTATAGTTGCTTCCATCGTCTTTTAGCTTGGTTTTCTCTAGGAATGCGTTGAAGTTGAGGGTAACATTAGCGTGGGCCATTGGATCTACAATATAGATTGTAAAGAAATTTTAGACTAAGTTCATGATAATTAAGTTCACATAATCAAATTATTTAATGAACTCCCACTTAGATAGACATCTCTCTAGTCATCCAAGTGACACATGATCCACGTCAACTAGCCCGTGTCTGATCATCACGTGAGGCAGACTAGTCATCAATGGTGAACATCTCCATGTTGATCGTATCTTCTATACGACTCATGTTCGACCTTTCGGTCTCCCGTGTTCCGAGGCCATGTATATACATGCTAGGCTTGTCAAGTCAACCTAAGTGTATTGCATGTGTAAATCTGGCTTACACCCGTTGTATGCGAACGTTAGAACCTATCACACCCGATCATCACGTGGTGCTTCGGAACAACGAACCTTAGCAATGGTGCACAGTTAGGGGGAACACATTTCTTGACATTTTAGTGAGAGATCATCTTATTTATGCTACTGTCATTCTAAGCAAATAAGATGTAAAACATGATAAACATCACATGCAATCATATAGTGACATGATATGGCCAATATCATATTGCTCCTTTGATCTCCATCTTCAGGGCACCATGATCATCATTGTCACTGGCACGACACCATGATCTCCATCATTGTGTCTTCATGAAGTTATCTCGCCAACTATTACTTCTACTACTATGGCTAACGGTTAGCAATAAAGTAAAGTAATTACATGGCATTTTTGATTGACACACATGTCATATAATAAATTAAGACAACTCCTATGGCTCCCGCCGGTTTTCATACTCGTCGACATGCAAGTCGTGATTCCTATTACAAGAACATGATCAATCTCATACATCACATATATCACATCACATCACACGGCATATGCTGCAAAAAGAAGTTAGACGTCCTCTAATGGTTGTTGCAAGTTTTTACGTGGATGCTATAGGATTCTAGCAAGAACGTTTCTTACCTACGCAAAAACCACAATGTGATATGCCAATTTCTATTTACCCTTCATAAGGACCCTTTTCATCGAATCCGATCCGACTAGAGTAGGAAAGACAGACACCCGCTAGCCACCTTATGCAACACGTGCATGTCAGGCAGTGGAACCAGTCTCTCATAAGCGTACGTGTAAAGTCAGTTTGGGCCGCTTCAGCTCACACTGCCGCCGAATCAAAATAAGACTAGTAACGACAAGCAAATGGACAAAATTGACACCCACAACAACTTGTGTTCTACTCGTGCATAGATTCTACGCATATACCAAGCTCATGATGCCACTGTTGGGGATCGTAGTAGTAAATTCAAAATTTTTCCTACGTGTCACCAAGATCAATCTATGGAGAAACCAGAAACGAGCAAAGGGGGGACTGAATCTTCATACCTTTGGAGATCGCAAAGTGGAAGCATTACAAGAACACGATTGGTGGAGTCGTACTCGCAGCAATTCAGATCGCGGTCGATTCCGATCTAAGCGCTAAACAACGGCGCCTCCGCGTTCAACACACGTGCAACCCGGTGAAGTCTCCTATGCCTTGATCCAGCAAGGAGGAAGGAGAGGTTGAGGGAGAGCTCCGGTAGCACGACGGCGTGGTGACGGTGGAGCTGCGTGGTACTCTAGCAGGGCTTCGCCAAGCACTACGGAGGACGAGGAGGAGGAGGGGTAGGGCTGCGCCGAGAGAGAGAGAGAGAGAGATCTGTTGTGCGCAGCCCCAAAAAACCCTCCACTATTTATAGGAGGAGGAGGAGAGGGGGCGCACCCCCTAGGGTTCCCACGCTAGGGCGGCGGCCAGCCCTAGACGGCCCTTGGGGCCGGTGGCCAAGAGAGGGGAGAGGGGGTGCAGCAGCCCTAGGCGCCCTAGGGTGGGCCTAGGGCCCATCTGTGCTAGGGTTTCCCCCCTTGCTCCTTTGATGCACCTTGGGCCTGGTGGGAGGCGCACAAGCCCACCCAGGGGCTGGTTCCCTCCCACTTTCGGCCCATCAGGCCTCTGGTGCCGGTGGCCCCTCACGGTGGACCCCCAGAACCCTTCCGGTGGTCCCGGTACGTTACCGGTGATGCTTGAAACACTTTCGGTGACCAAATCCTTACTTTATATATATGAATCTTTACCTCCGGACCATTCGGGAACTCCTCGTGATGTTCGGGATCTCATCCGGGACTCCGAACAACCTTCGGTAACCACATACTCAATTTTCCTATAACCCTAGCATCATCAAACCTTAAGAGTGTAGACCCTACGGGTTCGGGAGGCATGTAGACATGACCGAGACACCTCTCCGGTCAATAACCAACAATGGGATTTGGATACCCATGTTGGCTCCCACAAGCTCCACGATGATCTCATCGGATGAACCACGATGTCGGGGTTTCAATCAATCCCGTATACAATTCCCTTCGTCCATCGGTATGTTATTTTCCCGAGATTCGATCGTCAGTATCCCTATACCTTGTTCAATCTTGTTACGGGCAAGTCTCTTTACTCGTTCCGCAACACATCATCCCGTGGCTAACTCCTTGGTCACATTGAGCTCATTATGATGATGTCTTACCGGGTGGGCCCAGAGATACCTCTCCGTCACATGAAGTGACAAATCCCAGTCTTGATTCGTGCCAACCCAACAGATACTTTTGGGGATACCCGTAGTGTACCTTTGTAGCCACCCAGTTACGTTGTGACGTTTGGCACACCCAAAGTATTCCTACGAGATCCGGGAGTTGCACAACCTCATGGTCTAAGGAAATGATACTTGACATTAGAAAAGCTTTAGCAGACGAACTACACGATCTTGTGCTATGCTTAGGATTGGTCTTGTCCATCACATCATTATCCTAATGATGTGATACTGTTATCAACGACATCCAATGTCCATGGTCATGAAACCGTGACCATCTATTAATCAATGAGGTAGCCAACTAGAGGCTCACTAGGGACATGTTGTGGTCTATGTATTCACACATGTATTACGGTTTCTGGTTAACACAATTATAGCATGAATAATAGACAATTATCATGAACAAGGAAATATAATAATCACTTTATTATTGCCTCTAGGGCATATTTCCAACACCAGCCCATACACAATATGGTCGGCTATCCGAGGACCCCTTTACCCAGGTACTCCCTCATTAGCCCCCGGACTAGCCTTCAACGCAGATTTATATCCGGTCGATCTCCTCATGTCGTCGTCTTCGGCTTGTGAGGCGAGTCCCTCATCCCTCTTTGTTCGGCAACTGACCAGTCTTTAGTAAGATCTCAAGCATCGTGGGCGCAGGTTCATTATAATAACTACGCGTGTTCCTCGACTTTCGCGCGTCGTGAGGAGGAGAGTGGTGAGTGATTTTTACAGTCTTGCCCCTCCGCAACAGGGGCACCAACCCATTTAATCAAACAAAATCGTAGCTCATACCAAATTCTCTCCCTCCTCATTGAAAGAAACTCCCAGTGGAAGCTCCAAGCAAAACATGGCCAATGTCCCCAACTCCTCCGCACGTCCCTATGGCTCACGCCCAGGGGATTGGACCAGCTGTTCTGTTACACTCTTGCAGCTCCGTAATCTGGATACCCAGGGGTATCTCCCGTCATCAGATCTGGTGGCAACCCGCGCAGGTCTACTCTCCTATGGCGACAAGGTTTTCAACGAGCGTTTCCCCAATCCTAACAAGGGGGAGCGCGTGTGCTTTGTCCCCTTCCTCCTCTGGGGCCTTGGGTTTCCAATCCATCCGTTCCTAAGGGGGTTACTGGAGTTCTATGGGATCCAACTCCACCATGTCACTCCAGGGTCAAATTTACACATCTCGGGCTTCGTCACCCTCTACAAGATGTTCTTGGGGTGCAAAGAACATTTTGATTTGTGAAGGAAATACTTCTGTCTCGTCCTCCGAACTCGGGACAAGACAATCTTGGAGGTCGGCGGGGCCGAAGTATGTCGCATAGTGGGGACGGGATATCTGGCAGGCACAATGAAGAAGTCCGAAGAATGGACCTCGGAGTGGTTCTATATTGAAGATGTACCCCTGTTCGAGCCACCCGAACAGGCCTTCCCGAATACTCTGACGTTCTCCTGAAGAAAAGGTACAATTGGTGACCAAGGAGCTCATCCCAGGAGGAAAGCGTCAAAGTGCGACGCCTGGCTGCGCAGGTGCAGATGCTCGTCCACCACCGACTGACCATGATCGACATCATGGCCACCTCCATCTCCCGGTGTGTACAGCCCCTCTAACAGAGGGTACACTCCCTATGGCAATACAATGGGACAAGCAATGCCACGCGCTCCCGAAAGCAAGGCCCCGCCAATCCGACGGTGTTGGCCGCCGCGCTTGCCGATCTGTACAAAGGAGAGCAAGAAGACTTGGTTCGACGGTCAACCAAGGAAGGATATTCAGCCCACAATCCCATCGAACGGGTAAGCCTTTCTCTTTTAATCATGAAATAGTTCGGGGTTTCCATTCCTGTACTCTATTTGACTGAAGTCTGGTGTGAACAAGAATGAAGGAGTTTCATTGAGACAGTCAACTGTCTGGCTCCTCAGCCCGAGAACCATTCATACGACAATGATCCGGGTTTCAACAAGGACCCGGATCTTCTCCTTGACTTTGAAAATGGAGTCTATTTCTAGGACAGCATCGTCCAGACCCCGCTGGCTATCATATTTGATTACCCTGGGTCATTCTCCATCCCTGCCGCGGGCAAGAAGAAAAACTCCTCCCGCAAGAGGAAAGCTACCAAGAGCGCCCGGACGTGTCGGTCCCGTCCCCTAAGTGCTGCCAATCCACGCACCATACGCCGGCTGCCGAAGCTGCGGTTGAATCATAGGCCAACCGGGACCCTGCGAAGGAGCCGGACATGGGGACGAATCCACCTGCCCGCTCATCCTAAAGGTACATTGTTCGGTTATACACTTATCGTTGTAATTAGTAGAGTCTCATAGCAGCTCGTTTTATTGAAATACTTAGGCGAAATACCCAATCCTCTCCTACCGAAGGGGTTACCTGGGTGTCTGGAGATGCCTGAAGCTCCCGAGCCACGACCCATGCGGCTTCTACTACAGAAGCCCCCATGGCCAATCCGGCGCCTGCCGATTCTGGTGATGGTGTCTCCATCACCAAATGGGAGGTCGAGAGTGGCATGCATCATTGGCAACGATGGGAAGCCATGCGGCACCCAATTTTATCCGATCAGGAGTTCGGCGCCCTATGCTTGGCAGATGCGCACCTTGGCACCGCCCGAGCTGGATTCGGTGAAGCTATGAAGTTGATAATAGCCAACATATAGGTAAGTGATCAGATTTTATAGAATCCGATTATTTGTGTAGGCCTAGTAGCCCTCGAGCCTTAATTTGTTTTGGAACAAATGAATTGAGGATCTCCACACTGTTTGACTGGTAACGTAGGCCTCAAAGCAACAGTCTGAGCAATTGGCCAAGGAGCTCGAGGAGAGCCGCACGGAAGTACAGTCTGTGAAGGCCAAACTAGCACAAGTAAAGAGCTTCACGCGAGAGGCCCATGGTGAGTATGCATGTACTGCTAACCTTTATATATCATCATGTTGGAAATATGTCCTAGAGGCAATAATAAAATGGGTATTATTGTATTTCCTTGTTCATGATAATTGTCTATTGTTCATGCTATAATTGTGTTAACCGGAAACCGTAATGCATGTGTGAATACATAGACCACAACATGTCCCTAGTGAGCCTCTAGTTGGCTAGCTTGTTGATCAATAGATGGTCACGGTTTCATGACTATGGACATTGGATGTCATTGATAATGAGATCACATCATTAGGAGAATGATGTGATGGAGAAGACCCAATCCTAAGCATAGCACAAGATCATGTAGTTCGTCTGCTAAAGCTTTTCCAATGTCAAGTATCGTTTCCTTAGACCATGAGATTGTGCAACTCCCGGATACCGTAGGAATTCTTTGGGTGTGCCAAACGTCATAATGTAACTAGGTGGCTATAAAGGTGCACTACGGGTATCTCCGAAAGTGTCCGTTGGGTTGGCACAAATCGAGACTGGGATTTGTCACTCCATGTGACGGAGAGGTATCTCTGGGCCCACTTGGTAAGACATCAACATAATGAGCTCAATGTGACTAAGGAGTTAGCAACGTGATGATGTATTATGGAACGAGTAAAGAGACTTGCCGGTAACGAGATTGAACAAGGCATACGGATACCGATGATTGAATCTCGGGCAAGTATCATACCGGTAGACAAAGGGAATTGCATACGGGATTGATTGAATCCCCGGCATCGTGGTTCATCCGATGAGATCATCGTGGAGCATGGGGGAGCCAACATGGGTATCTAGATCCCGCTGTTGGTTATTGACTGGAGAGGTGTCTCGGTCATGTCTACGTGTCTCCCGAACCCGTAGGGTCTATACACTTAAGGTTCGATGACGCTAGGGTTATAGGGAAATAGTGTACGTGGTTATCAAAGGTAGTTCCGAGTCCCAGATGAGATCCCGGACATCACGAGGAGTTATGGAATGGTCCAGAGACAAAGATTGATATATAGGAAGTGAGGTTTTGGTTACCAAAATGTTTCGGGCGTCACCTGTAACGTATCGGGACCACCGGAAGGGTTCCGGGGGTCCACCGGGAGGGGCCACGGGTCCTGGAGGACTCTAGGGCTGGTGCTCCCCTCCCACCTGGCCCAAGGCGCAACAAGGAGAGAGGGGGGGCAAACCCTAGGCCTAGATGGGCCCTAGGCGCACCCTAGGGCAGCTAAGGCTGCCGCACCACCTCTCCCCTCCCTTGGCCGCCGCACCAAGTCCCATCTAGGGCTGTTGCCGGCCCCTAGGGTGGAAACCCTAGGGATCAGCCCTCCCTCCTCCTCCTCCTATATGTAGTGGAGCTCTTGGGGATGTTTGAGACACGACTCTCTCTCCCTCTCGGCGCAGCCCTACTTCTCCTACTCCTCGTTCTCCATAGTGTTTGGCGAAGCCCTGCCGAAGACCATGCAGTTCCACCGTCACCATGCCGTCGTGCTGCCAAAGATCTCCCTCACCCTCTCCTTCCTCCTTGCTGGATCAAGGCGTAGGATACGTCACCGGGCTGCACGTGTGTTGACCGCGGAGGCACCGTTGTTCGGCGCTAAGATCGGATTCCACCGCGATCTGAATCGCTGCGAGTACGACTCCATCAACCGCGTTCTCGTAATGCTTCCACTTAGAGATATTCAAATATATGAAGATGCAATATCTTCCCACTCATTGCTGGTTTCTCCATAGATAGATCTTGGTGGTCATCGGAATTTTTTTGATTTACTACTACGTCTCCCAACAGTGGCATCATGAGATAGGTCTATGCGTAGAATCCATGCATGAGTAGAACACAAAGTTGTTGTGGGCGTCGAACTTTTTAATTTCCTTACCACTACTAGTCTTATCTTGATTCAGCGGTATTGTGGGATGAAGCGGCTGGACCAACTTTACACGTACGCTTACGTGAGACCGGTTCCACCGCCTGACATGCACTTGTTGCATAAGGTGGCTAGCAGGTGTCTGTCTCTCCTACCTTAGTCGGATTGGATTTGATGAAAAGGGTCCTTATGAAGGGTAAATAACAATTGGCATATCAAGTTGTGGTTTTGGCATAGGTAAGAAACGTTCTTGCAAGAAACCTATACCAGCCACGTAAAAACTTGCAACTACAAATTAGAAGACGTCTAACTTGTTTTTGCAGCATATGCCTTGTGATGTGATATGGCCAAAGGATGTGATGTGATGCATTGTGATGTATGAGATTGATCATGTTCTTGTAATAGGATTCACGACTTGCATGTCGATGAGTATGACAACCGGCAGGAGCCATAGGAGTTGTGTTATTTTATTGTATGACCTGTGTGTCAATGTTAAACGCCATGTAATTACTTTACTTTATTGCTAAACATTAGCCATAGTAGTAGAAGTAATAGTTGGCGAGACAACTTCATGAAGATACAATGATGGAGATCATTATGATGGAGATCATGGTGTCATGCCGGTTACAGTGATGATCATGGTGCCCCGAAGATGGAGATCAAAGGAGCAAGATGATATTGGCCATATCATGTCACTATATTGATTGCATGTGATGTTTATCATGTTTATATATTATTTTCTTAGAACTACGATAGTAAATAAGATGATCTCTCAATAAAATTTCAAGAAAAAGGTGTTCACCCTAACTGTGCACCGTTGCTAAGGATCGTTGTTCCGAAGCACCACGTGATGATTGGGTGTGATAGGTTCTAACGTTCACATACAACGGGTGTAAGCCAGATTTACACACACAATACACTTAGGTTGACTTGACAAGCCTAGCATGTACAGACATGGCCTCAGAACACGGAAGACCGAAAGGTCGAACATGAGTCATATAGAAGATATGATCAACATGTAGATGTTCACCATGGATGACTAGTCCGTCTCACGTGATGATCAGACACGGGTTAGTTGACATGGATCATGTGCCACTTGGATGACTAGAGAGATGTCTAACTAAGTGGGAGTTCATTAAATATTTTGATTATGTGAATTTAATTATCATGAACTTAGTCTAAAGTTGTCTTTACAATCTATATTGTAGATCCAGTGGCCAATGCTAATGTCACCCTCAACTTCAACACGTTCCTAGAGAAAACCAAGCTACAAGATGATGGAAGAACCTACGCGGACTGGGTCCGTAGCTTGAGGATCATCCTCATAGCTTCCAAGAGGTTTTATGGCCTTGATGCACCGCTAGGTGACACACCCATTTTCCCAGCGGACCAAGACGTTACGAACGCTTGGCAGTCACGCTGCAATGATTACTCCTTGGTTCAGTGCGGCATGCTTTACAGTTTAGAACCAGGGCTCCAAAAGCGTTTTGAGCAACACGGAGCATATGAGATGTTCCAAGAGCTGAAAATGGTTTTTCAAGCTCATGCCCGGGTCGACAGATATGACGTCTCCGACAAGTTCTTCAGCTGTAAGACGGAGGAGAATAGTTCTGTCAGTGAGCACATACTCCAAATGTCTGGGTTGCACAACCGCTTCACTCAGCTAGGAATTAATCTCCCGGATGACTCGGTCATTGACAAAATCCTCCAGTCGGTTCCACCTAGCTACAAGAGCTTTGTGATGAACTACAACATGCAGGGTATGAAGAAGTCCATTCCTGAGTTGTACTCGATGCTAAAATCAGCGGAGGTCGAGATCAAAAAGGAGCATCAAGTGTTGATGGTGAATAAGACCACTAGTTTCAAGAAAGGCAAGGGTAAGAAGAACTTCAAGAAGGACGGCAAAACTGTTGCCAAACCCGGTAAGAAAGTTGTCGGGAAGAAGAACAAGAATGGACCCAAGCCTGAGACTGAGTGCTTTTTTTGCAAGGGTACCGGTCACTGGAAGCGTAACTGCCCCAAGTACTTAGCGGATAAGAAGGCCGGCAACGTTAAAGGTATATGCGATATACTTGTTATTGATGTGTACCTACCAACACTCATAGTAGCTCCTGGGTATTTGATACCTGTGCAGTTGCTCACATTTGTAACTCCAAGCAGGAGCTATGAAATAAGCGGAGACTGGCAAAGGACGAGGTGACGATGCGCGTCGGGAATGGTTCCAAGGTCGATGTGATCGCCGTCGGCACGCTACCTCTACATGTACCTTCGGGATTAGTTTTAAACCTCAATAATTGTTATTTAGTACCAGCTTTGAGCATGAACATTGTATCTGGATCTCGTTTGATGCGAGATGGATACTCATTTAAATCTAAGAATAATGGTTGTTCTATGAGAAAAATGTTTTATGGTCATGCCTCGCTGGTCAATGGTTTATTTTTGATGAATCACAAAGATGATGTTACACATGTCCATAGTGTGAGTACTAAAAAGTGTAAGGTTGATAACGATAGTCCCACTTACATGTGGCACTGCCGCCTTGGTCATATTGGTGTCAAACGCATGAAAAAGCTCCATGCTGATGGACTTTTGGAGTCTCTTGATTTTGAATCATCTGACACGTGCGAACCATGCCTCATGGGCAGGATGACCAAGACTCTGTTCTCTGAAACAATGGAGCGAGCAACTGACTTGTTGGAGATAATACATACCGATGTATGCGGTCCAATGAGCATCGAGGCTCGCGGTGGCTACCGTTATGTTCTCATCCTCACTAATGACTTGAGCAGATATGGGTATGTCTACTTAATGAAACACAAGTCTGAAACCTCTGAAAGGTTCAAGGAATTTCAGAGTGAGGTAGAGAATCAACGTGACAGGAAAATAAAGTGCCTATGATCTGATCGTGGTGGAGAATATTTAAGTCACGAGTTTGGCACACACCTAAGGAAATGTGGAATTGTTTCACAACTCACGCCGCCTGGCACACCTCAGCGAAATGGTGTGTCTGAACATCGTAATCGCACTCTATTGGATATGGTGCGATCTATGATGTCTCTTACTGACTTACCGCTATCATTTTGGGGATATGCATTAGAGACTGCTGCATTCACTTTAAATAGGGCACCGTCAAAATCCGTTGAGACGACACCGTATGAATTATGGTTTGGAAAGAAACCTAAGCTGTCGTTTCTAAAAGTTCGGGGATGCGATGCTTATGTGAAGAAATTTCAACGTGAGAAGCTCGAACCCAAAGTGGAAAAGTGCGTCTTCATAGGATATTCCAAAGAGACTATTGGGTATACCTTCTACCTCAGATCTGAAGGCAAAGTCTTTGTTGCCAAGAATGGATCCTTTCTCGAGAAAGAGTTTCTCTCGAAACAAGTAAGTGGGAGGAAAATAGAACTTGATGAGGTAATTGTACCTCCACTCGAGCCGGAGAGTAGCACAACACGGGAAGTTGTTTCCGTGGAGCCTACACTGGCTGGAGAGGAAGTTAATGATGATGATCATGAAACTTCAAATCAAGTTACTACTGAACATCGAAGGTCCACTAGGACACGTTCCGCACCAGAGTGGCATGACAACCCTGTCTTGGAGATCATGTTGTTGGAAAACGGTGAACCTTCGAACTATGAAGAAGTGATGGCGGGCTCGGATTCCAACAAATGGCTTGAGGCCATGAAATCCGAGATAGGATCCATGTATGAGAACAAAGTGTGGACTTTGGTGGACTTGCCTAATGATAAGCGAGCCATTGAAAATAAATGGATCTTTAAGAACAAGACTGACGCGGATGTTAATGTGACCATCTATAAGGCTCGGCTTGTCGCTAAGGGTTATCGACAAGTTCAAGGAGTTGACTATGATGAGACTTTCTTACCCGTAGCGATGCTGAAGTCTGTCCGAATCATGTTAGAAATTGTCGCATTTTATGATTATGAGATCTAGCAAATGGACGTCAAAACGGCATTCCTTAATGGCTTCCTCAAGGAAGAACTGTATATGATGCAGCCGGAAGGTTTTGTCGATCCTAAAGATGTTAACAAGGTATGCAAGCTCCAGCGCTCCATCTATGGGCTGGTGCAAGCATCTCGGAGTTGGAACATTCTCTTTAATGAGGTGATTAAAGCGTTTGGGATTATACAAGTTTATGGAGAACCGTGTATTTACAAGAAAGTGAGTGGGAGCTCTGTAGCATTTCTCATATTATATGTGGATGACATATTGTTGATGGGAAATGATATAGAACTTTTGGAAAGTGTAAAGGCCTACTTGAATAAATGTTTTTCAATGAAGGACCTTGGAGAAGCTGCTTACATATTAGGCATCAAGATCTATAGAGATAGATCAATACGCCTCATAGGTCTTTAACAAAGCACATACCTTGAAAAGATATTGAAGAAGTTCAATATGGATCAGTCCAAGAAGGGGTTCTTGCCTGTGTTACTGGGTGTGAGATTGAGTACGACTCAATTCCTGACCACGGCAAAGGATAGAGAAGAGATGAGTGTCATCCCCTATGCTTTAGCCATAGGCTCTATTATGTATGCCATGCTGTGTACCAGACCTGATGTGAACCATGCCATAAGTTTGGTAGGGAGGTACCAAAGTGATCCCAGAGTGGAACACTGGACAATGGTCAAGAATATCCTGAAGTACCTGAAAAGGACAAAGGACATGTTTCTCGTATATGGAGGTGCTGAAGAGCTTGTCGTAAAGGGTTACGTCGATGCTAGCTTCGACACAGATCCGGACGACTCCAAGTCGCAAACCGGATACATGTATATTTTGAACGGAGGGGCAGTTAGCTGGTGCAGCAACAAGCAAAGCATCATGGTGGCATCTACATGTGAAGTGGAGTACATAGCTGCTTCGGAAGCAACAAAGGAAGGAGTCTGGATGAAGGAGTTCATCACCGACCTAGGAGTGATTCCCAATGCGTTGGGCCCGATGACTCTATTCTGTGACAACACTGGAGCTATTGCCCTTGCGAAGGAGCCCTGGTTTCACAAGAAGATAAGACACATCAAGCGCCGCTTCCATCCGTGATTACATTAAGGAGGGAGATATAGATATTTTTAAAGTACATACGGATCTGAATGTCACAGATCCATTGACTAAACGTCTCTCACGAGCGAAACATGATCAACACTAGAATGCTATGGGTGTTCGATTCATCACAATGTAACTAGATTATTGATTCTAGTGCAAGTGGGAGACTGTTGGAAATATGCCCTAGAGGCAATAATAAAATGGTTATTATTGTATTTCCTTGTTCATGATAATTGTTTATTGTTCATGCTATAATTGTGTTAACCGGAAACCGTAATGCATGTGTGAATACATAGACCACAACATGTCCCTAGTGAGCCTCTAGTGGACTAGCTCGTTGATTAATAGGTGGTCACGGTTTCATGACCATGGACATTGGGTGTCATTGATAACGAGATCACATCATTAGGAGAATGATGTGATGGACAAGACCCAATCCTAAGCATAGCACAAGATCGTGTAGTTCGTCCGCTAAAGCTTTTCCAATGTCAAGTATCGTTTCCTTAGACCATGAGATTGTGCAACTCCCAGATACCGTAGGAATGCTTTGGGTGTGCCAAATGTCACAACATAACTGGGTGGCTATAAAGGTGCACTACGGATATCTCCGAAAGTGTCCGTTGGGTTCGCACGAATCGAGACTGGGATTTGTCATTCTGTGTGATGGAGAGGTATCTGTGGGCCTACTCGGTAAGACATCATAAAAATGAGCTCATTGTGACTAAGGAGTTACCCATGTGATGATGTATTATGGAACGAGTAAAGAGACTTGCCGGTAACGAGGTTGAACAAGGTATAGGGATACCGGAATCTCGGGCAAGTATCATACCGGTAGACAAACGGAATTGCATACAGGATTGATTGAATCCCCGATATCGTGGTTCATCCGATGAGATCATCGTGGAGCATGTGGGAGCCAACATGGGTATCCAGATCGCGCTGTTGGTAATTGAGCGGAGAGGTGTCTCGGTCGTGCCGAACCCGTAGGGTCTACACACTTAAGGTTCGATGACGCTAGGGTTATAGGGAAATAGTGTACGTGGTTACTGAAGGTAGTTCGGAGTCCCAGATGAGATCTTGGACGTCACGAGGAGTTCTAGAATGGTCCGAAGACAAAGTTTGATATATAGGAAGTGAGGTTCTGGTCACCGAAAATGTTTCGGGCGTCACAGGTAACATACCGGGACCACCGGAAGGGTTCCGGGGTCCACCGGGAGGGGCCACGGGCCCCGGAGGGCTGCATGGGCCGAAGGTGGAGGGAACCAACCCCTAGGTGGGCTGGTGCGCCCCTCCCACCTGGCCCAATGCACAGCAAGGAGAGAGGGGGGGCAAACCCTAGGCCTAGATGGGCCCTAAGCCCACCCTAGGGCAGCTAGGGCTGCCGCACCACCTCTCCCCTCCCTTGGCCGCCGCACCAAGTCCCATCTAGGGCTGCCGCTGGCCCCTAGGGTGGAAACCCTAGGGAACAGCCCCTCCCTCCTCCTCCTATATATAGTGGAGCCCTTGGGGCTGTTTGAGACACGACTCTCTCTCCCTCTCGGCGTAGCCCTACTTCTCCTATCCTCGTTCTCCGTTGTGCTCGGCGAAGCCCTGCCGGAGACCACGCAACTCCACCGTCACCATGCCGTCATGCTGCCGAAGCTCTCCCTCAACCTCTCCTTCCTCCTTACTGGATCAAGGCGTAGGAGACGTCACCGGGCTGCACGTGTGTTGAACGCGGAGGCGCCATTGTTCGACGCTAAGATCAGATTCCACCGCAATCTGAATCGCTGCGAGTACGACTCCACCAACCGCATTCTTGTAATGCTTCTGTTTAGCAATCTTCAAAGGTATGGAGATGCAATCTCTTCCCACTCGTTGCTGGTTTCTCCATAGATAGATCTTGGTGGTTGTAGGAATTTTTTGATTTACTACTACGTCTCCCAACACATCGTGCTTGACATACGGATTCCGTGTAGCAGCCGAATCAATATGACATATGGAAAGGCAGCTTGAAGAAGCCCGGGATTCTCAGAGGTATGTAGAGTCCCAGCACCAGGCTGGCTGCCTTGTTATACAAAAACATGCCAAACAAATAAAGAGTTTAAAGATTCAATTGGCCCAAGCTCAAGATGAAAATTGAAAACTTCAGAGGGGCGTGTTCGGTAAGTACAATTCCACTATCAGCAAATATTTTGAATGTAGGGAGTAATAGTAAGCACGCTGTTATCCTATGTGCATACCTCCTGTCCGGGCATCCTAAAGAGGAGATCAAATCATATCAAGGGGACCTAATGAAGGATCTGACCTCTCTCCATAAGCACGTGCAAAAAGCCATGAAAGGGATGGTGAAGGCACTATGGCCCACCGAACAGCCACCTAAAGGGCTAGCCGCACTCGTGGATCGATTTAAGGGGGCTCGGAATAGGTTTGAGCTGTGGAAGACTTCGACTTGCCGTAAGGGAGCATGGGAAGTGTGGGCAATGGTCAAGACCCGGTTCACCAGACTTAACCCCAAGCATATGGTGCGGGTTGGTCCCGTGGGGTCGGATGGAAAAGAAGTGCCACTCCACTTGGTATATGACCAGGCGATGCGAGCCGCCCGTGTTTCGCAAGCTGGCTGCCCCTTAACACAATAATTGATAATCTCAATCAGCAGCCGCACATGTAATTTATATGTACGTGTGTATAAACAATCTGTGTTGTAAAATTTGTCTTAAGAGGCCATCGGCTTCTCCCTCCCATGCAAAGAGTTCGGGACTGTTCCTCCTAATTGTTCCCTCGTAAAAGAGCGAACTATATTCGGGGAACCAGGCAATCCGGCCATGTGGTGCGAACAGACAGAAAGCACACAAGAAGATTTGTTATATTACGACGTAGCATAAGAAACATCTTCCAAGGAAAATTGTACGTCTGTCGATACCTTTCGTCGGGGCTCTACGAAGAGCATAGATAGAAGTCCGCATACTTGCAGTATACGACTAAGTGTCCTTTGGGAAGAAAAGACCCAAACAATGGTAATAACGACCAGAGCCGTATAAGTTGTTTTCGTCATATCCGACCAATTGTTTACGTAAGATAGCTAGCTTTCGGCTTCATCCGTCTTAGGTACGTGTCTAGATGACTGATATGTCTCCAACGTATCTATAAGTTTTGATTGTTCCATGCTATTATATTATCTGTTTTGGATGTTTTATATGCATTAATATGCTATTTTATATTATTTTTGGGACTAACCTATTAATCTAGAGCCCAGTGTCAGTTCTTGTTTTTTCCTTGTTTTTGAGAATTGCAGATAAGGAATATTAAATGGAGTCCAAACAGAATAAAACCTTTGGAATGATTTTTTTGGACAGAAGGAAACCACCAAGCTGGGAGACAAAGGCAGGAGAGCCACCGTGGGGCCATAAGCCCTAGGGCGCGCCCAGGGGGTATGATGTGCCCTGGAGGCTTGTGGGCCCACGGCAGCCCTCCTAACCCTAATCTCCGGCCTATAAATTCCTAAATATTCCCTGTATATCAGAACGAGCCATGAAAACACTTATTCGCCGCCAGAAGCCTCCATTCCCGAGAGATCCAATCTTAGAGCCTTTTTCGGTAATTTGCCGAAGGGGGATTTGATCACGGAGGGCGTCTACATCAACTCCATTGCCCCTCCGATGATGCGTCAGTAGTTCACCACAGACCTTTGGGTCCATAGCTAGTAGCTAGATGGCTTCTTCTCTCTATTTGCTCTTCAATACCATGTTCTTCATGATCTTCATGGAGATCTATCTGATGTAATACTCTTTTGCGGTGTGCCTGTCGAGATCCGATGAATTGTGGGTTTATGTTCAGATTATCCATGAATATTATTTGAGTATTTTCTGAATTTTTAAATGCATGATTTCATCTCTTTGCAAGTCTCTTCGAGTTACTGGTTTTGTTTGGACACCTAGGTTGGTAATTCTTGCAATGGGAGAAGTGCTTAGTTTTGGGTTCAATCTTGCGGTGTCCTCACCTAGTGACAAAGTAGGGGTAGTGAGGCACATATTGTTTTGTTGCCATCAAGGATAACAAGATGGGTTTTTCATCATATTGCTTGAGTTTATCTCTCTACATCATGTCATCTTACTTCATGCGTTACTCCATTCTTCATGAACTTAATACTCTAGATGCAGGCAGGAGTCGGTCGATGTGTGGAGTAATAGTATTATATGCAGAATCATTTCGGTCTACTTGACACGGACGTGATGCCTATATTCATAATCATTGCCTTGGATATCTTCATAATTATTCGCTTTTCTATCAATTGCTCGACAGTAATTTGTTGACCCACCGGAATACTTGCTATCATGAGAGAAGCCTCTAGTGAAACCTATGGCCCCCGGGTCTATTTTTCATCTTATACTTTCAGATCTAGAACCAAAAATACCAAAATACTTTGCTTCATTATTTTTACCTTTTGTTTTACTTTCCGTTCAAGCAATCTATCACTAGAAGATCTCATCCTTGCAAGTAACCTTAAAGGGATTGACAACCCCTTTATAGCGTTGGGTGCAAGAGTTTGATTCTTTATGTAGGTACACCTATTGGGGACTTGCTTGTATGTCCTACTTGATTGATACCTTGGTTCTCAACAACTGAGGGAAATACTTATCTACTTTTCTGCATCACCCGTTCCTCTTCACGGAAACCAACGCATGCTCAAGAAGTAGCAAGAAGGATTTCTGGCGCCGTTGCCGGGGAGATACATAGCAAGTCAGGATAAGAACTCTCCCGTCAACTTGCCAATTTCTGGCACCGTTGCCAGGGAAATCTACATCAAGCCTACCAAGTACCCATCACAAAGTCATCTCTGGCATTTACATTATTTTCCATTTGGCTCTCGTTTTCCTCCCCCCACTTCTAAACAATTTTTAGAAAATACCAAAAAGATTTGCCTTTTTATTCGCCCTTTTTCGTTCGTCTTTTCGTTTGCTTTTTTGCTTGTTTGTGCATTAGACTGCTCAAACTCATGGCTAGCCTTGCTACTATCGCTATTACTCCCGAGTACGAAGTTGTTAATTTTAAGCAAAGGGAGGGAGAAAACTTAAAGGATGCTTGGTATATAATTTGCAATGGTCAAAATAGATCTATTCGTAAGCAATCTACTATCGTTCTCCTTCACAATTTTTATGTGGGTGTTTCTCATTGGAATAGATATGTTTTGGATAGCATTATGGGAGGAATTTTTTTGGGAAGCAATACCTTTAATTCCTATAATGCTATGATAAATTTGGTAGCCTCACCCCCTCTCATGGTTAATGAAACAATCTTAACTTTGGAACGTGTTATGCGAAGGCTTGATATCATTTAAAATAAAGTTGCTACTATAGAGCTTATTGAAAACTTGGATAAAAAGATCCATAATCATATCACTCAACATGGATATAAGGTAGGAGTTACTCTAAAAACCCTAAGGGAAAAGGAACCTATAGTTAAAAATTGGACCAAGATTCCTCTAGAATAGGAAAGCTAGAGAACGTCATTACTAACTTGGGTTCCACTTTTGCCTCTATTCAAACCACTCCTAAATTTCCTCTTTCTAAGGATGGCAAGTTTTTTTACGTTCCCAAGAATAAGGGTGAATCCTCTAGTAAAAGGGACGAAGAACTTAAGATGATAAGTATTCACCCTAACTTTATCAATATTGTTCATGAGCCGATTGCTACAAAAGAATTTCTTGACTTTTTGCCTAGATGTATGGTTATTGGTATAACCAAAGAATCTCCTAGGGTTCGCAAGCATGTTACTTATGGATTGCATACCAAAGATGACAATACCTAGATATATTGCGTTTTGCCTAGCTAGGGGCGTTAAACTATAGTGCTTGTTGGGAGGCAACCCAATTTTATTTTGCTTTCTGCTTCTTGCTTCTATTTTGGTGTGTTTTGCACATTATTACTTCTGTAGTAATTTTGTTTTTGTGTTTTAATTAGTGGTTTGAGCCAAGTAAAACCTTTAGGGTGATCTATGGTAGTTGTTGATTTGATGTTGCTGAAAAACAGAAACTTTTGCACTCAGTCCAGGAATTTTCTATTTTTTTCAGGGCGTTGAATTGAGCTGAAATTTTTACACAATATTTATATACAAATTTCCTTGATTTTCCTAATTGTTTAGGATTTTTACAGTTCCATAAGTATTCGAAGTTTACATATTTCTACAGACCGTTCTGTTCTTGACAGATTCTCTTTTTTCTTTGTGTTGTTTGCTTATTTTGATGTATCTATGGGTCATATCGGGGGGTATGAACCATGGAGAAGTTAGAATACAGTAGGTATTACACAAATACTATCGTTGTTTTCTCATGATAGATGCCATGGGTAGGGTTATCGTAGGTGGTTGGGGCCAGAGGTCGCCGATGGGTTCCGGGTGCGAGATTGGGCACAAGCGGTGATGACACACGATGTACCCAGGTTCATGGCCCTCTGTGGGAGGTAACACCCCTAGTCATGCTTGGTCTAGTTGGATGGATATTTGTGTTTACAACGATGCTCCTAGAGCTGTGTCTAGAGGAGGAAGAAGGAGCAGCCGACTCATCTTACTTCGTTGCTAGAGATGGTAAGAGAGGAGAGCTCTATGTGGGTGTATGCGAATGATCGTCCATCCCCTTTGCATGGGGGTTCGGGGTTATTTATAGGCCATCCCCGGCTCTATAATATGTTTTAAAGTACAGGGGTGGGGGACCCGGCTGGCAGCCTCTCCGGCTGACCAGGGGGTCCCACCCTTAGCGCCTTCTCGTCGCCTGTAGGGTCCACCGGCTGAGCGGTCCCTTCTCCTGCTGGGGCCCGCCAGCTGGCTCTGCGATTGGCCCTCGCCCACCTACCGGGGCACTGGTCGCTCGGGAGGCGTCGTCTAGCGCCAGCCGGCCGAAGTCTCCGCTACGGCCGGCTGCACTGTAGCCACGCCAAGGCAGGTAATCGAGTAGGCGAGGGTGTGTCGGCACTGTTCCCCGCCCGGTCGCGCTCGCCAGGGTCAGCGGCCTGGACGACCGTACTATAGCCATGCACTCCCGTGTGTCAGCGGCCACTATGGCCACAGGGTCGCCCGTCGTGGTGGTCGTGTCATGTCGTCGTACCCGCACGTAGAGGGACAAGACGTTGCATGTCCGCCCTAGGGTCAACGGAGGAGGCGACTAGGAGGCAGCTGGCTATGCCCAGCCAGCTGGGGGTCGAGCCGGCTCCTCGACCAGCCGTTCATGTCGCCAACCGACGGCAGCTCGAGCCGGCCATCCCCTAGCCGGCCGAGGGCAGCCGGTCGTCTAGTTTTTCTTCGAAGCGGAAGGGGAAGGATCCTGTTGCTTTGGCCTACCTGGGGGTAATAACCCCGTCAGTAGTCCCCGAAGCCGACGGGGGCCCGTGTCCGGCAGACAGAAGGGAGCCGGCGGCTTCCCTCCAGCTGTACCCACCTACGGGGCGAAGCCGAAAGGCCAGTCGGGTCGGCCGTTGGACCTGATGCCTCGGGTTCCGGTGCGTCGCCCCGGGATCCGAGCCAGCCCGCCGCGTGCCATGCCATGGGTAATGATGTGGCGGGTCCCGTGCACGCGGGGAGATGGGAAGTCGGCCTGGGCCTAGCCCGCTAGGCCCCAGGCATAGCCCAGTAGGCCTCGGGGCGGAGGCCGGGATCCTCTACGCCCCGAAGAGGCCGTTATGGCTCGGGGCCACCCACACGCGTGGAGTTTCCGGGTGAGTGGGCATAGTTAATCCCCACGTCCCCTGGTCGTGGCCTCCCCTATAAAAGGGGAGGAAGGGCAAGGGGCGGAGGTACCCTCATCCCATTCGCCCCCTTGCTGCCTTGCCTTCTTGCCTTCTTCATCTTCCTCCCCCTCCTCGCGCAACACTACTCCCTAACCCATAACCACGCCCGCACGCTGCCTTGCCGCCGCAATGGCTGACAAACGCGGAGGGAGCTGGGCTGGTTCCGTCATCATGGACGCAGACATTGCGGATCTCCGCCGCGCGCGCATCCTGCCGCCGACGGAGCGGGTGGTCGCTCGCGTGCCAAGCGATGAGGTGGCACCGGCGCCGCAACCACGAGAACACGTCGTGTTCCACTAGCATTTCGCCCATGGCTTCGGGCTATCGGTGAGCCACTTTTTCCGTTTGCTTCTAGACACCTTCAATCTTCAACCGCACCACCTCGGACCCAACATGATCCTCTACCTCGCCGGCTTCGTGACGCTGTGCGAGGGGTATCTGGGGTTCCTCCCCTTTCTTGATCTCTTCAACGCCCTTTTCTATCTCAAGGCGCTGAAGAGCAGTGCCTGCGGGGGCACGGTGGTGTGCTGCCGTGGCACCATGCGCTTCCCACCCTTCTCTCTGATCGAGTCCGTCAAGGGATGGCATCGGACGTTCTTCTACATGAAGAACACCGACCCAAACCTTGACTTCATCCGGCTACCGCCGTTTGTCGATGCGCAGTCCACCCAGGTGAACTCGCTGGGGCCGCCCCGCACGGCATGGCTATGGCGGAGCTCGGTGGCTCGTGCAGCTGAAGAGCTCTGAGGGATTGGTCGCCGCCGATCTGGTGGCGGCCTTTATCTTGTGACGGGTGCTGCCTCTCTAGCTGAGGCCGCACCGGATCTGCGATATGTCCGGCCGCCGGGACCCCTGCCGGCTGTCAACCGTCGACCTGACGCCAGCTCAGGTGGCGAAGCGGGTGAACACCCTCACGATGTTCAAGCTGAAGCCCGCGTCATGGACATTTGGCATGGAACCATACGACCGCATCAACCGGCCCCCCTTGGTAAGTCTTCGACGAATCGACTTTTTTATTTGTTTGATTCTTTCCAGCGGCACCCGACAACAGACCTTACTTCGTCGTGCTGACCGCAGCTGTTGGTGCGACAGAACACGCCGGACGGCCCGCACCCCCAAATCTTCGAGGCAGAGCGCAAACACTCTGACTCCGAAGACTACGAGTGGGGAGGCCCGCCGAAAGAGGGGGTGGACTCCTCGGGAGGAGTCGACGAGCCGGCAGACCCGTGAGCCGGCGACCCCAGCGGAGCCGGAGGGTGCAGTTCAACCGGGGAGCCTAGCGGAGCCGGTGTGTTCCCTTTTGCCCCCATGATCAGGGCCTAGACGGACGACGATGATGATGACGTAATGATTCTGAACGAGCCTCCTCCCTCAACACGTCAGGGCCGGCGGAGCGAGGAGCGGCCGGCTCTAGCCCCGGCGGTCGGAACTGCCGGCCGGGTAAAGAGGCCGACTCAGGAGGGGCCAGCGGCCCTGCCACCAATCCCAAAGCGGGTGAAGGTGGCTGTGCGGAAGCCGCCGGCGCGCGCCAAGCTGGCCTTGCCCCTTGTCATCGGGTAAGTTTCTTTTTCGTGTTTTGTGTGCATTTTCTTCCGGGTCGCGAGCCGATGGGCGATCGTCCCTCGTGCGCTGCAGGTACCCCATCGAGCTTCATGAGGGGGAGTCGGCCGAGGACCCGATGGATGCCGCCAGCCGGCTGGCCCACGAGCACGCGACCACCCAGCAAGAGGAGAAGAGGAGGCTCGCGGAGCTGCGAGCCTCAAAGTCCGGAACGCGAGGCGGGGCCTCTCATTCCGGGACTTCGAGCAGCGGGAGGCGGAGGAGGTCTGTGGACCCTGCGCGGGCGTCGAACTCGGTGGCGGAATCGACCCATCTGTCGAGGCCTCCGTCAAGCAAGCCGCGAGGGGCGGCCCTGGAGCCGCCTGTGCCTCCATCCGCGAAGGAGGCGGCCCGAGCGAGGGTGGCGGCAATGTAGTCGGCCCCCGAGGCGACCCGGTCGGAGGTGCCAGACGTGACATCGTCCGAGGCCGAGCCGGCCTGGGTCGACGTGCGGGAGGCCCTGGAGGCGGTGTCAAATGTGGTGCCAGAGGTGGCGGCCATGGAGACGGAGGCGCCGTCCATCGGGAATGTCGTGTCAGAGTGGCAGGAGGTGGAGGCGGCGACGGCGTCGGGTGAAGGGCCGGTGGGGGGTGACTCCCGGACCCTCGCTGTCATCAACCCACCCCCGGCGGCCGGCACCGTGGCGAGCCCGGGCGGCAACGGAGGCCGGGACCAGAGGACCCTGCGGGCCATGCAGGAGGTTCTCCAGGACTAGGAGGCGCTGCCGTATGTGCCAGTCCTAGCGGCTCCCCGACGGGCAGCCCAGTCCCCTCGTTCGGGGAGTTGGGGAGTGTCTTGGACCGGTGCCGGCAGGAGCTGGCCCGGTTCACAGAAGCGATAGATGCCACCCTACAGCGTGCGGAGGTAATCATAGTTGCCTTTGTCTTAGAACTTTTAGTTGGGGCGCGCAAGCGCACCCACTGGGTGTAGCCCTCGAGATGCGGGCCGGCTGACCGGCTGACGGGCAGCCGGGCCGGATCTTCATGAGCATGTCTTGATTTTTGGCTCCACGTGACAGGAGGGGAACTCCCTATAGTAGAAGTTGTTCGAGGAGGCGGTCGCCATCCACGACCGCGGCAAACATGGCTTCTACCGCCTGGAGGAGGAGCTGGCGCAAGTGCAAGGTATGTTGAGTTTCGCGGGAGGGGTATGTAGCCCCCGAGAACCGACTAACGCTTGCCTTGTCTTGGAGGTGATCTGACCGCCCTCCTGGCAGAGAAGACCGGGCTTGTCTCGGAGCGGGACCGGCTGGCACAAGACGTCCAGGCGGTCATGCAGGAGAAGGACCAAATGGCCGTGCTGCTGGCGGATGGGGAGGCGGCCCAGGACCGCCTCAAGGCCAAGGTGGCGAAGGAGGTGGCGGCCAAGGAGACGACCGTTAAGGAGGCGGCTGACGCCGCCCGGCGGACCGCCGCCCTCCAAGACGAGGTGACCCGCCTCGAGAGGTCGCTCGAGGAGGTCAAGGGCTCCCTCGCCGCATCAGAGGTGCCGCTAGCGTCGGAGCGGAAAACATTGCTCAATTTCGCCATCGGGGTGGACGACACCATTGAAGGTAGGTTTCCATTTTTCCCTTCTCCAGCTGGTTGCTTTTTTCCTTTGCTAGTTCTTGTGTTTGATTTGCCCTTCTTTCCTATTCTTCCCTTTCTTCTCTTCCTTCTCTTAGGGCGCTTCCCGAAAACTCAGCGTCGCGCTGAGCGCGCCGTCAAGGAGCACCAGGAATACCTTCAGGAGCGCGGGCGCTCCATCGAGGAGGACGCCACGTGGGATGTGGATGAGCTTGGGATCGCCATTGAAAACCGGATGATCCACCTCGAGCGGAGCGTGTAGTGGCTGAAGACGACCGGAAAGGAGAAGATCGGCGTTCTATGGCCGGGCTGCGGGGGAGCTCCGACGAACCGTGTGGCCTTGTGGCTGGAGTAGGCCATGGCCCGGCTCGAGGTGTGGAAGGCGCTAGCAGCCCGAGCCGGCGCGCAGATGGCGCTCCGGTTCGTCACGTTGTGGTATCGCGGCATGGACTTGGGCCGGCTAGCCACCATGCGGGATGAGCCGGCCGAGGAGCGGCAGGCCCATGAGCCGGCCCTTGTCCATCAGGCCAACAAGATCGCGTCATATGTTGACGCGGATGAGTTCCTGCCGGCGCTTGGCGAGGACGGCGAGCCGGTGCCTGAAGACTCCTTCGGCATCCCCCAAAGCCCAGTGGATGAGGAGGTTGCCAACGAGAGCACCGACTCGAGTGGCAAGACGGTTGGGACCGTGGAGGCCGCCTCGAAGGCCAAGGAAGGCGGCCCGAAGGCTGCAGCCACCTCCGCGGCGGGAGTCTAGCCGGCCAGCAAAGCGTTGGCTGGACGCGCCGGTGGCCTGAGCCCCCGGGCGTCTTTATGTTTCTTTTTCTTTCCTGCAAGTTAGGCTCGAGTCCACCCACTGGGGGTGTTATGTAATGAACCGTTCTGGCCGTGGGCCACTTTTGTCTTAACATTTGTACTGTGAATACTTAGTGTGTTTGCCTTATTGCTCGTGCCGGCTTGTCCTTATCCTTTTTCGCTCTCTTGGTTCTTTCCAATCCTCCCCTTTTCCCCTTTGGTTTCGGCCCCGCCAGCCCGACAGCCAGGAGCCAG
The DNA here is from genome assembly GCA_022496015.1 of Hordeum marinum. Taxonomy (NCBI): domain Eukaryota; kingdom Viridiplantae; phylum Streptophyta; class Magnoliopsida; order Poales; family Poaceae; genus Hordeum; species Hordeum marinum. The sequence continues at coordinate 85,436,534 of CM039672.1, forward strand.
TCTGTAGTTGGGTCGGGGTGTCTGCCTCGAGGGAGCCGGTTCAGAACTTAGGAACCGCGAGAGCCTTTCGGGATAAGTAGAGTGGCAGAGGCGAGGCGGTGGTCCGGTTGGACCTAGCTGGTATCTCCTTTCGATTGATCTTTTGTGTGAGCTAAGCTTTGCCACCCCGAGGCCCCGTCAGCTGGACAGCCGGGAGACAGATCTGTATCTAGGACGGGTGGGAGGGCTTGCTCGGCTCACACTACTTAGCCATTTTTGAGAGAGGCGACCTAGGACCAGCCGGCAAGCCCTTGGGCCTGGGAGCCGGGTCGGGGAGCCGGTGAGCAAGGAAGCCCTTGAGGGAAGCGAAACATGGCATGCCCCAAGAGCCGACCTAGGGCACCCATTGCATTCATAAGCCCAAAAGGGGAGGGATACATACATACACTGGTCTTTTCAGCAGTAAAACGGGCGAAGGAGCGCCGCCTTCCATGGGCGCTTCGTCTCCTTGCCGGAGGCATCTCTTTTGTGCATCTGCGGCTTCTGGGCATCTATTAGGTAGTATGCATTGTTGTGCAACACCTTCCTGATGATGAACGGGCCCTCCCATGGGGAGGACAGCTTGTGTTGTCCGGCTGTCCACTGGATCCGCCTGAGGACCAGGTCCCCTTCGCGAAAGGAGAGTGGTCGGATCCGCTTGCTGTGGTAGTGCTGGAGCTTCTGCTGGTAGATTGCCGTCCGGCTCAAGGCCAGCTCGCTGGCCTCCTTGAGTAGATCGACGGTGTATTCTCTTGCCTCCTTTGCGCCCTTCTCCGGGTATACGGCGACCCGAGGCGAGTCGAACTCGATGTCGGTGGGGATGGTCGCCTCGGACCCGTACACAAGGAAGAAGGGCGTGTAGCCGGTTGATCGGTTGGGGGTGGTCCTGAGGCTCCAAAGGATGGCCGGCAGCTCATCAATCTAGCAGCCAGCTGACCTTACCAGTAGCATTATGAGCCGGGGCTTGATGCCAGACAGGATGAGGCTGTTTGCCCTCTCGACCTAGCCGTTTGACTGTGGATGAGCGACGGAGGCCAGGTCGAGCCGGATTCCTTGCTTGGAGCACAAACACGCGAGTGTGCCCTTGGCGAATTTTGTGCCGTTGTCGGTGATGATGCTGTGGGGGATGCCGTAGCGAATTGTGATGTCATCGATGAACCAGACGGCCGTGGGGCTGCCCATCTTCTTGATTGGTCGTGTCTCGATCCACTTGGTGATTTTGTCAACGGCCACCAACAAGTGTGTCATGCCGCCTCGTGTGGTTTTGAAGGGACCCACCATGTCCAGCCCCCAGACGGCGAAGGGCCATGATAGGGGGATGGTCTGGAGGGCTGATGCCGGCAGGTGGCTCTGCGTGCTAAAGCGCTGACAGCCCTCGCATCCATCGAGCAATTTCTTCGCCGCCTCGAGAGCAATGGGCCAGTAGAAGCCATGGCAGGAAAGCCTTGGCCACCAAGGTCCTGGAGGCGGCATGATGCCCGCACTCACCCTGGTGGATGCCGAGGAGGATCTCCAAACCCTTTTTTGGCTTGACGCATCGTTGGAAGACGCCGGTGGTGCTGTGATGGACGAGCTCGTTGTTGATGCTGCTGTATGCCGGGGCCCGACATTGGATTTGCCTTGCCAAGGCCTGTCCGGGGGGAGCTCACCTCGTAGAAGGAACGCCAAGATAGGCTGGGCCCATGAGGGAGCCGAGACGGGGGCCGGATCGGGATCCCCAGGCCTGGATGATCGGCCCCCGGGACCGGCTCGCCAGCCCTCGGGGCCGGCTCGCCAGTCCTCGAGGCCGGCTAGTCTATTGTCATCATGACATGCGTCGTTGGAGTCGGCAGCCTCGGATGTAGCCAGCTCAACTAGTGCCAGCAGGGTAGCCAAGGTTGTGGGAGCCGGCGGTGAGGATGCCGAAGGGGCAGCCAGAGCCGCCGATGGGCCGGTAGCGTCTGCCGGCACGAAGATTGTCTCTGATTCTAGGGAAGGCTTGATCGACGGCTTGAGCAGCCGCTCAAGGAAGACACCGACTGGGATGGCCTATCGGGTGGAGCCGATCTTTGCCAGCGCGCCGGCCGCCTCATTGTCCGCCCGTGGGACGTGATGAAACTCACAACCCTCGAAGGAGCCGGTGAGCTATTTTATGAGGAAGTGGTAGCTGGCCTTGTTGGCGTCCCTGGCATCCCATTCGCCAGAGACTTGCTGAACCACGAGGTCGGAGTCGCCGAAGCATAGGATGCGCCTAATGCTGATCTCCTTGGTGAGCCGGAGGCCATGGACGATGGCCTCGTACTCGGCCACGTTATTGGAGGTGGCGAAGTGGATCTGGAGGGCGTACTTGAGTTGGTCACCTTTCAGGGAGGAGAGGACTATGCCGACACCCAGGCCGGTCCTCATTTTCCAGCCGTCGAAATGCATGCACCAATGTGTGGAGTCTGGGGAGGCGGCACGAACTCCGTCTCTGCCCAGTCGACGAGGAAGTCAGCCAACGCCTGTGACTTGATGGCAGTTCATGGCTCGTACTGGATCTCGTGATCGCCAAGAGTGATGACCCACTTGGCGATCCGATTGGTGGAGTCCCGGTCGCTCATGATCTTGCCGAGTGGGCCGTGCTCACCACGGTGATGGTATGCTCCTGGAAGTATTGCTTGACCTTCTTGGTGGCGAAGTATATGCCGTAGCACATCTTTTGGTAGTGGGGGTAGTTCTGTTTGGAAGCGGAGAAGACCTCGCCAAGGTAGTAGATGGGCCGCTAGGCCAATAGAGACTTGACCTCCTCTGACCGCTCGATCACCAGGTTGACGCTGATGACACGTGTGGTCGCCACGATGTAGGTGAGTAGTGGTTCCTTCTCAGCCGTTGCAGCCAGGATGGGCGCGCGGGTGAGAGCCTTCTTGAGGCCGCGAAAGGCCTCGTCTGCCTGATCGGGCCAATCGAACATTCTCGATTTCTTGGTGTGACCCGGCTCGACCAGAGCCGTCTTGCGAAGGATCCCGTAGAGGGATAGGGCCTTCTCCCCCAGCCGGCTGATGAACCGGCTGAGCGAGGCAAGGCAGCTGATGAACTTCTGGATGTTGCGGAGCCGGGTCGGCTTGGGCATGCGCTCGATCGTGCTGATCTTCTCAGGGTTAGCTTTGATGCCGCGAGCAGACACGAAGAAACCCAGGAGTTGGCTGGCTAGGATGCCGAAGACACACTTCTCCGGGTTGACTTGATCTTCTAGTTGCGCAGGTTCGCGAAGGTCTCCCTAAGATCGTCGAGGAGGCTGAAGTGCTTGTTGGTTTTGACAATGGTGTCGTCAACATAGACGTGGACGTTCCTGCCTATCTGAGGTAGGAGGCACTTCTGCATGCACCGCTGGAAGGTGGCGCCTGCATTCTTCAGGCCGAAGGACATGGTGATATAGCAGTAGGACCCAAAGGGCGTGATGAAGGAGGTCTTGAGCCAGTCTTCTGGGTCCAGCTTGATCTGGTGGTAGCCGGAGTAGGCCTGTGACAACCCAAGTGCTGTCCCTGTCTTTTATGGCCATGTAATCCTATGTGGACCCTTGTTGCCATGTGATGAATCCTATGAGTTGCTCTTTTGCCATGCCATTGCTTCATGCATCATTTATCATAATCATTTCATCATCATGTCATGCATTATATAAATGTGGTGTGCTTATTGTGACCTTGTTGTGATGTGGAGTGGTCTTGTGGATGTGTGTGCAAGAGTGGGCATCAACTCCTTCCCCCTCTCTCATTATTTCAAAACAAACAATCCTATACTCTTTTATTCCCATTGCCATTCTTCATCAGAAATAATTTGCTTTATATATCTGTTAAAAATGTTCACGAGGTAGCTAGTATTATTTTGAGTCCATGTGTGATGTTCTTCTGGTGTTTTGAGCTTTGTGATTTGGGGGTCTAAAAATAACAGGGGCTGTTTTAATTTTAAAAGTATTTAAATTACTTGTTAGGAAAAAACCTCTTTGTAATTATTTAAGTATGTTGCATTTATGGTAGTGTCAAGGTGTTTGTGGTTTTCTGAAAATCCTTTTATTTATTTCTATGGGGTTTTTTCTGGTTATCTGTTTTTACTAAAAAGAAACCCTCTTTTTCTTGAGTGAGAGAGAGAGAGAGAGTTGCCTCTTGGGCTTCTGGTCTCCGCAGCGGCCTAGCAGAGCGCCCGCAGCCCAGCCGGCCTCCCCGCGTGTGGTCGTCGTCTTCCTTGTACGGCAGGGCATCCGGCCATACCACGTACTTGCCCCCTTGATTTGACGGCCGACGGTGCCCTAGCCGCCTATTAAGCGCGTCCCCGGTGCCCTAGATTCTCCCCTCTCCCCATTCCCTCCTTCTCTTCCCTCGCTGCTGCTACAGGTAAGCCCCCAAGCGCATGCCGGCGCCGCACCCGCCGTACTCCGGCCGAACATCAGCTCGTGCCCGGAGGTAGCTCCTCGCCGCGTGTCCGTCCCTCTGGTGCGTGGGAAGGGCCCCCCTCATGCTCCTCTTCTTCCCGAATGTTTGCAAGGCGCCAAGGCCGTCATCTCTTTGCCTCTTTTTCTTTGAAGCTATGTTTAGGTTCGGTCGCCGGAGTCGTCTTCGCCTTGTCGAGCCCCGAGCCTCCTCTCCTTGCCCTAGGTAAGGAGGTATGGTCCCTCCTTCGCTTCCTCCTCGTCGTCGCGTAATTGTCCGTGTGTGCGCATAGAACCAAGGGCACCATGCTCGTCTGCTCCATGCCCCGTAGAAGTCTGTTTTTTTGTTGTTGCTTGCCGTTGCCGTGCGTGTGTGGTGCTGCTGGTGGTAGCCTCCCTCGCGTCCGGTTGGATGTTGTGCCGCCTCCTTCCCCGCATGCAGCTTGCACTCATAATTGCGCCTCATCTCCGCTGTCTATTGCCTGTTGCGCTGTCTGTTGCCGCTGTCATTGTTGCCGTCAAGGTAGTGCTGCCCCACGCTCCGCCGTGTTAGCACCGGAAACGAGGTTCTAGTAGAATCCCGCACCCCTGCCGTTTGTTCCCCTCACCAGTGGTAGCCGGACTTGGCCGCCGCCGCCGCCGTTGTGCTCTGTTTGCGAGAGAAAGGAGAAGGGAGCCAGCCTCCCTGAGTGGATGATAAGTGCCACACCCCTCTTAGCGGCAGAGTTCCCCTCCTAGCCTGACTGGCAGCCGTCCGTGTCTCCCACGAGGGAGACCCGGGTTCGAGACCCGCGGGCGCGAACCCCCCTATTTTGTTTTGTTCGCCCGTCGACTGGTTGGCTGAGTTTGGTGTATTGTGGTTGGATCCAATGTAGCCACAGCCGGATCCAGGTGTGGCTGTGTAGTGTTGTGTGTGTGAGAGAGTGTGGATCTGGTGTGGTGCCAGATCCATAGTGCTGTGTGTGTGTTGTGTTGTGTGTGTAGCTGAGTGTGTGCGTGTGCTGTGTGTGACAAGTGGGCCCAGGCCCCACTTGTCATACACTAACTTTTATTGTTTTATTGTTTTAATTGTTATATTAGGCTATTTCCATTTCTAGTAATGTTGCTAAATCTAGACATGTGCATTTTTGATCGTGTGTAATTATAGTAGGTTTTCACTTATAGGATTGGTGGGCAATTGCTATCTAGTGTTTTGCCATGATGTTCCATTTAAACATAGAGGTGTGATATATGATTTTGGGGTAGAATCACCCAAGGGATCCATTGGCGTGACTTGTTTGGGCATTTGAGCAAGTTTGACAAAATGTCATTTTGTCTCAAAGTGCCATTTTGTCATTTTTGTTATATTTAATCCATGCATGCTATGATATTTGTGCCAACATGAATATGGTAGTCTTTGATGAGTAGAATGCCATGGTATTTATTTTTGTCATGTTAAACTTGCATATAAGTGGGAACCATGCTCTAAAGTAGCCACTAAGATGTTGCTGTTTTCAAACATGCTAAATATTTCCAAGTGTGAGAATCTGTTAATATTTTATTGCCATGTAGAGTGGATGCTACCAAGTGATATGTTGAGAATTAGCTCAAGCTCAGTGCTAGTGTTTTGAAGTAGATGTTGTCTTCTACCATCCTGTTAATTTTCATGCCATGAGTTGGTATCTATCACCATTAGTTTTTGCTATCAACTTGTTATCAGCTTAACTCAAATTCCAGAAAACTGCTATTTTCACTAAGTCCCTAAAATCTGTTTCATCATGCCAACTTGTGAGCTTCATGCTTATTGATGTGTGCCTCCATTCCAGATTTTGTAGTTGGATAAGTTGATAAGAATTCTATGTAGTTTCTGTCAATGCCTTGTTTGTGGTTAGAGACTTCATGTAGCTTTAGTTGTTTGCTGTGAAAGTTGCTATGTTGCTGTTTTGTGGCAGATTGTTTGATTTAGTGTTTTGTGACTTGTGGGAGCTATACTCCATGGAGTTTCTTGATCTTTGAATCTATTGTGGTTGGTTTTTCATTGCCTAACCAGTGTCTACCTTGAAATGTCAAGGAATAGCCCATGGTCTTCATTGTCTTGTGTTTGCCTTCGTATCTTGCCATGAGCGTAGCGTGAGAACCGTAACTCTCTTTCCTACGTTCTACATATGCAATTGTATCGTTTTTGCATGAAGCATCCATATTTTCCATGTTCATGCATGTTTAAATAACTTAACATGATGTTATGTCTAGAATCATAAATAACTAATCTATTGCATGTGAAACATGACTAGTTAGGATTGCCATGCTAAATTCTTCACATAAACCATGCATCATTCTTGTTTGTGCATTGAACCTTGGTTGATTGTTTATTCTTGTTGTTTCTTTTGGGTAGACGCAAACGTTGAACCTGAGTACGAAGATCCAGGAGAGTACCACTACGAGGATCCCGCTAGTTGTCCCTCTGAAGAACCAACATGCAAGATGATCGTACCCGGATCCCGATTCTATTTTCGCTTGCTAGTTGTCTCGCTCTTATCATTACTTTTGTGCCACAACTTCAATGTCAAGCCTCCTACATTTCCATGATAGCCTCTAACCCCTCCACATCCTAGCAACCTTTGATTGGCTAAGTTACCGCTGCTCAACCCCTCTTATAGCGTTCTAGTTGCAGGTGTAGGTTGTTTCCATGTGATAACATGGATTTCTGGCATATCACAATATTATTATATGTTATTTAATTTAATGCACATATATATCTTGGTATTGGTGGAAGGCTTGGCCTTTTTCTAGGTGTTTTGTTCCGCTTTTACCGCCATAGATTCTTGTTACCGGTGTTATGTTTCCATACTTTGCGCTCCTAACATGCTCGGGGTTGTTATGAGGATCCCCTTGTTTATTGGGTTGAGATTAAAACTTGTCTTGCAAGACCCAACTTTGGTACTATATTTGCTTAAACAACTTAATAAAATTTGCATAGGGCTTTGCAACCCCGTGGATAATTAATCAACCCCCGGGCCAGTGCTCCTCATGAGTATTGGTCCAAACTAGAGCCGTGTGCGGGGCAACCCGGGGCAACTCGGGAGATTTCTATCAAGCCACTATATGTTGTGCTTATCCGTCGTGTCCTGAGAACAAGATACGCGGCTCTTATCAGGTTCGTCGACACGTCGGGTGGTCTTGTTGGATTTGTTTTACCTTTATCGAGTGGCTTGCATGAGGGGCTCTGACTTTCTTCGGGCTACCTCGAGGTGTTGGTATTCCTTTGGAGTTACCTAGGATGATCACGAGATCCGTGGTAGAGGATACTCCCGTGGAGTGTGGTTAATTTATGATGGACTAGTTGGAGCACCCTTGCAAGGTTAAAAGTTTCAAAAAGCCGTGCCCGCGGTTATGTGGCAACTTGGATTTTTGTTTAACACCCGGTTTTAGTTAACTTGAAGTAAACTCTAATAAAACACACCAACTGTGTGAGTACCCGTGATCGTCTCTGCTCGTGAACATGAACCGAGAGAGAACACGGTGGGGTTATGGTTGATGTAAGTAGGTGTTCGGGATCTCATAGAGGTCATTCTAGTTTCGATCGTTCATCGTAGACCACATATTTACTTTCATGTTTCGTAAGTTTAGCCACCATAAATGCTTAGTGTTGCTACAAACTAAACACATACCCCTTCCCAACTTGTAACTTTGAATAGTCTCGATACCCAGGCGTGAGATTGCTGAGTCCCCATGGCTCACAGATTACTACAACAATCCAGGTGCAGGTACGGATGAGATCGTGCCAGATGATATGACACAGCTCCAGTGGGAGTGTGATGAGGAGCGTGGCAGGATGTACGTGACTTATCCAGACAAGTAGAAGATGGTGGTCGTGATCTTTGGGCTAGCAAGCCAGTGTCATTGCAGCATTTTATCATTTGTTTTCGTCCGTAGACGGACCCTTCCTTTGTATTGATGATTGAAATAATTGTGTGGATTTGTAATTTAGTATGTGGCGAGTGTAAGCCGACGCATATACTCTTCTCTTTGTAAATGTATGTAATGATGTTGTACTTGCGAACGACAAGATGCGCCTCTATCCCTGTCGAGGCCCTCGTGTCTTAATACGGATAGGCGCGCATCTTGGGCGTGACAAGTTGGTATCAGAGCGAGGCGACTATAGGAGCCCTTTGCTTGATCGAACTTGGCCGAGTTGAGTCTAGTAAAAACTATTTTGAGTCTAGTTATATCGGAGAGTAGGTTTATTTTTACTCCTCTTCTATGCTCTGGTGAGGTACTCGACTTAGGAATTTTGATTCTACTCCTCTTCTCGCTCAAATTTTTTTAGGATCATGCGGGTATTTTGGAGTCTATATGATACCGATGTGATGGAGTTCTGTCTTGGTGCCTCCTATTTGACTTGATTTCTTCCGGGGAGTCGAGCTCCAGGGAATTTTGGCACATCTTCATCATCCAACTTCCTTAGTATCTCAGGACAGAGAGTGTTCGGAATTACTTCAATACTTGTCATGGTGATATAAGATCGGAGTCACCCAGTACTGGGAAGGCATCCGGGGTACCACCATGGTTTAGTATCGTTTTGCTTTCGAGGATTCGAGTTAGATGGATTTGCGAAAGCCTCTAGTTATGTGTTGAAGGATGGATACAGTTGGGGTGTAGGTTTGCTAGTTGTGTGAGATATTTCCTCCTTGTATCCCCCACACCGGATTGCATAACCAGAAAGTTTTTGGAAATTCTTAGGTGGGAACTCTTGTAGTTATCTAGGATCATCTTCTTCAGATGTATGAGGCATATACATTTGTTCCGAGCAACATTAGCTCAATACTTTTGTGTTATTGCAAGTGGCTTCTAAGATCTGATGTTATCACAAAACCGAAGAAGGCATTCTTACTAATTTTTCAGTAGGAAGGATGATTGTGTTATTCATTCAATTTCTTTCAAGCATTTGATTCAGATTTGAATTCATCTTATCAATGAGGTGCTGATGTTTTGTCCATCTCCAGGATGGCTCCACCAACTTGCGGGAATCCGGGTCGTGGTGAGGAGCAGGCTGATGTTCCACCACCCCCGCCTCCGCCTCCTCCTCCAGAAGCTTGGCAAGCTATGATGGCAGCAACCAATGCAAACACTCAGATGTTGCTCAGGCTTTTGCAAGAAAGAGAAAAGGGTCAGCAAGGCTTTCAAGGGGATTTTCAAAATCAACCTTAGTTTGCGACGCTCAATCAGTTCCTTGCCAACCAGCCCAAGTCTTTCACCTGTTGTGAGCAGCCTTTTGATGCTGATGATTGGTTCCATGACATGAGTAAGCATTTTGACTGCAGCAATGTCAGACCAGAGGACTTTGTCAGATTTGCATCGTTCTAGCCCAAGGGTCAGGCAGTTGATTGGTGGCAGCAGTACAAGGATTCCAGGGGCGATCGTGTTGTTACTTGGGACGATTTCTATCATGACTTTAGGGCCCATAACATTCTGACAAGCTTTGTCGAGGAGATGCGTGAGAATTTCAGGCACCTAAAGTAGGGGAGCAAGTCTGTCTATCAGTACAACATCGAGTTCCAGAATCTAGCCCGCTATGCTAAGCAAGATGTTCCAGATGACAAGGCCATGATCTATCAGTTCAGAGGTAGTCTCAAGGATGAGCATCTGCCAGGTCTAGTCCTTCAAGAGCCTCGTGAGTTTGACCAGTTCTACAATATGGCTTTGAAGGTCGAGGCAACTCAGCTCAAGTTGGAGAACTCAAGGAAGTGTTCAAGGGATTCATATTCTTCTTCTTCCATCTCTCAGATGGTTCCTAAGCAACAGACATATTGGGTGCCTAATCCTCCTCCGTTTTGTCGTCCTCAGCAGTAGAAGCAGTTCGGTGGCCATGGTTCTTCCCACCCACCCAACCCAGGATATCAGCAGAGACGCCAAGTGTCCAAGTCAGCTTTTGTTCCTCCTCCAGGCAACTTTCATCCGCTATGTGAGGTTACTTGTCACAAGTGTGGTCAGAAGGGTCACTACTCAAACAAGTGCAACCAGTGGCGTCTTCCGCCTCCTCCTCTAGTCAGACCTCCAGGCAATGCAATGGTGAAACATAATCCCAAGTCAGCAAGGGTGAACATGGTGAACACAGTAGAGGCAGAGGATTCTTCTCAAGTGATCATGGGTAATCTCTTAGTTAATTCTATTCCAGCAAAAGTTTTGTTTGATACTGGTGCATCGCATTGTTTCATGTCCCGTTCATTCTTTGCAATGCATGAGTTTTCATGTCAAGATCTCCTTAGACCTGTGTTAGTGGTATCTCCTGGGAAATTAATGAATTCCAATTGTTTGGTTCCAGATGTTTTTATCAAGATGGGCAATTATTCTTTTCTGGCTTCTCCAATTGTTCTCGAAAATTCCGACGTTGATCTCATTTTGGGCATGGACTTCCTGGCTATGAACAAGGCTTATATTGATCGTAAAGCAAAAGAAGTCAAGCTGACTCATCCTTCAGAAGATGTGATTATTTTCGCAGCTTGTGATGACACAATCCGTCTCTTTGCTCTTAATGAGAAGGGTGAAATCTTGGCTATTTCTCAAATTCTGGTGGTTTGTGAGTATGAAGATGCCTTTCCAGAGGAATTGCCAGGAATGCCTCCGCACAGGCCAGTCGAGTTCGTGATTGACCTCGAGCCCGGAACTGAACCGGTTTGCAAGCGCCCTTATAAACTTGGCCCCGAAGACCTGAAAGAGTTGAAGAAGCAGCTAGATGAACAAGAATGTCTAGGTCTGATCAGACCAAGTTCTTCTCCATGTGGTTGTGGTGTTTTGTTTGTCAAGAAGAAGGATGGCACGGGCCGACTTTGTGTTTATCACCGTCCATTAAACAAGAAGACAATCAAAAACAAGTACCCACTTCCCAACATCAATGAGTTGTTTGAACAACAGAAAGGTGCCAAGGTTTTCTCGAAGCTTGATCTTCGCATGGGCTATCATCAGATTCGCATTCGCAAAGAAGATATTTCAAAGACCGCTTTCAGGACGAGTTTTGGCTCTTATGAGTACACCATCATGTCGTTTGGTCTTGCAAATGCTCCTCCAACCTTCTCAAGAATGATGAACTTCATTTTCTCTCCTTTCAAGAATGAGTTCGTCTTGGTCTATTTGGATGATATCCTTGTGTTCTCGGAGACAGAAGAAGAGCATGCAGATCATCTCAGGCTTGTGCTTGACAAGCTAAGAGAACATCGGTTCTATGCCAAGTTTTCCTGTGAGTTTTGGCTCAATGAAGTGGTGTTCCTTGGGCATCTGATCTCTGCCAAGGGCATTAAAGAGCACCCTGAGAAAGTCGAGGCAATCTTGAAGTGGGAGCCTCCTCAGAATGTGAAGCAGCTTCGTAGCTTCCTCGGGCTTGCTAGCTATTGCAGAAGATTCGTGGAGAAATTCTCTCAAATTGCTAAGCCTCTATCTAATCTTCTTTAGAAGAGTGTAAAGTATGTTTGGTCTCCTGAATGTGGCGTTCAATACGCTCAAGCAGAGATTGACTTCAGCTCTAGTTCTTGTTCCTCCCGAGCAGTCAAAGCCTTTCCAAGTTTTCCGTGATGCTTCTCTCCAAGATCTTGGTGGTGTTCTCATGCAAGATAAGAAGATAGTTGCTTATACCTCGTGTCAGTTGAAGCCTGTCGAGAAGAACTACCCCACTCATGATCTCGAGTTGGCGGCAGTTGTGCATGCTCTGATGACTTGGATGCATTTGTTGTTGGGTAGACCAGTTCAGGTGTACACCGATCACAAGAGCTTGAAGTATATTTTCACTCTACCCAATCTCAATCTTTGGCGGTCTCGTTGGGTGGAAATTCTTGAGGACTTCAATCCAAGCATTGAGTATACTCTTGGAAAAGCAAATGTCATTGCAGACGCGCTCAGCCGTAAGGCGTATTGCAATAGTCTCATTCTGAAGCCTCTTCAACCCGAGCTTTGTGAAGCCTTCTGCAAGCTCAACCTTCAAATGATTCCGCAAGGATTTCTTGCCAATCTTTAAGTCTCTCCGACTCTAGAAGATCAGGTTCACCAAGCACAGCTTCTTGACGCAATGGTGAAGAAAGTGAAGAAAGGTGTGGCCAAGGGCATTCCGAAGTATAAGTGCTTTCACCTTGATGACAAAGGTACCTTGTTGTTTGAGGACCGTCTGGTGGTTCCAAAAGGTGATCTCAGGAAGGTTAACATGGACGAAGCACAAAATTCTCTTCTTTCCATTCATCCAAGCAGTTCCAAGATGTATCAGGATCTCAAGCAAACCTTCTGGTGGACTCGCATGAAATGTGAAATTGCTCAGTTCATGAACGAGTGTGATGTTTGTCGCAGAGTGAAGGCAGAACATCAACGTCCAGCAAGTCTTCTTCAGCCGTTGCCTATCCCAAAGTGGAAATTCGATCATGTGGAGATGGATTTCGTATCTGGGTTTCCCAAGGCCAAAAGAGGCAACGATGCCATCTTTGTGGTTATCGACAAGCTGACCAAAGTTGCTCATTTCCTTCCAGTCAAAGAATCTATCTCGGCAGCTCAGCTAGCAGAGTTGTATATGTCAAGGATAGTTTATTTGCATAGGATTCCTCAACTCATCTAATCTGACCATGGAAGCCTCTTTACTTCCAAGTTTTGGGAGTCCTTCCAGACTGCTATGGGTCCCAAAATCCATTTCAGCACTGCATTCCATCCGCAGACAAGTGGTCAAGTGGAGAGAGTCAATCAGATCCTTGAAGATGTGCTCAGAGCCTGTGTGATTTTGTTCGGCATGAAATGGGAAGACTACCTTCCATACGCTGAATTCTCATACAACAATAGCTTTTAGGCTAGCTCAGGCAAGGCCCCTTTCGAGATTCTCTATGGCAGGAAGTGTCGTACACCGCTTAACTGGTGTGAAACCAGTGAGTGTCAAATTTTGGGCAATGACACGATCACCGAAGCAGAAGAGATGTGCCATGTCATTCGTGAGAACCTCAAAGCAGCTCAATCCTGACAGAAAAGTTATTACGATAACAAACATTGGGATGTTTCCTTTCAAGTAGATGATCTAGTCTATCTCAGAGTCTCTCCCATGAAGGGCACTCGGCGGTTTGGAATTAAAAGGAATCTAGCTCCTCGCTTTGTTGGTCCTTTCACAGTTGTTGGCAAGAGAGGTGAACTTGCATATCAGTTAGAGCTTCCTCCAAACTTTGCAAATGTGCACGATGTCTTCCATGTCTCTTAGCTCTGGAGGTGCTTCAAGACTCCCGAACACACCATTGACCTCCAAGACATTGATCTCCAAGAAGACCTCTCTTATCGTGAGCAACCAGTGGCTATTCTCAAAGAAACCAAGTGTAAGACTCGCAACAAATCTATCAAGTTCCTCAAGGTGAAGTGGTCTCATCATTCTGATAAAGAAGCTACTTGGGAACGTGAGGATCTTCTCCGTTCTGAATATCCAGAGTTCTTTCGTTCCTAGATCTCGGGTCGAGATCCTCTTGTAGTGTGGGAGAGTTGTGATAGCCCAAGTGTTGTCCCTGCCTTTTATGGCCATGTAATCCTACGTGGACCCTTGTTGGCATGTGATGAATCCTATGAGTTGCACTTTTGCCATGCCATTGTTTCATGCATCATGCATCATAATCATTTAGTCATCATGTCATGCATTATATAAATGTGGTGTGCTTCTTGTGACCTTGTTGTGATGTGGAGTGGTCTTGTGGATGTGTGTGCAAGAGTGGGCATCAACTCCTTCCCCCTCTCTCATTATTTCAAAACAAACAATCCTATACTCTTTTATTCCCATTGCCATTCTTCATCAGAAATAATTTGCTTTATAAATCTGTTAAAAATGTTCATGGGGTAGCCAGTATTATTTTGATTCCATGTGTGATGATCTTCTCGTGTTTTGAGCTTTGTGATTTTGGGGTCTAAAAATAACAGGGGCTGTTTAAATTTAGAAGTATTTAAATTACTTGTTAGGAATAAACCTCTTTGTAATTATTTAAATATGTTGCATTTATTGTAATGTCAAGGTGTTTGTGGTTTTCCAAAAATCTTTTTATTTATTTCTGTGGTTTTTTCTAGTTATCCATTTTATTAAAAAGAAAACCCTCTTTTTCCTGAGTGGGAGAGAGAGTTGCCTCTTGGGCCTCTGGTCTCCGCAGCGGCCCAACAGAGCGCCCGCAGCCCAGCCGGCCTCCCCGCGCACGGTCATCGTCTTCCCTGTACGGTAGGGCATCCAGCCGTGCCACGTACTTGCCCCTTGATTTGACAGCCAACGGAGCCCCTAGCCGCCTATTAAGCGCGTCCCCTGTGCCCTAGCTTCTCCCCTCTCCCCATGCCCTCCTTCTCTTCCCTCGCCGCCACCGTAGGTAAGCCCCCAAGCGCATGCCGTCGCCGCGCCCGCGGTGCTCTGGCCGAGCATCATCTCGTACCCGGAGGCAGCTCCTTGCCGCGTCTCCATCCCTCTGGTGTGCGGGAAGGGCCGCCCTCATGCTCCTCTTCTTCCCAGACGTTCGCAAGGCGCCAAGGCCATTGTCTCTTAGCCTCTTCTTCTCTGAAGCTGTGTTCAGGTTCGGTCACCGGAGTCGTCTGCGCCTTGCCGTTGCCTCATCGAGCCCCGAGCCTCCTCTCCTTGTCCTAGGTAAGGAGGTACGGTCCCTCCTTCCCTTCCTCCTCGCCGTCACGTAATTATCTGTGTGCACATGTAGACCCAAGGCGCCATGCTTGCACGCTCCATGCCCCATAGAAGTCCGTTTTTTTGTTGTTGCTTGCCGTTGCCATGTGTGTGTGGTGCTGCTGGTGGTAGCCTCCCTCGCGTCCGGTTGGATGCTGTGCTGCCTCCTTCCCCGCATGTGGCTCGCGCTCATAGTTACGCCTCACCGCTGCAAGCCTTGCCGCCGCTGTCTGTTGCCTGTTGTGTTGTCTGTTGCCACTGTCGTCGTTGCCGTCAGGATAGTGTAGCTCCGCGCTCCACCGTGTTAGCTCCAGGAACGAGGTTCCAGTAGAACCCCACACCCCCGTTGTATGTTCCCCTCGCCGGTGGTAGCCGGAGTTAGCCGCCGCCGCCGCCGTTGTGCTCTGTTTGCGAGAGAAAGGAGAAGGGAGCCAGCCTCCCTGAGTGGATGATAGGTGTCGCGCCCCTCTTAGTGGCAGAGTCCCCTCCTAGCCCGACTGGCAGTCGTTCGCATCTCCGACGGGGGAGACCCACGGGCACAAACCCCCTATTTTTGTTTTGTTTTCTCGTCGACTGGTTGGTTGAGTTTGGTGTATTGTGATTGGATCCAATGTGGCCACAGCTGGATCCAGGTGTGGCTGTGTAGTGTTGTGTGTGTGTGCCTATGTGTGTGAGAGAGTGTGGATCTGGTGTGGTGCCAGATCCAGTGTTGTGTGTGTGCTGCGTTGTGTGTGTAGCTCAGTGTGTGTGTGTGTGGTGTGTGTGTGACAAGTGGGCCCAGGCCCCACTTGTCGTACACTAACTTTTATTGTTTTATTGTTTTAATTGTTATATTAGGCTATTTCCATTTCTAGTAATGTTGCTAAATCTGGACATGTGCATTTTTGATCATGTGCAATTATAGTAGGTTTTCACTTATAGGATTGGTGGGCAAATTGCTATCTAGTGTTTTGCCATGATGTTCCATTTAAACATAGAGGTGTGATATATGATTTTGGGGTAGAATCACCCAAGGGATCCATTGGCGTGACTTGTTTGGGCATTTCAGCAAGTTTGACAAAATGTCATTTTGTCTCAAAGTGCCATTTTGTCATTTTTGTTATATTTAATCCATGCATGCTATGATATTTGTGCCAACATGAATATGGTAGTATTTGACGAGGCATTTGTAACGTCTGCAGACGACTCTGTAGGGGGTGCCGCACCGAGTGGTGCGTCAAGGACATAATACTTCTGGGAAGCCGTGAGGATATTCCTCAGATTATGGACCCATTCTACAAAGTTACTTCCATCATCTTTCAGCTTGGCTTTCTCTAGGAACGCATTGAATTTCAGGGGTGCTTCTGCGTGAGCCACTGATCTACAACATAGATTTGCAAAGATTACTTAGACTATTGTTCAAGATAATGAGTTTAGTTAACCATATTACTTATAATAGTCCCACTCAAATTGACATCCCTCCAGTCATCTGAGTGCTACATGATCCAAATTCACCAACCCAAGTCCAATCATCATGTGAGATGAGGTGGTTTCAATGGTGAACATCTGCATGTTGATCATATCTACTATATGAATCATGCTTGACCTTTCCTTTTCTTGTGTTCCGAGGCCATTTCTATACATGTTAGGCTCGTCAAGTTTAACCGGTGTGTTCCGCATGTGCAACATTGGCTTGCACCCATTGTATGTGAATGTACAGTCTATCACACCCAATCATCACGTGGTGCTTCAAAACGATGAACTTTCGCAATTGTGCACACTCGGGGAGAACACAATTTTATCTTGAAAGTTTAGTGAGGGATCACCTTATAATGCTACTGTCATCCTAAGCAAAATAAGATGCATAAAAGGATTGACATCACATGCAAATCATAAGTGGCATGATATGGCCATGAACTTGTGCTTTTGATCTCCATCTCCAAAGCATCGGCATGATCTCCATCGTCACCGGCATATCACCATGATCTCCATCATTGCGTCGCCATAGGGGTTGTCATGCCAACCATGCTTCTACTACTATTACTATCGCTTAGCGATAAATTAAAGCATTACATAGCGCTTAATGATTGACACGTAGGTCATACAATAATTAAAGACAACCATATGGCTCCTGTCGGTTGTCGTCTGCATCGACGTGCAATTCGATATGAACTATTAAAAAACATGATCATCTCATACATCAAATATATATATCATCATGTCTTTGCCCATATCGTATCACAACATACCCTGCAAGAACAAGTTAGACGTCCTCTAATTGTTGTTGCATGTTTTACGTGGCTGCTATGGGTATCTAGCAAGAATGATTCTTACCTATGCAATAACCACAATGGTGATACACAAATTGCTATTCAACCTTCTACACGGATCTCCTTTGTCGAATCCGATTCAACTAAGGTGGGAGAGACAAACACCCGCCAACCATCTTTATGGAACAAAGTCACATGTCAGTCGATGGAACCGGTCTCATGTACGTGGACATGTAAAGTTGGCCCGAGCCGCTTCATCCCACAATACCACCGAATCAAGAAAATACCAAGGGAGGAAGCAATCTGAATATCAATGCCCACAAACTCCTTTGTGTTCTACTCGTAATCTCATCTATGCATAGACCTAGCTCATGATGCCACTGTTGGGGAACGTTGCATGGGAAAAAATTCCTATGCTTCACCAAGATCAATCTAGGAGATGAGCATCTAAGAGAGAAGATATTAGATCTACATACCCTTGTAGATCGCTAAGCGTGAAGCGTTAAGAAATGCGGTTGATATAGTCAAACATCTTTGCGATCCAAATCGCAAGCTGTCTTGCGATCCAATCACGATCTAGCGCCGAACGGACGGCACCTCCGCGTTCAGCACACGTACAGCTCGATGATGGTCTCCGCCTTCTTGATCCAGCCAGCGAGGATGGAAAGGTAGATGAGTTCTCCGGCAGCACGACTGCGTGGTAGCGGTGGCGTGGTGGCGATGGTGGTGGAACTGGTCCGGCAAAGCTTAGCCCTGCAGTACCGAATCAATCTAGAGGAGAAACGATCTACGAGGGAGGGAGTAGGTGGGGCACCCTAGGGTTTCCCATAGGGGCTTGGCCGGCGCAAGGGGGAGGAGTCCACCTCCCACAAGGTAGGTGGAGTCCTAGTAGGACTCCTTCCCCATTTGGCCACCTCCACCCCTTGCGCAAGGGGCACATTGGGGCTGGCTGCCTAGACCACTAGGGGCTGGTGCGCCAGCTCCTAGGCCCATGCACCCCCTGGGGTGGGTGGGCCACTCCCGGTGGACCCCCGGAACCCTTCTAGCACCCCGTCACAAAACTAGTAGGTCACGGAACTTTTCCGGAACTCGAATACCAACTTCCTATATATCAATCTTTACCTCCGAACCATTCGGATCTCCTCGTGACATCTGGGATCTCATCCGGGAATCCTAACGACCTTCGGCCACCAACAAACATAACTCAATAATACTGAAACGTCACCGAATGTTAAGTGTGCAGACCCTGCGGGTTTGAGAACTATGCAGACATGACCGAGACACCTCTACGTCTAATAAACAATAGCAGGACCTAGATGCCCATATTGGTTCCCACATATTCTACGAAGATATTTATTGGTTGAACCTCTATGTCAAGCATTCAGTTAATCCCGTATGCAGTTCCCTTAATTCTTCGGTATGTTACTTGCCCGAGATTTGATCGTCGGTATCTCTATACCTAGTTCAATCTCATTACCTGCAAGTCTCTTTACTCATTTTGTAACTCTTTAGTCACTTTTCTTGCAAGGCTCATTGTGATGTTGTATTACCGAGTGGGCCCTAAGATACCTCTCTGTCACACAGAGTAACAAATCCTAGTCTTGATCCATGTCAACTCAACAAAGACCCTCGGATATACCTGTAGAGTACCTTTATAGCCACCCAGTTATGTTGCGACGTTTGATACACACAAGGCACTCCTTCAGTGCCAGTGAGTTGCATGATCTCATGGTTATAGGATCAGATACCTGACATGCAGAATAACTATAGTGATAAACTGACACGATCATATGCTACATTTGTAGTTTGGGTCTTGTCCATCACATCATTCTCCTAATGATGTGATCCTGTCATCAAATGACATCGCATGTCCATGGTCAGGAAACCTCAACAATCTTTGATTAATGAGCTAGTCTACTAGAGGCATACTAGGGACACAATGTTGTTTATGTACCCACACATGTATTTTTGTTTCCAATCAATACAATTATAGCATGGATAATAAATGATTATCATGAATAAGGAAATATAATAATAACCATTTTATTATTGCCTCTAGGGCATATTTCCAACAGATATATGTGTTTGGATCTTTCCCCACTACATGGTGCTTGCCAACTAATAGATTTAGGTTGGAATAAGAAGTTGACTCAACATGAAAAGTAAATACATGAAAGTAATAGATTGCCCCTTTGCAGAGGGGAGTAGGGACTTGGAGAGGTGCTAGAGCTCATTATTTTAAAACATAGATGAATATGTAATTTTGAGTGGTATACTTTTCCTGTCAAAGTCACAACTGAGTTTTCAATATCTTCCATGCTAAACACATTATTGGCGGTTCCAAAACAGAATTGAAATCTTACTCCCCTCCACCATTCAATGGCTGAACGAATCCACATGTGCCATCCAAACAATTAACTTTCTAGGGGGGAGTTCTTGTTTATTTATTTTTGTATTATGCATGACTAGGCATCCATTTTACGAGTGTCTCTCATGTAATGGCAAGTGAATAAACACTCATCTTGGGAATAACCCGCTTAGCATGGAAGATAGTGATCGCCACGTCACTCCATGAGCAGTACGAGCACACAAAACGTATGTTTATTTGAACGTTTTGAGGTAACACGTCCAAATTTACTTGGAATAGCAGTGAAATACCATATATAGGTAGGTATGGTGGACTCTAATGGAAGAAACGTGGCTAAAGGATTTGGATGCACAGGTAGTATTTCTACTTAGTATGAAGTTTTGGCTAGCAAAAGGTTCTAAACAAGCACCACATGTTGGAGGATCCATAACAATATAACTTCTATACAAATATACCCAAACATAACCATTACGTTGTCTTCCTTGTCCAACTTCAGCAATTTGACCATGGTTGAAAATAATCAATGGGTATTCACAATCATAAAATATGTCCTAGATAATATATTTGTATGTGAAAATTCTCTTTCTTATACTGATCATTCATGAATTGCTTGTATGACTACTATTGTGATTGTCAAACTTCAATAGATTTTACTTTATAAACCAAATGTGAACCTGCAACTAAGAATATAGAACATAGATAATTTTATATTTATGGTATTTCATTCATTCACAATTTACTCTTAGGATTTAAGTGAAGCACAAGAGTAAGGGACTGTTTGGAGACTCAATAGCTTCTCGGAAACTTCTCGTGTACAACTTCTAACCTGACTTCTCACTTCACTTGGCATGCAACAAACCATTCTGGAGTGAGGCAGCTCCTGCGAGCACCTGGGTGAGCAGGCAGCCCAGTTGGGGCAGTGAAGCCTAGCTTCTTGCCACCTTGGGCCGGCTTTGAAACTACTTTGGGCGATGGGGCTGCACACTTATCTGATTTGTTTTTCACTTTCCATTAATAGTGCATACAAATACAATACACCATAGGGAAGCGGACAGAGGACTTCCTCCTTCACCAACTGACGCTCCTCCTTGCTGAGATCCTCCTTACCCCACCGGCGCTACTCCCCACTAGTTTCGATGGCGTGGGGTGAGCTCCTCCTCGCCCCATGGTGCTGCTCCTCGCTGACGACGGTGTTGGTGGTTTTGAGGACGGGAATCGGTGGGAAACTCGCTGGGAAATATGGATCTAGAGTCATCCAAGAGAATCCGGACAGTGACCAACGGGTCCAGGCGTGGAGGCGATGGTGAGGGTTTCCAGAGGGAGGACACGCGGGAGTTGTCCGTGCTTGTCTGTTCGATAGAGCAAGAAGAGGTGGGCCGTCGACAAGTTTTCCTAGGCGGTGGAAATCTGGTGGTAAATAAGGGGAACTTCAGATTCTTCAAAACATGGAGTTGGGTTTCCTTTGCTTCACAAATTTACACTACCGGCCCATCTTAGCTTCGGGAATTCAAGTTCTAGAAGCTAAAGAGTTCGGATCAACTTCAAATGAGAAGTTTGTGAAGTTAAGAGTTGGAGGGGTTCAGAACAAGCCCTAAACATCAAACTACTCTCAAAAATATATAAGTGAAGATCAATGACTAGTTAAACAATTAAGTAGCTATGTGAGGCCTCTCTCTCAATAAAGAGTTTAAGTTTCGAGATTTATTTAAAACAACAAAGAAAAAGAATACATTCCAAGAATAGCACATATCATGTGGACAAATAAAAATTTAGACTCAACATAGGCTAATCGGTATTTGTTTGATGAAGAGAGGTGGGATGTGTAGCATCCCCAAGCTTAGATTCTAGAGACTTCTTGTAATATTGACTTGGGGAGCCTTGGGCATCCCCAAGCTTTAGCTCGTGTGTCTCATTAATTCCTCTCATATTCCGGTTTCATCTTAGTCTCAAAAACTTCATCCACACAAATTTTGAAAAGAATTCGTGAGATAGGTTAGTACACATAAGAATCAACACTTCATGTACTGCCAAGACAAGTTACATAATAATTTTTAAATATTTAGTATTTTATACTATCATTTCCACAATTTATATCTACCAATATAAGCCATGAAAACTCTAGGATAAGTAGATAACAGAACTATGCAATCAATCTGTCCAAACAGAATAGTGTGTAACAATCTATTTAAATAGTGTACTTATGTAACTCCAAAAACTTATGCAAATTTAGGACAAATAATTTATATGAAATATTTTGGAAAAATTTCAAAAACTTTCCACATTCCAGTAAAATATGAAAATTGAAACACTACATCAAAAGTTTATGTTTTACACAACACACATCAAACATGTAATACAAGCATCCTAAAAGGCAATTCTTGGAAATTTTTATTGAAAAACAAGATATAAATAACAACAAGCAAATTTTAACAAAATAAAATGACACTCCAAGCAAAACTCATATTATGAGACGAATAAAAACAGGGACATTTGCATTTCTACCCCTAACTCGAACCACCTACTCAAATATGCCCCTAATTTCAAAGCCTGCTCAAATTTGCCCCTCCGCCGTTCGTCGCCGTTACAGAAATGCCCTTCTGCTTCGTTACTGTCCGGTCAAAGAGCTTTGACCGTCCTAAAAAATCTAAAAAATCTTAAATTTTTTGAGATCGAAAATACTCATGTGCGCAAGGTGCGTGCAAATTTTCGTGCTATTTGGACATTCCAGGAGCTCGTGGCGAGGAAAAATAGTTAATCTATACTCTTGTGAACAGTAAATTTTAAATAAAACAGCAAGAAAATTCAAAAAAATATGAAACTTTTTGGCATCAAAGAGGCTTGGGTGCACAATGTGCTTGCAAGTTTTTGTGATCAAATGGCATGCGAGGAGCTCTAGCAAAAAAAAAACAAAATAGTCATTTTTTCCAAAGTTTTTTCCCGAGCCAAATTTTCTTTTTTTCTCCACGAGCATCTAAATTGTCCAAACACAACAAAAAATTGCACACCACTTGCAGACCTGAGACTCTTTGATGCCAAAAAAATCATATTTTTTTGAATTTTCTTGCAATTTTTTGAATTTACTGTTCACAAGCATACATATTTACTGTTTTTTCTTTGCCACAATCTCCTAGAATGTCCAAACAGCATGAAAATTTGCATGCATCTTGTGAACTTGAGTATCTTTGATCCCACAAAATTTTAGATTTTTTAGAAATTTTTTGCTATTTTTTTAGGACGGTCGAAGCCCTTTGACCGGATGGTAACGGCACAGAAGGGCATTTCTGTAAGGACACCGAACTGCAGAGGGGCAAATTTGAGGAGACTTTCGAATTAGGGGCAAATATGAGTAGTGGGTTCCAGTTAGGGACACGGATGTAAAAGACCCATAAACATATAGCTCTAAGTAAGATATACTGATAGTGTTGAAGATGAAATAGAGGATGCCTTCCGAGGCATCCCCAAGCTTAGATGCTTGAGTACTCCTTGGATATTACCTTGGGGGTGCCTTGGGCATCCCCAAGATTAGGGTCTTACTACTCCTTACTATCCTCATATTGGTGTCTTAATCAAAACTTGAAAACTTCAATCAGACAAAACTTAACGGAACTTCGTGAGATGGGTTAGTATAATAAATATAGATCATTCACTTAGGTAATATCAAGACAAGATTCATAAGTGTTATCACATAATAAATATTATATTATATCATCCCATAATTTATATCACTTAATATAAGCTATTGAAACACTAGTACAACCAAACTATGCATGTCAAAAACAGAATAGTCTGTGAAGATATGAATCAACACCATACTTCCTTGACTCTAAACATTCTAACAAATTAGGATAGCGTAGGGAATTTTCGTAAAAAACTTTGTAAAAATTTCATATTTTTAACTATCTAGTAAAATTATATAAATTCTGCACTAGATATAAAAGTTTATGTTTTTGCACAGAATCAAACTAACAAGTATCCACACTATCCCAAAGGCTTTACTTGGCACTTTATTAAAACAAAAGCCATAAACATGATTAATACAATAGATCAGTCATGTGAACACACACAAATAGAAAGTAAAAGTGTTGGGTTATCTCCCAACAAGCACTTTTCTTTAATGCCTTTTAGCTAGGCATGATGATTTCAGTGATGCTGGCATAATAATAGTAATTGAATTATGCAAGAGAGCATCATGAATCACATGACAAGCACATTGAAGTCTAACCCACTTCCTATGCATAGGGATTTTGTGAGCAAACAATTTATGGGAGCAAGAATCAACTAGCATAGGAAGGCAAAACAAGCATAACTTCAAGATATTCAACACAAAGGGAGCAAACTTGATATTATTGCAATTCCCAAAAGCATATGTTCTTCCCTCATAATAATTTTCAGTAGCAACATCAAGGAATTAAACAATATAGCTATCATGTAAATCATTCTTTTCATGATCTACAAGCATACAAAATTTATCAGTCTCCACAAAAGCAAATTTCTTCTCATTCATAATAGTGGGAGCAAACTCAACAAAATAACTATCATGAGACACTTGATTGACAAGAACAAATTGAATATTAAAACCATGATGAAAAATCTCATTGTTATCATTACTCTTTATAGCATACATGTCATCGCCATAATCAGCATAGATGGTAACTTTGTTGTCATAATCAATATAAACCTCTTCCAAATAGTGGACTCACCACTGAATAAAGTCATAACCTATCCAAATCCACTTTTATAGTTATGAAAAGATTAAACACCCTCCAGAGTAGTGGGATCATTAATACCTAGAGTAGATACTCTTCCAAACCCACTTTCATCAATATAATCATCATAAATAGGAGGCATGCCATCATCATAATAAAGTTTCTCATCAAAACTTGGGGGACTAAAAATATCATATTCATCAAACATGGCAACCCCAAGCTTGTGGCTTTGCATATCGTTAGCATCATGGATATTCAGAGAATTCATCCTAACATTATTGTTATCATGCTCATCATTGAAGGATTTCACATTAAGCATTTTTTACAAATTCTTCTTCTAACAATTGAGCACAATTTTCCGAACTATCTTTTTCAGGAAAGACATTAAAAAGGCAAAGCAATTGCTTCAACCTAAACACCATTTTTTGTAGTTTTCTTTTATAAAACCAAACTAGTGAAAAACAAGAAACTAAAAGATTCAATTGCAAGATCTAAAGATATACCTTCAAACACTCACCTCCCCAGCAACAGCGCTAGAAAAGAGCTTGATGTGTGCTACACAACTTTATTCTTGTAGACTCTATTGGGCTTCCAAGCACAGAGTTTTATAGGACGGTAGCAATTTCCCCTCAAGTGGATGACCTAAGGTTTATCATTCTGCGGGAGGTGTAGGATGAAGATGGTCTCTCTCAAACAACCCTCCAATCAAATACAAGAAATCTCTTGTGTCCCAAACATACCCAATATAATAGCAAATTGTATAGGTGCACTAGTTCGGTGAAGAGATGGTGATACAAGTGCAATATTGATGGTAGATATAGGTTTTTGTAATACGAAAATATAAAAACAACAAGGTAGCAAGTGGCAAACAACAAGCAAAATGTTGTATAAATGCTTGGAAATAAGGTCTAGGGTTCATACTTTCACTAGCGCAATCTCTCAACAATGCTAACATAATAGAATCATATGATCATCCCTCAATGTGGAATAAAGAATCACTCCAAAGTTCATATCTTGCGGAGAACATAAGATGAAATTTTTGTAGGTAGTAAGAACCACCTCAAATTTACCATTTCCGATCAATCTATTGGGTTATCGTAACACCCCAAAAAATTAATCATGTTTTTATCAATTTAAATTTTGCCATGAAAAATATTTTTTAATTTTCTGGATCCTCTGTTGATTTCAAAACCACTCCTTTCTCTGAATTATGAATTTTTCCCTCCAAAAAGAAGCTTCTCAAAAAATTGTGGGACTTGACTGTTTGCTTAAGGCATTTCATTTAAATTTGGTATAATCAGTAGAAGCATTTTTATAATATTTTTTTGCTAAGCTTCATTTGTTTTAAGATGGCATTTTTATTATTTTAAGGACCTCACTTGCACTACAACCATTTGATATGTTCATTTATAAATTCCACAAAAAATTGTAGATGTCATGTGTTGTCCGCCGATCACTTTTATGCAGAAACCCAACCAGGTGTTTTGAAAAATTTGAGCATACCATTCTCTTTTCTATTCTGGACCAGTTTGATGTTTTGAACTACAACACCTTTTTGTCTTGCTCTGTTGCCCATGGGAATTTTTCCTACTTATAGTCCACCCTACCAAACTCTTAAGTCCAACATACCAGTCTCACTGGGATATTTTATGTTGATGGAATAACCCCCATTTTGTTCCTGTCCAGAACTGGAGTTTTGTCAAACTTGCACTAACAAGTTTCTCGTTTTCCCAAACTAACCTTGCCACCATCTTCAGCATCTAGGAGACCCCAAGATGGAAAGTTTGGTGGCCAGCACGGCCCACCAGATGCCCTTTGCATTTTGCCAAACACCATGGGTGCATAAGCAGATTTGGCATGCTCCTAGCTTTGCTTTGGTAATTGCCCCTATAGTCTAACAAGCATGTCCAGTTGGCCTACTGCATCCCCACTAACTACCCTATAACCTTGTAGCTTCATCCAAGCCCTCTAGCATGCTATAGCATTCTGTCGAGCACCTGTCGTGCATGTCCAGAGCGTGCGTATTGCAGCCAGCACACTCGAGCCACCACACCTCACCTAATCCCGACCCTGGCCCTTGCTCGCCCGTAGAGTCACGTCCCCATCCTCTCTAGCTTGCCAAAACCACCCCGACCACCTAATGGCATCCGTACGGTAGCTAGCCGCCATCCGCGTCTGCCTCTTGGTGCGGCGCCAAGCTCGTCTGCTAACCCCGTCCCTGCTCCGACCAGTGTCATGTCGCCGTGCAGCCCACAGTGGTGGTGAGCCATCATTCTTATCCTCGACAATCGTGGAACCAACCTCCATCTCCTAGAAATAGAATCTGAACCCCCATGCGCTCAGCAACAACCTCAACCCAGTAATAGCAAGCTACCCCTAGCTCCAATTCGACCGGAAGCCATTGTCTTCCCCACCTATGGCAACTTCGGCCGCCGCCGCCCTCCGGTCAATTCTAGTCAAGCCAGAGCCTCCTAGCTCCACTCACGGCACCATTCACCCCCTCGACCTCACAAAGCCATTCCCCCTCTAATTCTAGCTCGGGAGCCATAGGAAGAATCCCCATTTGCCTTGAAGTCGTCGTCCGCCGGTAACCTTGCCGCCGGTGATTCCATCCACCTCTCCGGTCATGGCAACCACCAGGAGGATCGCCCATGCCATCCATTCCAGCAACGATGGGACCATAAGGAGTCGCCAACCACCAACGAGGATTGCCGGAAGCCGCACTTCATTCGGCCAAAGGAGGGAGACAGTGGAGAAGACCAGTCAAACCTGACTGGTGGACCCGTGGGCCCACAGTTAGTGATTCCCATCCGTTCAAAGAATTTGAAGTGGAAGCGCATTTCCCTGAAATGCGTCTTCCGTGTTTCAAAAGCGTAAGTGCCACTGTACCATTTTCTTTTCCTGTTTTATTTTAAATCAGATTTTGACCACATGTTGGACTAGCTCTAGTTTTTAAACGACAACCCCAATTGAGATGATTCTTTTTCTCACCTTTCTTAAATTTCATCTAGTTTATTATAGGATTTATCTAAAAAAATTACAAACAAATTTTCAGTACTGTTTGGAATTGTATGTTGATTTGAATATTTTCAAAAATAGGAATTTTGAGGGAAGATTAAAACTTTCAAAAGTTTTGGAATGCACCTCACCTCTCTTCACCTTGAAGGCAAGCATTCTGAACCTTGATATAATATAAGTTGTGTGTTGTTTCCTATGACAATTGAACTTCATTGCTATGCTAGGGTGAAGTAACTTTATTTCATGTGGAGATATAATCATGGATGTAAGTAAATGATGGAAACTTCTTGCTATTGCATTTGGGATGCATGTGACAGTAGTCACTACCTTGTGCCACTCATGCCGACCGGATGAAATCCGGGAGAAGTCTCTGTCTCGGGAAGATGCGACCTTGGAGCTGACATCTCGTTGGACGAGGATGACCAGTGAGGCATGATGGGGTATGATAGGTGGTGACCCTGTCTGGATTTTTGAAAAATATTTGTTCAGCTAACAATGCAAGGAAAACATAAACCTCCTGAGTCGGTCATAGATCGAGTCTTGTTCGAGTAACCCCCATACTTGTTTCATACTACCACTTGTCCCTGCCACAGGTAGGGTACGGTTCAGTAGGTCGTCAACCCCTATCTTGGCACACATCGTACAGAGAGGCCATAGTGAAAGATACCAGTGGCCCCTGGTAGGCATGTCACTTGGTCCGGGGGAATGGATGTTCCGGTTGGACCTAGGGGGTAGCGCCCCCGTTTGCGCGCGTTGTAAATATTTTGATCCCATGCTAATTGAGATTGTGGTATCCCCACTTAAAGTTCTACTTAATGAGTGTCGTGGGCGATTCCAGGCACCGGTAAGTTAAGCAGGTGTGCGCGGGTTAGGTGTGTTTCCAACTCAAAGACCGTAAGAGGAATTAGTCTCTGTATGACTAAAGAAATTTGTTACTCATGGTTAAAGAGTACAACCTGTGCAGAGTAAACATCTATTCGACTAGCCGTGTCCGTAGTTAAGGACTACAGTCTGGGATAGGTTGATACCTCTCCAACGTATCTATAATTTTTTATTGTTCCATGCTATTATATTATCTGTTTTGGATGTTTCATATGCATTAATGTGCTATTTTATATTATTTTTGGGACTAACCTATTAATCTAGAGCCTAGTGCTAGTTTCTATATTTTCTTGTTTTTGAGTTTCGCAGATAAGGAATATTAAACGGTGTCCAAACGGAATAAAACCTCTGGAAAGATTTTTTTCTGGAAAATATGGAAGCCACGAGACTTCAGAACCAAGGCAGAAGAGCTGCCACGGGGCCACAAGCCTGCTTGCCACGACCAGGGGGTACCCCGCGCCGGGCAGGCTTGTGGGCCCCTGGCACCTCCTCTAACCCTAATCTTCATCCTATAAATACCCAAATATTCCATCATTATCAGAACGAGCCACAAAAACACTTTTCCGCCGCCAGAAGCCTCCGTTCCCGAGAGATCCAATCTTGGAGCCTTTTTCGGTAATCTGCCGGAGGGGGATTCGATCGCGGAGGACATCTACATCAATTCCATTGCCCTTCTGATGATGCATGAGTAATTCACCACACACCTACGGGTCCATAGCTAGTAGCTAGATGGCTTCTTCTCTCTCTTTGCTTCTCAATACCATGTTCTTCATGATCTTCATGGAGATCTATCCGATGTAATACTCTTTTGCGGTGTGTTTGTCGAGATCCGATGAATTGTGGGTTTATGTTCAGATTATCCATGAATATTATTTGAATCTTTCATGAATTCTTATATACATGATTTCATATCTTTGCAAGAATCTTTGAATTATTGGTTTGGTTTGGCCAACTAGATTGGTAATTCTTGCAATAGGAGAAGTGCTTAGTTTTGGGTTCAATCTTGCGGTGTCCTCACCGAGTGACATAGTAGGGGTAGCGAGGCATGTATTGTATTGTTGCCATTAAGAGTAAAAATATGGGGTTTTCATCATATTGCTTGAGTTTATCCCTCTACATCGTGTCATCTTACCTAATGCGTTACTCTGTTCTTCCTGAACTTAATACTCTAGATGCAGGCAGGAGTCGGTCGATGTGTGGAGTAATAGTAGTAGATGCAGAATCGTTTTGGTCCACTTGTCACAGGCGTGATGCCTATATGCATAATCATTGCCTTGGATATCTTCATAATTATCCACTTTTCTATCAATTGCTTGATAGTAATTTGTTCACCCACCATAATACTTGCCATCATGAGAGAAGCCATCTAGTGAAACCTATGGCCCCCGGGTCTATTTTCCATATTATATTTTCAGATCTAACACCAAAAATACTTGCTGCCTTGTTTTTACTTTTAGTTTTACTTTCCGTTCAAGCATCCTATTATATCTATCTCTACTAGATCTCATCCTTGCAAATAACCGTGAACGGATTGACAACCCCTTTATAGCGTTGGGTGAAAGAGTTTGATTACTTGTGCAGGCATATCTATTGGTGGTTGTAGGATTGAAAGTAGGTCTAGAGGGGGGTGATTAGACTACTTGACCAAATAAAAGTTTTGCCTCTTCCCAATTTTAATTCATGGCAAGTTTTAGCATTCATAGCATATCAAGTAACACCCTACACATGCATGCCTAAGAGTGTAGCAGCGGAAAGTAAATACATTGCACATGTAACTAAAGAGAAGGTTAGAAAAGCAAACACAAGTGATGAAACGATGATTTTTCCCGTGCTTCTGATAGGTGGTGCTATCGTACGTCCACGTTCATGGAGTCTTCAACCCACGGGGCGTAACGGCCGCGGGAGTCCATGGAGGGCTCTACCCACGAAGGGTTACACGAAGAAGCAACCTTGACTATTCCATGCGGCTTCCGTCCACGAAGGACTAGCCTCACTATGGGTAGATCTTCACGAAGTAGGTGATCTCCTTTCCCTTACAAACTTCTTGGTTCACTCCACAACATGAAGTAGGAGGCTTCCAAGTGACACCTAACCAATCTAGGAGGCACCACCTTCCAAAAGGTAATAGGCTCGGTAATGACGATGAACTCCTTGCTCGTGTGCTTCAAGATGATAGACTCCTCAACACATAATCACTCTCTCATATATTTGGCTTAGTAGAAGAGATGGGATTGGTGGAAAGCAATTTGGGGAGGCTAGAAATCAAGATCCATATGGTTGGAGTGGAAGATATTGACCTCAACACAAGGGTAGGTGGTTCTCTCTCAGAAAACTGAGTAGGATAGGTATGGAATAGTCCTGAGTGCTTCTCTTTCGAGTGGGCGGTGGTGAAGGGGTATATATAGGCATCCCCAAAAATCCAACCGTTACACACAATAAGTCAGACTCGGTGACACTGATGTGTAAATCTCGGTGGTACCGAAGTGACAAAAAGTGGCAACTTTTGAATCTCGGAGGGACCGATGTACAATTTTTGGTTGCACCGACAAGGTGACCAACGGTCAGATTTACCAATCTTGGTGATGCAAATTCACCATTTTCGGTCAGACCGAAAATGAGAACCTGCGTAACAAAAACTTTGCAACCCAACTCGGTGGCACCGAGTGCAGTGTCGGCTGCACCTAAGTGTTAGGGTTTGGCTGAGTTTGTCTAGGTTTTAGAATCAGTGGCTCCGGGATAGGAATGTTGGTTGCATCGATTTTGCATATGTGGCTTAGGACAAACTTTGGTGGGAGAGTTTGTGGATGTTTTGGTGACTGTCACTTGCGCACATTTGAGCATATTGTTCACCATCAAAACTTTACCCCTTTTTAATAGTATTGGCTTTCCTATGGACTCAAAGTGATTTCTCAAAAATGTAAAATAAGAGTCCTCTTGCTTGAAACTTCGCCAACCTATTTACTTTAATATTGGGGTAATTCCCCAATCCTTTAGCCATCCCTATCATTGAACTTGTCCTGAAATATACTTGGTGGAAACATTAGTTCAATGACTTATATGTTGTTATTAATTACCAAAACCACCAAGGGAGCAAATGTGCTTTCAATCTCCCCCTTTTTGGTAATTGATGAAAACATATAGATCAAAGCTTCGATAAAGATATAATCATGGAATATAATCGTTGCTTTGAGAAGTATGTGATAAGCAAGAGCTCCCCTAAATTTGTGCATTATTTTAAAATTTGCATTTGAATGCAAATGCACAATCGATTAGGTACATGGGTCACTATTTTCATGTCACATACCACTTGGTGGTGTGCGAGAGTAATCGGAATGAATATCATAGCACAACACAATCAACTAAAGATGAATGATCATCACAAAAGCATTAAGATGATAGGAAATAGTAGCATCATACATCAAAGCGTATGATCAAACATCATTAAGCGTGTATCACAAGCTAAACAAAAGAGTATCACGGCAACCAAAAGCAATTGTTTTGTGAAAAAGCAACAAACACCAAACGCTCTCTCACTTGAAGCCTAATGATCTATATACACTTCTCCCCCTTTGGCAACAAGTTACCAAAAGTTCAAAGGCATATAACTAATCATTCTTGGGCTGATCTCCTCCGGTTGTCGATGAAGGAATCGAAATAACAGCGTTGGCAAAGATCTCTACAGATGTCGTGGATGGAGCTGGAGTGGTCACTAGAGGAACTGGAGCTAATGGAGTAGGAGTTGTGCTGACAGTAGCAGGAGCTGATGAAGAGGGCCTCAAGTCTAGTGTAGGCACTATGGCTGATCTAGTCTGAGTGGTGAACTGGGTGCCTAGCCCAAGAGGTGATTCATCTTCATCATCATCATCATCATCATCATCTGAAGTAGAAGAGACTCGAGGGATGTGCACGGAGTCAACTTCCTTCTGAAGCTCTATAACTGTCTTGGACAACTTGTCCACCTTATCACCAAGAACCTTGATTCTTATCTCAAAGATCCTCACTAAACTATTCTGGTTATCCAAAATCCCCTTGATATCCTTCTGCATGCCCTGGACGGCTGAGATCATAAGATCCATTTGCTCGTTTCTGGATCTGGGGGCTTGAACACTAGCGGCTCGAACTGCTTTTGCCTCTGCCTGTGTTGTAGCAGATGTGGGATGATCTGAGTCCATCACCACAACATTACCCTCAAGTTCTGGCTGTAGGGGCAGATGTGGACGATCTAGAGCAAAAATGTGCTTCTCCAACTAATAGTTGATAAGAAACTGGATGTAGGATGCATAAAAGCAAGAGCGCTTTTGATCAGCAGCAACCCTCTTGATTGTCTCAACAATCAAATCCATGACTCTAATCCTGGTGTTCCTGTCAAGGTGGATCAGTATGTTAATGGAGTAGCCTCGGATCATCTTGTCATCTCCTGACTTGGGCATCAAGGTGTGCCTTAGAATAGTGTTCATGGTACGGAGGCCTGCTTGTAGACAGTAGATGGATCCTAGCTTGTGTGATTGCACCTTGTCTGTAGGGATAGGAGTATACATATCCTTCATGGCATTGTGACTTGCCTTGGGTTCTGAGTATACATCCAGATCACCTTCCTGAGCTTCTAGAAATTCTAGAAGTGTTGCCCACTCCTCAACAATGGATTCATACCTTGCACCTTCAGTCATCCATACAATTCTACCATCTCCGTCGAAATGTGCAGTGAAGTAGATTGGGTGATCATCTCGTCGTTCCATGCAATAAGCTCTCTGCCAATGAACTTATCCAGACCAATGCAATGGAAGTTATCTTGGACACTTGGGAAGTAGTCCACATTATCCTTAATGAACTTCCAATCGACATATCTCATGTCGCTAATAGCTAGGATCTTGTCAAGCAACACTGTCTCATAAAAATCATGTTGCTCTCTTGTGTAGAACATGTAGTCAACGGTAGTTCTCCTCCTCTGAGCATAAGGATCTATGGCTCTCCAGGCTCTCAATCCTGAGTCGTTACTCTTCTTCATGTCTTCAGCAACTAAGTGGTTGGCATCATGCACTGGAAGATGTGGTCTAAGCTTCATCAAAGTAGTCAAGTCATCATCATCTTCAGGTCTGGAGGCAGTCCCCTTGTTCTTCTCAGAAGCCGGAATGTCTTTAGTAGTCCTCTTGGACTCCTGTGCAGCAGCTTTCTTGGAAGTAGGCTTGGTGCTCTTGGAAGTGCCAGTCTTTGTCATGGCATCAGCCATCAGCTTCTTGGCTTTCTTCTTGGGAGGGGCCTTCTCAACATGTTCTTCCTCCTCTTCCTCAGCAACAGCACCAGCAGCCTCCTCTAGATCTTCATACATAGAGGTAGGCCTACCAATCACATGGAAAATCCTCTTCCTGGACTTCTTCTCCCCTACCTTCTTAGGCATAGCCTTCCTTGGGGGATCAACAGAAATTGTGCCTCTAGCACTCTCATGTGCCTTGATAGTCTCTGAGTTGGCATATATCTTGCTGACAACTCTTCTGGATGAAGTAGCTTCAGTTGCTGACTTCTTGGCAGCCTTTTCTTGCTTCTTGGCAAGAATCTCCTCAGGAATGAAATCTGAATCTTCTTCATCAGAGTTTGGCTTGTTCCTGGTCCTGGTGGCAGCCTTGGGCAACCCATGAGAGCTAGGGTGCCTGGATCTAAAAAAGAATTGGCCTCTAGGCTTGTGCCAGAACTCATGTTAACTCCCTGCTCTGCCAAATTCTAACTATCCTCTGAGCTTGACATACTGACCCTGTGAATGGAGTATAGGAGAGTAGAAGTAGATGAGTCATCACAAAATTAGGTTGGTTTTTGAAATTTGAACAATGAATTTTCAAGATTTTTGCATTCTGTCATATAAATATCGGTATAGCCGAAACAAATTATTAGGTGGGGCCGAGACTGACTGACTCACTTAACCAAACCTTGGCACCCTTTTTGGTCGGACCGAAAAGAGGAACTCAGTTCCACCGATTCAGTTCTCAGCCACACACAAAATCACATCGGTGAGACCGATATTACTGTTTCGGTTCCACCGAGATTTATCGGGCGAACAACAAAACCCTAGAAAATTCATTATTCGCTAGACTATGGAGTTTTGAGTGGATAGGAATATGTGCAAAGGGTATATCAATGATAAACATGAATCTAATGCACAAGAATCGGACGAGGAGGCGCAATAGAGATCGAATCCGTACCCTAGCTTGGCGCGGATCCTCTAAGGAGGCGACAAGGGAGAGGATTTCGTCAACGATGGTGATTCCCACCTGCGGAGGAGCGCATGGAGACAAGGGCAACGACCAGGGGTCTCGTGGGCAGCAGCTTAGGGTTCTAAGGCGCAATGAATGAGATTGAATTTCAAAGCCTCGGGGTCCACAGCTTATATACCCACCATTGTCAGTGACACCGATTCTAACTTTTCCGTGTCACCGAGTTCCTCAACAATCAGTTGACACGGAAACTCGGTGTAACTGAGAAAATGGAATCGGTAGTACCGAGATTGCAAACCAGATCAACCCTAGGCATTTGGTGAGACCGAGATTTTGTGGTTGGTTCCACCGAGATGCACTTGGGAGGTTTTAATGGTCAGTCCTTGTCGATACGGAACTCCGAGTGCTCCACACACAGAGGGATCGAAAAGTACTTGTTCAAATTTTGTGATGCATCATGAATAGAGTATGAGGTGCGAAAGCATAGATAGCTAAAGAAGTGGTCCTAGGCATTTGTGTATATCCAATTGGCAAAAGATAAATCAAAAGCCAAATAGCAACAATTGGATATCCTCGAATGAGAAAATAAATGCAGACTAACATGCTCACACAATAAGATGTCAAAAGAAATCATGGCAAACATGCACAAACACTCTAGCATCTAATAAGCACCTGGGTGATGATGAAGTCATCTATATATGAGTATTTGACTTAGGATCCAAGTAAGAGTACTTGATCATAAGTCATACTCATCGTTTAATCACAAGTGGGGTTACCACTTTTACATAAAGCATTTAATGTTGTCACATACTAAGAGATGCTTTAACTCAAGTCTTAGAGTAAAGCTCCCCCTTGATGTGACATCCCCCATAAGAGGGATAAACTAACCTTGGGTTTTGTCGATGAAGACTTCATGTTGGTGAGGTAGTGGCGGATGCTCAAGATTGATGAAGATCACCAAGAGTTGGGAGCATCCTTGTTGTTTCCTTACTCTTCTCACCTACATGGGCTAGTCCCAACACACAAGAGACAAATACAATAATATCTATGGACATGGAGTGCAAAGCATGTGTAATGATGTCCATTGATTTGTTGCTTACCTTGTCCCTTGCTTACCTTTGAGGGAATGTGTGACTCCTTGATCTATTGCATAGGGTTGATGTTGATTGCAAATAGATCTTGCCAATAATGAATATGAGTGAATTTCATTGGAGGAGTCACCCCTCAAGAACTCTCTAGTTCTTCTTCTTGGGAATCCACATCAAGTTGATGGGGACCCTTGGTGTTGAAGTAGCACTTGTAGAAGTTGAGCTTGTAGTATCCTTGGGAACCCACTTCACCAAAGCTTGGGGTTCATCTTCATAAGAGTCAAAGTCTTCTTGGAGCTTGTTCTTGCCCTTGAGCTTGGTGTCTTGTGGTGGAAGGTCATCCTGAGTGTTTCTCCCCTTGGGAAGAGTATTTTCATACTTCACCTTTTGAGGAACAAACTTGGGCTCGGGATATTGACCTTCTTCCCATTCAACTGCATTAGCGTTGAAGTAGCCAACATTGCGATTCTTTCGGTATCCTCCATGCTTGCGTACAATCTCATCAAATTGTTTGTACCCTTCAAGACTCTTGTAGATTCCTTTCTCTATAATTCCTTTCAATAAATCATTTTCTTGCTCAAGTGTAACTTTGCTAAGAGAATCATCATTAGTGTAATCAATAGAACTACTAGGAGCAACATCATTGGGTTTAGCATTTTTATGTTGCTACTGGATGAAGAACATTTATTTCCTTTGTTACTAGTTTGCTTAGATTTGACTTGTGGCATGAATGTAGACAAGAGTAGTTGTTTGGCAATATAAGATGAAGTCTTATTTCGGAGATCGTCATTGATAGCTTTAAGAAATTCCTGTTCTTGCTCAAAATTGAGCTTCTCGAAGCGTAGCTTCTCATGAGTTCTTACAAGCTCTCTATGATCTTCCAGACTAGATTCATGAGCTAACTTAAGAGTATTGAGTTCTTTAGTTAGTTCTTCTATTTTCATCTTATCATCGTCAATTGACTTATCTTGACTAGTATGAGAAATATCAAGTTCATTATGATTAACATCACTAGTTTTATCACATAGCAAGTCATCATCATAAAGCAAATCATCTTCATCACTATCGAAATCAAGATATTTAGGGTGTGATACCTTGGGAACTTTAGCCATGAAGCAACTTACACCTCCTTCATTTGGTGAATCAAATAGATCATAGGAGTTGGTTGTCACTAGTGCAATTCCGGCAACACCATCATCTTGACTATAGTCGGAGTTCGAGTGATAGCTTCTCTCGGAGTGGTTGTCGGAGTCGAAGCCGGAAACCCATTCACCAACATGAGCTTGATGCTTTCTTATTGAGTAGCCCTTGGTGTGCTTGTCCTTCTTCTTTGAGTCCCTACTTCTCCTTGAGGGTCTTCGTTCATAACGATCATCTCGACTCCTTCTATCTCTTCGAGGTGATTCGT
The DNA here is from genome assembly GCA_022496015.1 of Hordeum marinum. NCBI lineage: Eukaryota > Viridiplantae > Streptophyta > Magnoliopsida > Poales > Poaceae > Hordeum > Hordeum marinum. Next base: position 85,473,485 of record CM039672.1, read on the forward strand.
CTCTTGAGCTTCGTCTTCTTGGTGACTCTTCTCTTTGTTTGTAGGGAGCCAAGCACTCATTAGAGTAGTGTCTGGGCTTCCCACAATTGTAGAAGTTTCGATCACAACTTGACAAACACTTCTCTTCATATCTTGAGTTGGAGCTGCAATCTTTGCTTCTATTCTTGTAGAACTTGTTGAATTTATTGACCATGAGGCTTATCTCTTCATTTGTGACAAGGTTGTTGCTTGAGGTAGCGGGAGCATCACTTGTGGCTTTGTAAGCACTGCTAGACTTGTGATGAAGGTCTTCCTTGTCTTTGAGTGTCATCTCATGAGCAACAATTCTACCAATCACTTCCGTTGGTTTGAGATCTTTGTAGTTGGGCATCATTTGGATCAATGTGCACACGGTGTCATATCTCTCATCCAAAGCTCGAAGTATCTTCTTGATGATGAACTTGTCAATCATTTATTCGCTTCCTAAGCCGGCAATCTCATTGGTGATGAGAGCTAGCCTAGAGTACATTTCAGCGACTCCTTCACAATCCTTCATCTTGAACTTGTCAAGTTGACCTTCAAGAACATCTAACTTAGATTCTCTCACGGACTCGTATCCTTCGTGCATATCATCCAAAGTATCCCAAATCTCTTTTGCATGTTCAAGACGGCTGAATTTGTTGAATTCTTCAGGACATAGGCACTTGAAGAGAATGACACATGCTTGAGCATTGAGTTGCAACATCTTCAATTCATCTCTAGACGCTTCACGATCTAGTTCCTTACCATCCGTAAAGAATTCACTTTGCAAGCCAACACGAACAACAGCCCAAACGGCAGGATTATGACCAAGCAAATGCATTTTCATTTTATGCTTCCAACTAGAAAAATTAGTATCATCAAAGTACAGACCTCTATGGTGATAATTTCCCTCACAAGATGCCATACTTCTCCTAGGTTGTGAAACCAATGCAATGGATACCAAAGCTCTGATACCACTTGTAGGATCAAAAGTAGGTCTAGAGGGGGGTGATTAGACTACTTGACCAAATAAAAGTTTTGCCTTTTCCCAATTTTAATTCTTGGCAAGTTTTAGCATTCATAGCATATCAAGTAACACCCTACACATGCATGCCTAAGAGTGTAGCAGCGAAAAGTAAAGACATTGCACATGTAAGTAAAGAGAGGGCTAGAAAAGCAAACACAAGTGATGACATGATGATTTTTCCCGTGGTTCTGATAGGTTGTGCTATCGTACGTTCACGTTCATGGAGTCTTCAACCCACGAAGGGTAACGGTCATGAGAGTCCATGAAGGGCTCTACCCACGGAGGGTTCCACGAAGAAGCAACCTTGACTATTCCATGCAGCTTCCGTCCATGAAGGACTAGCCTCACTATGGGTAGATCTTCACGAAGTAGGCGATCTCCTTGCCCTTACAAACTTCTTGGTTCACTCCACAACACGAAGTAGGAGGCTCCCAAGCGACACCTAACCAATCTAGGAGGCACCACTCTCCAAAAGGTAATAGGCTTGGTAATGACGATGAACTCCCTGCTCTTGTGCTTCAAGATGATAGACTCCTCAACACACAATCACTCTCTCACAGATTTGGCTTGGTAGAAGATATGGGATTGGTGGAAAGCAACTTGGGGAGGCTAGAAATCAAGATCCATATGGTTGGAGTGGAAGATCTTGACCTCAACACAAGGGTAGGTGGTTCTCTCTCAGAAAACTGAGTAGGATCGGTTTTGAATAGTCCTAAGTGCTTCTCTCTCGAGTGGGTTGTGGTGAAGGGGTATATGTAGGCATCCCCAAAAATCCAACCATTACACACAATAAGTCAGACTCAGTGACACCGATGTGTAAATCTCGGTGGTACCGAAGTGACCAAAAGTGGCAACTTTTGAATCTCGGAGGGACCGATATACAATTCTCGGTTGCACCGACAAGGTGACCAATGGTCAGATTTACCAATCTCGGTGACGCTGATTCACCATTTTCGGTCAGACCGAAAATGAGAACTTGCGTAATAGAAACTTGGCAAGCCAACTCGGTAGCATCGAGTGTAGTGTCGGTTGCACCGAAGTGTTAGGGTTTGGCTGAGTCTATCTAGGGTTTAGAATCGGTGGCACCGAGTAGGAATGTTGGTTGCACCGATTTTGCATATCAGGCTTAGGACAGACTTTGGTGGGAGAGTTTGTGGATGTTTTGGTGACTGTCACTTGCGCACGTTTGAGCATATTGTTCACCATCAAAACTTTACCCCCTTTTAATAGTATTGGCTTTCCTATGGATTCAAAGTGATTTCTCACAAATGTAAAATGTAGAGTCCTCTTGCTTGAAGCTTGGCCAACCTATTTCCTTGAACCTTGGGGTAATTCCACAATCCTTTAGCCATCCCTATCATTGAACTTTTCCTGAAATATACTTTGTGGAAACATTAGTTCAATGACTTATATGTTGTTATTAATTACCAAAACCACCAAGGGAGCAAATGCGCTTTCAGTGGTTCGCTTGTGTCTCCTACTAGATTGATACCATGGTTCTCAAAAACTAAGGGAAATACTTATCTAGTTTGCTGCATCAAATTGTTCCTCTTCACGGGAAACCAACGCATGCTCGAGAAGTAGCAAGAAGGATTTCTGGCACCGTTGCGGAGGAGATACATAGCAAGTCAAGAATATAAAGTACCCATCATAAACTCATCTCTTGGATTTACATTATTTGCCATTTGCCTCTCGTTTTCCTCTCCCCCACCTCTAAAACGATTTTCAAAAGGATTTGCCTTTCGCCCTTTTTCGTTCGTCTTTTCGTTTGCTTTCTGTGTGGTAGATCGCTCAAACTCATGGCTAGCCTTGCCACTATTGCTCCTGAGTATGAAGTTCTCAACTTTAAGCAAAGGGATGGAGAAAACTTAAAAGATGCTTGGTATAGAATTTGCAGTGCTTAAAATAGATCTATTTGTAAGCAATCTACTAACGTTCTGCTTCATAATTTTTACGTGGGAATTGCTCCTTGGAATAGATATGTCCTATACACCATGATGGGAGGGAATTTATTGGGTAGTCATACCTTTTACTCCTATAGTGCTATGATAAATTTGTTTGAATCACCTCCAATCATGGTTAATGGGACTATTTTAACTTTGGAACATGTTATGCGAAGGTTAGTCATCATTGAAAATAAAGTTGCTACTATAGATCTCATTGAAAACTTAGATTAAAAGATTCATAATCATATCACTCAATGTGTATCTAAGGTTGGAGTTACTCTAAAAGACTTAAGGGGAAAAGAACCCATAGTTAATGAAAAACTAGATCAAGATTCCTTTAGAATAGGGAAGCTAGAGGACATTATTACCAACTTGGGTTCCGCTTTTTCTGCTGTTCAAACCACTCCTAAACTTCCTCTTTCTAAGGATGTCAAGTTTGTTTACGTTCCCAAGAATAAGGGTGAATCCTCTAGTAAAGGGGACGAAGATCTTAAGATGATAAGTGTTCACCCTAATTTTTTCAACATGGTTTGGGAACCGATTGCTACAAGAGAATTTCTTGACTTTTTGCCTAGGAGTATGATCATTGATAAAAATAAAGAACCTCATGGATTTGATAAAGTCCTCACAAAAGTTGCCAATACCAAAGATGACAATACGTAGATCTATTGCGCTTTGCCTAGCTAGGGGCGTTAAACAATAGCGCTTGTTGGGACGCAACCCAATTTTATTTTTCTTTCAGTTATTTGCTTCTGTTTTGGTGTGTTTGGAACATTATTACTAATGTAGTAATTGTATTTTTGTGTTTAAATTAGTGTATGTTCTGGAAAACAGAAACTTTTGCACTCAGTACAGCATTTGTCTGAATTTTTCAGAGAGTCAAATTGATCTGAAATTTTTACACAGGATTGATATACCAATTTACCTGGTTGTACTAAATTTTCAGAATTTTTACAGTTCCATAAGTATTCAAAGTTTACAGATTTCTACAGACTGTTCTGTTTTTGACAGATTATGTTTTCTTTGTGTTGTTTCCTTATTTTGATGTATCTATGGGTCGTATCGAGGGCTATGAGTCATGCAAAAGTTAGAATACAGTAGGTATTACACAAATATAAATAAATAATGAGTTCACAACAGCACCTAAAGTGGTGATTTATTTTCTTATACTAACGCATCTCATGAGTTTTCTGTTGAGTTTTGTGTTGTGAAGTTTTCAAGTTTTGGGTGAAGATTTGATGGACTATGGAATAGAGAGTGGCAAGAGCCTAAGATTGGGTATGACCATGGCACCCCAAGTCATATTCAAGGATACCAAAAAGCTTAAGCTTGGGGATGCCCCGGAAGGCATCCCCTCTTCCGTCTTCAATCCATCGGTAAATTCACTTGAGGCTATATTTTTATTCACTACATGATATTTGTTTTGCTTGGAGCGTATTTATGATATGAGTATTTGCTTGTTAGTTTGCCACAATCAACTTTTCTGCACACATATTTAGAGAGAGAGGCGTTGAATCATGAATTTTTTAGAATACTCTATATGCTTCACTTATATCTATTGATCTAGGCAATGTTGCTCTAGTGCTTCACTTATATCTTTTAGAGCATGGTGGTGTTATATTTTATAGAAATATTGAACTCTCGTTCCTCACTTATGTTATTTTGAGATTTTCTTAAAACAGCATGGTAATTTGTTTAGGTTATGAATTTAGTCCTAATATAGTGGCATCCGAGAGGGATATAATAAAAACTTTCATATTAAGTGTATTAACAACTATGAGAAGTTGGATTCCTTGCATATAGTTTTGAGATAATAGGGATGGTAATATGAGAGTCATGCTAGTGAGTAGTTGTGAAATTAAGAGATACGTGTGTTAAAGCTTGTGATTCCCGTAGCATGCACGTATGGTGAACCGCTATGTAACAAAGTCGGAGCATGACTTGTCTAATGATTGTCGACCTTTGTGTGAGGGTCGAGAGCACGCGATGGTTAACTCCTACCAACCTCTCCCCTAGAGATGCGTCTAATGCTTTGTTTGATGACTAATAGACTTTTGCAATAAGTATGTGAGTTCTTTATGACTAATGTTAGTCCATGGATTATATGCGCTCTCACCCTTCCATCTTTGCTAGCCTCTCTAGTAACGTGCAACTTTCGCCGGTACATCAAACCCTCCTTCCTCAAAATAGTCACCATATATTCCTCAAAACAGCCACCATACCTACCTATTATGGCATTTCCATAGCCATTCCGAGATATATTGCCATGCAACTTTCACCATGTAGTTTTCTATGACTTGCGTCATCACTTCATATTGCATATAGAGTTTTATCTTGTCATAGGAATCAAGTTGTAATTTATTTTTCTTTGAGTTATAATAGAAGTGTGAGGATTTTTCATTAATAGAGCATTATCCCATGAAAGAAAAGGATGATGGAGGCTATGACTCCCTCACAAGTTGGGATGAGTACCCGGACTTTACAAAAAAAAGAGGCCAGCGAAGCCCAAACAAAAAAAAGAGGCCAAAGAAGCCCACCAAAAAATAATATAAAAAATATGAGAGAAAGAGAGAAGGGACAATTTATACTATATTTTTCCACACTTGTGCTTCAAAGTAGCACCATGAACTTCATGATAGAGAGTCTCCTATTTTGTCACTTCATATAACTAGTGGATATTCATTTTTGCACGACCACTAAGTTTTCTTTTTGAGCTTTCATACACTTATAGTTCTAAGTGCATTTGTTGCATGGAAATCCCTACTCACTCACATTGATATCTATTTATGGGCATCTCCATAGCCTGTTGATACGCCTAGTTGATGTGAGACTATCTTCTCCTTTTTCCCTTGCACCCCCACCATATTCTATTCCACCTATAATGCTATATCCATGGCTCACGCTCATGTATTGCATGAGAGTTGAAAAGGTTTGAGAACACCAAAAGTGTGAAACAATTGCTTGACTTTTTCATTGGGGTTGTGCATGATTTAGATACTTTGTGTGGGGAAGATGGAGCATAGCCAGACCATATGATTATGTAGGGATAACTTTCTAAGGCCATGTTATTTCGAAAGGACACGACTACCTTGTTGGTGTGCTCGAAGTATTACTGTTTTTATGTCAATATTAGACTATTGTTTTGAATCTAACGGATCTGAATATTCATGCCACAATAAATAATATTACATGGATAAATATGTTGGGTAGCATTCCACATCAAATATTCTGTTTTTACCATTTACCTACTCGAGGACGAGCAGGAATTAAGCTTGGGGATGCTGATACGTCTCCAACGTATCTATAATGTTTTATTGTTCCATGCTATTATATTATCTGTTTTGATGTTTTATATGCATTAATATGCTATTTTATATTATTTTTGGGACTAACCTATTAATCTAGAGCCTAGTGCCAGTTTCTGATTTTTCCTTGCTTTTGAGTTTCACAGATAAGGAATATTAAATGGAGTCCAAATGGAATAAAACCTCCAGAAATACTTTTTCTGGAAAATATGGAAGCCACAAGACTTGAGAACCAAGGCAGAAGAGCTGCCATGAGGCCACAAGCCTGCTTGCCGCGACCAGGGGGGTACCCCATGCTGGGCAGGCTTGTGGGCCCCTGGCACCTCCTCTAACCCTAATCTTCATCCTATAAATACCCAAATATTCCATCATTATCAGAACGAGCCACGAAAACACTTTTCCGCCGCCAGGAGCCTCCGTTCCCGAGAGATCCAATCTTGGAGCCTTTTCCGGTAATCTGCTGGAGGGGGATTTAATCATGGAGGGCATCTACATCAACTCCATTGCCCTTCCGATGATGCGTGAGTAGTTCACCATAGACCTACGGGTCCATAGCTAGTAGCTAGATGTCTTCTTCTCTCTCTTTGCTTCTTAATACCATGTTCTTCATGATCTTCATGGAGATCTATTCGATGTAATACTCTTTTGCGGTGTGTTTGTCGAGATCCGATGAATTGTGGGTTTATATTCAGATTATCCATGAATATTATTTGAGTCTTTCATGAATTCTTATATGCATGATTTCATATCTGTGCAAGTCTCTTCGAATTATTGGTTTGGTTTGGCCAACTAGATTGGTAATTCTTGCAATAGGAGAAGTGCTTAGTTTTGGGTTCAATCTTGCGGTATCCTCACCCAGTGACATAGTAGGGGTAGCATGGCACGTATTGTATTGTTGACATCAAGGGTAAAAAGATGGGGTTTTCATCATATTGCTTGAGTTTATCCCTCTACATCATGTCATCTTACCTTATGGGTTACTCTATTCTTCATGAACTTAATACTCTAGATGCAGGAAGGAGTCGCTCGATGTGTGGAGTAATAGTAGTAGATGCAGAATCATTTCGGTTTACTTGTCACAGACGTGATGCCTATATGCATAATCATTGCCTTGGATATCTTCATAATTATTTGCTTTTCTATCAATTGCTTGACAGTAATTTGTTCACCCACCGTAATACTTGCCATCATGAGATAAGCCATCTAGTGAAACCTATGGCCCCCGGGTCTATTTTCCATATTATATTTTCAGATCTAAAATCGAAAACACCAAAAATATTTGTTGCCTTGTTTTTACTTTTAGTTTTACTTTCCATTCAAGCAGCCTATTATATCTATCTCTACTAGATCTCATCCTTGCAAATAACCGTGAAGGGATTGACAACCCCTTTTTAGCATTGGGTGCAAGAGTTTGATTCCTTGTGCAGGTATATATATTGGTGGCTTGCTTGTGTCTCCTATTGGATTGATACCTTGGTTCTCAAAAACTAAGGGAAATACTTATCTACTTTGGAGCATCAAATCGTTCCTCTTCACGGGAAACCAACGCATGCTCGAGAAGTAGCATTGGTCAAGTGTCGGTCTTAGTTCGGTATTTAGAGGAATATTCTAAAAAAATATTGATCATGAAGTGTGACGAATGATGATTATGATTATTATTGTTGTGGACTAACCATTTATATTGTTTGAATTGTTGAGTATCACCTAGGATGGTTCTACCTCTTGGATACTCATTGTTATTATTATCTTATAAGCCATTTATGTGGCGTCGCATAGACGCCCGACCGCGGCATGTTATTTATTTTTCTTTGTAAGCCCTTTACGTGACGTCGCTCAGATGCATGACTGTGGCACGCATGATATTTACTTTATTTATAAGCCCTTTATGTGGCATCGCTGAGATGCCCAAATGTGGCACGCATGTTATTTACTTTTTTATATGACCTTTATGTGCCATCGCACAGACGCCCGACTGCGGCACACATGTTATTTAATTTACTTTATTATCCCTTTATGCAGCGTTGCTCAAACGCCCAACTGAGGCATGTTTATATATTCTTAAACTTTAGAGGCGTCGCTTCAGACACCCGACTGGAGTATTCTATTTTCATTCCCTAATTGCTTATTCATTTTAAACATGAATGACCTGCTTGCTTGCATCATGAATTTTATCTTGTGACAGATTGAATGATTGTAAATTATTCCAGTGCATGAATACCACCTGCTATATTATATATGTTTTCATGATGTTTGCGAGTACAATCAAAGTACACGCTGGCTTGTACCTGGCTATTGTCTTGGCCAGATTGCGTATTTGGAGAGGAGCATCACGACGATAACCCCGGAACCTAGGAATCGAAGATAGAATCCACGCAAAGATAGGAGTTATCCAGGTCAGTTGTTCCTATTGGAAACGGAGTCCCATAGATGTTGAGGATCCATGAACCGCTTCCGCCATCAACCACTAGAAACCTTTGTTGTCCTCCATAGACCATCATGGTCTTGTACTTCAGGTTCTGTAATTTGCTTGGAATTTCTGTATCAAGAATGTGTCCACCAGCTAATAGTAATCCCAGAGATGGTGAGCACAAGGACCATTTACCGGGAAATTAATATCCTAGAAAACCTGTCCTGGTAGCTATTGCTATAGGTGTCACAATTAGCCCTAGAGTTCGTACTAAAATAACACCAATGATACATATCAATCAACCCTAATGTCAGCTAGATACTTCAATGTAACGACAAGTATCTGTGGGTTAATTATTTGACTTGCATCAAACAATTTCAGATTCATCATATTCAATCCAACACAAAGAAGTTCATAGAGTACCCCAAGATTTCTATTGGAGAAAGTAGGACAAGAACGTGTATCAACCCATATGCATATATTACCCCATTGTCACCACACGAATCCGCAAGTTGAGTACCAAGACATACATCAAGTGATCTCAAATCCAATATTCAATCCAAGATAACAAAATCTCAAAGGGATAGATTTGACTCATTACAACAAGATAGGGAAGAACACCATATGATCCAACTATATTAAAAAAGCCCGTGATACATCAAGATCATTCCATATCAAGAGCACGAGAGAGAGAGAGAGAGAGATCAAACAAATAGCTACTTGTACATACCCTCAGCCCCGAGGGTGAACTACTCCATCCTCATCATGGACACTGCCGGGATGATGAAGATGACCTCCGGTGATGATTGCCCCCTTGACAGGGTGCCGGAATAGGGCTCCGGATGAGTTTTCTTTGGTACAAAGGCTTGCAGCGGCGGAGTGGAAGTTCTAGGTTAACTTTTGGGGGTTATGGATTTATAGTAATTTTCAACATTGGAATCAGGTCAGTTGGAGCCATGTGGGCCCACAAGTTAACAGAGCATGCCTATGAAAGTTCACACTTTCATGATAAAGGAGAGGAACAACAATGTAGGGGGAAGAAAACCACTTTTGGACAAAAATCTCAAGTGAACAAAGGATTACTTTTCTCACCCTATCCGATCCCAATATCTACATGCCAGATTCAGGGGGAGAGGATGTACTACCATATTTATATCAAAGGGGAGAAAAGATATAATAGATTATTACCAAGATGTGGAGCGTATTTGTTGAGTTCTATTGCTTTTGTTTAGTAGAATACTCTTGTGTTTCCTAACATTGTTTTCTCAAGTGTGTCTCTACTACTAGAATGCTCAAGAACTCAAGGTAATTATATGCATCATACCTTTGATCAACATGATCTCTTGCTTGTTGCACATATTGTTTGCAAGACTGAAGTCTTGATCAGGGATATACATTTCATTCACATATATTTATGCATATAGCCAAGATACACATGAATCCTATTTCTCTTTCATTCATATGTGTGTCCATGCATTCCAAAGCAACTATCCTTTAAAGGACTGCACACATCTAGGGGGAGGAAATCTTAGTCATGTGTTTCTCAAAGTCTTCATTGCATTCATGGAAATCTTTAATTGGAGCTTTGATTGTATGTTGTCATCAATTACCAAAAAGGGGGATACTGAAAGCACAACATGCTCCCTTGGTGGTTTTGATAATTCATGACAACATACATTGTCTCTTGGACTAACACTTCTATCTAGTGTATTTCAGATAATAGTCCATGGATAGTTGAGTTGGCAAAAGGGTTGAGGAGATCATGGAATTACCCCAAGATTCAAAAAATAGGTTGGCCAAGCTTCAAGCAAGAGGACTCTACATTTTACATTTGTGAGAAATCACTTTGAGTCTATAGGAAAGCCAATACTATTAAAAGGGGGTAAAGTTATGATGGCGAACAATATGCTCAAACGTGCACAAGTGACAGTCACCAAAACATCCACAAACTCTCCCACCAAAGTCTGCCCTAAACCAAATATGCCAAATTGGTGCAACCAACATTCCTATCCTGGTGCCACCGAGTTCCAAACCCTAGACAGACTCGGCCAAACCCTAACACATCGGTGCAGCCGACACTGCACTTGGTGCCACCGAGTTGGGTTGCCAACTTCCTGTTACGCAAGTTCTCATATTCGGTCCGACCAAGAATGGTGAATCGGCGTCACCGAGATTGGTAAATCTGACTGTTGGTCACCTTGTCGGTGCAACCAAGAATTGTATATCGGTCCATCCGAGATTCAAAAGTTGCCACTTTTTGTCACTTCGGTACCACCGAGATTTACACATCGGTGTCACCGAGTCTGACTTATTGTGTGTAACAGTTGGATTTTTGGAGATGCCTATATATACCCCTTCACCACCACCCACTCGAAAGAGAAGCACTCAGAACTATTCCATACCTATCCTACTCAGTTTTCTGAGAGAGAACCACCTACCCTTGTGTTGAGGTCAAGATCTTCCACTCCAACCATATGGATCTTGATTTCTAGCCTCCCCAAGTTGCTTTCCACCAATGCCGTCTCTTCTACCAAGCCAAACCTGTGAGAGAGAGATTGTGTGTTTAGGAGTCTATCATATTGAAGCACAAGAGCAAGGAGTTCATCATTTGACTGAATACATTGAAACACCCTATGTGCTCCCCATTGATGAATTGAGAAGAGGAAATTAACATGCTTGGTAACCTAAGAGTTGTCAATCTTATTGTTAGAGGTTTACCAAGATTCATGATTTCTCAAATGAAGAACTTTGCATGTGCCTATACCTTATGGATTGTTTTGGAGAAACGATATCCAAATCTTTCTTTAGGAAATCTTGATGAAATTCTTCATAAAACGGTTGCTTTTCACAAACTGAAACCTAGTGATCCAAACTTTGATAAATGCTTATTTGAGCTCCATGATCTTATGTGTGCTAAAGGAGATGTCACTACTATCAACAACATTATCTTTGAAGCCATTCACATTCATAAACTTGAACATTGTCATGATCACTATTCTAAAGAATCTCTTGTTCTTTATGACGAGGATTTCCCACTTGATGATGACAATGCGGAACATGGATACTATGAAGAAGATGAGTTGTTCGACATCGAGTATGAGAAGATCATGAAGAATTTGAGTCTTATGGAAAACTTTAGAGACTACATGTCCGGAGGAAAAGAGTGGATTCTTGATAGTGGATGTACGGATCATATGACTGGTGATAGAGACATGTTCCAAGAGATCACGCCTAATCAAGGTCCTCGATGGTACGTGACCTTTGGAGACAACTCTAAGGGTAAGGTACTTGGCCTAGGTATGGTGGCCATATCTCATGATAGCTCTATTCAAAATGTCATGCTTGTTGAATCCCTTGGCTACAATCTTCTTTTCGTATCTAGACTTGCCGACTTCGGTTTCAATGTTTTATTTACGAAAGTCGATTGCCGAGTGTTTCGCCAAGATAATCATAAAATGGTCTTTACCGGTTTCCGTAAAGGTGATCTATACATTGTTGATTTCACTAAAAGATCCAAGCCTCGCACCTCTTTATTGAAAAAACTTATAAAGGTTGGCTTTGGCATAGAAGACTTGGACATGTAGGCATGCGAAATGTAGATAAGCTAATCAAAGGTGATCATATACTTGGAGTTTCATATGCTATCGTTGAAAGTGTGTTATATCGACTAGAGGGGGGTGAATAGGCAATTTTTACAAATTCATCACTTGAGGAATTTGAAATGTGATGAATAACTAGCAGCGGATTAAGTACTCAAGTGCATGGGAAACATAGCAACAACATAGTCATCGTGATGAAATGAAACATGCACAGATTACAAGTAGTGTGATACAGGATAAGCAGGTGAGGAACAAGGTAACTTGAAGAATTTGAGGTGAGGAAATTGTGAAAGTCTTCAGTCAAAATTTTCAAACAGTCATGATCAATTTCATTAACAAGTATACGAGGAATAGAGGGGTTGAGGAAATAGAACCAGGTACCTCGATGAAGACAATGGTCTGATGACCCAGTTCCAACTGTTGTGACAGTCGTACGTAGGGTTTGGAGTGGCCTAGTATTTAAACCAGAGGACACACAGTCCTAGGACACACGGTCCTTACCGTATTCTCCTTGGGCTAAGGTCACAAAGTCCTCGCCCAACACTCGTGGTAAGTCTTCAGGGTAGACTTCCAAAACCCTCACGAACTAGTCACCCGACGATCCACAATTGACTATTGGATGCTCTAGACCAACATCACTCCGTGATCCCCAATTGACTGCAGGATGCACTAGACGATGACGCCTAACCGTTTGGAGGATACACAGTCCTCAAAGGTAACAAGCATCGGTTCCACATAGGAACAACTTCTTCAGTGATGCTTAATCACTTTGGGTTTGGTGGTTTGGGTTTTTCCTCACTGATGATTTTCTCTCAAAGTCCTCGAAGGATGGTTTGCTCTCAAATGACAAGTGTCAGTTCTCTCTCAGAGCAGCCAACCAACTAGTGGTTGTGGGGGTGGCTATTTATAGCTAGGGTGCAACCTGACATGATAAGACATAAATGTCCCCAATGATATGACTATTATGTGGATAAGATGACTGGGGACAGCTGGTGCTAAGCACAGCAACCGTCGGAATTTCGAACTATGAAAGTCCTCAGGCTTATCATGTTCCTCACTTGTAGGCAATTCGCACTAGCAAAATCCTAACTCCTCAGTCAGATCAATTTCATCAGAGACCAGAAGAACATCGTCTCTGTCACTGAAGAACTTGACTGAACTGCAAGAGATTTCTAAAGGCTTCACTCGAAGGATTGGATAGGTTGAGGCTTATGGAGTTGAGCATCAGTTGGAAATTTTCCTTAGTATTACCTCGGCCCCCTTTAATAGTATGGTGTTTCCTATGACTCAAAGAAAGGAAATGAAACTCTGAAAACAAAAGTCTTCACGCTTCATAGTCCTCATTCATATCTTCAAGGTTACACCAACTTCTTCATTTTCAAAGTCTTCAGGGAATACCAAAGTCTTCACCAAAGTCTTCACCAAAGTCTTTAGTTGAAGACATACATTTTTAGGGGTCGGTAATCTCCGAATATATCAAACTCCTCATCGACTTATAGAGCATGTGTACACACACAAACACATTAGTTCCTTAACCTATAAGTCTTCAATACAACAAAATCACTAAGGGGCACTAGATGTACTTACAATCTCCCCCCCTTTTGGTGATTGATTACAAATAGGTTAAGTTTTCAACGGGGATAATACTATGAAGTGTAAATACTGAGTTTGAGGAATTTGATTGCAAGATATAGAAGAACTCCCCCTAAAGACGTGCATATTTGAGGAATTTGCTTTGGACTGCAAATGCACATGGCATGTTAAAAACATGGAGAACTCCCCCTATATCTTGTAATTCATACACGCATTTAACATATGATATGAAGAATTTGAAATTCATGATGAAAATGGTGTTTGACAAAATTCAGCATGCATGCATTAAGGTGCTTGAGGAAATAAGCATGCGGAAAGCAGTTCAAAAGAGTCAGACCACCATCAGACTTAAGTTTACAACTCAACCAACAAAAGCTTCAGAAGAGCGAGAGTTGTAACTTAAACAAAAACACAGCCCATATATAGAGACCCGCTTGAAGACTAACTCAATTTTTTTCCCTTTGTCATCGAGGACCAAAAGGGACGAAAAAGTGAGGACTAACGCCCCTTGAAGAATTTCATCTTGTTGGTGAGGAAGGAGCGCAGCGGTATCGGGGTCGTTTGTCATGCAGGGCCTACCGTAGTGTCGTCAATGTCCTCGGCTTCATCCATCTCACGCGATGAAGAATATAAACTTGTAACCATTAGAGGAACTTGAACCTTCTTGAATTTCTTCTAGGGAGGATGAGACCAGTCAAAGTTTTGCTAAAAGTCCATTTCCTTGAGTTCCTCAGGAGTTTTGAGGTGTGCGAGAATGGCCCATGCGCGATCAAAGATTTCATGCACATAGTAGTGATTTTTCCTCATAGAGTTCTGCGTCACAGTCATGTTCTGAACAATGGAATCCAACTGACGCTTTACCCACTTGTGATTGCGATCAACCTTTTGATGAAGACTTATGAGAAGCTCACGATCAGTCATCACATGAGTGGAAGACTCTTGAGGCTTTTGCGCTGAGGCCTTTGCAGAAGAATCCTGGGTTGAAGTGTCATCATTGGTGGAGAAAGATGCAGCTTTGTGAACTGACCATCCAATGGACGAGTGCCTTCATCAATGACAGCTTTCCCTTTTCGTTCAACTAAGGTAATTGTGCTCTTGAGGACTTCAATCAGAGGCAAGAAGCCCAAATGATTCTGGAAGTCTGCCTTGAAGGGAACTGAAGACCTTGATCTGATCAACTTCATGATCTAGGGAGCATAAGGCTTCAGTTCAAATGGGGCTAGTGCTGCATTCGCCAATGTCCTCATGAAGAAATCATGGAAGTTGATGGGAATCTCATGAACAACGTTGAATAGAATGTTCTTCATGACTCCCTCCACTTCTTCTTCTTCAGAGTTGTGGCCCTTTTGAGGACATAGGGTGTTTGTGAGAATGCGGTAGACCGTCCTGGGCACATAGAGAAAATCCTTCACTGGGAAGGTTGTTCGTTGAGGTTTTCCAGGAGTCAACGGCTTCATCAGAACTTGCATCATTTGGTGTGGTAGAGCAGGTTCATCAAACAGGCAGCGTGCTTCTTCTGAAGGAATTGGGACAGGGACTGACCGAAGCAATTCAGATGCTGGAGCAGTGAAGTGAGTAGATCCGGCCTTCCAATCCAAGATCCAGGAGTTGATGTCAGAGGCATCACCTGTGATGTGCAGTGTGGCATAGAATTGAAGAATTAGATCTTCATTCCAATCGCAGATGTCCACACAGAAGGGAAGAAGTCCTGCATCATGAAGAACTGCGAGCACCAGTGTGAAGGATGGAATTGTTTCCATATCAGCATGAGGAATTTGATGGTGCTCGAAGACTTTCTTCTTGTCAAACAGAACTGATGCACACTAATTCATTTGAGTTGGAGTCCAGAATCTTGTGCGGCCGGTCCTTGCTGAGTCATATGGATTAGGGCCAGTGAAGAAAATGTGCTCATCGAAGAAATTGGACTTGAGGAATTTGGGGCGCTTTGAGCCTTTGAATGGCATCCTCGGCTTCGGCTGAAGGTTTGGCTTGAAGCAGCCCTTAATCTCCTTAGGCATAGGAGGAATTTCTTCAGACTGAGGAATTTGCGGAGCAATTTCCTCAGTGGCAGTTGGAGCGGCAAAGTCATCAGCTGATGCATCTGGAATTTCATTAGTGGCTGGAGCGGCCATGTGATGAGATTCTTCGTGAATTTCTTCAGTCTGGGCTAGGGACTAAGGAATCTGTGACAGAGGAGTGGTCATTGGGGAATTTGGGTGAGCAGCTTCCTAATATTCATCATTGATGACAGGTGTTGTGTTGCCAATGTCCATGTCCTCAACAATTTCTTCAACGCCGGCCTCTTCAACAGTAAACTAAGGCTAGGGCGATGATACTTGTGGAGTTGAAGCTTTTGCTTCCACTTCAATTTCTTCATCAATCCGCTCTGAGGTAGCAGCAGATTGATCCATTTCTACTTGATCATCATTCGGAATGACATAGTCAACACTGAATGGCACTATTTCATAGGCTGGTGCTGAGGAAATTGGCGTAGCATCAGCTAGTTCTTTTGAAGAACTTGACAGTGTCTTCAATTTCTTCGCAGCTAAGGAATCTGAAGTTGATGCTTTCCGTTTCAGTGCCTTGTTCTCAGCAGCCTTGGTCTTCTTCGCTTCTGATGCAGAAGGAAGGTTGATTGTCTTCACCTTTGAAGATTTGGGGATTTTAGAGGAGGGTGAAGGGGCAGCAGTTTCCTCAGGTACGACTGGTGTAGTCGTCCTTGTGGGTTCAGTTTCATTAGGCGCAGCAGTGGAGGTTGCCCTGGAAGGTTCTTCAGCAGTCTGACTTTGTTCAGCTGCACCGGCAGTTTCCTCAGCAGGCTGAGCAGTTTCTTCAGCCTGAGGATTTTGTGGTTGCGATCGAGGTGCAACCCTGGTGTTATTGTCCTTAACAGCAGCTTGGGCTGCCCTGACGAATCTCACCATGGTGCCCTTCCATTCAGCATCGTATTTTTCTTGTTCCTTAGAGAGGGAGCGAATTTCAGACTGAACAGTGATGAGTTGATTTGGAGTCAAATTCATCACGTTATTCCTCAGAATTTTTTCTTTTCGAGCCCTATTCCTCTTAGCTCTCTAAGCTTGATCTCTTTTCCATTTTCCTCGGCAATAAAGTGGGTGAGAACATGGTCCACACCGAGAGGCAGGTTCAGTGAGGAAAGTGGGGTGCTTGGAATCCTCATGCCATATGTCAATGAAGTTGAGGATCATCTTGGGATCTAACATGAGAGGAAGAGAGCTGCATTTGGCTATTGCAGCCTTTTGCTGACTTTCTCTGATGATTTCTTCCAATTCTTCATCATCAGCTTCATCATCATCCTTAGATCCTGAGGGTATAGTTACCACAGCTTTGCTTGTGTGAGGACTTGGTCTTTGACCTCGTCCAACAGTTTTCTTCAGTTTCAACATAGTAGGACTTGTTGAAGACTTTGCTTGAGCAGAGGGGCGTGCAGAGACCTTTGAAGAAATTGAAAATCCCTCTGTCCTCTAACATGATGCAAGGTGGACAGGAGTTGAGGACTTTGTAGCAGCAGCAGAGGACTAAGCAGCTACTAAACCAGCGGCTAAGGCCTTTGAGGACTGATCTTGAGGAATCTGTTGTGATGATTTTGAAGTTGAATAATTTGACTTCATAGAAGATTTCTTCATCATCAATTTCTTCGGAGCACTTGCAGAGGCTTCGGTAGTGGCAGCAGCAGCAGAGTCTTCATTGAATTTCTTCACAGCCTCTTTTGCTCTCTTTGCCAGCTTGGCTTGCTGTTTCTCCCATACATGAGGAAAGGCATTACCAGTCTTGAGACTAGTGGGATCATCTAGTTGATTTGGAGCCAAGGGAGGCCTGCTGCAAGGGGGTTTCACATTGAATTTCATCATATATTTAGGAGTCACATAACGATATTCCTTCCACTCCTTTGCCCTTCTTCTCTCAATTTTCTACAGACGAATATTTCTCTGCTTAGTTGTATCTTTGCCATGAGTTGCTTCATCAGGAGTGCAATATTCCTCATACAAGTCCTTAGGTATTTCAAAGGCAGTATGCACATCTGGTTTCTTTCCACCTTTCTATGGCTTCTTTCCATCAGTCATTTTCTTCGGTTGAGGATTCTAAAATCTCGAAGATTCTGAAGAGGTGCACAGTTTTTCCTCAAGAAATGCTGCAAATGAGTTAAGTTGATGAGAACCTAGTGATTCATCAGCGGACATGTTTGTACCTATGAACAAAGTGTAGGTGCGAGGAATTTGAAGAGGACATATGCGTTCTCAGAACTTTTTCAATAACATCAAGTGTGAGGAATTTGACCATGGATGTCTTGAGGAATTTCACTAAGTGTTCTTTGTATTAGGTTCCAGAGTTGTGCAAATTTTGAGGATTCACACAATTGAGGAATCTTGAAGAAAATCATAAATCAGGGGAAAACATCAAGAGTATGAACATGTAAGGTGCTTTAGAATGAGATTCTTGAAGAATAAACACTTTTGAGAAAATTGAGGAAAACTTGAAGATCAAACAAGGGTAGTAAAAATAGATTTTATTTACCCTGATGAAGAACACGACGAACTGTGAGAAGAAGTCAAGGATGTTTGTCAGTACAGATCTCCCACGCCCTAGCTTGACAGAGGGAGACAGCTATAGCGGCGGAGGGTTGAAGACTTCCGCGGCCGATGCAAGTACGACGACGGTGAGGTTGAGGCAGTGAAGCTCTTCCACACCAGCGGCGATGATTTAGTGGTGGCGCTAGGTTTGAGCTTGGGAGAGAGGAGGAGTGAGGAGTAATCGAGCATAGTGAAAGGGAAGGGGTATTTATAGCGAAGGTGAAAACCAATCTGTCCGAAGATTTTGGACAAGATTGCCTCTGACCCTTGCTCTCCACGTGGCATGTGTCACCCACGTTCTAAGTAGTGGAGATAGTGGAGGATCGTGGGTTATCAAGTCGTGGGAATCGGAATAGTTTAAGCGGGAAACGCCGAAAAATTTGATGGTCAAAATTTCGAAGTTTCTGATCGCAAATTCTTCAGCTGTCAAGGACACAGTGAAGACGTTGAACAAGTTTCAGAGTAGAAAGCCTATGAAGAATTTTTGAACAGACAGGGTTGAGTTTAGCATAGAGGGGGAAAGGGTCCGATCACATTCACTTAGATGAAAATCAACTTGAAGAATTAGTGATAAGTGAATGTTGTTGAGGACATTCAAAACTCAAATATATATGTATATAGTCAATGAAGAACATGAGTTTCATACTTTGAAGAATTTGAAAAGTTGAGGAATTTGCAAACTTGAGGAATTTAAAATTTGAAGAATTTGCAAAATGACGAAAAACTCAACTTTGAAGAATTTCAACTATCGTTGGTGGCATGACCCATCGTATAAGAATGATGACTTCAGACACCGCGTACAATTGTCGTAGGATTCTGAGAATCAAATTCTTCATTAATTTCTTCACACTTAGAGGGTTATTCTTCATTGATTGAAGAAAAACGACTTTGTGTGTTGCACATCTAAGTCATCAATTTTGCATAAGTGTTAGGATGTGTGTCCTTTTGCAAAGAACATTTGAAGATTCTAATATATTTAGCTCACATCATAACTTGCAAAATCTCTTTTCATCCAAGGGCTTTGTGAAGATATCATCCAGTTGTTCTTTAGTCGGGATGTGGTCAATGGAGATGTCGCCCTTGAGTACATGATCTCGAAGAAAGTGATGACGAATCTGGATGTGCTTGGTCTTGGAATGCTGAACTGGGATGTAAGCAATCTTGATGGAACTCTCATTGTTGTAGTACAAAGGCACATTCTTCAACTTGATGCCATAGTCCTTGAGGGTTTGCTTCATCCACAGCAACTGAGCGCAGCATGAACCAGTAGCAATGCACTTAGCTTCGGCAGTAGATAGTGACACGCAGTTCTTCTTCTTCGAGGACCAACAGACTAAGAATCGTCCGAGGAAATGACATGTGCCTGAGGTTGACTTGCGATCCACACGATCTCCAACATAGTCAGCATTAGAGTATCCGACGAGGTGAAGATTTGAGCCATTGGGATACCATAATCCAAGAGTTGGTGTGTGAGCTAAGTATCAAAGAATATGTTTCACAGCCTTATGGTGTGATTCCTTTAGAGTTGCTTGGAATCAGGCACACATGCAAACACTCGGCATAATATCAGGCCTAGATTCACATAGATACAATAATGAGCCAATCATGGAGCGATATACCTTCTGATCAAAATCCTTACCATTTTCGTCAGTGTAGAGGTGGCCTTTTGAAGGCATTGGAGTTTTGACGCCTTTGCAATCTTGCATGTCAAATTTCCTCAGAACATCCTTAAGGTATTTCTCTTGAGATATGAAGATGCCATTGTCTTGCTGACGAATTTGAAGACCTAAGAATAATTGCTACTCTCCCATCATAGACATTTGATATTCTTCACTCATCATATAGGCAAATTCATCATTGTAACGTTTGTCAATACAGCCAAAGATAATATTGTCTATGTATATTCGCCATATGACTAGTTCATTGTCATAGGATTTTGTGAAAAGATTTGGGTCGAGTGAACCGGGTTTGAAGCCTTTCTTCATGAGGAACTCCTTCACAAGTAGTTGCGGTAGATCCACTTGGTACCTATGATGTTATGCTTGCGTGGATCTGGTCGCTTGACAAGTTCCCACACATTGTTGAGCTTGAATTGATGCAATTCCTCTTGCATAGCTTGAATCCACTCAGGCTCCTTGAATGCTTCATCAACTTTGGTGGGCTCTATGATAGAGACAAAGGCAAAGTTCCCACAAAAGTTAGTCAAATGTGAAGCTCTTGAGCAAGTGAGGGGACCTGGTGCATTGATGTCATTGATTATTTTGTCAATCTGCACTTCATTTGCAACTCTTGGGTGAGCAGGTTGACGTGACTGAGGATTTTCTTCAGCACCATTTTCTTTAGGTGTATCAGCATGAATGTCTTCATTCGTTGGAATGACTTCCTCAGTGGGTATGATGTCTTCAGTAGCCTTCAGCTTAATGGATTCCTTAGGAGATTGTTCATCTAGCACAGAAGGCAGGTGCTCTCTTTGCGAGCCATCAGTTTCATCCCTTAGTTTCTCAAGATCTTGCTTTCTTTGAAGAAATTCATAAGAAAGCTTCTCATGATCGGCTAAGAGAGCATTATGATGACTCTGAAGGTTATCATACTTTGTCTTAAGACTTTTGAGATCGTCGGACAGAGTTTGAGTCCGATCCACTTCCTCATTCAATAGATCATCGCTTTTGTCTGGCATTTTCTAAAGCTTTTCAAGTGCACTTTGTTGCTTAGTAGCAGTATTAGCAAGTTTGGCATAGCTAGGTTTCACATATTCATCAGCTTCACAATCACTTGATTCAGAGGAGGAGTGAAGCTTATGTACCTTGGAACCTTTTGCCATAAGACAAAGTGAGGAAGATGAATCAGGATCTGATTCCTGGGTTTTGAGGATTTTCTTGAGTTCGATGAACATCGGGTCTTGACGAGTGCGATAGCCTTCATTGATGTCCGTGATCCTATCCTAGATGAGCTTGGCATTTTGAAGATGACTGATGCCTTTGAACATGACGCTTGATAGGCTTGAGCACATGATGTTCTTCGTCTCAGCATCAAATTGAGTGTACTTACGAATTTCCTCAGCATTTGCCATCTTGCAAAGTTCAGTCAGTCCAAGTTTTGTAATAGTCCATAGCTCACTGTTCATAGACATCAGATGCTTCTTAATCAGAACCTTCCACTTAGGATATTCAATGTCATCAAGATTGGGACATTCTATGATTGACTTGACGCCTTTTGCCATGAAGCAGTAAGTAGGAGCATAGTCATCATTGGCTTCATCAGAGTCATTGGAGTAGTCATTTTCTTCACCATTGAAGATGGACTTGCTAACGAAGGCAGTAGCAAGAGCAAGGCTAGCGACACCAGATTCAGATTCCACCTCAGATTCTTCCTCTTCTTCATATTCTTTAGATTCTTTTTCCGAGTCCATTTCCTTGCCAATGAAAGCCCGAGCCTTTCTAGAACCATTCTTCTTGTGCATTGAGGACTTTGAAGATTTCTTCTTTTTCTTTGAGTCATCAGAACTGTCATCCTTGTACTTCTTCTTCTTCTTCTTCTTCTTCTTCTTTCATTCTTTTCCTAGAGAGGACAGTCAGAGAAGAAGTGACCAGATTTCTTGCATTTGTGACAAGTTATTTTCTTGTAGTCATCTGAGGAATATGATTTCCTCAAACCACTTTTTGATGAATTCCCAAATCCACCTCTCCTTGAGAACTTCTAGAATTTCCTCACGAGCATTGCTAGCTCCTGACTTAGTTCTTCAAGATCACCAAGGCTACTATCAGAATCTTCGCCTTTGGATGAGGAAATTTCTTTTGCCTTCAGAGCACGAGATCTTCCATAGCTTGGCCCGTAGAGGTCTCTCTTCTCAGCTTGTTGGAATTCATGAGTATTGAGTCTCTCAACAATATTAGTGGGATCAAGTGACTTGTAGTCTCCATGCTCTTAAATCATCAAAGCCAGAGTATTGAATGAGGAATCAAGAGATCTTAGTAGTTTGTTAACCACTTCATGGTCAGTGATATCAGTGGCACCCAGTGCTTGAAGCTCATTGGAGATATCAGTGAGACGATCAAAAGTTTGATGAACATTTTCATTGTTGAGTCTCTTGAAGCGGTTGAAGATTGCGAAGAACATCAACACGAGAGTCACATTGAGTGGAAACACCTTCGTTGACTTTGGACAGCCTATCCCAGATAAGCTTAGCAGTCTCCAAAGCACTCACTCTGCCATATTGACCTTTGCTAACATGGCCACAGATGATATTCTTCGCTTGAGAATCGAGTTGCTTGAATCTCTTCGTATCAGCAGCAGTAACCGTCGGAGAAATGCGAGGAACACCATTTTCCACAACGTACCAGAGATCATTGTCAATTGCCTCAAGATGCATGCGCATCTTGTTCTTCCAGTAGGGATAGTCCGTCCCATTGAAGGTAGGACATCCTGCGAAAACCTTGATCATACATGTAGTCAACATAACTAGCACTCCAGGTGGTTAAACCAAAATCACACAGAACAAGGGAGTACCTTGCTCTGATACCAATTGAAAGTGCGTTATATCGACTAGAGGGGGGTGAATAGGCGATTTTTACAAATTCATCACTTGAGGAATTTCAACTTGAG
Organism: Hordeum marinum; assembly: GCA_022496015.1. Classification (NCBI taxonomy): domain Eukaryota; kingdom Viridiplantae; phylum Streptophyta; class Magnoliopsida; order Poales; family Poaceae; genus Hordeum; species Hordeum marinum. The sequence continues at coordinate 85,496,553 of CM039672.1, forward strand.
GAATTGGAAATGTGATGAATAACTAGCAGCGGACTAAGTACTCAAGTGCATGGGAAACATAGTAACAGCATAGTCATCATGATGAAATGAAACGTGCACAGATTACAAGTAGCATGATATAGGATAAGCAGGTGAGGAACAAGGTAACTTGAAGAATTTGAGGTGAGGAAATTGTGAAAGTCTTTAGTCAAATTCTTCAAACAGTAACGGTCAATTACATCAACAAGTATATGAGGAATAGAGGGGTTGAGGAAATAGAGCCAGGTAGCTCGATGAAGACAAAGGTTTGATGACCCAGTTCCAACTAGTGTGACAGTCATACGTCTGGTTTGGAGTGGCCTGGTATTTAAACCAGAGGACACACAGTCCCAGGACACACAGTCCTTACCGTATTCTCCTTGAGCTAAGGTCACAAAGTCCTCACCCAACACTCGTGGTAAGTCTTTAGGGTAGACTTCCAAAACCCTCATAAAATAGTCACCCGGCGATCCACAATTGACTGCTGGATGCTCTAGACCAAGGTCACTCCGTGATCCTCAATTGACTGTAGGATGCACTAGACCATGAGGCCTAACCGTATGGAGGATACACAGTCCTCAAAGGTAACAAGCGTTGGTTCCACACAGGAACAACTTCTTCAATGATGCTCAATCACTTTGGGTTTGGTGGTTTGGGTTTTTCCTCACTGATGATTTCATCTCAAAGTCCTCGGGGGATGGGTTGCTCTCAAATGACAAGTGTCAGTTCTCTCTCGGAGCAGCCAACCAACTAGTGGTTGTGGGGGTGGTTATTTATAGCCAGGGTGCAACCTAACATGATAAGACATAAATGTCTCCAATGATATGACCGTTATGTGGATAAGATGATTGGGGACAGCTGGCGCTAAGCATAGCAACGGTCGGAAATTTCAAACTATGAAAGTCCTCAGGCTTATCATGTTCCTCACTTGTAGGCAATTCGCACTAGCGAAATCCTAACTCCTCAGACGGATCAATTTCATCAAAGACCAGAAGAACATCGTCTCTGTCACTGAAGAACTTGACTAAACTGCAAGAGATTTCCAAAGGCTTCACTCAAAGGATTGGATAGGATGAGGATTTTGGAGTTGAGCATTAGTTGGAAATTTTCCTTAGTATTACCTCGGCCCCCTTTAACAGGACGGTGTTTCCTATGACTCGAAGAAAGGAAATGAAACTACGAAAACAAATGTCTTTACGCTTCATAGTCCTCGTTCATATCTTCAAGGTCACACCAACTTCTTCAATTTCAAAGTCTTTAGGGAATACCAAAGTCTTCACCAAAGTCTTTAGTTGAAGACATACATTTTTAGGGGTCGGTAATCTTCGAATATGTCAAACTCTTCATTGACTTATAGAGCATATGTACACTCACAAATACATTAGTTCCTTAACCTATAAGTCTTCAATACACCAAAATCACTAAGGGGCACTAGATGCACTTACAATCTTTGACAAAGATAGACTTTGTAGTGCTTGTCAAGCTGGAAAGCAAGTAGGTGGAAGCCATCCCGTTAACAATATCATGACTACTAGGAGACCACTCGAGTTACTTCACATGGATCTTTTTGGTCCCAATGCTTACAAGAGTCTCGGTGGAAATTCCTATGGTCTAGTTATACTTGATGATTTTTCTAGATTTACGTGGGTATTCTTTCTTGATGATAAGTAGCAGGTTCAAAACATCTTCAAGAACTTCGCTTGCAAAGTGCAAAATCAGTTTGAAGTGAAGATCAAGAAGGTTCGGAGCGATAACGGATTGGAGTTCAAGAACACCCATGTGGATACCTTTCTTGATGAAGAAGGTGTCTCACATGAGTTCTCGGCTACATACACACCTCAACAAAATGGAGTTGTTGAGAGGAAGAACCGAACACTTATTGAGATGGCAAGAACGATGCTTGACGAATACAAGATGCCAATACACTTTTGGGCAGAAGCCGTTGAAACAGCATGTCATGCCACAAACCGACTTTACTTGCACAAGCTTCTCGGTAAAACGGCATACAAGCTACTCACCGGTAACAAACCCCAAGTCAAATACTTTCGGGTATTTGGCTCAAAGTGCTACATTCTTGATAAGCATCGTCGTACTAAATTTGCTCCTAAATCTCATGAAGGATTCCTACTTGGTTACAGATCGAACTCTCACACTTACCATGTCTACAACAAGTTCACTCGAAAAGTTGAAGAGACGGTAGATGTGAAGTTTGATGAATATAATGGTTCACAAGCCGAACAATTGCCAAATGATGTAGGTGATAAGGATCCTTCGAAAGCCATTCTAGATCTACCCATCGGTAAGATTCGTCCCATGGAGGTGAAGGGGAGTACTTCATCAACTCAAGTGGAAGCCCCTACTTCACGTCAAGGTAAACCTCAACACAACATGGAGGCATCCACAAGTAGTACACGACAAGATGATGAAGAAGAGGAAGTACATCATGAAGATCCACCACAACCACCTTCACCACCACCTCAAGGGAACGACACCTTCAACAACAACAAAGATGAATGAGATGATGATGATGAAGAAGAAGCTCCACCATCCAACAATCGGAAGTTGACCCGTGTTCGAGCTCAAGTGACCAAGAACCATCCCCTAAACCAAATCTTTGGTGATATACAAACAGGGAGAATCACTCACTCTAAAACCCGTCTAGCTAACTTCTGTGAGCATTATTCTTTCATCTCTAGCATTGAGCCTTCAAAGGTAGAACAAGCTCTTGAAGACGCGGATTGGGTGAACGCAATGCATGAAGAGCTACACAACTTTGAGAGGAACGAAGTGTGGACACTCGTGGAGAAACCTGAAGATGAGGACAACATCATCGGAACCAAATGGGTGTTTCGGAACAAACAAGACGAAGATGGTCAAGTCTTATTCAACAAGGCTCATCTCATATCCCAAGGATATACGCAAGTCGAAGGTATGGACTACGGTGAGACTTATGCCCCTGTTGCTAGACTTGAAGCTATTCGTATTCTTCTTGCTTATGCTAATCACCATGATATCACGCTTTATCAAATGGACATCAAAAGTGCCTTTTTAAATGGTGAAATAGAGGAAGAATTTTATGTTAAGCAACCACCTAGTTTTGTGAATCCTAAGAAACCTAATCATGTTTACAAGCTTCGCAAAGCTCTTTATGGTCTTAAGCAAGCCCCTCCTGCTTGGTATAAATGCTTAACAAAGTTTCTCATCGAAAAAGGTTTTGAAATTGGTAAAATTGATGCAACCTTGTTCACTAAGAGAGTTAATGGATAATTATTTCTATGCCAAATTTATGTGGATGATATTATCTTTGGTTCCACTAACCGTCAATGTAGTGAAAGATTTGGAAGGTTGATGTCCGAAAAGTATGAGATGTTTATGATGAGTGAGATGAAATTCTTTCTTGGATTGCAAATCAAGCAATCAAAAGAAGGAACTTTCATCTCTCAAACTAAGTATACCAAGGACTTAGTCAAGAAGTTCAACATGCAGGACTGCAAAGGTATGAAAACTCCGATGCCCACTAGTGGACATGTTGACCTCACCAGGGAGGATGAACCGGTTGATCGAAGGTTTATCGATCTATGATTGGTTCACTGTTATATCTATGTGCATCTCGTCCCGGTATCATGCTTAGTGTTTGCATGTGTTCTGGATATCAAGCCGCACCTGAAGAGTGTCATCTTTTGGCTGTGAAACGTATTGTGAGATACTTGATACAAACACCAAACTTTGGCATTTGGTATCCCAAGGGATCTTCTTTTAATCTTGTTGGCTATTCTGATTTGGACTATGTCGGTGACAAGGTTGATAGAAAATCCACCTCGGGTACTTGTAAATTTTTAGGTAGATCTCTTGTGTCTTGGGCCTCCAAGAAACAGAACTCGGCATCTCTATCTACTGCCGAAGCTGAGTATATTGCTGCTGGATCTTGTTGTGCGCAATTACTATGGATGACACAAACGCTTAAGGATTATGGTATTCATATTAAAAATGTTCCATTACTTTGTGCCAATGAAAGTGCTATTAAAATTGGACATAATCCTATGCAACATTCTCGAACCAAGCATATTCAAGTTCGACATCATTTCATTCGTGATCATGTTGCCAAAGTAGATATCAATCTTAAGCATGTTCGTACTAACAAACAATTGGCCGATATCTTCACCAAGCCATTTGATGAGAAGACATTTTGTCATTTGAGGAGTGAGTTGAACATCATTGATGCTTCAAACTTGAGCTAGACTCACTCGGTTGCAAGCAAGGGCATGAGCTTTACTATTATCTCCGTGTTCTCATAACTCATCATCATATGCCATGGAAATCTATGATCCCTTGTATTGTATCTAACCTTTTGTAGGTACTTGGAAGAACTTCATTCCACAAGATTGCCATCAACTCCAATCATAAACAATCTTGTCATTACCAATTATCCACAACCCCTCTTGATGATGGAAGGAAGAAGACAACAAAGCATATCCTTGACATATACATGATCTTAGTTGCAAAACCTATAAGTGGTATCATGTCAATAGGATATATCCATTGTTATTCCTTGCATGACTAACATTTGTAGGTGACTAGTGCACTAGAACGAGAAGGATAGCTCCAAATTCAAGATGATCTTCATCGACCTCGAGCATCCTCAACAAGCTCACCTACGAGCAATGTCATCAACATCACTCAAAGTTATGTACTCATATCCTTGAAAAGGTTTTACTCCAAGACATGGGCTAAAGCAACTCAAGTGATATGAATACATAAAAATGCTTAATCAAAAATGGTAACCCCATTTTGAGCTTAAACGATGAGTATGACCTATGATCAAGTATTCTTGCTTGGCTCCTAAGTCAATATACTCTAATATAGGTGACCTAGTCACTGCCCATCATTTAGTTAAGAATCTTGTGTGGTTTGCTCTCTTATTGTATTATCTCTCAAAACCACTCAAATATTATCTGTTTGATGACGTCTGTAAATTTTTCGCATTTTCTGTTTGAAACAGTTTCACTTGTCTCTCTGAAAACAGAAACTAACTTGCAGATAAGCTGCACTACACAATCTCGGTATCACCAATTTATCCATCTCGGAGTCACCGATTTTCCTTGTGTTCAGATGTTTTCTTGATATGGTTTATTTGATTTTCAATTCTTATGATAATCTTGTTTCTTCCATGATCCCTTCTATTTTTAGAAAAAAATTAAGGGGGAGAAGAACAAACAACTCTTAGGGGGAGAAATTCCTTATTCAAGGATCCCTAGCTCCAAGGAGAAGAAAACTCAAATTTGCCAAAGGGAGAGAAGTTACATTCAATGATTCCTTTAGACTTTAATTGAACCCTACTTTCAATGACCCTTGATCTCCATGATGCCTTCCTTTTCAATGATCCCTGTCACTACTCCCAAGAGTTTAACCTTTTTGGTATTTTATGCCAAAGGGGGAGAATATCAAAGCTTCATGCTAAAGGGAGAGTCACATGCTTATGCAATGGGGGAGATATGATTTAGGGGGAAAAGAAAACTTCAAAGTTCACACTTTCATGATCAAGGAGAGGAACAACAATGTATGGGGGAAGAAACCCACTTTTGGAGAAAAGTCTCAAGTGAACAAAGGATTACTTTTCTCACCCTATCCGATCCCAATATCCACATGCTGAGATTCAGGGGGAGAGGATGTACTACCATATTTATATCAAAAGGGAGAAAAGATATAATAGATTATTACCAAGATGTGGAGCGTATTCGTTGAGTTCTATTGCTTTTGTTTAGTAGAATACTCTTGTGTTTCCTAACATTGTTTTCTCAAGTGTGTCTCTACTACTAGAATGCTCAAGAACTCAAGGTAAGTATATGCATCATACCTTTGATCAACATGATCTCTTGCTTCTTGCACATATTGTTTGCAAGAGTGAAGTCTTGACCAAGGATATACATTTCATTCACATATATTGATGCATATAGCCAAGATACACATGACTCCTATATCTCTTTCATTCATATGTGTGTCCATGCATTCCAAAGCAACTATCCTTTAAAGGACTGCACACATCTAGGGGGAGGAAATCTTAGTCATGTGTTTCTCAAAGTCTTCATTGCATTCATGAAAATCTTTAATTGAAGCTTTGATTGTATGTTGTCATCAATTACCAAAAAGGGGGATACTGAAAGCACAACATGCTCCCTTGGTGGTTTTGATAATTCATGACAACATACATTGTCTCTTGGACTAACACTTCTATCTAGTGTATTTCAGATAATAGTCCATGGATAGTTGAGTTGGCAAAAGGGTTGAGGAGATCATGGAATTACCCTAAGATTCAAGAAAATAGGTTGGCCAAGCTTCAAGCAAGAGGACTCTACATTTTACATTTGTGAGAAATCACTTTGAGTCTATAGGAAAGCCAATACTATTAAAAGGGGCTAAAGTTTTGATGGTGAACAATATGCTCAAACGTGCACAGGTGACAGTCACCAAAACATCCACAAACTCTCCCACCAAAGTCTGTCCTAAACCAAATATGACAAATTGGTGCAACCAACATTCGTATCCCGGTGCCACCGAGTTCCAAACCCTAGACAGACTCAGCCAAACCCTAACACTTCGGTGCAGCCGACACTGCACTCGGTGCCCTCGAGTTGGGTTGCCAACTTCCTGTTACGCAAGTTCTCATTTTCGGTCCGATCGAGAATGGTGAATTGGTGTCACCGAGCTTGGTAAATCTGACCATTTGTCACCTTGTTGGTGCAACCGAGAATTGTATATCGGTCCATCCGAGATTCAAAAGTTGCCACTTTTTTCACTTCGGTACCACCGAGATTTACACATCGGTGTCACCGAGTCTGACTTATTGTGTGTAACGGTTGGATTTTTGGAGATGCCTATATATACCCCTTCACCACCACCCACTCGAAAGAGAAGCACTCAGAACTATTCCATACCTATCCTACTCAGTTTTCTAAGAGAGAACCACCTACCCTTGTGTTGAGGTCAAGATCTTCCACTCCAACCATATGGATCTTGATTTCTACCTCCCCAAGTTGCTTTCCACCAATCCCATCTCTCCTACCAAGCCAAACCTGTGAGAGAGAGATTGTGTGTTGAGGAGTCTATCATCTTGAAGCACAAGAGCAAGGAGTTCATCGTCATTACCGAGCCTATTACCTTTTGGAGGGTGGTGCCTCCTAGATTGGTTAGGTGTTGCTTGGAAGCCTCCTACTTCGTGTTGTGGAGTGAACCAAGAAGTTTGTAAGGGCAAAGAGATCGCCTACTTCGTGAAGATCTACCCATAGTGAGGCTAGTCCTTCGTGGACAGAAGCTGCATGGAATAGTCAAGGTTGCTTCTTCGTGGAACGCTCCATGGGTAGATCCCTCCGTGGACTCTTGCGACTGTTACCCTCCATGGGTTTAAGACTCCATGAACGTGGACGTACGATAGCACCACCTATCGAAACCACGGGAAAAATCTTCATGTCATCACTTGTGTTTGCATTCTTAACCCTCTCTTTACTTACATGTGCAATGTCTTTACTTTCCGTTGCTATACTCTTATACATGCATGTCTAGGGTGTTACTTGATATGCTATGAATGCTAAAACTTGCCAAGAATTAAAATTCAGAAAAAGGCAAAACTTTTATTTGGTCAAGTAGTCCAATCACCCCCCCTCTAGACCTACTTTCGATCCTACAGCCTAGAAGGGGTGGCGCGCCCTGTTGGCTTGTGGCCCACATGTGTCTTCCCTTTGGTGGTTCTTCGCTCATGTATTTCTTATTTTCCCCAGAGAAATCATAAAAAAGTTTTGGGCGATTCCAAAAACTTTTATTTTATGCACAAAAACAACACCACGGTAATTCTGCTGAAAACAACGTTAGTGTGGGTTAGTTCTAGATAAATTATATAAAGTGTATCCATACCATATAAAAGTATTGTAAATATAGACAAATATGGCATGGATACTTCATAAATTATTGATACGTTGAAGACGTATCACGACGCGACAAGACCCCCCCCCCCAACAGGGTAAGGCATGGGTATGTGACCCCTTGACGGGGCGAGGCGTGGCTACAGGGCCGCCGGTACCGCTGACCTTGATCGGGTAGTCCATCCCTGTAGCAGGTGTGCACCACAAACTCCGTGACATTGACGCATCCTTGGCATAGTGACGGGCAGCCAATGGGCCCCGCGCGTGACAAGACCCAGCAGCTGAAGGGCCCCATGGCCATCTAGAGGGGATTGCAACAAGGGCCCGCACCCCTTTTCTTCCCTCATTGTATTCATTTGGGTACATTGTAAATCCAGTCCACAGGCTCCTTGAGAGGGGGTCAGCCTTTTCTCACTCACATCCACACATACGAGGCAACAATGCAGAGAGCAAGAGTTACTTCTTCCTCCTCACGAACAGCTCAAGGAGCAACCCTGTATTGTGTTCATCCATAGTCATTTCGGTAGGACTAGGGGTTTTACCTCCATCGGAGGGCCCTGAACCTGGGTACGACCGCGTCCATGTGCTTTGCACCCTCACCCGTCTCCGAATGCCACCGACGCTCATCGGCCCCATAGCACGACTTAAGACATTCCATGGCATCTGCGATAGAAATACCATGACACGAGTATATCCAGTTTTCACGACGAAAGTCATGGAGTGCCACGTCCAGCGTGGTGTCCAGACGAGTTCTGATGGAGGTCATTTTAGATGGGTGATCGTGATGGACTTGGAACTTGACAATCTCATTGACTGGTTAAAAGGATGTTGATTTTTAAGCATTTGGCGAGAATATCATCATCCCTAACAACCATTATCCATGGTTCGTACAACTCATCGGCTGCTACGGCTTCGGATTCAACCTCAAGGGCCAAAGTTGTAGTACCGTCCTTGGCTTTGAATGATCGACCGAGGTTGCTGATATGTCTCCAACGTATCGATAATTTATGAAGTATTCATGCGATATTCACCTATGTTTACAATACTTCTATATGTATTTGATGCACTTTTATGATTTAATTATAACTAACCCGGACTAACACTGTTTTTAGCAGAATTACCGTGGTGTCTTTTTGTGTGCAGAAAATGGAAGTTCTCGGAATCGCCTGAAACTTTTTTGTGATTTTTTCTGGAACATATGAGCAGCAATGGAGCAAAGAACCACCAAAGGGGCCCCCTTGTTGGCCACAAGCTTTGGCTTGTGGGCCCCTAGTAACTCGGTTTTGCATGATTCCAACGCAAAAAAATACTATAAATAGAGAAACCCTTAAAAATTAGGAGAGTCTCTCTGCCTTGCCGCCACAACTCTCTATATCGACAAAAAACAATTTTAGAGATAAAACTGTAGCGAAAACAGGAGAGAAACACACACACACACACACATATATATATATATAGAGAGAGAGAGAGAGAGATCCAATCTCGGAGGGGCTCTTGCCCCTCCGGGAGCCATGAAGGCCAAGGACCAGAGGAGAGAACCTATCCCCATATTGGGAGAGGACATGGAGGAGGAAGCCTAAGGGGGGAGACTCTCTTCCACTCTCTTCCAGTGGCGCAGGAGTGCCGTCGGGGGAACCATCGCCGCGGTGATAGTTTCATCAACATCACCGTCTCCATCACCTTACCTCATCTATCTATGGCGTTCCACTCTCCCTCACCCCACTGTAATCCCCTGCTTGAACATGGTGTTTCATGCCACAGATTATTAATCGATGATGTGTTGCCATCCTATGATGTTTGAGTAGATTTATGTTGTCCTTTGAGTTGATTGATGATCTTGATTGGTTTGAGTGTATGTTTATTTTGTTGTTGTCCTATGGTGCCCTCCATGCCGCGCACACGTGAGGGAATTCTCGTTGTAGGGTGTTGCAATATTTCCATGATTCATTTACGGTGGACGGCTAGAGTGACAGAAGCTTACAACTGAGTAAGGGGATTGTTGCGTATGGGAGTAAAGGGGACGTGATGTTTAATTATATGGTTGGGTTTACCTTAATGATTTCTAGTAGTTGCGGATGCTTGCTAGAGATCCAATCATAAGTTCATATGATCAAAGTAAGGAAAGTATGTTAGCTCATGCCTCTCCCTCATATAAAATTGCAAGAATGATTACCGATCTTGTTATCAATTGCCTAGGATAATTCCGCACACCATACCATCTTCCACACTCGCTATTTGTATTATATTGTAATATATTCTAATTTTATGTAGAGCAACTATCATGTTTATACCCACAACGCAGTCTTATTTCTCGTTAGTAGATAGAAGCAAACGTTCGATGCATGTAGAGTCGTATCGATGGCAGATGATACTTCAGAGAATATTGATCTTACCTTTAGATCCTTGTGGGTTTGAAACTCTATACTTATCACTTCCATATTTGGAGAGTGCTACAATGATTCCTTGCACTTAGGGATTATCATTTGCCATCTATCATAATCATGTCGATAGGCCTCGATATCTTTAGTTACATATATGTGTAGTGGGATCATCGTGAAAAATGGCGGACGATGATCGGCTGAGCAACACATTGTAGACGCTCCAGAACGGGACTATATCGAAAATCGATGCCTCGACCCAATAATTATCAGGAGTTCCGAACACCTTGTCGAGCGTGATTTTTCCAGTGCAGCGTGCTTCTTTCCTAGGGATGATACCTTTGAAGATTGTCCTGCTCGGCTGGATGTGGAATATGTCCAATTGCATCTTTTGCAAAGTATCCTCATGTATGAGGTTGAGGTTGTTTCCTTCGTCCATCAAGACCTTGGACAAATGGTAATAATAGATTATGGGGTCAAGGACGAGAGTTGCAACTCCTTGGTTGTGGACTCCCATCGGTTGATACTAATGGTGAAGTGATTGGAACATCCAACCACTTATCATCTGATGTCATCGTGCTCTTGAAGAGCTCTCTTTCGTTAATTTCGCAAAGAGTGCGCCTCATAGATCATAAGCATGTCCTTGACCATGGATGGATATCACTAGTAGAATGTCGATCAGTAGTCCCGGTCGGGATGTGCCTTTAGTACCGGTTCCCCAACCGGTACTAAAGGGTCGGGACTAAAGGTCCCGACCTTTAGTACCGGTTGGACCACGGACTGGTACTAAAGGCCCACCACGTGGCTGCCTGCGTGGGCTGGTGGTGGAGGACCTTTAGTACCGGTTGGTGATACCAACCGGTACTAAGTGTTCTGTTTTTTTCGCTTTTAATTAGGTTTTAGTTTTCCTCTCTATTTATTGTGTTTTCCATTCATTTCAAATTTATTTTACGGTGCTACATACTGTAAACATTAATTACACAAGTTGATGCACCTATATATATGTAATATAATATACAATATCTCATACACGGTATATATACAAATGGAATTACACATCCATATATATTATGGACTTATAACTTAAGGCCCAAAACCCGGCCGGGACTAGCTAGCTAGTGCTCCGGATGAAATCTCAGTTTTTTACTACTGATTTGCTGGCATTATTGAGGCGGCGGTAAGTAATAGTGCTCTCCATTTACATCAATGACATGTTGAAGAAGAAATGACGCAAATTCCTCTTGAAGTGCTACAAAGCGTTTCTCGGGTGAGAGCTTCGACATCATCTGCCAAACCTGGAGTTGTCTTTCACGTGCTCCTCTGCGACGTATGCGGCCTTCGGTCTAGATGTGAATGTTCTCGCAGAGGAAGTATCCACACAAATTTGTCCCCTGTGGCTGCTTCGCGCACTTTGCAAAAGAATAGAAATCAATAAGATAATTAATAATCAAGCATGATAATGGTATTGAAACTAGAATTAAAGATATGCGTTGATCTAGTAGTACTACTTAATTACCTGCATCTTTTTCCACTTCAGCTTCGGTTTCCATTCACGATCGTGATGGGTTTTTTCTATCATCTTTTTCCAAACACTACGCGGCAAATAAAAAGAATGAAAGAGTTATTATAATTACTTTTGATATCAAGAAATAATGAAAGAAAGTGAGGTCAATAAAGATTGAAATTATCGTTCTATCATAAAATACAAGTCCACGTATGATTGTTCTAGTGTATCTAGTGAGTCGTACACTTGAACAAGTCCATCCGCGAGGATAATATTTAGGAGGATATAGTGGTCTCCGCGTAGAAGTTTATATAATTAAGCAGGCATGCATATAACTCATCAACTAAACTTGACAGTGAGCTAGTAAGCAAAAATAGAATTTGTAGTATACAAGAGAGTAAACAGTCACCCCATGTTGTAAGGAAATATTATAGTAGATTTGGTATTCATTAGTGCCTCTAGAAATTTTTCCAAGAGATCTTCTGTGTCCTTGGCATAATGTTTTACCACATGGCCATTAACGGTACTTGGGTCGATGAACCCAATGTCATCGATTCCCTCTTGTTTCAATTCCCACATCTTCAATCTACATAATAGCATAGAAAAGAACATATATAGTGAGGATAAGCCAATGAACGATATCTTAGCTAGAGACTTAAATTATTAAATATATAAATCACTTACAGACAATAGCAACTGATGAGAGTTTTGTCGATAGAGTCCATGTGGTATAACTGGAAAAGTTCTGAGAATTCAAGACATATGTCACATCCATTGATGTAATGTTCTTTCCTTACTTTGACCATGACCGCCGTCTCCCCTCGCTTTGCTTCACGCAGGTACCAATCATGTAACCGTTACATCGCAGTTGGTAGTTCCTTGTACTGCTTGGGTGTGACAAGTGGTTTTCCGATGGCATATTGCATTGCGTACTTAGTTGCACCGTACCCGCAGATTTCCTCGGTGCCAAGGATTTGGCCAAGAGTGAGGCCTGTAGCCTCTACTTCTTCGAGGTCGATTGGGTTGCCTTGCATGTCGACTGCTTGGATCGATTGCTTGCTTGGATTGGTACTCACCCTGAGTGGAGAGATCGATTGCTTGGATTGTTCTCCGAGCTGGGGAACTGTTTTCCCGCTAGTAGTACCACATGTCGTTGATTTCGTACTTCTCGACTTCTTCCTTGGGTTGGGTCGACTTCTATGCTCACTTGCCTTCTGAATCTGTTGCTCATAGTCTGTCGGCATACGCTCGACATATGTCGGGGGTTGATCAATAAAGTGTTCCATAAAGTGCTCTTGGACTTCCTTGGGTACCTCCTTTGGCGGCACGGTCTTCTTCGCAAAAAAGGCTTTCACTTAGCGATCACTTTTAATTTTGCTTTCCTCTGGTGTCATGTCGTAAGGCAGATTCCTTTTGGCCGGAGGCTCGGGTTTCTTCTTTGCTTTCTTCCGAAGAGGACTGCTAGTGGCCTTCCTCTTTTGGGAGCCCTGCTGGTGGGACCGCTGCCAGGGTGGAGTCGGCTCATGCGGTGGAGATCGATATCGACGATATGGACTCGCGTCGTGCTCCGTCCCGAGGTTGGGTGGACTCGCGTTGGGATCCATATCGAAGTGGGATGCCTCTCGAGGTGGGGAGGACTGTTGGTGAGGTGGGGAGGACTGCTGGCGCTGCGATGCCTCTGGCTGGGATCCCTCGCGCTGGACATCGATACACGGAGGAGCCAGTGGCTTAGCGCCGAGTGTGGAAAGACGATGCAGTCCTTACTCCATAGAATGAGACCATGGCCGGCTTCTGCCAGTGTGGACTCCCCCTCACCTCCAGGGATGTCAAGCAATAGTTCATCATATCTTGGCTCTATTGCATCCACCGCGACACGAGCATACCCAGCTGGAACCGGATTGCAATGCCAGAGAACATCAGGTGTATTTGGTAAAGCATAGCCTGTCGCGACCCGCATGGGTATGTTTTTCATTTTTTGGATTACCTCACAAGATGTCTTCTCGGTGATATCATCCACGGGGGTGTGACCCAGCGGTGCCCCCGTGGAACCCACGCTGCTTTTCGGCAGTGTAGATGGGACGGGTTCCCCTGCCTCCTGCTGCAGAGTTTCCCTTTGCTGGTTAGTACATGTATCTGCAGCTGCTGCTGCTCGTACTTTTGTTCCAACTTTGAAAGTCGGTCTGCTTCCACCTTCTTTTCTCTCGAACGGCTTTTATAACTGTCCTTCCATCCCGCAAATCCCTCGTACCACGGAACAACGCCCACGCCTTGTGTTCGTCCTCCATGTTCGGGATTCCCGAGGGCGCGTGTAAGCTCGTCATTCTCTCTATCGAGGTGAAACCGTCCTTCTTGGGAAGCTTTTATTGCTTCAATCAACTCATCTGATGCATGCTTCAGACTGACCAGTGTAATAATCTTCCCTATTGCTGGGTCCAACTTTCCCCCATGCGCAAAAAACCAATTCCTACACCTCTAGGACCAGTTGAAGGTTACTGGAGTGATCCCTTCAGCATGCATCTTATTCTCTAATGCATCCCACTTAGGAATGGTTGACTTGTATCCACCTGTCCCTAGTTTATGGTGATACTTTTTTCTCCGCATTTATCTTATTATTTGCCGACTTCTCCATAGCAGCTTCCGATGTCTTGTACTCGATAAATGCGTCCCAATGATTCCTTACCTTCTCGTATATTCCTATGAATTTAGGCGCCTTCTAGCCTCTAGCATTGTACTCGGTCCATAATCTTTTCCTCCAAGTCTAGAATGCGTCGGCCATCTTATGGAGAGCAAACTCCTTGACTTTATCCCTTTGGCGCTCCGAGAGAGAATCTAGTAGGATGAAATGCTCCATGAGATCTCGCCAAAGGGCATCTTTAATTCTTGTATCGACATAATTCACTCCTAGTTTTGGGTTGTTTGGTTGAATCCATTCTTGCACTGTGATCGGGACTCCATCCCTAACAACCACTCTGCATTGACGCACAAATGTCTTGGCATTGGTTTCAGGGTGAGTCGGTGCGCCATCATGTTTGAAAGCATCAAGATTGAGCTTTACGTTGCCGTCCAATATTTTGGCACCGCCTCTTACCTTTCTACTAGATTGGCTCGATCCGAAGGGCTGATAATTAAAAGAAAAAAGATTTGTTAATATATATATACAAATCAATTAATACACACGTAATGATCACCAGAGGCTAATATGTGTATATACCTACCGGACATTGTTAGTTGTTCTGGATTTTGGAACATAAGTTGTTCTTCCTCGGCCTCACATCCATCACCGTAATCGTTCAGATATTGTGAGCCCTCATTATCATGTGATTCACCGAGAAGGTCCGCTGGGTTTTCGGAGGAGCGTATCATGTCGAAGATGTCCTCTTCATAGCTCTACCCACATAGAAACTTCTAAAGAGTTGAGACAGTTACGACAAAAACTGGATGCACTTCGTGTACAAATTGGACAATCTCTTTTGAAGTATCAAGGTTTCGAACGAAAACTCATCTATTACAAAGGGATTTCATTTCTAATAACTTATTTTATCTCCATACTTTTTGTGTGTTCAATATGCACCATTCAAAGGCACATCATCAATTTTCAAACCTTTCTGACTTCATTTGATAATTTTCATGCATGTAATGATTTATTTTGAGCTAAATGACCCTAAGTTTGAAAAGCAGTACAAATGAACTCTGAAAGGGTTGTAACTTGACATGACATCATAATTTCACCCACATAGCAACTTCTAAAGAGTTGAGAGGGTTACAGCAAAAATTGGATGCACTTCGTGTACAAATTGGACAATCTCTTTCGAAGTATGAGGGTTTCGGACGAAAACTCATCTATTACAAAGGGATTTCATTTTTAATAACTTATTTTAACTCCATACTTTTTGTGTGTTCAATGTGCACCATTCAAAGGCAAATCATCAATTTTCAACCCTGTCACAGCCCTAGAGTTGCTTGAAATTGTTTGCATCAACATCAGCATGTGCATCATGTCATCATGTTTAAATTCAAAAGAACTTGAAATGGGGATTGTCAATCCCTAGCACTCCCTTATTTAAACAAAAATAATCAGCTAAGTTTTCCAATGTTTCCTTTTGGTTTCCAAAAATGTTCACTATTTCTGATAAATGTTGGCAACAACATATTAGGGGACATTTTAATTTTCAAAACAAATATAGCATTTTAAAATACTCATTAATGTTGCTGAAATCAATTAATAAAGCACTTTAAATATTTTAGTTCTTCCAAAATGCTGGAACTTTTTATGGAGCTTGGAAATATTCCAAACATATCCTATAAATAATTCCAGGAGTTTGTGCTAAAGAATTTTTGTCCAAACTAAATAAAACGGAGGCCATCTAATAAAAAAAGAAACTAAAAATAAAAAAAGGGAAAGGCCCAACCTGGCTTACCTAGCCAGGAAGGAGATGGCCCAGCCCACCAGGGGCGAAGAGGTCATCTTCAACCTCTGCCAGTAGGCAGAGGCGAGATGAGCACGGCGCGCGTGCGCCTGGTCGCCTCGCCACCTCCTGCTTCCTCCTGTCATGCTGGCGGGCTGGAAAGACCCCTCCAGAGCCGTCTGGATCGGTTCCCCCTCCCCATTTCGTCCCCTTTCGCCTCTGCTCTCCTCCCCTCACCATGGTCGTCCGTCTATCGTCGTCGTCGATTCGCGCCGCTCCGGTCGTCCCCGAGCCCGCTGGCCAGCCCTTCGGCGTCCCCGTGAGCCCCTCTTGCTCCTCCTCGTGTTTCCTCTCTCCCTAGCGTGCCATAGCTAGCCCAACCGCCAGACCCAAAACCTCCCGCCGCCATGGCCAGTCGCCGTTGTGCGCACCGCCCCCAAAGCTCGCGTCCGAGCGCGGGGATGAACTCCTGGAGTTCCCAGGAGCTTATAGAGCCCCTTGATGAGCTGCCCCATGCCCTGTAGCCCGGAATGGCTCGATCCCGAGCTCCGGCCGCCGCGGATGTCGTCGCTGCCATCCCCTCACACAGCTGCTTGCTCCGTTGGATGCGGGCGAGTACGAGCTGCTCACCGGTGGCCTCATCTCGTCGAATGGTTGCGTGTGGGTAAAGCACGATGCCACCGCCGTGTCTGGTGACATCGGCGGCTCACCGCTGGCCAACTTCGGCGAGTGCCAGCGTGGCGACATCATTAGTGGCTAATAACAGCGCTATTTAACCCCTTGAGACACTGACAGTCGGGAAAAACACCAGATTAATTATCTAATCTAAAATAACCCAGTGGGTTAACCCTAAGTCAATGACATGCGGGTCCCACGGGCCAGCTTTGACCTAGCCACGCCAGGGTTGACTGGCCCCACTAGTCAGCCTCTGGAGCTGACCCAGTGTCACTGACGAGTGGGCTCTACTGGTCAGGTTTGACCTGGACCAGGTCAGCTGACCTGCTGATGTCATGATGACGTCAGGCTGATGCAATAACCAATTTTTGTAATAAAAATAATTCAGGAAATTCCAGAAATTGCTGAAAACTTCTAAAAATCATAGAAAATAACTTGTAAGTCAGATGAAAATAATTTATATATGAAAAATGATCAAAAAAATCCAATGAATCTGTTTATGCCATGATCATGCATGTTTGAACAAGTTAGCCTCACCAAATAGGACATTTTATGATTAGGACAATATATGAAATATCATTTGGAGTAGGAATTCAAAATTGTTTGAATTCCACTTCAATTAACTTGGCAAAATATTCCTCTAGGCTAATCCAGTACCTTAACTTGTCATATCATGCATCATGTTTGTTGCATTTCATTGAATGTGTTCATTTCTCTGTTTGTCGGTGTTCTTCCTTCTCGATAGACGATGGTTCTGACGATGTGAACGTTGACACTAATGAAGAGAAGTTATATCATCAGGATTGTCAGGCAAGCAAACTCCCTTGAGCATATTGATATGAACCAACTCTCTCACCCCTCCTCTCTTTTACTACATTAGGACAACAATGATTCAGCTGTTACATGTCATCGATAGTTGAGCCCATTCCTTTGCATGACCTGTCTTTGCCATAGTAAATAGTTGAAACCACTTAGCCTGGGTAGCAACTGTTTGAGCCATGTTGTGCTTACTCATACATGCATGCTTACCTACTGTGCCTGCTATGCCTAGAGTTGTGTCGGGTTGGGTCTGATCCATCTGGGTGACGAATCGGAATGACAGTGCTCATGTCCTACTATGGGAGAACTAAGTGTGTGAACATCATTTGGTAAAGGTAGCGATGAGAGGTCATGTAGGAGTACATGGCGGGTTGTCTCATCGGGGCCGTCCTTAAGAACTGAGTTCTGTGTTTGTGATCCAAGACAAGATACTACAGCACATTGGGATACTTAATTGACCCTCTCGGCCTATTAATCGCCTAGACCTCTGTCCAGGAGTTGCAATTAGTTTCTGGTGTTTGTAGGAAAAGTGATGGCGGCCGTGCATAGCGTTGCCCAACGGGGTGGGCTATGATGCGGTAGATGCACAGTGGCACAGTGTACCAAGTGGCACCCGAATGGTGGGCTTGGGAACCCAGCGCACATCATTTGAGGCTGTAGCAGAAACTTCAGCCGGACTTCCGTGTGGGTTCAACCTCGAATAGGCGATAAACCTGGACTAGGGTCTTGTGTGGTTGACGGTCGTGGCCAACGCCCATGCCAGTGCTTCCGCTTGAAGGTTGCTGAGATGCATGACGTGCATATGGTGCTAAGTGGAAAGAGCGTGTGTGAAGAAGTATACCCCTGCAGGGTGAAATAATCTGTTTGAATAGCCGCGTCCTCGGATATGGACTACTTGGAGAACTTATGTGGTTCATAGAAAACTTGAAGTGGATACTCTAAAATGCGCAATATAAGCGTGAGTGCTATGGATGGTCTTCTCGTAGGGAGACGAGAGTGGATCCATAGTGGTGTATTGATTGGTGAATATGTGGACTCGTGTGTGCTATCCCACCTCAAAGCAAGCACTTGTAGATGTAGTATAGGTTAGCCAAGAGTCAAAGCTGGCTTGCTGCAATAAACTCCACAACCCCTTTCATTGATACTGATGCATATGTAGATAGTTCTGATGTAAGTCTTGCTGAGTACTCTTGTACTCATGTTTGCTTAATTTATGTTTTTGCAGAAGAGACGTCAGTCTCATTAGTGGTATTTACGACGAAGTCCGATGTTGACCGGATTAGCTTGGGAATCCCAAACAGAGGTCTGGTTCCTTTGGTAGGGTCGTAGTAGCTTTTCAGGCTCCTCCAGCCACTTTTGTAGATGTCTGTACCTAGACATGTTTAACTTCCGCTTGCTTGTTTGAATGCTCTGAATGTTGGGTCATGTGACCCCTATTTGTAACATCTTATTGTATTGGCTCTTCCGAGCCTTCTAAATAAATGTTGTAATGTTGTATGGTTGTGTTGTGATGCCATAGTTGTATCTATGCATATCGGGCATGGCGTGCGTACGTGTGACGTGCAATGGTATGTATGGGATTCGACACCTAGTTGTGTGCATTCAGTAGTACTCTTTACGGGGAACTGCCTCTTTGTGCTTCCACCGAGCCTTGGTAGCTTGCTACTGCTCCGGACACATTGATTGACTGGCATGTATCCTTCTTTGTTGTTGTGTCTGTCCCTTCGGGGAAATGTCTCGCAGTGTAATGGAGTCCCTATAGCCTGCTACGACTCGTCTATGTGCAGTGTTGACATTTATGTCCCACGGCGTAATGGAGTCCTTGTGGTTTTCTATGACTCGTCTACACACGCTAGAGATCGACACCTGCATCGATGGGTTACGTATGTCTGTCCTTGTACGGATGTGCCACTTAGGTTCTATGACTAGTCATGTCGGCCCGGGTTCTTTGACATTTGAATGCTAGCGACACATTCACATACGTGAGTCAAAAGACGCAAACGGTCCCGGCCCAGGTAAGGTGGTAGCCGTGGAGTTAACCGTGCATGAGACCACAAAGTGATGTGATGTGTTACAGGCTGGATTCTTATGGCTTAGGATCGGGGTCCCGATAGCTTTGGTATCAGAGCCTGACTGCCTGTAGGATTACCAAGCCAAACTGGTCGATGTTGAGTCTAGAACTGCTTTAGTTATATAAGGGAATTGATTGTGGAAGGGAACGTAAGGCTCTTTTTACTCCTTTCCTTGTGTCATTCTAATTCTGAGTCACCCTCTCCTTTATTCTACGGGGATTAAGAGCTAGGCCTTCTCATCTATCTATTAGGAGGATGAGTTACTATGCTGGAGACCTATAGGGAAGTTGTTGTCTTCCTGGATCAGTGTCTCCATATGAATTCATTGCCATGTTGTCAGTTTTCTTGTGTAGGTTGCCTCATATTTCATGCCCGTACAGCCGTTATGTTGTCCGAGTTATCCAAGGTTTCTAAATTATCTGATGTAATTGTAAAAACTCTTTCATACTGAGTCAATGTCTTTCAGGCCAGACAAAGCACACTAATTGTTGAGTTGGGGTACTATATTACCTCGACGTGTTTGATGAAGGTGTATAGGAAACCATGTTGTTTCAGTGAACCACCCAATAGTCTAGTTGTGTCTTTTGTTCTCCAGTGTGATAATTTTGGCCATCATTATCAAAAGCATGTTGTGATGCTACTTAGTCAATAGGTATTCTATTTCTGGGTTCCTGAACCCAAGGATCATTCTGCTTATTCTCGTTGATAGTATTTGTTCGTTCCTTTAGGATATTAGTAACCTTTTTATAGTTCACAAGGTTTGTGGTATATCATTCTTCCAATACAGTGAATCAGTTATGGCAGAAATTCTTTGTGAGTGAAATATCACAACAAGAGAACTCGTGATGAGTCCTCCATTTCATAGTTGTGAGTCTGCCAATTCTTTCATTTCTCCATGGATTATCTGGAAGAAACATGTTGAACTCTGTTTGACATATTCAATCTATGCATCTACAACTCAAGAAAAATCATGTGCTCTTGAGTTGCCCTTCTTCAATTGTATTCTGACCTTCAGCTATCAGTGGATAGACAAGGGTATGCCATGCATTGAGTTATCGATGTCGACTATTCTTGTGGTTTGTCAAGCCATTTTATTCCAAAATGACTAGGAGAAGCAAACTCCCGTACCTCATCCATTTCTAGGATTGGGTCAAAGCAGTTGTATTCCGCAGACCAAAATGCCAATCCATCTTTTGCTCTGTTCTACCTTGAGGTATTACCCTCTTCATGTCAGGAATATCATGAGAACTGCACTCCCTCTTATGAAATCTTGATGTAGTGATACTTCTCGCCATCATCATTCCTTTCTTGGTCTCTATGTTGTTTGTAATCAGAATATCGACAAGTGAATCGTGATGTGTGAAATCAATACTCCTAGCAACTTTGTTGCTTGGTAGTTAATGGACAATAATCTCACTCTTGGTGTGATGGTCATTGAATTGCCATACTAAGAATGATCGTGTCGCCTAGTCCATTTTCCATGGTGCGCCTTTCGGTCAATGAGTAGGATTGTGTCAATCCTTCGCTCTGTTGATCATATCATCTTGCCTTGAAAAGCAAGATTGCTCTCGAGCTTGATAACATACCGGTGGATCGTGATTTTTTGAATGTTTTCTCGGAAGTATTACCAAGGTGTTCTTTGACCGTTATATTAAGTTTGTGATCGAGGTGGTTTCCTATAAACCACCTTTCTCTAAGAATCTGTGTTGGACACCCCTGAACTAGTTGGTTAAGCTAAATAACAACTTGGAGTGTCGGAAGATAAAAGCTTCACCTGACTTAGTTTAGTCCAGGGGGATGTCTTTGTTGTGGATGTGTGTGTCGAAGAAAGGCGATATTTCACCGAGTGATCCTCGTGGTCAATTGTTGTATCTATCGTCTTATCCAATCTTTGATTTGAGTGTGGGCTATCGTCAAATCAAAATCAGAACCAAAGATTTCTCTAATGTTGTTTTACTCGTGGATGTATCCTCGAGCATACACCGTTATATCTTTTGGTCTGACCAATGCTATCACCTTGCTCCCATAAGTTGTGGAATTCCATCTATATGGGTATCTTGATGAATTGTTGTCAAGCCCATCGACAATATCTTCATCTCTTCCATGACTCATGATGAACATCAAACTAGTGTTGGAAACTTGTAGGCATATCTTCAGGTTCCGTTCGTGAAGTATATGCTAGGTGTAAGAAGTGACTTCCTCTCAGCCCACGTGCAGTTGATGCAAGTTGTTGCCATGAATTCGAGAAAGTTCATTTTGCTTCCTTTGGAATCATCCCAAGTCAACCATGCATGTGTGAAGTATTCTATGGTTTGGTAGATTTGCAACCTCCATTCCATATGTATCTCCTAGCACACCAAGCCACTGATTGAGTTGTTCAAGGAAAAGAAGTTCTTTCTTAAGAGCTAATCCGGACTTATGTAAGAACTTCGCTAATCCCTAATGATGGTTCCAAACTCGAACTCGGTAGTGTTTTGTTGTAAGATCTCCATATGACCACAATTGTTTTGGACACCGTGTTCACATGTGTCTTGCAACCTAGCTCATGTTTTGGAGATGGCCTCCACAGTTCATTTCCCTGAGAATCTCGCAACATCATCTCTCCGATTTGTGTTGCAACCTTTCATTTTTAGACATGCTGAGTCTGGAATATCCCGGCACCAACCAGATCTGAATCTCAGGCAGATGTAATGGTTGGGACGTTTTCCCCAATAATTATAATATTGGTCTCTCTGTAACCCGGCAAAGGGATGTTGTGGATAACATACCTATCTATAAGACCTACTATTATAATATCTTGTATCAGCAACCTTAGCCACTTCCCCATGAGGTTTTCACATGACTTATTCAGAAGTTATTTCTCATGGACCATTTGAAATCCCGAAGTCCGACCTCTACTTCATGTTCTAGACATAACACCTAACCTATACTTGGGGTTATGATAGTACATCAGGGAGAACATTAGAAGTGGAGTGCTAAATGTCTCTCGGTCGATCGTCCAGATTTTGCTCCCTTGGTATAGCTAAGGTGAAATCTAAGAAAGTGTTGTCTTCCTTTGCATATGCATCCTCCATCATTATTCATCATGGTAGTATGAGGTGTTGCCAGGATCCTTGGTTCGGATGTTGGTAAAACTTTGTTGAATATGGAGATGCTTAAGTTCTTGAGAGCACGCTCGAACACTGGGTTATACCCTCGGTATTAATTGGAACGTGCCTTCCATTGCCGAGTTATTTTATAACCCTAGCTTTCCTTCTGATCTGAGTATGCCATTCTTTGAATTCCTTCCAACGATCGTTTGCGAATCGCCTTAGGCTGGTATGAAGAGTTTCTACAATCTCTAGATCAAAAGTAATTCTTTTTGCCACTTAAAGGATAATCCTATGAGTCACCTCCCCTAAGGTGCCCCATAAATGGTATTATGGCAACTAACTCCTCGCTACTTTCAAACCTCTTCACCATCTTCTCTAGCGTGGACTTGTTGCCTACCAATTGAACCTCCGTTATCTGCTTCATTCATTGTTCTTGACGTGTGTTTTGTGTCCCATCTCGAGAGATGTTATTACGTCTCATTCCATGAGTTGTTCATGAGTCGCTCGATCTTCTTAAGGATCGAT
The DNA here is from genome assembly GCA_022496015.1 of Hordeum marinum. NCBI lineage: Eukaryota > Viridiplantae > Streptophyta > Magnoliopsida > Poales > Poaceae > Hordeum > Hordeum marinum. The sequence goes on from CM039672.1 coordinate 85,519,955, forward strand.
TCTTGTAGAGCTTTCTATCTCTGTTATCTTCTTGGATGAAGAGGCCGATGGCAAAGAAGTCAAGATCAGCATAATGTAATGAATCAACTGCTGGGAGGAGGGCACGTGGACCAAGAGGGTTGTGGTAGCAAGTGTTTCCTCTGTTTTCTTACCCTATGCTTGAATCTCGGGACGAGATTCTTGTTTAGTGGGGTGAGTTGTCACAGCCCTAGAGTTGCTTGAAATTGTTTGCATCAACATCAGCATGTGCATCATGTCATGATGTTTAAATTCAAATGAACTTGAAATGGGGATTGTCAAGCCCTAGCACTCCCTTATTCAAACAAAAATAATCAGCTAAGTTTTCCAATGTTTCCTTTTGGTTTTCAAAAATGTTCACTATTTCTGATAAATGTTGGCAACAACATATTAGGGGACATTTTAATTTTCAAAACAAATATAGCATTTTAAACTACTCATTAATGCTACTGAAATCAATTAATAAAGCACTATAAATATTTTAGTTCTTCCAAAATGCTGGAACTTTTTATGGAGCTTGGAAATATTCCAAACATATCCTATAAATAATTCCAGGATTTTGTGCTAAAGAATTTTTGTCCAAACTAAATAAAACAGAGGGCATCTAATAAAAAAAGAAACTAAAAATAAAAAAGGGAAAGGCCCAACCTGGCTTACCTGGCCAGGAAGGAGATGGCCCAGCCCACCAGGGGTGAAGAGGTCATCTTCAACCTTTGCCAGTAGGCAGAGGCGAGATGAGCACGGCGCGCATGCGCCTGGTCGCCTCGCCACCTCATGCTTCCTCCTGTCGCGCTAGCAGGCTGGAAAGACCCCTCCAAAGCCATCTGGATCGGTTCCCCCTCCCCATTTCGCCCCCTCTCACCTCTGCTCTCCTCCCCTCGCCATGGCCATCCGCCTATCGCCGTCGTCGATTCGTGCCGCTCCGGTCGTCCCTGAGCCCGCTGGCCAGCCCTTCGGCATCCCCGTGATCCCCTCTTGCTCCTCCTCGTGTTTCCCCTCTCCCTAGCGCGCCCTAGCTAGCCCAACCACTGGACCTGAAACCTCCCGCCACCGTGGCCAGCCGCCGCTGTGCGCACCGCCCCCAAAGCTCGCGTTCGAGCGCGGGGATGAACTCCTGGAGTTCCCAGGAGCTTATAGAGCCCCTTGATGAGCCGCCCCATGCCCTGTAGCCCGGAATGTCTCGAGCCCAAGCTCCGACCGCCGCGGATGTCATCGCCACCATCGATGTAGGCCTCCCCTCGCCCAGCTGCTTGCTCCGTTGGATGCGGGCGAGTACGAGCTGCTCACCGGTGGCCTCAGCCCGTCGAATGGTTGTGTGTGGGTAAAGCCCGACGCCACCGCCGTGTCTGGTGACATAGGCGGCTCACCGCCGGCCAACTTCGGTGAGTGCCAGCGTGGCGACGTCCTTAGTGGCTAATAACAGCGCTATTTAACCCCCTAGAGACACTGACAGCCGGGACCCACCACTAATTAAAAACACCAGATTAATTATCTAATCTAAAATAACCCAGTGGGTTAACCCTAACTCAATGACATGCGGGTCCCACGGGCCAGCTTTGACCTGGCCACGCCAGGGTTGACTGGCCCCACCAGTCAGCCTGTGGAGCTGACCCAGTGTCACTGACGAGTGGGCTCTACTGGTCAGGTTTGACCTGGACCAGGTCAGCTGACCTGCTGATGTCATGATGACGTCAGGCTGATGCAATAACCAATTTTTGTAATAAAAATAATTCAGGAAATTCCAGAAATTGCTGAAAACTGATGTTTGTAGGAAAAGTGATGGCGGCCGTGCATCGCGCTACCCGACGGGGTGGGTTGTGATGCGGTAGATGCACAGTGGCACGGTGTACCAAGTGGCACCCGAACGGTAGGCTTGGGAACCCTGCGTACATCGTTTGAGGCCATAGCGGAAACTTCGGCCGGACTTCCGTGCGGGTTCAACCTCGAATAGGCGATAAACCTGGACTAGGGTCTTGTGTGGTTGACGGTCGTGGCCGACGCCCACGCTAGTGCTTCTGCTTGAAGGTTGCCGAGATGCATGACGTGCATATGGTGCTAAGTGGCGAGAGCGTGTGTGAAGAAGTATACCCCTGCAGGGTGAAATAATCTGTTCGAATAGCCGCGTCCTCGGATATGGACTACTTGGAGAACTTATGTGGTTCATAGAAAACTTGAAGTGGATACTCTAAAATGCGCAAGATAAGCGTGAGTGCTATGGATGGCCTTCTCGTAGGGAGACGAGAGTGGATCCATAGTGGTGTATTGATTGGTGAATATGTGGACTCATTTGCGCTATCCCACCTCAAAGAAAGCACTTGTAGACGTAGTATAGGTTAGCCAAGAGTCAAAGCTGGCTTGCTGCAATAAACTCCACAACCCCTTTCATTGATACTGATGCATATGTAGATAGTTCTGATGTAAGTCTTGCTGAGTAATCTTGTACTCATGTTTGCTTAATTTATGTTTTTGCACAAGAGACATCAGTCTCATTAGTGGTATTTACGACGTGAAGCCTGATGTTGACCGAATTAGGTTGGGAATCCCACACAGAGGTCTGGTTCCTTTGGTAGGGTCGTTGTAGCTTTTGAGGCTCCTCCAGCCACTTTTGTAGATGTCTATACCCAGACATGTTTAACTTCCGCTTGCTTGTTTGAATGCTCTGAATGTTGGGTCATGTGACCCCTATTTGTAACATCTTATTGTATTGGCTCTTCCGAGCCTTCTAAATAAATGTTGTAATGTTGTATGGTTGTGTTGTGATGCCATAGTTGTATCTATGCATATCTGGCATGTCATGCGTACATGTGACGTGCAACAGTATGTATGGGATTCGACACCTAGTTGTGTGCCTTTAGTAGTACTCTTTACGGGGAACTGCCTCTTTGTGCTTCCACCGAGCCTTGCTAGCTTGCAACTGCTCCGGACACATTGATTGACCGGCATGTATCCTTCTTTGCTGCTGTGTCTGTCCCTTCGGGGAAATATCTCGCAGTGTAATGGAGTCCCTGTAGCCTGCTACGACTCGTCTACGTGCAGTGATGACATTTATGTCCCACGGCGTAATGGAGTCCTTGTGGTTTGCTATGACTCGTCTACACACGCTAGAGATCGACACCTGCGTTGCTGGGTTACGTATGTCTATCCCTGTACGGATGTGCCACTTGGGTTCTACGACTAGTCATGTCGGCCCAGGTTCTTTGACATTTGAATGCTAGCGACACATTCACATACGTGAGTCAAAAGACACAAACGGTCACGGCCTAGGTAAGGTGGCAGCCATGGAGTTAACCGTGCGTGAGACCGCAAAGTGATGTGATGTGTTACAGGCTGGATTCTTATGGCTTAGGATTAGGGTCCCGACAAACCCTTTCTGACTTCATTTGATATTTTTCATGCATTTAATGATTTATTTTGAGCTAAATGACCCTGAATTTGAAAAGGCAGTACAAATGAACTCTGAAAAGGTTGTAACTTGGCATGACATCATAATTTCACCCACATAGCAACTTCTAAAGAGTTGAGAGGGTTACGACAAAAACTGGATGCACTTCGTGTACAAATTCGACAATCTCTTTCGAAGTATGAGGGTTTCAGACGAAAACTCATCTATTACAAAGGGATTTCATTTTTAATAACTTATTTTAACTCCATACTTTTTGTGTGTTCAATATGCATCATTCAAAGGAACATTATCAATTTTCAACCCTTTCTGACTTCATTTGATATTTTTCATGCATTTAATGATTTATTTTGAGCTAAATGACCCTAAATTTGAAAAGCAGTACAAATGAACTCTGAAAAGGTTGTAACTTGGCATGACATCATAATTTCACCCACATAGCAACTTCTAAAGAGTTGAGAGGGTTACTGTTACACTTCGTGTACAAACTGGATGCACTTCGTGTACAAACTGTTACAAAGATACCATGATAGAAAATGCAAGCATGTCCTTCACATAGAAAGTGATGACAGTGAAGCCGGTCACATCCCAGAGTGGGATCTCACGGTGTAAGACTTTTTCTGCATGTTTGTCCCTTGCTTATGATTGCACCGTAACCATGGAGAATCTTCATCATTTAACAGGATGCTTGGGCCAGTCTTCACTCTGAAGGGAGGGATTTCATGAAACTTTTTATAATCTTCTAACATGTCTGTCTTGTCCTCCACTCCCACAATGTTTCTTTTCCCTGAAAGAACTATGTGGCGCTTTGTCTCATCGTATGATGTATTCGCTTTCTTATCTTTTTTCTCCTCTATTTGCTGGACATGTCCTTCACATAGAAAACTTGAGCCACATCATTGGCTAGGACGAATGAGTCGTCTGTGTATCCAAGATTGTTGAGATCCACTATTGTCATTCCGTACTGCGGGTCTACCTATACCCCGCCTCCAGTATATTTGACCCATTTGCACCGAAACAAAGGGACCTTAAGATCAGGTCCATAGTCAAGTTCCCATATCTCCTCTATGTAACCATAATATGTGTCTTGAAAGTTGGTTGCATCATAGCGGACACCACTATTTTGGTTGGTGCTCTTTTTATCTTGGGCGATCATGTAAAATGTATTCCCATTTATCTCGTACCCTTTGATAGTCGTTATAGTCGAACTTGGTGTCTTGGCCAACCAGTACAGTTCATCTGGAACATCGTTGTCATTGATGAGCTTTGTTTGCAACCAACCAGCAAAAGTCTCCATGTGTTTGCATTCAATCCAGGGCTCAGACTGCTCGGGGTTCCTGGACCGTACAATATCCTTGTGTTCCTCCATATATGGAGTCACCAAGGTGGAATTTTGTAGAACCGTGTAGTGTTCTTGAGTGAAAGAATGCACGTCCATATTTATTGCTTCTTTCTTTCCTAATGTGCCTTTTCCACCCAGTCTCCCCTCATGCCGCGATTCAGGAAGACCAATCGGCTTAATGTCAGGAACAAAGTCAACACAAAACTCAATAACCTCCTATGTTCCTTATCCCTTGGTGATGCTTCCTTCTGGCCTAGCACGGTTATGAACATATTTCTTTAAGACTCCGATGAACCTCTCGAAGGGGAACATATTGTGTAGAAATACAGGACCCGGAATGTTAATCTCTTTGACTAGGTGAACTAGAACGTGCGTCATAATATTAAAGAAGGATGGAGGGAACACCAACTCAAAACTAACAAGACATTAGACCAGGTCATTCTGTAACCTTGGTAGGATTTCTGGATCGATTACCTTCTGAGAAATTGCATTGAGGAATGCGCATAGCTTCACAATGGCTAATCAAACATTTTCCGGTAGAAGCCCCCTAAGTGCAACCGGAAGTAATTGCGTCATAATCACGTGGCAGTCATGAGACTTTAGATTTTGAAATTTTTTCTTTTTCATATTTATTATTCCCTTTATATTCGACGAGAAGCCAGACGGGACCTTGATACTGAGCAGGCATTCAAAAAAGATTTCCTTCTCTTCTTTCGTAAGAGCGTAGCTGGCAGGACCTTGATACTGCTTTGGAGGCATGCCGTCTTTATTGTTAATTCTTTGCTTGTCCTCCCGTGCCTCCGGTGCATCTTTTGTCTTTCCATACATGCCCAAGAAGCCTAGCAAGTTCACACAAAGATTCTTCATCACGTGCATCATGTCGATTGCATTGCGGACCTCTAGGTCTTTCCAATATTCAAATTCCCAAAATATAGATTTCTTCTTCCACATGGGTGCGTGTCCGTTGGCGTCATTCAGAACAGATTGTCCAACACGACCCTTTCCAAATATTACCTATAAATCCTTGACCATATCAAATATATATTCACCAGTACGGAGGCCAGGCTTCTTCCGGTTATCTGGCTCACCTTTGAAATGGTTGCCTGCCTTTCTTAAGATATGCTTGATCGGTAGAAATCGACGATGTCCCAAGTACACATTCTTCTTACATTTATCCAAATATATACTTTCAGTATCATCTAAACAGTGCGTGCATGCATTGTATCCCTTGTTTGTATGTCCTGAAAGGTTACTAAGAGCAGGCCAATCATTGATGGTTACAAACAGCAGCACTCGTAGGTCAATTTCCTTCTGTGTGTGCGCATCCCACACACATACACGTGGTTTTTTCCACAACTGTAGAAGTTCATCAACTAGTGGCCTTAGGTATACATCAATGTTGTTGCTAGGTTGCTTAGGGCCTTGGATGAGCACTGGCATCATAATGAAATTCCGCTTCATGCACAACCAAGGAGGAAGGTTGTAGATACATAGAGTCACGGGCCAGGTGCTGTGACTGGAGCTCTGCTCCCCAAAAGGATTCATGCCGTTTGTACTAAGACCAAACCATAAGTTCGTTGTGTAAGCTACAAAGTCCTCAAACTCCCTCTCACTTTTTCTCCACTACGACCCATCAGTGGGTGCTCTCAACATCCCATCTTTCTTACGTTCTCCTTTGTGCCATCGCAACAACTTGGCATGCTCTTTGTTTTGGAGCAAACGTTTCAACCGTGGTATTATAGGAGCATACAACATCACCTTGGCAGGAACCCTCTTCCTGTGGCGTTCGCCCTCCACATCACCAGGGTCATCGCGGTGGATCTTATAGCGCAGTGCACCGCATACCGGGTATGCAACCAAATTCTCATACTCCTCATCGCGGTACAGGATGCAGTCATTAGGGCATGCATGTATCTTCTGCACCTCTAATCCTAGAGGGCAGGCAACCTTCTTTGCTTCGTACGTACTTTCAGGCAATTCGTTATCCTTTGGAAGCATCTTCTTTATCATTATCAGCAATTCCTGAAATCCCTTGTGAGTTACACCATTCTTCGCCTTCCATTGCAGCAATTCCAGCATGGTACCCAGCTTTTTCTAGTCATCTTCACAATTTGGATACAATAATTTCTTGTGATCCTCTAACATGCGATACAACTTCAACCTCTCCTTGTCACTTATGCAGTTTCTCTTTGCATCAGCAATGACCCGACCCAAATCATCAACGGTGTAGCGACCCGACCTGAAACGATCAAATCTCTGGTGTTTCCGTACCATCCCAAGATCATGTTGGTACACACATGGTACATCAATGTATATATCAAAGGGAAAATCACACTGCTTTATTAATCGAAATCTCATATCGAGTCCTTTATTACAATAAGGATTACAATAAAGTGGTTGAAGGTCAACTCATGAGATAAACTAATCCAAAATCTTGCGGAAGCTTCAAAGATAGTTGAGTCCATCTGACTCCAAGGGCATCTCACCGAGCGTAGAGCGTATCCTCACTCATGGTCGTAAAATTACTCTACAACATGATACGTTGCAGCAGTGTAGGTTAGCATATTGAATATGCTGGCAAGTCACAAAAGAGAGGGGTGAAAAATAATCATCTATTCTATATGCATATATGGCAAGTGGGGTGGTAAGTTTAGCGTAAAGCCAATTTTTCCTACAACAAGAGAGGGGCAAAGCAAAAAAATTTACTATAATGTTGGTTGATTAATGAGATGGTTCCGCCAACCATTTCTCATACCCAAGTTATCAATAAAACCCACATCATTAAATTATTTGTGTTGAGAATGGCTGCTAGTATCATCTCCGGTGCTCATGTTGTCCATAACCGGGGACACGGCTAACCAATTAGATTTGTTACTCTGCAGAGTCTTGTACACTTTACCCGCAAGAATCGATCCCTCCCGTTATGTCCTCGCACTGCCTGGTGTTTGAGATCGGGACGATTGAAACATGGTCTTCCATAGTGATCCTCCGATAGAAAGTTAGTGCCCATCCAAATCCTACCGTTCTTCTACATCTCGTAGCAACTGACCTACCAAAGTCACCACTACAGTCAACCAAGCCAGAGCCCATATTGACTTGTGGTTGCACACGTAAGCTTTCCGGCCTTGAAGTATCCATCCATATCTTTGAGCCTAGGTGTCATTCCGTTGGGATGATCATAGGTAGATACCAGGATTCCCGGGCATAACCATGATAGATATCAGGCTGCCATATGCATGTCCAATCCACCCAGAGGTATGTTGAAAACTTGAAGTCATGATCATCATGTAGGTCTTGTAATAATTTAACTCACAACTCTCATGAATCACACAACCAACCCCGTCTACTAATAGCATAGCAAAAAAAGTAATTCAACGTTTCCCGGGACAAGGTGACAAGGATTTGAGGGGTGCCTACCACATGATACTACTCAAGTAACCAAGTTTCCAAGTACCTACTTTGCACGCAAATGGGTGGTGATGGTAGAACTAATGCAATAAAAACATGGGTAAAAACATGATCAAAGTGACTTGCCTTGCTGATGATCTTCGTACTCGAGTGACTCTAGATAACAAGCCTCGCACTCTGGATGATCCAACGAATCAAAACAAACACACAATAAGTATAACCATAATACAACTTACAACAACAGCAAGGTAAACTAATAATGCTAGACAACCAATAAAGAGACAAAAACAAAACAAATGTCTTTCAAAGTTCATAGCAAAGCTTTTACTAAAATAACACAAGATAAGAATTGTTTTCAGCAACTAACAAAGAGATAACAGAAAACAAATACTAAAGTTTTATTAGAAAACAGAAAGTATTTCACCATAAAACTTTTGTGCAAAAGAAATACTACAAAACCTTTTATAAGATACTACATATGGTGAAAACAAAGTTTACCTATTAAAAATAGAGCACAAAACAAATTAAAATATTTTTATTTACAGAAATTAAATCACCTAATGCTAAACAACAGAAACTAAAAGAACTAAAGCAGAAAGTTAAAATAAAATAGAATCAAAACAAACTAAAATAGAAGCAATTCAAATAAACCCTAAAAGGAACTAAATAGAATCTGTTTTGCTAAAACCCCTAATCTAAAATATCCTAAAAATTCTCAAACACATCAGGGTGATAAATGTAACTAATATAAAATAATGGCAAAAAGAATCACTCAAAAATAAGTTTTTAAACTCAAGTTATTCAAATTTTAGTGATTTGATCAAATTTAACAAAATTTAAATTTAAAACTTCCAATTTTAAAACTAAAGCTACAGACAGAAACTACATGAAATTTGTGACCTGATGCAAAAAGAATCAATCAAAAACTCTAAATGTCCTAAAAAATATAGCAAAAACAAAACAAAAACTATTCTGTTTTCTAAAACAGAAACAGAAACAAATAAAAAAACTAATCTACGAACAGGCTACGTGTCATGCTGTGATTGGCTGTGGCTGTGTGTTGCAGTTGCTAACTAACGAACGGACACAAAATAGAGGATTTAAATCGATCTAATTTAAACCGTACGATCTAGATTGGTGGCGACGGCAGGGGTCCTCCGGTGATGGTTGGTGGCGACGGCGAGGTGAGAGGGCGTCGGAAGTGAGCTCCAGGAGCTCGTGGACCTTCGGGTCCAAGCAAAACTCCGGCGAGGTGGCGGTAGGGCGTTCTGGCGAGGGAGGCTCGGGTTTTCGGGGGGGAACGGGATGCGGGCAAGGTCGGGGGTTTGTATAGGGGCCTAGAGGGGCTCGGGGAAAGGAAGGGGAGGGAGATCCGGGGCGGATTCGATCTCGCCGGCGAGGGAAAGGAAAGGGGAGGGAGGAAGGAAGGTGGTGACCGCGGCGGGGTGAGATCGGGCGGTGGGTCCCACAATCAGTGAGAGAGGTGAGGCGGGCGACGGATCGGGTGGCCAATCCTAAATCTTTTCGGATATGGAGAGGTGGCGGTGGGCCGATTTTCTTTCCTAATGGGCCACGGGGATTTTCCTAATAAACAAGATTTTCCTTTTTTTCAAAATCAGGAAACGAAATAGAGAAAAGGGAAAAACAAGATAAAGTCAAATCTAGAATATTTATATACCAAAATTATCAAAAAATTAAATGCAATAAGATGAACATTTTTCCACGGCCAAAATAAGTAGTTAGAGAAAATATTTTTCAGAAAATGCCTAAATTGAATTTAATTCCTTTTGCAAATAATTTTCAAATAACCCCCTGGGTTTTATGGTTCAAATACTTCACAAAAATACCCTTGGTGTGGAGTGTCATGTTCCTCCTCTCATAATTGAAATATTGCAGGGTCTGCAAATAAGTTGAAAGGCAAAACAAAAAGGAATAGAAGTGATTTTTTTCCAGAATTTCAAAGGGGAGCTCCAACATTTCATTTCACTCAAGCAATATGATGATGATGCATAGCTATATTTCATAACATTCCAAAATGAAATTTTGGGATGTTACAAACCTACCCACCTTAAGATGAATCTTGCCCTCGAGATTCGGGTTGGCTAGAAAATAGGTGCGGGTTGTCTCGACGGAGATCTTCTTCTCGTTCCCAAGTAGCTTCTTCCTCGGTGTGGTGACTCCACAGAACCTTACAAAACTTGATGATCTTGCTGTGGGTAACTGTGTTGGCAGTCTCGAGGATTCTAACGGGCTTCTCCTCGTAAGTCAGATCATTGTCAAGTTGTATGGCCTCTAGGGGCATTGTGTCTCTCAAAGGAATATCAGCCATCTCAGCATGGCATTTCTTCAGCTGGGAAACATGGAAAACATCATGAACTCCGGACAATCCTTCCGGCAATTCCATCTTGTATGCAACTTCTCCTCTACGTTCAAGAATTTTGTAGGGGCCTATGAACCTGGGTGCTAACTTTCCTTTAACACCAAACCTCTTGATTCCTCGAAGTGGGGACACACGGAGGTATGCTCGGTCTCCCACTTCATAAGTCACCTCCTTGTGTTTGCTATCAGCATAGCTCTTCTGCCTCGATTGGGCTATCTTGAGTCGGTCACGAATCAGCTTGACCTTCTCCTCAGAATCTCAGATGAGATCGGGACCAAAAAGTTTTCGGTCCCCAACACCATCCCACGTCAATGGTGTTCTGCACCTCCTTCCGTATAAAGCTTTGAAAGGGGACCATCTTCAGACTGGTCTGATAACTGTTGTTGTACAAGAACTCTGCGTAAGGTAAGTTGTCATCCCAACTAGACCCATAGTCTAGCGCACAAGCTCTCAACATGTCCTCTAGAATCTGGTTGACTCTCTCAGTCTGTCCATCGGTCTGCGGATGAAAAGTTGTATTGAACTCCAGCCTCGTACCCAAAGTTTCATGTAACTGATGCCAAAACTTTGAGGTAAATTGTGTTCCTCTATCTGACACGATACTCCTCGGAACTCCATGCAGACACACAATCTTGGTCATATATATCTTGGCTAACTTAGCACTGGTATAGGCGGTCTTCACTAGAATGAAATGAGCCACCTTGGTCAAGCCATCGACCACTACCCAGATGGAATCATAACCTGAACGGGTCCTGGGTAATCCTATGATGAAGTCCATACCAAGCTTCTCCCATTTCCACTCGGGTATCGGCAAAGGTTGTAGTAACCCTGCTGGTTTCTGATGTTCCGCCTTTACTCGCTGACAAACATCACATGCCTCAACATGTTTGGCAATATCCTTCTTCATACCTGTCCACCATAAACTTTCCTTCAAATCCAGATACATCTTGATGTTGCATGGGTGTATCGAGTACGGTGAATCGTGGGCTTCTTGAAGTATCAACTTCCTGAGCTCTGGGTCATTGGGCACATAGATACGGTCCTCAAACCATAGAGTTCCTTGTTCATCCTCACGAAAGCCTTTAACTTTCTCATCCTTCATTATCTGCTTTATCTCAGCTATCTCCTTGTCCGACTTCTGGGCTTCATGAATTCTTTTGGTCAAAGTGGACTGGATCTCCAGTGTGGCAACATATCCTCTTGGAACTATCTCTAGCCTGAGCTCTCTGAGATCATTGGCTAATTCCTGGGGTAATCCTCCCGCTATGAGTGTGTTCACATAACTCTTCCGACTCAAGGCATCCGCTACAACATTTGCCTTCCCTGGATGGTAATGCAATCTCATGTCATAGTCCTTGATTAACTCTAGCCATCTCCTCTGTCTGAGGTTCAACTCCTTCTGCGTGAAGATATACTTCAGGCTCTTATGATCAGTGTGAATATCACAACTATTTCTGATAAGGAAATGTCTCCAGGTCTTGAGTGCATGCACTACGACTGCTAACTCCAAATCATGGGTGGCATAGTTTAACTAATGAGGTCATAGCTGTATGGATGCATAGGCTACAACTTTTCCCTCCTGCATGAGTACTCCTCCGAGTCCTTGACGTGAAGCATCACAATAAACCTGGAAGTCCTTCCGAATGTTGGGCAAAATCAACACTCAGGCTGTGACCAAACGTTTCTTCAACTCCTGGAAACTGGCTTCACATTCCTCAGTCTAAATATACTTAGACTCTTTCTTCAATAACTCGGTCATGGGCTTGGCAATCTTTGAGAAATTCTCAATAAACCTCCGGTAATATCTGGCAAGTCCGAGAAAACTGCGGATCTCCTTAACTAAGGTGGGTGACTTCCACTCGGTGACTGCTTCAACCTTAGTGGGGTCCACTGCTGTTCCATCTCCAGAAATAATGTGTCCAAGGAATCCGACTTCCGTCAGCCAGAATTCACATTTGCTAAACTTGGCATATAACTGATGTTCTCTAAGCTTCTCCAGAACTAAACGCAAGTGTTCCTTGTATTCTTCCTCGCTCTTGGAGAAAATCAATATATCATCGATGAACACCACGACAAACTTGTCCAGATATTCCATAAATACCTTGTCCATCATACTCATAAAATAGGCAGGAGCATTAGTCAAACCAAAAGACATGAATGTATACTCATATAAGCCATACCTTGTGGTGAAGGCTGTTTTGGGTATATCTTGTTCATGAATTTTCAACTGATGATACCCTAATCGAAGATCGATCTTGGAGAACACTTTGGCTTCCACTAGCTGATCAAACAAGTCATTAATCATCAGCAGAGGGTACTTGTTCTTGATAGTCACCTCATTCAATGCATGATAATCAACTACCATCCTGAAGGTTTTATCCTTCTTCTCCACCAAAAGAACTGGGGCTCCCCAAGGTGAAGAACTTGGGTGAATATACCCTTTGTCCAATAACTCCTTAATTTTCTTGTTGATTTCTTCTAAATCATTTGCGGGCATCTGATAGGGTCTCTTGGAAATTGGGGTTGTTCCTGGCAATAACTCTATCAGGAACTCAATCTCTCTATCTGGTGGCATGCCTGGTAATTCCTCCAGGAATACATCTAGGAAGTCTTGTACAACCGGCACTTCCTCCTGAACAACTCCTGTGAGGGAATTCACCTGAGTACTCTTCGGTGTGCGTCGAAATACATACTTTATCCTCTTGTGTTCTGGGGTGGTGAGCAAAATAGACTTGCTAGGGCAATCAAGGTTTCCTTCATACTTGGTCATCCAATCCATGCCTAGGATCACATCCAATCCCTAGGACTCTAAGACGATGAGGTTGGTGGGGAAAACATGGCTTCCAATATTGAGGTTCAATGCGTGGCATCCTATCCCTGCCATCATCATGCCTCCTGGGGAACTGGCCTTCATGGGCCGACTAAGGGTTCTGGTGGGCAAACCATACTTTTCCACAACTACCCTTGATATGAATGAATGAGTTGCACCGGAATCAAAAAGTACCATTACTGGACGTGAATGTAATAAAAACTTACCAACCATAGTCTTGGGCTGATCATAGGCTTCCTCCACATCAATGTGGTTCACCTAAGCACGGGGAAAAGGATTTGGCTTCTTAGATGATGGGTTGTCGTTGCCATTGCCACCTCCATTTCCATTGCCATTACTGGGTTTAGCTTCGGGACATTTGTTGGCATAATGTCCAGTCTGCTTGCACTTGAAATAGGTGACTGTGTTCAGGTCCCTCATACTGGAGCAGGACGATGTTGAGTACCAGTTCCTCCATTGCCATTCCTATGGTTGCTGTTGTTGGGATGATTATTCCCATTTCCTCCATGGTTGTGCACGGCATGGGTGTGTCCTCCATACTTACTGGTCCCTGATCCGGTATTCCCTGAGTACGGGGAGTAGCGGGGCTTCTGTTGGGCTCCAGAGTTTGACTTCCCCTGTCCATATTTCCTCTTGCGGTTTTCAATTTGCTATTGCTTTCCCTCCAAGATGAGGGCCTTGTCTACCAGCTCCTGGTAGTTGTTGAAAGTAGCCACCATCAGCTGCATGCTCAACTCATCGTTGAGTCCTTCCAAGAACTTCTTCTGCTTGGCTGCATCATCGGCCACATCTCCTGGTGCATAACGGGCCAACATGCTAAATTCATCCACATACTGGGCCACTGAGCGATTCCCCTGGCGCAAGTTGCGAAACTCACGCTTCTTCAGACTCATGGCTCCAGCTGAGACATGAGCGGTGCAGAAAGCTAGCTTGAACTGCTCCCAAGTCACACCAGCAATGGGGTACGTGGTGGTGTAGTTCTCCCACCATGAAGCTGCTGGCCCCTCAAGTTGATGGATGGCAAATCGCACTTTTTCAGCCTTAGTGCATCCAGTGGTGATAAGCTCCCTCTCCATCTTGCGGAGCCAATCATCTGCCACAATGGGCCCAGTGCTGCTGGAGAAGGTCGGTGGATTCAGCCTCAGAATGTTGTCGGCCTGAGGTGGAGGGTGGTTGTTCTAGTTGGTCTGGTTCTGGATCAACAGCTGCATCAGGGCATTCTGCAGCTAGAGGAGTTGTGTGAGTCCCGGTGGGAAGGTGAAGTCGGGCTCACGTCGCGGAGGCATCTGATGTTTTCAGAGTGATGAGAACTAGAATAGAACAAGGGCCTAAAGAGAAAATTCACTGCCCAATATGCAATGCAACAAACATATCACACCAAAACACTCATTCATTTATTCAACTCAAAGGTTCAAACATCGAGATACAAGTCTCCTAATAAAAACTAAGCATCGGCCTACGATTTAACGAGGAAATAAAGATACATGGAGGGCATGGCTAAAGTTCTCCTCAAAAGTCCATGGTTGTGCGTCCTCCTCCGGTGGTGCTCTCCTCATAGTCATCGTCGTTGCTGACCAAGGGATCCATGTCGCCTTCTGGGTGAAGATTTTCTCCCATGTCCAATTGCTCCTCCAGATTTGCAATGTGAGTCTTCAGCTTCTTGATCCTCTCCAAGAAGTCCTTCACTTCATGTTCATGCTCATAATTGGCTCCTCATATGTCGTTTCGAGGTCAATCTGATGGTTCATCAGCTGCTTGATCGTCTTCGTGTCTGTGCGTACACGGAGCTCTAGAGTCCTGATGTGTGTCTCCAGCGTCTGGATATAAGAAATGGTGGAGTCTTCAGTCATGGAGTTTATGATATTTCCACTAGCATCTCTGCGACAGACCATGCTGAGGCTTGGTGAAATGGGACCTCCCCTGTATTCCTCCTAAATGCATCCAAGGGCACGGTGAATCGCCATGTCTCTCCCGAGAATCCAACTGGGTGCCACAAACTTGAAGTCGATGTGCTCTTTACGATTTCCAAAGGTCTTTCCAGGGATGTGCACCTCGATCCTATAGCGAGCGTCTTGTGGAAAAGACATGATAGGAGTCCCGGTGATGCTTGGCAGAGCAATCCTTACGTTCCTGACGATCTTCACCAGCTCTTTGCCAAAGGGCATTGTCCCGTCAGGCTGGCAAAACTCCATGAACAAAACTGGGGTGAAGGTGGCCATCTAGAAATGTTGGAAAAAATCGGAGAGAAGTCAGAAATGAGCAGATGAGAATATAAGAATTTGAAAGACATTAGAAAAATGATTTTTTTCCTAAGCCTTTTCCAATCCTAGAGGTTACGTCCTACGATCAGCGTGTGCTTTGATACCATATCTGTAGCGACCCGACCTGAAACGGTCGAATCTTCGGTGTTTCCGTCCATCTCAAGATCATGCTGGTACACACACGGTACATCAATGTATATATTAAAGGGAAAATCCAACTGATTTATTAATCGAAATCTCATATCGAGTCCTTTATTACAATAAGGATTACAATAAAGTGGCTGAAGGCCAACTCATGAGATAAACTAATCCAAAATCATGTAGAAGCTTCAAAGGTAGCTGAGTCCATCTGACTCCAAGGGCATCTCACCGAGCGTAGAGCGTATCCTCACTCATGGTCGAAAAAGTACTCTACAACATGATACGTTGCAGCCGTGTAGGTCAGCATATTGAATATGTCGGCAAGTCACAAAAGAGAGGAGTGAAAAATAATCATCTATTCTATATGCATATATGGCATGTGGGGTGGTAAGTTTAGCGTAAAGCCAATTTTTCCTACAACAAGAGAGGGGCAAAGAAGAAATTATTACTATAATGTTGGTTGATTAGCGAGATGGTTCCACCAACCATTTCTCATACCCAAGTTATCAATAAAACCCACATCATTAAATTATTTGTGTTGAGACTGGCTGATAGTATCATCTCCGGTGCTCATGTTGTCCATAACCGGGGACACGGCTAATCAATTAGATTTCTTACTTTGTAGAGTCTTGTACACTTTACCCGCAAGAATCGATCCCTCTCGTGTGTCCTCACACTGCCTGGTGTTTGAGAACGGGACGATCGAAACATGGTCTTCCATAGTGATCCCTCGATAGAAAGTCAGTGCCCATCCAATTCCTACCGTTCTTCTACATCTCATAGCAACTGACCTACCGAAGTCACCACTATGGTCAACCAAGCCAGAGCCCATATTGACTTGCGGTTGCACACATAAGCTTTCCGGCCTTGAAGTATCCATCCATCTCTTTGAGCCTAGGTGGCATTCCGTTGGGATGATCACAGGTAGATACCAAGATTCCTGGGCATAACCATGATAGATATCAGGCTACCAGATGCATGTCCAATCCACCCAGAGGTATGTTGAAAATTTGAAGTCTTGAACTCTTGATCATCATGTAGGTCTTGTAATAATTTAACTCACAACTCTCATGAATCACAAAACCAACCCCGTCTACTAATAGCATAGAAAAAAATCAACATTTCCCGGGCCAAGGTGACAAGGATTTGAGGGGTGCCTACCACATGATACTACTCAAGTAACCAAGTTTCCAAGTACCTACTTTGCATGCAAATGGGTGGTGACGGTAGAACTAATGCAATAAAAACATGGGTAAAAACATGATCAAAGTGACTTGCCTTGATGACGATCTTCGTACTCGAGTGACTCTAGATAACAAGCCTCGCACTCCGGATGATCTAACGAATCAAACCAAACACACAATCAGCATAACCATAATACAACTTACAACAACAACAACAAGCTAAACTAATAATGCTAGACAACCAATTGCACAAGCAAGGAAAAGAGACAAAAACAAAACAAATGTCTTTCAAAGTTCATAGCAAAGCTTTTACTAAAATAACACAAGATAAGAATTGTTTTCAGCAACTAACAAAGAGATAACAGAAAAGAAATACTAAAATTTTATTAGAAAACAAAAAGTATTTCACCATAAAACTTTTGTGCAAAAGAAATTCTACAAAACCTTTTATAAGACACTACATATGGTGAAAACAAAGTTTACCTATTAAAAATAGAGCACAAAACAAATTAAAATATTTTTATTTATAGAAATAAATCACCTAATGCTAAACAATAGAAACTAAAAGAACTAAAGCAGAAAGTTAAAATAAAACAGAATCAAAACAAACTAAAATAGAAACAATTCAAATAAACCCTAAAAGGAACTAAACAGAATCTGTTTTGCTAAAAACCCTAATCTAAAATATCCTAAAAATTCTCAAACAGAGCAGGGTGATAAATCTAACTAATACAAAACAGTGGCAAAAAGAATCACTCAAAAATAAGTTTTTAAACTCAAGTTATTCAAATTTTAGTGATTTGATCAAATTTAACAAAATTCAAATTTAAAAGTTCCAATTTGAAAACTAAAGCTGCAGACAGAAACTACATGAAATTTGTTACCTGATGCAAAAAGAATCAATCAAAGACTCTAATTATCCTAAATGATATAGCAAAAACAAAACAGAAACTATTCTATTTTCTAAAACAGAAACAAAAACAAATAGAAAAAACTAATCTACGAACAGGCTACGTGTCATGTTGTGATTGGTTGTGGCTACGTGTTGCGGTTGCTAACTAACAAACAGCCACAAAATAGAGGATAATGGTTCGGGATTTAAATCGATCTAATTTAACTGTATGATCTAGATCTGAAGGCTGAGGAGGGGGTGGGGTGCTCACAGCGGCCGTTGGTGGCGTTCCGGCGAGTTCGACGGCGGCGGCGGCTCTGTGGTCATCGGGGGTGCGTCTCCGGTGGTCGGGGGCGAGATCTGAGGGTTCTAGTCGACGGCGGGGGTCCTTTGGCGACGGTTGGTGGCAACGGCGAGGCGGGAGGGCGTCGGAAGTGAGCTCCAGGAGCTCGTGGAGCTTCGGGTCCAAGCAAAACTTCGGCGAGGTGGCGGTGGGGCGTTCTGGCGAGGGAGGCTCGGGTTTTCGGGGGGGACGGGGTGCAGCGAGGTCGGGGGTTTATATAGGGGCCTTGAGGGGCTCGGGGAAAGGAAGGGGAGGGAGATCCGGGGCGGATTCGATCTCGCCAGCGAGGGAAAGGAAAGGGGAGGGAGGAAGGAAGGTGGTGACCACAGCGGGGTGAGATCGGGTGGTGGGTCCCGCGGTCAGTGAGAGAGGTGAGGAGGGCGACGGATCGGGTGGCCAATCCGAAATCTTTTCGGATCTGGAGAGGTGGCGGTGGGCCGATTTTCTTTCCTAACGGGCCACGGGGATTTTCTTAATAAACAAGATTTTCCTTTTTTTCAAAATCAGGAAACAAAACAGAGAAAAGGAAAAAGAATATAAAGTCAAATCTATAATATTTATATACCAAAATTATCAAAAAAAATTAAATGCAATAAGATGAACATTTTTCCACAGCCAGAATAAGTAGTTAGAAAATATATTTTTCAGAAAATGCCTAAATTGAATTTAATTCCTTTTGCAAATAATTTTCAAATAACCCCCTGGGTTTTATGGTTCAAATACTTCACAAAAATACCCCTGGTGTGGAGTGTCATGTTACTCCTCTCATAATTGAAATATTTCAGGGTCTGCAAATAAGTTGAAAGGCAAAACAAAAAGGAATATAAGTGATTTTTTCGGAATTTCAAAGGGGAGCTCCAACATTTCATTTCACTCAAGAAATATGATGATGATGCATAGCTATATTTCATAACATTCCAAAATGAAATTTTGGGATGTTACAAGCGAGCTCATCTGATGCCTCTTCTTCAGCTTCCCCCATTTATGCCTCTTCTTCAGCTTCCCCCATTTATGCCTCTTCTTCAGCTTCCCCCATTGGTGTATCGGCAAAAGGATAGTTGTCATCATCCTCTTCTTCTTCATTGTCTTCCATTATAACCCCTCTTTCTCCGTGCTTGGTCCAACAGCTATAGCCGGACATGAAACCGGACTTCAGCAGGTGGTAGTGAAGGGTTTTTGAGGTAGAGTAATTCCTATCATTCTTACAGTCATGACATGGACAACACATGAAACCATTCTGCTTGTTTGCCTCAGCCACACGACTAAAATCATGTAGGCCATTAAGAAACTCTGGACTTAGTCGGTCATCTTACATCCATTGTCGGCTCATTTTCACTACACAACATCGAAGTGACCAAATTAATACAACTTCATCATCACATTACAACCAAAGTAGAACTAGCAATGACCAAATGTTATTACTGCAAATAATAGATACTTATAGTGTTGGGAGACGTAGTAGTAAATCAAAAAAATTCCTACGATCACCAAGATCTATCTATGGAGAAACCAGCAACAAGTGGGGAGAGATTGCATCTTCATACCTTTGAAGATTGCTAAGCGGAAGCGTTACAAGAACGAGGTTGGTGGAGTCGTACTCGTAGCGATTCAGATCTCGGTGGATTCCGATCTCAGCGCCGAACAACGGCGCCTCCGCGTTCAAAAAACGTGCAGCCCGATGACGTCTCCTACGCCTTGATCCAGCAAGGAGGAAGGAGAGGTTGAGGGACATCTCCGGCAGCACGACGGCGTGGTGACAGTGGAGCTACGTGGACTCCGGCAGGGCTTCGCCAAGCGCTACAGAGAACGAGGAAGAGGAAGGGTAGGGTTGCGCCGAGAGAGAGAGAAGTCGTGTCTCAAATCATCCCAAACCCTTGCATATATATAGGAGGAGGGAGAGGGAGGGCTGCCTTGGCCCCTCCTCCAAGGAGGAGAGATTCGGCCGAACTAGGGGCAGAGTCCACCTCCCACAAGGGAGGTGGATCTCCTCCTTTTAAATCCTTTCAGCCCTATCTCTTGATCTCCAGCCGCATGGGCCTTTCTAGAAGGTCTTTGCCAGCCCAACAAGGTCTGGAACACGTCCTCTAAAGGCCCACAAAGTCCTATGGTCGTCACACCCCTCCCGGGGGTCCTCCGGCACCCTCCTAGCACTCCCGGTACACTATCAATGAGCCCGAAAACTTTCCGGTGACCAAAACTGGACTTCCTATATATCAATCTTTACCTCCGGACCATTCCGGAGCTCCTCGTGATGTCCGAGACTCCTAACAACCTTTGGTAATCACGTATACAATTTCCCTATAACCCTAGCATCATCGAACCTTAAGTGTGTAGACCCTACGGGTTCGGGAGACACGTAGACATGACCGAGACACTTCTTTGGTCAATAACCAACAGTGGGATCTGGATACCCATCTTGTCTCCCACATACTCCATGATGATTTCATCGGATGGACCATGATGTCGGGGATTCAATCAATCCCGTATACAATTCCCTTTGTCTATCGGTATGATACTTTCCCGACATTCGATCATCGGTATCTCTATACCTTGTTCAATCTCGTTACCGGCAAGTCACTTTACTTGTTCCGTAATACATCATCCCGTGACTAACTCCTTAGTCATAATTGAGCTCATTATGATGATGCCTTACCGAGTGGGCCCAGAGATACCTCTCCGTCACACGGAGTGACAAATCCCAGTCTCGATTCGTGCCAACCCAACAGACACTTTCGGAGATACCCGTAGTGCACCTTTATAGCCACCAAGTTACGTTGTGATGTTTGGCACACCCAAAGCATTCCTACGGTATCCAGGATTTGCACAATCGCATGGTCTAAGGAAATGATACTTGACATTGAAAAGCTTTAGCAAACGAACTACACGATCTTGTGCTATGCTTAGGATTGGGTCTTGTCCATCACATCATTCTCCTAATGATGTGATCCCGTTATCAACGACATCCAATTGATCAATGAGCTAGTCAACTACAGGCTCACTAGGGACATGTTGTGGTCTATGTATTCACACATGTATTACAATTTCCGGTTAACACAATTATAGCATGAACAATAGACAATTATCATGAACTAGGAAATACAATAATAACCATTTTATTATTGCCTCTAGGGCATATTTCCAACAGATGTGTCTTGTCTTCTTGTGAAACCTGGGCTCCTTCGCAAGGGCAATAGCTCCAGTGTTGTCATAGAATAGAGTCATCGGGCCCGACGCATTGAGAATCACTCCTAGGTTGGTGATGAACTCCTTCATCCAGACTCCTTCCTTTGCTGCTTTCGAAGCAGCTATGTACTCTGCTTCACATGTAGATGCCGCCACGATGCTTTGCTTGCTGCTGCACTAGCTGACTACCCCTCCGTTCAAAACATACACGTATCCGGTTTGTGACTTGGAGTCGTCCGGATCTGTGTCGAAGCTAGCATCGACGTAACCCTTTATGACGAGCTCTTCGGCACCTCCATATACGAGAAACATGTCCTTTGTCCTTTTCAGGTACTCTAGGATATTCTTGACCGTTGTCTAGTGATCCGCTCCGGGATCACTTTGGTACCTCCCTACCAAACTTATGGCAAGGTTCACATCAGGTCTGGTACACAACATGGCATACATAATAGAGCCTATGGCTGAAGCATAGGGGATGACACTCATCTCTTCTCTATCCTTTGTCGTGATCGGGCATTGAGTCGTACTCAATCTCACACCCTGTAACACAGGAAAGAACCCCTTCTTGGACTGATCCATATTGAACTTCTTCAATATCTTTTCAAGGTATGTGCTTTGTGAAAGAACTATGAGGTGTCTCGATCTATCTCTATAGATCTTAATACCTAATATGTAAGCAGCTTCTCCAAGGTCCTTCATTGAAAAACACTTATTCAAGTAGGCCTTTATACTTTCCAAGAGTTCTATATCAGTTCCCATTTTCAGTATGTCATCCACATATAAAATGAGAAATGCTACAGAGCTCCCACTCACTTTCTTGTAAATACAAGGTTCTCCATAAACCTGTACAAACCCAAATGGTTTAATTGTAGGGAGACGTAGTAGTAAATCAAAAAAAATCCTACGATCACCAAGATCTATCCATGGAGAAACCAGCAACAAGTGGGGAGAGATTGCATCTTCATACCTTTGAAGATCGCTAAGAGGAAGCGTTACAAGAACGCGGTTGGTGGAGTCGTACTCGCAGCGATTCAGATCGCGGTGGATTCCGATCTCAGCGCCGAACAATGGCGCCTCCGCGTTCAACACACGTGCAGCCTGATGACGTCTCCTACGCCTTGATCCAGCAAGGAGGAAGGAGAGGTTAAGGGAGAGCTTCGGCAGCACGACGGCGTGGTGACGGTGGAGCTACGTGGACTCCGGCAGGGCTTCGCTAAGCGCTACGGAGAACGAGGAAGAGGAAGGGTAGGGCTGCGCCGAGAGAGAGAGAAGTCGTGTCTCAAATCAGCCCAAACCCTTGCATATATATATCAGGAGGGAGAGGGAGGGCTGCCTTGGCCCCTCCTCCAAGGAGGATAGGTTTGGTCGAACTAGGGGAAGAGTCCACCTCCCACAAGGGAGGTGGATCTCCTATTTTAAAACCCTTTTCCCCTTTATCTCTTGTTCCCAGCCGCATGGGCCTTTCTAGAAGGTCTTGGCAAGCCCAATAAGGTCTGGCATACCTCCTCTAAGGGCCCACAAAGTCCTATGGTCGTCACACACACCTCTCGAGGGTCCTCCGGCACCCTTCCGGCACTCTCGGTACACTACCGATGAGCCCGAAAACTTTCCGGTGACCAAAACTAGACTTCCTATATATCAATATTTACCTATGGACCATTTCGGAGCTCCTCGTGATGACCGGGATCTCATCCTGGACTCCGAACAACCTTCGGTAATCACGTATACCATTTCCCTATAACCCTAGCGGCATCGAACCTTAAGTGTGTAGACCCTATGGGTTCGGGAGACATGTAGACATGAACGAGACACCTCTCCGGTCAATAACCAACAACGGGATTTGGATACCCATGTTGGCTCCCACATGCTCCATGATGATTTCATCGGATGAACCACGATGTCGGGATTCAATCAGTCCCGTATACAATTCCCTTTGTCTATCGGTATGATACTTGCCCAAGATTCGATCGTCGGTATATCTATACCTTGTTCAATCTCTTTATCGGCAAGTCTCTTTACTCGTTCCATAATACATAATCCCGTGGCTAACTCCTTAGTCACATTGAGCTTATTATGATGATGTCTTACCGAGTGGGCCCAGAGATACCTCTCCGTCACATGGAGTGACAAATCCCAGTCTCGATTCGTGCCAACCCAACAGACACTTTCGGAGGTACTCGTAGTGCACCTTTATAGCCACCCAGTTACGTTGTGATGTTTGGCACACCCAAAGCATTCCTACGGTATCCGGGAGTTGCACAATCTCATGGTCTAAGGAAACGATACTTGACATTGAAAAGCTTTAGAAGACGAACTACACGATCTTGTGCTACGCTCAGGATTGGGTCTTGTCCATCACATCATTCTCCTAATGATGTGATCCCGTTATCAATGACATCCAATGTCCATGGTCATGAAACCGTGACCATCTATTGATCAACGAGCTAGTCAAAAAGAGGCTCACTAGGGACATGTTGTGGTCTATGTATTCACACATGTAATCTGGTTTCTGGTTAATACAATTATAGCATGAACAATAGACAATTATCATGAACTAGGAAATAAAATAATAACCATTTTATTATTGCCTCTAGGTCATATTTCCAACATTAATCACCTCATTAAAGCGAATGTTCCAACTCCGAGATGCTTGCATCAGCCCATAGATGGAGCGCTGGAGCTTGCATACTTTGTTAGCATCTATAGGATCGACAAAACCTTCTGGCTGCATCATATACAGATCTTCCTTGAGGAAGCCATTAAGGAATGCCATTTTGATGTCCATTTGCCAGATCTCATAATCATAAAATGCGGCAATTGCTAACATGATTCGGACAGACTTCAGCATCGCTACGGGTGAGAAAGTCTCATCGTAGTCAACTCCTTGAACTTGTCGATAATCCTTAGCGACAAGCCGAGCCTTATAGACGGTCACATTACCATCCGCGTCGGTCTTCTTCTTAAATATCCATTTATTTTCAATGGCTTGCTTATCATCAGGCAAGTCCACCAAAGTCCATACTTTGTTCTCATACATGGATCCTATCTCGGATTTCATGGCTTCAAGCCATTTGTTGGAATCCAGGCACGCCATCGCTTCTTAATAGTTCGAAGGTTCACCGTTGTCCAACAACATGATCTCCAGGATGGGGTTTCCGTACCACTCTGGTGCGGAACATGTCCTAGTGGACCTTCGACGTTCAATAGTAACTTGATCTGAAGTTTCATGATCATCATCATTAACTTCCTCTCCAGCCAGTGTAGGCTCCACGGAAATGTCTTCCCGTGTTGTGCTGCTCTCCGGTTCGAGTGGAGGTACAATTACCTCATCAAGTTCTATTTTCCTCCCACTTACTTATTTCGAGAGAAACTCTTTCTCGAGAAAGGATCCATTCTTGGCAACAAAGACTTTGCCTTCGGATCTGATGTAGAAGGTATACCCAATAGTCTCCTTGGGATATCCTATGAAGATGCACTTTTCTGCTTTGGGTTCGAGCTTCTCAGGTTGAAGTTTCTTCACATAAGCATCGCATCCCCAAACTTTTAGAAACGACAACTTAGGTTTCTTTCAAAACAATAATTCAGATGGTGTCGTCTCAACGGACTTTGGCGGTGCCCTATTTCAAGTGAGGGCAGTCTCTAATGCATATCCCCAAAATGATAGCAGTAAGTCGGTAAGAGACATCATAGATCGCACCATATCCAATAGAGTGCGATTACAACGTTCAGACACTCCATTTCGCTGAGGTGTTCCAGGCGGCGTGAGTTGTGAAACAATTCCACATTTCCTTAGGTGTGTGCCAAACTCGTTACTTAAATATTCTCCGCCACGATCAGATCGTAGGCACTTTATTTTCCTGTCACGTTGATTCTCTACCTCACTCTGAAATTCCTTGAACCTTTCAAAGGTTTCAGACTTGTGTTTCATTAAGTAGACATACCCATATCTTCTCAAGTCATCAGTGAGGGTGAGAACATAACGGTAGCCATCACGAGCCTCGACGCTCATTGGGCCGCATACATCGGTATGTATTATCTCCAACAAGTCAGTTGCTCGCTCCATTGTTCCGGAGAACGGAGTCTTGGTCATCTTGCCCATGAGGCATGGTTCGCACGTGTCAAATGATTCAAAATCAAGAGACTCCAAAAGTCCATCAGCATGGAGCTTCTTCATGCGTTTGACACCAATATGACCAAGGCGGCAGTGCCACATGTAAGTGGGACTATCGTTATCAACCTTACACTTTTTGGTACTAACATTATGGACATGTATAACATCACGTTCGAGATTCATCAAAAATAAACCATTGACCAGCAGGGCATGACTGTTGGGAGATGTAGTGGTAAATCAAAATTTTCCTACGTGTCACCAAGAACTATCTATGGAGAAACCAGCAACGAGTGGGGAGAGATTGCATCTTCATACCTTTGAAGATCGCTAAGCGGAAGCGTTACAAGAACGCGGTTGATGGAGTCGTTCTCGCAGCGATTCAGATCGCGGTGGATTCCAATCTAAGGGCCGAACAACGGCGCCTCCGCGTTCAACACACGTGCAGCCAGGTGACGTCTCCTACGCCTTGATCCAGCAAGGAGTAAGGAGAGTTTAGGGAAGGGCTCCAACAGCAGCACGACGGTGTGGTGGTGGTGGAGTAGCAAGGTATTCCGGTAGGGCTTTGCCTAAGCGCTGCGGAGGAGGAAGAAGAGACGTAGGGCTTTGCCGTGAGAAAGTTCAGAACTATTCTCAAAAGGCCAAAACCTCAAGTATATATAGGAGGAGGGAGAGGGAGGGCTAGCTTGGCTCTCCTCCAAGGAGGAGAGCTTCGGCCGAATCAAAGGGAGAGTCCACCTCCCACAAGGGAGGTGGATCTCCTCCTTTTCAAACTCCTTTGCCCTTATCTCTACTCCTCCATCCGCATGGGCCTTTATAGAAGGTCTTGGCCAGCCCAATAAGGACCGGAACACCTCCTCTAAGGGCCCACAAAGTCCTATGGTCGTCACTGTTGGGAGACGTAGTAGTAAATCAAAAAAATTCCTACGATCACCAAGATATATCCATGGAGAAACCAGCAACGAGTGGGGAGAGATTGCATCTTCATACCTTTAAAGATCGCTAAGCGGAAGCGTTACAAGAACGCGGTTGATGGAGTCGTACTCGCAGCGATTCAGATCGTGGCAGATCTGATCAAGTGCCGAACGGACGACACCTCCGCGTTCAACACACGTGCAGCCCGGTGAAGTCTCCTACGCCTTGATCCAGCAAGGAGGAAGGAGAGGTTGGGGAAGGGCTCCAACAGCAGCACGACGGCGTGGTGGTGGTGGAGTAGCAAGGTATTCCGACAGGGCTTCGCCTAAGCGCTGCGGAGGAGGAAGAAGAGAGGTAGGGCTTTGCCGTGAGAGAGAGAGAGAGATCAAATCTTGTCTCAAAACAGCCAAAACCTCAAGTATATATAGGAGGAGGGACGTGGAGGGCTGGCTTGGCCTCTACTCCAAAGAGGAGAGGTTCGGCCGATTTAAAGGGAGAGTCCACCTCCCACAAGGGAGGTGGATCTCCTCCTTTTAAATCCTTTTTGGCCCTATCTCTTATCCCTAGACGCATGGGCCTTTAGCAAAAGTCTTGCCCAGCCCAATAAGGGCTGGCACACTTTATCTAACAGCCCATGTGGTCCTTTGGTCGTCACACCCCTCCCGGGGTCCTCCGGCACCCTCTCGGCACTCCCGGTACACTACCGATGAGCCCGAAAACTTTCCGGTGACCAAAACTGGACTTCCTATATATCAATCTTTACCTCCGGACCATTCCAGAGCTCCTCGTGACGTCCGGGATCTCATCTGGGACTCCGAACAACCTTCAGTAATCATGTATACCAATTCCCTATAACCCTAGCGTCATCGAACCTTAAGTGTGTAGACCCTACGGGTTCGGGAGACACGTAGACATGACCGAGACACCTCTCTGGTCAATAACCAACAACGGGATCTGGATACCCATGTTGGATCCCACGTACTCCACGATGATCTCATCGGATGAACCACGATGTCAGGGATTCAATCAATCCCGTATGCAATTCCCTTTGTCTACCGGTATGATACTTGCCCGAGATTCGATCGTCGGTATCCCTATACCTTGTTCAATCTCGTTACCGGCAAGTCTCTTTACTCGTTCCGTAATACATCATCCCATGACTAACTCCTTAGTCACTTTGAGCTCATTATGATGATGTCTTACCGAGTGGGCCCAGAGATACCTCTCCGTCACACGGAGTGACAAATCCCAGTCTCGATTCGTGCCAACCCAACAGACACTTTCGGAGGTACCGTAGTGCACCTTTATAGCCACCCAGTTATGTTGTGATGTTTGGCACACCCAAAGCATTCCCACGGTATCCGGGAGTTGCACAATCTCATGGTCTAAGGAAACGATACTTGACATTGGAAAAGCTTTAGGAGACGAACTACACGATCTAGTGCTATGCTTAGGATTGGGTCTTGTCCATCACATCATTCTTCTAATGATGTGATCCCGTTATCAATGACATCCAATGTCCATGATCATGAAACCGTGACCATCTATTGATCAACGAGCTAGTCAACTAGCGGCTTACTAGGGACATGTTGTGGTCTATGTATTCACACATGTCTTACTGTTTTCGGTTAACACAATTGTAGCATGAATAATAGACAATTATCATGAACAAGGAAATACAATAATAACCATTTTATTATTATCTCTAGGGCATATTTCCAACAGTCTCCCACTTGCACTAGAGTCAATAATCTAGTTCACATCGCCATGTGATTAACACTTACATCACCATGTGATCATATCATAATGTGATTAACACCCAATTAGTTCTGGGGTTTGATCATGTTTTGCTCGTGAAAGAGGTTTTAGTCAACGGGTCTGTGACATACTGTTTCGTGTGTACCTTGCAAACTTTCTATGTCATATTTGTATATACTACTCCCACGCTCCACTTGGAGCTATTCCAAATGGCTGCTCCACTATACGTAGCCGGATTTCTACTAAGAGTCATCCGGATTGGTGTTAAAGCTTGCATCATCGTAACCCTTTACGATGAACTCTTTATCACCTCCATAATCGAGAAATATTTCCTTAGATCTCAAGTTACTATGGATAACTTTGACCACTGTCCAGTGATCCACTATTGGATTACTCTTGTACCCCTTGACAGACTCATGGCAAGGCACACACAGGTGCGGTACACAGCATGGCATACTATATAGAGCCTATGGCTAAAGCATTGGGGATGACAATCACCTTTTCTTTATCTTCTGCCGTGGTCGGGTATTGAGTCTTACTCAATTTCACACCTTACAAATACAGTCAAGAACTCCTTCTTTGACCCATCTATTTTGAACTCCTTCAAAAACTTGTCAAGGTATGTCTTCGTCGAAAAAACTTATCAAGCGAATTGATCTATCCCTATAGATCTTGAAGCTCAATAAAATAGTAGCTTTATCTGGGTCTTCTTTTGAAAAACTCTTTTCAAACAACCCATCATGCTCTTCCAGAAATTCTACATCATTTCCGATCAATAATATGTCAACTACATATTCTTATAAGAAACTCTATAGTGCTCCCACTCACTTTCTTGCAAATCCAAGTTTCTCATAAACCTTGTATAAACTCAAAAACTTTGATCACTCTATCAAAGCTCATATTCCAACACCGAGATGCTTACTCCAGTCCATAGAAGGATCGTTGGAGTTTGCATACTTTTAGCATCCTTAGGATTGACAAAACCTTCTGGTTGTATCACATACAACTCTTCCTCACAGAAACCATTATGGAAAGTTTGTTTTGTCATCCATCTGCCAGATTTCATAATCGAAAAATGCAGCAACTGCTAACATGATTTTAATAGACTTTTAGCATCGCTACAGATGAGACAATCTCATCGCAATCAACTCCTTGAACTTGGCAGAAACTTCTTTGCGACAAGTCGAGCTTTATAAACGGTGACATTTCACCATTAGCATCTATGTTCATCTCAAAGGTCCATTTGTACTCAATGACCTACCATTCAATAGGCAAGTCTACCAAAGTCCATACTTGGTTTTCATACATGGATCATTTCTCGAATTTCATGGCTCCTAGCCATTTGTTGGAATCCGGGCCCACCATCGCTTCTCCATAGTTCGTAGGTTCATCGTTGTCCAACAACATGATTTCCAAGACATGGTTGTCGTACTACTCAGGAGCAGTACGCGTCCTTGTCGACCTACGAGGTTCGATAGTGACTTGATCCGAAGCTTCATGATCATCATCATTAACTTCCTTTTCAACTGACGTAGGCTCTACAGAAACATCTTTCTGTGATGCGCTACTCTCTGGTTGAAACAAAAGTTCAACAACCTTATCAAGTTTATCTTCCTCCCACTCAATTCTTTCGAGAGAAACTCTTTCTCGAGAAAGGACCCGTTCTTAGCCACAAACACTTTTGCGCTTGAATATGAGATAGAAGGTATACCCAATGTCTCTTTAGGGTATTCTATGAAGATGCATTTGTCTGCTTTGGGTTCGAGCTCATTAGGTAAAAACCCTTTTCACATAAGCGTCACAGCCCCAAACATTAAGAAATGACAGCTTAGGCTTCTATCAAACCATAATTCTCACGGTGTCATCTCAACAGACTTAGATGGTGCCCTATTAAAGTGAATGGATTTGTCTTTAATGCATAACCCCATAACGATAGTGGTAAAACGATAAGAGACATCATAGTACTCACTATATCCAATAGAGCACGACTACGACGTTCGAACACACCATCACACTATGGTGTTCCAGGAGGCATGAGCTGTGAAACAATTTCCACATTGTCTAAAATTGCATACCAAACTCGTAACTTAGATATTCACCTCCACGATCATATCATAGACATTTTATCTTCTTGTCACGATGATCTTTAACTTCACTCTGAAACTCCTTGAACCTTTCAAACATTTCAGATTCCTGTTTCATTAAGTAAATATCCCCATATTTACTCAAATCATCAGTGAAGGTAAAGAAAAACAACGATATCCACTGTGTGTTTCAACACTCATTGGATCACATACATCAACATGTATTAATTCCAATAAGCCACTTGCCCGCTCCATCATATCGGAAGACGGGGTCTTAGTCATCTTGCCCAAGAGGCATGGCTCGCATGTCTCGACTGATTCGAAATCAAGCGAGTCAAAAGATCCATCAGCATGGAGTTTCTTCATGCGATTTATACCAACATGACATTTAGCGGCAGTGCCACAAGTATGTGGTACTATCATTATTAACTTTGTATCCTTTTGATATCAATGTTATGAACATGTGTACTACTATGATCAAGATTCAATAAACCATTCCCAGTGGGTGTATGACCATTAAAGGCATTATTCATGTAAACAGAATAACCAATTATTCTCTAACTTATATGAATAACTGTATTGCACTAAACATGATCTAATCATGTTCATGCTCAACGCAAACACCAAATAACATTTATTTAGGTTTATCACAAATCTCGAAGGTAGAGAGAGCGTGCGATGGTGATCACATCAACCTTGGAAACACTTCCAACACACATCGTCACCTTTCACTTAGCTAGCCTCCCTTTATTCCGTAGATTTTATTTCGAGTTACTAACACTTAGCAACCGAACCGGTATCCAATACCCAGGTGCTACTAGGAGTACCAACAAGGTACACATCACTAACACGTATATCAAATATACTTCATCGACATTACCAGCCTTCTTATCTACCAAGCATCTAGGGTTGTTCCGCTTCAGTGAACAGTCTCCTCATAACAGAAGCACTTAGTCTCGGGTTTGGGCTCAACCTTGGGTTTCTTCACTAGAGCGACAACTGGCTTGCCATTCCTGAAGTTTTTTTCCCTTCTTGCCCTTGCCCTTCTTGAAACTAGTGGTATTCACTTAACCATCAACACTTGATGCTCCTTCTTGATTTCTACCTTCGTGGTGTCAAACATCACGAACAACTAAGGGATCATCTTATCCATCCCTGGCATGTTATAGTTCATCACGAAGCTCTAGTAGCTTGGTGGCAGTGACTTGGAGAACTGCATTAATCACTATCTCATCTGGAAGATTAACTCCCACTTGATTTAAGTGATTGTAGCACCCAGACAATCTGAGCACACACTCACCGATTGAGCTATTCTCCTTTATCTTGCAGGCAAAGAATCTTGTTGGAGGTCTCATACCTCTCAACATAGGCACGAGCCTGAAATCCCAATTTCAGCTCTTAGAACATCTCTTATGTTCCATGACGTTCAAAATGTTTTGGAGCCTAAATTCTAAGCCGTAATGCATGACGCACTGAACTATCACGTAGTCATCAAAAAGTGCCTGTCATATGTTCACAACATCTACAGACAACGCTTGAGGGAGTGGTGCACTTAGCGGTGCATCAAAGACATAAGCTTTTTGTGCAACAATGAGGACAATCCTCAGATCACGGACCTAGTCCGTATTATTGCTACCATCAACTTTCAACTTATTTTTCTCTAGGACCGTATCAATAAAACTGGGGAGCTACAGCGCGAGCTATCTACGACATAATTTGCAAGGACATTTTTAGACTAAGTTCATGATAATTAAGTTCATCTAATCAAATTATTAATGAACTCCCACTTAGATAGACATCTCTCTAGTCTTCCAAGTGATACATGATCCATGTCAACTAGCCCATGTCCGATCATCACGTGAGACGGACTAGTCATCCATGGTGAACATCTCTATGTTGATCGTATCTTCTATACGACTCATGTTCGACCTTTCGGTCTTCCGTGTTCTGAGGCCATGTCTGTACATGCTAGGCTCGTCAAGTCAACCTAAGTGTTTCGCATGTGTAAACCTGGCTTACACCCATTGTATGCGAACGTTAGAACCTATCACACCCGATCATCACGTGGTGCTTCGGAACGACGATCCTTAGCAACGGTGCACAGTTAGGGTGAACACCTTTCTTGAAATTTTATTGAGAGATCATCTTATTTACTACCGTCGTTCTAAGCAAATAAGATGTAAACATGATAAACATCACATGCAATCAATATAGTGACATGATATGGCCAATATCATCTTGCTCCTTTGATCTCCATCTTCGGGGCACCATGATCATCACTGTCACCGGCACGACACCATGATCTCCATCATCATGATCTCCATCATTGTGTCTTCATGAAGTCGTCTCGCCAACTATTACTTCTACTACTATGGCTAACGCTTAGCAATAAAGTAAAGTAATTACATGGCATTTATGATTGACATGCAGGTCATACAATAAAAAAAGACAACTCCTATGGCTCCTGCCGGTTGTCATACTCATCGACATGCAAGTCGTGAATCCTATTACAAGAACATGATCAATCTCATACATCACAATGCATCACATCACATCCTTTTTGGCCATATCACATCACAAGGCACATGCTGCAAAAAAACAAGTTAGACTTCCTCTAATTTGTAGTTGCATGTTTTACGTGGCTGCTATAGGTTACTAGCAAGAACGTTTCTTACCTACGCCAAAACCACAATGTGATATGACAATTTCTATTTACCCCTCATAAGGACCCTTTTCATCAAATCCAATCTGACTAAGGTGGGAGAGACAGACACCCGCTAGCCACCTTATGCAACAAGTGCATGTCAGGCGGTGGAACCAGTCTCACGTAAGCGTACGTGTAAAGTCGGTCCGGGCCGCTTCATCCCACAATACCGCCGAATCAAGATAAGACTAGTAGTGGTAAGCAAATTAACAAGATAGACGCCCACAACTTCTTTGTGTTCTACTCGTGCATAGATTCTACGCATAGACCTAGCTCATGATGCCACTGTTGGGAGACGTAGTAGTAAATCAAAAAAATTCCTACGATCACCAAGATCTATCCATGGAGAAACCAGCAATGAGTGGGGAGAGATTGCATCTTCATACCTTTGAAGATCGCTAAGCGGAAGCGTTATAAGAACGCGGTTGATGGAGTCGTACTCGCAGCGATTCAGATCGTGGTAGATCCGATCAAGTGCTGAACGGACGACACCTCCGCGTTCAACACACGTGCAGCCCGGTGAAGTCTCCTAGGCCTTGATCCATCAAGGAGGAAGGAGAGGTTGGGGAAGGGCTCCAATAGTAGCACGACGGCGTGGTGGCAGTGGAGTAGCAAGGTATTCCGACAGGGCTTCGCCTAAGCGTTGCGGGGGAGGAAGAAGAGAGGTAGGGCTTCGCCGTGAGAGAGAGAGATCAAATCTTGTCTCAAAACAGCCAAAACCTCAAGTATATATAGGAGGAGGGACGTGGAGGGCTGGCTTGGCCTCTACTCCAAAGAGGAGAGGTTCGGCCGATTTAAAGGGAGAGTCCACCTCCCACAAGGGAGGTGGATCTCCTCCTTTTAAAATCTTTTTGGCCCTATCTCTTATCCCTAGCCGCATGGGCCTTTAGAAAAAGTATTGCCCAGCCCAATAAGGGCTGGCACACTTTATCTAACAGCCCATGTGGTCCTTTGGTCGTCACACCCCTCCCGGGGTCCTCCGGCACCCTCCCGGCACTCCCGGTACACTACCGATGAGCCCGAAAACTTTTCGGTGACCAAAAATGGACTTCCTATATATCAATATTTACCTCTGGACCATTCCGGAGCTCCTCGTGACGTCCGGCATCTCATCCGGGACTCAGAACAACCTTCGGTAATCACGTATACCAATTCCCTATAACCCTAGCGTCATCGAACCTTAAGTGTGTAGACCCTACGGGTTCGGGAGACACGTAGACATGACCGAGACACCTCTCTGGTCAATAACCAACAGCGGGATCTGGATACCCATGTTGGCTCCCACGTACTCCACGATGATCTCATCGGATGAACCACGATGTCAGGGATTCAATCAATCCCGTATGCAATTGCCTTTGTCTACCGGTATGATACTTGCCCGAGATTCGATCGTCGGTATCCCTATACCTTGTTCAATCTTGTTACCGGCAATTCTCTTTACTCATTCCATAATACATCATCCCGTGACTAACTCCTTAGTCACTTTGAGCTCATTATGATGATGTCTTACCGAGTGGGCCCAGAGATACCTCTCCGTCACACGGAGTGACAAATCCCAGTCTCGATTCGTGCCAACCCAACAGACACTTTCGGAGATACCCGTAATGCAGCTTTATAGCCACCCAGTTACGTTGTGACGTTTGGCACACCCAAAGCATTCCTATGGTATCCGGGAGTTGCACAATCTCATGGTCTAAGGAAACGATACTGTACATTGGAAAAGCTTTAGCAGACGAACTACACGATCTAGTGCTATGCTTAGGATTGGGTCTTGTCCATCACATCATTCTCCTAATGATGTGATCCCGTTATCAATGACATCCAATGTTCATGATCATGAAACCGTGACCATCTATTGATCAACGAGCTAGTCAACTAGAGGCTTACTACGGACATGTTGTGGTCTATGTATTCACACATGTATTACTGTTTCCGGTTAACACAATTGTAGCATGAATAATAGACAATTATCATGAACAAGGAAATACAATAATAACCATTTTATTATTATCTCTAGGGCATATTTCCAACAGTCACACCCCTCCCGGGGGTCCTCCGGCGCCCTCCCGGCACTCCCGGTACAATACCGATGAGCCCGAAAACATTCCGGTGACCAAAACTGGACTTCCTATATATCAATCTTTACCTCCGGACCATTCCGGAGCTCCTTGTGACGTCCGGGATCTCATCCGAGACTCTGAGCAACTTTCGGTAATCACGTATACCATTTCCCTATAACCCTAGCATCATTGAACCTTAAATGTGTAGACCCTACGGGTTCGGGAGAGACGTGGACATGACCGAGACACTTCTCCGGCCAATAACCAATAGCGGGATATGGATACCCATGTTGGCTCCCACATGCTCCACGATGATCTCATCGGATGAACCACGATGTTGGGGATTCAATCAATCCCGTATACAATTCCCTTTGTCTATCGGTATGATACTTGCCCGAGATTCGATCGTTGGTATCTCTATACCTTGTTCAATCTCGTTACCGACAAGTCTCTTTTACTCGTTCCGTATCACATCATCTCGTGGCTAACTCCTTAGTCACATTGAGCTCATTATGATGATGTCTTACCGATTGGGCCCAGAGATACCTCTCCGTCACACGGAGTGACAAATCCCATTCTCGATTCGTGCCAACCCAAGAGACACTTTCAAAGATACCCATAGTGCACCTTTATAGCCACCCAGTTACGTTGTGACATTTAGCACACCCAAAGCATTCCTACGATATCCGGGAGTTGCACAATCTCAAGGTCTATGGAAACGATACTTGACATTGAAAAGCTTTAGCAAACGAACTACATGATCTTGTGCTATGCTTAGGATTGGGTCTTGTCCATCACATCATTCTCCTAATGATGTGATCCCATTATCAACGACATCCAATGTTCATGGTCATGAAACTGTGACCATCTATTGATCAACGAGCTAGTCAACGAGAGGCTCACTAGGGACATGTTGTTGTCTATCTATTCACACATGTATTGCGGTTTCCGGTTAACACAATTATAGCATGAACAATAGACAATTATCATGAACAAGGAAATACAATAATAACCATTTTATTATTGCCTCTAGGGCATATTTTCAACAGTCTCCCACTTGCACTAGAGTCAATAATCTAGTTACATTGTGATGAATCGAACACCCATAGCATTCTGGTGTTGATCATGTTTTGCTCGTGAGAGAGGTTTAGTCAACGGATTTGCGACATTCAGATCCGTATGCACTTTACAAATATCTATATCTCCCTCCTGAATGTAATCACAGATGGAGTTGAAGCGGCGCTTGATGTGTCTTGTCTTCTTGTAAAACCTGCGCTCCTTCGCAAGGGCAATAGCTCCAGTGTTGTCACAGAATAGAGTCATCGGGCCCGACGCACTTGGAATTACTCCTAGGTCGGTGATGAACTCCTTCATCCAGACTCCTTCCTTTGCTGCTTCCGAAGCAGCTATGTACTCCGCTTCACATGTAGATGCCTCCACGACGCTTTGCTTGCTGCTGCACCAGCTGACTGCCCCTCCATTCAAAACATACACGTATCCGGTTTGCGACTTGGAGTCGTCCGGATCTGTGTCGAAGCTAGCATCGACGTAACCCTTTACGACGAGCTCTTCGGCACCTCCATATACGAGAAACATGTCCTTTGTCCTTTTCAGGTACTTTAGGATATTCTTGACCGCTTTCAAGTGTTCCACTCCGGGATCACTTTGGTACCTCCCTACCAAACTTATGGCAAGGTTCACATCAGGTCTGGTACACATCATGGCATACATAATAGAGCCTATGGCTGAAGCATAGGGGATGACACTCATCTCTTCTCTATCCTTTTCCGTGGTCGGGCATTGAGTCGTACTCAATCTCACACCTTGCAACACAGGAAAGAACCCCTTCTTGGACTGATCCATATTGAACTTCTTCAATATCTTGTCAAGGTATGTGTTTTCTGAAAGACCTATGAGGCGTCTTGATCTATCTCTATAGATCTTAATACCTAATATGTAAGCAGCTTCTCCAAGGTCCTTCGTTGAAAAACACTTATTCAAGTAGGCCTTTACACTTTCCAAGAGTTCTATATCATTTCCCATTATCAGTATGTCATCCACACATAATACGAGAAATGCTACAGAGCTCCCACTCACTTTCTTGTAAATAAAGGGTTCTCCATAAACCTGTACAAATCCAAACGCTTTAATCACTTCATTAAAGTGAATGTTCCAACTCTGAGATGCTTGCACCAGCCCATAGATGGAGCGTTGGAGCTTGCATACCTTGTTAGCATCTTTAGGATCAAGAAAACCTTCCAGCTGCATCATATACAGTTCTTCCTTGAGGAAGCCATTAAGGAATGCCGTTTTGACGTCCATTTGCCAGATCTCATAATCATAAAATGCAGCAATTGCTAACATGATTTGGACAGACTTCAGCATCGCTACGGGTGAGAAAGTCTCATCGTAGTCAACTCTTTGAACTTGTCGATAACCCTTAGCGACAAGCCGAGCCTTATAGACGGTCACATTACCATCCGCGTCAGTCTTCTTCTTAAAGATCCATTTATTTTTAATGGCTCGCTTATCATCAGGCAAGTCCACCAAAGTCCATACTTTGTTCTCATACATGGCCCTATCTCGGATTTCATGGCTTCAAGCCATTTGTTGGAATCCGGGCCCGCCATCGCTTCTTCATAGTTCGAAGGTTCACCGTTGTCTAACAACATGATCTCTAGGACAGGGTTGTCGTACCACTCTGGTGCGGAACGTGTCCTAGTGGACCTTCGACGTTCAATAGTACCTTGATCTGAAGTTTCATGATCATCATCATTAACTTCCTCTCCAGCCGGTGTAGGCTCCATAGAAACAACTTCCTGTGCTGCGCTACTCTCCGGTTCGAGTGGAGGTACAATTACCTCATCAAGTTCTATTTTCCTCCCACGTACTTCTTTCGAGAGAAACTCTTTCTCAAGAAAGGATCCATTCTTGGAAACAAAGACTTTGCCCTCGGATCGTAGGTAGAAGGTATACCCAATAGTCTCTTTGGGATGTCCTATGAAGACGCACTTTTTCGCTTTGGGTTCGAGCTTCTCAGGTTGAAGTTTCTTCACATAAGCATCGCATCCCCAAAATTTTAGAAACGACAGCTTAGGTTTCTTTCCAAACCATAATGCATACGGTGTCGTCTCAACGGATTTTGACGGTGCCCTATTTAAAGTGAATGCGGCAGTCTCTAATGCATATCCCCATAATGATAGCGGTAAGTCGGTAAGAGACATCATAGATCGTACCATATCTAATAGAGTGCAATTATGACGTTCAGACACACCATTTCGCTGAGGTGTGCCAGGCGGCGTGAGTTGTGAAACAATTCCACATTTCCTTAGGTGCGTGCCAAACTCGTGACTTAAATATTCTCCGCCACGATCAGATCGTAGGCACTTTATTTTCCTATCACGTTGATTCTCTACATCACTTTGAAATTCCTTGAACCTTTCAAAAGTTTCAGACTTATGTTTCATTAAGTAGACATACCCATATCTACTCAAGTCATCAGTGAGGGTGAGAACATAACGGTAGCCACCACGAGCCTCGACACTCATTGGACCGCATACATCTGTATGTATTATTTCCAACAAGTCAGTTGCTCGCTCCATTGTTCCGGAGAACGGAGTCTTGCTCATCTTGTCCATGAGGCATGGATCGCACATCTCAAATGATTCGAAATCAAGAGACTCCAAAAGTCCATCAGTATGGAGCTTCTTCATGCGTTTGACACCAATATGACCAAGGCAGCAGTGCCACATGTAAGTGGGACTATCATTATCAACCTTACACTTTTTGGTACTCACACTATGGACATGTGTAACATCACGTTCGAGATTCATCAAAAATAAACCATTGACCAGTGGGGCATGACCATAAAACGTCTCTCTCATATAAATAGAACAACCATTATTCTCAGATTTAAATGAGTAGCCATCTCGCATCAAGTGAGATCCAGATACAATGTTCATGCTCAAAGCTGGTACTAAATAACAATTATTAAGGTTTAACACTAATCCTGAAGGTAGATGTAGAGGTAGCGTGCCGACGGCGATCACATCGACCTTGGAACCATTCCCGATGCGCATCGTCACCTCGTCCTTTGCCAGCCTCCGCTTATTCCGTAGCTCCTGCTTGGAGTTACAAATGTGAGCAACTGCACCGGTATCAAATACCCAGGAGCTACTACGAGCACCGGTTAGGTACACATCAATAACAAGTATATCACATATACCTTTAATGTTGTCGTCCTTCTTATTCGCTAAGTACTTGGGGCAGTACCGCTTCCAGTGACCGGTACCCTTGCAATAAAAACACTCAATCTCAGGCTTGGGTCCATTCTTGTTCTTCTTCTTCCCGGCAACTTGCTTACCAGGCGCGGCAACAGCTTTGTCGTCCTTCTTGAAGTTCTTCTTACCCTTGCATTTCTTGAAACTAGTGGTCATATTTACCATCAACACTTGATGCTCCTTTTTGATCTCGACCTCTGTTGATTTCAGCATCGAATACAACTCAGGAATGGACTTCTCCATCCCTTGCATGTTCTAGTTCATCACAAAGCTCTTGTAGCTAGGTGGAAGCGACTGGAGGATTTTGTCAATGACGAGATTAACTCCCAGCTAAGTCAAGCGGTTGTGAAGCCCAGACATCTTGAGGATGTGCTCACTGACAGAACTATTCTCCTCCATCTTACAGCTGAAGAACTTGTCGGAGACGTCATATCTCCCGACCCGGGCATGAGCTTGGAAAACCAGTTTCAGCTCTTGGAACATCTCATATGCTCTGTGTTGCTCCAAACGCTTTTGGAGCCCCGGTTCTAAACTGTAAAGCATGCCGCACTGAACAAGGGAGTAATCATCACAGCGAGAAT
Organism: Hordeum marinum; assembly: GCA_022496015.1. Classification (NCBI taxonomy): domain Eukaryota; kingdom Viridiplantae; phylum Streptophyta; class Magnoliopsida; order Poales; family Poaceae; genus Hordeum; species Hordeum marinum. The sequence continues at coordinate 85,559,827 of CM039672.1, forward strand.
GCCAAGCGTTTGCAACGTCTTGCTCTGCTGGGAGAAGGGGTGGATCACCTAGTGGTGCATCAAGGACATACAATTTCTTGGAAGCTATGAGGATGATCCTCAAGCCACGGACCCATTCCGCATAGTTGCTTCCATCATCTTTCAGCTTGGTTTTCCCTAGGAACGCGTTGAAATTGAGGGCGACATTCGCGTTGGCCATTAGATCTACAATATAGATTGTACGGATAATTTTAGACTAAGTTCATGATAATTAAGTTCACATAATCAAATTATTTAATGAACTCCCACTTAGATAGACATCTCTCTAGTTATCCAAGTGACACATGATCCATGTCAACTAGACCGTGTCCGATCATCACGTGAGACGGAGTAGTCATCCATGGTGAACATCTCCATGTTGATCGTATCTTCCATACGACTCATGTTCAACCTTTCGGTCTTCCGTGTTCCGAGGACATGTCTGTACATGCTAGGCTCGTCAAGTCAACCTAAGTGTTTCACGTGTGTAAATCTAGCTTACACCCGTTGTATGCGAACGTTAGAACCTATCACACCCGATCATCACGTGGTGCTTCGGAACAACGATCCTTAGCAACAGTGCACAGTTAGGGTGAACACTTTTCTTGAAATTTTAGTGAGAGATCATCTTATTTACTACCGTCGTTCTATGCAAATAAGATGTAAACATGATAAACATCACATGCAATCAATATAGTGACATGATATGTCCAATATCATCTTGCTCCTTTGATCTCCATCTTCGGGGCACCATGATCATCACTATCACCGGCATGACACCATGATCTCCATCATCATGATCTCCATCATCGTGTGTTCATGAAGTTATCTCGACAACTATTACTTCTACTACTATAGCTAACGTTTAGCAATAAAGTAAAGTAATTACATGGCGTTTATGATTGACACGCAGGTCATACAATAAAATAGGACAACTCCTATGGCTCCTGCTGGTTGTCATACTCATTGACATGCAAGTCGTGAATCCTATTACAAGAACATGATCAATCTCATACATCACAATGCATCACATCACATCCTTTGGCCATATCACATCACAAGGCATATGCTGCAAAAACAAGTTAGACGTCCTCTAATTTGTAGTTGCAAGTTTTTACGTGGCTGCTATAGGTTACTAGCAAGAACGTTTCTTACCTACGCCAAAACCACAACGTGATATGCCAATTGCTATTTACCCTTCATAAGTACCCTTTTCATTGAATCCAATCCGACTAAGGTGGGAGAGACAGACACCCGCTAGCCACCTTATGCAACAAGTGCATGTCAGGCGATGGAACCAGTCTCACGTAAGCGTACGTGTAAAGTCGGTCCGGGCCGCTTCATCCCACAATACCGCCGAATCAAGATAAGACTAGTAGTGGTAAGCAAATTAACAAGATAGACACCCACAACTGCTTTGTGTTCTACTCGTGCATAGATTCTACGCATAGACCTAGCTCATGATGCCACTGTTGGGAGACGTAGTAGTAAATCAAAAAAATTCCTACGATCACCAAGATCTATCCATGGAGAAACCAGCAACGAGTGGGGAGATATTGCATCTTCATACCTTTGAATATCTCTAAGCGGAAGCATTATAAGAACGCGGTTGATGGAGTCGTACTCGCAGCGATTCAGATCGTGGTAGATCCGATCAAGTGCCGAACGGACGACACCTCCGCGTTCAACACACGTGCAGCCCGATGACGTCTCCTACGCCTTGATCCAGCAAGGAGGAAGGAGAGGTTAGGGAAGGGCTCCAACAGCAGCACGACGACGTGGTGGTGGTGGAGTAGCAAGGTATTCCGGCAGGGCTTTGCCTAAGCGCTACGGAGGAGGAAGAAGAGAGGTAGGGCTTTGCCGTGAGAGAGAGTTCAGAACTGTTCTCAAAAGGCCAAAACCTCAAGTATATATAGGAGGAGGGAGAGGGAGGGCTGGCTTGGACTCTCCTCCAAGGAGGAGAGCTTCGGCCAAATCAAAGGGAGAGTCCACCTCCCACAAGGGAAGTGGATCTCCTCCTTTTCAATCTCCTTTGCCCTTATCTCTACTCCTCCAGCCGCATGGGCCTTTCTAGAAGGTCTTGGACAGCCCAATAAGGGCTGTCACACCTCCTCTAAGGGCCCACAAAGTCCTATGGTCGTCACACCCCTCCCGGGGGTCCTCCGACATCCTCCCGACACTCTCGGTACAATACCGATGAGCCCGAAAACTTTCCGGTGACCAAAACTGGAGTTCCTATATATCGATCTTCACCTCCGGACCATAACGGAGCTCCTCGTGATGTCCGGGATCTCATCCGAGACTCCGAACAACTTTCAGTAATTACGTATACCATTTCCCTATAACCCTAGCGTCATCGAACCTTAAGTGTGTAGACCCTACGGGTTCGGGAGACACGTGGACATGATCGAGACACTTCTCCGGCCAATAACCAACAGTGGGATGTGGATACCCATGTTGGATCCCACATGCTCCACGATGATCTCATCGGATGAACCACGATGTCGGGGATTCAATCAATCCCGTATACAATTCCCTTTGTCTATCGGTATGATACTTGCCCAAGATTCGATCGTCGATATATATATATATATACCTTGTTCAATCTCGTTACCGACAAGTCTCTTTACCTCATTCCGTAACATATCATCCCGTGGCTAACTCCTTAGTCACATTGAGCTCATTATGATGATGTCTTACCGAGTGGGCCCAGAGATACCTCTTCGTCACACGGAGTGACAAATCCCAGACTCGATTCGTGCCAACCCAACAGACACTTTTGGAGATACCCGTAGTGCACCTTTATAGCCACCTAGTTACGTTGTGACGTTTGGCACACCCAAAGCATTCCTACGGTATCTGGGAGTTGCACAATCTCATGGTCTATGGAAACGATACTTGACATTGAAAAGCTTTAGCAAACGAACTACACGATCGTGTGCTATGCTTAGGATTGGGTCTTGTCCATCACATCATTCTCCTAATGATGTGATCCCGTTATCAACGACATCCAATGTCCATGGTCATGAAACCGTGACCATCTATTGATCAACGAGCTAGTCAACTAGAGGCTCACTAGGGACATGTTGTGGTCTATGTATTCACACATGTATTACGGTTTCCGGTTAACACAATTATAGCATGAACAATAGACAATTATCATGAACAAGGAAATACAATAATAACCATTTTATTATTCCTGCTGGTTGTCATACTCATCGACATGCAAGTCGTGAATCCTATTACAAGAACATGATCAATCTCATACATCACAATGCATCACATCACATCCTTTTGGCCATATCACATCAGAAGGCATATGCTGCAAAAACAAGTTAGACGTCCTCTAATTTGTAGTTGCAAGTTTTACGTGGCTGTTATAGATTTCTAGCAAGAACGTTTCTTACCTACGCCAAAACCACAACGTGATATGCCAATTTCTATTTACCCTTCATAAGGACCATTTTCATCGAATCCGATCCGACTAAGGTGGGAGAGACAGACACTCGCTAGCCACCTTATGCAACAAGTGCATGTCAGGCGGTGGAACCGGTCTCACGTAAGCGTACGTGTAAAGTTGGTCCGGGTGGCTTAACCCACAATACCACCGAATCAAGATAAGACTAGTAGTGGTAAGCAAATTAACAAGATCGACGCCCACAACTGCTTTGTGTTCTACTCGTGCATAGATTCTACGCATAGACCTAGCTCATGATGCCACTATTGGGAGACGTAGTACTAAATCAAAAAAAATCATACGATCACCAAGATCTATCTATGGAGAAACCAGCAACGAGTGGGGAGAGATTGCATCTTCATACCTTTGAAGATCGCTGAGCGGAAGTGTTACAAGAACGCGGTTGGTGGAGTCGTACTCGTAGCGATTCAGATCGCGGTGGACTCCGATCTAAGCGCCGAACAACGGCGCCTCCGCGTTCAACACACGTGCAGCCCGGTGACGTCTCCTACGCCTTGATCCAGCAAGGAGAGAAGGAGAGGTTAAGGGAGAGCTCCAGCAGCATGACGGCATGGTGACGGTGGAGCTGCATGGTCTCCGACAGGGCTTCGCCAAGCACTACGGAGAACGAGGAGAAGGAGGAGTAGGGCTGCACCGAGATAGGAAGAAACTTGTGTTGTTGGCAGCCCAAAACCCACCACTATATATAGGAGGAGAGGGAGGAGGAGGCACCCCATCTAGGGTTCCCACCCTAGAGGGTGTGGCAGACCTAGATGGGTCTTGGCCGGCGGCCAGAGAGGGGAGAGGAGGAGGGCGCAGCCCTAGTGGGCCTTAGGCCTATCTAGGTCTAGGGTTTCCCCTCCCTCCCACCTTTATTGCGCCTTGGGCTAGGGTGGAGGGCGCACCAGCCCACTCTGGGGCTGGTTCCTTCCACTCTCGACCCACGCAGCCCTCTGGGGCTGGTGGCCCCACTTGGTGGACCCCCGAAACCCCTCCGGTGGTCCCAGTACATTACCGGTAATTTCTGAAACACTTCCGGTGGCCAAATCCTCACTTCCTATATATCAATCTTTGTCTATGGACCATTCTGGAACTCCTCGTGACATCCGGGATCTCATCCAGGACTCCGAACAACCTTCGGTAACCATGTACACTATTTCCCTATAACCCTAGCGCCATCGAACTTTAAGTGTGTAGACCCTATGGGTTCGGGGGACATGTAGACATGACCGAGACACCTCTTCGGTCAATAACCAACAGCGGGATCTAGATACCCATGTTGGCTCCCACATGCTCCACGATGATCTCATCGGATGAACCACGATGTCGGGGATTCAATCAATCCCATATACAATTCCCTTTGTCTACCGGTATGATACTTGTCCGAGATTCGATCGTCGGTACCCTATACCTTGTTCAATCTCGTTACTGACAAGTTTCTTTACTCGTTCTGTAATACATTATCCCGTGGATAACTCCTTAGTCACATTGAGCTCATTACGATGATGTCTTACCGAGTGGGCCCAGAGATACCTCTCCGTCATACGGAGTGACAAATCCCAGTCTCGATTCGTGCCAACCCAACAGACACTTTCAGAGATACTCGTAGTGCACCTTTATAGCCACCCAGTTACGTTGTGACGTTTGGCACACCCAAAGCATTCCTACGGTATCCGGGAGTTGCACAATCTCATGGTCTAAGGAAACGATACTTGACATTGGAAAAGCCTTAGCAGACAAACTACACGATCTTGTGCTATGCTTAGGATTGGGTCTTGTCCATCACATCATTCTCCTAATTATGTGATCCCGTTATCAATGACATCCAATGTTCATGGTCATGAAACCGTGACCACCTATCGATCAACGAGCTAGCCAACTATAGGCTCACTAGGGACATGTTGTGGTCTATGTATTCACACATGCATTACGGTTTCCGGTTAACACAATTATAGAATGAACAATAGACAATTATCATGAACAAGGAAATATAATAATAACCATTTTATTATTGCCTCTAGGGCATATTTACAATATATAGTTCATACATACATCTCATAAAACAACATACAACTATCTAAAACATGTAAATGCAACAACAAATGCGATCATAATCGCAACTAAGGTAACAATTGAGCCAATGGCATAATGATACCAAGCCTCTTTATCAATGGCATATTTTCTAATCTTTCTAAGCTTCAAGAGCATTCCAGCCATCTTGTTCTTGTGATCATCGACGATATCGGCAACATGCAACTCCAATCCCATCTTCTCATCCTCAGTTCTTTTTCAATTTTTCTTTCAAATGATCAATTTCTTTTTCAGCTTGTGTTAATTTCTCGAGTAGAATTGCATAGTCGGTTAGAATTTCTGGTTCAACTACTTCCTATAGATAAAAACATCTACGTCAATTTGGTGGCATAATTAATTGTCATAGACATTAGATGATGTGTGAAATAGTTATAAAAGATAACGACATACCACATCTGAATCATAGACTGGACGAGGGCCGACGTGCACGGATACCATAACCATGACACTATAGAATAACTAACAATAATACAAGTAAGTAAATCATACACGCGGCTATCTAAATCATACAAGTAATTTTTTTAACAAAAAGGTTTTAAGAAGAACAAGAGGCTCACCAAGGTGGCTGGTGCCGCGACGAGACGGTGCGGATGATCGACGGTGGTTAGGACAGGGATGGAAAGGCACCAAATAAACCGCACCTACACATATGCAACCTAACAAGTTAATTTGAGCTCAAATTGCATATAAATCAAATAAACTCCCACATAATGATCACTCCTCCAAAACCTAGCTAAAACCCACAAATCACATATCTTTGAGCATACCTTTGAGCTAATCTAGCAATGAGAGATGAAGGAGCAAAGTTGCTAACCTTTATGAACACTTGGATAGATGGGGTGCCTTTAAATCTTGACAAATCCTTGGCAAAATGGAGGATGAGTGTAACGACCCGACCTGGAAGGTCAAGTCTCCGGTGTTTCCGTACCATCCCAAGATCATGCTGGTACACACACGGTACATCAATGTATATATCAAAGGTAAATCACACAGCATTATATTAATCGAAATCTCATATCGAGTTCTTTATTACGATAAAAATTACAATAAAGTGGCCAAAGGCCAACTCATGAGAATATCTAAATCTTGCGGAAGCGTCGAAGGTAGATGAGTCCATCCGACTCCAAGGGCATCTCACTGAGCATAGAACGTGTCCTCACTCCTGGTCGGAAAAATACTCTGCAACATGATACGTTGCAGCCGTGTAGGTCAGCATATGGAGTATGCCGGCAAAGTCACAAGAGAGGGGTGAAAATAATCAGCTAGTCTATATGCTTATATGGCAGGTGGGGTGGTAAGTTTTGCGTAAAGCCAATTTTTCCTACATCTAGAAAAAGGGCTAAGCAAAGCATTACTAAGTTGGTTGATTAATGAGATGGTTCCATCAACCAATTCTCATACCCAAAATTATTAAATTCCCACATCATCATATTATTTGTGTTGAGAGTTCCGGAAGTTCCAATCCCTTTGGCTCAAGTCGTCCATAACCGTGGACACGGCTAATCGATTAGGTTTAAGTACTCTGCAGAGTTTTTGCACACGTTCCCCACAAGATTTGGTCGCCTCCGTTTGATTTCTCGCACTTCAGGGTGTTTGAGAAACGGATGACCAAAACATGGTCTTCCAAAGGGTTTCCCTGCGACTCTGACGATGCCCATCCTTTCCTACCGTTCTTCTACCTCTCGTAGCACCGCCTGTCCAGGGTCACCACGATATCCAACCAAGCCAGAGCCCATAATGACTTGTGGCTGTGCAGGTAAGCCTTGGGTCTTGAAGCACCCATCCATCCCTTTGTGCCTGGGTGGACCTTTCCGCGTGAATACTGGCCACCTCCAGCATCACCTAGGCTAACCACTGGTTTCTCCAGGGCGCCGTTCAACCATCATCCACCCAGAGGTATGTTGAAAACTTGGAGTATTGAAATCTTGATCATTATGTAGGTCTTGAAATTATTAACTCTCTCAACTCTCATGAATCACACAACCAACCCCGTCTACTAATAGCATAGCAAAAGGTAAAACAACGTTTCCCGGGGCCAATGTTGTCAAAGGGGTTGAGAGGGGTATCTACCACATGATACTACTACTATGTAACCAAGTTTCCAACTAACCTATCTTGCATGCAACTGGGGAGATGGTAGAACTAATGCATATAAAACATGGGTAAAACATGATCAAAGTGACTTGCCTGATTGATGATCTTCGTACTTGAGTAACTCTAGGTAACAAGTTTCGCACTCCGGATAATCTAACGAAACAAACAATGCACTTAAATAAGCATACAACCAAAATAAGTACTCATAACATTCAGCAAAGAAGTACTAAACAAACAAGGCAAACAATGCACAAAAGTCTCTAGCAAGTAAAACACACAAAGTTTTGTTTTTTCCAAAGGGGATGATGAAAACACTACTACATAATAAAACTATTTTGAATTAGCAAAACAATTGTTGACAACAAGGAAAACAATAGAATATTTTATTAATAAACAGAATAATCAATTTAAGCTTGTTGGGAAAAGTTTAGTGAAGTTTATACAAGTTTTGATAAACACTATATGAATCAACTATAGTTATATTAACAAAAGAATGTAAAACTAAACTTATAATTTGTTAACAAAACATGTTCTTGACAGAAAAAAAATAATTTACTATTAAATCTGTCTTAGAAAACAGAAACAAAATATAGAAAACTTTGTTTGAAAACAAACTATTACTAGTTAGTTGTTTTAGTCAAATTAAGCCTAATTGAAAAGAAATTTTGATTCCTATGTTAAATAAAATTAAACTAGGCAAATTTATATTTTTATTAACAGTAAGTGAAAACACTAAATGTTTACTAACAGAACCTAATAAACAAATAAAACCAAATTCTAAATCAAACTAATCAAAATTAAGTTTATAAAACTATATTATAATAATAAGCAGATTCTGTTTTTTGGGTAAAACAGTAATCAAATATATCATGAAAATCCTCAAACTATACCTGAAGATAGTCCTAACTAATACCAAACAGTAGCAAAAAGATTCATATCAAAATCTATTTTTAAACTCTAGTTATTCAGATTTGAAGATTTTAAGCAAATTTGATTCAATTCAAATTTCATAGTTCAAATTTGAAATTTAAAAGTACAGGGTGAAACTACATGAAAATTGTGAGCTATTGCAAAAAGAATCAACTCAAAACTCTAAACAGATTAAAAGATATAAGCAAAACAAAATTGGAAAACATTCTGTTAATTAAAACAAAACAGAAAATGAAAAAAAGTTTGCGTCGGTCAGGGGGCTACGTGGCGCGATCCGATTGGCTAAGGGGGGCGTTCGGTAGGTGAATTAGAGCGGGCGACCGTTCGGTAGAAGAAAACGGTTCGGACTTAAGTTCGTTCTAATCTGGACCGTGGGATTTGGATCGGACGGTCGAGGGGGCTTACGGAGGGAGGTTGCCGGCGTCGGGGTACTCCGGCGAGTCCGGTAGCGGCGATTGCGACGGCGAGGTGTTCCGGTGGTCGGGGAGGACGGGGAAGTGGTCCTGGCGACGGGGACGGTCCTCCGGAGGCGATTGGTGGCGACGGCGTGGCGAATGATGGTCGGAGGTGGTGGCTACGATCGACGGCGACTTCCGGTGGTGGTGGAACTCCGACGAGCAATCGACGGCGTCTCGGCGAGAGAGAGAAGGGGGCTCGGGGGGGGAATGGATGCGGGGCCGTGGGGCTCTTATATAGGCGCTCGGGGGGGTGCGGGGAGGAGAGAGGGGAGAGATCCGGTGAGGGGGAGTAACGGCCGGCGTCGGATCCGGCGAGCGCGGGGAGTGAAGACGATGACCGTTCCGGGGCAACGGTCGGACGGGGTGGGACCCGGTGTCAGTGAGAGAGCGGGAGCATTACTGCGCTCGGTCGGCCGACCGGTAACGGTTTCGGCTTTTAAAGCCGGTGGGCCGGCCCGTTTAATACCGGAAACGGTTACCGTTTCTTTTTAATAATTTCCGGAGACATTCAAAAGCTTTTAAAGCATTCAAATCGTTTGTAAATATAGGGGTATTATATATCAAAATTAACAGAATAATAAATGCTATTTAATGAACATTTCTATTCTGTCATTTGAACACTTTGAAAAAAATATTATTTCAGAAATGTCCTAATTGTTTTTAAACCCTTTTTGCAAATATTTTCAAAATAACTCCTGGTTATTTTTGTTCAAATAATTCACCAATTAGACCCTGGTGTGGAGTGTCATGTTCCTCCTCTCTTATTTGAACTTTTAACCAAAAATTTTAAATAGAGGAAGCAACATAGGGAAAAGTAGAAGGGGACTTTCTGAAAACCAGAAGAGGCATTTCAACTAGTTCATACAATCAAGCAATGATGATAATAGATGCATAGCTATATTCATAACATTCCAAAATGGAATTTTGGGATGTTACAAACCTACCCACCTTAAGATGAATCTCGCCCTCGAGATTCGGGTTGGCTAGAAAATAGGTGCGGATGGTCTCTACGAAGATCTTCTTCGCGTTCCCAGGTGGCTTCTTCCTCAGTATGGTGACTCCACAAAACTTTGCAGAACTTGATAATCTTGCTGCGGGTAACTCTGTTGGATGTCTCGAGGATCTTGACAGGCTTCTCCTCATAAGTCAGATCACTTTCAAGCTGTATGGCCTCTAGGGGCACGGTGTCTCGCAAAGGGATGTCAACCATCTCAGCATGACATTTCTTCAGCTGGGAAACATGGAACACATCATGAACTTCGGATAATCCTTCCGGCAATTCCAGTTTGTATGCAACTTCACCTCTACGTTCAAGAATTTTGTAGGGGCCTATGAATCTGGGTGCTAATTTTCCTTTAACACCAAATCTCTTGGTTCCTCGAAGCGGGGACACACGAAGATATGCTCGGTCTCCCACTTCATACGTCACTTCCTTGCGCTTGTTGTCAGCATAGCTCTTCTGTCGAGATTGAGCTATTTTGAGTCTGTCACGTATCAACTTGACTTTCTCTTCAGAATCTCGGATAAGGTCGGGACCAAAAAGTTGTCGGTCTCCAACACCATCCCACGTCAGTGGTGTTCTACATCTTCTTCCGTATAAAGCTTCGAAAGGGGCCATCTTTAGACTGGTCTGATAACTGTTGTTGTATGAGAATTCTGCGTAAGGCAAGTTTTCGTCCCAACTAGATCCATAATCTAGCGCACAAGCTCTCAACATGTCTTCCAGAATCTGATTGACTCTCTCAGTCTGGCCATCTGTCTGCGGATGAAAAGCTGTACTAAACTCCAGTCTCGTACCCAAAGTCTCATGTAACTGATGCCAAAACTTTGAAGTGAATTGTGTTCCTCTATCTGACACTATACTCCTCGGAACTCCATGCAGACATACGATCCTGGTCATGTATATCTTGGCTAGCTTAGCACTGGTATAGGTGGTCTTTACTGGAATGAAGTGTGCTACCTTGGTCAAGCGATCTACCACTACCCAGATGGAATCATAACCTGAACGGGTCCTGGGCAATCCTGTGATGAAATCCATACCAAGTTTTTCCCATTTCCACTCGGGTATCGGCAAAGGTTGGAGTAACCCTGCTGGTTTCTGATGTTCTGCCTTTACTCGCTGACAAACATCACATATCGCAACATGCTCTGCAATATCTTTCTTCATACCTGTCCACCAATAACTTTCCTTTAAATCCAGATACATCTTGGTATTGCCTGGGTGTATCGAGTAAGGTGAATCGTGGGCTTCCTGAAGTATCAACTTCCTGAGCTCTGGTTCATTGGGCACATAGATTCGGTTCTCAAACCACAAAGTTCCGTGTTCATCCTCACGAAAACCTTTAGCTTTACCATCTTTCATTCTCTGTTTAATCTCAGCTATCTCCTTGTCCGATTTCTGGGCTTCTCGAATTCTTTCGGTCAAGGTGGACTGAATTTCCAGTGTAGCAACATATCCTCTTGGAACTATCTCTAGCTTGAGCTCTCTGAGATCATCGACTAACTCTTGAGGTAATCCTCCAGCTGTGAGTGTGTTCACATAAGTTTTCCGACTCAAGGCATCGGCTACAACATTAGCCTTACCTGGATGGTAGTGTAATCTCATGTCATAGTCCTTGATTAACTCTAACCATCTCCTCTGTCTGAGGTTCAACTCTTTCTGCGTGAAGATATACTTCAGGCTCTTATGGTCGGTGTAAACATCACAACTATTTCCGATAAGGAAATGTCTCCAAGTCTTGAGTGCGTGCACTACGGCTGCTAGCTCCAAGTCATGCGTGGCATAATTCAACTCATGAGGTCGTAGCTGTCTGGAAGCATAGGCTACAACTTTTCCATCCTGCATAAGTACTCCTCCAAGTCCTTGACGTGAAGCATCACAATAAACCTGGAAATCCTTCCGAATATCGGGCAAGATCAACACTGGGGCTGTGACCAAACGTTCCTTCAACTCCCGGAAACTGGCTTCACATTCCACAGTCCAAACATACTTGGATTCTTTCTTCAACAACTCTGTCATGGGCTTGGCAACCTTGGAGAAATTTTCAATGAACCTCCGGTAATATCCAGCAAGTCCAAGGAAACTGCGGATCTCCTTAACTGAGGTGGGTGACTTCCACTCGGTGACGGCTTCAACCTTAGCGGGGTCTACGGCTATTCCTTCTCCGGAAATAACATGTCCAAGGAATCCGACTTCCGTCAACCAAAATTCACATTTGCTGAACTTGGCATATAACTGATGCTCTCTTAGCTTTTCCAGAACTAAACGCAAATGTTGCTTATGCTCTTCCTCGTTCTTGGAGAATATCAGAATGTCATCGATGAACACCACAACAAACTTGTCTAGGTATTCCATGAATACTTTGTTCATCAAATTCATGAAGTAGGCAGGAGCATTAGTCAATCCAAAAGACATGACCGTATACTCATACAAGCCATACCTCGTGGTGAAAGCTGTTTTGGGTATATCCTGTTCACGAATTTTCAACTGGTGATACCCTGATCGAAGATCGATCTTGGAGAATACTTTGGCTCCTACGAGCTGATCAAACAAATCATTAATCATCGGTAGAGGGTACTTGTTCTTGATAGTCACCTCGTTCAAGGCACGATAGTCCACTACCATTCTCAAAGATTTATCCTTCTTCTCCACCAAAAGAACTGGGGCTCCCCAAGGTGAAGAACTTGGGCGAATATAACCTTTGTCCAATAACTCCTTAATTTGCTTCTTGATTTCCAACAGATCATTTGCGGGCATCCGATAGGGTCTCTTGGAAATTGGGGCTGTCCCTGGCTGTAGCTCTATTAAGAACTCAATCTCCCTATCTGGTGGCATTCCTGGTAATTCTTCCGGAAATACATCTGGAAATTCTTTTACCACAGGTACTTCCTCCTGAACAACTCCTGTGAGAGAATTTAACCGAGCACTCATACGTGTGCGTCGGGATACATACTTAATCCTCTTGTTCTCCGGGGTGGTGAGTGAAACAGACTTGCTAGGGCAATCAAGATTTCCTTCATACTTGGTCATCCAATCCATGCCTAGGATTACATCCAATCCGTGTGACTCTAAGACGATGAGGTCGGTGGAAAAAACATGGTTCCCTATATTGAGTTTCAAGGCATGGCATCCTATCCCTGCCATCATCATACCTCCTGGAGAACTAACCTGAATTGGCTGACTAAGGGTTTTGGTGGGCAAACCATACTTATCCACAACTACCCTTGATATGAATGAATGAGTTGCACCCGAATCAAAAAGTACTGTAACAGGACGTGAATGCAATAAAAACTTACCAACCACAGTCTCGGGCTGATCATAGACTTCTTCCACGTTGATGTGATTCACGTGAGCACGGGGAAACGGATTGGGCTTCTTGGCTGTGGAGTTGCCGTTGTTAGTGCCGTTTCCAGTGCCTTGCTTACTCTGGGGACACTCAGTAGCATAGTGCCCTGTCTTCTGGCACTTGAAACAGGTAATGTGACTCAGATCCTTCTGAGCAGGAACTTGACGGTGCTGGTTGTTGTTCCCATTCCCATTGTCACTCTTGAAGTTACCATGGTTGAGACGGTTATTCCCATTTCCTCCATGATGGTGACCTCCATGGTTGTGCACAGTATGAGTGTGCTTTCCAAACTTACCATTTCCTGATCCGGTATTCCCGGAGTACGGGGAGTAACGAGGCTTCTGATGAGCTCCAGAGTTGAACTTCCCCTGAGTGTACTTCCGCTTGCGGTTCTCAATCTGCTGCTGTTTACCTTCCAGAATAAGTGCCTTATCCACCAGCTCTTGGTAGTTGTTGAAATTAGCCACTACCAGCTGTATGCTCAACTCATCATTGAGTCCTTCCAGAAACTTTTCTTGCTTGGCCGCATCATCGGCCACATCTCCTGGGGCATAACGTGACAATGTGTTGAAGTCGTCCACATATTGGGCCACGGAACGATTACCCTGGCGCAAGTTGCGAAACTCGCGCTTCTTTAAACTCATGGCTCCAGCTGAAACATGAGCGGTGCGGAAAGCAAGCTTGAACTGCTCCCAAGTCACATCTGCAATAGGATAAGTGGTGGTATAATTCTCCCACCATGATGCTGCTGGTCCTTCCAGTTGATGTGCGGCAAATCGCACTTTCTCAGCGTCAGTGCATCCAGCGGTGACAAGTTCTCTCTCCATCTTGCGGAGCCAGTCATCTGCCACAATGGGCTCAGTGCTGCTGGAGAAAGTTGGAGGGTTCAACCTCAGAAAACGGGTGAGATTGTCAGTCTGGGGTGGATGGTGGTTGTTGTTGTTGTTCTGGTTGTTGGTCTGATTCTGAATCAATAGTTGCATCAGTGCATTCTGTTGCTGAAGGAGTTGGGTGAGTTCCGGTGGAAAAGTGAAATCGGTCTCACGTCGTGGAGGCATCTTGCTGTTTTCAGAGGGATGAGAATTAGAATAGAACAAGGGTCTGGAAGAAATTCACTACCCATATGCAATGCAACAAACATATCACACGAAACACTCATTCATTTATTCAATCAATGTCAAACATCGGAAAATACAAATCTCAGACAACTAAACATCGACCTACGCTTTAACGACTAAAATAAAGATACATTGGAGGGCATAACTAATGTTCTCCTCAAAAGTGCATAGTCGTAGGTCCTCCGGTGGTGCTTTCCTCATAGTCTTCATCGTCGCTGATGAAGGGTGCCATGTCTCCTTCGGGGTGAAGGTTTTCTCCCATGTCTAGATGCTCCTCCAGAGTGGCGATGCGTGCATTCTGCTCATCAATCCTCTCTAAGAAGTCCTTCACTTCATGCTCGTGTTCATAGTTGGCCTCTCGCAGATCAGCTTCAAGGTCCAGCTCACGATTCATCAGATTCTTGATAGTCTTCGTGTCAGCACGAACTCGAAGCTCCAGAGTCCTGATGTGAGTCTCCAAGGTCTGGATATAGGAGATATTGGTGTCTGCAGTGGGATTGGTGATGATGTTGCCATGGGCATCTCTGCGGCAAACCATGCTGAGTCCTGGTGAAATGGTTCCACCTCTGTATTCCTCCTGGATACGTCCAAGGGCACGATGAATGGCCATGTCTCTTCCAAGTATCCAACTGGGTGCCACGAACTTGAGATCTATGGGTTCCTTCCGATTCCCAAAGGTCTTCCCTGGAATATGCACCTCGATCCTGTAGCGTCCATCTTGGGGAAATGACATGATAGGAATCCCGGTGATGCTCGGCAAAGCAATCCTTATGTCCTTGACGATCCTCATCAGCTCCTTACCAAAGGGCATCGTTGCGTCAGGCTGGCAAAACTCTGTGATCAACACTGGGATGAAGGTGGCCATCTATAAATTTTGAAATAATCGGAGAGGAGTCAGAAACGAATAGATGAGAGTATAAGATATTTAAAGACAAAGAGAAACAATCCTAAGGCTTTCCAATCCTAGAGGTTACGTCCTACGGTCAGCGTGTGCTCTGATACCATTTCTGTAACGACCCGACCTGGAAGGTCAAGTCTCCGGTGTTTCCGTACCATCCCAAGATCATGCTGGTACACACACGGTACATCAATGTATATATCAAAGGTAAATCACACAGCATTATATTAATCGAAATCTCATATCGAGTTCTTTATTACGATAAAAATTACAATAAAGTGGCCAAAGGCCAACTCATGAGAATATCTAAATCTTGCGGAAGCGTCGAAGGTAGATGAGTCCATCCGACTCCAAGGGCATCTCACTGAGCATAGAACGTGTCCTCACTCCTGGTCGGAAAAATACTCTGCAACATGATACGTTGCAGCCGTGTAGGTCAGCATATGGAGTATGCCGGCAAAGTCACAAGAGAGGGGTGAAAATAATCAGCTAGTCTATATGCTTATATGGCAGGTGGGGTGGTAAGTTTTGCGTAAAGCCAATTTTTCCTACATCTAGAAAAAGGGCTAAGCAAAGCATTACTAAGTTGGTTGATTAATGAGATGGTTCCATCAACCAATTCTCATACCCAAAATTATTAAATTCCCACATCATCATATTATTTGTGTTGAGAGTTCCGGAAGTTCCAATCCCTTTGGCTCAAGTCGTCCATAACCGTGGACACGGCTAATCGATTAGGTTTAAAAACTCTGCAGAGTACTTAAACCTAATCGATTAGCCGTGTCCACGGTTATGGACGACTTGAGCCAAAGGGATTGGAACTTCCGGAACTCTCAACACAAATAATATGATGATGTGGGAATTTAATAATTTTGGGTATGAGAATTGGTTGATGGAACCATCTCATTAATCAACCAACTTAGTAATGCTTTGCTTAGCCCTTTTTCTAGATGTAGGAAAAATTGGCTTTACGCAAAACTTACCACCCCACCTGCCATATAAGCATATAGACTAGCTGATTATTTTCACCCCTCTCTTGTGACTTTGCCGGCATACTCCATATGCTGACCTACACGGCTGCAACGTATCATGTTGCAGAGTATTTTTCCGACCAGGAGTGAGGACACGTTCTATGCTCAGTGAGATGCCCTTGGAGTCGGATGGACTCATCTACCTTCGACGCTTCCGCAAGATTTAGATATTCTCATGAGTTGGCCTTTGGCCACTTTATTGTAATTTTTATCGTAATAAAGAACTCGATATGAGATTTCGATTAATATAATGCTGTGTGATTTACCTTTGATATATACATTGATGTACCGTGTGTGTACCAGCATGATCTTGGGATGGTACGGAAACACCGGAGACTTGACCTTCCAGGTCGGGTCGTTACAATGAGCTTTGAGAAAGAAGAAGAACAGGGGAGAAAACAGAGAAATGAGAGCCCCTTCGATCGGCTGCGGACGAAGCGTATATGTAGGAAGTCTTTAGTACCGGCTTGTGACACCAACCGGTACTAAAGGTTGCCCTTTAGTACCAGTTGGAGTCACCAACCGGTACTAAAGATGCATGCGGGGCCCAAGTCTGACCAAAAGCCTGCCACGCCCCCTTTAGTACAGGCTCGTGACACGAACCGGTACTAAAGATCGCTCACGAGCCGGTACTAAAGGTCGCCCTGCTCCTAGCCGTTGGAGCCGACACGAACCGGGACTAATACCATCTTTAGTATCGGCTCGTAACCAGACCGAGACTAATGCTCGGGACAAAAGGTCTGTTTTCTACTAGTGTATTATCCTTGGTCGTGGTTGATTGCTATACCCTAGCTTATCCTGTTGTTCTTTTTTAGAAACTCCAAGCCTCCTTTTGCCACCTTCCTCGGGACCCAATAGTTCATGTGTTTGTGGGTGACCTGTCTGCCCGATGAGGTGGAGTGGATTGCTCATGGTTGGTCAAGTATTATATCTAAAAGCGATTTAACTCCACTACTGCCTACCTGACTTTTCTTTCGTGGAAGTTGCTCGTCATGCTTGTCGACACCATTGCGCTTGGGTCGTCGGTTACAACTGGAGCATTTGTCTTCCCCTTCTTCTTTGGCCAATTTTGAGCTAGGGTCTCAATGTCGTTGATTGGCTAAACTAGCGTCCTCCATGGCGCAATAGTTTGTCATCGGGTAAGAGAGTTAGACAAACGTCCTCAGAAGATGACAAACGATTTCCCTACTAACCCCTTCATTGTAAACATTTAGGAGGAACACCACTAAGGCTTCCCCGCCCGTATAATGTGATGTGTTCGGAATTGTCGGACGATCTCTCTTTTCTTCTGTATGACTAGCGTTAGGTCCAATATGTCGGTTGGTCTCATGCTATCTCGGCAATACTCGACAAGGGTGATGGGTGGGACAAAAAAATTGTCTCCGATCCGGTCGGACATCGGTGTCGGGGATGATTTTTCCAAGGACCGATTTGCCATCAATCCTAGTTATTTTGTGGGGCCAAACATGTCTAGCATTTGCGTTGACTCGTCGGCTCCAAGCTTGACTTGATGTTGGTGCTTGGACTAATATTTCTTGCTTTTCCTCAACCTGATCTAATGTCTTGTGCGAGGAAAGAGCGGCTGGTCCTGATTTGTCAAGTTCGAAATCTCGACGAGAGGTTAAATCCTCAATTTCCCCTGACCGTCTGGTCGGGCCGGGGTAGGGATCTATGGTGTGGAAACTGCATTGTTGTCGACCTAATCGTCGATCGTGGACGCCATCGAGCTGCTTCGAGTGCTCAGAGAGACTTGTATAGGGCACCATTGATGAACTCAAATCCAACAAATCTCGGGTAGGGGTCCCGAGTTGGTAGCCTTGGTGCGATGGTAAAAGGAGACACATGGGTTTACTTAGGTTCAGACTCTCTCGAAGAGATAATACCCTATGTCATGCTTAATTGTGTTGATTTGGAGGGTGTACAAGTTACAGGTGCATCTGCCACGAGATCGTGTGTGTATGGGGTTGTCGTCTATGGTCCTCACCCTCGGTTTATTTAGATATATAATGAGGTTGCCTAGAGTTTACCGATAAGTCGGTTACATCTAGGGGCAATCATGACAAAGATGACCTCTAGTTCTTGGAGTATGCACCAAGTCTTTGAAAGATATCCATCTTGGCGCTTCTGGGCCCGACGGACGTAGCCCACTGGTTGGTAATCTTAGGGTTCATCGGCCCGACCCATATGGCCAAGAGCTAACGTGGCATGCACCCTTAGTCTAGGACACCATCACTCGTCTGGACAGACTACCCTATCGAGGGATCTGCCAAAAGAATACTCTAACAAAATGCATACTTAAAAGGGGTGAAAAGAAGAAGAAATCAACTATCCTTCCAAAAAAGAAAAGAAGAAATCAACTATGTTAGGGTCCTACTAACAAAAGTGAAAGAAAAACAAGTGCTCCTCCCACTAGGCACCCTTACTCACCAACATATATCTCAATGCACTATTATATATAAGGGCATTGAGTAATCTGAATTACCATTGAATTTGAATGGTGAACTTAGAAAAGATGGAAACAACACAAGGAACTTTCCACAAGCAAATAACATGTTAATTTATGTGTTTATATGGGTGTTCATCACTAATATAATCAACGAAGAATGTCATCCAATCAAAACAACAAAAAGACAACCTATACTTTGAAGTTTTCATAATGCATGGAATTTTATACCGTCATTTCTTTTAGAAAGGACGCAACATTCTTACAAAGGTTTACAATGATAATTCATAAAAGGTTTCTGCGTAGCATGAACCAACAATAGTTTGAGCTTGGAGTTCCGATAGCGAAACAAGAGACCAAATAGATTGATGTGGGTAAAATGAAATAATAATATTTTTAATGATTTTTCTAATGGCATGAAATTTGAAGAAGACATGCATATTGAAGAAGGAGAAAAAAAGAGACCGACTACCATAGGGTTGTGGTAAAAAAACTAAAGTGCTTTAGATGCTTGTCAGGTTGTGGGTAAAATGAATTAATGTTGTTTTACTTATTTTTCAAAAAATTGAAGAAGGCATAGGTATTGCGAAAAAAATACGATCATTTACTCTATGGTTGTGCTAAAAAACTGAAATAGTTAAGATACTTGTTAGCTTGTCGGTAAAACGGATTAATGATATTTGAATGTTTTCCTAGTGGCATGAATCTCAAAATGATGAAATACTTTAGTTGTTAGACAAATGATGGGTTAATGTTTTAAAGTCTGCTTGGTGGCTTGAATTTGGAGAAGGCATATATATATTGAAAATGTAGTAAAAGAAAAACAATAATTTGAGCTTGGAGTTCCGATAGCGAAACAAGAGACCAAATAGATTGATGTGGGTAAAATGAAATAATAATATTTTTTAATGATTTTTCTAATGGCATGAAGAAGACATGCATATCGAAGAAGGAGAAAAAAAAAGACCGACTATCATAGGGTTGTGATAAAAAAACTAAAGTGCTTTAGATGCTTGTGAGGTTGTGGGTAAAATGAATTAAGGTTGTTTTACCTATTTTTTTAAAAAATTGAAGAAGGCATAGGTATTGCGAAAAAAATACGATCATTTACTCTATGGTTGTGCTAAAAAAACTGAAATAGTTAAGATACTTGTTAGCTTGTTGGTAAAACGGATTAATGATATTTGAATGTTTTCCTAGTGGCATGAATCTCAAAATGATGAAATACTTTAGTTGCTAGACACATGATGGGTTAATGTTTTAAAGTTTGCTTGATGGCTTGAATTTGGAGAAGGCATATATATATACGATCATTTACTCTATGGTTGTGCTAAAAAAACTGAAATAGTTAAGATACTTGTTAGCTTGTCGGTAAAACGGATTAATGATATTTGAATGTTTTCCTAGTGGCATGAATCTCAAAATGATGAAATACTTTAGTTGCTAGACACATGATGGGTTAATGTTTTAAAGTCTGCTTGATGGCTTGAATTTGGAGAAGGCATATATATGTTGAAAAGGTTGTAAAAAATATTTGCTCTCGTTGAGAGTTGAACTCAAGACCTCCCGCTTACTAAACGGGTGCTCTAACCAACTGAGCTACGAGAGCTGCTACGATTTCAATTGTTTACAGAAAATTAAAAAAGCAGTCATCGATTAGTCCGGTCTTCCCTCCCTGCAGTTCTACTCCGCATAGGACAGCAGCAGGACTGCAGCAGATCCCCAAAATGGACGCCACCGTGGTCGCCGTCGCCAGCGACGGAGATGACGGCGACCGCCGCCGCCCCCTCCTCGATACCGGAAACGAGATCCTCCCATGCCCCGAATCCCCTTCGCCGCAGCCACCGGGGGCGGATGCGAACCCCGAGCAGCAGAAGCCGCAGCGGGTGGCCTCGCTGGACGTGTTCCGCGGCCTCACCGTCGCCGTCAGTAGAACCCTAACCTCTTCGGCTCTTCCCAGAGGCTTGTCTGTTTCTCTTCGGATTCGCGTGCCAATCGTGTTTGCTTGCTTGCGCTCTCTCAGATGATGATACTCGTGGACGACGCCGGCGGGGCGTGGCCGGGGATAAACCACGCGCCATGGTTCGGGGTGACGGTGGCGGACTTCGTCATGCCGGCCTTCCTCTTCATCATCGGCGTCTCCGCCGCCCTCGTCTTCAAGGTATACCGAATTACTGATGCTTACTACTCCGTAGTTACTACTATCGGCTCACCACCATGAAAGGATGTAGTATAACCATCCCAAGAACCAAATGGTCGTGCTATATGAAAATAACCAAATAGTCGGGGCTGTAGAGACCGGGGAATGGTTCAATGCTTGCTAGATTTTTCATTTGCCCCTAACCTTGGGCGTCTTCAACTGTTACTAACCTACAGAATGTTATGCACCTGTTGTGCCTTATCTTAAGCAACGGCTGATATTTTTGTAGAGTGGAGGTACTTAAGTGCCTCCTAAGCACACTGCAACTTCTCCAAAATGAATTTTGAGGATGTGGTTTGCCATTTTCATGGATGCCACGCCCTTTTAAAACCTTCACAGAGCAAAAACGTTCGGTTTGGCTACCATTTTCCTCGGAAGTTTGCTTAAGCCTCTTATAAGTGTGCAAACTATTTTGATCATCAGTTAACTATGATTCCAAAATAGGAAACTGGGAATCAATGGTTCGTTTTAGAAGTTGCTCTAGCGAGATCATGGATTAATTCCTAGTTCTCATGGCCAAATTGTTGTAAACCTCAGTATGGCAATCTGTTGAGTTTGTCTAACATTTCTTTCTAAAATTTCTTTAACCTTTTCATTCCTAGCTTCTATACCAAGTATATCATTCTCATCAGGTACTCATTATTCCTCAGCAGGAAACTAGCACTTAATGATCATCACTGTAAAGGTTGGACTAGTGAGGCCCTGGGTTACGTGAGGAACTCTATTGCCGTTTATGAAATTATGCACTTAGATAGTGGACTTCAGTTGCTGTGAACAAAATCTTAGACCCTGTGCTAGTTCTGCTCTACCTAGAATACCACTGATTTGCATATCTCCACCTAGATGTTTTATGTTCAGTGTGCAATTTAACCATTGACCAACTCTTTATTGAATAACATCTGACAAATATTGATGGTGCACTGCAGAAAACACCAAACAAGATATCAACATCCAAGAAGGCTGCATGTAGGGCTATCAAGCTTTTCATCTTGGGCGTAATTTTGCAAGGTCATACTTATCCTAGTTCTTTACTAGATATACTGGAATCATGTCTTATTTCATTTCTCTTGTGCTGGAGTTTAGCTTAAACAATTTTTTTCTTTTAGGAGGATACATTCATGGACGGCACAAATTAACTTATGGAGTTGATTTGGATCATATTCGATGGCTAGGTGTGTTACAGGTAACTCGTAAACTACATATGTTTATTTTCGAGCTTGGATTTGTCTTCTTTCTATTTACTGAAATTTTAACTTTTCTAATTGCCATTTTGCTTCTGGTAGAGAATAGCTATTGGATACTTTCTAGCAGCAATTTCTGAGATTTGGCTTGTGAACAATACTTCAGTGGATTCGCCAGTATCTTTTGTGAAGAAGTACTTCGTGGAGTGGTTAGTCAATAACGGTAACATTTTATTAAGAAAATATTCGGTTTTGCACGATCTACATTCTTCATGAATTAGTATTAAGCCTTTCGGAAGTATGAATCCAATCCTTTATATTATGTTCTTGCTATTTCCTGTGATTCGGTAAGTCGAGCTCTGCCTCAAACTAATATTTTCAGTGATACTGTATAAAATAGCATGTTCCATTGCCTGTTTCAGAATGTCATTGTCTTTAGTTTATTAGGCCTTTTATATCAAATTTTGGTTCCTCTGTTGCGCTGTATGTTTGTGATTAGATAACTTCCTACTGTTAGTCAGAAAATGTACAAATCTTGTAATTTGGGTGTACTTTGGATGAGATAAGCTGTACGGTTTTACTAAGAATTATTCTGAACACAGAACATGATATACACTGGGACCAGTACTCACTTCTGTTTATCTTCTGAAGGATCATGGCCATAATGATTTCAGCTCTGTACATTGGCTTGGTATTTGGCCTACATGTTCCAAATTGGGAATTCAAAGTTCAGACTAGCAGTTCGACCTTTTCAAATCCAAGCAATGATGTTGGGTTCAAAACGGTAAGATGAGAATTTCTCAGTTAGACCTAATTACCTTGTTCTGTTTGAAGATATTAGGATGTATGCTCTGAAGTTGTTTTGGATGATGTAGTATTATGTACTAATGCTGTGATTTTTAAGGCACGTGATAATTGTTTATATGTGGTGATATATTTGAATTGACGTGGCTACTCAAGCTGCTGGAGTTCAGTTTTGGCACTTGATATATTTCCCAGTAAATACGCTTCGACACTGTTGCAGCGTTGCCTGTTGACCAATTGAGAAATGACTCTCTTTTCCGTTTCGAAAAAAGAAATGACTCTCTTTGTAAATAAATTTGGAAAGCTAATTGATAAGGTTGATATAAATGTAATATTCAGATCTCAGCGGCCATCATCTTTTGTCGAATTGGTTTGTTCTTGGAAATTCCTTGGAATTGGTTTGGTAGGCAACAAAACCTAAGCGTACACCTACTATAAAAAAAACTAGTACCACGCCCTGTTGGAAACTGAGTGGGGAGTTGCTAACTCAAACTCAATCTCAAACACAATTTTAATTAAAATGGGGTCTCCTGGTTGGTTACCTTGGTGATCCAGGAATTCAAACTTGACTATTCAATCATATCCTACTTCTAAAGATTTGAGTTGGTGGTGAGTTCACTCCTCCTCCTCCTCTTACACATGGGACCTACAACAACAGTAGCTGAAATAAAAAAAACAGGCCAATGGGAGTCCAACCACCCATGTCTCCTACTTCTTGTTGTCTAAAAAAATGTGACATTGTTCACAAATATAAAAATATGTCAGCAGGCTTGGACACATAATTAACTCACCCATATGCCATTGTTCACCACCAGATAAAAAATAGAATGCTATTACTATTCACAGATTGCACAGCGGCAGGGGTCACCTGATAAAAAAGAATGCTACTACTATTCACTCATACGTGCATGCCCTAGGCTGTCTTTTTGCATCTTCATCATGTTCTTCATATTTCTCTTGTTCTCCTAATTCTTCTCTCATTGATGTTTTTCTCTATATATAATTCCGCCAGCATGTCAGCGCCTTGCCGTTGGACTGCCGCTTCTGCCCACAACTGGGAACTTGTGTGCCGTTCCTCATCGCAATAGCTGCACACTTGACCTTTGGCCATGAGGACATTTCCTACTCCTATTACTTGTAATACCAAACATGCATTGCAATGTTAGAATGAGGTGAAAGCTAGGGAAATACACTTCGGTTCCTGGTTGTATATACATCCTATATGGAGATTTTTTTTAATAATTAAATAAAAAGTCAAAATAGTTCAAACTTGACTTGCTTTTGTACTGGTATATAAATTTTCACTAAAAAAACGTTGACTTCACAGCGAAAAATACAAAATTTATTTGCTATTATAGGTAACTATTCATGCTATTTTAACCAAATTTTGTCTTTTTTGAAAAGAAGTCAAAGTATAATTTTGTTTTCGTGGAATTTTTGTCACATGTACACTGAGGTCAAGTTTATTTTAAAATATTTTCAGGAATTTTTACTTTTGTTGAGTTGTTATTTTTGTTCCATATAGGGTGTAGATGTCCCCATAGACCAAACGTCCGCGTCCGTGAAAGCTGTGCCATTGAGCGGGCTAGCACAGTAAAGTAAACTGGGAGCATTTGGACATCTTTTTAATCATTGGAAAAATCTGGAATTAAGCTCAGCTTGTCTTAATTGATGACATCATCTTCTCTATAATCTTGCGTTGAATTATTATGGCCCAGTCTAGGTCGTCTTTATGACATTACACAATAGCAGATGTTCGATACAAAACAAACACACTTAACTAGGATTTTTTTTCTTTTTTTGTCCATAGTAAAGTATGGATGAGTCATGTTTTTTTCGTAGTTCCGTAGCAAAGCACGGGCACTTTGCTAGTTAATAAAATGTCAACTGACTTTCTAAGTGCCGGTTCTACCAGCATTTCTGCCAACTACCTGATAGACACAAGTGATTAACCCCTCCCCCCCCCCCCCCCAGTGGTTGGGCCTTTCAAGCATCTTCTATTTTTAGCCTCGAACAACTGAACATCGTCATATCTATGTTGTTGCACTTACATACCTGTTTGTTGCACTTGTTTTGTTAACTTGCAGATCCAGTGTGGACTTAGAGGTAATCTTGGACCACCTTGCAATGCAGTTGGCTTTGTAGATCGGGTTTTGCTTGGGGAAAGTCACCTGTACAAGAACCCAGTGTACAAAAGAACTAAGGTTTTGATTTAAGGCTTAGAATGCTATTTTTTTACTTCAGCATCAAAGAGTTTAAGACAATTTCTCTATAGGATAGAAATTCTGTAATCCTCCTATATCCTAAGGATCAAATTTCTCTTTTTCCTCCAACCATAGGAATGCAGCATTCATTCCCCTGATTATGGACCGCTTCCTCCGAATGCGCCAGACTGGTGCCTGGCTCCCTTTGACCCGGAAGGTTTATTAAGGTAGTTATATATAGCTTCTGTTATTAACGAATTGCTGATTGCATACCTAATCATACCAGGCTTCTTTATCATCCCAACTAATGTTAAACAAGTACGAAAACTGACATTTCTCCTAGAAAAATCAGATTGTGACCCCGTTTCTCTTCCCACCTGGTTTTGCAGCACATTGATGGCTGCAGTGAGTTGCTTTGTTGGTTTGCATTTTGGTCATGTCTTGATTCATTGCAAGGTACATCACCTGAAACGCAGTGCATTTTGAACCATGTGCTTGTCTGTTGGAACCTTTATTGTTGAGCAATACAATATTATGAAACAAAGACATTTCCATACTTTTTTTTAACACAGACATTTCCATACTTCTCTAACCTTGCTTCTGCTGCAGACTCATTCACAGCGAATGATGTCATGGCTGCTAGCTTCAACGGTGTTAACAGTCTCAGGATTCTCATTACAATTTTTGGGTGAGTCTGCATTCTACAGGAGAGTGACACGCCGCGAACCATGATTCAAACTAGACCTTCCATTTCTGTGCTGACGGCTTGTTGGTCTTTAGGTATGCCTTTCAGCAAACCTTTGTATACAGTGAGCTACATGCTGCTGACTGGTGGAGTATCTGGGTTCCTTCTGTTGCTGCTATACTGCATAGTAAGTTCTGTATTCTTTGGTCCAGGCTGTTGCCTGTAACATTGGTATCTCAATCATATTAATCTTGATATCACCTTCCTTTTCCCGTAATACTTTGTATCCAAATCCAACAAACTAGATCACCATGAAAGTCTATTCATCCAAATCTAACAACCTATATGTTGCTCAGGTCGATGTTATCCATATCAAGAAGCCATTAATTCTGTTCCAGTGGATGGGCATGAACGCGCTTATAGTCTATGTCCTGGCAGCTTGTGAGCTCTTCCCTACGCTTATTCAAGGGTTCTACTGGCGGTCACCTGAGAACAACCTGGTATGTGTTCGATGCATATGCAACTCCTGCTATATTTGTTGCAGATTATGTAGGCCTCATGCCAATTTATCGTGCACACCAAGTACCATGCTGGTCACGCATTTATCGGTTCAGAACATTATCCGCCGCTATTACCCCCGAAGCACCCGGTTTCATGAGAGATAACCCAGGGAAATAAACACTGCTTTTCAGGTGGATGCCACGGAGTCTCTGCTCCAGGCCATCTTCCATTCGAAACGTTGGGGCACCTTGGCGTTCGTCCTCGTGGAGATCATCTTCTGGTGCTTAGCCGCATGCTTCCTCCACATGAAAGGCATATACCTGAAACTGTAGAAACATTTGTTATGCCCCTGCCACTTCTTCTGTAAATATTGGATTTCTAAATCGATGTGTTTGGGCATGGTCCATTACGATGTACCATGATTCTTTGCTACTCCCTCTATAAACTAATATAAGAACATTTAGATCACTACAAAACGTTTAGATCACTAAAGTAATGATCTAAACACTTTTATATTAGTTTACGGAGGGAGTACAATATATGCCATTCCTGCCCAGAACAGATTTTGTTTGTTTGTTTGTTTGTTTCTTGCAAAGTGCACATTAACTTTTTTATTTGCGGGGAAATGGGAGTATATTAGTTGATTAGGAAGACTAATATCATGTGATACAATGCTTGCCACCTCGACATGGCTGCTTAAGAGCATCTCCAACCAAACTGGGAAATTTGACCGGAGGGATGGCAACGGGTAGGGTATGGGCGGGTACAACCTTTTTCTGCCCAAACCTATACTCACAAAAACTTTCTGTACTTATCCATTTCAATACCCATGGGCATAAATTGGCACCCATGCTAATACTCATCGGATATCCTATATCCAATGGGTATCTAGTGGATACAATATTTAGCATTTTTTAAAAGGTAGAGAAATGCTTTGAAATTCAAGTGATGATGGCAAGCAGTATAATACTGACACAACCTTCTATGGTAGTGGTCTCTTGAAGGCATCAAAGGAATATGAGCGGCAGTTGGTGGATGTTCAGCTCGGCACGATGGGAGGTGGTGGTGGGATTGGGGGATCGATGGATCGAGAGTTGAAAAGGAGTCCAATAGCAAAGAGTCGAAACTTCATCTTTTCAAGGAGTCACATAGAATGTAAGAGGAGTGACGAGCAGGTGATTATAGGCCTATGAGCTATGGTCGATTTAAGGCATCAAGACAGGTTATGACATAGGAGTTGGATGTTGACCCCATATGTCACAGGAGTTATTTTCATTTATTAAAATTTTCAGGGTATCCCATTGGATTATCCATGGGTTATTCATGAACGTAATTTCGCACTAATATCCTACCCATATATTTTATAGATGCGAGTAACCATTATCCGTGGGTATAAAATATCTCCAAGCCTTGTCCATGCCCGTTGTTTTCAAGTAGGGTACCTATGGTACCCATACCCATGGGCAAAACTCACCCCTGTATGTTCGTTGATTAGGAAGAGTAATATCATGTGATGCAATGCTCATCATCTCGACAAGGCTGCTTAAGAGCATCTCCAACCGGACAGGAAAATTTGACATGTATATATCTGCGAACAGGCGCACCAAATCCAACTATCAAGGTCAGAATCTAGGTTTTACCCTGAGAAATCAATCCAAGCATATCCGAGCAATGCCTTTAACAAGATAACAACACAACAAGCATGACCATTATCAGATACTAGATGATGCCCCGCGCGTTGCTACGGAAACCTTGCTAAAAAAATTGCTACTCCCTCCGTTCCTAAATATAAGACCTTTTAAAGATTACACTATGGACTACATACGGAACGAAATGAGTGAACCTATACTCTAAAATATGTCTATACATCCGTATGTAGTTTATAGTGAAATCTCTAAAGATCTTATATTTAGAAACGGAGGGAGTAATACAAATGCATGAAAGTTGCTAAAAACATCTAAAATTAATGGGAATCAAATGTGAGCTTAAAAATAAAAATAAAAATGTATAAAAAGAGATAAATAGTAATTAAATTATGTTTAAATAGTGGCATTTTCAACAAAAATGTCAAGGATGAACTACATAAATATACTACAATCTCTCTCTATATATACTACCAATAAAAACCTAATACAAATAATAGTAACGTATGAGTAACATGCATGAATTGATGATGTGGCATGCTGCATGTATAGAGAGTAATGCAAACAACAATGTAATTTACAACACATGCGTGGCTTGTTTATATGGCATGGTTACATGTGTAGAAAAAATAAGTAGTGGGTTGTAGCTATTTAGGAATAGAAGATAACCAATTCGGAGCAGATCTAAATTCTCACCCTCAAGCTTGAGACCGAGTGCCCTACGCCATGTAGCACGGGTTAGGAGCCGGCGACCCCCTATATGTCCCACCCTGGCAACCACATCATGCATTTTCGAAACCTAAATCCATGCAAACACACGCACATCGATCATTGAACGACGTGAATACACAAAACAATGAATATAACACACAAATAAAATTTATGAAAAAAATACATTATTTAAACAAAAAAATATTGGGAGTGAAAAATACGTAATTCAAACATAGAATTTATTGGGAGTGCATAGTCGATGATTTGCAGCGTCCTATATGATATACCAAATGATATAACAAGATGACATCGTGATGCTCAAGTTTTCGTGAAGCAAGACAATACTCGGATATCTAGTCTCAATAGGTGTGAAGGTAAGCACAAAGATGGTGAGACTATCAAAGTGTAATGGCGATGAAGGAAAAGTTTATGACATAATGGTACATTCATCAACCTTTTACAAAGTCGGAAGTAAGCAGCCTTGCTTCCGGTTGTTGGTGTCAAAGGGATGAAGTGGTCGTTGTCGATGTTGAGCGTCGTTGGTTGATGTAGTCGATGGAGAGGTAAAAGATAGTCACTCTGAGGAAGCGTTGGTGATGAACCGGTGGCACGAGCGTGATGATCGGTGGAGGGGTTTCGATGTCGATGAAGAATCTCCAAATTTGTCTTGGCCAAAAGATGTGGAAACCTATATGAGGGCATCAAGCACGTTGATAGCTTCAAAACATTCCCAAGAACGCTCGAATTGAAGTCCGGAGTCATAAATTAGGGTAAAAACGTTGAAACGGGGTGATGCTGATATTGCGATGCAACCTCTCAGTTTATCCCAAAAGTTTCGAGGGTAGCTGCGGAAGTTCCGGGGGTGCCCAGAAGGTTCAGGGTTCACAGAAGAAATGCGGGGTCGAACTCCAAATTTCATATATGAGTTTTGGGGCGCAGAAACTCCATTTTCAAGGCAAAATTGAAGGGAGGAAAGAAAAAATGGGGGCTAGTGATGCAAAGGAAAGGTAGATTCACTTGCCAAACACTAGATCCATGGATAAAAATCAACAAAAACCCACAAGGAACAATAAATCACAAGAAATTTGGTACGGCTATTTTTGTGGGAAATTTTCAAATTAGGCCAAAAAACTTTGAACCGAGGGTAGAAAGTGGAGGGGTGGGGTTCCAATTCGTGGCAACCTTGCTCTTGTTACCAAATGGTGTAGGTCCAAGCCCTTGTTTGTCCGATTTTCATAAATTGGAGGTGGATTTGAGGAGTAACACGAAGAATACAAGGGGGGGACACTCTATTGGAAAAGATCCACACACAAGACACTCAAATCACAAGCAAAGGGGTAGATCACAAGCATCCAACAACAACAAGAAAAAACATACATATGTAGTTCATCCAAATCTCTAGGAGAGATAGATCTTAATAATCCTACAGTGGGGATCCGTCTCCACAAGTGGAGGCCTTGGTACTCCTAAGGAGTCATCCCCTCAAGAAGAGGTCTTCATCTCCATGAGAGGAGCCATCTCCTTGAAAGCAGTAATCCCACAAGGGGGTGATATATCATACATAAGCCCAACTCTATAGTTTTGGTTCTAATGTTAGCTAACTCTAGAATGGAGGAGAGGGAAGGCTATATACAGTCCAAGCCACGAAGGGATAACTGAGAGGGGAAGGTACATGTGTTGCCCCCAACTTATGGCGCGCAGGCAGGGGGCGGATGTTCCGGGGAGGGCCAGAAGTTTCGAGCAGGTTTCGAGCTTTCCAAAGAGTTTGCATTGTTGCACGCAAGGAAGGTCAGAAGTTTCGGGGGGCAGAAGCTCCAGGTTGGAGGCCGGAGGTTCCGAGGGCTCTAGCAAGCTTCACCTTGCTCCTTCTTTCTCCTCTTCCACGCTTCCTTGAGAATTGGTAGGCGTGATCTTGTGTTTGGACTCCTCGTCACGCTTGAAGCTCTGTTCAAATCTATGCATACACATGAGAGGAGGGTCAAATAGTGTACTATCCAAAAAGGATCAAGTGAATCGTGTGTAAATTATATACTCCCTCTGTACCAAAATGTAAGTCGTTGGAGTAGCTAAAGTTTAGCTACTCCAACGACTTATATTTCGGTACAGAGAGAGTATATGAATTAGATGTCGCGCGTCTCTTGACATGATGATGTTCACAGGATGCTCCACATCAAAGTGGATGCAGGCAGGTTGCCGACGTGAAGTCTCCAAATGACGGTTGGGTTGCGCATGACAGTTTTTATGTTTTATGATAACCATGTGTGTTTGTATATCTGTTATACAAAGAGGCAAATTTTAAGATTACTTTGAACTGAGGAGGCACAATTATAAAGATATGGCAGCTGCCGAAGTGCCATTTTTACATGCTCTAAAAACCTCTTTTTTACAGCAGTTTCACTGGAATTTTGTATACATTTCATCAGAAAACATTTCTTTCTAAAATTTGATGAAAAGCTGAACATTTGTTTCTAAAAATTTGTGTATAAATTTCATGAGAAAGCAATTCTTTCCAAAATCATGCGAGTTGGGATTTTGTGCTTAGACTCATAGAGTAAAACCGAATGGGAAAGAGCTTTCTCCCCCGGTAATTTATCTCTGAACTCGGTAAAAAGTAAAAAACCTCTCTTTTTCGCAGCAATTTTGCTGGAATTTTGTATAAGTTTCATGAGAAAGCATTTCTTTCTTAAATTTACCTAAATCTGAACATTTCTTTCTAAAATTTTGTATAAATTTCATGAGAAAACAATTCTTTCTAAAATCACGCGAGTTGGGATTTTGTGCTTAGACTCGGAGAGCAGAAACGAGACACGGAGCTTTCTCCCCCTCACTTTTCCCCTTCGGCCACTCCTCTCCAGCTCCCACCCTCACCTCCAAAAAGCCACCAATCCAGCACCCCGTGCCGCCGCGCCGATGGTGGGCGGCAGCGGCGAGGGCGCCGCAATGTCGCCGCCTTCGTCCTCCGGTGTTGGCGGCGGAGGCGGTGGAGGAAAACGCGGGAGGGATCCGGAGGAGGACGTGTACGTGGACAACCTCCACTCCCACAAGCGGTACCTCAGTGAGGTCGGCGCCCCTTCAGTCTCTCCATGGCTGTGCCTCCCCTTTTGGTTCTTGGCTTGGGGCCTGAATCGGCCGGGGGAAACGGCTCTTCTGTTTCAGATTCTGGGCGGTTTCCATGAACAGAGCTCTTCTCTCGTTGCGTCTATTAGCGAATCCTTTGATCCGTGATTCTTCCGGTACGAGAGAGGCGGGCTTCCTCGGTTTCTGGCGCTGAATTATATTCTTACTGATCTCTAATTCTGCTTCTTACTATTTGTGCTATCAACTTGTTTCCCCTTTCCCCATCTCCTTCTGCCATCCGGATTAGAATTCAGCTTTGTATCATTTACATAGGTTCCCGGTTCTCAAATAGCTTCGAGTTCTTGTGAAACTGTGCTGAATAACACTTATGTTCCCCCCCTGAATATTGTTGCTTTATCAGCTGACCGTTGGCTGTGCTAGTGCAGATAATGGCGTCCAGCCTGAATGGGCTCTCTGTTGGAGATTCGCTTGCCGACAACATCATGGAGTCCCCTGCGAGGTCGGAGAGCTCCTCTTGTGTCAGGTTTGTGTGCTCTGGTTCAGTGTACATTTCCTGGACGTACACTTCATCTATGCTTGTTTAATCATGTTTACATCTCCGATGCTTGTCGAAAAGCGGGTCTCAGAGATCCAAGATAATAGATATGATGTATACTCTTTCCATCTCATAGTACTCAGTAGGATTACTATCAATCTGTTATTTTCCAAATTCAGCAGCTAATGTAGGGCCTCTTTGATTCAAAGGAAAAACATTTCCTTTGGTGACACTATTAGTCCATTTGATTCAAAGGATTGGCGCATAAGCAAAATGGAGGAAGTTTTCCTTTGGTGTGATTCTCAAAGGAAAAAGAAAGGAATTTTACGTTCCACAGAGAACTAAGCAAAGGCCATAAGTTGCATAAAAACAATATGATATTACCTTTGCATGTGTTTAAGCCTTGATTTGAAGCTTTTTAGGATCCCTATGTTTTTAATGTTCCCCTGAATCAAACACCCAATTCCACAAAATTCCCGTGCTTTCACAATTCTCTGTTTTGCACGTGCAATCCTATCACATTCTTGTTTTTTTCATATTCCTACATTTTCGGAATCCTGCGAATCAAAGAAGCTCTATTATGTGAGAGGAGGAACAAAATACTTTTTGTTGTTCCATATCTATTTCAATTATAATATGCTAATTTTTTGCCTAAAAGAGATCTATTACTCCATCTTATCCATACAGTTCTCTATAAAATTGTAAACATCCTAATTTTCTCTTTAATCTTTTGAGAAACGCGATCAATATCCTTGGGTTTTAGATTTCTACAAACGCGGTTGGTGTGCCTTCTGTTTCAAATATTTCAGCAATTACTTGACCATAAAAAATATATTTGGGATGATTACTCCGATGTGGTTTCTATTAAATTTAAAATAGTGAGCATGTCATTTCCATCCACCCATCTCTTCCTCTAGCTTGTCTGAAAGTTATGTTTACAATATGCCTAAAACAGCCACTAGACGATAATATTTCATAAGATGACTAGCGTAATTTGTCAGAACTCCGTACAAAGTTTATGCTGATTTCCATGGTATGATTAAGCATCTAGGAATTGATATTACATGTAATGGTACATTTGGTTCTAATGTATTTGTAGTACAATTGTATTCCGAAGGTTCTGTAATGCACAGCATGAACAGTGAATAATCTGGACAAAGTTTTCCATCTATATGCCTATGACTAATCTGGAGCTTCTGGACACAATCTGATCCTTCTGCTTTATTGCTTCGATGATTGCATCCACATGTAAGCATTTAGCTTATTGAATCATTATAAGCATGTTCTAGAACATGTCAAGCTATCATGATATAATTAAGAATATTACTTAACGAATGCTTATGAATCTTGTTGTCCACGATGTCTTCTCGCCAGGCACTTATCCATTCAGGAGCCATGGTCATAAGCAGTCTGCTTGAGGATAGAATACTTATCCAACTATACGCTTTCCATTTGTCTCGATGCACTTTGGAACCATCAAAGATCCATTATTGCTTGTTTGTTAGTTTTGCCAGATCTTTTTTCTTTTCTTTTGTTGAATCTGTCCCTTTATATTTGATACAATTGATTGCGGGGCTTATTTCAGTTGGTATAGTAGTGCTCTTTCTCAGCAATTATATTTCTTATGCTACACATGTTATAATGTGTTTCCTATTTGTCGCTTTCAGGGACGAAATAATCTCCCAATACTCACCAATGTCAGAAGACTCAGATGACTACCGGTACTTCGACACGCAATTAAACCCCAACGGGAGTCAAGGCGATGCAATGGTCAGCCCATCAACCAGTCCAATGTCATCTCCTCACCGGTTCCAGAAACCACAACCTAGTTTCCTACCATCAAGCCCATATCCTCTCCCCAGCTGCTCCCTCTCATCCGTGGCTTGCTCTCACCCTCGACGTGGCTCCGAGAATGAAGGCCGGTTCCCGTCTTCACCCAATGACATGTGCCACGGCGCGGACCTGAGGCGAACAGCGCTACTGAGGTCAGTGCAAATGAGGGTGCATGGTCCCCACGCGTACGACCCATCATTCGGCAACCGACAAGAGCAAGAACATGTCCATGAGCATGATGATGTTCATGTTCATGTTCATGAACATGAACATCTGGAAGACTTGGGAGGGCCAGAGAGACCATCTTGCAGGAAATCAATTGATAATGAAGCTACTGGCTACCAGGGGGCTGAAAGCAGCTATGGGCGGCAGGAGCACGATATCGATTACATCCACGGCTGCACAGCTGATGATGTCTTGAGTGGCCCCAAGTTCAAGCAGGAAGATGATAACCAAGGTAACTCTGACGCCAGTATGGATAAAACTAAATAGATATCAGAGTGCAATCGCGCCATGCCATTCTTGTATCAGTTATGGTATGGAGATCATGCTTTTTGTTGTTGTAACTTTTTGTGCTGTTAGATTCGTTGTAATCTGTCTGTTTTGGGTAATTTTGAATTCTGTCTGCTGTTTGCACAAAAGGTCTTAACATGATGTTTGGGTTTTATATATTGCGGAGAGCGATTTTATATATCATGCACCACTATCTGTTTTTTAGTAAAATTTGATTCGTTTCAAAGCTTTAGATGATGTTTCGTTTTCTTCTTGTTTCAAAGTGTATCATAATGTGATACATACACTTTGAAAAGAAAAAGGGGAAACCCGATGAAACATCATGTAACATTGCAAAACAAAAACAAATTTGCCAGAGTAGAAAAATCTTAAAATCCTGGGCTTAATTTGTCCTGTACGGATAACATTTAACCAACACCTCTCTGCTCAAACTGAAGCCTAAGTAGTACTGTTTGCAATATATGCTGTAATACCATTCTCCCTAGAACTGAAGAGCCCATATTCAGTTAAGGTCTTTAATTGATACTAGCAAACATGCCCGTGCGTTGTAATGGGAAAAAAAAATTTACTCCTCATACACACACTTGTCGACATTAGCAGATGCCATAAAATCTTTCACGGATGTCATACGAGAAACAACATGATAAATGGTATTGTAAAGTTAGGGTGATTTTTGATGTACTAAAATTGTGTCCAATTTATTAGACAACATAAGTATCTACCCAGTTGCCGGTATCAACTCATGCCTTTGTTGGCGTTCCATTGTGATGCGGAAAAAATAATGCATTAAGCTAAAAGTAGCAAAGTACGTTTTAGTACTCAATGGTAGCACACCCATAAGAGCAGTATGTTTCTTTTGTTGATATATGTGTTTATAATTATAGTCCAAGTTAAGACTTAATTTGGGTTGCAAATACATTAGACATCTCCATCAAGAATAATCAATTTGTAAGGATGTGCATAGCGAATGTTCAAGGTTGCCTAATAATAGCATGTGCATAAAAGCATTATGTGTGTTTTACTAATATATGAGTTTGCAATTATATTTCAAGTTAAGACTTTATTTGGGTTGCAAACACATTAGACATCTCCACAAAAAATAATCAATCAGTAAGGATGTGCATAACGAATGTTTAAGTTGCATATAAACTTTGATATTTTTTAAAATAAGGGCACGATTTCAAACATTAAGACATTAATTTACATGAGCCTTGTATTGTACATCATAGCATATGGGTTGGTTATAATTATCCTTTTAGTCAATTTAAATAGGTAGGAGACATTTTTAAAATACATCATAAAAAGAGAACTACTAATTAAAGCCCCAACATAAACATAATTTTAGAAATGATTAACATACAAAATAATATCATATTAAGAATCTTCATATTTTTCTGAATGATTTTCATATATAACATGTTAAATTTGAAGTTACGGTTTGAAAAATATGAATGTTTAGAAGAAAAAAAACTTAATCTGATAAAAAGACATAAAAAGTGGAGCTGGTGGGATTTGAATCCAAGTCTGTCGACAGGAAGACTCTTGCTCTGGCCATTGGGCTACATGTGCGGTTGAGATAATTTGGGGATAGCTAAAGATAAATCATACGCAGCGACCGGCGACTTAACACAATAACAAATCGTTTTTCTACTCATGGATGGTATAGTGGTGATTTTTGTCAACTTTAGGGGTAATATTAATAACGGACGACCAGAAACACTAATTGCTTTATTATTAGATAAAAATTGTGACACCTGATTTTTACCTGATCAACAATTTCTCAAAGCTCTTTCATCTAATTATTTTATTTATTTATAGAATTGTACCCCTTAGTTTTAAAGAGTTCATATTCAATTGAGGTCTTCAAAACTACAATTAAATTGGATCACCTGATTTTGTTCGGATCAACAATTTTTTTAAACTCACTTGTTCAATTCTTTAAACAAATACGTTATGTTTTCTAATGGGTTTGATTTAGGCGTTTAACTGAATCAAGAGTTTTCCAAATCAATTAACTACAACCAACCTACAAAAGCACGTCAATCACGCTTATGCAGATGTCGATGTATTTTTTTCCACATATATAAGGTTGGTTGGTATATAATATGAAATTACACTACAAAAGGCTCATCAAATTACCTAATTATAAATAAAAATAAAACACACTGTCATTTTCCCACATATCAAATGAAATATTTCATTAGTTTCAAAATACAAGGAGTATTAAAAAAAATTAAAGTAATTTTTTTTAACTTTAACTAAACTGAGAGCAAAAATATCGACTTTCACAATATTAAATAAAAAACATAAAAATTTATTTAACAATGAATCTAATCACAATAATTTGATATTATGGATTTTAATATATTTATCTACAAATTTAATCAAATTTAAAAAGATCTGAATTTTAGAAAGTAATACACATTGTATTTTGAAACGGAATGATTAAGTTTTTTTAATCTTATGGATTTTAATATATTTATCTACAAATTTAATCAAATTTAAAAAGATCTGAATTTTAGAAAGTAATACACATTGTATTTTGAAACGCAATGATTAAGTTTTTTTTAATCTAACTGCGCAGCAAAGCACGCCCATTCCTTCTAGTTTGATGTCAAATCGGAACATTTAACATTTAAGTAACAACTCCGCTCAGACTGAAGCCTATTAATTACTTACTCAGCAAAATTTCCCGTCCAGCAGATATAAGCAAAGGAAAATAGGCTATATAACTCAAATGCCAAATTTATTGTGTTGCAAAACAAATTGCAATGTCTTCATCAGATGGTGCTGTTTGTTCTTGAGTAAACTCTTAAAGAGTGCTAAGGAGACCCCTGTATAACCATAAAAGTAACTGGCAGAGAAAAACGATATCACATGTTCAACACAGAACCAAACAGATAATCTATCGCCGCTAAACTTCCACTGCCATCTCTCTGATCTCTATTTCCCTTCTGTCTTTCTTCGCTTCTCTCTTGTGGCAGGTGGGAGTTGCACTACTGACTACACCCCAATGTCAGGGCTGGGGCACGTGGGCCATCACCATTAAGAGGAGAAGGCTGAAAGAATGTTCTTCTTGATGGCGAATTCATCGGCTTTGGAAGGACTGATCGACTGTCATGTTATCAAACGGGAAATTAGGTTGTAAATATTGAGATCAAGTAATAGTATGTGATAAGAATTGACTTTCTTGTTGCCCACCTTCTCCAACAAGCGATGAAGCCTCTCAGTTTCCTTCTTGGTATAGTCGGAGCCCTTCTGCAGTATCTTCTTTGCAACGTTCACATAGATCTTTCCATGCCTGGTTTTATAGAACAAAAATGTAGAGGCCATCAATGGCAATGCTACTACGAACATCAAAATAAAATCTGACAACAATTTGATAAACTTGCAAACATAGTGGAGGAGAGGTAGAAGTTAGTACTTGACAGCAGGACCACTGAGCTTTGCAGCCTCCTCTTCAATTTTAGAGAGGATTTCCTTCCGCTTGTCATCAGCTGCACTGTGGAAATCCTTGACAAGAGCATCCAAACTTGCCACAAGCCCAGCCTACAAAAATTGCAACGGTTAGGCTTTTATCAGATTATTACATTTTCACCCAGCTTACTTCCCTAGTGTGCTCTCATGTGTGACCAACCTCTGAAGTAAGCTGACCCTTCGAATCACGGCTAGTTCCACTTTTCTCATTAATGAACTTAACAAAGTCATCCAAGTCCCGACCGGCCTCATACTCTTCACCAGCTTTGTTGCCCTTTGGGAAGAACTTCAATGTGGGAAAACCAGAAACTCCATACCTGAAAGTAATATACACGATTAAAATTCTTCTTCCATTATGGGGTTAAATATCATGCATAACCAAAATTGGTAGGCAAGTAAGATAATAAATGTGTTAGATTTAACAGGTCAGCTTAAGTACGTCAATACCAGTTTCCTTCAGAAAAGCTTCACGAAATTACAAAAAAATATATTCAAAAGGGAGACCAGTCTATAACAGTCATTAGAACAGAGAATTCAGAGTGCATACTTCTCAGCCAAGCTTGTGTATTTGTCAGCATCAAGATTAGCAATCACGACACCCTCATCTTGCTTGAAAGCAGAAGCCACCTTCTCATATATCTAAAGAATTACAAACTTCAGTTAGAAAGATGAAAATGAAGATGCATGACAGTTCTTACATGACAAAACTATGTTATAAGGAAATTTCCAAGTTAGTGAGATCTACGACTAACCGGAGCAAGACTCTTGCAGTGACCACACCTGTAAAGCAAAAATGGCATTCAATGAGATTACGCTCATTAAAGCGGTGAAATATAGTAGATTTTAATGCATTGCAAGCTGATCATAATAACCTACCATGGGGCATAGAACTCAACAAGGACATCTTTGGTTTCATCAAGGACAACTGAGTCAAAGGTTTCCTCGGTCAGAACCACAACATTTGAAGGAACTGCTGCTATCTTCACATTGGTGGCTGAAAGGCAGATGTCAAAGATTAGAGGACCACCATGAAGTTATGAAGGCTGATAACACTCAACAGAACTAAAATGAAAATGAGAGACGCCAACATATACAAAGAACTCCAGCAGTTTTTCCATAGTTAATATTAAGTGTATAACTGAAGATGAATGGTACCAATAGCACATGCACAAGTGACAAGGGGGTCATAGGAAGTAGCACAACATTGCTGAAGTGCTAATTGTCTAATTTCTACTTCAGTGTGATGCTTATCTTCCAACGTAGTTTTCCTGTGGTGAAAACTTAAATGTTCTACATATAATCCATTAAATGGTCATAGAGAACCCGACTGAGTTGAAACCCGCAAAGAAACCATGGCTGGGAAATGTACTACCACCACAAATAGGAGTTTACCTGCTTCAGAGTTAACATATTCTGTAAGGGCTTCAGCAGTGCGTTGACCCTCATACCTAAACAATGAGTTCAACATTAAGTTTTCAGATTTTATTTTATAACAAGAAGTGAATTGATCAAAAACGAAGTGTGCATTCTCACTTCTTGGGCTCCAATGAACCTTTGGGAAACCACTGGATTGTGGGGTAGCCAGAAACTCCATACTTGCTGCACACACTCTTGTGCTCGTCGCAGTCAACCTGGATAGAGAGAAACTTAGCAAATATACCATAACAAACACTATGCAATTTAGAGGCAAATAACAGTATTATGTTATATGTTATACTCCACAAAATTGTTGACTGTACTCTATAACATTATGTTAGGAAAATAACAGTTAATGTACAAAACACATTCAAAAGCAAAAGATTTACCTTGGCAATCAAGACTGATTTAGCCTTCTTAAAACTTGCAGCAAGCTTCTCATATTCTGGAGCAAGCTTCTTGCAGTGGCCACACCTATAAAACATAAAACAATCATGAAATAATGAACCAAAGAGTTGAGAAGTACAGTCATCTAAGAAAGAACTAGTTTTTAAACAAGATAATAAATATGAGACTAACAGAAATAGTAGACATGATTTTAATGCAATTGCGTCCGACCAATTAGGATTGGTTCGTATATTGATAAACAACATCCAGAACAACCCACCAGATATATAACAACATCAAAGATCACTCTTAAAGTGGACACTCTACTCGCTATGAGAATGCGCTTGTAAGCCTATTTTCAAAGGTATAGTAAAATCACCACAACATAAGATTTGATCCAAATCTCCTATTAGTAAGGCCGTTTCTACTCTCGTACCCAGATTTCTTTTTCAAATAATAATAAATCTGAGATCCAAAGACTGAGATCCGAATTGCAGCAAAATTCTCTACAGGCTAATACCAATTCCGATTCTAGTGCACGTCAAAAGGAGATCAAAACAGTTCCTTCTGCCAGCGTGAACAAGGCAGATCGTTTGTTTTAGCTAAAAGATCCCCATATTTTTCTACTTCAACGGGAGTTCGGTCTCGGTCCAGTAGCATCTAGACTGCTCGACCCCGGGCTACAATTTCGCTACGATCCGTTCCAGCGGCAACCCGGGCACGATCCCATCAGAGATCCGAGCGCTGCGACCAGGGGAGGAAGCAAAACAGACACGGATCCAGATCCAAGCGGCGCACGCGCATGTCAAACTACACGAGATTGTCGTGATACGAGGAGGTAGGGAGGGATGCGGCGGGCCACGGACCAGGGAGCGTAGAACTCGACGAGCGCGCCACGATCCTGGCCGACCTCCTTCTCGAAGGTGGACTCCGTGAGGGCGAGCACCTCGTCGCCGTCGGCGGCGGCTGGGTAGAGCGCCGCGGCAGCGAGAAGGAGCAGGACGGCGAGGAGGGTTTTGCGGTAGATCTGAGGGGTCGCCATGATCTGTTTTGCTGCGAGCTCGGGTGACCGGGGTGAGCAGGTTAATATATGGCTGGCACCTGTTCTTCTTGTACTACGTAGTACTCTACTACAGTAGTAGTTGGTGGGCCAGCGACGGGACCGATTGGATAGAAGGATATAATTTCATATCAAGTTTATTCTGGAAAGTATTTAATTTTCAGATGTTCCTAAAAATGATTTTCAGATCAATTTATTATTTTTTCTCAAATGATAACGCCCATATGTGTGACATCTCTACACTTCGTCCACATGACTTAATCTCCGTCTGTTTTGATTTGCACGAATCTTTACGATTTTTGATGAAATTGGAGTGCCACGTAGGTTTAATGTGTTGTGGGGGGTAGTCGTAGTGTGATGTGTGGGGGTTAGAGCGCTCACCCACACGGCCTTGCAGGTGTGCAGCGCATGGTTGTCAGCTTTGCCGTGTGGATGAACCGGTGCTCGCCCACACGGACACCATCGAGTCCATGACGTGTGGGTGAACTGCTTTTCGCTCACACCACACTCGTACGGTGATAGATGGCAACTATAGTCGTGCATATGTGAAAGCACAACTTCTTCATAGGTGGTTTTGGTAATTAATAACAATATAAATTTCATTGGACTAATGTTTCCACTAATATATTTCAGAAAAAAGTTCAATGTTATGATTGGCAAAGGATTGAGGAGACCCCAAGATGCAAGGAATAGGATTGACCAAGGTACAAGCATGAAGACTCTACATTTTACTTTGTGAGAAATCACTTTGAGTTCATAGGAAAGCCAATACTATCAAAATAGGGTGATGTAATAATGATTAATGAAATGATCAAAATGATCAAGTGTTAGTCACCAAAAACACCCACAAACTCTACCAGAAACATTCTGTCCTAGAACCTACCACTCAAAATCGGTGCCACCAACAATTCCATTTTGGCTACACCGAGTCAAAACCCCAGACAGAAACCCTAGCCAAAACCTACTTCTCGTTACTACCAACTTTCACTTCGGTGCAACCGAGTTTTAGTGACCAACCTTCTATTGCCTCATTCACAAGAATCGGAATTTTCGAAAAATGTGAATCGTTCTCACCAAGTTGTGTAACTGCCCTCGGCCACTCATATCGATACCACCGAGAATTCTATATCGGTCTCACCGAAACGCCAAAGTTGCCACATTTTTCACTAGTCGGTGCAACCGAGTTTTAACTTCTGTTTCACCGAGTTGGGCAATAATGTTGTAACAGTTGGATTTTTGGGGATGCCTATATATATATATATATATATATATATATATATATATATATATATATACCCCTCCACCACATCCCACTCGAAAGAGAAGCACTCAGAACAGACCCACACTTCACATATCCAAATTTTTGAGAGAGAACCGCCTATCCTTATGTTGAGGTCAAGATCATCCACTCCAACCATATGGATCTTGATTTTTAGCCTCCCCAAATTGCTTTCCACCCAATCAATCTCTTCTACCCAAGCCAATTCTATGAGAGAGTGATTGAGTGTTGAGGAGACTATCATTTAAAACAAAAGAGCAAGGAGTTCATCGTTACTATCGAGCCTATTACATTTTGGAGGGTGGTGCCTCCTAGATTGGTTAGGTGTCGCTTGGGAGCCTCCTACTTTGTGTTGTGGAGTTGAACCAAGAAGTTTATAAGGGCAAGGAGATTGCCTACTTCGTGAAGATCTACCCCGAGTAAGGCTAGTCCTCCGTGGACGTAGGCCATCATGGTATATACAAGGTTGCTTATTCGTGGAACCCTTCGTGGGTGGAGCCCTCTATGGACTCTCGCGACCGTTACCCTCAGTGAGTTGAAGTCTCCATAAATGTGGATGTATGATAGTGCCACCTATCGGAACCAGGGGGAAAATCTTCGTGTCTCCAAATTGTGTTTGATCTTCCTACCCTTATCCTCTTACATTTGCTTGTCTTTACTTTTCGTTGCAATGCTCATAGATATGCATGCGTAGGGTGAACTTGATATGCTAGAATTGCTAAAATCTGCCAACCAATTAACTTCAGAAAATGTTAGGTTTTTATTTGGTCAAGTAGTCTAATCACCCCCTCTAGACCTACTTTCAATCCCTACAAGTGGTATCAGAGCTTTGGTCTCCATTGCATTGGTCTCACAACCAAGGAGAGTATGACGTCTAGTGAGGGAAACTATCACCGTAGAGGTCCATATTTTGATGATACTAACTTTGCTAGTTGGAAGCATAAGATGAAAATATATATTCTTGGTCATAACCTCGCCGTATGGGTTGTTGTTCATGTTAGCTTGCAAGGTGAATTCTTTGGTGATGGAAAGGAACCGGATCTAAAGCTACCGCAGAAGAATTTAAGATGTGGTAATACAATGCTCAAGCATGTGACATTCTATTCAACTGTCTATGCTCCGAAGAATTCAACAAAAGTAGCCGTCTTGAGAATGCAAAGGAAATTTTGGATACTTTGGTTGATATGCACGAAGGTATCAACTGTTGGAAATATGCCCTAGAGGCAATAATAAAATGGTTATTATTGTATTTCCTAGTTCATGATAATTGTCTATTGTTCATGCTATAATTGTGTTAACCGGAAACCGTAATACATGTGTGAATACATAGACCACAACATGTCCCTAGTGAGCCTCTAGTTGACTAGCTCGTTGATCAATAGATGGTCACGGTTTCATGACCATGGACATTGGATGTCGTTGATAACGGGATCACATCATTAGAAGAATGATGTGATGGACAAGACCTAATCCTAAGCATAGCACAAGATCGTGTAGTTCGTTTGCTAAAGCTTTTCAATGTCAAGTATCGTTTCCTTAGACCATGAGATTGTGCAACTCCCGGATACTGTAGG
Source organism: Hordeum marinum (assembly GCA_022496015.1). NCBI lineage: Eukaryota > Viridiplantae > Streptophyta > Magnoliopsida > Poales > Poaceae > Hordeum > Hordeum marinum. The sequence continues at coordinate 85,603,792 of CM039672.1, forward strand.
AATGCTTTGGGTGTGCCAAACGTCACAACGTAACTGGGTGGCTATAAAGGTGCACTATAGGTATCTCCGAAAGTGTCTGTTGGGTTGGCACGAATCGAGACTGGGATTTGTCGCTCCGTGTGACGGAGAGGTATCTCTGGGCCCACTCGGTAAGACATCATCGTAATGAGCTCAATGTGACTAAGGAGTTAGTCACGGGATGATGTATTACAGAACGAGTAAAGAGACTTGCCGGTAACGAGATTGAACAAGGTATAGAGATATTGACGATCGAATCTCGGGCAAGTATCATACCGATAGACAAAGGGAATTGTATACGGGATTGATTGAATCCCCGACATCGTGGTTCATCTGATGAGATCATCATGGAGCATGTGGGAGCCAACATGGGTATCTAGATCCCGCGGTTGGTTATTGACCGGAGAGGTGTCTCGGTCATGTCTACATGTCTCCCGAACCCGTAGGGTCTACACACTTAAGGTTCGATGACGCTAGGGTTATAGGGAAATGGTATACGTGATTACCGAAGGTTTTTCAGAGTCCCGGATGAGATCCCGAACGTCACGAAGAGCTCCGGAATGGTCCAGAGGTAAAGATTGATATATAGGAAGTCCAGTTTTGGTCACCGAAAAGTTTTCGGGCTCATCGATAGTGTACCGGGAGTGTCGGGAGGGTGCCAAAGGACCCCCGGGAGGGGTGTGACGACCATAGGACTTTGTGGGCCCTTAGAGGAGGTGTGCCAGCCCTTATTGGGCTGGCCAAGACCTTCTAGAAAGGCCCATGCGGCTGGGATCAAGAGATAAAGGGCAAAAGGGTTTTAAAAGAGGAGATCCACCTCCCTTGTGGGAGGTGGACTCTCCCCCTAGTTCGGCCGAACCTCTCCTCCTTGGAGGAGGGGCCAAGGCAGCCTCCCTCTCCCTCCTCCTATATATATGCAAGGGTTTGGGCTGATTTGAGATACGACTTCTCTCTCTCTCGACGCAGCCCTACCCTTCCTCTTCCTCGTTCTTCGTAGCGCTTGGCGAAGCCCTCCCGGAGTCCACGTAGCTCCACCGTCACCACGCCGTCGTGCTGCTGGAGCTCTCCCTCAACCTATCCCTCCTCCTTGCTGGATCAAGGTGCGGAAGATGTCACCGGGCTGTACATGTGTTGAACGCGGAGGCGCCGTTGTTCGGTACTAAGATCGGAGTCCACCGCGATCTGAATCGCTACGAGTACGACTCCACCAACCGCGTTCTTGTAACGCTTCCGCTTAGCGATCTTCAAAGGTATGAAGATGCAATCTCTCCCCTCTCATTGCTGGTTTCTCCATAGATAGATCTTGGTGACACGTAGGAATTTTTTTGATTTACTACTACGTCTCCCAACAGTGGCATCATGAGCTAGGTCTATGCGTAGAATCTATGCACGAGTAGAACACAAGTTGTTGTGGGCGTCGATTTTGTTAATATGCTTACCACTACTAGTCTTATCTTGATTCGGCGGGTTGGATGAACCGGCCCGGACCGACTTTACACGTACGCTTACGTGAAACTGGTTCCACCGCCTGCCATGCACTTGTTGCATAAGGTGGCTAGTGGGTGTCTGTCTCTCCCACCTTAGTCGGATTGGATTCGATGAAAAGGGTCCTTATGAAGGGTAAATAGCAATTGGCATATCACATTGTGGTTTTGGCGTAGGTAAGAAACGTTCTTGCTAGAAACCTATAACAGCCACGTAAAAACTTGCAACTACAAATTAGAGGACATCTAACTTGTTTTTGCAGCATATGCCTTGTGATGTGATATGGCCAAAGAATGTGAAGTGATGCATTGTGATGTATGAGATTGATCATGTTCTTGTAATAGGATTCACGACTTGCATGTCGATGAGTATGACAACCGGCATGAACCATAGGAGTTATCTTATTTTATTGTATGACCTGCGTGTCAATCATAAACGCCATGTAATCACTTTACTTTATTGCTAAACGTTAGCCATAGTAGTAGAAGTAATAGTTGGCAAGTCAACTTCATGAAGACACAATGATGGAGATCATGATGATGGAGATCATGGTGTCGTGCCGGTGACAGTGATGATCATGGTGCCCCGAAGATGGAGATCAAAGGAGCAAGATGATATTGGCCATATCATGTCACTATATTGATTGCATGTGATGTTTATCATGTTTACATCTTATTTGCTTAGAACGATGGTAGTAAATAAGATGATCTCTCAATAAAATTTCAAGAGAAGTGTTCACCCTAACTGTGCACCGTTGCTAAGGATCGTCGTTTCGAAGCACCACGTGATGATCGGGTGTGATAGGTTGTAACGTTCGCATACAACGGGTGTAAGCCAGATTTACACACGCGGAACACTTAGGTGACCTGACGAGCCTAGCATGTACAGACATGGCCTCGGAACACGGAAGACCGAAAGGTCGAACATGAGTCGTATAGAAGATACGATCAACATGGAGATGTTCACCATGGATGACTAGTCCGTCTCACGTGATGATCGGACACGGGCGAGTTGACATGGATCATGTGTCACTTGGATGACTAGAGAGATGTCTATCTAAGTGGGAGTTCATTAAATAATTTGATTATGTGAACTTAATTATCATGAACTTAGTCTAAAATTGTCTTTACGATCTATATTGTAGATCCAATGGCCAACGCGAATGTCACCCTAAACTTCAACGCGTTCCTAGAGAAAACCAAGCTGAAAGATGATGGAAGCAACTATGCGGACTGGGTCCGTGGCTTGAGGATCATCCTCATAGCTTCCAAGAAATTATATGTCCTTGATGCACCACTAGGTGAACCACCCCTTCTCCCAACAGAGCAAGATGTTGCGAGCACTTGGCATTCTCGATGCGATGATTACTCCCTTGTTCAGGGCGGCATGCTTTACAGTTTAGAACGGGGGCTCCAAAAGTGTTTTGAGCAACACAGAGCATATATATGAGATGTTCCAAGAGCTGAAACTGGTTTTCCAAGCTCATGCCCAGGTCGAGAGATATGACGTCTCCGACAAGTTCTTCAGCTGTAAGATGGAGGAGAATAGTTCTGTCAGTGAGCACATCCTCAAGATGTCTGGGCTACACAACCGCTTGACTCAGCTAGGAGTTAATCTCCCGGATGACTCGGTTATTGAGAGAATCCTCCAGTCGCTTCCACCTAGCTACAAGAGCTTTGTGATGAACTACAACATGCAAGGGATGGAGAAGTTAATTCCTGAGTTGTACTCGATGCTGAAATCAGCAGAGGTCAAGATCAAAAAGGAGCATCAAGTGTTGATGGTGAATAGGACCACTAGTTTCAAGAAAGGCAAGGGTAAGAAGAACTTCAAGAAGGACGACAAAGCTATTGTCGCGCCGGTAAGCAAGTTGCCAGGAAGAAGAAGAACAAGAATGGACCCAAGCCTGAGACTAAGTGTTTTTATTGCAAGGGTACCGGTCACTGGAAGCGGAACTGCCCCCAAGTACTTAGCGGATAAGAAGGACGACAACATTAAAGGTATATGTGATATACTTGTTAATCATGTGTACCTAACCAGCGCTCATAGTAGCTCCTGGGTATTTGATACCGGTGTAGTTGCTCACAATTGTAACTCCAAGCAGGAGGTACGTAATAAGCGGAGGCTGGCAAAGGACGAGGTGACGATGCGCGTCGGGAATGGTTCCAAGGTCGATGTGATCGCCGTCGGCACGCTACCTCTACATCTACCTTCGGGATTAGTGTTAAACCTTAATAATTGTTATTTAGTACCAGCTTTGAGCATGAACATTGTATCTGGATCTCGCTTGATGCGAGATGGCTACTCATTTAAATCTAAGAAAATTGGTTGTTCTATTTATATGAGAGAAATGTTTTATGGTCATGCCCCGCTGGTCAATGGTTTATTTTTGATGAATCTTGAACGTGACGTTACACATGTCCATAGTGTGAGTACCAAAAAGTGTAAGGTTGATAACGATAGTCCCACTTACATGTGGCACTGCCGCCTTGGTCATATTGGAGTCAAACGCATGAAGAAGCTCCATACTGATGGACTTTTGGAGTCTCTTGATTTCGAATCATTTGACACGTGCGAACCATGCCTCATGGGCAAGATGACCAAGACTCCGTTCTACGGAACAATGGAGCGAGCAACTGACTTGTTGGAAATAATACATACCTATGTATGCGGTCCAATGAGTGTCGAGGCTCGTGGTGGCTACCGTTATGTTCCCACCCTCACTGATGACTTGAGTAGATATGGGTATGTCTACTTAATGAAACATAAGTCTGAACCTTTTGAAAGGTTCAAGGAATTTCAGAGTGAGGTAGAGAATCAACGTGACAAGAAAATAAAGTGCCTACGATCTGATCATGGCGGAGAATATTTAAGTCACGAGTTTGGCACGCACCTTAGGAAATGTGGAATTGTTTCACAACTCACGCCGCATGGCACACCTCAGCGAAATGGTGTGTCTGAACGTCGTAATCGCACTCTATTATATATGGTACGATCTATGATGTCTCTTACCGACTTACCGCTATCATTTTGGGGATATGCATTAGAGACTGCCACATTCACTTTAAATAGGGCACCGTCAAAATCCATTGAGACGACACCGTATGAATTATGGTTTGGAAAGAAACCTAAGTTGTCGTTTCTAAAAGTTTGGGGATGCGATGCTTATCTGAAGAAACTTCAACCTGAGATGCTCGAACCCAAAGCGGAAAAGTGCGTCTTCATAGGATATCCCAAAGAGACTATTGGGTATACCTTCTACCTACGATCCGAGGGCAAAGTCTTTGTTGCCAAGAATGAATCCTTTCTCGAGAAAGAGTTTCTCTCGAAAGAAGTAAGTGGGAGGAAAATAGAACTTGATGAGGTAATTGTACCTCCACTCGAACCGGAGAGTAGCATAGCACAGGAAGTTGTTTTTGTGGAGCCTACACCGGCTGGAGAGGAAGTTAATGATGATGATCATGAAACTTTAGATCAAGTTACTGTTGAATGTCGAAGGTCCACTAGGACACGTTCCGCACCAGAGTGGTACGACAACCCTGTCCTGGAAATCATGTTGTTGGACAACGGCAAACATTCGAACTATGAAGAAGCAATGGCGGGCCCGGATTCCAACAAATGGCTTGAGGCTATGAAATCCGAGATAGGATCCATGTATGAGAACAAAGTATGGACTTTGGTGGACTTGCCTGATGATAAGCGAGCCATTGAAAATAAATGGATCTTTAAGAAGAAGGCTGACGCGGATGGTAATGTAACCGTCTATAAGGCTCGGCTTGTCGCTAAGGGTTATCGACAAGTTCAAGGAATTGACTACGATGCGACTTTCTCACCCGTAGCGATGCTGAAGTCTGTCAGAATCATGTTAGCAATGTCCGCATTTTATGATTATGAGATCTGGCAAATGGACGTCAAAACGGCATTCCTTAATGGTTTCCTTAAGGAAGAACTGTATATGATGCAGCCGGAAGGTTTTGTCGATCCTAAAGATGCTAACCAAGTATGCAAGCTCTAGCGCTCCATCTATGGGCTGGTGCAAGCATCTCGGAGTTGGAACATTCGCTTTAATGAGGTGATTAAAGCGTTTGGGTTTATATAGATTTATGGAGAACCCTATATTTACAAGAAAGTGAGTGGGAGCTCTATAGCATTTCTCATATTATATGTGGATGACATACTGATAATGGGAAATGATATAGAACTTTTGGAAAGTATAAAGGCCTACTTGAATAAGTGTTTTTCAATGAAGGACCTTGGAGAAGCTGCTTACATATTAGGTATTAAGATCTATAAAGATAGATCGAGATGCCTCATAGGTCTTTCACAAAGCACATACCTTGACAAGATATTGAAGAAGTTCAATATGGATCAGTCCAAGAAGGGGTTCTTGCCTGTGTTACAAGGTGTGAGATTGAGTACGACTCAATGCCCGACCACGACAAAGGATAGAGAAGAGATGAGTGTCATCCCCTATGCTTCAGCCATAGGCTCTGTTATGTATGCCATGTTGTGTACCAGACCTGATGTGAACCTTGCCATAAGTTTGGTAGGGAGGTACCAAAGTTATCCCGAGCGGAACACTGGACAGCGGTCAAGAATATCCGAAAGTGCCTGAAAAGGACAAAGGACATGTTTCTCGTATATGGAGGTGCCGAAGAGCTCATCGTAAAGGGTACGTCGATGCTAGCTTCGACACAGATCCGGACGACTCCAAGTCGCAAACCGGATACGTGTATGTTTTGAAGGGAGGGGCAGTCAGTTGGTGCAGCAGCAAGCAAAGCGTCGTGGCGGCATCTACATGTGAAGCAGAGTAAATAGCTGCTTCGGAAGCAACAAAGGAAGGAGTCTGGATGAAGGAGTTCATCACCGACCTAGGGGTAATTCCAAGTGCGTCGGGCCCGATGACTCTATTCTGTGACAACACTAGAGCTATTGCCCTTGCGAAGGAGCCCAGGTTTCACAAGAAGACAAGACACATCAAGCGCCGCTTCAACTCCATCCGTGATTACATTTAGGAGGGAGATATAGATATTTGTAAAGTGCATACGGATCTGAATGTCGCAGATCCGTTGACTAAACCTCTCTCACGAGCAAAACAAGATCAACACCAGAATGCTATGGGTGTTCGATTCATCACAATGTAACTAGATTATTGACTCTAGTGCAAGTGGGAGACTATAGGAAATATGCCCTAGAGGCAATAATAAAATGGTTATTATTGTATTTCCTAGTTCATGATAATTGTCTATTGTTCATGCTATAATTGTGTTAACCGGAAACCGTAATACATGTGTGAATGCATATACCACAACATGTCCCTAGTGAGCCTCTAGTTGACTAGCTCATTGATCAATAGATAGTCACGGTTTCATGACCATGGACATTGGATGTCGTTGATAACGGGATCACATCATTAGGAGAATGATGTGATGGACAAGACCCAATCCTAAGCATAGCACAAGATCGTGTAGTTCGTTTGCTAAAGCTATTCAATGTCAAGTATCGTTTCCTTAGACCATGAGATTGTGCAACTCCCGGATACCGTAGGAATGCTTTGGGTGTGCCAAACGTCACAACATAACTGGGTGGCTATAAAGGTGCACTACGGGTATCTCCGAAAGTGTCTGTTGGGTTGGCACGAATCGAGACTGGGATTTGTCACTCCGTGTGACGGAGAGGTATCTCTGGGCCCACTCGGTAAGACATCATCGTAATGAGCTCAATGTGACTAAGGAGTTAGTCACGGGATGATGTATTACAGAACGAGTAAAGAGACTTGCCGGTAACGAGATTGAACAAGGTATAGAGATACTAATGATCGAATCTCAGGCAAGTATCATACCGATAGACAAAGGGAATTGTATACGGGGTTGATTGAATCCCCGACATTGTGGTTCATCCGATGAGATCATCATGGAGCATGTGGGAGCCAACATGGGTATCTAGATCCCGTTGTTGGTTATTGACCGGAGAGGTGTCTCGGTCATGTCTACATGTCTCCCGAACCCGTAGGGTCTACACACTTAAGGTTCGATGACGCTAGGGTTATAGGTAAATGGTATACGTGATTACCGAAGGTTGTTCGGAGTCCCGTATGAGATCCCGGATGTCACGAGGAGCTCCGAAATGGTCTGGAGGTAAAGATTGATATATAGGAAGTCCAGTTTTGGTTACCGGAAAGTTTTCGGGCTCATCGGTAGTGTACCTTGAGTGCCGGGAGGGTGTCGGAGGACCCCCGGGAGGGGTGTGACGACCATAGGACTTTGTGAGCCCTTAGGGGAGGTGTGCCAGCCCTTATTGGGCTGGCCAAGACCTTCTAGAAAGGCCCATGCGGCTGGGATCAAGAGATAAAGGGCAAAAGGGTTTTAAAAGAGGAGATCCACCTCCCTTGTGGGAGGTGGACTCTCCCCCTAGTTCGGCTGAACCTCTCCTCCTTGGAGGAGGGGCCAAGTCAGCCCTCCCTCTCCCTCCTCCTATATATATGCAAGGGTTTGGGATGATTTGAGACACGACTTCTCTCTCTCTCGGCGCAGCCCTACCCTTCCTCTTCCTCGTTCTCCGTAGCGCTTGGCGAAGCCTTGCCGGAGTCCACGTAGCTCCACTGTCACCACGCCGTCGTGCTGCCGGAGCTCTCCCTCAACCTCTCCCTCCTCCTTGCTGGATCAAGGTGCGGGAGACGTCACCGGGTTGTACATGTGTTGAATGCGGAGGCGCCGTTGTTCGGCTCTAAGATCGGAGTCCATCGCGATCTGAATCGCTACGAGTACGACTCCACCAACCGCGTTCTTGTAACGATTCCGCTTAGCGAGCTTCAAAGGTATGAAGATGCAATCTCTCCCCTCTCGGTGTTGGTTTCTCCATAGATAGATCTTGGTGACTCGTAGGAATTTTTTTGATTTACTATTACGGCTCCCAACATCGACTCCATGAGGGAATCTAAGTTGGATGTGCTTCAAAGTCAACTTGACAAGTTCAAGATGAAGGATGGTGAATGTCGTCGTTTTCTCACGATAGATGCCATGGGTAGGCTTATCGAGAGTGGTTGTGACCGAAGGACGCTGACGGGCTCCGGGAGCGGGATTACGCACAAGTAGTTAGAGAGACACAACTTACCCAGGTTCGGGGCCCTCTGTGGGAGGTAACACCCCTAGTCCTGCTAGTGTAGGTAGATGGTGGATGAGGTTACAATGGTGCTCCTTGAGCTGTTGTTTAGAGGTGAAAGAAGGAGAAGTCGGGCTCCTCTTCCTTCGCTACATGAGAGTGTGAGATGGGGGAGTTCCCTTGTGCGTGTGTGTGCCTGCCCGATGCATGGGGGACTCGGGGGGGGGGGGTTATAGGCCAACCTCCCGGCTTACAATATCCCTAAAGTACTGAGAGAGGGGACCCGGCTGGCAGCCTCTCCGACTGGCCAGTGGGGCCGCTCGCTGCATCGTCCCGTTGCTCGTAGGGCCCGCCAGTTGCGCGGTCCCATCGCCTACCGAGGCCCGCCACCCGGCTCTTCGATTGGTCCGCGCTCACCTGCCGCGGCATGGGCCGCCTAAGTGGTGTCGCCTTGCACCAGCCGACCGAAGTCTCCGGTACGGCCAACAGCGCTGTAGCCATGCGGAGGCAGGTAATGGAGTGGGTTGAGGCATGCCGGCATTATGCCCTACTCGGTCGCGATCTGCAAAGTTCAGGGGCATGACCGGCCGGACTGTAGCCATGCATGCCTGTGCGTGAGTGGTCGTTGTAGCCATGCTGAGGTCCATCGTGGGGGTCATGCCTTGTTGTCATACTTGGTCACAGTGAGAAGGGACAGGTGCATGTCCGTCCAAAGGTCAGTGGAAGGGCCGTCCATGGGGCAACTAGCCGCAGGCTGGCCAGGGGTCGCTGCCGTCTCGAAGCGGAACTTGGACAGAACCAATCTAGAGCTCCGACAAGGCTGTTCTGTCGGGGAAACTTCTCTCCCGAAGGGGGAAATTGAAACCATCGTCATCACCAACGATCCTCTCGTTGAGAGGGGGGTCAACCTCCATAAACATCTTCACCAGCACCATCTCCTCCCCAAACCCTAGTTCATCTCTTGTATCCGATCTTTGTCTCAAACCTCAGATTGGTACCCGTGGGTTGCTAGTAGTGTTGATTACTCCTTGTAGTTGATGCTAGTTGGTTGATAATTAATACTCCTCTGATTATGAACATGAACATGCTTTGTGAGTAGTTACGTTTGTTCCTGAGGACATGAGCTAAGTCTTGTTATAAGTAATCATGTGAATTTGATATTCGTTCGACATTTTGATGAGATGTATGTTGTCTCTCCTCTAGTGGTGTTATCTGAATGTCGACTACATAACACTTCACCATTATTTGGGCCTAGGGGAAGGCATTGGGAAGTAATAAGTATATGATGGGTTGCTAGAGTGACAAAAGCTTAAACCCTAGTTTATGTGTTGCTTCGTAAGGGGCTGATTTGGATCCATATGTTTCATGCTATGGTTAGATTTATCTTAATTCTTCTTTCGTAGTTGCGGATGCTTGCGAGAGGGGTTAATCATAAGTGGGAGGTTTGTCCAAGTAAGGGAAGCACCTAAGCACTGGTCCACCCACATGTCAAATCATCAAAGTAACGAACGCGAATGAAATGAGCATGATGAAAACTAGCTTGACAGAAATTCCTATGTGTCCTCAGGAGTGCTTTGCTTTATATAAGAGTTTGTCCAGGCCTGTCCTTTGCTACAAAAAGGATTTGGCTACCTTGCTGCACCTTTGCTATGCTTGTTACTTGTTACTCGTTACAAATTATCTTATCACAAAACTATCTGTTACCAATAATTTCAGTGCTTGCAAAGAATACCTTACTGGAAACCGCTTGTCATTTCCTTCTGCTCTCTTGTTGGGTTCGACACTCTTACTTATCTAAAGGACTATGATAGATCCCCTATACTTGTGGGTCATCACTCATCCGCCGGGCGACGAGGTGGTGCCTGCGCCCAAGGAGGGAGAGTTTGTGGTGTTCGCCTGGCACTTCCCGCGTGGCTTTGGCCTACCGGTGAGCCAGTTCTTGCGCCTTCTCATGGATACGTTCGATCTCCAGCCGCACCACCTCGGACCCAACTCCATCCTCTATCTCTCGAGCTTTGTGACCCTATGCGAGGGCTACCTCGAGCTCCTTCCCTTTGTGGATTTGTTTAAGAAGCTCTTCTTCCTCAAGGCTCCAAGGAATGACGACGAGCCATATGCCTGTGGGGGCGTGGTGGTGTAAGTCCGTGGCCCATTGTTCCCCCGCATCACCCTCATCGATTCCATCAAGAAGTGGAATCAGATGTTCTTCTATGTGAAGAACGTCGACCCACAGCGGGACCACATCCGGTTACCGGCCTTCGTCAACGCCCCGTCCTCCGGGGTGAACTGGACGGGTGACGACCACCCTGGAGCCGTGGTTGGGGAGTTGGGCCGGCTCCAGGCCATGAGGAGCGGAGAAGGACTGGTCACGGCTGACCTGGTGGCCGCTTTCATCGAGCGCCGGGTGTTGCCCCTCCAGCAAAGGCCACACCGAATCTGCGACATGTCGGGCCAGCGGGACCCCTGTCGGCTGTCCACCTTCGAGCTGATGCCGGCTCGGGTGGCGAAGCGGGTGAACATCGTCACCAACTTCAAGCTGACACCAGCGACCTGGACTTACGGCAAGGAGCCGTACAGCTGGCACAACCCGGCGCCCCTGGTACGCCCCGTCGAGGTGACTTTCTTTCCTTTCGCGTGTTTTTCTAGCCGCCCCCCTGCTCACACGCTGCGTTGACCGCAACACTTTGTTCGACATAACACGCTAGACGGCCCACACCCCTAGATATTGCAAGCGGAGTGCGTCGAGTCCGATCCAAAGGACTTCGAGCTGTGAGGCGACACCGAGGAGGAGGTCGACTCCTCAAGAGAGGTCGAGGCGGACGAGGCGATGGGCCACCTGAGAGCCGGCGGGTCTAGAGCGTCTGGTGAGTTCCCCTCCAGACCCTCGATCAAAGATTAGACCGATGATGATGATGATGATGATGTCCGGCTCATGGACGTGCCTCCCCCCACAGCTCAGCGGGGGCCACGCGGGCAGAGTGAGGAGCGGCCGGCTCGTGGCTAGATGGTTGAGGCCTCCCGTCGGGAGAAGAGGCCAGCTCCGGGGCAGCCGTCGGCTCGCAAGCGAGCGCAAGCGGCCGTCGCGAAGCCGTCGGCACGGGCCAAGCGGGCCCTTCCCGTCGTCGCTGGGTGAGTACTCCAGTTCTTGTGGGTTTTCTCAAGTTTGTGAGCCGGTGAGCGCCTGAGGGTTTGTTTGTTCCAGGGACCCCATCGAGCTCCATGACACGGAGTCGGCTGCTGGCCCAGTGGAACCCACCAGCCGACAGGCCCAGGAGCACACGGCCACGCTGTGTGAGGAGAAGAGGAGGCTCGCGGTGTTTCAAGCCTCGAAGGCAGGAGCAAAGGCTGGGCCCTCGAGCGATGGGAGGCGGAGACGGCCCACAGACCCGGCACATGCGTCGGACTCGGCTACGGAATCAACGTGGATGTCGAGGCCTCCATTGAGCGAGCCGTGAGAGCCGTCTGTGGAGACGGTCATGTCTCCGCCCAGAGCGGAAGTGCCCCGGCCGATGGGAGCGGCTCCCGAGCCAGTCTAGGAGGGGGCCTAGTGGGAGGAGACCATGGTGACTCTGCCCACCGTCGAGCCGCCCGTGATCGACGTGCAGGTGGCCCTAGCCGTGCCGGAGGAGGTGCCGGAGATGCCTCCCGAAGGAGGATACTCACCGGTTGCTGCGGCCGTTGGGTCGAGCCAGCAGGAAGAGGAGGCGGCGACGCTGGACATGGGGCAGCCGGGGGCCGACTCACATGCCCTTGTGGTTGTCACTCATCCCCTTGCAGCCGATGCCATAGCGGATGCAGGAGCAAGCGGCGAGACGAGCCGGTCAAGGATGACGATGCTCGACGTGATCCAAGATTGGGAGGCGTTGGCTCGTGCCCTAGCCGTCCTGCCTCCGTTGGCCAGCGGCCTGGTCCCCGTGCTCGGGGAACTGGGCAGTGTCCTGGGGCAGTGTCGCGAAGGGCTGGCCAGGTTCGCGGAGGTCACCGACAACGCTCTACAGCACGCAGAGGTAAGTTTCCTTAGCCCACGTCGAATTTTCAGTGGGGGCGCGCGAGCGCACCCACTGGGTGTAGCCCCCAAGATGCAGGCCGGCTGATTGGCTACACGGCAGCCGGGCCGGATCTTCTTTTGCTTGTTTTAACTTCGGCCTCTTGGTGCGGAGCAGGCAGGGAGCGCCAAGCGATAGGAGATCTTCAACAAGGTGCTTTACATCCACAACTATGGCAAGCACGGCTTCTATCGACTGGAGGAGGAGATGAAGAAGACACAAGGTATGCTCGTTCCAATGGGGGCGCGTGAGAGCACCCATTGGTTGTAGCCCCTGAGAGTTGGGTCGGCTGCTCGGTAGCTGGCACGAATCTTGTGCACTTTTGGTAACTTGGGTTGGTCTTTTTCGCAGAAGAGCTGAACGCCCTGACCTTCATCCAACACAAGAGGGACGAGGTGGCCTCCGAGCGGGACCGACTGGCGTGGGATGTCTAGGAGATCAAGTCGGAGCGAGACCGACTGGCCGACCTGCTTGTGGATGGGCAGGCGGCCCAGGAGCGCCTGAGCGCGGAGCTGCAGCGGGAGGTAGCAGCCAGGGAGGACGCTACCAAGCAGGCGGCCGCCGCTGCCCAGTGAGCCACCGCCCTTCAAGGCAATGTGACCCGCCTTGAGGGCAAGCTTGAGGCGCGTAGAGCCACCCTCGTCCAGGCAAAGATGACGCTAGAGAGGGAGAAGAACACGGCCCTCCAGTTCGCCATCGAAATGGATGACGCCTTCCAACGTAAGTTTTGCTTCCAAAGCTTCTTCCTCTGTCGGTTGTTTTAATCTCGCTTTTGACTCGCTTGTCGACTCTTTTTCTTTTCTTAGAACAGTTCCCGGAGACCCAACGTTGTGCTGAGTGGGTTGTGGCGGATCACGGGGAGTGCCTGCGGCAGCACCGGCGGGAGGTTGAGGAGAATGCCGGCTGGGACGTGGCGGAGCTCGGGCTGGCCATGGAGAACCGGCTGATCCATATTCAACGCTGCATGGACTGGCTCCAAACGGCCAGCAAGGAGGTGATCTCAGCCCTCTGGCTGGGCCGTGGGGCCCCGGTGGGCCGCGTGGCGCTGTGGCTGGAGAACACGGTGGCCCGGCTCAAGATTTGGAAGGCGTCGGCAGCTCGAGCCGGGGCACAGATGGCCCTCCGATTCGTCACATCATGGTACTCCAGTGTCGACTTGGACCGGCTAGCCATGATGCGTGATGTTCCTGAGGCGGAACGGGTCGCCCATGAAGGCGCCCTTGTCCGTCGGGCCAACGAGCTGGCCTTGTTCGTCGACCCGGATGAGCTCCTGCCTGCGCTTGGCATGGACGGCGAGCCGGTTGCCGAGGACTCCTTCAGCAACCCCCAAGGACCCGAAGATGAGGAGGTCGTCGATGAGAGCACCGCCTCCAGTACCGGTAGTGACACCGAAGCCCCGGAGGCCCCGGAGGCAAACCCAAAGGCCGCGACCTCCCCTGTGCGAACCGTTGAGCCGGTCGGTGATGCACCGCCAGCCTGATTAGCCTTGCACACTTTTTGTCTTTTTCCTTTGCTACAAAACTCGTTTGTTTAAGACGCATTTCCACCCACTGGGGTGTATTGTAAAGAACCCTTGGCCTGCAGCCTTTTGCCTTTTAACTTGCTTGTTGTTTGAAATGTATGCTTGCCGGTTCTTCCTTTGCCCTTTGCCCTTCGACTCATATTTCACGCAGGGATTCCTTTCGGCTTCCGCCTCGCCTGTCAGCCAGCCGGGAGCTGGTCTGGGACAAGGACGGGGCATCATCCTTGGAAAAATGGGCGGGCCTTAGAGTCGTCCGGCTAGGGCTAGGGTGAGTCGGTAGAGGCTGGTTTCTAGAAGTAACGTGGTCCGGTCGGACCTGTCTGGCTGCTACTCATCAGGCGGTGTTCGCATGATAAGTTCCTTCCTACCCCGTGGTTCCGCCAGCCGGATAGCCGAGGGCCGGTCTGTGGTTGGGTAGGGGGGCAGTAAAGGGTTGCTTGCTCACACTACTTGTCCGCCTCGGAGAAGAGCCGACGAGCCCTCGGGCCAGGGAGCCGGACCCGGGTGCCATGCTTAAATGATGACAAACCTTTGAAGGGATTAAAAAGGGGCGTGCCCGAAGTGCTGGCTTGGGGCCCCCATTGCATTCACTAAGTTCCAATAGAACGGAAGATACATACATACACGGTTTTTTCCCTAGCAGTAGAACGGTCACAGGAGCGCTGCATTCCACGGACGCTCCGTCTTCTTGCCGGAGGCGTCTCTCTTGCGCTTCTATGGCTTCTGGGCATCTATTAGATAGTACACATTGTTGTGCAATGCCCTGTTGACGATGAACAGGCCCTCCCATGGGGAGGACAACTTGTGATGGTCGGCAGTTCGCTGGATCTGCTTAAGCACCAAGTCTCCTTTGCGGAAGGAGAGCGACCGAATCCGCTTGCTGTGGTAGTGTCGGAGCTTCTACTGGTAGATTGCCGTCCGGCTCAGAGCCAGCTCGCGTGCCTCTTCGAGTAGGTCGACGCCGTATTCTCTTGCCTCCCTTGCATCCTTCTCTGTATACAGGGTAACCCAAGGCGAATCAAACACGATGTCGGTGGGGATGATTGCCTCGGACCCGTATACAAGAAAGAAAGGGATGTAGCCAGTCGACCGGTTGGGCATAGTCCCGAGGCTCCAGAGGATAGCTGGTAGCTCTTCGATCCAGCAGCCGACTGATTGGGAAAGTGGTGCCATGATCCGGGGTTTGATGCCGGCCAGGATCAAGCGTTTGCCCTCTCAACCTGGCCGTCCGACTGCGGGTGGGCGACGGAAGCCAAGTTGAGCCGGATGCCTTGCTTGGGGCAGAAACGCGCTAGCGCGCCCTTGGCAAAGTTTGTGCTGTTGTCGGTGATGATGTTGTGCGGGACGTCGTAGCGGACCATGATGTCTTCGATGAACCGGATGGCCGTGTGGCCATCTAGCTTCTTGATGGGTCTGGCCTCGATCCACTTGGTGAACTTGTCAACGTCTACCAGTAGGTGCGTCATGCCTCCTCATGCGGTCTTCAAGGGTCCTACCATGTCCAGCCCCCAGATGATAAAGGGCCACGAGAGGGGAATGGTCTAAAGGGTTGTTGTCGGTAGGTGGCTCTACGTGCTGAAACGCTGGCACCCCTCACACTTGTCGACCAGTTGCTTGGACTCCTCCAACACCGTCGGCCATTAGAAGCCATGGCGGAATGCCTTGGCAACCAGGGTCCTGGAGGCGACATGATGCCCGCACTCGCCCTAATGGATGTCGATGAGGATTTCTTGCCCCTTCTTCGGCTCGACGCAGTGTTGGAAAATGCCGGTGGTGCTGCGATGAACTAGCTCGTGGTTGATGATGCTATAGGCCGGGGCTCGGCGCTGGATTTGTCTTGTCATGGCTTCATCAGGGTGGAGCTCACCGTGTAAGAGGAATGCCAGAATGGGCTGGGCCCATGAGGGAGCAGAGACAGGAGCCATCTGGGGTTCAAGCGAGGCGTCAGGTGCAACTGGAGCCCCCGAGTCAGGCTGATTAGTCCCCGGGGCCGGCTCGCGAGCCCGCAGGTCCGGCTGACCAGCCCCCAGGACCGGGACGCCAGCCCCCGAGACCACGACAGCGGGAGGGGTGTCGATTGTCATCATGACGGCCATGGACATGGAGCCAGACGTTGCGGGGGCGTTGGAGGTTGGAGTCGGCATGGTCGGCACAACAACCGGAGCTGGAGGTGCCGGCAGGGCCGTCGGAGTTGATGGCACTGACAAAGCGGCCAGGGCTGATGGTGTCGGCTGGGCAGCCGGATCTGACAAAGAGCCGATGGCATTGGCCAGCACGAGGATAGACTCCGATTCATGGGAGGGCTTGATTGAAGGCTTGGGCAGCCGTTCGAGGGAGACGTCGACTGGGATGGCCTACCAGGTGGAGCCGATCTTTGCTAGAGTATCGGCTGCCTCGTTGTCTGCTCGGGGGATGTGGTGGAACTCACAACCCTCGAAGGAGCCGGTGAGGTGCTGGATGAGGAAGCGATAGCTGGCCATGTTGGCATTCCTGGCATCCCATTCTCTAGAGACTTGCTGCCCGACGAGGTCGGAGTCACCGAATCAGAGGATGCACCAGATCCCTATCTCTTGGTGAGCCGAAGGCCGTGGACGAGTGCTTCATACTCGGCCACATTGTTGGAGGCAGTTAAGAGGATCTGGAGTGCGTACTTGAGCTGGTCCCCCTTCAGGGACGATTGGACAATGCCGGCTACCAGGCCGGTTTGCATCTTCGAGCCGTCGAAGTGCATGTGCCAATGCGTGGAGTCCGAGGGAGGCGGCATGAACTCCGTTTTGGCCTAGTCGACGAGGAAGTCGACCATCATCTGCGACTTGATGGCGGTGCGCGGCTCGTATCGGATCCCGTGGTCGGGGAGGGCGATGGTCGATTTGGCGATCCGGCCGGTGATGTCTCGGTCGCTCATGATCTCGCCGAGCGGGGCCGTGCTCACCATGGTGATGGTGTGCTCTTGGAAGTACTGCTTGACCTTCTTGGCGGCGAAGTATATGCCATAGCACATCTTCTGGTAGTGGGGGTAGTTCTACTTGGAGGAGGAGAGGGCCTCGCTAAGGTAGTAGACAGGTCGCTGGACTGGCAGCATCTTGCCCTCCTCCGGTCGCTCCACCACCAGCACGACGCTGATCACGCACGTGGTGGCTGCGATGTACATGAGCATCGACTCCTTCTCCGTGGGAGCCGCCAGGATGGGAGCGCTAGAGAGCGCACGCTTGAGGTCACGGAACACCTTGTCCGCCTGATCGGTCCACTCAAACTTGGTCGTCTTCCTCATGAGCTGGTAGAGGGGCAGGGCATTCTCCCCCAGCCGGCTAAGGAACTGGCTGAGCGAGGCAAGCCAGCTGGCGAACTTCTGGACATCGCGGAGCTTGGCCAGTTTCTGCATGCGCTTGATGGCTTTGATCTTCTCCGGGTTAGCTTTGATGCCGCGAGTGGACACGAAGAAACCCAGGAGCTAGCCGGCCGGCACACCGAAGACACATTTCTTCGGGTTGAGCTTGATCTTGTATTCGCGCAGATTTGCGAATGTCTCCCGAAGATCGTCGAGGAGGCTGAAATGCTTCTTGGTCTTGATGACGATGTCGTCCACATAGACGTGGACATTCCTGCCTATTTGAAGTAGGAGACACTTCTGCATGCAACGTTGGAAGGTAGCACCTGCATTCTTCAGGCCAAAGGACACGATGATGTAGTAGTAGGCTTCGAAAGGGGTGATGAAGGAGGTCTTCAGCCGGTCGACTGGATCCAGCTTGATCTGGTGGTAGCCCGAGTAGGCGTCCAAGAAGGACAGCAGATCATAGCCGGTCGTGGAGTCTATGACTTGATCGATCCGCAACAGGACGAACGGGTCCTTGGGGCACGCCTTGTTCATGCTCGTGTAGTCGATACACACGTGCCAAGTCTTGTTTTTCTTCAGCACTAGGACTGGGTTGGCCAGCCAGTCCCGGTGGAACACTTCCATGATAAAGCTGGCTGCAAGTAGCCGGGCGATCTCTTCTCCTATAGTACGCCGCTTCTCCTTAGAGAAACGTCGAAGGGGTTGCTTGACCGGCTTCGCATCCGGCCATACGTGAATTTTGTGCTTGGCGAACTTCCTTGGAACACCCAGCTTGTCCTTTGGAGACCATGCAAAGATGTCCCGATTCTCATGGAGGAAGTCGATGAGCTTGCCTTCCTATTTGCTGTCGAGGTGGGCGCCGATGGTGACGCACTGCTTGGGGTTGGCCGGATCGAGTGGCACCTGTCTGGTGTGCTTGGATGGCTAGAACGATGCTTCACCGGCTGACTCAGATGGAGGATTCGGCATGGCCGACTGGCTAGAGGTGTGGGCCACGAGCCGGTCGAGCTGCCACTTCTCCTCTGCGATCTCTAGGGCTTCGGCCAACCGTCTGCCATCACGCGCATATAGGATTGACATCTTGTAGTCACCAACGACGGTGATGATGCCCTTGGGATCTGACATCTTGAGCTTGAGGTAAGCGTAATGGGGGACCGCCATGAATTAGACGAGAGTTGGCCTGCCCAGCAGCGCGTGGTAGGGACTATCGAGGTCCACTACCTCAAACCATATTGATTGACGAAAGTGGCTCTGGCCACCGAAGAAAACATTGAGCTCGATCTTGCCGCTGGGGGTGCAGGACTTTCCTAGCATGATGTCGTGGAAAACCCTCCGGCTCGCTCGCAGGTCTTTCTCCTGGAGCCCCAACTTGAGCATCGTGTTGCGGTAGAGGATATTGATGTTGCTGCCCCCATCAATTAGCACCCGCGAGAAGAGGCAGGTGCGTCTTTCGGAAATGATGGTGTGATTGAGGACGAGGGCGTAGCTGCCAGGGTTTGGCATTACGGCCGGGTGGTCAGCCCGGCTCCAGGCAACCTGGCTTCTCAGACCAGTGCATAAACTCGGGGGGGGGGGGGGGAGGTGGAAGGCATGGTGTTTTTCACCTCGCGCTGGAGCCGGCGCTGGGTGTGCTTGTCCGTCTCTTCACTGGTGAATATGACGTAGGAACCGCCCTGCTTGGGGAACTGATTGAGCAGGCGGCCGTCGTGCGGGGCTGAAGCCGGGGCCGGGACCGGAGCCGGTGCCGGCGTGCATAGAGGCGACGCGGGAGGATCTGGAAGGCCTTTCCCCCGGGTCAACCGCTGCAAGAAGCCGCATTGCCAGAGCGTGTGCGTGGACGGCTTTGTCCCGGAATGATGTTTGCAAGGGAGGTCAAGCATCTGCTCGAAGGTGAGCTTGGGCTGCCAGGCGGCCTTGCCGTTGCACTGACGCTGGCCGGAAGCCTGGGCAACCGGATGCTCTTCCTCAATGGTGGCGACCTACCGGCTCCCGTAGTGGGAGTCCGGCTGGTTGGTTTTGTGCTTGTTGTTCTGTGGTTGCCGGTTGTCGGCAGCCGGTCGTGACCTTGCCCGTATTGCGGAGTCGGCTGCGGTGTACTTGTCCACCTTGGCCATGAGGTCGGCCAGTGTTGCAGGCTCGGAGCACAGGATCTTATGCTTGAGGTAGGTGCCGTCACGCCAACCCTTGATGAAGTACTAGATGGCCTGCACGTCATGCACTCCTTCACAGAAGTTGCGGAGCTCAGTCCACTGGGTGAGGTAGTCGTGGAGGGCCTCGTCTGCGCCCTGAACGCACATGGCTAGTTCGCGGGGGTGGCGGGGCCACTTGTAGGTGCCGGTGAAGTTGTGGACGAATGCCTCCTTGAAGTCCATCAAGGTGTTGATGCTGCCGGCCGCCAGGCAGTTTAGCCAAGTGCGGGCTGAGCCGATTAGCATGAGGGGGGCATAACGCATGGCTACACGCTTGTTTCCCCTGGCTATGCCGACCGCGATGGTGTAGTCGATCAGCCAGTCCACTAGCTTGGTGACACCGTTATACTTTGGGGTGTCACGCAAGAGGGTGAAGCCGGTTGGAAACGGGATCATTGCGGATCTGGGGGCCGAAGCATGCCGGGCCGATCGAGCCCTCCTCCTCGAGGAGGTCCAACTGCGCCAGACGGTCGAGGCGGAGACGCACGTCGTTCACGTTGTGGGGGACCCGTGGCCCGAGCCGGGCCGCGAGATCGGCACGGATGGTCAGCAGGACAGACCGCGCCGAGTTGATACGTCCATTTTGCATCATGTTTTCTTGCTGTTATTTATAATGTTTTTATCCATAATAATGCTTTTTGGAGCAACTCTAATGCCTTTTCTCTCATAATTTGCAAGGAACACACCAAGAGGGAGAATTCTAGCAGCTGGAAATCTGGACCTGGAAAAAGCTACGTCAGGCTACCTATTCTGCACAACTCCAAACAATCTGAAACTTCACAGAGATTTTTTATGGATTATTTCAGAATTATTGGAGCAAATAACTACCAGAGGGGGCCCACCAGGTGGGCACAACCCACCTGGGCGCGCCCTGGTGGTTTGTGCCCTCCTCGGCCCACCTCCGGTGCCCATCTTCTGGTATATAAGTCATGTTGACCTAGAAAAAATAAGAAGGAGGCTTTCGGGATGAAGAAGCGCCGCCTCGAGGCAGAACTTGGGCAGGATCACTTTTGCCCTCCAGCGGAGCGATTCTGCCGGGGGAACTTCCCTCCCGGAGGGGGAAATCATCGTCATCATCATCACCAACAACTCTCCCATCTTGGGGAGGGCAATCTTCATCAACATCTTCAACAGCACCAACTCCTCTCAAACCCTAGTTTATCTCTTGAGTTCAATCTTGTTACCGGAACTATAGATTGGTGCTTGTGGGTGACTAGTAGTGTTGATTACGTCTTGTAGTTGATCACTATATGGTTTATTTGGTGGAAGATTATATGTTCAGATCCATTATGCTATTTAATAATACCCCTCTGATCTTGATCTTAAGTCAATGTTATATTGATGCCCCAATCATGAGCTCTCAAGAGAAATTACTACCCAGAATTTTTATGCTCGGCTTTCTCGTAATGATCAAACCATGCTTGATACTTCATGTGCTGGCTCTTTTATGAAGAAGACTATTGAATTCTGGTGGGATTTTTTGGAAAGAATTAAAGGCAACTCTAAAGATTGGGAACTTGATGAAGGTAAAGAGTCAGGTATTAAACTTAAGTATGACCGTGTTAAATCTTTTATGGATACCGATGCTTTTCAAAAGTTTAGCACTAAATATGGACTTGACTCTGAGATAGTAGCCTCCTTTTGTGAATCATTTGCTACTCATGTTGAACTCCCTAAGGAGAAGTGGTTTAAATATCACCCACCTATTAAACAAGAAATTAAAAAACTAGCACCAGTTAAAGAAGAAACTATACTCTATCATGTTGATCCAGTTGTTCCTTCTGCTTATATAGAGAAACCACCTTTTCCTGTTAGGATAAAGGAACATGCTAAAGTTTCAACTGTGGTTAACAAAAGCTATATTAGAACACCTAAACCTGAAGAACAAATTAAAGTAGAACCTAGCATTGCTATGGTTAAAGATCTCTTGGAAGAAGATATTGATGGTCATGTTATTTACTTCTGTGAAGAAGCTGCTAGAATTGCTAAACCTGATAGAAAAAATAACCATAGACCTATTGTGGGCATGCCTGTTATTTCAGTTAAAATAGGAGATCACTGTTATCATGGTTTATGTGACATGGGTGCTAGTGTGAGTGCTATTCCTTACACTTTATATGAAGAGATTATGAAAGACATAGCACCTATTGAGATAGAAGAAATAGATGTTACTATTAAACTTGCTAATAGAGACACTATATCACCAATTGGGATTATTAGAGATGTTGAAGTCTTGTGTGGGAAAATAAAATACCCTACTGATTTTCTTGTTCTTGGTTCCCCACAAGATGACTTCTGTCCCATTGTCTTTGGTAGACCTTTCTTGAACACAGTTAATGCTAAGATAGATTGTAAGAAACAAACCATGGGAGTTAGCTTTGGTGATGAGTCCCATGAGTTTAATTTTTCCAAGTTTAGTAGAAATCATCATGAAAAAGAATTGCCTAGTAAGGATGAATTAATTGGTCTTGCTTCTATTGTTGTACCACCTACTGATCCTTTAGAACAATATATGCTAGACCATGAAAATGATTTACATATGCATGAAAGAAATGAAATAGATAAAGTTTTCTTTGAACAACGTCCCCTGCTTAAACACAATTTACCTTTTGAAACTCTTGGAGGTCCTCCTCCACCTAAAGGTGATCCTGTGTTTGAATTAAAACAATTGCAAGACACTTTGAAATATGCTTATCTTGACGAAAAGAAGATATATCCTATTATTATCAGTGCTAACCTTTCAGAACATGAAGAAGAAAGATTATTGAAGGTTCTAAGGAAGCACCAGGCTGCTATTGGATATACTCTTGAGGATTTAAAGGGCATTAGTCCCACTCTATGTCAGCACAAAATCAATATGGAACCTGATGCTAAACGAGTTGTTGATCACCAACGTCGGTTAAATCCGAAGATGAAAGAGGTGGTAAGAACGGAAATATTAAAACTTCTGGAAGCAGGTATAATCTATCCTATAGATGATAGTAGATGGGTAAGTCATGTTCATTGTGTTCCTAAGAAAGGAGGTATTACTGTTGTTCCTAATGATAAAAATGAACTTATTCCACAAAGAATTGTTAAAGGCTATAGAATGGTAATTAATTTTAGAAAATTAAATAAAGCAACTAGAAAAGATCATTACCCTTTGCCTTTTATTGATCAAATGCTTGAAAGATTATCTAAGCACACACACTTTTGCTTCCTTGGTGGATATTCTAGCTTTTCACAAATACATGTATCACAACCTGATCAAGAAAAGACCACTTTTACTTGTCCTTTTGGAACCTATGCTTATAGACGTATGCCTTTTGGTTTATGTAATGCACCTGCTACCTTTCAAAGATGCATGATGGCTATATTCTCTGATTTTTGTGAAAAGATTGTTGAGGTTTTCATGGATGACTTCTCTGTTTATGGGAAGTCTTTTGATGATTGTTTAAGCAATCTTGAGCGAGTTTTGCAGAGATGTGAACAAACAAATCTTGTCTTGAATTGGGAGAAGTGCCACTTTATGGTTAATGAAGGCATTGTCTTGGGTCATAAAATTTCCAAAAGAGGTATTGAAGTGGACCAAGCTAAGGTTGATGCAATTGAGAAAATGCCATGTTCTAAAGATATAAAAGGTATTCGTAGTTTCTTAGGTCATGCTGGTTTCTATAGGAGATTTATCAAAGACTTTTCTAAAATTTCTAGGCCTCTTACTAATCTCTTGCAAAAGGATATCCCTTTTGTTTTTGATGAGGATTGTCTTGAAGCCTTTGAATCACTCAAGAAAGCCTTAATTACTGCACCTATTGTTCAACCACCTGATTGGAACTTGCCTTTTGAAATTATGTGTGATGCTAGTGATTATGCTGTTGGTGCTGTTCTAGGACAAAGAGTTGATGAGAAATTGAATGTTATTCATTATGCTAGTAAAGCTCTAGACAGTGCTCAAAGAATATATGCTACTACTAAAAAAGAATTCTTAACAATTGTGTTTGCTCGTATAAATTTAGACCTTATATTGTTGATTCCAAAGTAACTGTTCACACAGACCATGCTACTATTAAATATCTTATGGAAAAGAAAGATGATAAACCTAGACTTATTCGTTGGGTTCTATTGTTACAAGAATTTGATTTACATATCATCGATAGAAAAGGAGTTGAGAACCCCGTAGCTGATAACTTGTCTAGGCTTGAAAATGTGCTTGATAACCCACTACCTATTGATGATAGTTTTCTTGATGAGCAGTTAGCTGCAATAAATGTTGCTAATAGTACTCCTTGGTATGCTGACTACGCTAATTACATTGCTGCTAAATATTTACCACCTAGCTTTACTTACCAATAAAAGAAAAAAATTCTTCTATGATTTAAGACATTACTTTGGGATGACCCACATCTTTATAAAGAAGGAGTAGATGGTATTATTAGATGCTGTGTACCTGAGCATGAATAGGGACAAATCCTATGGAAATGTCACTCCGAGGATATGGAGGGCATCATGCTAGAGATAGAACTGCTCATAAGGTATTGCAATCCAGATTTTATTGGCCCACTCTCTTCAAGGATGCCCGTAAGTATGTCTCATCTTGCGATGAATGTTAAAGAATAGGTAATGTCGGTAAGCGTCAAGAAATGTCTATGAATTATTCACTTGCTATTGAACCATTTGATGTTTGGGGATTTGATTACATGGGACGTTTTCCTTCCTCTAATGGGTATACACATATTTTGGTTGCTGTTGATTATGTTACTAAATGGGTAGAAGTTATTCCAACCGGTAGTGCTGATCCCAACACCTCTATTAAGATGCTTAAGGAGGTTATTTTCCCAAGGTTTGGAGTCCCTAGATATTTAATGACTGATGGTGGTTCACACTTTATTCATGGTGTTTTCCGTAAAATGCTTGGCAAGTATGATGTTAACCATAGAATTGCATCACCCTATCATCCTCAGTCTAGTGGTCAAGTTGAACTTAGCAATAGAGAAATAAAATTAATTTTGCAAAAGACTGTCAATAGGTCTAGGAAGAATTGGTCTAAGAAATTAGATGATGCACTTTGGGCTTATAGAACAACATATAAAAATCCTATGGGTATGTCTCTTATAAAATGGTTTATGGAAAAGCTTGTCATTTGCCTCTTGAGTTAGAACATAAAGCATTTTGGACAGTTAAAGAGCTCAATTATGATTTCAAACTTGCTTGTGAGAAGAGGTTATTTGATATTAGCTCATTAGATGAATGGAGAACCCAAGCTTAGGAAAATTCAAAATTATTCAAAGAAAAAGTCAAAAGATGGCATGACAAAAGAATTCAAAAGCGTGAGTTTAAAGTCGGAGAATATGTTCTTTTGTACGACTCTCGTTTTAGATTTTTTGCAGGGAAGCTCCTCTCAAAATGGGAAGGCCCACATGTCATCGAGGAGGTCTATCGGTCTGGTGCCATCAAAATAAACAATTCCGAAGGTATTAACCCGAAGGTTGTCAATGGACAACGAATAAAGCATTATATCTCAGGTACACCTATTAATGTTGAAAGTAATATTATCCAAACTTTGACACCGGAAGAACACATAAAAGAGTACTTCCGGAACACTCCAAAATCGTGAAAATAAGGAGGTATGTGATACGGTAAGTAAACGAACTCCAAAAAATCCACAAAAATATTTTCTATCAATTTTGGAAAATTTTAGAATTTTGGAAATAAATAAACTCCCAGGAAGCATCCACTAGTGGGCACAAGACACCAAGGCGCGCCAGGCTTGCCTGGCGTGCCCAGGTGGGTTGTGCCCACCTGGGACACCTTTCGTACTCCATTTTTCTTCCATGTACTTGTCCTCCAAGATAAAAAATCTATATATACTCCCGAACCTGTTGATCACCGTATCAGGGAGAAATCCTCTATTCTCTTTTTCCCTTGCTGTTTTCTGTCAGATCCCATCTACCATGGCTGCTTCAAGCTCCACCAAGGACAAGTTCTTCAAGAACATCATCAACCCATATCTTCCGGAGGTGGTGCAACACCCTTAGGTCATTGAGATGCATGAGGGGGTGCTGCACCTTCGCGATGTGCCCTGTCCCAAGGGGACAAGAACCATGGAGTCTAGGCTTGAAGCTGTGGAGCAAGATGTCTTCCGGTGCAAGGGGATGGTGGAGCGTGGACTCCATGCCAATCACCTCATGATCACAGACCTCTCCCATGATCTCAAGGTGGATGGAAAGCCCATCAAGGACATTGTCTTCACCTTGAATGAGCAAATCAACTTCCTCCAAAGCCAGATCTATGACCTCGAGAACCAAGTCTTTGAATATGAGGCAAGGTTTAAAGGTATGAGTTTAGATGCTAGTTGCAGGATCCGTGAGACTCACTCCTCCTCTCATGATGGTGGACCACTGTCATGGAAATCCGAGGACAAGACTTCTACTTCACCACCATCATCTTCTTCACCACAAAAGGAGAACTGAGTATCGGGTATGGGCACTCCCCTTGGCTTCCGCCAAGATTGGGGGAGGTGCCCTGGTTGTTGGAAATATGCCCTAGAGGCAATAATAAATGGTTATTATTATATTTCCTTGTTCATGATAATTTTCTATTATTCATGCTACAATTGTATTAACCAGAAACCGTAATGCATATGTGAATACATAGACCACAATATGTCCCTAGTGAGCCTCTAGTTGGCTAGCTCGTTGATCAATATATGGTCACGGTTTCATGACCATGGACATTGGATGTCATTGATAACGGGATCACATCATTAGGAGAATGATGTGATGGACAAGACCCAATCCTAAGCATAGCACAAGATCGTGTAGATCGTCTGCTAAAGCTTTTCTAATGTCAAGTATCGTTTCCTTAGACCATGAGATTGTGCAACTCCCAGATACTGTAGGAATACTTTGGGTGTGCCAAACGTCACAACGTAACTGGGTGGCTATAAAGGTACACTATGGGTCTCTCCGAAAGTGTCTGTTGGGTTGGCACGAATCGAGACTGGGATTTGTCACTCCGTGTGATGGAGAGGTATCTCTGGGCCCACTCGGTAAGACATCATCATAATGAGCTCAATATGACTAAGGAGATAGCCATGGAATGATGTGTTACGGAACGAGTAAAGAGAATTGCTGGTAATAAGATTGAACAAGGTATAGGGATACCGACGATCGAATCTCGGGCAAGTATCATACCGGTAGACAAAGGGAATTGTATATGGGATTGATTGAATCCCCGACATCGTGGTTCATCCGATGAGATCATTGTGGAGCATGTGGGAGCCAACATGGGTATCCAGATCCCGCTGTTGGTTATTGACCGGAGAGGTGTCTCGGTCATGCCTACGTGTCTCCTGAACCCGTAGGGTCTACACACTTAAGGTTCGATGACGCTAGGGTTATAGGGAAATAGTGTACATGGTTACCGAAGGTATTTAGGAGTCCTGGACGAGATTCCGAATGTCAGAGGAGTTCCAGAATGGTTCGGAGGTGAAGATTCATATATAGGAAGTGAGATTTTGGTCACCGGAAGTGTTTCAGGCATCACCGGTAACGTACCGGGACCAACGGAAGGGTTCTAGGGGTCCACCAAGTGGGGCCACGGGCACCAAAGGGATGCGTGGGCCGAGAGTGGGAAGGGACCAGACCTCCACCCTGGCCCAAGGCACAGCAAAGGTGGGAAGGAGGGGGAAACTTAAGCCAAGATGGGCCTAAGGCCCACCTAGGGCGCCGCCCTCCCCTCTCTCCCTCTGGTCGCCGCACCAGATGGGATCTAGGGCTGCCGCCGACCCTTAGGGTGGGAACCCTAGGGTTGTGCCCTCCCTCCTCCTCCTATAAATAGTGGGGTTTTTGGGGCTGCCAAGAACACAAGTTTCTTCCTCTCTCGGCACAGCCCTACCCTTCCTCTTCCTCGTTCCGCGTAGCGCTTGGCGAAGCCCTGCCGGAGTACCATGCAGCTCCACCATCACCACGCCGTCGTGCTACCGGAGCTCTCCCTCAACCTCTCCTTCCTCCTTGCCGGACCAAGGCGTAGGAGACGTCACCGGGCTACACATGTG
Source organism: Hordeum marinum (assembly GCA_022496015.1). Classification (NCBI taxonomy): domain Eukaryota; kingdom Viridiplantae; phylum Streptophyta; class Magnoliopsida; order Poales; family Poaceae; genus Hordeum; species Hordeum marinum. Next base: position 85,631,522 of record CM039672.1, read on the forward strand.
TTGAATACGGAGGCGCCGTTGTTCGGCGCTTAGATCGGATTCCACCGCGATCTGAATCGCTGCGAGTACGACTCCACCAACCGCGTTCTTGTAACGCTTCCGCTTTGCGATCTTCAAAGGTATGGAGATGCACTCCCCCTTTGCTCGTTGCTGGTTTCTCCATAGATAGATCTTGGTGACACGTAGGAATTTTTTTGATTTACTACTACGTCTCCCAATAGTGGCATCATGAGCTAGGTCTATGCGTAGAATCTATGCACGAGTAGAACACAAGTCATTGTGGGCATCGATCTTGTTAATTTGATTACCGTTACTAGTCTTATCTTGATTTGGCGGTATTGTGGGATGAAGCGGCCCGGAGCAACTTTACACGTACGCTTCGTGAGATCGGTTCCACCGCTTGACATGCACTTGTTGCATAAGCTGGCTAGAGGGTGTCTGTCTCTCCCACCTTAGTTGGATTGGATTCGATGAAAAGGGTCGTTATGAAGGGTAAATAGCAATTGGCATATCACGTTGTGGTTTTGGCATAGGTAAGAAACATTCTTGCTAGAAACCTATATCAGCCACGTAAAAACTTGCAACAAAAAATTAGAGGACGTCTAACTTGTTTTTGCAGCATATGCCTTGTGATGTGATATGGCCAAAGGATGTGATGTGATGCATTGTGATGTATGAGATTGATCATGTTCTTGTAATAGGATTCACGTGTTGCATGTCGATCAGTATGACAACCGGTAGGAGCCATAGGAGTTGTCTTATTTTATTGTATGACCTGCGTGTCAATCATAAACGCCATGTAATTACTTTACTTTATTGCTAATCGTTAGCCATAGTAGTAGAAATAATAGTTGGTGAGACAACTTCATGAAGACACGATGATGGAGATCATGATGATGGAGATCACGGTGTCGTGCCGGTGACAGTGATGATCATGGTGCCCCGAAGATGGAGATCAAAGGAGCAAGATGATATTGGCCATATCATGTCACTATATTGATTGCATGTGATGTTTATCATGTTTACATCTTATTTGCTTAGAACGGCGGTAGCTAAATACGATAATATCTCACTAAAATTTCAAGAAATGTGTTCACCCTAACTATGCACCGTTGCTAAGGATCGTTGTTCCGAAGCACCACGTGATGATCGGGTGTGATAGGTTCTAACGTTCGCATACAACGAGTGTAAGCCAGATTTACACACGCAATACACTTAGGTTGACTTGACGAGCCTAGCATGTACAAACATGGCCTCGGAACACGGGAGACCGAAAGGTCGAACATGAGTCGTATAGAAGATACGATCAACATGGAGATGTTCACCATGGATGACTAGTCCGTCTCACGTGATGATCCAACACGGGCTAGTTGACGTGGATCATGTGTCACTTGGATGACTAGAGAGATGCCTATCTAAGTGGGAGTTTATTAAATAATTTGATTATGTGAACTTAATTATCATGAACTTAGTCTAAAATTGTCTTTACAATATATATTGTAGATCCAATGGCCAACGCTAATGTCACCCTCAACTTCAACGCGTTCCTAGAGAAAACCAAGCTGAAAGATGATGGAAGCAACTATGCGGACTGGGTCCATGGCTTGAGGATCATCCTCATAACTTCCAAAAGATTATATGTCCTTGATGCACCGCAAGGTGACGCACCCATTTTCCCAGGGTCTCAGGACGATATGAACGCCTGGCAGTCGCGCTGTGATGATTACTCAATGGTTCAGTGCAGCATGCTTTACAGTTTAGAACCGGGGCTCCAAAAGCGTTTTTGAGATGTTCCAAGAGCTGAAACTAGTTTTCCAAGCTCATGCCCGGGTCGAGAGATATGATGTCTCCGACAAGTTCTTCAGCTGTAAGATGGAGGAGAATAGTTCTGTCAGCGAGCACATACTCAAAATGTCTAGGTTGCACAACCGCTTGACTTAGCTGGGAGTTAATCTTTCGAATGACTCGGTTATTGACAGAATCCTCCAGTCGCTCCCACCTAGCTACAAGAGTTTTGTGATGAACTACAACATGTAGGGGATGGAGAAGTCCATTCGTGAGTTGTACTCGATGCTGAAATCAGCGGAGGTCGAGATAAAAAAGGAGCATCAAGTGTTGATGGTCAATAAGACCACTAGTTTCAATAAAGGCAAGGGTAATAAGAACTTCAAGAAGGACGGCAAAGCAGTTGCCGTGCCTGGTAAGCAAGTTGCTGGGAAGAAGTACAAGAATGGACCCAAGCCTGAGACTGAGTGCTTTTATTGCAAGGGTACCGGTCACTGGAAGCGGAACTGCCCTAAGTACTTAGCGGATAAGAAGGCTGGCAACGTTAAAGGTATATGTGATATACTTGTTATTGATGTGTACCTTACCAGCCCTCGTAGTAGCTCCTGGGTATTTGATACCGGTGCAGTTGCTCACATTTGTAACTCCAAGCAGGAGCTGCGGAATAAGCGGAGGCTAGCAAAGGACAAGGTGACGATGCGCGTCGGGAATGGTTCCAAGGTCGATGTGATCTCCGTTGGCACGCTGCTTCTACATCTACCATCGGGATTAGTTTTAAACCTTAATAATTGTTATTTAGTACCAGCTTTGAGCATGAACATTGTATCCGGATCTCGCTTGATGCAAGATGGCTACTCATTTAAATCTAAGAATAATGGTTGTTCTATTTATATGAGATAAATGTTTTATGGTCATGCCCCACTGGTCAATGGTTTATTTTTGATGAATCTCGAACGTGATGTTACACATGTTCATAGTGTGAGTACCAAAAAGTGTAAGGTTGATAAGGGTAGTCCCACTTACATGTGGCACTGCCGCCTTGGTCATATTGGTGTCAAACGCATGAAGAAACTCCATGCTGATGGACTTTTGGAGTCTCTTGATTTTGAATCATTTGACACGTGCGAACCATGCCTCATGGGCAAGATGACCAAGACTCCGTTCTCCGGAACAATGGAGCGAGCAACTGACTTGTTGGAGATAATACATACCGATGTATGAGGTCCAATGAGCGTCGACGCTCACGGTGGCTACCGTTATTTTCCCACCCTCACTGATGACTTGAGCAGATATGGGTATGTCTAGTTAATGAAACACAAGTTTGAAACCTTTGAAAAGTTCAAGGTATTTCAGAGTGAGGTAGAGAATCAACGTGATAGGAAAATAAAGTGCCTACAATCTGATCGTGGTGGAGAATATTTGAGTCACGAGTTTGGCACGCACCTAAGGGAATGTGGAATTGTTTCACAACTCACGCCACCTGGCACACCTCAGCGAAATGGTGTGTCTGAACATCGCACTCGCACTCTATTGGATATGGTGCGATCTATGATGTCTCTTACCGACTTACCGCTATCATTTTGGGGATATGCATTAGAGACTGCCGCATTCACTTTAAATAGGGCACCGTCAAAGTCCGTTGAGACGACACCGTATGAATTATGGTTTGGAAAGAAACCTAAGCTATCATTTCTAAAAGTTGGGGGATGCGATGCTCATGTGAAGAAACTTCAACCTGAGAAGCTCGAGCCCAAAGCGGAAAAGTTCATCTTCATAGGATACCCCAAAGAAACTATTGGGTATACCTTCTACCTCAGATCCAAAGGCAAAGTCTTTGTTGCCAAGAATGAATCCTTTCTAGAGAAAGAGTTTCTCTCGAAAGAAGTAAGTGAGAAGAAAAAAGAACTTGATGAGGTAATTGCACCTCAATTCGAAATGGAGAGTAGCGTAGCACATGAAGTTGTTTCTGTGAAGCCTACACCGGCTGGAGGGGAAGTTAATGATGATGATCATGAAACTTCAGATCAAGTTGCTATTCGAAGGTCCACTAGGACATGTTCCGCACCAGAGTGGTACGGCAACCCTGTCCTGGAGATCATGTTGTTGGACAACGGTGAACCTTCGAACTATGAAGAAGCGACGGCGGGCCCGGATTCCAACAAATGGCTTGAAGCCATGAAATTCGAGATAGAATCCATGTATGAGAACAAAGTATGGACTTTGGTGGACTTGCCCAATGATAAGCGAGCCATAGAAAATAAATGGATCTTTAAGAAGAAGACTGACGCGGATGGTAATGTGACCATCTATAAGGCTCGGCTTGTCACTAAGGGTTATCGACAAGTTCAAGGAGTTGACTATGATGAGACTTTCTCACCCGTAGCAATGCTGAAGTCCGTCCGAATCATGTTAGCAATTGCCGCATTTTATGATTATGAGATTTGGCAAATGGACGTCAAAACGGCATTCCTTAATGGTTTCCTTAAGGAAGAATTGTATATGATGCAGCCGGAAGGTTTTGTCTACCCTAAAGATGCTAACAAAGTATGCAAGCTTCATCGCTCTATCTATGGGCTGGTGCAAGCATCTCGGAGTTGGAACATTCGCTTTAATGAGGTGATTAAAGCGTTTGGATTTATACAGGTTTGTGGAGAACCCTGTATTTACAAGAAATTGAGTGGGAGATCTGTAGCATTTCTCATATTATATGTGGATGACATATTGTTGATGGGAAATGATATAGAACTTTTGAAAGCATAAAGGCCTACTTGAATAAGTGTTTTTCAATGAAGGACCTTGGAGAAGCTGCTTACATATTAGGCATCAAGATCTATAGAGATAGATTGAGACGCCTCATAGGTCTTTCACAAAGCACATACCTTGACAAGATATTGAAGAAGTTCAATATGGATCAGTCCAAGAAGGGGTTCTTGCCTCTGTTACAGGGTGTGAGATTGAGTACGACTCAATGCCCAACAATGGCAAAGGATAGAGAAGAGATGAGTGTCATCCCCTATGCTTCAGCCATAGGCTCTATTATGTATGCCATGTTGTGTACCAGACCTGATGTGAACCTTGCAATAATTTTGGTAGGGAGGTACCAAAGTGATCCCGGAGCGGAACACTGGACAACGGTCAAGAATGTCCTGCAGTACCTGAAAAGGACCAAGGACATGTTTCTCATATATGGAGGTGGCGAAGAGCTCGTCGTAAAGGGTTACGTCGATGCTAGCTTCGACATAGATTCGCATGACTCGAAGTCACAAACCGGATATGTGTATATTTTGAACGGAGGGGCAAGTCACCTGGTGCAGCAGCAAGCAAAGCATCATGGCGGCATCTACATGTGAAGCGGAGTACATAGCTGCTTTGGAAGCAGCAAAGGAAGGAGTCTGGATGAAGGAGTTCATCATCGACCTAGGAGTAATTCCCAATGTGACAACACTGGAGCTATTGCCCTTGCCAAGGAGCCCAAGTTTCACAAGATGACAAGACACATCAAGCGCCGCTTCAACTCCATTCGTGATTATATTTGGGAAGGAGATATAGATATTTGTAAACTACAAACAGATCTGAATGTCGCAGATCCGTTGACTAAACCTCTCTCACGAGCAAAACATGATCAACACCAGAACTCTATGGGTGTTCGATACATCAAAATGTAACTAGATTATTGACTCTAGGCAAGTGGGAGACTGTTGGAAATATGCCCCGAAGGCAATAATAAAATGGTTATTATTGTATTTCCTTGTTCATGATAATTGTCTATTGTTCATGCTACAGTTGTATTAACCAGAAACCGTAATGCATGTGTGAATACATAGACCACAACATGTCCCTAGTAAGCCTCTAGTTGACTAGCTCGTTGATCAATAGATGGTCACGGTTTCATGATCATGCACATTGGATGTCATTGATAACGGGATCACATCATTAGGAGAATGATGTGATGGACAAGACCCAATCCTAAGCATATGTAACATCCCAAATTTTGGAATGTTATAATAAATATTAGAATTATTGTTTGTTTGTTTGAATGAATGAAGCTTGAGTGAAATTTGAAACTTTTCAAAACTTTTGAATGAGAGGGAATAAAATGACTTTCCCCTTCTCCGGTAAATTCAAATTCATCCAATTAAAAGCAATGAGAGAAGATGACATGACTTCTTCAACTATAAAGAATTTGAACGGAGTTTTGCATTTGAATTCTTTCAAATATTTTCCCTTGCTTCTATATTTTTCTTCCCCGAGAAATACCCCGAAAATAATTCTTGCCAAGCAAGAAAGAGAGGAGGAACATGACCCTCCAAACCGGGGATATTCCTTTGAAATATTTGGACCATAAAACCCAAGGTTTATTTGAAAAATATTTGCAAAAAGAAAATAAACCAATTTAGGGATTTTCTAAAAAAAAGAAAACATTTTTTCTGAAGTATTTATTTGGGTAGTGGAAAAATGCCCATCTTTTTGGATTTATTTTTTCTGAAAATTTTAATATATTACACCCCTATATTCCGAGGAATATTCCATTTACTTTTAATAGTTTTAATTCCTGTTTTAATAAATATGGAAAGAGATCTTTATTTTAGGAAAGTCCTTGGGCCATATTAGGAATGTCATCTGGCCCAATTCCACTTTCCTTCTTCTTCCTCACGTTCATTCCTTTTGTAGCCATGGCAGAAACCTCGAGGAAGCTTCCCCTCCGGGATTCGCGAGATTCTTTCCCACCCGGTGCCTCCCACCACCCCTATAAGAACCCCCTCGGCCTCCTCTTTCCATTCCCCTAGAGAAATCCCCGTTTCCCTGCCCGTAGCCACCTCGCCACCATCTCCATTGTTCCTGCCACACCAAGCTCGCAGGAGCTCTCTAGCGCCTCCCCTACCCCTGTCGAGCCCCCTGGCACCCCCTGCGCACCCCTTCCCCTCGTCGGAGTGCCCCTCGCCGCTGCTCCTCCTGCCATCGTTGGTGACCCTGTAGCGCAGCAGGTAACTCCCTTTTTCTTTCTTTCTTGTCTTCTGTCTATTTAGTTCACCGTTAGATCTTGATCCTAAGGCCCCTAATAGATCACTTAATAGCCGAACAGTTTTCCTCTAAAGTGCAGACATTTGTTAGATTACATCGATCACGCACAGGCCTCAGCTAGTAAGCATCGGCCACGTCACCCCCTTTCTTTTATCTTTTTTAGTTTTTATTCCCGAAACAGATTTGAATCTGATTTTAGAATGCCTATAAATTTTGATCCATAACTCCAATGAGATTGAAACTTGTTCCAGTAGATCACAATTTTTCTGTAGTTTTCAAAAACATATTAATTGCCTATGTTTGAAATTTTTCAAATTTGAATTAGATTAGATTTAGTTTAAAGCTTGTTTTGCTTATTCCGGGAGTTTAAAAATAGCTTTTAACTTGATTCGTTTTGCTACTGATCACTAGTGATCTTATTTATCACTGGTAAAAATTTCAGAATTGTTTGAGCATTTTAACTCATTATTTCATGTGAAACAATTTCTGTTTCACCTCTTTTAGAATTGTGACTAATTCTCTTCCTTTAGTTGTTTTTAAATAAATTTCTTTTATATTTCAGAAAGTTTATGTTTAGTTTCTGTTAGTTAAATAGTAGGTTTTCAAAAAGTTTATATTTTAATTTCATTTGTTATCGTGAAATCAATTCAAGTTCTCTAATAACTTGCAATTGATTTCTCTACTGTTTTAACTCCCAATTGAAAATACTTTCAAAATAGCTTTATGAAAAATACTTTATTTTATCTTAGTTAAATTTATATCTTAGTTCTCTGTTATTTTAGTGTTTTATTTTCTGTTAGACAAAAACTATTTAGTGTTTGATGTAGTAGAAGACTCCCTAGTCTTATTTGAAGTTTCCTTCGGATTCTTATTCGCTCTCTCTTTTGTTTTGATTGCTAGTATGAGTGCTTATGTGAATGCAATGTTTGTTATATAGATTTTCATCGGAGAGTGATGAATAGTCTATCAAGTTATTTTCTGAGAGCAATCTTTATCTTCATCAACAGTAAAGGCAAGTTCACCTTGACCATCTATTTCATACCTATGTTTTTATTGCATGTAGTGACATCATTCAACACATCCCTCCCGTAGTGTTATTGAAATTCTTGTAGTTGAGTAGAATGCATGAGGTAGGAACCCACCACTGGTTACTAAAGCCTCGGGAACGTTAGTTACTTTTATGCTATGCTAAAGTAGACGAGGTTTGGTATGAGTGTTCGTGAGTGGTGTGAAGGACTCTACGTCAAGACGACAACTTCATGAAGACATCTTCAAGTCCTGCATCTTCAAGACCTCAAGACTTCGAGACTCGAGAAGACAAGTTTTCAATACACAGTACTTGGTGAATGATGGAATTGATGGGCACCCTGGAGAAACCAGTGAGTGGCCGGGATGCATGGAGAAGCGCCATGACATCTTGCGGAAAGCCTCACCCAGACTCAAAGAGAAGGATGAATACTTCATGCCCGGAAGCTTACCTGTGTAGCCACAAGTCATTATGGGCTCTGGCTTGGTTGATCTTTGTTGTGACTCTGCTGGGCAGTGCTACGAGATGTAGTCGACGTTAGGATTGGATGGGCACTGTCGGACAGTCAGGGAAACACTTTGAAAGACCATGTTTCGTTCATCCTGTTCTCAAACACCAGGCAGTGCGAGGACTTATCAGGAGGGAACGAATCTTGTGGGTAAAGTACACAACACTCTGCAGAGTTAAACCTAATCGATTAGCCGTGTCCCCGGTTACGAACAATTTGAGCCTCTGGACTTGGATCTATCTCTGAACTCTCAACACTGGACTGATAACTTAATTGTGGGCAACTTAGGATACTTGAGGGTATTGAGACATTGGTTGGCAGAACCATATCATGATAGGTAACTCTACAGTGATATTCCTGATATTCCTTTTGTTGTAGGAAAAATAAAATCAGCTTTTACGCAAAAACTTAGACACAGAGCCACAAAGCCTTTGCATATAAAATAGTCTTTTTTCTCCTGTTCTTCTATGGTGATCTTTCCAGTACATTCAATGTACTGACCTATATGGCTGCAACGTCTTATGTTGCAGATACTCTTCTACGACGGGTAAGAGTACTATTCAGGGTTACGGTCCGCACTCAACTTGCCGTTGGTGTTATTGGGACTCCACTCCCGTTGACTGTATCCGCTGCTATTTTAAGGTATATATCAATTTACGTTGTTACATGTGATTGCACTTTGATATATACATTGATGTACTGTGTGTGCCAGCATACTGATCCAGGGATGGCACAGAACACACAGAGGCTTGACTCGTTTTGAGTCGGGTCGCTACAGCATAGCACAAGATTGTGTAGTTCGTATGCTAAAGCTTTTCTAATGTCAAGTATCGTTTCCTTATACCATGAGATTGTGCAACTCCTGGATACCGTAGGAATACTTTGGGTGTGCCAAACATCACAACGCAACTGGGTGGCTATGAAGGTACACTACGGGTATCTCCAAAAGTGTCTGTTGGGTTGGCACGAATCGAGACTGGGATTTGTCACTCCGTGTGACAGACAGGTATCTCTGGGCCCACTCGGTAAGACATCATCATAATGAGCTCAATATGACTAAGGAGTTAGCAATGGAACGATGTGTTACGGAACGAGTAAAGAGACTTGCCGGTAACGAGATTGAACAAGGTATAGGGATACCGGCGATCGAATCTCGGGCAAGTATCATAGCGGTAGACAAAGGGAATTGTATACGGGATTGATTGAATCCCCGACATCGTGGTTCATCCGATGAGATCATCGTGGAGCATGTGGGAGCCAACATGGGTATCCAGATCCCACTGTTAGTTATTGACCGGAGAGGTGTCTCGGTCATGTCTACATGTCTCCCGAATCCGTAGGGTCTACACACTTAAGGTTTGATGACGCTAGGGTTATAGGGAAATAGTGTACGTGGTTACCGAAGGTAGTTCGGAGTCTCGGATGAGATCCCGGACATCACGAGGAGTTCTGGAATGGTCCGGAGGTGAAGATTCATATATAGGAAATGAGGTTTTGGTCACCGGAAGTGTTTCGTGTAGGAGATATGCCCTAGAGGCAATAATAAATGTTATTGATTATCTCCCTGTTCATAATTAGGTTTATGTTCCATGCTATAACTGCTATGGTTGTCAAGTCTACAATAACCATGAGGCTTGAAGGAAGACTCATATGCACGTGTGGAATAATAAACGGTAAATTGTATTCCTAGTCTGGCCTCTAAGACTGGCTCAAGTATTGTATGATGATCCTGTTTTCCTAATCATGGGCATGGCTATGCCGGCAATTTTGAGGGCACAATGTTAGAAGAACATTTGTGTTGAATCGTCCCGAATTGATGTTGTGCTATGAGATACATTCTTCATAAGTTAATGGTTAATAACACAGAGAATTTAATGTTTGCATAATTCCTTAGACCATGAGAGTATCGAGTTTCTTCATGCTTGCTTCATGAACTTTGGGGTTTGTTAAACGTCATTCGTAAATGGGTGGCTATTACGGCGGATTACGGGTTCATGGAAAAGTATGTCAAGTAACTTGATAGCTCAAGATTGGGATTTGCTCCTTCGACGATGGAGAGATATCTCTGGGCCCTCTTGGTGTTACGGTATCCATCATCGTCTGGCCAGACACTTTGTGATTTGATCACGGGGATGCCGAAACACGGGAACGAGAAAAGAGATAAATATCGGTAACGAGGTAACTGGCATAGTGGACAAGTTGTTGATCCACAGGGATGCCAACATGTCTCTCCTCGTGTATTTGTAACATATTGCGAAGCAACAGGAATATCACACGACAACTGGTGGTTCACTTGAATATTCATTCGTGTGGGTATAGGGGTCAATATGGGTATCCACGGCTCCGATGTTGATCATTGATCAGAAGGGGTTCCGGGTCATGTCTATACTTCACCGAACCTATAGTGTCACATGCTTCAGGGTCATCTATCTGCTGAATACTAGACAAGGAGTCCAAGAGAAAGTCACTGAAATAGTTTCGGAGACAGCGGAAAAGTTCCGAAGAGAACACCGAAAAAGTTTTGGTAAAACCGAAAAGTTGTTTCGGATAAAACCATTGATACAAAAAGGTTTCGACAAGCACCGGGAATGTTTTGGAGGTTGCCAGATCGGTCTGGTAATTTCTGGAATTTTTCGGAGAAAAAACCGGAAAAGGTTTTCGGAGCTACCGGAATTGTTTACCAGGTAAACGAAGATGGTTTTAAATTAAACCACCATACCAAAAATGTTCCAGAGCATGTCCAGATAATTTTAGAGGGTGCCGGAAATGTTTTGGGACCTTCCAGAATTTTTCCGAAGTAATAGTCGCGTAAAACATCGTGTCCCAGCACGAGGGGACAAGATCCCACGTTTCGTGGGGCTGTTTTGGGGCGCCTCCCTTTTGGGGGGCAGCCCCTTGTGGCTGGACAAAAGGTGTTGGCCCCCCCCATGGTGGGGTAAGCCTCCAGAAATGGTGGAGAGTGTTGGGAGGAAGGTGGGGCCCCATGGGGGAACACCGTGGACAAGGGAACATGTTTTCTCTAGGAGCTCTCCATCCCCACTCCAACTCTCATACACATGCCATGCATTATCTGGCTTCTTCTCTCCCTCCCACGAAAAGAGTTTCGTAGAGCCGAAAGACTATCTGGGTTCCGGTGGGAACTAGTTCTGGACGGCAAAGCCCTGCCGGATAGATGACACCGTATGTGTGCAACTCTGTAGAGAGATCGTAGTTTCGGTCTTAGTTCGAGAGTGCCTCCCGAAGGGCTGTTCCTGTGACCGTCCGAGTTTTGGAGGTCCTCCCGAAGGGCTGTCCGAGTGACAGTCCAAGTTTCGAAGGTCCTCCCGAAGGGCTGTCCGCGACACCATCCGGGGGACTGTCCGACCGCCTCTCGGAGGGCTGTCCGCGGGGCAGATGAGGGTATACATCCTTGCGGTTGGGACTGTGTAAAATCCTAGCTGCGGGGACCTGCAACGCCATTCGTCATCGACTCTACTTCCGCTGCGCTACGAGTCGGTAACGAAAATGATCAAACCTTGTATGAAGTCTCCATAGTGATCCTGGGCTGGTGCGTAGGTCAGAAATTTTTTGTTTTCTGCTACGTTACCCTACAGTGGCATCAAGAGCCGTGCTATGCGTAGATGCAGGTTGCGATCTAGAATACATAGAGATGTATGGGTGTTGCACAATATAATTAGGTAGTAGATGAGATCTATTGCTGAAAATTATTTGTGCGGGTAGCATATGAAATCTGTTACCCGATGTTCCTTTTGCTTCCCTTGAATTTGCATAGTCCTGATCTTGACGGAATGGTCGAATCTCACAAAGTTCTGGCAATCCACGATCCTTTCATGCTGCTCCTGAGTATGCTGATTGACAGATCAACGAAGTGCTAACAGTTCTTTGGGTTCCACCATAGTTGAGAAAGATGGATGTTTCGTAGACGAAAGGGCAATGAAGATGTGATCTGCACAGGGGTCACGCGTATGATGAAGTTTAGTATGGGGCTCGAGATTTTATTATCTCGTGTTTTATACACCCTGGAAAGTTAATCTAGCAACTTGAATTATCATACTTGATGATGGACATTGGTTGATTCGGTTTGTTTCAAAATCTTAGAAGCCACGTAAAACAAGTTTTTGCATGAACCGATTAGAGGCATCTAACTTGGTTTTGCAGGATGGTTTGCATGTGAATATGATGTGGTATAGCAATGCTCATATTAATTTGATTATGTATGAGATGACTATATGATGTAATATTAACATGGCCTGCATGTCATGATTCGGCATGATGGCTGGAGCCATATGATTGTCACTTTAATGACCTGCGTGTCAACCTTAAGTAATGCACTTATTTTATTAGCTATAGAGATAGCAATATTATCTGGTGCATCGACAAGGTGGTGGCAATCTTCGTGAAGGTGAACACCGACGCGAATGCCGAAGATGAAGGAATGAAAGACTTCTCCGTCAGAAAGGGCTATACCATATCATGCTATTATGAAATGCCTGAGATGTGTATCCCTCTTGATGCACCCTTCTTGATTGCGTGGTAGTCGCTTTTTATTAGGGTGATCTCTCACAAAATATCAAGTAGTTAGTGTTCTCCCAAGTGTAGCACCGTCGCGACACCTATCTCTTTGGGGTATCACATGGTTACATGGGTACGAACGATTAGAGAAGTGTGAGGCGGGTGAGTTGAGACCTCACAGCGAGATCACTTGGTTATCTTGACGTTCAGGCATGAAAGTCATGAGCTTGGAACACACGCATCGAAAGATGAACAAGAGTCATATAGAGATGTTATTGGCAACTTGGCCTACCAATTGAAATTCTCGTCACTTGAGATGGTTACATCCTTGACGTTGAATTGAAAGTTGGGTCTTGCATCACTCAAAATCAATTATGAGAGATATTGATTTGAGTGGGAGCGCACTGTAGAATTAACTTTTTTAATTCTCAGTGCAATTAATTTTGAACAATGTCTAAGTGTGATTTGCATAATAGTTGTAGAATAATGGCTTGCGTTTCCACCTTCCCTATTAAAATTGAATAGCTGTTAAATATTTGGTTAAAACTTTACGGTTGGTAACGTAATGTGAGGATTGTCCTCAAGAGTGCCGAGAAGGACTTTGTCCTATCACATGCTTTTGGTATTCTCCCGCTAATGCTATGGATCATGTGACTCTCGTCCTTCGATCCAAAAGCTAGAAATCCTTTTCAGTCAAAGTGCAATATGTTTGCTTCCATGAGACCTGAACTTCGAAAGTTTGGATAGTTATGTGATATTCATGGAATCTGAAAATCATTTTCAGAGACAGACAAAGGCTAAAAGATATGAGATATCCAAAGCAATGTTTGTTTGCAAACTACTAGTAAAGAAGTTTACTATTCATTATACTGATAAGAGAGGGATCCAGGAGAACGCCTGTCATATGATGAAAGGTGAATAAAACAACAACTTAAAGAGAAAGGAAGTGTCCGAAGGGTGTTAGTGAGACTTTCACACCTAGGAAGTCCAAGGCTAACGCCACTCTTAAGTTGGATGCTTCTTCTCAGGGTAGGAGAAACACTGAAAAGTTAAACTGTTAGAAGTATAATGGCAAAAGGAAAGAAGACTGGAATATCTAGCTCATGTATGAATGTCATACAAAGTTTTTGATGTATAGAAGGCTGGTCAAAGATATAGTTCTTGGGAATTATGGTTAAACATGTTAATCACTAATTCTTTGGTATTGTGAGTTAATCACAAAGATACCCGCTCGATTGCATTCTGTTGGAACTCGATGTAAGAACTACTATGGCCTGAAAGACTAGCCAGGGATGAGGTTTAGATACACGTAGGGAACATAGTAAATGTTACGATGCCTTCCATTGGTGTATTACCTATGTATTAAGTTTCATAATTCATTTTAGAGTTTCACACTCTATCCCTTTGCATAAGGTATCTTGCAAGAAGGTTGTTCATAAGAGAACTTTTCATGTTTGGTGTTATGAATAACATAAGAGCCATACTCTCATTATGAACGAGACGTATGTTATGAATATTGATAATATTACATTACCTTTGGGTTTACTTTTATAATTCATTTTAGATTTTCATACACTCTAGCCCATTGCACAATGTTTGTTGCAAAAGAGTTGTTCATAAAAACAACAATTGTTGTTCAGTATTATGAATAACATGAAGGGCCATGCTTCCATCCTAGATGGGATGTATGTTATGAATATTGATGGAAATATGATACATCCATAACACTGACGCTAAATGTCACATGACTAAAAGAATACCACATATGTGTGGCACTGCATTTGGTCACATTGGAGAAACCCGCATGGAAAATTCCATTATGATGGATTTTGAAGTCGTTTGATTTTGAGTCATCTGACACTTGCAACTTTCCTCCAAAACAGGTGAACTAACTAAAATACCGTTCACAGGCCATAAGGAACGAGCAAAGAACTTATTGGTGATCATACATTTGATGTATGTAGTCCGATAAATGTTGTTGCAAACAGTGGATTTGTCTACCTTAAAAAATTGACTCAAGTAGATATATGGATATTTACTTGATGAGACGTAAGTCTGGATCTTTTGAAATCATTCAAAAGGTTTTCAAAAATAAAGTAGAAGTTATTGTACCAAGAAAATTATGTTTCTGCAATTTGATTGCGGAAAGGAATATTTGAGTTACAAGTTTAGCGAATGTCTAATGAGTTGTGAAAAAGGTTTCATAACTTGCACCTCCCGGAACACCACAACAAGTGGAAAGTCTGTGAAGATGTAATCGAACCATTTATGACATGGTAAGATCAAAGATGACATAAATAGATTTGCCATTATCCCTTTTATGGAGTGATGCTTTAGAGACTGCGGCTTTTACACTGAAAAGAGACCCATCAGGTCTGTTGAAATGACGCCATGGTATGGTACGCCCAACCATGTTATATCTTTTCTTAACATTTGGAATATGGGGCTTGTGTAAAAGGTTACAAACCTATTCCAAATTAGACAAGTGATACTTTGTATGGTTATCCCAAGTCATTGGGTATTCCCCCACCACTATACCGAGGCAAAGATTTTTGCCACAAAACGGTATGCTTTTAAAGAGAATAGTTCTTACAAAAGGTGAGTGGGAGGACAGTGCAACTCGACGGGATAACCGGTATCTTCGTCATTAGTTCAAAGGAACGAAACCCTGGAAATGATTCTGTTGTTTCCTACTACGACTGATATGGAAGTCTCTACAATAAAATGTATGGACTTCGGTCGAACGTGCAGCTGAACCACGTAGGCAAAGCTCGTGCAAACCTATCAGGTGCGCAAAGAGATATTGTTGTTAGACAACAATATACCTACAATACACAAGGAAGCGTTGATGGGCCCTGCCTCTGGGATTGGCTAAATGCCAATACAATCCGAGATAGTTTCCATATAAGTGATTCAAGATTAAAACCTTGATACACCTTTTAGAGGACTTAGAGTCTAACGAATATTTATGGAACTAAAAACTGATACGGATAAAAATGTTTTATCCATAAAGCTCGACTTGTTGAAATAACAAGTTCAAGGAGTTGACTACGATGAGGTTGTTTCACCGTAGTGATGCTTAAGGTCGGTTCGGGTTGAACTAGCAATTAATACATATATCAATCATGAGATATGAAACCTGGATGACAAAAGGATTTCCATCTAATGGAAATGAAACCTAGGACTTGTATGTGATACAGTCCAAAGTAAGTTGTCGATCTAGAGGATGCTAGTAAGTATGCAAACTTCAGAGTTCTAGCAATGGACAAAAGAGAGCAAAATGGAGTTGGAATCTTCGTGGTTTGATGAAATGATCAAAAGGGTTTTTGACTTCATCAATGGTAACGAAGATGCTTGTTAGTCAAGAAAGTAAGTGGGAGCATAATAATATTTCTAAAAATGTTGTGTGCTTGACACATTGTTAATTGGAAATAAATTTCTTGACACGAATTAGGACTTCATTTGAAAATATATTTTAGATGAAGTGCTTAGGATAAATAGCCTCCATATTAGGCATGATGATCTATGGATATAGATTTACCTAATGGGGCTAAGCAATGAATACATATTGACAAGGTGCTAAAACCTTTTAGCATTTAAAAACGCCAAGGAGTGATTCTTGCCGATGTCACATGGAAAGAGTTTTTGCAAGACTCAGTGTCCCAAAACACTGACGAGTAAAATACATGATGGAGATTCCACACACTCTAGTGTTTGGATTAATCATGTATTCCATGGTATGTAAAAACAACCAGATATGTCTGATACTCCCAAGTTGTTGCAAGTATAGATACCAAAGTGATCAAAGCACTGATCATGGGACAACAGTGAAAGATGTCATTAAGTACTAGAGTAGTGCTGATGACATGTTTTCTTGCAAGCAGAGATTATGAAGTGCTCGTTGTAAGTAATTACATGGATACAGTCTCAATCAATGCTCCATGCGATTTTCGATTTAAGTTAAGGGTTTTGTGTAATACACAATATGGTGTCACAGTAGTTGGAAATTGTTCCAAACAAGATACTGTGGCGAATTCTATAACAAAGGCTAAGTATGTTGATGCTTTGGAAGCGACAAAGAAGTTGTTGAATCATATAGTTCATTCATGAACTTAGTATGGTTCCAAGATGGCTTTGGTCTATGAGACACTATTGAAGATAGTTGCTCCATAGCTCAGTCTGAGGAATTAGGTTTCGACCAATGATTCACACATATGCAAAGCTAAGTTCACACAAAATACGAATTTTGTGATAGCGTGAAAACACGAG
The DNA here is from genome assembly GCA_022496015.1 of Hordeum marinum. Classification (NCBI taxonomy): domain Eukaryota; kingdom Viridiplantae; phylum Streptophyta; class Magnoliopsida; order Poales; family Poaceae; genus Hordeum; species Hordeum marinum. The sequence goes on from CM039672.1 coordinate 85,648,645, forward strand.
GATATGCAAAGTTACACACGGAGCTGAAGTTGTCAGATCCGTTGGACATCAGGCTATACCACAAGCGAAGCATATTTTACACCAGTATGCCATAGGTGTAAAGTGCATTAGGATTGACTACATTATTGACTCTAGTGCAAGTGGGAGTCTGTAGGAGATATGCCCTAGAGGCAATAATAAATGTTATTGATTATCTCCCTGCTCATAATTAGGTTTATGTTCCATGCTATAACTGCTATGGTTCTTGAGTCTACAATAACCACGAGGCTTGAAGGAAGACTCATATGCACGTGTGGAATAATAAACGGTAAATTGTATTCCTAGTCTGGCCTCTAAGACTGGCTCAAGTATTGTATGATGATCCTGTTTTCCTGATCATGGGCATGGCTATGCTGGCAATTTTGAGGGCACAATGTTAGAAGAACATTTGTGTTGAATCGACCCGAATTGATGTTATGCTATGAGATACATTCTTCATAAGTTAATGGTTAATAACACAGAGAAGTTAATGTTTGCATAATTCCTTAGACCATGAGAGTATCGAGTTTCTTCATGCTTGCTTCATGAACTTTGGGGTTTGTTAAACGTCATCCGTAAATGGGTGGCTATTACGACGGCTTATGAGTTCATGGAAAAGTATGTCAAGTAACTTGATAGCTCAATATTGGGATTTGCTCCTCCGACGATGGAGAGATAACTCTGGGCCCTCTCGGTGTTATGGTATCCATCATCGTCTGGCCAGACACTTTGTGATTTGATCACGGGGATGCCGGAACACGGGAACGAGAAAAGAGAACAATACCGGTAACGAGGTAACTGGCATAGTGGACAAGTTGTTGATCCACGGGGATGCCAACATGTCTCACCTCGAGTATTTGTAACATATCGCGAAGCAAAAGGAATAGCACACGACAACTGGAGGTTCACTCGAATATTCATTCGTGTGGGTATAGGGGTCAATATGGGTGTCCACGGCTCCGATGTTGATCATTGATCGGAAGGGGTTCCGGGTCATGTCTATACTTCACCGAACCTATAGGGTCACACGCTTAAGGGTCATCTATCTACTGAATACTAGACAAGGAGTCCGAGAGAAAGTCACTGAAATAGTTTCGGAGACAGCGGAAAAGTTCCGGAGAGAACACCGAAAAAGTTTCGGTAAAACCGAAAAGTTGTTTCGGATAAAACCATTGATACAAAAAGGTTTCGGCAAGCATCAGGAATGTTTTGGAGGTTGCCAGATCGGTCTGGTAATTTCCAGAATTTTTCGGAGAAAAAACCGGAAAAGGTTTTCGGAGTTGTCGAAATTGTTTACCAGGTAAACGAAGATGGTTTTAAATTAAAGCACCATACCGGAACTGTTCCAGAGCGTGTCCAGATAATTTTAGAGGGTGTCGGAAATGTTCTGGGACCTTCCAGAATTTTTCCGAAGTAATAGTCGCGGAAAACATCTTGTCCCAGCGTGAGGGGACAAGATCCCACGTTTCGTGGGGCTGTTTTGGGGCGCCTCCCTTTTGGGGGGCAGCCCCTTGTGGCTGGACAAAAGGTGTTGGGGGCCCCCCATGGTGGGGGAAGCCTCCACAAATGGTGGAGAGTGTTGGGAGGAAGGTGGGGCCCCATGGGGGAACACCATGGACAAGGGAACATGTTTTCTCCATGTTTGGTGGGAACATGCTTCCTTGTTTTGTGGGTGCTTGTCATGTGGCTGAAATTTCAGCCACCCCCCTCCTTACCCTATAAAAGGAGGTGGAGACGAGCTCTCCATCCCCACTCCAACTCTCATACACATGCCATGCATTATCTGGCTTCTTCTCTCCCTCCCACGAAAAGAGTTTCGTAGAGCCGAAAGGCTATCTGGGTTCCGGTGGGAACTAGTTCTGGACGGCGAAGCCCTGCCGGATAGATGACACCGTATGTGTGCAACTCTGTAGAGAGATCGTAGTTTCGCTTAGTTCAAGAGTGCCTCCCGAAGGGCTGTCCGTGTGACCGTCTGAGTTTTGGAGGTCCTCCCGAAGGGCTGTCCGAGTGACAGTCCAAGTTTCGGAGGTCCTCCCAAAGGGCTGTCCGCGACACCATCCAGGGGACTGTCCGACCGCCTCTTTTCAAGAGTCCACCATACCTACCTATGGATTCAGCAAGATCCTTCAAGTAAGTTGTCATCGATGCAATAAGGCAATAAAAATTGCTTCTAAAAGTGTAAGATCATTTAGTGTAAGAGAAAGTTGAGCATTGTACGAACTTGGATGACAAAGAATAAAAGCGACACACTGCATAATAAAGGTTGTCATCTTAAGGGGCAATACCACGTGACATTCTCTTGCACTAAGGGATTGAGCATACAAACAAATAAGCACATGACAACCTCTGCTTCCCTCTGTGAAGGGCCTATCTTTTACTTTTATGCAAGAGTCAAAGTTTTTCTCTATTCCTTTTATTTTTCTCCTTTGGCAAGTATCATGTGGTGAGGAAAGTCTAGGCACATATGTCCAGTTGAATATAGATAGCATGTGTTATTATTGTTGACATCACCCTTGAGGTGAGGATGTTGGGAGGCGAAACTATAAGCCCCTATCTTTCTATGTGTCTGGTTGAAACGTTTTGCTCATGGGTATGAGACGAGTGTTAGAAATCATAGAAGACTATATGATGGTTGAGTATGTGGACTTGCCTAAAGGCTCCGATACGTGACCCTTCCTAAAAAGATGATGAATTGTAGTTGCAAAGTTGACTGAGAACATAGTTTGTTGGTTTCTAATAGAGTTTTTGCTTTATACTTCGATTGTGTGATGAACTATTACTTATTCATGAGAAGTATATGATAAAAGTTCTATGATGAAAGTCCTATGTTTAATTTTGTTGCTGTTATAATAATCAACATGATGCTTCTATGTCCGTATTTTGTTTTTATCGACACCTCTCTCTCAAAGCATCTGGACATGTTTTTCGATTTCGGTTTTTGCTTGAGGACAAGCGAGGTCTAAGCTTGGGGGAGTTGATACGTCCATTTTGCATCATGTTTTCTTGCTGTTATTTATAATGTTTTCATCCATAATAATGCTTTTTGGAGTAACTCTAATGCCTTTTCTCTCATAATTTGCAAGGAACACACCAAGAGGGAGAATTCCGACAGCTGGAAATCTGGACCTAGAAAAGCTACGTCAGGCTACCTATTCTGCACAACTCCAAACAAGCTGAAACTTCACAGAGATTTTTATGGATCATTTAAGAATTATTGGAGCAAATAACTACCAGAGGGGCCCACCAGGTGGGCACAACCCACCTGGGCACGCCAGGGAGCCCAAGCGCGCCCTGGTGGGTTGTGCCCTCCTCGGCCCACCTTGGTGCCCATCTTTTGGTATATAAGTCATGTTTACCTAGAAAAAATATAAGAAGGAGGCTTTCGGGACAAAGCACTGCCGCCTCGAGGCGGCACTTGGGCAGGAGCACTTTGCCCTCCGGCGGAGTGATTGCACCGGGGGAACTTCCCTCCCGGAGGGGGAAATTATCATCATCATCATCACCAACAACTCTCCCATCTTGGGGAGGGCAATCTTCATCAACATCTTCAACAGCACCAACTCAAACCCTAGTTCATCTCTTGAGTTCAATCTTGTTGCCGAAACTATAGATTGGTGCTTGTGGGTGACTAGTAGTGTTGATTACGTCTTGTAGTTGATCACTATATGGTTTATTTGGTGGAAGATTATATGTTCAGATCCATTATGCTATTTAATACCCCTTTGATCTTGAGCATGATTATTATTTGTGAGTAGTTACTTTTGTTCTTGAGGTCATGGGATAAATCATGTTACAAGTAATCATGTGAATTTGATATGTGTTCGATATTTTGATAGTATGTATGTTGTGATTCCCTTAGTGGTGTCATGTGAACGTTGACTACATGACACTTCACCATATTTGGGCCTAAGGGAATGCATTGTGGAGTAGCAATTAGATGATGGGTTGCGAGAGTGACATAAGCTTAAACCCTAGTTTATGCGCTATTCCGTAAGGGACCGATTGGATCCAAAAGTTTAATGCTATGGTTAGAATTTATTCTTAATACTTTTCTCATAGTTGCGGATGCTTGCGGGAGGGTTAATCATAAGTAGGAGGTTTGTACAAGTAAGAGCAGCACCTAAGCACCGGTCCACCCACATATCAAATTATCAAAGTATCGAACACGAATTAAACCAACATGATGAAAGTGACTAGATGAAATTCCCGTGTACCCTCAAGAACGCTTTGCTTATCATAAGAGACCGCTTTGGCCTGTCCTTTGCCTCAAAAGGATTGGGATACCTTGCTACACTTTTGTTACTATATTCGTTACTTGCTCGTTACAAATTATCTTGCTATCAAACTACTTCGCTACTTACAATTTCAGCACCTGCAGACATTACCTTACTGAAAACTACTTGTCATTTCCTTTTGCTCCTCGTTGGGTTCGACACTCTTACTTATTGAAAAGAGCTACAATTGATCCCCTATACTTGTGGGTCATCACGTGTCTCATCATGGAGGTGGGGTGTGTCTGCGATTGCGCCGGCTACCTCTAGCCGACGCCTCGTTGCGGTGGCAGCCGCCAGTCGGGATGTCACTGCGCCGGTTGTTCACAGCCGGCTGCTCATTCCCGCGCAGCTGGGAACGCAGAGCATTGCTTCCCTTGGCCCGCCGGTCGGAGGCACGAGGGGAGCTGTAGTGCTGAGCCGGCTGACGACCAGCAGCCCCAGTGCCCACGCCCTCGGGACGGGGAGCCTCGGAGGCGGCTTCACCAGGGTTGAGCCCGGCTTGCTGCGCGTTGGCGGTGTCGATGAGTTCCTCGATGTGCCGCTCGCGCAAAGCGCGCTCCTCGCCCTCCAAGGTAGCCAGGTCCTCATAAGCTACCTTGACGGCCTACAGGTTGGTCGCGGGCGTGTCATAGACGGGCAGGCTTCCGCCGAGGATCTCCGCAACCACGCGTCCACGGTCACACACAACCCCCCACCGGCTGGGCTCGGTGCCAGCCGGGGTGAGGCCATACGCGGAGATATACTCACACTGCGCGACTTCCATTCGGTGCCGCTCGGTTGCAAGGGCATTAGCATCCTCGAACAGCTGTCGGCGGGTCACCTCTAGCTCGGCTATGGTGGTGGCCAGGTTTGCTATTGGAGAATGGGGGTGCTCAGACCCCGAAGGGTAGAGTCGAGCGGGTCGGAGGCCGCGTCAGCCTCGTCCCGTGCCTGGCCAGAAGAGGTGAAGGAGGCGGTGACCATTACCCCCCATGTGAATGCGGGAGCTGTTGACCTCGCCCGAGGTGAGTGCACCCACGGACGAGGGTGGGTCGGTGCAGTCAAGTACCTGGCTAGGGTACTCGTCGGTTGCTGGCTCGTCAACGAGGCTTAGCTTGGCAAAGCGCTCGGTGAGCATGGCAATGTCAATCGGAGGGTCGTTGCCGGGACTGGCAGCGTCGCTCGTAGGGCCAGCGCGAACGAGGTCCCAACCCGTGGGAGCAAGCCCCACGAGCATGTAGTTCTGCCTAGACGCGGGGCGACCGGGGGAGGTGGAGAAGGGTCCCGCCCGGAGCGTGATTCCGGTCGGCGCCGCGGACGGCCCCATGGTGGGCGCTAACTTTCATCATTTTCTCACGACAGATGCCATGGGTAGGCTTATCGAGAGTGGTTGGGGCCGAAGGACGCCGATGGGCTCCGGGAGCGGGATTAGGCACAAGCGAGGAGAGACACATGATGTACCCAGGTTCGGGGCCCTCTATGGGAGGTAACACCCCTAGTCCTGCTAGTCTAGGTAGATGGTGGATGAGGTTACAATGGTACTCCTTGAGCTATTGTCTAGAGGTGGAAGAAGGAGCAGCCAGGCTCCTCTTCCTTTGCTATGTGAGAGTGTGAGATGTTGGGAGTTCCCTTGTGTGTGTGTGTGCCTGCCCGATGCATGGGGGCCTCGGGGGGTTTTATAGGCCAACCCCTGGCTTACAATATCCCTAAAGTACTAAGAGAGGGGACCTGACTGGCAGCCTCTCCGGCTGGCTAGGGGGCCTATCGATTACGCGGTCTCGTCGCCCATAGGGCCCGCTGGCTCCGTGGTCCCATCGCCCACCGGGGTCCGCCAGCCGACTCTTCGATTGGTCTGCGCTCACCTGCCACGACACGGGCCACCCAAGTGGTGTTGCTTTATGCCAGCCGACCAAAGTCTCCGGTATAGCCGGGAGCACTATAGCCATGCAGAGGCAGGTAATAGAGTGGGTTGAGGCATGCCGACACTATTGCCCTCCTTGGTCGCGATCGCCCAAGGTTAGCGGTACAACCGGTCGGACTTTAGCCTTGCGTGCCTGTGCATCAGCGGTCGCTGTAGCCATACCGAGGTCCATCGTGGGGTCATGTCTTGCCGTCGTACTTGGTCACAGTGAGAAGGGACGGGTGCCTGTCCGTCCAAAGGTCAGCGGAAGGGCCAGCTATGGGGCAGCCAGCAGCCGGCTGGCCATGGGTTAGGTGGCCGGCTCCCTGACCAGTTGGCCGCAGGCCAGTCGACAGCGAGCCTACCGGCTATCCACCAGGCATCCTTGGGACAGCCGACCGTGGGGTTTGCCACTGGTACGCCAGCCGGCCGCGAACCAGCCGGCCGTATGATTTTTCTTCAAAAAGGGGGAGAACTCCCTAGTGTTGGCCTACCTAGGGGTTATAACCCCGTCAGTGAAGGAGTCGTCGGAATGTACTCTAGGCTTGATCTCATCACAAATGGGATTGCCGGATTAGGAAGCAAAGAAATGATTAACAAATTCATCATCAAGAATATACTTAGAGCCTTGGATGGAAAGTATGACACCGTGTGTACATTAATCCAAATGATGCCAAACTACAAAGATCTCAAGCTTATGGAAGTGATCGGAAGGATTGTTGCTCATGAGATGTCACTCAAGGACCAAGAAGAACTTCACAACAAGTCAATCGATGCCTACAAAGCCTCAAGTGACACTCCCGCTACATCAAGCGACAACCTTGTTACCAATGAAGAGATAAGCCTCATGGTCAAGAAATTCAACAAGTTCTAAAAGAGTTGAGGCAAAGAGAGAAACTCCAACTCACGATATGAAGAGAAGCATTCATATAGTCGTGATCGGAATTGTTACAACTGTGGAAGGCCCGGACAGTACTACAATGAGTCTGCGCCCCCCACAAAAGAAGGGAAGAGACACCTAGAAGAAAGAGCTCAAGAGATGAGTCCCCTCGAAGAGAGAGAATAAGTAGAGATGATCGTTATGAACGAGACCCTCCTGGAGAAGCAAAGAGTCAGAGAATAAGGACAAGTACACCAAGAGCTACACAAGAATAAGACATCAAGATCATGTTGGTGAATGGGTTTCTGGCTCCGAATCTGACAACCACTCCGAGGGAAGCTATCACTCCGACTCCGACTATAGTCAAGATGAAGGTGTTGCCAGACTTGCAATCATTTCCTCCAACTCCTACAACATATTTGATTCACCAAATGAAGGGAGTGGAATTTGCTTCATGGATAAAGCCCCCAAGGTATCACACCTCGAATACCTTGACTTTAATAGTGATGAGGATGACTTACTTGGAGATGATGACTTGCTATTTGAGAAATCTAGTGACATTAGTCAAAGTGAACTTGCTAGTAATCACTTTAGTCAAGATAAGTCATGTGATGATGATAAGATGGAAATAGAGAGACTAACTAAAGAACTAAACACTCTTAAGTTAGTCCATGAACCTACTCTAGAAGATCATAGAGAGCTTGTAAGGATTCATGAGAAGCTCCGCTTCTAGAAGCTCAATTTGGAGCAAGAGCATGCATTCCTTAAAGCTATCAATGGCGGTCTTCGAAAGAAGACTTCCTCTTATCTATCCAAACGACTACTCTTGTCTACATTCATTCCACAAGTTAAGGCTAAACAAACTAGTAACAAAGGCAAGAAAGGTTCTTCAACTAGTAGCAATAAAAATGATAAACCCAATGATATTGCTTCTAGTAGTTCTATTGATTCCACTAACGATTCTCTTAGCCAATTTAAACTTGAGCAAGAAAATGATCTACTGTAAGGGATTATAGAAAAGGGTATCAACATAAGTCTTGCCGGATATAAGCAATTTGAGGAAATTGTATGCAAGCATGGAGGATATAGGAAGAACCATGGGATTGGCTACTTCAACGCCAATGGAATTGAATGGGAAGAAGGTCCATACCAAATCCCAAGTCTGTTCATCAAAGGGAGAAGTATGAACATACTCTCCCTAAGGGAACAAAAGCTCAAGATGACCTTCCACCACAAGACCACAAGCTCAAGGGGAAGGACAAGCTTCAAAAGGAGATAGACTCATATTAAAATGAATCCCAAGCCATGGTCAAGTGGGTTCCCAAGGCTACCACAAGCTCAAGCTCTACAAGTGCTACTTCAACTCCAAGGATTTCCATCAAGTTGATGTGGATCCCAAAGAAGAAGAACTAGAGAAGTTCTTGAGGGGTGACTCCGCCAACAAAATTCACTCACATTCATTTTTGGCAAGGACTATTTGCAATCAACTCCAACTTTATGTCTATAATTTTTGATTGTTTCATGCCAATATTCTACAACTTTCATATACTTTTGGCAACTTTTATACTATTTTTTGGGACTAACATATTGATCCAGTGCCCAGTGCCAGTTCCTGTTTGTTACATGTTTTTGTTTCGCAGAATATACATACTAAACGAAGTCCAAACACGATAAAAACTTACAGAGATTTGTTTTGGAATATATTTGATTTTTGGGAAAAAGAATCAACGCGAGACGATGCCTGAGGTCACCACAAGCCAAGGGGCGCGGCCTACCCCCTGGTCATGCCTGTTGGAAATATGCCCTAGAGGCAATAATAAAATGGTTATTATTGTATTTCCTTGTTCATGATAATTGTCTATTGTTCATGCTATAATTGTGTTAACCGGAAACCATAATACATGTGTGAATACATAGACCACAACATGTCCCTAGTGAGCCTCTAGTTGACTAGCTTGTTGATCAATAGATGGTCACGGTTTCATGACCATGGACATTGGATGTCGTTGATAACGGGATCACATCATTAGGAGAATGATGTGATGGACAAGACCCAATCCTAAGCATAGCACAAGATCGTGTAGTTCGTTTGCTAAAGCTTTTCAATGTCAAGTATCGTTTCCTTAGACCATGAGATTGTGCAACTCCCGGATACCATAGGAATGCTTTGGGTGTGCCAAACGTCACAACGTAACTGGGTGGCTATAAAGGTGCACTACGGGTATCTCCGAAAGTATCTGTTGGGTTGGCACGAATCGAGACTGGGATTTGTCACTCCGTGTGACGGAGAGGTATCTCTGGGCCCACTCGGTAAGACATCATCATAATGAGCTCAATGTGACTAAGGAGTTAGCCACGGGATGATGTATTACGGAACGAGTAAAGAGACTTGCCAGTAACGAGATTGAACAAGGTATAGGGATACCGACGATCGAATCTCGGGCAAGTACCATACCGATAGACAAAGGGAATTGTATACGGGATTAATTGAATCCCCGACATCGTGTTTCATCCGATGAGATCATCGTGGAGTACGTGGGAGCCAACATGGGTATCCAGATCCCGCTGTTGGTTATTGGCCGGAGAAGTGTCTCGGTCATGTCTACGTGTCTCCCGAACCCGTAGGGTCTACACACTTAAGGTTCGATGACGCTTGGGTTATAGGGGAATGGTATACGTGATTACCGAAGGTTGTTCAGAGTCCCGGATGAGATCCCGGACGTCACGAGGAGCTCCGGAATGGTCCGGAGGTAAAGATTGATATATAGGAAGTCCAGTTTTGGTCACCGGAAAGTTTTCGGGCTCATCGGTAGTGTACCGGGAGTGCCGGGAGGGTGCCGGAGGACCCCCGAGAGGGGTGTGACGACCAAAGGACCTCATGGGACCTTAGAGGAGGTGTGCCAGCCCATATTGGGTCGGCCAAGACCATCTATGTGGGCCCATGTGGCTGGAGATAAGGAGATAAGGCAAAAAGGATTTAAAAGGAGGAGATCCACCTCCCTTGTGGGAGGTGGACTCTCCCTTTAATTCGGCCGACCCTCTCCTCTTTGGAGTAGAGGCCAAGCCAGCCCTCCACGTCCCTCCTCCTATATATACTTGAGGTTTTGGATGTTTTGAGATAGGATTTGATCTCTCTCTCTCACGGCGAAGCCCTACCTCTCTTCTTCCTCCTCCGCAGCGCTTAGGCGAAGCCCTGTCGGAATACCTTGCTACTCCACCACCACCACGCCGTCGTGCTGCTGTTGGAGCCCTTCCCCAACCTCTCCTTCCTCCTTGCTGGATCAAGGTGTTGGAGACGTCACCGGGCTGCACGTGTGTTGAACGCGGAGGTGCCGTCCGTTCGGCACTTGATCGGATCTACCGCGATCTGAATCGCTGCGAGTACGACTCCATCAACCGCGTTCTTGTAACGCTTCCGCTTAGCGATCTTCAAAGGTATGAAGATGCAATCTCTCCCCTCTCGTTGCTGGTTTCTCCATAGATAGATCTTGGTGAACGTAGGAAATTTTTGATTTACTACTACGTCTCCCAACAGTGGCATCATGAGCTAGGTCTATGCGTAGAATCTATGCACGAGTAGAACACAAAGTAGTTGTGGGCATCGATTTTGTTAATATGCTTGCCATTACTAGTCTTATCTTGATTCGACGGTATTGTGGGATGAAGCGGCCCGGACCAACCTTACACGTACGCTTACGTGAGACCGGTTCCACCGCCTGACATGCACTAGTTGCATAAGGTGGCTAGCGGGTGTCTGTCTCTCCCACCTTAGTCGGATTGGATTCGATGAAAAGGGTCCTTATGAAGGGTAAATAGCAATTGGCATATCACGTTGTGGTTTTGACGTAGGTAAGAAACGTTCTTGCTAGAAACCTATAGCAACCACGTAAAAACTTGCAACTACAAATTAGAGGACGTCTAACTTGTTTTTGCAGCATATGCCGTGTGATGTGATATGGCCAAAAGGATGTGATGTGATGCATTGTGATGTATGAGATTGATCATGTTCTTGTAATAGGGTTCACGACTTGCATGTCGATGACTATGACAACCGGCAGGAGCCATAGGAGTTGTCTTATATTATTGTATGACCTGCGTGTCAATCATAAACGCCATGTAATTACTTTACTTTATTGCTAAACGTTAGCTGTAGTAGTAGAAGTAATAGTTGGCGAGACAACTTCATGAAGACACAATGATGGAGATCATGATGATGGAGATCATGGTGTCGTGCCGGTGACAGTGATGATCATGGTGCCCCGAAGATGGAGATGAAAGGAGCAAGATGATATTGGCCATATCATGTCACTATATTGATTGCATGTGATGTTTATCATGTTTACATCTTATTTGCATAGAACGACGGTAGTAAATAAGATGATCTCTCAATAAAATTTCAAGAAAGGTGTTCACCCTAACTGTGCACCGTTGCTAAGGATCGTCGTTCCGAAGCACCACGTGATGATCGGGTGTGATAGGTTCTAACGTTCGCATACAACGGGTGTAAGCCAGATTTACACATGCGAAACACTTAGGTTGACTTGACGAGCCTAGCATGTACAGACATGGCCTCGAAACACGAAAGACCGAAAGGTCGAACATGATTCGTATAGAAGATACGATCAACATAGAGATGTTCACCATGGATGACTAGTCCGTCTCACGTGATGATCGGACACGGGCTAGTTGACACGGATCATGTATCACTTGGAAGACTAGAGAGATGTCTATCTAAGTGGGAGTTCATTAATAATTTGATTAAATGAACTTAATTATCATGAACTTAGTCTAAAAATGTCCTTGCAAATTATGTCGTAGATAGCTCGCGCTGTAGCTCCATAGTTTTATTGATACAATCCTAGAGAAAAGTAATTTGAAAGTTGATGGTAGCAATAATGCGGACTGAGTCCATGATCTGAGGATTGTCCTCATTGCTGCACAGAAAGCTTATGTTTTTGATGTACCGCTAACTGCACCACTCCCTCAAGCGTTGTCTGTAGATGTTGTGAACATATGACAGGCACTTTTTGGTGACTACATGATAGTTCAATGCGTCATGCATTACGGCTTAGAATTGAGGCTCCAAAACGTTTTGAACGTCATGGAACATATGAGATGTTCTAGGAGCTGAGATTGTGATCTCAGGCTCGTGCCTATGTTGAGAGGTATGAGACCTCCAACAAGATTCTTTGTCTGCAAGATAAAGGAGAATAGCTCAATCGCTGAGCGTGTGCTCAGATTGTCTGGGTGCTACAATCACTTGAATCAAGTGGGAGTTAATCTTCCAGATGAGATAGTGATTAATGCAGTTCTCCAAGTCACTGCCACCAAGCTACTAGAGCTTCGTGATGAACTATAACATGCCAGGGATGGATAAGATGATCCCTGAGTTGTTCGTGATGTTTGACACCACGAAGGTAGAAATCAAGAAGGAGCATCAAGTGTTGATGGTTAAGTGAAACTACTAGTTTCAAAAGGGGCAAGGGCAAGAAGGGAAAACTTTAGGAATGGCAAGCCAGTTGTTGCTCTAGTGAAGAAACCCAAGGTTGAGCCCGAACCCGAGACTAAGTGCTTCTGTTATGAGGAGAATGTTGGCTGAAGCGAAAAAACCCTAGATGCTTGGTAGATAAGAAGGCTAGTAATGTCAATGGAATTATATTTGATATACGTGTTAGTGATGTGTACCTTGCTGGTACTCCTAGTAGCACCTGGGTATTGGATACCGGTTCGGTTGCTAAGTGTTAGCAACTCGAAATAAAAGCTACAGAATAAATGGAGACTAGCTAGGTGAAAGGTGACGATGTGTGTTGGAAGTATTTCCAAGATTGATGTGATCACCATCGCACGCTCTCTCTACCTTCAGGATTTGTGATAAACCTAAATAAATGTTAGTTGGTGTTTGCGTTGAGCATGAACGTGATTAGATCATGATTAGTGCAATACGGTTATTCATATAAGTTAGAGAATAATGGTTATTCTATTTACATGGATAATGCCTTCAATGGTCATACACCCACTCGGAATGGTTTATCGAATCATGATCATAGTAGTACACATGTTCATAACGTTGGTACCAAAAGATATAAAGTTAATAATGATAGTACCACATACTTGTGGCACTGCCACTAAATGTCATATTGGTATAAATCGCATGAAAGAAACTCCATGCTGATGGATTTTTGACTCACTCGATTTTGAATCGGTTGAGACATGCGAGCCATGCCCTTTTGGCAAGATGACTCAGACCCCGTCTTCCGGTATGATGGAGTGGACTAGTGGCTTATTGGAATTAATACATGTTGATGTATGTGGTCCAATGAGTGTTAAAACACACAGTGAATATCGTTATTTTTCTTTACCTTCACTGATGATTTGAGTGAATATGGGGATATTTACTTAAACACGAGTCTGAAATGTTTGAAAGGTTCAAGGAGTTTCATAGTGAAGATAAAGATCATCGTGACAAGAAGATGAAGTTTCTACGATATGATCGTGGAGGTGAATATCTAAGTTACGAGTTTGGTATGCAATTTTAGACAATGTGGAAATTGTTTCACAGCTCACGCCTCCTGGAACACCATAGTGTGATGGTGTGTTCGAACGTCGTAGTCGTGCTCTATTGGATATAGTGAGTACTATGATGTCTCTTATCATTTTGCCACTATCGTTACGGGGTTATGCATTAAAGACAAATCCATTCACTTTAATAGGGCACCATCTAAGTCTGTTGGGATGACACCGTGAGAATTATGGTTTGACAGAAGCCTAAGCTGTCATTTCTTAATGTTTGGGGCTGCGACGCTTATGTCAAAATGGGTTTTTCACCTAGCGAGCTCGAACCCAAAGCAGACAAATGCATCTTCATAGAATACCCTAATGAGACATTGGGTATACCTTCTATCTCAGATCCAAGCGCAAAAGGTGTTTGTTGCTAAGAATGGGTCCTTTCTTGAGAAAGAGTTTCTCTCGAAAGAATTGAGTGGGAGGAAGATAGAACTTGATAAGGTTGTTGAACTTTTGTTTCAACCAGAGAATAGCGCAACACAGAAAGATGTTTCTGTAGAGCCTACTCAGTTGAAAAGGAAGTTAATGATGATGATCATGAAGCTTCGGATCAAGTCACTATCGAACCTCGTAGGTCGACAAGGACGCGTACTGCTCCTGAGTAGTACGACAACCCTGTCTTGGAAATCATGTTGTTGGACAACGATGAACCTACGAACTATGGAGAAGCGATGGTGGGCCCGGATTCCAACAAATGGCTAGGCGCCATGAAATCCGAGAAAGGATCCATGTATGAAAACCAAGTATGGACTTTGGTAGCCTTGCCTGTTGAATGGCGGGTCATTGAGTACAAATGGACCTTTGAGATAAACATAGACGCTAATGGTGAATTGTCACCGTTTATAAAGCTTGACTTGTCGCAAAGAAGTTTCCGCCAAGTTCAAGGAGTTGACTGCGATGAGATTGTCTCATCTGTAGCGATGCTAAAAGTCTATTAAAATTATGTTAGCAGTTGCTGCATTTTTCGATTATGAAATCTGGCAGATGGATGACAAAACAAAGTTTCCATAATGGTTTCTGTGAGGAAGAGTTGTATGTGATACAACCAGAAAGTTTTGTCAATCCTAAGGATGCTAAAAAGTATGCAAACTCTAGCGATCCTTCTATGGACTGGAGCAAGCATGTCGGAGTTGGAATATATGCTTTGATGAGGTGATCAAAGTGTTTAAGTTTATACAAAGTTTATGAGAAACTTGTATTTGCAAGAAAGTGAGTGGGAGCACTATAGAATTTCTTATAAGAATATGTAGTTGACATATTATTGATCGGAAATGATGTAGAATTTCTGGAAGAGCATGAAGGGTTGTTTGAAAAGAGTTTTTTCAAAGGAAGACCCAGATAAAGCTACTATTTTATTGAGCATCAAGATCTATAGGGATAGATCAATGCGCTTGATAAGTTTTTTTTCGACAAAGACATACCTTCACAAGTTTTGAAGGAGTTCAAAATAGTTGGGTCGAAGAAGGAGTTCTTGACTGTATTGTAAGGTGTGAAATTGAGTAAGACTCAATACCCGACCACGGCAGAAGATAAAGAAAAGATGAGTGTCATCTCCTATGCTTTGGCCATAGGCTCTATATAGTATGCCATGCTGTGTATCGCACCTGTGTGTGCCTTGCCATGAGTCTGTCAAGGGGTACAAGAGTAATCCAAGAGTGGATCACTGGACAATGGTCAAAGTTATCCTTAGTAACTTGAGAACTAAGGAAATATTTCTCGATTATGGAGGTGATAAAGAGTTCATCGTAAAGGGTTACGATGATGCAAGCTTTAACTCCAATCCGGATGACTCTTAGTAGAAATCTGGCTACGTATAGTGGAGCAGCCATTTGGAATAGCTCCAAGTGGAGCGTGGGAGCAGTATCTACAAATATGACATGGACAGTTTGTAAGGTACACACGGATCTGAATGTCGCAGACCCGTTGACTAAAAATCTCTTTCACGAGCAGAACATGAACAAACCCCAGAACTTATTGGGTGTTAATCACATGATGATATGATCACATGGTGATGTAAGTGTTAATCACATGGTGATGTGAACTGGATTATTGACTCTAGTGCAAGTGGGAGACTGTTGGAAATATGCCCTAGAGGCAATAATAAAATGGTTATTATTGTATTTCCTTGTTCATGATAATTGTCTATTGTTCATGCTATAATTGTGTTAACCGGAAACCATAATACATGTGTGAATACATAGACCACAACATGTCCCTAGTGAGCCTCTAGTTGACTAGCTCGTTGATCAATAGATGGTCACGGTTTCATGACCATGGACATTGGATGTCGTTGATAACGGGATCACATCATTAGGAGAATGATGTGATGGACAAGACCCAATCCTAAGCATAGCACAAGATCGTGTAGTTCGTTTGCTAAAGCTTTTCAATGTCAACTATCGTTTCCTTAGACCATGAGATTGTGCAACTCCCGGATACCATAGGAATGCTTTGGGTGTGCCAAACGTCACAACGTAACTGGGTGGCTATAAAGGTGCACTACAGGTATCTCCGAAAGTATCTGTTGGGTTGGCACGAATCGAGACTAGGATTTGTCACTCCGTGTGACGGAGAGGTATCTCTGGGCCCACTCAGTAAGACATCATCATAATGAGCTCAATGTGACTAAGGAGTTAGCCACGAGATGATGTATTACGGAACGAGTAAAGAGACTTGCCAGTAACGAGATTGAACAAGGTATAGGGATACCGACGATCGAATCTCGGGCAAGTACCATACCGATAGACAAAGGGAATTGTATACG
Organism: Hordeum marinum; assembly: GCA_022496015.1. Classification (NCBI taxonomy): domain Eukaryota; kingdom Viridiplantae; phylum Streptophyta; class Magnoliopsida; order Poales; family Poaceae; genus Hordeum; species Hordeum marinum. Next base: position 85,665,024 of record CM039672.1, read on the forward strand.
GGATTAATTGAATCCCCGACATCGTGGTTCATCCGATGAGATCATCGTGGAGTACGTGGGAGCCAACATGGGTATCCAGATCCCGCTGTTGGTTATTGGCCGGAGAAGTGTCTCGGTCATGTCTACGTGTCTCCCGAACCCGTAGGGTCTACACACTTAAGGTTCGATGACGCTAGGGTTATAGGGGAATGGTATACGTGATTACTGAAGGTTGTTCGGAGTCCCGGATGAGATCCCGGACGTCATGAGGAGCTCCGGAATGGTCCGGAGGTAAAGATTGATATATAGGAAGTCCAGTTTTGGTCACCGGAAAGTTTTCGGGCTCATCGGTAGTGTACCGGGAGTGCCGGGAGGGTGCCGGAGGACCCCCGAGAGGGGTGTGACGACCAAAGGACCTCATGGGCCCTTAGAGGAGGTGTGCCAGCCCATATTGGGTCGGCCAAGACCATCTATGTGGGCCCATGTGGCTGGAGATAAGGAGATAAGGCAAAAAGGATTTAAAAGGAGGAGATCCACCTCCCTTGTGGGAGGTGGACTCTCCCTTTAATTCGGCCGACCCTCTCCTCTTTGGAGTAGAGGCCAAGCCAGCCCTCCACGTCCCTCCTCCTATATATACTTGAGGTTTTGGATGTTTTGAGATAGGATTTGATCTCTCTCTCTCACGGCGAAGCCCTACCTCTCTTCTTCCTCCTCCGCAGCGCTTAGGCGAAGCCCTGTCGGAATACCTTGCTACTCCACCACCACCACGCCGTCGTGCTGCTGTTGGAGCCCTTCCCCAACCTCTCCTTCCTCCTTGCTGGATCAAGGTGTTGGAGACGTCACCGGGCTGCACGTGTGTTGAACGCGGAGGTGCCGTCCGTTCGGCACTTGATCGGATCTACCGCGATCTGAATCGCTGCGAGTACGACTCCATCAACCGCGTTCTTGTAACGCTTCCGCTTAGCGATCTTCAAAGGTATGAAGATGCAATCTCTCCCCTCTCGTTGCTGGTTTCTCCATAGATAGATCTTGGTGAACGTAGGAAATTTTTGATTTACTACTACGTCTCCCAACAGTGGCATCATGAGCTAGGTCTATGCGTAGAATCTATGCACGAGTAGAACACAAAGTAGTTGTGGGCGTCGATTTTGTTAATATGCTTGCCGTTACTAGTCTTATCTTATTATTATCCAATGATGTGTTGCCATCCTATGATGTCCGAGTAGATTTTTGTTGCCCTATGGGTCGATTGATGATCATGATTGGTTAGAGTTGCATGTTTTATTATTGGTGTTGTCCTATGGTGCTCTCCGTGTCACGCAAGCGTGAGGGATCCTCACTGTAGGGTGTTGCAATGTGTTCATGATTTGCCTATAGTGGGTTGCTTGAGTGACAGAAGCATAAACCCGAGTAGGTGGGTTCTTGCATATGGGAGTAAAGAGGACTTGATACCTTATAATGCTATGGTTGGGTTTTACCTTAATGATCTTTAGTAGTTGCGGATGCTTGCTAGATTTCTAATCATAAGTGCATATGATCCAAGTAGAGAAAGTATGTTAGCTTATGCCTCTCCCTCATATAAAATTGCAATAATGATGACCGGTCTAGTTATCGATTGCCTAGGGACAATGCCGCAACTCCTACCACCACTTTTCCACACTCATTAGACTAACTTAGTTGTTTCTTTATCTTAGCATCCCCTAGTTTTTATTTACGTGCTCTTTATTTTCTTGCAAACCTATCTCGTTACACCTACAAAGTACTTCTAGTTTCATACTTGTTCTAGGTAAAGCGAATATTAAGTGTGCGTAGAGTTGTATCGGTGGTCGATAGAACTTGAGGGAATATTTGTTCTACCTTTAGCTCCTCATTGGGTTTGACACTCTTACTTATCGAGAAAGGCTACAATTGATCCCCTATACTTGTGGGTTATCAGAGTCACACATTCCCTCAAAGGTAAGCAAGATACAAGGTAATAAATGAATCCATGGACATCATCATGTATACATTGAACTCCATGTCCATAGATATACTTGTATCTGTCTCTTGTTTGGGACTAACCCATGTAGGTGAGAAGAGTAAGAAACAACGAGGATTTCTCCCAACTCAAGATTATCTTCATCAACTATGAGCATCCACCACTACATCACCCACATGAAGTGTTCTATGACAAAAACCAAGGTTAGTTTATCCCTCTTAGGCGGGATGTCACATCAAGGGGGAGATTTACTCTAAGACTTGAGTTAAAGCATCTCTTAAAGATGTGAACAAATTAAATGATTTCTGTAAAAGTGGTAACCCCACTTGTGCTTAAACGATGAGTACGACCTATGGTCAAGTATTCTTACTTGGCTCCTAAGTCAATATACTCATATATAGATGGCTTCGTCATCGCAAAGTGCTTGGTATATACTAGAGTGGTTTTGCATGTTTGCCATATTTCATTTGACATCTTATTGTGTGAGCATGTTGGCCTGCATGTCTTTACTCATTCGAGGATATCCAATTTTTGTTATTTGGGTTTCATTTTTATTTGGCGAATTGGATATACAAGAATGACTAGGACCCCCTCTAGCTATATATGATTTCTCGTCTTAAATTCTATTCATGCCACATCACAAAATTTGAGCAAGCACTTCTCGAACCCTTTGTGTGAGCAGCACTCGGAGTTCCGTTTTGTCAAGAGCTGACCACCAAAACCTCCCAGTGCAACTCGGTGTAACCAACACAAAAATCTCGGTTTCACCGATGCCTAGGGTTGATCTGATTTTCCTATATCAGTAACACCGATTCCATATTCTCGGCTTCACCGATCTTCCGTGTCAACTCATCGTTGAGGAACTCTATGGCACCGATAATTTTGAACCGATGTCACCGACAATGAAGGGTATATATTGTGGACGACCCAACTTTTGAAGTCAAACCTTCAAATGTCCAATTCCTCCAAACCCTAGTTGCCATTCGTGGACCCCTGTTCGTCGCCCTTGCCTCCCTGTGCGCCCTCACTGCTAGAATCTTCACAGTCGACGGAATCTTCACCGTCATCGTTGCAGTAGCGGAGTCCTCAGCGAATTAGGGTGAGATTCTGATCTCCTCTTGCGCTCCTTTATCTAATTCTTGCGATTTAGGGTTGCTTTATCGGTCTTTCCATCCTCATAGTTGAGAAACTCAACCCTAAAATGCCACCGTTTGGGATTGATCCATCCTCAATAAACCTCCATTAGAATCGTAGATCGAAATTTTTTAGGGTTGAGTTTCCGCCAAGTGTGTCTCGGTGACACCAAGTTGGAAATATCGGTCTTACCAATATGTGGTTTAGGGAAACCGAGAACACTCTCGATGGAACCAAGTATCCCTTTTCGGTCTCACCGAAAAGGGCTGCCAAGTTTCTGTAACAGGCGAGTGTTTGTCTTGGTGGCTCCGAATTTTCTAACTCGGTGGTACCGAAACCCACTTAGCTGAAATTCAAAACTAATAATTGGAGATCAAATTTGAGAAAATCTTCTGTGTTTTGTGATGCTCAACCTCTCTACTCTACTATGGTCTATTCATAGGGTTAGCATGTTAGGATCAGATGACAGTCAGAACAACTTCAAAGAGAGAAATGTGGACATGAGTTCAAGCACTAGCCCTGAGTCTAGTTCATCTTCCTATGATGACAACCCCAGTTCACCTGACTTGCCCAAGGATGCCACCAGGGCAAGGAAGAAGCTGAATTCTGATGAACATGATTCTGATTTTGTGCCGGAGGAAGAGATAGCCAAGAGGCAGAAAGAGAAGGCTACCAAGAGCACAAATACATATGCTACTTCTTCCAAGAGGACTTTCAAGAAGGTCTATGCTAGTGCTGATGCTATGAGGGCACTTGAGAGTGCCAATGCCAACCCTTCTGTATCTGTTGAACCCACTTCCATGTATGAGGATCCAACTGATGTTGAAGAGGAGGAAGTGGAGGAAGAGCCAAATGCCTAGGCTCCTCCCGCCAAGAAGAAGAAGCTCCTTGATGATGTTATGCCAAAGAAAGCTTCTTCAAGCAAGAAATCTACACCCAAGAAGTCAGTTGCTCCAATGTCCAAGAAGACTACTAGGGACATCCCTCTTGCTGCCAAGAACAAGACTTCAACTTTCAGAGATACTGAGGAAGAATTGCCAGTTTTGAGGAAATTGAGGCCACGTATGCCAAAGCATAATGATGCTCATCCTGTTGCTGAAGACATGAAGAAGAGGAGAGATTCAGGTTTGAGAACATGGAGAGCAAATGACCCCTATTCCTCCAAGAGAAGGACTGGTGTGGAGGCCATATTTCACACCAAGGAACAACAAGACTTTTATGAGACTATACTATTGGAGAAGAGCCCAACATTCAATGACATGAGATATGTCGACTCGACCTTCATCAAGGAAAATGAAGATTATTTTCCAAGTGTGCAAGACAACTTCTAGTGTATTGACATTACAAACTTTGTTGGAAGAGAGTTCACTACCTAGAACGATGAGATGATCATGCAGTTCTATTCCACTGCTCACTTCTATCTAGATGGCATGATTGTTTGGATGACTGAAGGTATGAGGTAACAATCTACTTTTAATGAGTGGGCTACCATCTTAGGAGCTCCACAAGTTGAGGTAAGTGACTTGGATATATATGCTTAAGCCAAGATGAATCACAACTCCATGGCAAATATGTATAAGGAGATTCTCGCAGATTATGTGCATTCACATAAGTTGGGTTCAATTTACTATCTACAAGCAGGTTTGACTACAACCAACACCATTATGAAATATACATTGATGGCCAAGTCAGGAGATGACAAGATGATCCGAGGTTACTCAATCAACATGTTGCACCACATTGACACCCACACCAGGTTCAGGGTGATGGATCTGATAATTGAGACAATGAAGAGGATAGTTGCAGACCAGAAGAGATGTTGTGGATACACATCGTACATTCAGATGCTCATTAACTCTAAGTTAGATAAGAATGTATATGCACTCAATCGCCCACATTTGCCACTCTAGCCAGAGTTCAAGGATAATGTCATGGTGACGGATCCCAGTCATCCCACTTCATCTACTCCACAGACAGATGCTAAGACAACCATATCCACTAGTGCTCATGTGCCTAGGACAAGGAATGAGTAAATGGATCTTCTTCTTAGCACACTTCAGGGGATGCATAAGGACATCAAGACCATCCAGCTGAATCGGGAGAGTCTTGTGAGGATTCTGGAGGACAAGTTTATCACACTAAACAACAAAGTGGATGAGCTGACAAAACTATGGATGAGATCAAGATGGAAGTGGATGCAGTGCCCAACCCTCATTCCATTGAGGATGATAATAGTCCACCTCTTAGGACCAACACCCAGTTCAAGACTCAAGCCAAAACCCCTACAAATGCCCACTCCAGAGTTGAGGCCTTCTTCTTCAGTACCAGCAATAGCTCCATCAGTTCCATCAGCTCCAGTGTCTACTCCACCACCTCAGAGGACTTCAGTTGAAGCTCTCACGGATGCTCTTCTCTCGATTCCATCGACTGCCATAGGAGGAGATCATGCCCAGAGCGACGAGTAGCTCTATAACTTTGAACTTTTTGGTAACTTGTTGCATGATACGCCTCCAATGTATCTATAATTTTTTGCTTGTAACATGTTGTTATATTATCAATCTTGGATGTTTTACAATGATTTTATAGCAACTTTATAGCATTTTTTGGGACTAACATATTGACATAGTGCCAAAGTGCTAGTTGTTGTTTTTGCTTGTTTTTTTTACTTCATAGAAAATCACTACCAAACGAAGCCCAAACACCGTGAAATTTTTTAGAGAATTTTTTTGGGCCAGAAGACACCCAATGGTCCAGAGAACTGTCGGAGAAGAAGGTCGAGGTGGGGAACACCCACCAAGGCACGCCAAAGGAGCCTGGCATGGCCTAGTGGGTGGTGCCCACCTCGGGACCCCCTCCACCGACTATCGCCTCTATAAATTCTCAAATATTCGGAAAGCCCTAAAGAAGTCGAGGAAACATAATTCCAGCTGCCGCAAGTTCCAGAATCACGAGATCCAATCTAACTCCATCATGGAGGGGTTCATCTTCTTCATAGGTGCTTCTCCGATGATGCGTGAGTAGTCCTCATATAGTCATGGCACCACCGATTATTGATGCTATTGAAGCTGTGCCAATGAAGAAATCAAGTGATGAAAAAGTTATTAAAAATAATATTGTGCATGCGGTCAAATTTCATCAAGGAAACGACGGCCACATACAATTTCAGTGCTTGCAGAAATTACCTTGCTGAAAACCGGTTATCGTTTCCTTCTGCTCCTCGTTGGGTTCGACACTCTTACTTATCGAAAGGACTACGATTGATCCCCTATACTTTTGGGTCATCAATCCTCAGGCCGAAAGGCTTGCACACGTAGCATAACACCCCGGAAGGGGAAATGAAAGCTGTTTTATCCACTTCTTCCACTGCCATCTTGATCTGGTGGTAGCCAGAGAAGGCATCCAGGAAGCACAGTAGATCATAACAAGCAGTGGAGTCCACGATCTGGTCTATCCGCATGGGAGCAGGAAGGGATCCTGGGGGCAGGCCTTGTTGAGACTCGTAAAGTCGACACACATCCGCTCCTTGCCACCCTTATTGGGGACGATGATAGGGTTGGCAAGCCACTCTGGGTGTTGCACCTCACAGATGACCTCTGCCTCTTGTAGCTTTTGCACCTCCTGAACAATGAAGTACTGCTTTTCCAGCGCCTGGTGCCATGCTTTCTTCCAGTAGCAAGCGAGCCCCTGAGGGTGGGCCATAGTCCAACGCTCCCGTCAGCGGTGGAGGAGGCACCTCTTCACGCAAGAGTGCAATGCCGACGGCGGGTGGCTCAGCCAATGTCTTGAGGAGCCTTTCTTCAAAAGTGTCGGGGCACTGAGGCTCATAGCGAGATGCCCGCTTGGCGATATCATCGACCTCCTGGTTGGCGCCATGCGGGATGTGCTGCAACTCTAAACCAAGGAAGTGTTTCTCAAGTTTGCGTACCTCCTCCAGATAGGCCGCCATATGCTAATAGTTGGGTTTGTACTTCTTGTTGGAGAAGTTGACGAGGAGTTGAGAGTCGTCCTTTACGGTGAGGCCTTTGATGTCGAGGGCCGAGGCGGCCCTAAGGCCGGCGATCAGGCCCACGTAATCCGCGATGTTGTTGGAGACTTTCTCGTCGTGCTTGAAGCACAACTGGACCGCGTAACAAAGCTTGTATCCCTTTGGTGAAGTGAGCATGACGCCAGCCCTCGCGCCCTGCATGGAGAAGGCGCCGTCGAAGGACAAGACCCATCCACAAGGTGCCTCCTCCCCAGGTAAGAGGGACTCGCCCTCATGAGGCTCCTCCTCACCCGGGTCTTTCCACTCTGCTATGAAGATTGCCAGGGCCGCACCTTTGATGACCCCGGTGGTGTAGAATTCCAGCTCGAAGGCCTGCAATTCAATGTTCCATTCAGCAACCCTGCCGGCGGTGTTGGGGCTGCGCATGATCTGCTCCAGGGGATAGGCGGAGACAACCCTATTGGGATGCCCTTGGAAGTAGTGGTGCAGCTTCCTGGAAGCAACGAGGAGCGCGAGGAGGAGCTTTTGCTACACGGGGTAGCGTTCACATGCGTCTCTCAGCACCATGCTGACGAAGTACACGTGATGCTGCACGTGCCTGGTGACCATGGTGCCCATGTCGCGCTCGTAGGAGGGCCTAAGGGGCAGACTCGCAAGGGCCTCCGGGGGCATGGCGTTAGGGGCTGCGAGCCCCCCTGAGGGGAAGCAACCCCTAGGGGAGGGTGTCTTCTTGAGGAGAGACGTCCTCCTGTGGGGCGCCTATGCTTGGCCCCGCTGAGGTTTGAGCGGGCTCATGCGGTGCCTGCTCAGTGGCTACCGACTGCTTCTTGGTGTAGACCTGTCCTTTCCTCTCCACCACAAGGGTCTTGCTGGTATTCTGCGGGGGGGGGGGGGGGTGGCCACGAGGTACAACAGAAAGTGTTCGTAGGGCTGCGACACGACCATGATGGGAGGGCTCGTGATGTATCGTTTTAGGTCTGCAAAAGCCGCGCCTGCCTCAAGGGTCCACGTGAACGGATCTAACCTTTTCATCAGCTTGAAGAATGGCAATTCCCGCCCGCCAAACTTGGAGATGAAACGCCCGAGGGAGGCCAGGTACCCTGCCAACTTCTGCATTTCCTTGAGGGTCTAGGGAGGACGCATCAGCTAGATGGCCTTCACCTTTTCTGGGTTTGCCTCAATCCCTTGATGGGATACGAGGAAGCCAAGGATCTTGCCTGAGGGGACCCCAAAGACGCACTTGTTGGGGTTGAGCTTCAGGTTGACCTTGCACAAGTTAGCGAAGGTCTCCTCCAGATCTTTGATGAGTGTTTTGGTCTCGCGCGTCTTGACCATGATGTCATCAACATAAGCCTCCGCATTCATCGACACTAGAAGGTGGTGCCAGCGCTCCTCAGGCAGAAAGGCATGCACACGTAGCAGAACACTCCACAAGGGGAAATGAAAGTTGTTTTCTCCATGTCTTCCAGTGCCATCTTGATCTGGTGGTAGCCGGGGAAGGCATCCAGGAAGCACAACAGTTCGCAGCAGGCAGTGGAGTCCACGATCTGGTCGATGCGCGGGAGCAGGAAGGGATCCTGGGGGCAGGCCTTGTTGAGACTGTTAAAGTTGACACACATCCACTCCTTGCCGCCCTTCTTGGGGACGATGACATGCTTGGTGAGCCACTCTGGGTGGCGCACCTCGCGGATGACCCCTGCCTCTTGTAGATTTTGCACCTCCTGAACAATGAAGTGCTACTTTTCTAGCGCCTGGTGCTGTGCTTTCTGCTTGACAAGGCACGCATGGGGGCACACCGCTAGGTGATGCTCGATCACCTCCCTTAGGACCCCGGTCAAGTCAGTTGGCTTCCATGCAAATACATAAATGTTTGCTCATAGGAAGGCAGCAAGCGCTTCTTCTTGCTCGGGCGGAAGATCGGCATCCATGGTGAAGTTATGGCATGGGTCACCGCGCCAAAGGATACCTTCTTTATCTCGACCGACTCTAAAAAACAAATGTTTTCCTTGTCGGTGCCACCTTGGGGGGTGTCGCCTCACCTCCATTGGCTAGGAGCGCAGACGTGGTGGCTTTGTATGCGGGCCCGAGGCAGCTAACCGTGCCCCTTTGTCGCATTTGACAGCCACGATGTCACGGCGACTGGGCATCTTGACGACGTTGAAACCTGAATGGGTTACCGCCATGAACTTAGCAAGCGTAGGGTAGCCCAATCTGGCATTTTATGGGAGGCCTATGTGCGCCACATCGAAGCCGATGAGCTCGGTGCGGTAATTGTCGCCCGTGCCAAAGGTGACGAGTAGGCGTATCTACCCGAGGGGGCGCGCAGTCCCACCGGCCACCCCAGAGAAGGGCCTGGTGGGCTTTAGCTGATCATAGGGCACCTGAAGTGCCTCGAAGGTCGTGACGGAGATGACGTGGAGCCCGGCGCCTTCGTCGATAAGGGTCTTAGTGTCCGCGACTTTGCTGATGGTGGGGGTGCACACCATGAAGATGAGTACAAGGTGTGTTCTTGCCAACCAAAAATTCTCTCCTTCCTACTATGGCCTCTCCCTTCTCTTATAATGGCCCCAGTTCTCTTCCCCCAAAAATACAAGGCGGGAAGGTTCGCCGCAACGGCCAATTTGAAGGGGGACAAGACTACAGCCTATCCTGACAAAAGGTGGCCTTCGCCTGCTAAATCTCCTTCCATGACGTATCGGTGGGCTCGGGGATGACCTCTGTCTTGCCAATCCCTTGGTCTTGGTCCTCTTGCATCGGATGGGCAACCTTTGGCGCTTTCTTTGGGAACCCGCGAGCTCGCGTTGCCCCTCTATCACCAAAGAGGAAAGCCTCTCTATCCGCGCCTGCTGGCACAACTCTTGGCCCCGTTTGGCATGACATGCGTCACCCATGTGTGGGCACAAGGTTGTAAGGCCCTGCCTGGCCAACCCCAGATGGACTCGCCTCCTGAGGGCGTTGGGGTCATCCTTATGGAGAGGCCTCACGAGGACCCTGTTGATGCTGCTGCCGCGCACCTCACATGGCGTAGGCCCTCGTGAGGTCCCTGCCCTCGAAGCTCGCTAGGTGGGCCACCCAACGCCTAAGGCAATCCCTGCATCCTCGACCGTAGGCAGACGGTCCTGGGTACCCCCAGTCCCAGAGGCCCAATAGTGCCCCCCGACCCACGTTGCGCACGACTCCACCAAACACGCGCGCGTGTGTGTGTGTGGGGGGGGGGGGGGTGAAGCAACATGGGCCCCAGCAGCCTGCAGGTTAGGCCTGGTGCATGGCGCGCAACGGATCATGGGGTGCCCCCTCTCCCCACAACGCCTAGGCAACTGCCCTGAACTAACATAAAGCCTGCATGCGGTGACGGTCCATCATTGCTCTCCCTTGACTTGCATCACCCTCCTGCACCTTCCTTCTAGCGGAAGATTGTCCTCGTCCCTTCAAGCAACTGTTGCGCCCCACCCAGTCGTGCCGCCATGGCACCTCCCCGCAAGAAAAGCAGGGCGACGACGATGATGGAGGAGAGCTCGGCACTGAAACCCTCCATGGGCATGTCCACAATGCTCAATCATGAGGGGCTCAAGAAGGTCCTCTCGATGGTCGCAACCGCCACCAGCGAGTGCGGGGCGAGCAAGATCTTGGCGGCCTCGCCCCCTTCCAAGCTGGCTGACACCTCTATCCTCCTCCATCTCCCCGCACTCCTCTTTTGTTTTCTTCCCTCGTTCTCGGACTTCTTCAATGCCCTGCTCTCGCATTATCAGGTTCACGCGCTGCATCTTGAGCCAAAGTCCGTTCTCCTGCTTTCCTCATTCGCCTTTCTGTGCGAGACTTTCCTGGGTGTTCCCTCCTTGGTGGTGCTACTCCGGCATATCTTCCTCCTCCGGCTGACTGCTCCCGACCAGTGCCTCCTCTCCCCCATGACGCCTCGACAACTGCCCCGTACTGACATAAAGCCTGCATGCGGCGCCGGTCCATCATTACTCTCCCTTGATTTGCATCGCCCTTCTGTGCCTTCCTTCTAGCAGAAGATTTCCCTCGTCCCTTCAATCGACCGCTGCGCCCCACCTAGCGGCACCACCATGGCACCTCCCCACAAGAGAACCAGGGCAATGACGACGATGAAGGAGAGCCCAACACCTTGCCTCTAACCACATCTAGAAGCTTACCCCTGTCAATGGTGTCCTGAGAAAGAGGAAGGTAAGCACCGCCACCTCCCCACCCGCTGATGTCTACAATGCAACTTTATTCTTGTATACTGTGTTGGACCTCCAACCACAGAGTTTTGTAGGACAATACCAATTTTCCCTCAAATGGAGGACCTAAGATTTATCAATCCATGGGAGGTGTAGGATGAAGATGGTCTCTCTCAAACAAACCTACAATCAAATACAAGAAATCTCTTGTGTCCCCAACACACCTAATACAATGGCAAATTGTATAGGTGCACTAGTTCAGCAAAGAGATGGTGATACATGTGCAATATGGATAGTAGAAATAGGTTTTTGTAATCTGAAATTATAAAAAACATCAAGGTAACAAGTGGCAAATAGCGAGAAAAACGTTGTATAAATGCTTGGAAAATAAGGCCTAGGGTTCATACTTTCACTAGTGTAATATCTGAACAACTCTAACATAATAGAATCATATGACCATCCCTCAACATAAAAGAATCACTCCAAAGTTCGTAAGTAGCAGAGAACTGATACGTCTCAAACGTATCTATAATTTTTTTATGATGGCATGCTATTATATTATATGTTTTGGATGTTTTATATGCATTAATATGCTATTTAATATTATTTTTGGGACTAACCTATTAACCTAGAGCCTAGTGCCAGTTTTTGTTTTTCCTTGTTTTTGAGTTTTGCTGATATGGAATATTAAACGGAGTCCAAACGGAATAAAACCTTCGGAAGAAATATTTCTAGAAGGAAAAAAATCAACCAGGCTTGCAGTGCACGGTAGGAAACCTGCTAGGGAGTCACAAGCCTGCTAGGCACGAGCCCCCCTAGCCGCGCCTAGCAGGCTTTCCGTCTCCCGGTAGGTCTCCTAACCCTAATCTTTGGCCTATAAATACCCAAATATTCCCCCAACATCAGAACGAGCCACACAAATACTTTTCCGCTGGCAGAAGCCTCTGTTCCCGAGAGATCCAATCTTGGAGCCTTTTCCGGTAATCTGCCGGAGGGGGTTTCAATCACGGAGGGCATCTACATCAACTCCATTGCCCCTCAGATGATGTGTGAGTAGTCCACCACAAACCTACATGTCCATAGCTAGTAGCTAGATGTCTTCTTCTCTCTCTTTGATCTTCAATACCATATTCTTCATGATCTTCATGGAGACCTATCCGATGTAATACTCTTTTGTGGTGTGTTTGTCAAGATCCAATGAATTGTGGGTTTATGTCCAACTTATCCATAAATCTTATTTGAATCTTATCTGAATTATTATATGCATGATTTCATATCCTTGCAAGTCTCTTCGAGTTATTGATTTGGTTTGGCCAACTAGATTGGTAATTCTTGCAATGGGGGAAGTGCTTGGTTTTGGGTTCAATCTTGCGGTGTCCTCACCCAGTGACATAGTAGGGGTAGCGAGGCACATATTGCATTGTTGCCATCAAGGGTAACAAGATGGGGTTTTCATCATATTGCTTGAGTTTATCCCTCTACATCATGTCATCTTTCTTAATGCGTTACTGTCATGCCCAAGATGCGCGCCTATCCATATTTAGACACGGGGACCTCGACAGGGATAGAGGCGCATCTTGTCGTTCGCAAGTACAACATCATTACATACATTTATGAAGAGAGGAGTATATGAGTTGGCTTACACTTGCCACATGCTAAGTTACAATCCACACAGTTTATTCAAACATTAATCCAAAGCAGGGTCCGACTACAGACGAAAACAAACGGTAAAAGGATGCAATGACACTGGCTTGCTAGCCCCAAAGATCACGACCACGGCCACTCTACTCGTCTGGATATGTGACGTACATCCTGCCACGCTCCTCGTCATACTCCCAGTGGAGCTGCATCACATCATCTGGCACGATCTCGTCTGCACCTGCACCTATATTTGTTGTAGTAATCTATGAGCCACGGGGACTCAGCAATCTCGCGCCCGGGTACCAAGGCTATTCAAGCTTATAGGTTGGACGGGGGATAAGTGTTTAGTTTGCAGCTGCACTAAGCATTTATGGTGGCTAATCTTACGAGAACATGAAAATAAATATGTGGTCTACGATAAATAGTCGAGAACTAGCATGATCGCTAAGCGATCCTGAACACCTACTTACGTCAAACATAACCCCACCGTGTTCTCTCTCAGATCATGTTCACGAGCAGAGACGATCATGGTTACTCACACAGTTGGTGCATTTTATTAGAGTCTACATCAAGTTAACTATAACCGGGTGTTAAAAAAATATCCAAGTCGGCACGGCTTTCTGGAAGATTTAACCCTACAGGGGTGCTCCAACTAGTCCATCATAAATTAACCACACTCTGTGGGAATAACCTCGACCACGAATCTCGTGATCATCCTAGGCAACTCCAAAGGAATCCCAACACCTCGAGATAGCCCGAAGAAAATCAGAGTCCCTCACGCAAGCCACTCGAGAATGGTAAAACAAGTCCAGCAAGACCGCCCGACGTGTCAACAAACCTGATAGGAGCCGCGTATCTTGTTCTCAGGACATGACAGATAAGCATAGAGTACAGGGGCCTGATAGAAATCTCCCAAGTTGCCCCGGGTTGGCCCCGCACACGGCTCTAGTTTGGACCAACACTCATGAGGAGCACTGGCCCGGGGGTTGATTAATTATCCATGGGGTTGCAAAGCCCTATGCAATTTTATTAAGTTGTTTAAGCAAATAGTACCAATGTTGGGTCTTGCCAGACAAGTTTTAATCTCAATCGAATAATCAAGGGGGTCCCCATAACAACCCCGAGCATGTTAGGAGCGCAAAATTTGGAAACATAACACCGGTAACAAGAAACTATGGCGGTAAAAGTGGAACAAAACACCAAGCAAAAGGCCAAGCCTTCCACCATACCAAGATATATATGTGCATTAAATTATATAGTAGTTAATATTGTGATATCCCTAGATATCCATGTTATCACATGGAAACAACCTGCCCTGCAACTAAGAACGCTATAAGAGGGGCTGAGCAGCGGTAACTTAGCCAAACAAGGTTTGCTAGGATGTGGAGGGTTAGAGGCTATCATGGCAATGTAGGAGGCTTGACATTCAAGTGGTAGGTAACACATATGTAACGATAAGAAGGAGACATCTAGCAAAGCAAAAATAGTGTCGGGATCTGGGTACGATCATCTTGCCTGTTGGTTCTTCAGAGGGACAAAGAGCGGGGTCCTTGTAATGGTACTCTCCTGGATCCTCGTACTCAGGTTCAACTCTCACGTCTACCCAAGAGAAACATCAACAATAAACAACCAACCAAGGTGCAATGCACAAACAAGATGATGCATGATTCATTTGAAGTATTTAGCATGGCAATCCTAAACTAGTCATGTTTCTCATGCGATAGTTAAGTTATTTATAATTCTGGACAGAACCTCATGTTAAGTTGTTTGAACATGCATGATCATGGAAAATATGAATGCTTCATGCAATCGATACAAATGCGTATGTAGAACGTAGGAAACGGAGTTACGGTTCTCACGTTACGCTCACGGCAAGTTACGAAGGCAAAAATAGGACAATGAAGGCCATAGGCTATTCCTTGGCATTCCAAGGTATCCACTGGTTAGGCAATGCAAAAACAACCACAATAGAGTCAAAGATCAAGCAATTCCATGGAGCATAGCTCCCACAAGCCACAAAACACTAAAACAAACAATCTGCCTCAAAACAGCAACATGGCAACTTTCACAGCAAATATCTAGAGCTACAGGAAGTTTCCAACCTGAAACAAGGCATTCATAGAAACTACATGACATGCTTATCAAATCATCCAACTACACAATCTAGAAACGAAGCACATATCAATAAGCATGAAGCTCACAAGTTGGCATGATGAAACAGATTTTAGGGACTTAGTGAAAATCATAGTTTTCTGGAATCTGAGTTAAGCTGATAGCAAGTTGACAGCAGAAACTAATGGTGATAGAGACCACCTCATGGCATGAAAATTAACATGATGGTATAGGACAACATCTACTCCAAAACACTAGCACTGAGCATGAGCTAAAACACAACCTATCACTTGGTAGCATCCACTCTTCATGGCATAAAAATATTAACAGATTCTCAGACTTGGAAATATTTAGCATGTTGAAAACAACAACATTTTAATAGCCACTTTGGAGCATGGTTCCCACTTATATGCATGATTATCATGTCAAAATAAAATACCATGGCACTCTTCTCATGAAATTCTACCACTTCCATGTTGACACCAAGTTCATAGCAAGCATGGATTAATTCTACCTAAAATGACAAAATGGCACTTTTTAGAAAAATGACATTTTTGTCAAACTTGCTCAAAAGTGAAATCTAATATCACCAATGCATTCCTTGGGTGATTCTACCCCAAAATCATATATCACACTCATATGTTTGCATGGAACAACATGGCACAACACAAGCTAGAAAATTACCCTACATTCCCATAAGTCAAAACTTACTTAAAATGCTCATGTTCAAAAATGCTCATATCTAGAATTAGAAATATACCAGAAAAGGTAATAATTCATTTAACACAATAAAACACAAAACAAAAATAACAGAAAATAATATTTAGGAGGGGCCCACCTGGCATAGGCACCAGGGCCCCTCTATGGATGACAAGTGGGGCCAGGGCCCACTTGTCATACTCACACCACACACATACACACACTACAGACACACACACACCTACACAACCACACCAGATCTGCTGGTCACAGGAGCTCCACACACACAACACACACACAGGCACACACAACCGCTGCACATAGGCGCACGGGATCCGGGTGTAGCCACACCGGATCCGAACGCCACACAGACATCCTAGCCAATCCAAAACAAGGAAAAAGGGGGGAGCCTGGAATTCGATCCCACGACCAGCCGGTCATCTCCCGAGTCGAATGCCACTATGCTGATCACGTTCGACTGAACGAGAGGGGATCGGGCTCCTCTACTACTAACACACCTAGGCGACCCCGACGAAACTGAAAATGACGCACACCCGCACTGACAAAGAACTGCGGCGAAACTCCGGCGACTACCCTGGCTCTCCGGCAACGCGGACCTGCTGTGGGAGCGGCGGGAACCTATGAGGAGATGTTCCCCTGCTCATCTCGTGACGAGGGGGAGAGAGGCGAGGCCCTCAAGGCCCTGCCTTGGACTGAACGACGGCGACGCGAGGAGCTACGACGACCGGAGCTGCAACGGCTACGAAGCGGGGACGCGACGACTTACCGAGGGGGGAATGATGATGGCTTGGATCGCAGCAAAGATGAGGGAGAAGGACGACGACGCGACCCGAAGCAGAGGAAGAAGCGGCATGGGAGCACCCTGTCCGCGGCTCCGGCGAGGGCGAGGCCGTCGAGAAGGGGAAGCCCGGCCCTCCTAGCGACCGGAATGGGCCGCGGAGACGGTCCGTGGCCTCCACGACATGCTGTACACAGAAGAGGACCACCGGAGACACGAGGACGACGATGAGGAGGACCGGCGACAACTCTTTGGAACTCTGCTCACTCTGAATTACCTGAGGGGGAAGGAAGAAAAGATGGGAGAAGGAGGAGGAGGAAGAGCAGCGACAGCGAGGAGGAAGAGGGGAGTAACCCCAGGGATCCACGCCGTTATAAAGGGGGGCGAAATGGCACCGACCTCGGCATCCGTGAGCCTCTCACGGCGACGGCGACACACACTCTCAGGCGCTCACTCGCTGAACCTGACGGCGAAGGGAACGGAGCAGGTAGACGTTGGCTACCTGGGCTAGGCCGCGCGGGGAAGGAAAAAGGCCCAACTGGCCCTCTCTCTCTCACAGAAAACAAAACAGAGGAATTTTCTTTAAGAATATAATTGAAACAAGATAAAGCCCCCAAAGAAAAAGAAATGGATTTTTGTAAAAACAAAAATACTGTGACATTGAAAATAATATGCCCTATTTAATAAAATAAAGAGATGATTTTTAGGACAAGTAAATTACACATATTTACAATAACATGAAATCTGTTGCTTTGTTAATTATATTTAAAACCAGAAACTCAAAGAACAATCTTGTGGTAAAACAAAATATGCACTTCAGATTATTTAGAAGAGTTGGAACATTAATGCAGAATTTTTACAACACAAGGATTTTAACATGTGCAGTTGAATTGAATAGGGAGAGAAGGAAGATCTTTTGAAATGGTTGGAAAAGAGCAACACTCCACCAAGGCAGAAATCCAACACCCACAAACACACCTCACATCACAACACTCCACAAGCAATCAAGGCAATAAGAGATATGAGAATGATATGATGGGTATGATGGCATGATGCATGATGCATGAGATGGAAAATGGCAATGAGCAAAACATATCATTCAGACACATCAACATAGCGGTCCACATAGGTTACATGACCATAAATGGCAAGGGTAGCACTTGGGCTGTTACAACTCTCCCACACTACAAGAGGATCTCGACCCAAGATCTAGGAACGAAAGAACTCTGGATATTCGAAATGGAGAAGATCCTCACGTTCCCAAGTAGCTTCTTTGTCGGAATGATGAGACCACTTCACCTTGAGAAACTTGATTGATTTGTTTCGAGTCTTATGCTCAGTTTCATCAAGAATGGCCACTGGATGCTCACGATAAGAGAGGTCTTCTTGGAGATTAATGTCTTGGAGGTCAATGGTACGCTCGGGAGTCTTGAAGCACCTCCGGAGCTGAGAGACATGGAAGACATCGTGCACATTTGCGAAGTTTGGAGGAAGCTCTAGTTGATATGCAAGTTCACCTCTCTTGCCAACAACTTTGAAAGGACCAACAAAGCAAGGAGCTAGCTTCCCTTTAATTCGAGACCGCGGAGTGCCCTTCATGGGAGAGACTCTAAGATAGACTAGATCATCAACTTGAAAGGAGACATCCCGATGTTTGTTATTGTAATAACTCTTCTGTCGGGATTGAGCTGCTTTGAGGTTCTCACGAATGACACGCCACATCTCTTATGCTTCAGTGATCATGTCATTGCCCAAAATTTGACGCTCACCGGTTTCAGACTAATTGAGCGGGGTACGCCACTTTCTGCCATAGAGAATCTCGAAAGGGGCCTTGCCTAAGCTAGCCTGAAAGCTATTGTTGTATGAAAATTCAGCGTATGGAAGGCAGTCTTTCCATTTCATGCCAAACGAAATCACACAGGCTCTGAGAATGTCTTCAAAGAGCTGATTGACTCTCTCAACTTGACCACTTGTCTGCAGATGGAATGCAGTGCTGAAACGGATCTTGGTACCCATAGCAGTCTGGAAGGACTCCCAAAACTTGGAAGTGAAGAGGCTTGCACGGTCAGATGACATGAGCTGAGGAATACCATGCAAAGAAACTATCCTTGACGTATACAACTCTGCTAGCTGAGCTGCCGAGATAGATTCTTTGACCGGAAGGAAATGAGCAACTTTGGTCAGCTTGTCGATAACCACAAAGATGGCATCATTGCCCCTCTTGGACTTGGGAAACCCAGTGACGAAATCCATCTCCACATGATCGAATCTCCACTCTGGAATAGACAAAGGCCGAAGGAGACCTGCTGGACATTGATGTTCCGCCTTCACTCTGCGACAAATATCACACTCGTTCACGAACTGAGCAATTTCACATCTCATGCGAGTCCACCAAAAGGTTTGCTTGAGATCCTGATACATCTTGGAACTGCCTGGATGAATGGATAGAAGAGAATTATGTGCTTCGTCCATGATAACGTTCCTGAGAACACCCTTTGGAACCACCAGATGGTCCTCAAAGAACAAGGTATCTTTGTCATCAACGCGAAAGCACTTATACTTCGGAATGCCCTTCACCACACCTTTCTTCACTTTCTTCACCATCGCATCAAGAAGTTGAGTTAGGTGAACCTGATCTTCCAGAGTCGGAGAGACTTGAAGATTGGCAAGAAATCCTTGCAGAATCATCTAAAGGTTGAGCTAGCGAAAGGCTTCACACAACTCGGGTTGAAGAGGCTTCAGGATGATACTGTTGCAGTATGCCTTTCGACTGAGCGCGTATGCAATGGTATTTGCTTTTCCAGGAGTATACTCAATGCTTGGATTGAATTCCTCAAGCATTTCCACCCAACGAGACTGTCGAAGATTGAGATTGGGTTGAGTGAAAATGTACTTCAAGCTCTTGTGATCATTTTACACCTCAACTGGTCTACCCAACAACAAATGCCTCCAAGTCATTAGAGGATGCACAACTGCCGCCAACTCGAGATCATGAGTGGGGTAGTTCTTCTCGGCAGGCTTCAACTGACGCAAGGTATAAGCAACTATCTTATTATGTTGCATGAGAACACCACCAAGACCTTGGAGAGAAGCATCACAGAAAACTTGGAAAGGCTTTGATTGCTCGGGAGGAACAAGAACTGAGCTGAAGTCAGTCTCTGCTTGAGTGTATTGAACGCCACATCACACTCAGGAGACCAAACATACTTGACATTCTTCTGGAGGAGATTAGACAGAGGCTTAGAAATTTGAGAGAAGTTCTCCACGAATCTTCTGCAATAACTAGCAAGCCCAAGGAAGCTACGAAGATGCTTCACATTCTGAGGAGGCTCCCACTTCAAGATTGCCTCAACTTTCTCAGGGTGCACTTTAATGCCCTCGGCAGAGATCACATGCCCAAGGTACACCACTTCATTGAGCCAAAACTCACACTTGGGAAACTTGGCATAGAATCGATGCTCTCTTAGCTTGTCAAGCACAAGCCGAAGATGCTCTGCATGCTCTTCTTCTGTCTCCGAGAACACGAGGATATCATCCAGATAGACCAAGACAAACTCATTCTTGAAAGGAGAGAATATGAAGTTCATCATTCTTGAAAAGGTTGGAGGAGCATTGGCAAGACTAAACGACATGACGGTGTACTCATAATAGCCAAAACTCGTCCTTAGAGCGGTCTTTGGAATATCTTCTTCACGAATGCGAATATGATGATAGCCCATGCAAAGATCAAGCTTCAAGAAAACCTTGGCACCTTTCAGTTGTTCAAGCAACTCATTGATGTTGGGAAGTGGGTAATTGTTTCTGATTGTCTTCTTGTTCAGTGGACGGTAATTGACACAAAGTCGGTCCGTGCCATCCTTCTTCTTGACAAACAAAACACCACAACCCCATGGAGAAGAACTTGGTCTGATCAGACCCAGACGTTCTTCTTCATCTAGCTGCTTCTTCAACTCTTTAAGCTCTTCGGGTCCAAGTTTATAAGGGCGCTTGTAAACCGGTTCAGTTCTGGGATCGAGGTCAATCACGAACTCGACTGGCCGGTCCAGAGGCATTCCTGGCAATTCTTTTGGAAAGACATCTTCACACTCACAAACCACCGGAATTTGAGAAATAGCCGAGATCTCACCCTTCTAATTAAGAGCAAAGAGACAGATTATGTCATCGTGAGCTGCGAAAATAATCATATCTTCTGAAGGATGAGTCAACTTGACTTATTTTGCTTGACAATCAACATATGCTTTGTTCATATCCAGGAAGTCCATGCCCAGAATGAGATCAATATCGGAATTACCGAGAATAATTGGAGAAGTCAGAAAAGAATAATTTCCCATCTTGTTAGAAACATCCGGAACCAAGCAATTGGAATTCATTAACTTCCCAGGAGACACCATTGACATAGGCCTAAGAAGATCTTGACATGCAAACTCATGCATTGCAAAGAATGAACGGGACATGAAACAATGCGATGCACCAATATCAAACAAAACTTTTATAGGAATAGAATTAACTGAGTGCTTACCCATGATCACTTGATAAGAATCCTCTGCCTCTTGTGCGTTCACCATGTTCACCCTTGCTAACTTGGGATTATGCTTCACCATTGCATTGCCTGGAGGTCTGACTGGATGCGGAGGCGAGAGACGTCGCTGGTTGCACTTGTTTGAGTAGTGGCCCTTATGACCACACTTGTGACAAGTAACCTCTGATAGCGGACGAAAGTTGCCTGGAGGGGGAACAATAGCTGAATTTGGCGCCTGGGGTCTGTGCTGATATCCTGGGTTGGGTGGGTGGGAAGAACCACGACCACTGAACTGTCTCTACTGCTGAGGAGGACGAAACAGAGGAGGATTAGGAACCCAATATTTCTGCTACTTAGGGACCATTTGAGAGCTGGAAGAAGAAGAATAGGAATCCCTGGAATGCTTCCTTGAGTTCTCTAACTTGAGCTGCGTTGCCTCGACCTTCAAAGCCATGTTGTAGAACTAATCAAACTCACGAGGCTCTTGAAGGACCATACCTGGCAGAAGCTCATCCTTGAGACCACCTCTGAACTGATAAATCATGGACTTGTCATCTGGAACATCTTGCTTAGCATAGCAGGCCAGATTCTGGAACTCGATGTTGTACTGATAGATAGACTTGCTCCCCTGCTTCAGGTGCCTGAACTTCTCACGCATCTCCTCTACAAAGCTTGTCAGTGTAATGGGCCCTGAAGTCACGATAGAAATCGTCCCAAGTGACAACACGATCGGCCCTGGAGTCCTTGTACTGCTGCCACCAATCTGCCGCCTGACCCTTGGGTTGGAACGACGTGCGTCTGACAAAGTCCTCTGGTCTGACATTGCTGCACTCAAAATGCTTACTCATGTCATGGAGCCAATCATCAGCATCAAAAGGCTTCTCACAACAGGTGAAAGACTTGGGCTGGTTGGCAAGGAATTGATTGAGCATCGTGAACTGAGGTTGATTCTGAAAATTCCCTTGAAAGCCTTGCTGACCCAGATCCCTTTCTTGCAATAGCCTGAGCAACATCTGAGTATTCGCATTGGTTGCAGCCATCACAGCTTGCCAAGCTTCTGGAGGAGGAGGCGGTGGTGGGGGTGGTGGAACATCAGGCTGCTCCTCACCACGACCCGGATTCCCGCGAGTTGGTGGAGCCATCCTGGAGATGGACAAGAACATCAGCACCTCATGACAAGATGAATTCAAAAGCTGAATCAAATTCTTGAAAGAAATTGAACGAATAACATAACATCCTTCCTACTAAAAAATTAGTAAGAACGCCTTCTTTGGGTTTGCGATAACATCATTAGGTATTAGAAGCCCCTTGCAATAACACAAAAGTATTGAGCTAACTGCTCGGAACAAATGTATATGCCCTCATACATCTGAAGAAGATGATCCTAGATAACTACATGAGTTCCCACCTAAGAACTTCCGAAAAGTTTTTAGTTATGCAATCCGGTGTGGAGGATACAAGGAGGAAATATCTCACACACTAGCAAACCTACACCCCAACTGTATCCATCCTTCGACACATAACTAGAGGCTTGCGCAAATCCATCTAACTCGAATCCTCGAAAGCACAACGATACTAACCATGGTGGTACCCCGGACGCCTCCCCAGTACTGGGTGACTCCGACCTTATCTCACCACGACAAGTATTGCAGTAATTCCGAACACCCTCCATCCCGAGATACTAAGGAAGCAGAATGATAACGGTGTGCCAAGAATTCCTGGAGCTCAACTCCCCGGAAGAAATCAAGTCAGACAGGAGGCACCAAGACAGAACTCCGTCACATCACTATCATATAGTTTCCAAAATACCCGCGTGATCCTAATTTTTTTTGAGTGAGAAGAGGAGTAGAATCAAAATTCCTAAGTCGAATACCTCACCAGAGTATAGAAGAGGAGTAAAAAGAAACCTACTCTCCGATATAACTAGACTCAAAATAGTTTTACTAGATTCGACTTGGCCAAGTTCGATCAAGCAAAGGGCTCCTATGGTCGTATGGCTCTGAATACCAACTTTTCACGCCCAAGATGCGCGCCTATCCATATTTAGACACGAGGACCTCGACAGGGATAGAGGCGCATCTTGTCATTCGCAAGTACAACATCATTACATACATTTACGAAGAGAGGAGTATATGAGTTGGCTTACACTCGCCACATGCCAAATTACAATCCACACAGTTTATTCAAACATCAATCCAAAGACAGGGTCCAACTACGGACGAAAACAAACGATAAAAGGATGCAATGACACTGGCTTGCTAGGCCCGAAGATCACGACCACATCCACTCTACTCGTCTGGATATGTGACATACAGTTGGAAATATGCCCTAGAGGCAATAATATTATATTTCCTTGTTCATGATAATTTGCTATTGTTCATGCTATAATTATATTATTCGGAAACTGCAATACATGTGTGAATACATAGACCACAACATGTCCCTAGTGTGCCTCTAGTTGGCTAGCTCGTTGATCAATAAATAGTCATGGTTTCATGACCATGGACATTGGATGTCGTTGATAACAAGATCACATCATTAGGAGAATGATGTGGTGGACAAGAGCCAATCCTAAGCATAGCACAAGATCGTGTAGTTCGTCTGCTAAAGCTTTTCTAACGTCAAGTATCGTTTCCTTAGACCATGAGATTGTGCAACTCCTGGATACCGTAGGAATACTTTGGGTGTGTCAAATGACACAACGTAACTGGGTGGCTACAAAGGAATGCTACGGGTATCCCCGAAAGTATCTGTTGGGTTGGCACGCATCGAGACTGGAATTTGTCACTCCGTGTGACGGAGAGGTATCTCTGGGCCCACTCGGTAAGACATCATCATAATGAGCTCAATGTGACTAAGGAGTTAGCCATGGGATGATGTGTTATGGAACGAGTAAAGAGACTTGCCGGTAACGAGATTGAACAAGGTATAGGGATACCGATGATCGAATCTCGGGCAAGTGTCATACCAATAGACAAAGGGAATTGTATACGAGATTGATTGAATCCCCGACATCATGGTTCATCTGAGAAGATCATCGTGGAGCATGTGGTAACCAACATGGGTATCCAGATCCCGCTATTGGTTATTGGCCGGAGAGGTGTCTCGATCATGTCTACATGCCTCCCGAACCCGTAGGACACTTAATGTTCGATGACGCTAGGGTTATAGAGAAATTGTGTACGTGGTTACCGAAGGTTGTTCAGAGTCCCAGATGAGATCCCGGAAGTCATGAGGAGTTCCTTAATGGTTCGAAGGTAAAGATTCATATATAGGAAGTGAGGATTTGGTCACCGAAAGTGTTTCGGGCACCACCGGTAATGTACCGGGACCACCAGAAGGGTTCCAGGGGTCCACCAGGAGGGGCCACCAGCCCCGGAAGGCTACATGGGCCAAGAGTGGGAGGGAACCAGCCCCTAGGTGGGATGGTGCGCCTCCCACCTAGCCCAAGGCGCAGAAAAGGAGAGAGGGGGCAAACCCTAGCGCATATGGGCCCTAGGCCCACTCTAGGGCGCCTAGGGCTACCGCACCTCCTCTCCCCTCCCTTGGCCCCGCTGGCCTCAAGTCCCATCTAGGGCTTCCGCACCCCCTAGGATGGGACCCCTAGAGGGTGCACACCCTCCAACCCTCCTCCTATAAATAGTGGGACTTTGGGGGGCTACCAACACACAAGTCTCTCTCTCTCTCTCTCTCTCTCTGCGCAGCCCTACCCCTCCTCCTCCTCGTCCTCCGTAGAGCTTGGCGAAGCCTGCCAGAGTACCATGCAGCTTCACCGTCACCATGCCGTCGTGCTGCCGGAGCTCTCCCTCAACCTCTCCTTCCTCCTTGCTGGATCAATGCATAGGAGACGTCATCGGGCTGCACGTGTGTTGAACGCAGAGGCGCCGTTGTTCAGCGCTTAGATTGGAATCCACTGCGATCTGAATCGTTGCGAGTACGACTCCACCAACCGCGTTCTTGTAATGCTTCCACTTTGCGATTTTCAAAGGTATGAAGATCCACTCCCCCTTTGCTTGTTGCTGGTTTCTCTATAGATTGATCTTGGTGACACGTAGGAATTTTTTGATTTACTACTACGTCTACAAACAGCGGCATCATGAGCTAGGTCTATGCGTAGAATCTATGCACGAGTAGAACACAAGTTGTTGTGGGCGCCGATTTTGTCAATTTACTTGCCGTTACTAGTCTTAACTTGATTCGACGACATTGTGGGATGAAGCGGCATGGACCGACTTTACACGTACACTTATGTGAGACTGGTTGCACCGCATGACATGCACTTGTTGCATAAGGTGGCTAGCGGGTGTCTGTCTCTCCCACTCTAGTCGGATCGGATTCGATGAAAAGGGTCCTTATGAAGGGTAAATAGCAATTGGCATATCACGTTGTGGTTTTTGCGTAGGTAAGAAACGTTCTTGCTAGAAACCTATAGCAGCCATGTAAAAACTTGCAACAACAATTAGAGGATGTCTAACTTGTTTTTGCAACATATGCCGTGTGATGTGATATGGCCAAAGGATGTGATGTGATATCTGTGATGTATGAGATTGATCATGTTCTTGTAATAGGATTCACGACTTGCATGTCGATGAGTATGACAACCGGCAGGAGCCATAGGAGTTGCTTAATTTATTGTATGACCTACGTGTCAATCAAAAACGCCATGTAATTACTTTACTTTATTGCTAACTGTTAGCCATAGTAGTAGAAGTAATAGTTGGCGAGACAACTTTATGGAGACACGATGATGGAGATCATGATGATGGAGATCATGGTGTCGTGCCGGTGATAATGATGATCATGGTGCACCGAAGATGTAGATCAATGGAGCAAGATGATATTGGACATATCATGTCACTATATGATTGCATGTGATGTTTATCATGTTTTACATCTTATTTGCTTAGAATGACGGTTTCTTAAATAAGATGATCTCTCACTAAAATTTCAAGAAATGTGTTTCCCCTAACTATGCACCATTGCTAAGGTTCTTTGTTTCGAAGCACCCCTAAATTTGAAGAAGAACAGGAATGGACCCAAGCCCAAGACTGAGTGATTTTATTGCAAGGGTACCGGTCACTGCAAGCAGAACTGCCCCAAGTACTTAGCGGATAAGAAGGCCGGCAACGTTAAAGGTATACATGATATACTTGTTATTGATGTGTACCTTACCGGCGCTCGTAGTAGCTCCTGGGTATTTGATACCGGTGCAGTTGCTTACATTTGTAACTCCAAGCAGGAGCTGCAGAATAAGCGGAGTCTGGCGAAAGACGAGGTGACGATGTGCATCGGCAATGGTTCCAAGGTCGATGTGATCGCCGTCGGCATGCTACCTCTACATCTACCTTCAGGATTAGTTTTAAACCTTAATAATTGTTATTTAGTACCAGCTTTGAGCATGAACATTGTATCTGGATCTCGCTTGATGCGAGATGGCTACTCATTTAAATCTGAGAATAATGGTTGTTCTATTTGTATGAGAGAAATATTTTATGGTCATGCCCCGCTGGTCAATGGTTTATTTTTGATGAATCTCGAACGTGATGTTACACATGTTCATAGTGTGAGTACCAAAAGATGTAAGGTTGATAATGATAGTCCCACTTACATGTGGCACTGCCGCCTTGGTCATATTGGTGTCAAACGCATGAAGAAACTCCATGCTGATGGACTTTTGGAGTCTCTTGATTTTGAATCATTTGACATGTGCGAACCATGCCTCGTGGGCAAGATGACCAAGACTCCGTTCTCAGGAACAATGGAGCAAGCAACTGACTTGTTGGAGATAATACATATAGATGTATGCGGTCCAATGAGCGTTGAGGCTCGCAGTGGCTACCGTTATGTTCTCACCCTCATTGATGACTTAAGCAGATATGGGTATGTCTACTTAGTGAAACACAAGTCTGAAACCTTTGAAAAGTTCAAGGAATTTGAGAGCGAGGTAGAGAATCAACGCGACAGGAAAATAAAGTGCCTACTATCTGATCGTGGCAGAGAATATTTGAGTCACGAGTTTGGCACGCACCTAAGGAAATGTGGAATTGTTTCTCAACTCACGCCGCCTGGCACACCTCAGTGAAATGGTGTGTATGAATGTCGTAATCGCACTCCATTGGATATGGTGCGATCTATGATGTCTCTTACCGACTTACCACTATCATTTTGAGGATATGCATTAGAGACTGCCACATTCACTTTAAATTGGACACAATCTAAATCCATTGAGATGACACCATATGAATTATGGTTTGGAAAGAAACCTAAGCTGTCGTTTCTGAAAGTTTGGGGATGCCATGCTTATGTGAAGAAATTTCAACCTCAGAAGCTCGAACCCAAAGCGAAAAAGTGCGTCTTCATAGGATACCCCAAAGAAATTGTTGGGTATACCTTCTACCTCAGATTCGAAGGCAAAGTCTTTGTTGCCAAGAATGGATCCTTCCTAGAGAAAGAGTTTCTCTCGAAATAAGTAAGTGGGAGGAAAATAGAACTTGATGAGGTAATCGTACCTCCACTCAGACCGGAGAGTAGCGCAGCACAGGGAGTTGTTTTTGTGGAGCCTACACCGGCTGGAGAGGAAGTTATTGATGATGATCAAGAAACTTCAGATCAAGTTGCTATTGAACCTCGAAGGTTCACAAGGACACGTTCCGCACCAGAGTGGTACGTCAACCCTATCCTAGAGATCATGTTGTTGGACAACGGTGAATCTTCGAACTATGAAGAAGCGATGGCGGGCCCGGATTCCAACAAATGGCTTGAAGCCATGAAATCCGAGATAGGATCCATGTACGAGAACAAAGTATGGACTTTGGTGGACTTGCCCGATGATCGGCGAGCCATAGAAAATAAATGGATCTTTAAGAAGAAGACTGACGCGGATGGTAATGTGACCGTCTATAAGCCTCGGCTTGTCACTAAGGGTTATTGACAAGTTCAAGGAGTTGACTACGATGAGACTTTCTCACCCGTAGCGATGCTGAAGTCCGTACGAATCATGTTAGCAATTGCCGCATTTTATGATTATGAGATCTGGCAAATGGAAAACGACATTCCTTAATGGTTTCCTTAAGGAAGAACTGTATATGATGCAGCTGGAAGGTTTTGTCGATCCTAAAGATGCTAACAAAGTATGCAAGCTTCAACGCTCCATCTATGGGCTGGTGCAAGCATCTCGGAGTTAGAACATTCGCTTTAATGAGGTGATTAAAGCGTTTGGATTTATACAGTTTATGGAGAACCCTGTATTTACAAGAAAGTGAGTGGGAGCTCTGTAGCATTTCTCATATTATATGTGGATGACATATTGTTGATGGGAAATGGTATAGAACTTTTGGAAAGCATAAAGGCCTACTTGAATAAGTGTTCTTCAATGAAGGACCTTGGAGAATCTGCTTACATATTAGGCATCTATAGAGATAGACCGAGACGCCTCATAGGTCTTTCACAAAGCACATACCTTGACAAGATATTGAAGAAGTTCAATATGGACCAGTCCAAGAAGGGTTCTTGCCTGTGTTACAGGGTGTGAGATTGAGTATGACTCAATGCCCGACCACGGTAGAGGATAGAGAAAAGATGAGTGTCATCCCCTATGCTTCAGCCGTAGGCTCTATGATGTATGCCAAGTTGTGTACCAGACCTGATGTGAACCTTGCCATAAGTTTGGTAGGGAGGTGCCAAAGTGATCCCGGGGCGGAACACTAGACAAAGGTCAAGAATATCCTGAAGTACCTGAAAAGGACCAAGGACATGTTTCTCGCATATGGAGGTGCCGAAGAGCTCGTCGTAAAGGGTTACCTCAATGCTAGCTTCGACACATATCCGGATGACTCCAAGTCGCAAACCGGATACGTGTATATTTTGAACGGAGGGGTAGTCAGCTGGTGCAGCAGCAAGCAAAGCGTCGTGGCGGCATCTACATGTGAAGCGGATTACATAGCTGCTTCGAAAGAGACAAAGGAAGGAGTCTGGATGAAGGAGTTCATCACCGACCTCGGAGTGATTCCCAATGCGTCGGGCCTGATGAATCTATTCTGTGACAACACTGGAGCTATTGCCCTTGCCAAGGAGCCCAGGTTTCACAAGAAGACAAGACACATCAAGCGCCGCTTCAACTCCATTCGTGCTTTCATTCAGGAAGGAGATATAGATATTTGTAAAGTACATATGGATCTGAATGTCGCAGATCCATTGACTAAACCTCTCTCACGAGCAAAACATGATCAACACTAGAAATCTATGGGTGTTCGATACATCACAATGTAACTAGATTATTGACTCTAGTGCAAGTGGGAGACTATTGGAAATATGCCCTAGAGGCAATAATAAAATGGTTATTATTATATTTCCTTGTTCATGATAATTGTCTATTGTTCATGCTATAATTGTATTAACCGGAAACCGAAATACATGTGTGAATACATAGACCACAACATGTCCCTAGTGAGCCTCTAGTTGGCTAGCTCGTTGATCAATAGATGGTCACGGTTTCATGACCATGGACATTGGATGTCGTTGATAATGGGATCACATCATTAGGAGAATGATGTGATGGACAACACCCAATCCTAAGCATAGCACAAGATCGTGTAGTTCATCTGCTAAAGCTTTTCTAATGTCAACTATGGTTTCCTTAGACCATGAGATTGTGCAACTCCCGGATACCATAGGAATACTTTGGGTGTGCCAAACGTCACAACGTAACTGGATGTCTACAAACGTACACTACGGGTATCCCCGAAAGTATTTGTTGGGTTGGCACAAATTGAGACTAGGATTTGTCACTCCGTGTGATGGAGAGGTATCTCTGGGCCCACTCGGTAAGACATCATCATAATGAGCTCAATGTGACCAAGGATTTAGCCACAGGATGATGTATTACGGAACAAGTAAAGAGACTTGCCGGTAACGATATTGAGCAAGGTATAGGGATACCGACGATCGAATCTCGGGCAAGTGTCATACCGGTAGACAAAGGGAATTGTATACAGGATTGATTGAATCCCCGACACCGTGGTTCATCCGATTAGATCATTGTGGAGCATGTGGGAACCAACATGGGTATCCAGATCCTGCTGTTGGTTATTGGTCAGAGAGGTGTCTCGGTGATGTCTACATGCCTCCCAAACCCGTAGGGTCTACACACTTAAGGTTCAAAGGCACTAGGGTTATACGGAAATTGTGTACGTGGTTACCTAAGGTTGTTCGGAGTCCCGGATGAGATCCCGAAAGTCACGAGGAGTTCCGGAATGGTCTAAAGGTAAAGATTCATATATAGGAAGTGAGGATTTGGTCACCGGAAGTGTTTCGGGCACCGCCGGTAATGTACCAGGACCACCGAAACGGTTCCGGGGGTCCATCGGGAGGGGCCACCAGCCCCGGAAGTCTACATGGGCCAAGAGTGGGAGGGAACCATCCCCTAGGTGGGCTGGTGCACTTCCCACCTAGGCCAAGGTGCAGAAAAGGAGAGAGGGGGCAAACCCTAGCGCAGATGGGCCCTAGGCCCACCCTAGGGCGCCTAGGGCTACCGCACCCCCTCTCCCCTCGCTTGGCCGCCGACCCCAAGTCCCATCTAGGGCTGCCGCACCCCTAGGGTGGGAACCCTAGAGTGTGCGCACCCTCCTCCCCTCCTCCTACAAATAGTGGGGGTTTTGGGGGCTGCCAACACACAAGTCTTTCTCTCTCTCGGCGCAGCCCTACCCCTCCTCCTACTCGTGCTCCGTAGCGCTTGGTGAAGCCCTGTCAGAGTACCACGCAGCTCCACCGTCACCACACCATCGTGCTGCCGGAGCTCTCCCTCAACCTCTGCTTCCTCCTTGTTGGATCAAGGCGTAGGAGACGTCACCGGGCTGCACGTGTGTTGAACGCGGAGGTGTCGTTGTTCGACGCTTAGATCGGAATCCACCGTGATCTAAATCACTGCGAGTATGACTCCACCGACCGCATTCTTGTAACGCTTCCGCTTTGCAATCTTCAAAGGTATGAAGATGCACTCCCCCTTTTCTTGTTGCTGGTTTCTTCATAGATTGATCTTGGAGACACGTAGGATTTTTTTTGATTTACTACTACGTCTACCAACACGTACATCCTGCCACGCTCCTTGTCATACTCCCACTAGAGCTGCGTCACATCATCTGGCACGATCTCGTCTCCACCTGCACCTGTATTTGTTGTAGTAATTTGTGAGCCACGGGGACTCAACAATCTTGCACCCGGGTACCGAGACTATTCAAGCTTATAGGTTGGATGGGGGATAAGTGTTTAGTTTGCAGCATCACTAAGCATTTATGGTGGCTAATCTTACGAGAACATGAAAATAAATATGTGGTCTACGATAAACGACCGAGAACTAGCATGACCGCTAAGCGATCCTGAACACCTACTTACATCAAACATAAGCCCACTGTGTTCTCTCTCGGATCATGTTCATGAGCAGAGATGATCACGGTTACTCACATAGTTGGTGCATTTTATTAGAGTGTACTTCAAGTTAACTATAACCGGGTGTGAAAAATAATCCAGGTTGCCACATAACCACGGGCACAACTTTCCAAAAGATTTAACAACTTTCCAAAAGATTTAACCCTGCAGGGGTGCTCCAACTAGTCCATCATAAATTAACCACACTCCACGGGAATAATCTCGACCACGTATCTCGTGATCATCCTAGGCAACTCCAAAGTAATCCCAACACCTCGAGATAGCCTGATGAAAATCAGAGTCCCTCACGCAAGACACTCGAGAAAGGTAAAACAAGTCCGGCAAGACTGCACGATGTGCCGATGAACCCGATAAGAGCCGTGTATCTCGTTCTCAGGACACGACAGATAAGCACAACGTCCAGTGGCCTGATAGAAATCTCCTGAGTTGCCCCGGGTTGGCCCCGCACACGGCTCTAGTTTGGACCAACACTCATGAGGAGCACTGGCCCGAGCGTTGATTAATTATCCACGGGGTTGCAAAGCCCTATGCAATTTTATTAAGTTGTTTAAGCAAATAGTACCAATGTTGGGTCTTGCCAGACAAGTTTTAATCTCAACCGAATAATCAAGGGGGTCCCCATAACAACCCTGAGCATGTTAGGAGCGCAAAATATGGAAACATTACACCGGTAACAAGAAACTATGGCGGTAAAACTGGAACAGAACACCAAGCAAAAGGCCAAGCCTTCCACCATACCAAGATATATATATGTGCATTAAATTAGATAGCAGTTAATATTGTGATATATCCAGATATCCATGTTATCACATGGAAACAACCTGCCCTGCAACTAAGAACGCTATAAGAGGGGCTGAGCAGCGTTAACTTAGCCAAACAAGGTTTGCTAGGATGTGGAGGGTTAGAGGCTATCATGGCAATGTAGGAGGCTTGACATTCAATTGGTAGGTAACGCATATGTAATGATTAGAAAGAGACATCTAGCAAAGCAAAAATAGTGTCGGGATCCGAGTACAATCATCTTGCCTGTTGGTTCTTCAGAGGGACAAAGAGCGGGGTCCTCGTAGTGGTACTCTCCTGGATCCTCATACTCAAGTTCAACACTGACATCTACCCAAGATAAACAGCAAGAATAAACAACCAACTAAGGTGCACTGCACAAACAAGATGATGCATGATTCATTTGAAGTATTTAGCATGGCAATCCTAAACTAGTCATGTTTCTTATGCGATAGTTAAGTTATTTACAATTCTGGACAGAACCTCATGTTAAGTTGTTTGAACATGCATGATCATGATAAATATAGATGCTTCATGCAAAATCGATACAAATGCATATGTAGAACATAGGAAACGGAGTTATGGTTCTCCCGCTATGCTCATGGCAAGTTACGAAGGCAAAAACAGGACAATGAAGGCCATGGGCTATTCCTTTGCATTCCAAGGTAGCCACTGGTTAGGCAATGCAAAACCAACCACAATAGAGTTAAAGATCAAGCAATTCCATGGAGCATAGCTCCCACAATCCACAAAACACTAAAACAAAACAATCTGCCTCAAAACAGCAACATGGCAAATTTCACAGCAAATATCTAGAGCTACAGGAAGTTTCCATCCTCAAACAAGGCATTCACAAAAACTACATGACATGCTTATCAAATCATCGAACAACACAAACTGGAAAGGAAGCACATATCAATAAGCATGAAGCTCACAAGTTGGCATGATGAAACCGATTTTAGGGACTTAGTGAAAATCACAGTTTTCTGGAATCTGAGTTAAGCTGATAGCAAGTTGACAGCAGAACTAATGGTGATAGAGACCACATCATGACTTTAAAATTAACAGGATGGTAGAGGACAACTTCTACTCCAAAACACTAGCACTGAGCATGAGCTAAAACACAACCGATCACTTGGCAACATCCACTCTTCATGGCATAAAAATATTTAGCATGTTGAAAACAACAACATTTTAATAACCACTTTGGAGCATGGTTCCCACTTATATGCAAGATTATCAAGTCAAAAGAAAATACCATGGCACTCCACTCATGAAATTCTACCACTTCCATGTTGACACCAAGTTCATACCAAGCATGGATTAATTCTATCTAAAATGACAAAATGACACTTTGTAGAAAAATGACATTTTGTCAAACTTGCTCAAAAGTGAAATCTAATGGCACAACACAAGCTAGAAAATTACCCTACATTCCCATAAGTCAAAACTTACCTAAAATGCTCATGTTCAAAAATGCTCATATCTAGAATTGGAAATATACCAGAAAAGGTAATAATTCATTTAACACAATAAAACACAAAATAATAATAATAGAAAACAATATTTAGGAGGGGCCCACCTGGCATAGGCACCAGGGCCCCTCTATGGATGACAAGTGGGGCCAGGGCCCACTTGTCATACTCACAGCACACACATACACACACTACAGACACACACACACACACGTACACAGCCACACCAGATCTGCTGGTCACAGGAGATCCACACACACAACACACACACAAGCACACACAACCACTGCACATAGGTGCACGGGATCCGGGTGTAGCCACACCGGATCCAAACACGACACAGACATCCTAGCCAATCCAAAACAAGGAAAAAAAAGGGGGAGCCTGGGATTCGAACCCACGACCAGCCGATCATCTCCTGAGTCGAATGCCACTGCATTGCTCATGTTCAACTGAACAAGAGGGGATCCGGCTACTCTACTACTAACACACCCAGGCGACCCTGACAAAACTCAAAATGACGCACACCCGCACTGACAGAGAATGGCGGCGAAACTCTGGCGACTACCCTGGCTCTCCGACGACGCATACCTGCTGCGAGACCGACATGAACCTACAGGGAGACGTTCCCCTGCTCGTCATGCGACGAGGGGGACAAAGGCGAGGCCCTGCCTTGGGCTAAACGGCGGCAACGCGAGGAGCTACGGTGACCGGAGCGGCAACGGCTACGAAGCGGGGACACGACGGCTCACCGAGGGGGAATGGCGATGGCTTGGATCACAGCGAAGAGGAGGAAGAAGGACGACGACGCGTCCCGAAGCAGAGGAAGAAGCGGCATGGGAGCACCCTGTCCGTGGCTCCGGCGAGGACGAGGCCATCAAGAAGGGGAAGCCCGGCCCCTCCTAGCGACGAGAATGGGCTGCGGGGACGGTCTGCGGCCTCCACGACATGCCGGTCGTGGAGGAGGACCACCGGAGACGCAAGGATGACGGCGAGGAGGATCGGTGATGACTCTCTAGAACTCTACTCACTCTGAATTACTTGAGGGGGAAGGAAGAAAAGAAGGAAGAAGGAGGAGGAGGAAGAGCGGCGGCAGCAAGGAGGAAGAGGGGAGGAACCCTAGGGATCCGCGCCCTTATAAGGGGGGCGGGGGAAACGACACCGGCCTCGGCGTCCGTGAGCCTCTCACAGCGACAGCGACACACTCTCTCAGGCGCTCAGTCATTGAACCCGACGACGAAGGGAACGAAGCAGGTAGACGTTGGCTACTTGGTGTGGGCCGTGCGGGGAAGGAAAAAGACCCAACTCGCCCTCTCTCTCACATAAAACAAAACAGAGGGATTTTCTTTAAGAATATAATTGAAACAAGATAAAGCCCCAAGAGAAAAAGAAAAGGATTTTTGTAAAAACAAAAATACTTTGACATTTAAAATAATATGCCCTATTTAATAAAAATAAAGAGATGATTTTTAGGACAAGTAAATTACAGATATTTACAATAACATGAAATATGTTGCTTTGTTAATTATATTTAAAACCAGAAACTCAAAGAACAATCTTGAGGTAAAACAAAATATGCACTTCTGGTTATTTAGAAGAGTTGGAACATTTATGCGGAATTTTTTACAACACAAGGATTTTAACAAGTGCAATTGAATTGAATAAGGAG